>CM060830.1:90412500-91720000 GCA_030762175.1 Metallyticus violacea | reverse complement strand
CGACTATTTCAAAATATGTAAGAAGAATCAAACCGATTTTAGGGCAGTTTGTGACTATGAACGAAACAGGATTCATTACTACATGCAAGAGTAGGCCCACAAGTTTCCGGCCTAACCTTTTCTAGGCATTATAAAGACAAAAGCTATATTTCACTTTACAATATAGTTGCCCTTTATTGAAATACACTTCTCACATCTTTGAATTAACATTTCAATGCCCTACCCCCAAAGTAGTCAAAAATCTTGTTTGCAAAATGGGCATAAACAGCATCCATCACTTCTTTGTCACACTTAAATTTCCTTCCACGAAGGTCCTTCTTGAGTTTTGAGAAGAGGAAATAGTCACTGGGACATAGAGCTGAGGTGTAGAGTTTTTTTTTTTTTTTGATTAATTTATTTATGGACGCTCTTTAACAGCTCAGGTCATCAGCGTCCCATTCAACTCAGGGCGTGAAACTTCCGACAAATTTTACTGAGAGGCCTCTCTTTCAGACTTGAGATTCTTTTTCGTGCCGTAAATGTACGACACGGGACCCACGGCTTTACTTCCCTTCCGAAGGAAGCCATACTTAGGATTTTTACGCCTCGAAACAATCCATCGGTCCTGGCCGGGTTCGAACCCGCGATCTTGGGTTTAGGAGGGAGGTGTAGAGTGAATGGTCGAGCTCCTTGAAGTCACATTTTTTCACAGCTTCCTTTGCAACAAGAGCTATGTGCACAGGCGGGTTGTCGTGAAGGCGCTTTCTTCGCCTTTTCTCTTTGATGGAAACACGTATTCAGTGCAGTAGCCAGCATAGTACTCCCCATTTACTGTGGTGTTCCTCTCCTTGAAGTCAATGAAGAGTATTCCTTAACAGTCCCAAAAGATTATGGTTATGACCTTCTTGGTTGACTGAGTGACCTTGACCTTTAGAGGCGGTGTTTCGCAACGTTTGCGCCACTTCATTGATTCTCTTTTGGCCATGGTATCATAGTGGAGGACCGTAGTTCCATCTTCTGCAACAATGGTTTGCAGAACTTCTCTCTCGTTGCCACGGCAGAGCTCCAAAAATGCCAGACAACAGATGACTCATTGCTGCTTTAGGACTGAGAAAAAAAGTCTTAGGCACCCATCTTGCACTAACCTTATTCATGTTTAAACGTTTATGAATAGTTCGAAGCACTGCTGTTTTAGAAAGGCCCAACCTTGCTGCTATTTCTGTAGCTTTGAGCCGCCAGTCTTCCACAATTTCTACTTCCACAAGAGCGAGCGATGTTATCAGCAGTGAGCACCTCCGATGGCCGACCTGCACGCTCTTCTTCTTCAACGCTTTCTCGGACGATTCGAAAAGGTTTGGCGCATTCTTTTACGGTAGAAAATGAGGGGGACACTTCCCCATATACACCGTCCAATCGCTGTTTAATTTCGTGTGGAGCTAAGTCCTTCTCTTGTGAAGAACTTAACATGTCGAATTTCAAATGTATGTATTAGATTTGCGTAAATACGGCATTTAAGTTGGAAAAATCACATTAAAGAAACAACGCCATAATTAGGTTCGGCATTTTTGTGAGCAGGTCTATGCAAAGTAATTTTGAATAGCATACTCCTACTCAATAAGGACTTTTGAAATAATTATTTTTGGGAATATCTATGTACAGAAAGATATTTTCCAACTGCAGTATTTATAAGATTTGTTTTTAACACAGCAATTATATAAATATACACTGTCTGTTTTAAATATCGTCTTGTTCTCGCCATGTGAATATATACAACGTGACAACATGTATGGTGTGAATGGCCATGTCCATATATGGAGAGCACCAAGGCCTGAAGCGAGAGGCGGGGCAGAAGTTGGCTCAACAATCGTTCAAGGTTATAATTTTCTCAGGCGCAGTGATAAGAACACGTTAAGCTCGCAAAACAGTGTTCTGTATATTCTGTATGCGAATTCCAGAGAAATGAAGCTATTGCGGTTGCACTCATGAAGTGATTTTTGAATATATATCCGTTAACGTTCTAGAGGACACAATTTTTGTTTCTTCTCAACGAGCTAGGCACATGACCATCAAATTAACAAAAGTTTCGCCAAGTTCATTAACCAGCAAAACTGGACCTTTAGGGATACGGGTTAACCTAAAGCGATTTTTTAAAAATATCGTTCAAGTGGGCAAATTATTTTTATATCAACGAAACTCGGTAAATTTATTTAAAATAAATCGATGAAAGTAGTTTTCGAAAAGCATGACAATCGGGCCACTGGGAGTGGGGTTAAAGGGAAACTCAGTATATGCCATTAAAACCAAATAAGAATCGTTTCTGAAATCAGTGAAATAAGATTATATAGGAGAGGGGAGGCTACCTGAAACCCAAAATATAAAAATTATTCTAGCGGCACCAACATTTGCTTTCTCGCAGCGAAACTCTATATACATAATTTAAATAAAATAATCATAATAGTTCCTGAAAATCATAGAAATCAGGTCATTAGAAGGGAAATTTACTTGAAACCCCAAATTTAAAAATCACTTTAATCACACCAATATTTGTTTCTTCAAAAAAAAAAAAAAAAAAAAAAAAAAAAAATCGGCATATAATTGAAATAAGGTAAATAGTTTCTAAAATTTAGAAAAATTGGACCATTCAAAACCGAAATTTAAAAAGCACTCTTGTGTTAATTTTCTCTATATCGCTTTAAAATAAAAACGCGAATTAATTCTGTATAAACTACTTATACAAAAGCATCATCGTGAAGATATCAAATGTGAAATATTAAATAATCTAATGTGTGTTTGATAATTATATTTGTATCTAAGAGCGCTCTTTAATAACCTTCAGAAAACGTTAGCGTTACATGATTTTACTAAATAAAATTAAATTAAATTTCAAAGCTACTGAAAATCGATGAAACTTTCGATTGTTTATTGTGTTTATTTTTATGGTACATTGCAATTGTTTTTAAATAGTATCATGTTTTTGTTTTAATGAAACATATGAACATCTTAAATACACAATGTAACTAGAAACTTTCTGTTATTTTTCTCTAGTTTAGTGAATATAAAGATAATATCAAGGGCTCAGTTCATAAACATGGTTACATTTAAAAATGTCTAAAAATACGCACACGGTATAACTTTGTCTATCAGTGGCCATATATTTCATTTAATTAATAGTATAGCATTTAATTTATTCGTTTTTGATACTTATAGATTGCAAGAATTCTAATTTTGTCCCTATAATACAACACAATAATATTTTACTTATTTCATTTCATTAATAAACAAGCCGTAATTTGGATTTTATATTCTATTTTAAAGTTACTCTACTAGGTGAGGAATTCGCTTAGTTTACACTGCTGCTGAGTGATAGACTTTTATTTTTCCCTGTCTTATTCTCCTTTCGAGATCAAAACCTTTACTTACACAAGAACTAAGTGTGAAAAAGAATATTGTAGCACATCTAATGCTCATCTGGCTACAATTTTAATGAGCCCATCTAAGATGTAGCTAGCAAGTAATGTAGAAAGGTGTGCTGTAATGAGGGGAAGGGGAGGGAGAAGAAGCAGGTGAAGAAATCGAATTGGTACAATATATTACTAGCTCTCATATCAAATCACTTCAATCTCTCGATCCCCAGTTTAGCAAACCCTAAAAGAGTTAGCTTAAGTCGAGAAAGTAGATTTTGTCAGAGATAACATACAATACCGAGGGTGCCAAAAAATGTGTACACACCTTCACAATAGATATCTATTTAATGTATTTCAAAGTTGGACCGAAAAACAACATTAATGTGTAGTATGATGTTCTGTAAACAGATGTGACTCATAAATTATGATAGCGCTGGTACGTGACAGGTAAATCAACAATGAACAAATAAAGCCAAGATTATCGTAAATCAACAATAAACAAATGAAGCCAAAATCATCTTATGATGTTGTGTAAACAGATGTGATTCACATTTCGTTATGCTAGCGTTGCTACAATAAAATGGAGACAAGCTTATCGTTTGAACAGCGAAAAGCAATTTTGAAGTGGTATTGGAAAACTGAGAATGTTTTTGAAGCTCAAAGGCAATGGAGACGACTGTATAGAACAGAATCGCCATCGCGAGTAACAATTGAACCCATTCGAGACAAATTTGAAACTCATGATACTGTATGCGTGTTGATTTACTATTTTATTTACGGATACTCTTTAACAGCTCAGGTCATCAGCGTCCCATTCAATTAAGGGCGTGAAACGGTCGACAAATTTTGCTCAGAGGCTTCTTCTTTCTGGCTTGAGGAACTTTTTCGGGCCGTAAATGTACGACACGGGACCCACGGCTTTACTTCCCTTCCGAAGGAAGTCATACTTAGGATTTTTACACCCGAAAAAATTAATCGATCTTGGCCGGGTTTGAACCTGCGACCTTGGGTTTAGGAGGCAAGTATGGGTACCACTACACCACCAGAACCGACATGATACTGTATACTATGTTCACAAGTTGAACGGAATTGTTAACTGTGTCTATTGCTGTGCAAACAATCCACGTGTTATTTTGGAAAAGGCTGTAAATTTACTTGGAATAAATGTTTTGTGTGGGTTGTCATCTAGGGGTCTTATTGGACCATTCCTTTTTGAAGGAACAGTAACTGGCCCCGGGTACATGAACATGATACACACAATCCTATTACCCGCCATTCATACACTCTATGGAAATGAGGAATTTTACTTCCAACAGGATGGTGCATCACCACTTACCACCGAAATGTAGATGCGTACCTTAACGAAAATCTTCCAAGGTACTGGATAGGACAAAGAGGTCCGATTGAATTTTCACCGCGTTCTCCGGTTCTAACTCCTTTGGACTTCTACCTATGGGGAACTCTTAAGGATGTTGTATACGTAGAAAACCAGCTACACTGACAGCACTTCGGGAAGAAATTGAAACGACATGTGCTGCAATCGCTGTGGACACTTTCGCAAACGTTGCTCATTCAGTAGTTCAACACACTCAGAAGTGTATCGACGCCGATGATGGGCGTTTTGAGCAACTGTTGTAACTGTAAAAGTCTAAGATGATTAGTGCTCATCATTTTCTGTTCGTGTGAATTCAGTTTTGTTATGTTAATACAGTTTTTTCTTTGCTTGAAGTATGTATACATTTTTTTTTTGGCAAGCTCTGTGTATACATCTGACGAAATTGCTACATGGTCACATTTACAAAAGTTAATGCTGGTGCAGAATGCGTCAGAGATAATAAATGGTATACATGTATTATATTTACAAAACTGAATTAATTCAATGGATCATTCGGTACACTTATTTATTGATTATATGAAATCCTCCTCTAAATAGTAGGTGTAAGTGATAAGGCTTTTTATTAGTATGCAGTTGGCTTATAGACGATAGAAGTGAAATGCCATCGTAGTAAACACCTTTTTGGAGTGCGTGCAACTTGTTAGTTTGCAATTTCTGCCTGCGTCTATTGTCTTTATTGTGTATATCTGCGTTTTTTTATGAATTCTTCTGAATTTTCTACTACAAATAAGAGTAATTGCATTGTACTCGCAAGCTAATAGTAAAATTCCAAATTTTTTGAATATTGATTTACAATGAGTTGTAAGTTTGGTCCCTGTCATTATTCTTATTGGCCTTTTTTGTATAAGAAATCTTTTTTTAACATTTACAGATCATATTCCGTAAGTCATTAAGGAATAGAAGTAAGCATAACATACAATTTAGGATACTATTATTATAAAACGATTTAATGATATATATATATATATATATATATATATATATATATATATTTGGCCATGAAATTGGGCCTTTCTTGTGTGGTTTCTTTATCAGTAAATTTCTGCTATTCGATTTTTAACTTCTAGGAAGCAAGTGATGAATTGATTTAATTCAGTTTGAGCGATTATATAATGGAATTGATTTTAAGTGTATTTATTATAGTGAAAGTAGCACTTGATTATTACTTCTCTGTGTGATTGATGAGTAGGATAAAGTATTTTCTAGTAAAATATTTTAAACAAGGTTGCTATTTGTTATGGATCTTTTGTGGTAATTTGATTTACTGTAATTTATTTTATTTTATCTTTTCACTGATATTTACCAGTCTCTTTTTTTATAATATTTCAGTTTTTGTTATCTGAAAATTATATTTGTCTTTCGTAGCAAAGACAAGTTTTTAGCTATATTTATATAATTTTGCAGTGTTTTTATAATGCTATCTACGTATGACAGAGTTGTTTTCTCTAGTGGCTATGTAAAGTTCTCTTTTGTGTTTGCAAAATATTTTGATACCTGGTGTTAGTCATTTCTAGAGTGGTTTCCATTACATGAAATAGAAAACTTAAGTTGTGGTATGAAATTAATTAAGAAAGTGTTAAACTTATTAATTACATTTTTGGTCTTGTATATTTCTTCCCACGATTAAAGACGAAACATTGATCAAAGAATGATCAAACATAGATTATTTTATAAAGGTTCATGCAAGCCTGTTGAATTAAACGAGGTCTGAACATTTGACAATTTAATCAGTAGAAATACTTTGTGCTATAATTACCAATGAATGATGTAAAACTAATTTAATTGTGCAACTTTAACATTGTATTCTAAAAAAGCATGAATATTTTTGTATGGTGTTTATTTTCAGTTTCCATTTGCATTTATTGGTTAAAAATAAATTAGAGAAAGGAAAAAAATTCATTGGCATTTTTAATGAAACAGCTAAAGCGCACATTGAGTGACAAACTTCATATAATAATAACAGCTGTCTTATAGTAGCAGCTTTTGAACCTTGTACTTAGTAGTCAATATAAATTAGATGACTGAGTAGGTGCAGTAGGTTTCATGTCCCCCTGAGTAGTAAATGTCCCTACCTATCCGACTCTTACTGCTGATATGTACGGTGTGGCAGTGGAACTTGGGAAGCCACTGTCGGGGGAGTGGCTCGTGGCCAAAAATGTGAACTAAACTGGATTGAGAAAATTGGTGGTGGGGAAGCACATGGTGGGCAAGCTGTAAACGAAACTGGATTAAGGATGGTGGTCGGGGAAGCAATTGGCGGCAAAGATGTGAACTAAGCAGTACTAAAGAAATTGGTGGTGGGGGAAGTGTTTGGTGGCAAAACTGTGAACTAAACGGAATAAAAGAAAACAGTTGCAAAACTCAAAAAGTGACATTATGTTTGGAGGCACTTTGCACCAAATTTATAAACTAAGGTGGTGGTGGGGGGAAGCGTGTGGTGGCAAAACTGCGAACTAAGCTAAATTAAGAAAAATTGAAGGGGGTTAAGCGGTTGATGGTGAAACTGTGAAAAAAAAATGTGAGATTGGAAGCACTTGGGACCAAAATTGTAAACTAATCGCTGGATACATACACGAATATTTACAAAGTAATTTAAAATACTAATTATAAAATGGCAGGACAATGCATAATCCTTGATGGCGAAAATGGAAACTAATATTTTATAATAATAATAATAATAATAATAATAATAATAATAATAATAATAATAATAATAATAATAATAATAATAATAATAATAATAATATGAGGTGGTACGGAGATGGTCCGAGTTCAGCTGGTTAACGATTACGGAATAAAGCGTATGCAGCCAATAAAGTGTAGTAGGGAAAGTCACAGATTAATACAAAAAGTAACAACGTTTCTACACGCAGGTGTCGTTCTCAATGTTATATGACATCATCGGAGGAGGGGGAAACTGCTGGGGAAAACCAGGCTAGCGACGTCGCAAATAAATTGAGTTGCATTGGATGTCTGGCGCTATGGTGTCGGGCAGATATAAAACTGTCTGAACTAAAGCTTGTGACGTCACCAGGCAACTATGGTGTCAGGCAGTTGTGAGCAGGGTCGAACACGTAGGGGAAAGTTACTCTTGGGAATAAGGTGCATTGCATAATGGTGGCAGAAATAGAAGGTGAATATATACGATTGGGAAGTACTGGAAACGAATCCCATAACACGTGATAAATAAAATACAGCTGTTTTCAAAAAAAATAATATTAAAAACGAAACACTATTTAACTTTGCAAAAAAGAAGCAATGTTGCAATCAGAGAATATTTTCACACACTGTAAATTAATAGTTCTTTCAAATATACATTTTTAGAATGCCAATTGAGTGTTTTAAATCATTCAATACAACCATATTATTAGGAAAAAAGTTGCTGTCATCCTGTAGATCCTGTAGCAAATTTATATGGTCTCTATTGTTATGGGTAGGTTCTCTACCCTATAGTAAAACTAAATTACGGTGTTATGTAAAGGAGATCTATTTCTTGTATAAAATAAAGTACCACGAGTAGTAAACGGTATCTATTATAAAAATAAAGATGATTTTATTCAAGTGGAACATCAAACAGAACTATAACCATCTAACTATATCCATTCAACTGCGAATATTACACAATAAAGTTAATGCATACCATGTACTATGTTCACACAAGTTCTTCACTACATGTTTTTATTGACACAGTGATAATACCATTGTGTGGTTTAACTATTTTTATTACTGTAGAGGGAAAAAGTCCCTTTTAATCTGTTGCCCTTAAACCCTTCTGCAACAAATCACACAACAAGCTTTTCCGGGTATTATAAACAAAACTAATATTAGAAACAAAAATCTCTTTAGATATGTATGAAAGAATTTATCTGGCACCTCAAAAATATTTTTATTCCGCAATTGACTTTTAATAAACAAAAACGAATATTAGAAACAATAAACTATTTACCTTTGCAAACAATAAGTTATTTTCGAATCCAAAAATATTTTATTCGGTGATTGATTTTTAATAAACAAGAACGAATATTATAAACAAAAATTGTTTAACTTTCTAAAAAATAAATTATGTTGAATAGAAAAAAGATGTTACGTTGCATCCCAAAGACATTTTCAAACAAAAACATTTTGCCATTACTTTTAATAAACCAAAATGAAAATTAGAACAAAAAACTAATACATTTTACAAAAAATAAGTTATGATTCAATCAAAGAATATTTTCACTGACTGTAAATGAACAATTCATTCAAAGATACGTTTTGAAAAAAAAGTCAGTGTTTTAAACCATTCAATAAAACCATATAATTAGGAAAAATAGTGCTGTCACTCTGTAGATTTGTAAGCAACTTTTAATGATATCTATCGTCGTTCTGTGTCCTACAATTAAAGTAAATAATGCTGCTATGTAAAAGAAATATATTTATTGTATAAAATGACGCATCTCGAGTGTGAAAACGTTATTTATTTTAAAAAATAAAGATGATTTTATTAACTGGAACATCATAACCATCTAACTATAATGTTTCAACTGTAGCTACGAATATTTCACAATAAAATTATTCTTCACCATGTGCTGTGTTCGCACACTGTGGTTCGCTCACTATGGTGTTCCACACTACCAGATTAATTGTTACATTGATAATATTGTAGTACATTTTAAATATCTTTATTTCTGCAAATGGGATAAATAATTTTTTTTAACCTGTTGCACACTCAACCTTTCTGCAACACGCCATAATCAACTTCATCGCTGTCCCCGTCATCCGTAAGTATGGCGTCAGCATCATTCGCAGGAGATGGTGGACTTCTCACTCACAGGCGGCGGAGTTTGACACGACCCCATAGCGATGTTCTACAACACATATAGTCTGCACTTAATTTTACGTTCACAATTATTCACATAAAATTATATTACACTTAATTGCTGTAATTTACTTACCCAGAGTCCCGTAAGCAAATTGTAGCAGTTTCGAATGAACCATGCATTGAATTGCTACAAAATCTCGACAGTATAATCTCCCCTTTCTAAAAAGTGGGCGAATGCACCTGCGACCTCTTTTGCAAGCTAGAACTGATGTAGACGTGGCGATATCAGAACTCCACGTTAGAAGATTATCCCGAGCGGCAGTGGAGAGGTCGGAATTTCTCAGTCTCTACCCGCAGTGGTAACCAACAGATGCCTTAATTTTATGTGAAAGCGCTGTGGTTTTAATTAATATTAATTTTATGTACTATTATTTTTTGTTAAACTTAAACGTGGACTAAAGAAAAAATATCATTTATTCGATTAAGAATAATGCGAACATTTTTGATGATAAAAAATAATAATTAGTTAGAAATTGTTATTATAGAGTAACATAAATGTTTGTTCTATTTTTTTTGTTATACTTAAAGTAACCTAACCTAATCTAGCAGATTAAAGAATAAAGAGTAAGCAGTTATGCAGTAATATTTTTTTATGTTCTATTAACTTAAATTAACCTAACAAATTAAAGGAATGAGTTAGAAATTGTTATTATGGAGTAATATTACATTTTTATTTTTTAAAAAGTAGTAAAATATATTGTCATGGAAACAAAGATTACATGTATAAAAAAAAAAGTTTGCACATGAAGATTGGATCTCAGGATCTTCAAATCAATAGCGGGACCCTCTCATCTACTGAGGTACCAGAGATTCACAATTGGAGTGGAAATGGTTTGCTTTAACAACGTCGGAAATAGAATTTCTCCGCTGCCGCTCGGGACTGCGGGCAACTTCTACTTGTAAGATTTTCTGTATCAGATCTCCATCTAAGACCGCCCGTAATCTTCTACACTGCTCCAGGGGACAAACAGTATTGAGGCTATTTGGTGTTGTACACTAGTTATGCATGTTACTATACTTACAGTTGTTCACATATTTACAGATGCATGTATGTATCTCAGTTATCTAATCTACGTAAAATGTATTATGGGTGAAAATAGAAAGGACGAGGATTTTCTCCTGCGTTAATGGTCCGTAAATTCTATTTCTTACAGTATATTGGAACGACATAGGTATTTCCATTAGGTATAGATCGACCTTATATATCTTGTCTCTTTCACCCCATTGTACTATTAGATTAAGGAAATATATTAACCTAAATCAGCAATAGGAAGAAACAATGTTACCCCTTTAATAAATAAAAATAGACTGATGTATATTGCTTAAAACTTTGCTGAGTATGTGTTCTCGCATTTTATTTTTCTGCTGCTGTTCAGCGTATGTTGCAGTGTTTTTTAAACTCGGAACAAAATACGAAAGCGCTTCAATCCTGGAGTACATCAGTTCGACGCCGATGGAAATTTAATTTTGAACAGACATGAAAACGATTTTTTTTTGTCCAAAATTACACCGTATTGATATCAGTCCTAAAGTTTGCTGAAATTCATTTCAGAGTCTACATGCAAATCCGATTATAGATACTCCGCCGACATAGAAATATATTAGATGAAAATTCGCGTTTGTCACATTTTGCTATCTTTTTCTTCAAATAAGTGACCGTCTTCGCATTGCAAAAAAATTGCATTGGGACTGTCGCATTATCTGATATGTTTGTAACACAGAAAATGTATATTTAGTTGTTTAGTTATACGGTAAACATCGTATTAAAAATATTGATATCCAACTACTTTTGTATTTTGTTCCACCTCACAAACAGATAAGGCTTTGTGTGGGACATTCTTATTTACACTTTTATGGCTTTTTGAAAGGATTTCGTATTAAAGTGCTGTAAATTATGTAGCAGTAATGTGTGTTTCACTTCGATATTGATATGGTTTCTCCCACCGAGCTATATACTTATTTTGCAAATACATTCCAATCACACACACATATTTGAAAGGAATTCCTTTTAAAGCGTTTTAAATTATAGTGCTCGGTTAGTGTTTGTTTGCTCATCGCAAACGGCTTAAGTCTATTTCACCTGGCTGGTATTCCCGCATCTATTGATGAACCGCCACGGGTGGCCGAGGTCGTTAAGGCGCGGACTCGTGAGCGGGAGGTATGGAGTTCGAATCCCACCAGAACGGTCCTCCCAGACTGTTTTTTTTTTTTCCTTCCTCAGTCCTCATAACTGGCAAATGCCGGGGGGGGAGGGTACCCTAAACTTAGGCCTGAGACGTTTCCTTTCTATAAAAATGTCCTTTCCCAATATATCATTTCATCTCATGTATCATCAGTGTCCACCCCCTGTGGTGCCTCAGTAGTAAAAAAGGCCGTTAAACACTACTCAAAAAAAAAAGCTATGCATGTTCACTTTTTAATTGTCAAATAATTTTACTACAGCCCCGTTTTATACATATACCTTTTTAGTCACAAAATAAATTTTTATAAAGTAAATTAAACTAGTGTTTACAGTATAACAACTAAATATACCCTTTCCACTTGACAAATGGATAAGATAATCGATACTATTTTGTGCAATGCTAAGACAGTGCAGTTCTAAGTTCTAATGTTATATAAGCTATTTCAAGAAAAAGTTAACAAAATACGAAAACCGCGAATTTTCATCTAACATTTCGTTGTGTCGGCGGGATATCTATTATTGAATTTGCATGTGGACTTTGAAATTAATTAAAACAAACTTTAGGATTGCTATCGAACTCGTGTACTTCGGAAAAACGCTTTGGCATCTTGTTCAAAATTAATTTTGCAAACGGTGTCGAACTAATGTTCTCCAGGTTTAAAGCGATTTCGTATTTTGTTCCGAATTTAAAATAACACTACAACATATGCTGAACAGCAGAAAGAAAGAAAAAATAATAATAATAAAATGCGAGAACACATACGCGGCAAAGTTATAAACAATATACATCAGTCTATTTTCATTTATTAAAGGGGTAATATTTGATTCTTCCTATTGCTGATTTAGGTTAATATATTTCCTTAATTTAATAGTACAATGGAGTGAAAGAGACAAGATATGTAAGGTCCATCTATACCTAATGGAAATACCTATGTGCAATATACTGTTACAAATAGAATTTACGGACCATTAACCCAGGAGAAAACCCTCGTCCTTTCTATTTTCATCCAGAATACATTTTATGTTGATGAGATAATGGAGATTCATTAATGCACCTGTATATATGTGAATGTCTAACAACCATAAATATTGTAACAGGCATGGCTAGTGTACAACATCAAATAGCCTCATTACTCGTGTGCCTCCTGAAACAGTGTGGAAGAACACAGTCGGCGGTCTGGTACCCCAGGGCTACAACATAAGGAGCGTGCAACACAGGTCTTGCGTGCATTCACCGACTTTTTGAACGAGGGCCTATGCCTGTCGAGATTTTGCAGCAATTGAAAGCGTGGTTAATTCCAAACTACTACAATTTGCTTACGGCACTCGAGATAAGCAAATTACAGCAACTAAGAGTAACATACCTTTATGTAAATACATGTAAACTGAAAATAGAGCGTAGACTATATATGTTGTAGAACATCGCTATGATAGTCGTGTTCGACCATCCTGTCGAAACTCCGCCGCCTGTGGGCGAGGAGGAGAGTTCCACCCTCTCCTGCGAGTAATTCTGACGTCATATCCAAGAATGGTGGGGGCAACGCTGTTGCGGAAGGGTTGAGTGAACAACAGGATAAAAAAAGTCCATCCCATCTGCAGAAATAGAAACCATATTGCAATATTATCATTGTGCCATAAAAACACACAATGAAGAACATCACTATGAGCGAACCATTATGTGTGAATACCGTACACGGTATAGAATCATTTTATTGTGTAATATTCGCAGCTACAGTTGAATGGATATAATTAGATGATTATAGTTCTGTAAGATGTTCCACGCGAATAAAATCATCTTTATTTTTTAAAAAATATACCATTTTCACACTCATAGTACGTTATTTTATACACGAAATGTATAAATGTATAAAATCCTTTGCGTAACACCATAATTTAGTTTTATTATTATATACAGAACGATAATATAAATCATAACAAGTTGCTAACAGATCTACAGGATGACAGCAATAATTTTCTAAATTATATGGTTTTATTGAATGATTTAAAACACTTAATTTCTATTACAAAGCGCATCTTTGATTGAATTGTTAATTTACAGTGAGTGACGATATTCTTTTATTGCAATATAACTTTTTTTTTTGCAAAGTTAAATGGTGTTTTTTTTTTTTTTTTCATTTTTATGTTAACAGGTATATTTAATTTATCAACATGTTATGGGGTTGGTATTCCGTACTTCACTATCATGTATATTCACCTTCTTTTTCTACCACCACATAGTTATGCAATGCACATAATTTCCAACAGTAACTTTCCCTCTAAATGTTCGATCTTATTCATACCTACCCGACAGCGCGTCGCCAGACATCCTCCTGGTGACGTCACAAGCTTGGCGTACCTGGTTCAAACAGTTCCACACCTGCCCGACACATGGCGCCAAACATCCTGTGCAATTCATAACTTGTTTGGTGACGTCACGAGCTTGGTTCACTCGAACAGGTTTTGTCCCCTTCACTAATGATGGCATATGGCCTTGAGAACACCTGCTAATGTAAAATTTGCTATTTGCACTAGTCTCGTGACATTAGCTACTACTCTATACACGCTGCATTTGCTCAGTAACAGTTAGGCAACTGTACTCTGATCATCTTTGCGCCTCATTTAAGATACGTCGCAATATTATTATAAAACATTAGTTTTTATTTTCACCATTTGTGATTATTCATTTTACCATCATTTTGTAATTAACATTTTTAATCAGTGCAAATATTTGTGCATGTACTCAGCGTTTAGTTCACAAGAGCTTCTAAACACACTTCACACTTTTGCCATCAACCGCTACTCCTCCACTACCATTTTCCTTAATACAGTTTAGTTGTTCACAGTTTTACCAACAAACACTCCCCTCATCACTACCATTTCCTTAGTTCCCAGTTTTGCCGTCAAGTTCTTCCAAACATAGCCTCTACTTTTTTTTTTTTTTTTGGCCTCCTACCACTTTTCCCATCACTACCACCATTTTCTTTAATCCAGTTTAGTTCACAGTTTTGCCTCCAAACGCTTTCCCGACCTCCACTTCAGGTATGGTTCACAGTTTTGCCACCATATGCTTCCCTCGCCATAATTTTGCTTAATCCCGTTTAGTTAACAGTTTTTCCTCCAAGTGCTTTTCCCAACAGCATTTTCCTTTACCCAGATTACTTCACAATTTAGCCACTAAGTGCTTACACCGCTATATTTTCTTTAATCTAGTTTAATTCACAGTTTTGCAATCAGCTGCTTCCCCTCACCACCATTGCAAATCGCAAGCTACTGTCGCACCGCACACAGCATCAGCAAGAGTTTGATAAATCGGGACATTCACTACTGCCCTGGTTCCCGACACACGAGAATCCCGAGAACAACATTCTTCACAATAGCTCTCTCCTACGAGAGCGGAAGTGAATGAATGAGCGTTTGAGAGGCTCTAGTTTAATCATTTTGTAAACATGGATGTATGTACTAGAGTCTGTCTGCCACAATATCACTTTATTCTTATAAAATAATTAGATTTTAAAATTTTAAGCTCTTAAAATGTTCAGTAGAAATCATTTACTGCTACTAAACTTATAAATTCCTTCATTTTTAAAATAAAATTTTCTGCAATTAAGAATTCCCTGACTTGCGTATATCAGAAATACTTCTGTACATTTTTACTAAAATCAGCAGTAGGCATGTGCTTCTTTCATGTTATGAATACAATGTTCACCAGGTGGTATAAATACCAATATCTTCTCCCTTGCATACAATTTTTTGCACCGCATGCAAAAGAAGCAATTGAAACTTCAATTTTGCTGGGCACACCTACTTGAGGCATTGTGGTTCCCGTTTCTATAAGAAAGAATTGATGCATTCTGAGTTCATTTCCTCTGTCTGTCTATGCAGCACCTCAATTCCGCACGTTTAAGTTTTTGCTTTTTCATTATTTCCTCTAATAAAAACGGCAATTGAAAAAAACTGGCAATATGTGGTATTGCAACGCAGTAAAATGAACAGGATGGTCATTAGGCAGAAAATGACACCTATCAACCAAAAGAAAGCAACAAAATTTCCTTATAGCATTGTGCATTTAAATTTCTCTCCATAGAACCCTACCGGGGAATAATTTACATAGCGAGAGTGAAAATGAAACTGATCACCATGGAATATTCATCTAAATATATAAATTCATTTTTTCTTGTTTTAGGAGCTGAAAGATGCGAATAGCCGAACCAGAGACCAATTTCGAAGCAGAGGAATTAGCCCTCAAAATCATCCAAAATGGAAAATCAGCATATTCGCATGGTAAGTACTAAAATTCATGGGATATAGCGATGTCATTCTTTCTGTATACAATGCTGACCTGCATCACTTAGATAATGTTAGATTGTAAACTGCCTTATTCTGTTATGTACGAGGGTAGATCCATAAGTTTCCGGCCTAGCCGATAAGGATTATCGCCTTCACAAAATCCTTATCATGTGTCACACCTTATCTATTAAGTAAATAATTGTAGCTATTAGCTTCCGCTCCGCTGTGTTCAATTGTTCAGATATAGTTACGTAAAGTAGGATAAGTGTAGAAAATTATGACTGTTCATAATGAAGTATCTAGCTGTTATTAAGTTCTTTACAAAAGAACTACTTACTCCAAATGAAATTGAACAGCGATTGGGCAGTGTATATGGGGAAATATCCCCCTCATATTCTACCGTAAAAGAATGGGCCAAACTTTTTCGAATGGGTCGAGAAAGCATTGAAGACGAACAGTATGCAGGTTGGCCCTTGGAGGTGTTCACTCCTGATAACATCGCTCTTGTGGAAGAAGAAATTATGGAAGATCGGGGCTCAATGTTACAGAAATGAAGACGAAGAGCGTGCAGGTCGGCCCTTGGAGGTGTTCACTCTTGTGAAATCATCGCTCTTGTGGAAGAAGAAATTATGAGGGACCGGCGGCTCAAAGTTACAGAAATAGCAGCAAGGTTGGGTACTTCTAAACACCAGTCCTTCGAATTATTTATCAACATTTAAACGTGAATAAGGTAGTGCAAGATGGATGCCTAGACTTCTTTCCTCAGTCCAAATGCAGCAACGAGTCATCTGTTGTCAGGCATTTTTGGAGCTCTACGAGAGAGAAGTTGTGCAAATCATTGTTACAGGAGATGAAACTATGGTCCTCTACTGTGATCCCTTGTTCAAAAGAGAATCAATGGAGTGTTGTAAATCTGGTGAAGTACAGTCTCTAAAGGCCAAGGTCACTCAGTCAACCAAGAAGCTTTTGGGCACAATCTTTCGGAACTGTGAAGGAATACTCTTCATTGACTTCAAGGAGAGGAACACCATAGTAAATGGGGAGTACTGTGCTGGCCTACTGCACAGACTGCGTGCTTCCATCAAAGAGAAAAGGTGAGGAAAGTTGAATGGTAGTGTGCGCCTTCTTCATGACAACGCGCATGTGCACATAGTTCTTGTTGCAAAGGAAGCTGTGAAGAAATGTGACTTCAAGGAGATCGACCATCCACCCTACAGCGTAGATCTAACTCCCAGTGACTATTTCCTCTTCTCAAAATTCAAGAAGGACCTTCGAGGAAGGAACGTAAAGTGTGTCGAAGAAGTGATGAATGCTGTTTATGCCCATTTTGCACACAAGACTTCTGACTATTTTAGGGGGCGGGGGAATGTTAATTCAAAGATGTGGGAAGTGTATTGCAATAAAGGGTAACTACATTGTAAAGTGAAATATAGTTTTTGTCTCTATCAGACCTAGAAAATGGTTAGGCCGGAAACTTATGGAGCTATCCTGTATGAATTAAAGCACCTCAACAAAGAGAAGAAACACCAGTAATTTGTCAGTGCACATCTGGGAACATTAAGCCACACTTGGTACCACCAGTGGGCACATAAATTCCTAGAATACTCACAGTCACAGTGCGTACGATGAAAACATTGGGTGTAATGTGGTATGTCAAGGGGTCGTGGTTTTATCCCATGCTCTTTGAGACAACTTTGAATATATGAAAATGTTTAATGAGTTTATGAATCTGTTGGAGATGGAGGAGCTTTCAGCAAAATAGTCTTTATTGCATTCTCAATATGACTGAAATGTCCTTCTTCTAATATCGTGCCATTTTAAAAGGATTTTAGCTCCTAATTACCCACCGACTTATTTTCTACATTCTACATTCTAAAACTAAAAACGTATCGCAACAAGCCGTAGCCTATTATAAAGTCTGTCCAGGGGGAGAATGAAGTAGACGTAAACAATCACCGGTTTGTATCACTCCGCGGCGACGTGCGTTCGCAATGACAGAGCGTGAAAGCAACACAACCTTTTGTTACGTTAAATATAATAAGCATTTTTCACTACTCATAAGCCATAATTTTTATTTTATCTGTAAATAACTTGCAGTACACAAGATATGGAAATTAATTGCTGCTTGCATGATCAGGATTCTGCAATAACACTATCTTTTTCTCATAAACTGGAAACTGGAAACCAATTTCTAGCAGCAGCTTGTGCAGTGAAGATCGTTTTAGATCTGGAAGGTCAAGAAGTTGTTTAAGGTGAAGGGTTTATTAATAGCAAAGAACTAGTGAACCTTACGGCGAATTACTGACCTCACAAAATTGTTACATTTGTCTGGCGTGCGGTCTCTTCTTGCCGGAAATCATAACTTCACCAGGACTCTGTTTCACAAAAGTATGATCTAATACATACAAGTATATTAGTGCAGGTTCTTGTAAAATATGGCCTTGTAACGCTCTGTTCCACAAAAGATGTGCTACACTGGTAAAGTAAAAAAGTTACAAGCGAAGTCATGTAAAAGCAAGGTGGAAGAACAGCTGTTTGTCATACGTTGTCATTTGAATTAGGTTTTATGCACTCTTTAGGAATTTTTAATACACATAGCGGTTCGTTGTCATTTCTGCAAAATGGTTCTTCTTGTTTTTTTCTCAGGCATAATGATAATTTTAATACTTTATTATGCAATTATCGATATTCAAGTACAATAAAACACTTGTTCCATAAGGCTACATTTGGGAGCATCAATTTCAGCCAGCCGTCGAGAGATGGCAGAAGAATCGAGCTTCTTTAAGGCACTAGAATAGATGAGTATTCTCGTCTACCATTTTTACTCCTTTATGTCGGAGCAACAGCTGCGGAACACAAACACGCTGACGCTTATAGCACCGTCATCAAGCGGTGTATATAAAAGCATTTATTTAAGTTTTAGACATTTTTTAAGATAAGTTGCTTAACTGAAAAATATAAATATAATTATAATCTATAATTTTATAACTTGTTATGATTAAATACAAAAATTATGATATTGAATTTTTATGTACATATAATGAATATGTTATGTGTTGCACAATTTTATTTATACATCACATAAAATGAAACAAAAGCAGTTTGTACATACGCATACGGTTAGCACAAAAAGAGTGAAAATGGCGGGTGGGAATAGCTACATCTATAGTGCTCTAGCTTCCCGATTGTTCTCGGTCATTTATTTTATTAGTCCACTTTATCCTGTACATTTATTTATTTGTTTATATTGCTTGACAATCACGTTCTCATAAGCAATAAACTGGGAATATTTTTCCAAAAGAGATTATTTTAAAAGAGAATGAAGAATAAAAATAAATTATTTTCGTGTCACGTAGCAAGAACCTTGAAAATACATTAACTAGGATGTTGGTCTGAAATATGCATTTGGAACAGGAAACGCCAATATTAATTGTAAGCCGTACTTTATTTGCACCTAACCTAACTTTATCATCATACACAAATATTTATTCTTTCTTTATGCGTATTCCTATTCATCATTATCATCACTTTCGCTAATACTTCCCATGTGGGTCAACTGGCTCCCAAAATCATTAAAAGATAATAAATTTTGTGGTAGTGTTTGAAGTTACCAATGTTACCACACTTGTAGAGAAATGTGTGCAAATTACCAGTGCCCCAATGACTAATGCTAATACTTTCATGGAACAGAAATACGAAAATCCACTTGTACATTTGTAAGTATGGAGTTGTAAAGTACAAGTGTAGCAGAAATCTTTGTGAAACAGAAGTTTACTAATAACTACAAAGTTGCCAGTTCGTAGCACTTGTAATGTTGTAAACCACACTTTTGTGAAACAGGGCCCTGCTTCGTACGCGTACTATAAATGATTTTAATTAAACATCGGTAAACTCGGATGTTTATTTCACCGCTTCATTTATAGCAGCTTTTGGATACTTCTCACAGAACTTGTTAAACACGCTGTATTATAAATCTTTTCACCACTTCATAGCGGTTTACAGGGCATACTGAGCACAGATCACAGATTAACCTACAGATAGAAAACTCAATGCTACTACTGAGTGTTCCTTCTTGAGTCATCCCATGTCTTAGCTGCCGGAAAATCCCAGTTGTGCGTGCCGTAAGAATTATTCTAGGTACAAATTCAATAAATTGTATTATTTATAGTTGAACTATGCTTAGTACTCATATTTTGTGCTTTAGCAAAAAAGGAAGGGATCTTTCAAACCTCAGTTGTGGTCTTTTTCAAGGGACTATTTAAAAGTCGGGAGTCACACAAACCGTAAAAAGAAGGCGCGCTGCGGCATAAAACTCACGTTCATTCATGTCTACTTCGATCCCTTCAAGGACAGACCTTAGAACTGTGAGATTAAGAAGTCATTTGCAGAGGGATGCTGTGACCCCAGTGTGTTGGAGAGTAATTTCCATAACATGGAGAAGCGTCTGCAGGCCCGTCTTAATGCAATGGCAATAGCTTTTAAAGCTTCTCAAAGACCAGCGTACGTTACTGTCAAGTGT
Source organism: Metallyticus violacea (assembly GCA_030762175.1). Classification (NCBI taxonomy): domain Eukaryota; kingdom Metazoa; phylum Arthropoda; class Insecta; order Mantodea; family Metallyticidae; genus Metallyticus; species Metallyticus violacea. The sequence goes on along the minus strand of CM060830.1, from coordinate 91,699,372 downwards.
CACTGAATTGTGTACACGAAATTTTAAAGAGGAATGAGGAACGGAGAGCGAGATAATAGCCTCGTACAGAGGGTGCCAAAAATGTATACACCCTTCAAGCAAAGAAAAAACTGTGTTAACATAACAAAACTGAATTCACACAAACAGAAAATGATGAGCACTAATCATCTTAGACTTTTACAGTTACAACAGTTGCTCAAAATGCTCTCCGTCGGCGTCGATATACCTCTGAGTACGTTCAACTACTGATTGAGCAACGTTTGCGAAAGTGTACTCAGCACATGCCGTTTCAATTTCTTCCCGAAGTGCTGTCAGTGTTGCTGGTTTTCTACGGTATACAACATCCTTAAGAGTTCCCCATAGGTAGAAGTCCAGAGTTAGATCCGTAGAAAACGGTGGAAACTCAATCGAACCTATTCGTGAGTGCTCTGCATTGAGTGCTCAAAACGTTCCAAAACCGTAGCCGAGGACCCGAGGTTTTTGCTGTGCGAGGTCTTCCAGATCTACCCTTGTGAACATCGCATACGACACCTTGAATCTCAAATTTGTCTCGAATGCGTGCAGTTGTTACTCGCGTTGGCGGTTCTGTTCTGTACACACGTCTCCATTGCCTTTGAACTTCAACAACATTATTGGTTTTCCAATACCACCGCAAAATTGCTTTCCTCTGTTCAAACGATAATCTTGGCTCCATTTTGTTGTAGCAACGATAATGTAATGTGAGTCACATCTGTTTACAAATCATACGATAATCGTGGCTTCATTTGTTCATTGTTTATTTAGTCACATAGCAACGCTGTCATAATGTAATGTTATTCACATCTGTTTACAGAACATCATGCGATAATCTTGGCTTCATTTGTTCATTGTTGATTTACCTATCACGTAGCAACACTATTATAATGTATGTGAGTCACATCTATTTACAGAACATCATACTACACATTACTGTTGTTTCTCGGTGCAACTTTACGGCTTTACTTCCTTTCCGAAGGAAGCCATACTTACGATTTTTACGCCCGAAAAAATCCATCGAACCCGCGATCTTGGGTTTAGGAGGCAAGTATGGTAACCTCTACACCAGCGACAGGATTCAAAGAGGTGGAATACCATACTGCTTTGTCATTGAAAGCCGAAATTCTAACCTTAGTGGAGAAAAGGTGTATTTTATTAGCCAAATGCCGTGGCCAAGGTTTTGGCGATGTCCCGGACCTATAACGGAGTAAAAGCAAGAATTGAACAAAAACATAAACAGCTAAATATGTTCACTATCCCGCACATAATTTGAATTTAGTTCTAAATGACGTTGTTAGAAATGTATCTCAAAATATGGGAAATGTATCACTAGCTTCTTGCTTCTTAAAAAAGCGTTGTCCTATACGTTGGCCATCAAGATTGGACTCAATAAAAACTCTAAGACGTGGTTATTTAAATGTTATGAAGGCACTAACTGTAACAGTGTTGTAATCAAAATATACCGACGACTGTAATGCTCTTAAAAACAAATGGAAAATGTCGAATTTGTTTTTCAAGTTGTCCTGCATTACAAAATACTTGAAGCCGTTAATTTGGTATCAAAATTACTGTAATCTAACGACCGTGACCTTTCCCGAGATTCAGTATTACTCCAAACGGCTGCAAATTTGCTAAACGACAATACAGGAACATTTTGTCCAGCAAGTCTCTTGCAAAACAAGGGGGAGTTGACGCCAAATTTGAAAACCAGAGATTCCGCAAAGCTAAGAAGAATTTTGATAAACTGGCTCAAGATGAACGTATGTCAGATCCTGCAAAACATTTTCAAGTAAATGTGTTTCACATGATGTTCGATATCATTGTTAATTAAAGCAAAATTAGATTCAATTCTATGAAATGTTTAATTGATCTGTTCAGTGTATTCACCCCACAGTTTCTCCACTGCAAAAGACGAAGAATTGCATAGTAAAGCACAACATTTATCAATGTAGCATGTTGAAGACTTTCATTTCAGTTACAGTGTTTCAAAAGTGTATTTAAACAGAAATAAAAGAAAAACGTCTGTTCGAGAAATGGCACGGTCTTGCTTTAGCATCGATGTACCAGAGTTCGCACTGCTTTCGTTTTATTTTTTTCTCTACCTGTAACGTTGCGTCAGTTTAGCGGTGCTTTTCAGACTCAAAACTAATAAAAACATATTTACATTGGACCGTGTCACAAGCGCGATTAAGTATCCAGTGTGAAACAATATGAAAGAATTGACGTGAGTGAAGTAGTGGAAACTTTTGCCTCAAAGAATACTGGACGTCTTCGTCACTTCTAATGATCCTTGAGCTTCTATATATTACCTTGTGCCAGTGCCAGATTTTAGAAGTAAACGGTGTACCGTGCATCTAGGAAATAAAACTACTTTATTTCCTAATTTCCTACACCACGACCATGACCAACAACAACAACACAACAACAACAATACTAATAATATAATAATAATAATATAATAATCATAATAATAAAACAGGCAAATTTTAATGTCCCCAACTCCTTCGAGGTCCTGCCAAACCTATCAAATTTGATATTTAGTACATGCTACCGAACCCATATGCTTGAAAATGAATAGTTTTGTTAGGGGGCTCAAATTAAACTTTACAGAGGAGACTAACATTTCTCCGTTATGCCACTGGTGCCAACTTAACACAAAGTTTTAACCGTTGTTAAAGTTCTGGTTGATAAAACAGAATTTTGTTCATTTCAATGTTAAAGCAGTCCAACAGAATGTTAAATTTTAACATCTCTGGATGAAACCGGTCCCTAACGTATTTTAGCAGTTCAGTGGGCTATTTATTTTCAGATTCGTTACATAGACTTTTATATTAAAGATTAATTTTAAAAGGCTTAATCATGTTGTGAATTTTCAATGCATTATTGGTGCTTCAAGTTCTGCCGTCTCTCAGTGTAGCTAAATTAGTTTGTTGTTTTTCACACTTCATAATTTTGAATGTAATGTTTGTTTCTTGATACCTGTTTGGTTGTTTAGCAAATTATAGATACATAGTTATTCTTGTTACTTATGACTTTTTAAAATTCTTCTCCCACATTGAGGGCACCTTTTTCATGTGCATATTCCGGAGGTTTTCGTCCAACACCTTCCTAAAGTGACAATATGAACGGAAGGATGTCGTTTGCTGATTATTGATACACGGTGCAATAAAAAGACCCGGCACAAGTGACAGTAGTAGGAAAATGTTCACATATTGATAACAGTTTTTCAGTGGCTTTGTAAGTGCCCCTTGTTAGCAAATTACGAAGGAATGTAAACTGTTGCGGTTGTACCCTTGGAAATATTTTTAATAATTTCTCCAAATCTCCATCGATCGTACCTACTAGGCACCAACAATTAAAAGAAAATTATATATACCCAGGGTGCCAAAAAAGTATACACACTTTCACAGTAGACATCTATTTAATATATTTCAAAGCTGGACCGAGAAACAACAGTAATGTGTAGTATGGTGTTCTGTAAACAGATGCGACTCACATTACGTTATGCTAACGTTGCTACAACAAAATGGAGCCATGATTATCGTTTGAACAGCGGAAAACAATTTTGAAGTGGTATTGGAAAACCGAGAATGTTGTTGAAGTTCAAAGGCAATGGGGACGTGTGTACAGAACATAACCGCCAATGCGAGTAACAATTGCACGCATTCGAGACAAATTTGAGACTCGTGGTACCGTATGCGATGTTCACAAGGGCAGATCTGGGCAGATCAGCTACACTGGCAGCACTTCGGGAAGAAATTGAAACGGCGTGTGCTGCAATCGCTGAGGGCATTTTCACAAAAATTGCTCAAATAATAATTGAACTTACTTAGAAGTGTATCGAGGCCCATGGTGCACATTTTTTTTAATGGTGTTTAACGTCCATTTTTACTACTGAGGCACCACAGGCGGTGGACACTGACATGAGATGAAATGATATATTGGAAAGGGTTTTTTAAGGAAGGAAACGATCCAGGCCTAAGTTTAGGGTACCTCGCCATTTATGAGAACTGAGGAAAAAAAACCTGGAAAAAACCTCAGTCAGGGAGGACGGTCATGGCGCGATTCGAACCCCAGACCTCCTGCTCACGAGTCCGTGCCTTAACGACCACTGCCAATGGTGACGGCGAGGGCGTTTTGAGCTACTGTTGTAACTGTAAAAGTCCTAGATTGTTAGTGCTCGTCATTTTCTGTTTGTGTGAATTCAGTTTTGTTATGTTAACAGTTTTTTCTTTGCTTTAAGTGTGTATACATTTTTTGATACCCTCTGTATATGTGGGTGTGTGTCCGTTAACGCTCTAGTGGTCGCAATTTTTACTTTTTTTTCAACGAAGCTCGGCATATTAACCACCAGTAACAAACGATTCGTCGAGCTCTTTAACCAGAAAAGTTGGATAATGGGGGTTAGCCGAAAGCGAAAAATTTTAAAAGAATTAAAAAATCTTACTAGCAGCCGTAATTTTTTTCCTCAACGAAACTCGGTGAATTTAAAATAAATTCATGAAAATAGTTTTCGAAAATCATGGCAATGTGACAATTTTATTTTTATTAAAAGAAACTCGGTATAAACATTAAATAAAATAAGAAAAATAATTCCTGAAAATCAGTAAAATACGACTATTAGGGGGGTTACCTGAAACGCAAAATATAAAAATTGTTCTAGTGGCAGTGATATTAATTTTTTTCGTAACAAAACTCCGTATATAGCTTTTAAATAAAACAACAAGAATAGTTACTGAAAATTAGGGAAATCGAACTATTAAGAGGGGGTTTTGTCTGAAATTCAAAATTTAATATCGCTCTAGCAACATCAATATTTGTTTTATCACAACATAGCTTGGCATAAACCAATTAGGTCAAATAAGAAAAAGAGTTTCTGAAAATCAGTGAAATCATATTATTAGGTATGGGGGTTTACCTGAAAATTTAGTGGGGGTTAAAGCGAAAGTTAAAAATCGCTGTAATGAACGCAAATTTAATTTTTTAAAAGGAAACACGATATATGCCATTGAAATAAAATAAGAAAACTAATACTGAAAATCAGTAAAATCGGACTATTAGGAGAGGGGATCTACCCAAAATTAATCGCTCTAGTGGCGTTAATAGTTGTTTTCTCGCAACGAAACTCCGTATACAATATTTAAATAACACAAGAAAATAGTTTCTGAAAATCAGGCGATTAGGAATTATTATTTATTTATTTATTTGTTTATTTTTCATTGTTTCTTTTTTAATAGTGTTTAACGTCCGTTTTTGCTACTGAGGCACAACAGCCGGTGAACACTGATGATACATGAAATAAATATATTGGGAAAGCATTTTTTTTAAGGAAAGAAACGTTCCAGGCCTACGTTTAGGGTACCTCCCCAGCAGTTGCCATTTATGAGGACTGAGGAAAATCTGGAAATCAGTCAGGGAGGACGATCCTGGCGGGATTCGAACCCCTGACCTCCCGCTCACGATTCCGCGCCTTAACGACCTCGGCCACCCGTGGCGGTGCAATTAAGAGTGGGAGTTTACCTGAAACCCAACATTTAAAAATCGCTGTAGCGGCACCAATATTTGTATCTTCACAACAAAATTCGATAGATGTATTTAAATAAAATAAAAAAATAATTTCTTAAAATTATGGAAATTGGACTATTTCGAGCAGGGCTATACTTGAAAACCGAAATTTGTAAAACGCTCTTGCGTTTAATTTTATCTATATTGTTTTAAATTAACAGCACAAATTAATTCAGCACATAAACTGTATTTATAACGATACATAGCTTTTATATTTAACAAAAGCATCGTCATGAAGACAGAAATTGTGAAATATTAATCTAATATGTGTTTGAAAATTAAAGGTATATGTAAGAGAGCTTTGCAATAACCAGAAAACATTTGCGTTGTACATTTTTTAACACAATGCATTTAAATTAAATTTCAACGCCACTGAAAATCGACGAACTTTCGATTGTTTATTGTTCATTCTGTTGTATTTGGTTAGTACATTGTAGTTGTTTCTGAATAGTAACATGCTTTTGTTTTATTGAAACATATGAACACTTTAAATCACAATATAAGTCGAAACTTTCTGTTATTTTTCTCTATTTTAGTAAATTAAGGACTTAGTTCATAAACATGGTTACATTTAAAAATGTCCACACAATATAGCTTTGTCTATCAGTTCATATATTTCATTTAATTAATAGTATACCATTAATTTTTGTGGTTTAATAATAATAATAATAATAATAATAATAATAATAATAACTCTAAAAATGTGACTTCTCCTTTATGATACTTCTAAGTTGCAAGAATTCTAATTTTGTTCGCGTAATGCCACACAGTGATGCCTTATTTCATTAATTAAAGTCATAATTTGAATTTTACATTCTTTTTAAAGTTACTCTAATAGGTTAGGAATTCGCTTAGGCGATGGACTTTTTCATAATCTAATTAGTCATTATATGTTACAGGCAATAACCCACACCATTGTACGGTGTCCCAAGCCTTGAGACGGGGCAGATATCAGAGGGAGTGTAATGAAAACTGTATTGAATATTTGTTAAACACAGGTAAGTGCGTTCTGTATTTATTGCTGATCTGTCTTCACATCATATCTATCATACAGAATAATGTCCTTTATTAAAGTTATTTATGAATAAGGTACATTTAATTGTTATTTTTGTTTTATTTTACTTTTAATTAGTATGTAGGGCTTATTATAATCTAAAATATAATTATAATGCTGCAAATTGTCGTTTATAATATGCATAGCGATTGGCTAACTAAAAATGGAAAACTGGAGGGAGTGACACATGGAGCCCAGATCTCTAGACGAGGGAAATCCATTATTATACAAAAGAGAAAAAAAATGTGGGCCGAGCACGTTGTTATACTACAGATCGCTTACAAAACAAAGAAGTGAATGCAAATTTTGCATCCTAATTTTTTAAAGAGAGAATATACGGACAATGCTAGAAAAACGAAAACCACGAGTAAATTAATCGCTATGCTCCAATCATCTCATTGGTTGATCTACGTTTTCATTTTTACCTCACGTTTGAGCATATTTTCCTTCAGAACTGATGCATTTTAAGCGATGTTCAAACATTTTTATGTGCCCGTGTATTAATGGCCGCATTAACAGCACCAGCAGCGATAGGTAAAGTGATGGATGATTCAACGACTGAACATTGTCACGGTCTACATAAAGTCACTCGCATATACACTGCGGGCTTAGTTCTCAAATCTAAGTTTATTACATTATGAACAAGTTTCTTCTGCATCATCTTGTTGCCTATCGTTAGGGCTGTTCATCGGAGGATGTGGCCTAATATCCTTCAAAGTCGCAACCTCAATCCGAACGAAAACTATCGAATCGTTCGATAGTCGCGAACTATCGTTTCATTCGGTTATTTTCGTAAACATTCTTCTTTCGCTTTATGAAACGATTTCCTCTTACCATATTTGCTAGCGCTTAGAAGCGATAGTATGCTCCTATTGGTGACAGATGTCCCTGTAGATGAACCTGTGTAGGATAATATACGGAATTGTAGCAGAATAAAGAGCGGCTGCTGCTTCGACCCAGCGAGGCGATAATACGCTTATTACCAGCATTTGAACGTGGAAGGGGTCCTAGAAGATCATTACCCTAACGTTCACCAACCGAAGTTTCTGAAATAGCTTGTAAAAGACCAGCACGTTTCTTTTTTTAGCTCCTTCGACACAAACAACTGGAGCAGGTACGTATAACTATTAAATTTTCTTCTTCATATTAATCCAATAAAACCTGAAATTAATTTAATAAAATTCTTTGAAAAACCTGGGTTCTCATGACAGAAAGCTAATATATCGTGTTTGAGAGACTATGGAATGACTAGAAATGTGAGGTACATTTTTTGCGATGTAAAACTTCAGATTTAAGAGCGTTTTGAACTTCAAGAGTATCAACAATAAGTACTTAGTAATACTGGATCCGATATTTGCTTATCAGTCACTTCAGCTGGAGATAGGAAACAAGTAATTAATTCATCCAATAGCTCAAGCTGCAGCTGTAACGCAGGAAATCCAGAGAGGGTATCCACATCGTGATGTTTCTTGCCAGATTTCACTACAGAGAGTGCCAAAATGTATACACACTTCAAGCAAAGAAGAAACTGTGTTAAGATAACAAAACTGAATTCACACAAACAGAAAGTTATGACCTAATCATCTTAGACTTTTGCAGTTACAACAGTTACTCAAAATGCCCACCATCGGCGTCGATACACTTCTGAGTACGTTGGAACTACTGATTGAGCAACGTTTGCGAAACGTGTCCTCAGCGATTGCAGCACATGCCGTTTCAATTTCTTCCCGAAGTGCTGTCAGTGTAGCTGGTTTTCTACGGTATACGACATCCTTAAAGAGTTCCCCATAGGTAGAAGTCCAACGGAGTTAGATCAGGAGAACGCGGTGGAAACTCACGTACTCATTGCTTTGTAGATTTCTGCGGTGAGAGCTCGAAACGTTCCAAAACCGTAGCAGATGACGCGGGGCTTCTGCTGTGCGTGGTCTCCCAAGTCTGCCCTTGTGAACATCGCATACGGTATCATGCGTCTCAAATTTGTCTCGAATGCGTGCAATTGTTACTGGCGTTGGCGGTTCTGTTCTGTCTCTATTGCCGTTGAACTTCAACAACATTCTCGTTTTCCAATACTACTTCAAAATTGCTTTCCGTTGTTCAAACGATATTCTTGGCTCCATTTGGTTGTAGCAACGCTATCATAATGTATGTGAGTCACTTCTGTTTACAGAACGCCATACAATAAACTTTGCTTCATTTGTTCATTGTTGATTTACCTGTCACGTAGCAACGCTATCATAACGTAATGCGAGTCACATCTGTTTACAGAACATCATACAATAACCTTGGCTTCATTTGTTCATTGTTGATTTACCTGTCACGTAGCAACGCTATCATAACGTAATGTGAGTCACATCTGTTTACAGAACATCATACAATAACCTTGGCTTCATTTGTTCATTGTTGATTTACCTGTCTGAGTCACATCTGTTTACAGAACATCATACTACACATTACTGTTGTTTTTCAGTCTAACTTTGAAATATATTAAATAGATATCTACTGTGAAAGTGTGTATACATATTTTGGCACCCACGGTGTATAGTATGATCATATCCATAGAGGCTTCGAAACCTAATCTTTTAATTATTCGCATGGCAAATAAACATTCTTGGTTTCAATGTAAAATTGTGCAAATATAAACGTTGAAATACAACTTCAAGATTTTCTAACGGTTCTTCAAGTGATTTAGCAAACACGACTGTGTCATTAAGATAAGTTAGGACTGTTTTAAATGTTAAGTTTTTCTGCAGCATAGCTGAAGAATCAGGAAGCGTTAGCAAGGCCAAGGGAAAGTCTCCGAATTCATACTGTCTTTCATGTGTGACAAAAGAAATGTATTTATGCTGTCCTCTGAAATAGGAACTTGAAAGTATGCTGATAACAAGTCCAATGAGGTAACCGATTTTGCTTCACCAATGTAACTCAGCAGGTCATCAATAAGGGATAAAGGGAAAGTTATTATAACTCAATTTAATTTCGTATAATCAACGCAGAATCGGGGGAAAACTGATGATAATTGTCTTTATCAAAACAATGAGTGTAGCCCATAGTGACTGAGATTCTCTAATTATACTTTCGTTTCTGTAATTTGCTGGAAATAATATCTCTTTGTAATAAGCAACTCTGTAAGGGTTTGTTTTATTGCAGTATTGAATTGGATTTGAATTTATTTCTCTTTACATCAACATACAACTTTAAATATTACAATAAGATCTACGTCTTGATCTATTGCATAATACTAACTGACAATCTTATGACTCTATTACAATATTTTAATTCTAAACAGTACATCCAACTATTATCCTATACTTGTGAGTTACTTATTTCCTTAGGACTATATACACACTAACACCCAGATTGGTGTATAATAATCCTGTTTTAATGCTAATTTACTCCCATTTCCTCACCTATTCAATTTATCAGTCATTAACTGTCTGCTCATTCTTTATCATTTCTCCCTTACTTTTCCTAAACCCAAGATCGCGGGTTCGAACCCGGCCAGGACCGATGGATTTTTTCGGCGTAAAAATCCTAAATATGGCTTCCTTCGGAAGGGAAGTAAAGCCGTGGGTCCCGTGTCGTACATTTACGGCACGATAAAGAACCTCAAGCCTGAAAGAGAGACCTCTGAGCAAAATTTGTCGGCCGTTTCACGCCCCGAGTTGAATGGCACGCTGATGACCTGAGATGTTAAAGAGCGTCCATAAATAAATAAATAAATAAATAAAATGTCCTCACTTTCCCTAAATACACTGTAAGGCTAATAAATTATACATCTAAGGTTACACTTCTTTCTACATCCTCTTCTTCATTCTTATCCATTTTTTTTTCAATTTTCCTAAACAATTCCCTATCATTTTTATATCTTTCTCTCCTTTTACAGTTAAAATCTTCCTAATTAAATTTTCCCCATCTAAAATTTCCCTGTTTTTATTCCAAACCTTTTCTCTCCACAACTTTGTTTGATTACAACATAATAGACAATGAAAATCTGTATTAGTTTCTCCATGCATTAAAAAATTTCCTATTGAAGTAAGATCTATGGCTTTAATTTGAAATTCTGCAACACATGTAGAGTCTAAGTCCTGCAGGAATGTAGCAATAGCATATATATATATTTCAATAACAAATCATGAAGTTGAAACTTCTGAGATTCCGATAAATTAGAATTCACATTAATCAAATGAGGTGACTTTCAAGGGAGTGACGTCTTTAGGAGGAACAGAATTCATCTGTATTAAAACAACACCACGAGCTTGAGCGAGAACTTTTTCAGCAAATAAAGTTTGAGGTACAGCAGAGTTATTGTGTACCGCAATTACATATTCTTGAGCAGAGTGACACGCAAAAGATGAAATAGAAATACACAATACTAAATGAAGTTTCAAACAATACTTCAGAACTATTTCTGCAAATGACTGTACAGATATATAACATATGGAGAATTGTGGAATCTTGACACAGTTAATGACAACAACTTTATTAGTAACTGGAGCAGCATCAACTTTCAAAGAGATCTTTAACTGTTTCCAAAATAGGTAAACCTATGCAATTTCTACCATTTGTTTCAATTGAGATGTTATTCTGAGCACAGTCGACAATGACACTATGAGTACTTAAGAAATCACTACCCAAAATGAAATCATGATCCAAAACTTTAAGTACCGAGTCTCTTCCTGAAAGAGAGAGAGTGATTTACGAGTTTCCGGCCTCGCCGATAGGATTATCGCCTTCACAAAATCATTATCTGGTGACATACCTTATCTGTTAAGTGTATAAATGCTGCTTCCGCTCCGCTGTATCAGTTGTTCAGATATAGTTGCATAAAGAAAACTATGTGTAGAAGATTGTGACATGTTCAAAATGGAGTATCCAGCTGTTATTAAGTTCTTCACAAAAGAAGGACTTACTCCACATGAGATTAAACAACGATTGGACGGTGTATATGGGGAAGCAAGCACCTCCCTTATATTCTATCGTAAAAGAATGGGCCAAACTTTTTCGAATGGGCCGAGAAAGCGTTGAGGACGAAGAGCGTGCAGGTCGGCCCTTGGAGGTGCTCACTCCTGAAAACATCGCTCTTGTGGAAGAAGAAATTATGGAAGACCGGTGACTCAAAGTTACAGAAATAGCAGCAAGGTTGGACCTTTTTAAAACAACAGTCCTTCGAATTATTCATGAACATTTAAACATGAATAAGGTTAATGCAAGATGGGTACCTAGACTTTTTTCCTCAGTCCAAAAGCAGTAACAGGTCATCTGTTGTCAGGCATTTTTGGAACTCTGCCGTGGCAATGAGAGAGAAGTTCTGCAAACCATTGTTACAGGAGATGAAACTATGGTCCTCTACTATGATCCCTTGTCCAAAAGAGAATCAATAGAGTGGCGTAAACGTGGCGAAGCATCGCCTCTAAATATCAAGGTGACTCAGTCAACCAAGAAGATCATGGCCACTATCTTTTGGGAATGTGAAGAATACTTTTCATTGACTTCAAGGAGAGAAACACCATAGTAAATGGGGAGTACTATACTGGCCTACTGCACAGACTACCGACTTCCATCAAAGGAAAAAGGCGAGGAAAGCTGAATGGTGGTGTGCGCCTTCCTCCGATATCTACGCACACAACTCTTGTTGCAAAGGAAACTGTGAAGAAATGTGGCTTCAAGCAGATCGACCATCCACCCTATAGCCCAGATGTAGCTCCCAGCGACTATTTCCTCTCCTCAGAACTCAAGAAGCACCTTCGAGGAAGGAAATTTAAGTGTAACGAAGAAGTGATGGATGCTGTTGATGTCCATTTTGCAGACATGACTTCTGACTATTTGGAGGAGTGAAGTTGAAATGTTAATTCAAAGATGTGAGAAGTGTATTGTAATAAAGCGTAACTATATTGAAAAGGGAAATATAGTTTTTGTCTTTATCGTGCCTAGAAAATGAAGCTTATGTACCTACCCTTGTATTTCAAATTGTAAGATAGTATGGTAGGGAACATCTAGCCATTTATTTCCAGCTGTTCTCAGTAAATCTCAATAGGATGCAACTTATAAGCAATAATTGTACTAACTGCATTCTTGTGTGAAGCAAAATATGAATCTCTATATCATAAATAGTATCAACAAGGTGTAACGACTGTTCTGTAAAAGGAAGGAATATTATCCAATGCAAAAGGAACTATGGTCTGTTGATCTGGTACGTTTAGATTATATCGTTCGAGTCATGGCGCTGATTATTTTTTGACTGGGTAGTGTGCTACATAGGAGCGAGACATATGGCCTCTCCTGTTGCACCTGTAGCAGGTAATTGATGAATCTTGTTTATTTACTAAGGCTTACTTGGATTTCGTTGTTGACCCTTAAAGCGAGGCTGACTCGGAGGTGGAGAAATAGCTGACCGTAACTATTAGTAGGCATTCACAATTAAAATTACACGTAAGCTTAAAAACTGCTATGTATTGTAATAAAATCATTCACAATGAATCACAAAAACATAAAAATAAAGGTACAATTAGACGTAAACTTAGAAGCTTGCAAGGTTCGATGTTTTGCGTCTAATTCTAAACGTAAGAAATCAGTTAATCAGAATACAGCTGCTCTGTTTGTAGAGCTCTACGGTAGAATGTATCCATACATGGAAAACGGAAATGAAATGCAACTCTTGCTGCGCGACGGCGGAGAGAGCGGGAGGCAGTGATAGCTAGATAAGCGAATACTAAGTACCACGTACACAATGCGCTATAAATTGATGTTAATAAATTTAACTTTTATCTGCCGCGCTCAAAGGAAAGTTGCCACCATTACAGTGATTTACCTGCCCCTATCAATTTGTATTTACAAAAAAACACGGTCCACTAGTGCGAATTCCAATAAGAGTAGATTTGCCACCATTACAATATTTTATCTGCCTAACAAACCCCTATCAATTTATATTTAAAAGTTATGGAGGACAACGTGTAGGTTACATTATGTTTAACAAAAAACAACACATGCAGCATTTACACTGCGGTCACGCACAGTAGTTCGGCTCTCTCCGCTGTCACTCGGGACTTTCAGCAGTTAGCAGCAAGAGTTGCACTTGATTTCCTTGCTCCGTGTAAGGGCAAGTTATAGTCGAGAGAGCTTAAGATCAGTGACTCTGCAGACAGAATAAGGTTAATGGTCAAAAGATTAATTGCATTATAAAAAATGCTATCCTTGTTCATATTACTTCAAGCAAATTAGTTACTGCACTACCACCACCGTCTTCTCAGAAGTAGCCATTTTCGTTGTTAATTTCCCTTCACTTATTCTTATTTTTGATTGGCTAATACGTTCATTTGCATCTTTCATTGTGAATGCCTACATATAAAGTTTTGAAACGTCTTATTTTATTATGTTTACGTTTAATTTTCATTGAATGGGGCCTAACTGATTTAACTGTGTGCTTAATCGTTCAACCTGTCTAGTAAGTGCTGCAATGGGATCCTGTGAACAGGTGATGGCAAGAGAACAGGTAGCATGAGAAAAGTTCCTTCATGAATAGGATTTTATGACCCTAATGACTTCCCAAGCTACCGTAACAAAACACTAAGGAGCTTTCTCATTTGTTAACATTGTTAGCATTATGCCGTATTATACATAGGTATATGTCATCTACATTACTAATTGCAATACGTGAAATATGATTGGATATAACACTCGTAAACATACATTATAATTATATTTCAGTGGGGTGTAACGGCTTTTATTTTAAGGCTAGGGAAGTTCCTGAATTGGGAGATAAAAACTGGAAAAATGATTTAGCTTCCTTTATGATACAGCTGGGCATATGAATGGCAACCCTCTAAAGCATATACTTAAAAAAATCCAAAGTATCTTACATAGTAAGATAATTCTGAAAATGACAGAAGTATGAAAATCAAATGTAATAGAAATTCAATTATTTTAAAGACATGAAGGATGATTGTTCACCATTTCTTGCACCATGAATAAAGATAAAGACAGCCTATTGTGTGCCTTTAGGACAAAGGCGTCCTAACAAGTATGGAAAGTTTGCTTTTTCCAAGCGTGGTGAGCTATTCCACGCTAGTTGTTCGTATGCTGTTTGAGACACTGACTAATTTATTCTTTGGTTACTGCATTTCTCACTGCACTAGTTGCTTCTCGATAAAATTCCATTTTTCTCTCCCTCTTGCTACTCTTGACCAATAAGAGGTCTGTCCATTTGCTTCTGGGTCTGCCTTTTGTCCTTTTTCCTATCCGGGTATCCCCTGCACTCTTGCTACGTGACTGCCGCATTGTCATTTGCTTCTGATAGCTATTTGTGCAATGTCTGTTGTCTGAGATAACTGGTTTATTAATACTATAGAATGTTGTCCTTCAAAGTTATTCCCAGGATCTTGCATTCCATTTTTCTTTGGCATATTTGAACTTTGTTCTTTTATTTTTCTGTTAGTGACCATATCTGGCACACATATAGTAATACAGGGTATACACGGTTTCGAGCGTCTGGAATCTGATTTTCTTAGTTAGTGTTTGGTCTAATAATATAAACTTAATGGCCCAAAATACTCTCCAGGTTAATGAGATCCTTCTTTGTACTTATTTTCCCATTTTATTTTGGAAGGAAATCTGTTGTCCTAGGTATGTATATTCGCTCACATATGTGAGGACTGTTCCATGTATTTTTATTGGGGTTTCAGGTCCGTTTGAAGTTAACTGTGTGTTCAGTTTGTTTAGTGACATCCCTGCGTTTTTGCTATGCTCACACAATTATTCCAGTATAGTTTGTAGTGCTTTCGGGAACTGTAAAACAAAATTGTTGAATCACTTAATGACGCACATTTACGAACTATAGCGGTATAACGGGGTTTTATTTATTTTAAGATGTACTCATAAATAATTACTTGTCTCTATGTCCGTTTGTCGCCAATATAACTGCTATATGTGATTTCACCCAGTTGTGAGCAACAGTTTTCTAAACTGAAAATTGTAAAATCAAAACAAAGATCATGCTATGTTAAAAGTCGTTACCTGTTTTATAGTCCTAGATCTTAATGGTACTACGAAAATTCAACCTAAATAAAATGTTTGATCATATATAATAAAGTCTGTGCAAATAGCTCGCCACTGTCGCCATGGTCTGGGGCGGAGGAAGCTACTTTTCGGTATTTGAGCCATGCTCACGGTTGTCACTTTGAGCCCAATGAGCGCACATCCAGGAGAAAGGGGTGATATAAGGTTGGCCGGAATCAAAAGATGGTGAGGCGAAGACATCAACGGGGCCCCTAACATGTTTCCAGATAGAACACGCCGAAGAAGTCCCCTGTAAGATGTTCAGACTCCTCAGAAGGTCCACTTCCATTCCATACGCCGGGACAAACGCCTTTTCAAAGCGCAAGCCACTATCACACCGTGCCAACCCACCTGGATAGCCTACCCAAAGAAAATTGAAGCCAGAACCTCCCAAATGCGAATCTCAAACGTACCTCTTGATGTCGCCCGAAGGAGTGGTCTGTTTTCCTATGACCACCCTACTTTATATAAGTTGCAAGTTGCATCTTGTGATGTCACCGCGATTACAGTTTTGTCCATTCCATGACTTTATAATCTGATGGAAAGTTCTTTTCTCAAAGGCTTTATTTTAGTCTGGGACAGCCTAAAGTCACTGAAAGCTGGACCTGGAGGGCATGTAGAATGTTTCACTACTTTCAAACCATTTATTTTTAAGTTGTAACTTCCTTTGGAGTAAATAAAAGTAACAACCACTACCCCCTATAGCTGTAACTTCGTTTTTCCACATCGCTAGTTGTAACTTCACTTTTGATGTGAATAAACTGAAGATACAAGTTAGGTGTAGTTACAACTTCATTATTTTGGAGTCTAAGGGAGGGCACACTCCACTCCAGTTATGTCAGTTATAAGTTGACAAGCCATGTTCATGCATGTCAGAAAGAGAAAAACACACGGTGAAAGAAGAGTTATGAGTAGGTGTAAGGAGCTGATACTTTTGGAGACAGAAAGTATTCATTTTTTATCATCAAAATTGCTTCCAAATAGCGATGAAACTCGGGGAAAAGCCCTAACCGCAAGAAAACGCATAGAAACATTCTTACGGTATGTTACAGAGTATTTCAGAGTGGAGTGTCACAAGATTTTGGAGTGGGTCGCTCCACGGTATGTAAAACGGTTATTTAGGTTATGCGTCATTTTCGAAAAGGCTCATATCTGTATTAATTTCCCAAGACAATGCATGAAATGAATAATGCAAAGTAGATATGGCTAACTGAGTTTACTGTACCAACTGTTGTACTTAAGGGTTAGCCAGTATTAATTTTGAGGCGACACGTGATACTGAAGAAAAGTACAAGAGTGTTAGCGCCGAGTAGCCAGGCTATGTTTATGATTAAGGAATATGAAGCAGCACTACCTCGATATGACTGCGCTGCTTCTCTGCTTGGTGACTTCGGCTTTGGTGTATCCCCTGGTTTAATTGCAAATACGCTAAGGAAAAAGTAGTAATAGAAAGTGTTTGGAAAGTTAAAACAAAGGCTCCCAATCCTCAATAATTGCGTGCGAGACTCGCTAGACATGTACCAAATCTAGTGATCTGTGCTGTGCTACACAATGTGCCCAAACACCTTAATGACAACAGGATTTCGAAGAATTGGAAGGCGGTGGGCATGAATATTGGTTTGTTGAATAGATATACAAGAACAATGGAACAAAACTTCGTACTGAACTTAAATCGTGCGCCACGTTACATTTTATTTACTTTATATACATGTTAGAATGTAAGACTTTATATTGGTAAACTTTAATGAGAAACAAAAGAATAACTTTTTCCTGTTTATAAAAAGAGTAATAAAATGCAAAAACAGCTAAAGAAGTTATAATATATTAAAAATAAAATAACATAATAAAATGTAACTAAATCAACAATAACTAGACAAGAAGAAAAAGGATGAAACACTTCCAAAGTTACTGATTTACTATTGCAATATTTCGAACAGGCTTGTGTCCTTCTTAGGCAAGAAGGAAACGGGCTGTTCGAAATATTGCGATGGTAAATATGTGACTTTCCAAGTGATTTATTCTTTTTCTTCTAATCCAGTTATTGCTATTTTAGTAATGTGTGTGTGTGTGTGTGTGTGTGTGTGTGTGTGACGTGCGTTGGAGTTTTGGATCGATGATTTAGTTAAGTGCAGTATTTTGAAATAAGGTATTTGTGTGTTATAATCCCTATGATTAATAATACGTTTATCAGTAAATTTATTTCTTAAGGTTTACACAACTTCCGCTCCCATCCCACCAAGGGATAGCGGGAGCACGGAATCGCACGAAACAAGTCGCGACAAAAGGAAGCTAAACTGCTAGACCGTGTTACGAGGTTAGGTCCATAAGTTTCCGGCCTCAACGATAAGGATTATCGGTTTCACAAAACCCTTACCTGGTGTCATACCGTATCTGTTAAGTAACTAATTGCAGCTGTAGCTTCCGCTCCGTTGTGTTCAGTTGTTCAGACATAGTGTATAAAGAAGGCTATGTGCAGATTATTGTAACATGTTCAAAATGGAGTATCAACCTGTTATTAAGTTCTTCACAAAAGAAGAACTTACTCCAAATGAAATTAAACAGTGATCGGACGGTGAATATGGGGAAGTATCCTCTCATATTCTTCCGTAAAAAAAAAAAAAAAAAAAAATATTAATAATAATAATGGGCCAAACGTTTTCAAATGGGTCGAAAAAGCCCTTGGATGTCCTCATTCTTGAAAACATCGCTCTTGTGGAAGGAGAAATTATCGAAGATCGGCGGCTTAAAGAAATAGCGACTAGGTTAGGCCTTTCTAAAACAACAGCCCTTCGAACTATTTATGAACATTTAAACACTAATAAGGTTAGTGCAAGATGCCTAAACTTCTTTTCTCGGTCCCAAAGCAGCAACGAATCATCTGTTGTCAGGCATTTTTGGAACTCTGCCGTGGCCACGAGAGAGAAGTTCTGCAAACCATTGTTACAGTAGATGAAACTATGGTCCTCTACTATGATCCCTTGTCCCAAAGAGAATCTATGAAGTGGCAGGCGTAAACCTGGCGAAGCACAGCCTCTAAATATCAAGGTGACTCAGTCAACCAAGAAGATCATGGCCACTATCTTTTGGGAATGTGAAGGAATACTCTTCATTGACTTCAAGGAGAGGAACACCACAGTAAAAGGGGAATACTGTGCTGGTTTACTGTACAGACTACGTGCTTCCATCAAAGAGAAAAGGCGAGAAAAGCTGAGGTGGTGTGCGCCTTCTTCACGACAACGTACCTGTTCACACAGCTCTTGTTGCAAAGGAAGCTATGAAGAAATGTGACTTCAAGCAGATCGAGCAGATCTAGCTCCCAGTGACTATTTCCTCTTCTCAAAACTCAAGAAGGACCTTCGAGGAAGGAAATTTAAGTGTGATGAAGAATTTATGGATGCTGTTTTTGTCCATTTTGCAGACAAAACTTCTGAATTGGGGGGGGGGGGTTGAAATGTTTATTCAAAGATGTGAGAAGTATATTGCAATAAAGGGTATCTATATTGACAAGTAAAATACAGTTTTTGTCTTTATCGTAATTAGAAAGTGGTTAGACTGGATATTTATGGACCTACCCAGAATATCTCCAGATTTTCCGGATATCACTTCTCTCGAGGTAGATATAACTATTTAGTTTCAGTGTTTGTTTATTCATTTCGGTTTGACTTGGAGCTACCGCTACACCGTAGATTCTACTGTGCAGTTGTCACGTTTTATTCACTTCACTCATTATAAGATTTATTACATTATTTCAGTTATCAAATAATGAGTATGAAAATTACTGTATACCTTGTTGATATATGTTTCCCAGCTGGGGGGAGGAAGGTGTAAAACACGATACACCTGCCTCTTTGGTGGTCTGTTCAGAAATTCGTTACTCCTAGCGTTCCCCAGGAGGGTGAGTTCCCGACCAGCAATCAAAATGCGTTTCTAGACATTTCTACGTAATTGACAACCAACTGCCACTAACGGACATTCTCCTTAACGGACTTTTTTCCAACAATCTAAACAACACACATCTGACCCCGCTCCATTCAAACAATATCCTCATTGTTTGAACAGTGATGGAGAAAATCTGAGAGAATAAACAAACCTTAATCTGAAAACACAGAAAAGAACAATCTAACCTAACTATACTATTTATATACATAAACACAAATGATATCCCCCTATCCAAGTTGCATTAGGTTCCGCTACGTCAGCAGGAAACTGATGTCGGAAATATTAAAACTGCTGTTGTAATGTAATGATTAGTGTTTAACGCCCGTTTTTACTGCTGAGGCACCACAGGCGGTGGACACTAATGATACAGTGAAATGATATATTGGGAAAGGAAATTGTTTTTAAGGAAGGAATCGTTTCAGGCCTAAGTTTAGGGTACCTCCCCGGCATTTGTCATTTATGATGACTGAGGAAAATCTGGAAAAAAATCTCAGTCAGGGAGGACGGTCCTGGCGGGATTCGAACCTCCCGCTCACGATTCCGCGCCTTGACGACCTCGACCACCCGTGGCGGTAAACTGCTGGTTGTCCATGTATCTACAAAATAATTATCACTTCCTTCTGATCACTGATATTTATGACATGACGTTACAAGCAAGACTGAAAGCACTTGAACTGCTAATGGAATCCTGGAATCTCTTGCAACTAGTGCAACGCCCGAGTGGCTGGCCAGTCCCGAGTGACAGCGGAATTCACACCACACACTTGTGTATCAAGTTGAGTGTATTTTTTTTAAAAAAAGTAATTTAACCTAAGTGTTGTCCCGTGAAAAATGAATTAATAGTGCATTGTTATGCGGGTAAAATATTAGACCTGACGGCTTACGCTCCCCGTTTTCGTAAATATAAATGAATAGGGACCGGTAAATCACTGTAATGAGGGTATTGTTAGGCGGGTGAAATATTGTAATGGAGGTAAATGTGCTCTTATTCCAAATCGATACTAATTCATATACACATACAAACAACCCTAACCCTAACCTCGGGTAAGTCCTAGAAACCAGTGGACCCAGTGGTTTGCTGCTGCTCGCTACGGCCATGGTGGGAGTCGAGCAATCTAATCACTCTACCAAGCTCCGCTTATGATAGTGAAATAGATAAAAACTTGCTCATCATTGATAATTATATAGCAATAGTATGTCAATTAAGGAGTACGAATAATCAAAGAGCACGTTTTGAGGACTATTTCTGTGTTTTGCTTATTAATACAGAGGGTGCCAAAATGTATACACCCTTCAAGCAAAGAAAAAACTGTTAACATAACAAAACTGAATTCACACAAACAGAAAATGATGAGCACTAATCATCTTAGACTTTTACAGTTACAACAGTTGCTCAAAATGTTCACCATCGGCGTCGATACACTTCTGAGTACGTTGAACTACTGATTGAGCAACGTTTGCGAAAGTGTCCTCAGTGATTGCAGCACATGCCGTTTCAATTTCTTCCCGAAGTGCTCTCAGTGTAGCTGGTTTTCTACGGTATACAACATCCTTAAGAGTTCACCATAGAGAGAAGTCCAACGGAGGTAGATCCTGAGAACTAGGTGGAAACTCAATCGGTCCGCATCGTCCTATCCAGTGCTTAGGATAGTGCCTTGGGTCCAGTGAGAGGGGCTTGTTGCTGTGCGAGGTCTCCCAGATCTGCCCTTGTGAACATCGCATACGATTTTTCTCGAATGCGTGCAATTGTTACTCGCATTGGCGGTTCTGTTCTGTACATACGTCTCCATTGCCTTTGAACTTCAACAACATTCTCGGTTTTCCAATACCACTTCAAAATTGCCTTTTGCTGTTCAAACGATAACCCTGGTTCCATTTTTATAACAATGCTATCATAATGCACGTGAGTGACATCTGCTTACAGAACATCATACAATAATCTTGGCTTCATTTGTTCATAGTTGATTTACCTGTCACGTAGCAACGCTATCATAATGTATGGGAGTCACATCTGTTTACAGAACATCAGACTACTCATTACTGTTGTTTTTCGGTCCAATTTTGAAATATATTAAATATATATCTATTGTGAACGTGTGTATACATTTTTGGCACCCTAGGTATATATTTGACCACCTACTTGGTCTAAGGGTTAGCGTTGCTGACTGCTGCCCGGGAGGCACAGGTTCGATTCCCGGGATCCACTTAGCAATTTTTCTAAGAGAGAGAAGTCTGGATCGGGGTCCACGCAGTCTCGTGAGGACAATTGGAAAGCTGCCTGATGGAGAGGTAGCGATCTCCGATCTAGTAAGCCGCGACATAGCGGGATGCGGTATGCTGATCACATGCCCGCCTACAGTACTGCACTCTACCAATGAAATCATGTGATGGAGGTAGAAGATGCAGTGATCTTCGGGGTAAAGTTTAGGCCCACGTGCTGTAAAAAGGCTTCACAGGTATATTCAATGATGAATGTTCGTGAAATCTTTACTTTTTATTTAACTCTATTATATATTGACTCAGAAAACTTGCCTAATTTCTACTAGTTATTATAAGTGAACTGTGTGCATTGTGCATACGAGATAGAATCCGTTAACTTATGCACAGCGATATTGGAAAACACCCTGGAGTTAGAGAGATGGAGTATGCAAGACTCAAAATTTAAAAAAAAATTTTTACTCTCGTTTTCATTATTAAGGCATCACAGGCTCACGTGCAACCAAGCATTCACACTGTGGAACTGTTCATACACCAAGTCCACAGTGGGAACCTAATGACCTTGTCGTCGACTGGCAAAGATATTTCGGACAACCCTACCTTATTTGTGTAGCAAAATGGCATTGGAGTCAACATACAATTGCAGGATTCCCGATATATAAAAGCACAAGGAAACATGGACATTGTGCAGGCATCCACCCAGAAAAGTACCAAACCACGGCTACACTCGAATG
Source organism: Metallyticus violacea (assembly GCA_030762175.1). Taxonomy (NCBI): domain Eukaryota; kingdom Metazoa; phylum Arthropoda; class Insecta; order Mantodea; family Metallyticidae; genus Metallyticus; species Metallyticus violacea. Next base: position 91,676,797 of record CM060830.1, on the reverse strand, counting down.
GATGGCGCTAATCTGGTTTGTCTTAGTTTGCAGCACATTTTGTGGTTGGAGTCGCTGGCATGTATATCTATAAAATTAGTTAGTGAACGCATTGACCCTCGTTGTAGATTGTGCGACACGTTTCTGGAGATGGAGGTAACATCCAGGGATTTTTATAACCTCTAGGTGCTCCAGTACGCTTCAGTTAAAGAGAAAAGTTGCCATTTCTGCGGCATCAAGAACCATCGGCAATTCTGGTGTGGAATAACATCTGAGATTATTGGCTCGTACGCCATCCTACGTCGATTAGATGGTTCCAGTAGGACGATGCGACCGTTCGATTTTAATTGGAAAATTGGAATTTGTTTCCGAGCAGCCATTTCTACCTATTTGGCGGTGTACCTTGGCTGGCAAATTAATCGGATCTGTCAATTCTCGATACTTCCCTTTGGAAATACATGAAATACAGAGTCCGTGACGTATTTTTAGTACTTGATTACATACTCCCAAGACCACTTTATGCCCATATGTTTGTTTAAAACATTAAACAATCTAATAAAAATGTTGGTCATAAGTTAAAATCGGGGCATTACTTCTTACTTATCGTGAATATTAAAATTCACACAATTAATCAATTACACCTGCGGAAAAAAAAGATTTTCTGTCTCAAATATAAGTGGTGATTTTAACTAATTTTGGCATAGTAGTAGTAGTAGTAGTGGTGGTGGTGGTGGTGGTGGTGGTGGTGGTGGTGGTGGTGGTGGTGGTGGTGGTGGCGGTGGCGGTGGCGGTGGCGGTGGCGGCGGCGGCGGCGGCGGCAGCGGCAGCAGCAGCAGCAGCAGTAGACGTTTTAGTGTACGATTTTAGGATACATTCAAATACATACAACTGTCGCATGGGCCTTACGGCCGCACATGCTGATGTTGTCCTTATAGCAATCAAAACGTTAATATTCATACATACATACGTACATACATACATATATATATATATATAGATACATCCATACATATATACATACACACATACCTACCTACACACAAATCTACATGCATACATACAAATATATAAATAATTCGATACATTTAAGCCTTATATTAATAATTTGAATACAAATAAACAGACAAGAATGAAACCCTTACGCTTGAACCCCCTTCCCTTTACTCACACCCCCTCTCCATCTCCCCCCTCTTCATTATAGTCATTAACCTCCTTTGGCGGGTCTTCTCTATAAATTTTCCCACTTTCTGTGAGTATCTCCATGCACTAACACTTCCCGGCATAAGTTCAAAATTCTTTTGGAATTCAGAAATTGCGGTGATAAATGCTTTATTCTTGAGTTCTCTGTTTCCTTGCATTCTGCCAGAATATGCCTCCAGGTATCGCTTTCTCCGCACAATGGGCAAATCCTTTCACCGATAGCATTGACCGTTTTGCTTCCTTTCCAAGCCCCTAACCTGAGCCATGCCAGACCACTTCTTTCTTCCCTGCCACAGATATCTAGATAACCCCCTCCCCCACACCGGATGTATTTGAGCCTGCAGGTTCAGCGATCCTTTTTCTACGCATTGAGACAAAATATTTTGTCTATCTATATATCGCAAACGTCTATTGACTATTTTCCAACTATTTCGTGTAATTTCCTCTCCCCTTAACCAAATATACTCCAATCCAAAAGTGTCTAAGCCTTTCCTTATTTTTGATGCCCATCCCGTATCCCACCCTTCCCTTATTTGCCCTTAGACAGACTGCCCGAAGAAGAGCTTGATTCCCCCGTATTATCCTTAACGAGTAATTAGTTGTTCTTATTTTTAAATTCACACTTTCGTTAGAAATATCAAACTCTTTAACAACCCCATAATTTTTGTACCCCCCCCCTGTTTGTAGCAACCGTTTTAGGAACTGTGTTTGTACCTGATTAAGTTCCTCAGATTCCCATCAAATTTCGACCCCGTATGCCATAGTTGATCTTACAACCGCCCTGTACACCATCTCCATTGTTATCATTGGAGTTTCCGTTATTTTCACTAAAATCTTTAATGCCTCTATATTTTTAATCAAGCACTTGCGTTTTATGTTGCCTATGTGTCTTGCCCAGTTCCCGTTCATAACTAAGGTGACTCCCAAGTAAGTGAATTTCTTGACATTTTCCAGACTTTCTTGACTTACATAATCCCTCCTCTTATTCCTGCTGTACACCGCCCCCTTCTTGAATGTCATTGTTTTGGTCTTCCCCTCGTTAACTGTCATTCCCCATTTCTGACAATATGCCTCTAAGCAGTCCGGTTCCCTTTACGGACCGTCAATTGTAGTGGATATTAATATTAGATCATCCGCATAAAGGAGGGCTGGTATGGATATGCATCCTATAGTCGGGGCATAATAATCTGCAGCACACATTATTTCCGGTATGTCATCTACAAAGAATTTGAAAAGCAGATGCAGCCTTGCCTCACACTCTCCGTGTTATTTCACTTTCTGAAACTTTATCGCGTTCATATTTTACACAGAACTGTACATTACTATATATTGATTTGAATGCCTTGATCATTTTATCCGAGACTCCTTTCGTCCATAATTTAATCCATAATGCTTGCCTTTCCACGGAATCAAAAGCTTTTCGGAAATCTGTGAAGGCACAATGCAGTTTTCCTCTTTTTCTGCGTTTGTTTCACTCTCAGAGTGTCTAATACAAAAATATTGTCCACCGTGCTGTATCCTTCCCTAAACCCTGCTTGGAATTTTGAAAGTATGCTGTATTCAGCTACCCATTGTCTAATTCTCTCGTATAAAATTTTGCAATAAATTTTTCCCATTACCGGAAGAAGTGCCACACCTCTATAATTATCCGGTACTTTTGGGCTCACTTTTTTAAATATTGGACACATAATTGCCGATGCCAATTCCTTTGGATATGCTCTCCCACTGAAAACATCATTCATTATCTTCGTCATCATATCTATAAATTTTAAACATCTTAAGCCCTCCTTAAATAGTTTTACGGCAGTCCGTCGAGCCCAGATGCTTTGTTGTTCTTTAAGCTTTTTATTGCTTTAATTACTTCCCCTACCATAATGTCACGATTCATACTTTCAATTTGCACCTAATAGCTGCATTTCGTTTAGTGCTGGCACCTACCAGTTCCCCCCTCCCCCGAATACTTCTTGGAAGTGATTTCTCCACTGCTCCGGAGTTATGCAGTTATGAATACAAGGATGCTTCCTTACTTTTTTCAATATCCTCCAAACACTGGCTTCCTGCCCACGGGACGCTGGCTCTGTAAGCTCTTCCACCATTGGCGGTTCCATTGTTCCTTTTTAAAAACAAGCAGCTCCTTGTATTGTTTCCGTGATGCTGTGAATACCTGTCCCCTTTCGTCCCCACCCTCCTTTCTAAATACTTTAAGTGTCTGCTTCATTACCTTCTTGGCATCTCTACACGCATTATCATACCATGTGTCAGTGACATGTGGTCCATATTTTCTAAATTTCATTTTCACCCCACTTCCCTCGTCTTGTACTGCACATGTCTTCAGATTTACGGTAGCATTCTCAATAGCTCCCAATCTCTCAATAAGTCGTTGCTGGTAGTTATCTCGTTCCTCTACTCTCCACCTGTAACGTGGTATTAACTTTCCCACATCTGTTGTAGTTCTAGCGTCCCCCATCTCTTTACTTACTGCTATTCGCAAACCCAAAGGAAAATGACATGAATCAATCCTGTCCCCTACCCACAAATTTCTAATATGTGGAATTAAATTATATAGTCTACTACACTTCCCCCATTGGCGTTTATAAATGTTAAATCCCCAATTTGATCCTGTCCGTATTTTCCATTCAAAATTTCCAGACCAAGTGCATCACAAAACGCAAGTAGCTCTCTGCCCTCGGCATTTATTACTTTATCTTGACTTATTCTACAGGCACTTCTGTTGTCGTCAGATTCCACTTCCCCCACTCCCGATGTCCGAGTGAAACATTTTCTTCTCCTATTCTTGCGTTGAAATCACCTACTATTACCACCATGGAAGTGGGACATGTTTCTGACAAGTCCATCACTCTTTCGGTTATGTCCTCAAGAAAAGACCTGTTAAAATATTTGGAAGTCGTTGATGCATTATAGATACTTAAAATTCAAAGATCTAACCCTTCTATACTTAAATAACAGCAAATAACTCCCTCCATATGTACATCAATTTCCTTGACACCCTTTCCTATTTCTCTCTTAATTAATATTGGTAATCCCCCTGGCCATCTTCCTCTCATCCCTCTAACCCTACTACTTTTGTTAAAAGAGTGAAAGTTCATCAGATCTAACCTATCGCTAGGACCAAACCAAGTCTCTTACAGACATGTGTATCATATGTATTAACAAAACTTAAGAAGTCTGCAGTACTAAATTTTCTACCCACGCCCTCCACATTCCAACATCCATTGCGAGGGGGTTTTCCACCTGTTAATTCCTTCTGCCACTCTTTAGCCCACCTGTTCCTGCTGCTGCAATCCACTGCGCAGACTTTCTTTTCCCCCTTTCGGAAGCAGTCATACCTCCCTTACTCTGCTGTTTGGCTGCTGAACCTTCCATACAGAGAGGCTGAGAACTTCCAGCCCACCTTCCACCGCTCACCCTCCTGTCCTGCTCTGGTGACTGTCCCACTCCTTGCTGCTGGGCTTCCTCAGTCCTTGGCTCGTCCCCTCCTCCCTCAGCTGCAACCATCATTGCGTTCTGTGATGGGCTCTCCACGATCGTGCTAGGTTTGACTTCCGCCCGCTGCTCCATTCTCTCCAGCTCGTGCCGGTTCCAAACTCTCCCCTCGATAATTAATTTATCGAAGCGGAGCATTGCATGGCATCCTTTTCTTGCCTCAAACAAGTGTCGTTTCAAGAAGTTCAGCTCCTCCCTCACCTGTTGGCTGAAATCTTCCACAATGCTGATTCCCGTACCCCGTAGAAATCTGGCATCTCGTAGTATTTCCATCATCAACTTATAGTGGGCTAGTTTGCACACTATTGGCCTCTTTCCTCCGCCCCATCTTCTCATTCGGTGTACTCTTTCGATGTCAAAGTTCGTAAGTTCGATGCCTATTTGGGCATCCACTCTACGCACAATATCCTCACTCATAGGCCAGCTCTCACTCTCTTCCTCTTGTACACCGCATATCACAATATTGTTGCGCCGCGATTGATTTTCCAAATAATCCATGAGCGTGTATCCTTGCACCAGATTTCCCATTTCCTCTTCCAGTTTCTTTGGGTGACTTTTTTCGAATCCGCGCTGCATCTCCTCCCTCAACTGCTCAATTAGCTTCTTAAATGCCTCCATTCTCTCGCTTGTAGGTACCAAGAAACACGTCCGTCCCTTTTGCTGTTCAGGTAGCAGCTCTTGGCATACTAAATTCAATGCTGAAATCCGTTTACCCCTATCAGGTAAGTTTTTTTAACAAATCGCAAAGATAAATTTAAAAGAATTTGATTTTTTGTGAATTAAAGTGTGTTATAAAATCAAAACTAAAATGCCATATTCCTATCTAGTACACAAAACAGGTACCTGCACACCTTTAAAAAGTTTGGTGTCTGAAGATCAGCATGTTTTATTTGTTTGGAAGGAAGCAATTCTAGCACATTTTCGTAATACAGAAATATGCAGTTCCACCTAAATGGACACGTCAGTTCCTTGAACAGTCATAGTGAGAAACCATAATGCACTTATTCATGAGGACAAATTTGGGGCGTGGTGCCAACATTATTGGCCCTTTTTCTTCCATAGAAGTTGGACACTACAACTACAAACAAATAGTCCATGAACTGAAATTGCTTCGTTATTTGAAGATTTATTTATTTTTAAAGATCTTTGTCAGGCCTTTGTCCACCAGCTTTCTTCCTAGGGGGGTGGACTGAAAGAGAGAGCCTCTGATCTTTTTGGAACTGCAAGAAAATTGAGGCTGTGACTCTCCTTTCATTAGTGAACACCTTCAGTAACACTCAAACCACTGCGGGTGGCCGAGGTCGTTAAGGCGAGGACTCGTGAGCTGTAGGTCTGGGTTAGGACCAAGGTGGTCCTCCTGACTTTTTTTTTTGTTACAGGTTTTTCTGAGTCCTCATAAATGGCAAATGCAGGGGAGGTATCCTAAACTCACGCCTGGAACGTTTCGTTCCTTAAAAAAAATCTTTCTCAATTTATCATTTCATCTCATGTATCATCAGTGTCCATCACCTGTGGTGCCTTAGTAGTAAAACGGGCTTTAAACACCATTAAAAAGTAACATTCATAGGATGTGCAGGCATGTCTTGATGTTAATGTCAACTTTTTCAGCACTTTTTTTATAAGGTCATCGTGCTTCTGGTATAGGAAGGTGTGCCCCTATCTGATGTTGCTGAAATGAAAGGCTGCTCAAAATGATGTGACCAATTTACACCACGTATTATTTTGGAAGTACAAGGCATATGTATGTGAAGTGAGTAGTAGGGATTAAGTTCAAATTGTAGTTTCCTATTGCATGGCCAGATGGCAGCTCAAATGTTATTTTTAATCTAAATGCGCATTTCACTTTTGAGGTAAAATGGCGGTGCAACCTGTAGAGAAACCATTTTGCATGTTCCATTATCAAGAACTTGCTACTAGGCGGACGCTGATGCCATGGTAAAGTCCCTTAGGGCTTGTCATAGGAAGTGATTAACTAATTGTAATATCTTTGAGCTTTCTGAACCAGCATAACAGTTAAAGAATATTTACATGAATTTATTTATAAAGAATATATATATATATATATATATATATATATATGAAATAAGAAGCGTCCCAAAATATATAAATTTGAGATTTATGATGCTCCTCAACGGTGTATGTGACAATATACTGGAAGAATGGTTGCTGCCACAACTGACAGAACATGGGACGATTTCATTTTGAAGCAACATGGCGTCCCACCACATTTGCATTTGGAGGTACGGGGGTGTCTGAACGTCTCAGGCGTTGATGGATTGGTCATGCTGCAGAAGCGAACGCGCCGCTGATGAAATGGCACCCTGCTCCGTATCTCCACTGTATTTCTTCTTTTGGGGTTATGTGAAAGACACAGTTTATGTGACCCCAATGCCAGTGTCACTGCAAGAATTTGGGCAACGCACAGCTAAGGCATTCTTGCAAATGGATGTGAACATGTACAAAACGTGTGGCATGAGAAGAGTTTTATCCAACGTTTGCAGGGCCACTGGAAGTGCACACGACTGTGACTGTTATTCTTTCATTTGCAAAAAGTTGTAGTGAAATTGTGCAATTTATGCAGATATAAATTATTGAAATTGGTCATATCTTTTTTAATAACCTTATATGTTTGTTAGATGAAGGATTATAAGGGGAAATACAGTCGAGAGGAGTGAAACATCCTAGAGTGGATTAAATATAGACATTAATCATAATAAATCTCTGCTTGGACTATTAGTTGTTTTTCATATAACCTATTCGATTCCAATTTCATAAATATTTTATATTATTCGATGGAAGACTGACATTTCTTTACTTTAATATTTACGTGATTCACTGCATAAGTTGTTTCTTGTTTCTCAGGTGCGGATCCAAGTCGTTTGCTATTGCTACACATAGCAGTGCAAAAGCTCTGGCCTGAGGTTCTAGATACGCTGTTGAAGGACAAACGTGTGAAGGTTAATAACACAGATGGTGAAGGAAACACTGCTTTGCATATAGCAGTGATGAAGATTGCAGAAGCGAATAGGGCGGATGAACAAGATGCTGTTAAATGTTTGCACCTCCTTCTGGATCACCCCAAGATAAATGTTAATGTGTGTAATATAGCTGAGCAGACTCCCCTGCAAATTGCAATCAAAGAATTTGCACCAATTGCTATAGAGATTCTTCTTCAGAAATGCAGTCATAAGCTCTTAATTGACAACGATGTAAAAGAGGTAAGACTTCACAAAAGCAGGTATAGCTGGGAGATGGAGAGATGGCTGTTGACGTATGCAGGGAGAGGGCTTTATTGGCCAATTACGCACTGCATGTGTATCATTGTCTATTCAAATACTTAAGAGTCTGTGCGTCTCTTTGCGTTAATAAAAACAAAATGTTGATAGTGAACAGTTTGACGTTATCAACACATTCCTCTGACTGGCCATCCCCCCAACTCCCATCACTACCTAAAATATAGCCGTACCTATGAACTTTGAAGATTTTATTCATAAAAAATGAATTTGTGGGTATAATGTCCTTCCCCTTTGTATTAACTTATACCAGTTGTGCGCGAGAACTTACCCTTTGTTATTACAAGTAAAACAACACGCGTTGTTGACAGGTTCACACCTTTATTTATTTATTTATTTATTTATTTATTTGGCTGGTACATAGCTTGCATATAAATCAGGTGTGTTACAGTGGATCTAATCTAAATGTGAGCAACTACTTGGTCTAGCGGTCAGCGTTTCTGGCAGCTGTGCGAGAGGCTTGGGTTCGATCCCCGATAACTGCTTAGGAATTTTCTAAGGGAAGTCTAGAACTGGATCCATCCAGCCTCGAGCAGACAAATGTGCAAATATGATAGATAGTTAGCGTCCTTCGATCTCGAAAGTCATGTTAGGGCGACTGGTAGTGTGTTAGCGTGCTGTTCACATGCCCTCCTGCAATACTGTCTTCTGCCGATGAATTCGCAAGACGGAGCTAGAGAATGCAGCGGTCACTGCGGTGTTCACATCATTGGGTTGAGGAAGAGGATAATGTAAAACGTCCTTAGAATAGCTATCAACTAGCCCTTTGCTGCAACTTTCTCATGGTCATCTAAAGTAATTATCGCGCCATCGTCACTTTCTACAGTTCCATGTTACAATCCCTTCTTTTCTGCGTATCAAACGCATTTTTTGCAATAGTAACTACTAATACCACGGGCACCATTTTAAATGTATTCACACACAGTTGATTCAAAAGATCGAACTACAGTTTTCTTTCGAGTATCAGCTTTGAGGCGAGCCCAAAACAGTTTTAGGTGTCCATAAGTAGCAACCGTTTCATTGACCATAAACTGCTCTAAAAAGTATATTTATAGTTCCTATAGCGCGTAATGTACTATTACACCAGACATAATTTACTGCACTGAAATGCAGCTAAAACAGTTACTGACGCGAGTCCCCCACAGAGGGCATTACTTAATAGAAACTGAAGCAGCTAGATGCCGCCATCTTGAGGTTAATGGCAATGCAATAACAGATAGAAGATAAACGATAATGTAAACATTTGGAAGTCGAATATAAAAATAACCGTGTTTAATTAAAACCAAAAATACAAGAATCGAATCACTTCTATTCCTCCAGTGCAAAAGAAGGTTTTATTCTGAAGCTTGCGGACAATAATCTATACCATCTTTCGTTTTATTTATATAAATATTAACCTAATCAGTGCCGTATTAACTGGGCTTTCTAAACATTTAAATAAACAAGGATGTGTATAAATTTTACATTTAAAAATAATTTTCCCTATTATATGATCTCATCGCTATTTACTAAAATAGTGCTACTGTTATTTACTCATTTATTTTTAAATACATATATGTAAATGCAGAAATGGATATTTTTATTATAAAAGAAAAAAAATATGACAAATAGAGACAGTGTTACAAAGAACTTCTAGTACTCAGAATATAATGTATCTTTTTAAAATTTAATTACGATATTAAAGACATTTTGTTATTTGTTTTATATTTCATTGTCATCAGCCTTCCAGAATAGGGAGAGAAGTAAATTGAAAATAGATTGATTGTATGCAGATCTAAGTTATATCGCTGGTATGTATTTCTCACGTTCATATGCGATTATTTATTCTATAAAACAGCGGTGCCCGAACACGATACGTGCATGGCATTTCCCTGCTATCACAGATAGTGAGAGGCACCTTCGTTACACTAGTATTGCAACATCGGTGCTTCAATTTCACAATGTCGTCTTAGCATCGATATATATATATATAATTTTATATTTCACAGTTTTGTAGCCAAGATAACTTTAAGTGCATTATTTGCACTAAATATTATCATACCTCCAATTGTAGCATTGAATGACATTTTAATAAACACCACCATAACGAATGTAGCAAAAATATTCTGTTAGGTATGCTAGTTAGTGTGCTCATTTGATTATATTCATTAAATTTTTAAAATATTTATTTTACAGAAGTTTTATTTGTAGGGGAAGGTTGTTCACAAAAACTTAAGAGATAAAAGTACCAACTATTTATGCTCAAATACTAAGAATGTTGTAAAGTATCGTACAGAAGTGCGGAACTTACTGGTAAAAAAAATGAAGTCATTTGAAGAAGATGAACTTATCAGAGAGTGCTTCATAACAGAGGCTCAGGAAATATATCCCAATTTTTCAATCTGTAAATATTTCGCTTAATATTGTAACGAGTGGGTTCGAAGAAAAACTGCAGTGCTATCTGGAAAAACAGTTAAATGAAAGAATAAAACTACTAACTTGTTGACAGTGAATTAAATATTAGAACTAGTTATAGCTTCTCTTAAAACTGAAACCTCTGGAGAAGAAATTTATAAAACATTCATAATGTTGTAAACAAAATTGACTGAAGTAAAATTCTTCTGTTATGCGTCAAAATTGATGAAAATCTTTGCAAGCAAACTTTTCAAGAATGAACTACATTTTAAACGACTATCGCAACATTTTAAGCGACAACTTCTTGATTTTTATCTTCTGAAGCTTTGCACGACTTCTTTTCCAAACAAATATCAATGAAATAGTTAAAAGCAAATCATGTCATAGAAAACTTCCTCAGAAACATTGAAAATATAGACTGTAAGTAAAATTTATAGTTTTGAACGTTTTCTTTTTATAAACCAAGAATAGGATTGAAACTTTCTAATCCGTCGCTGGAACAGCAATCACGGAAGAGGTTTCTGTACATTAAGGAAGCATCATCTTTTGTAATAAGTGGGAGAAAGTGATTACTTCCTCTCCGCTCCTCTCCGTCTAACCCGGCCGGGACCGATGGATTTTTTCGGGCGTAAAAATCCTAAGTATGGCTTCCTTCGGAAGGGAAGTAAAGCCGTGGGTCCCGTGTTGTACATTTGCGGCACGATAAAGAACCTCAAGCCTAAAAGAGAGGCCCCTGAGCAAAATTTGTCGACTGTTTCACGCCCTGAGTTGAATGGGACGCTGATGACCTGAGCTGTTAAAGAGCGTCCATAAATAAAATCTATCAAAAAAAAATATCAATCCTCTCCTCTCCTGGCAATGTTTGGGAACCGCTGCTATAAAACACTGACGCTAAACCGTCATATAAACTATACGTATTAGTATCATAGAATATATTTTAAACTCGAATGTCAGAAATATTATAGAAAGGTAAATGCAACAATCAGTCTTATTGGTTATTAGATGTAATATAATGGTTTCATTATGTTATAATATAAAGGTAAGTTGTATGATAGACTAAGTAAGGTTTAGCTCTTTTAAATATTAGTTCACACACATTTTAAATAATTAAAAGTTTGGAAATGTTTTTCATTTCCAAAATTGAGAAAGTTTCCTTAATATTATGACGTGCCTATTAATTACTCGGTAGAGGATTGCGCCCAAAGGAGCATATTTTATTTCTGAATATGTTTTACATAGTGAAATTACGTTCAGACGGTTGACTATAATGTGTTACAATTCTTGTTTCCTATAATAAACATTGGTTTCCATACTTGCCTCCTACACCCAAGAACGCGGGTTCGAACCCGGCCGGGAACGAAGGATTTTTTTCGGGCGTAAAAATCGTAAGTATGGCTTCCTTCAAAACGGAAGTAAAGCCGTGGGTCCCGTGTCGTACATTTACGGCACGAAAAAGAACCTCAAGCCTGAAAGAAGAAACCTCTGAGCAAAATTTGTCGGCCGTTTCACGCCCTGAGTTGAATGGGACGCTGATGATCTAGTTGTTAAAGAGCGTCCATAAATAAATCAATCAAAAAAATGTAATAAACATATGATACTTATTCCCTTAACTTTGATAAATCCGTAAAATAAAAAAAAAAAATGTCCACTTATATTGAAATCAATTTTACCCTGAGCTGATAAGCAAAATGACATACCTTTTAAAAGTGAATTCAGTTTGTTGCCATCACACGGAAATAATACATCATTTATATTGCAAAACTGTGTGCTGAATTAATCCACTTTTCAAATTGGGGGGGGGGGGAAATCATGATATATGAAAATATTTATTTGCACAGTTAAAAAGGGATTTGATATCATTTCACTTAAACTGTTTTCTTGAAACATTCATAGCATGTTCTTCTTCTCATTTGGTGCTACAGCCGGGATGAGCCTTCGCCTGCCGCGGCTACCTCTAGCTCCGTCTTACGTCTTCATTGATAGAGAGCAGTATTGCAAGAAACATACGATCACCTATCACGTAACTTTCGTGATCGAAGAACGCCACTTCTCCATCAGACAGCTTCACAATTGTCCTCACGAGGCTGGGTAAACCCATTTCCAGACCTTCCTAACTTAGAAAAAGTCTTAAATAGGCACCAGGAATCGAACAAGGGCATCCAGCTCAGCAATCAGGAAAGCTAACCACTAGACCAAGTGGTGGTGTATCATAGTATGTAGGTTTGCAAATATGAATGTTTCAATTCCATCTTAACACAGGTCTCAAATGAATCGTTATGCACTTTTAGAAACACAAGTACAGTCAATGTCGCTCCATTTCGTGCACTTTTCGTACTTCAGTGTTCATTAGGTTTTCATTGATATCGAATTTCCCTTAAAAAGTTAAAATTGTGCCTCCTAGAACGATTTTTTTCGCTTTAATTCCCCGCTTGTTCATCAGGTATATGCCTACTCCTAATGCCCAGATTGCGCTTATTTTCTTAAACTACTTTTATCAATTTATTTTATAGAAATATACCGCGTTTTGTTGAGAAAAAAATTGCGGTCGCCAGAGCGATTTTTAAAAATTTTATTCATTTATTTATTTGTTTATTTAAAAAATCTGCTGTATGTTTATTCCACACCCCCAGTGGTCAAATTTTACTGATTAACGAACTCTACAAGTCGTGTACTAATTGATGGTTATATGCCGGAAAAAAAATGACCATAGACGGGTACAACCGCAATAACTACATTTATTTCTTTGGAATTCGCCAAAAGTTAAAGGAGCCACTATATTTCTATTGTTACACTTCCCCGGTACGTCATAGCCTTTGAATGCGTACTATTATTAATTTAAAATGTTGTGTTTCTGTTCTCTTGACACATTTTTACAAACTTGAAGTGACTTTTTGGCTTAAAAGTTGTCCAGGGAGAGAAGCTGAACTTTATCAGATAAGCGAACTGTTTAGTATTGCCTTTGGTAAAGAAATGACTGTCAGATAGGCTTCCAGTGGATTCAGAGCTACAGGTGTAGTTCTGCTAAATCCTGGTATCTTTCCTGGACAATTGTTTGCTACTTTATTAGAAACAGATCAACATCAACTCCCTGCAAATTACAATATGGACACTGCCTGCGTGGTTAAGACCAGTAGTAAAGATCCCGACCTATCCCACTCTTGCTGCTGCTGTGTACGGTGTGACGATGGTTGCGCCAGTAGTACGGTGGCTTGCCCCGATATGGAAGCCACGACAACAGCAAGAGTGGGATAGGAAGTGATTATTTTATTGACTTCTTATTCGCATAATTACACAACTGATTAATGGTAGGATCTTGCTTCCTTACCGACCTTCGGGGGTGTGCAATCCCATTACAAAAATTAGGTAACAAGAGGTCATTATTTTACTGATTATACATATAATTATACAAATTATTAATTACGAAAGGGCGGAAAAATAACTTCAGTACCGCCCTTGGTAGGCATTTCCGTTACATGTATTTTCCTACCTACTTTTAGGGGTATGCAATCCCGCAACATGAAGCTTACCGACTTTCAGGGATATTCAAAGATCGGACAGAAAGTGGATTATTTCTGGTTGTACAAAATATTAATTTAAATTTGTGGGGCAAGCATGCATTGCAAGCAAGGGACACTACTAGGAAGGATTCAATAGGGAGCTTTATTTTATTATTTATACATATAATAATCCCAAATTCTGGAATTCTTAATAAGAATAAAATGTGTAGGAATGTTGTGTCACAGTAGAATATATTAACGATGCAATAAAATAAATTAAAAATATATGTTAACTTACTTTAAAACAATATTTTTGGTGGATGGGTGTAGGAAATGTGTTTTAACTATGCAAAAAGAGCTGATACGATGAAAAGATGGTAAAAATATAAACCAGAATTTATGAATAATATTACGACATTCCACAAAGGAGCTGACGTGGAACAGTTTCGATCAAGGCTTCCTGTCGCCTACTGAGTAAAATGGATGTGTGTATCCAATAAAAAGTTGTGTGTATCCAATAAAGGGAAAAGTTACGTGACTGGTGCAAACAATAGCCCACGTGAGAACCTCGAGGAAAACACCAGAAAAATGAGTACCTACTGAAGATGTCCGACGTCACAATGACGGATAAGGTGGACCTGTCTGTACATGTAGAGGAAAATTACTGCTGGAAATAAGGTACAACGATAACTATGTGGTGGTAGAAATAGAAGATGAATATATATGTTAGCGAATGCCATCCCAAAAACCCGTGATAAATAAAATACACCTGTTTGCAAAAACGTGTCGTATACAATGTGTAACTTTAAAAAAAGAAGTTATGTTGTGTAAAAAAGCTATGTTGCAATCAATAATATATTCACTCTGTGATGAACGAAAAAGAATATTAGAAAAAAAGGTTAACTGTGAAAGAAAAAGATGTTATGTTGTATAAAAAGCGGCACCATATATGCTTTAGCGCTACGAAACTCCGTATATAACGTTTACATAAAATAAGATAAATATTTCCTTAAAATCAGGAAAATCAGATCATTAAGAGAAGGGGTTTACCTAAAACACACAATTTCAAAATCGCTCTAGCTGCACCAATATTTCTTTCTCCACAACAAAATTCGATATATTCCATTTGAATAAAATAACAAAAATAGTTTCCAAAAATAACGTAAATTGGATCATTAGGAGAAGGGGTATACTTGAAAACCGAAATTTGAAAAGCGCTCTTGCGTTTAATTTTCTCTATATTGTTTTAGTATAAAAGGACAAATTAATTCAGTGATTTTTAGTTTTATTGAAACATGAATATCGTTTTAAATACTCGTGTAACTCGAAACTTTTGTCATTTTTCTGTATTTTAGTGAATGTGAAGATGATATCAAGTGCTCAGTTCATAATAATGGTTATATTAAAAAAAATGTTTAAAAATATTCACACAGTATAGCTTTGTCTATTGGTAGTGATATATTTCATATTGTATACCATTAATTTTTGTGGTTTAATCTCAATAATAATTATGAAAATATGGTTTCTCTTTTGTCATACTTATAGATTGCAAGAATTCTAATTTTCTTCACCTAATACCACATATGCTATAACTTATTTCATTTCATTAATAAAGCCATAATTATGTTCTTTTTAAGTTACTCTTGTATGTGAGTAATTCGCTTTATTTACTCAATTCCTACGTGACGCATTTTTGCCCTTTCAGGTGTTACTAATATTATTGACTACGACGACAATGTAGAATCAAAATAAGTTTTTTTCTTCTGGTGAGAATGTAACACAAGAAATGGTAATTTGTAACCAACAATGAAAAAAATTCTCCTACCCAAACTTACTAATATTGCACAGATACAGTGTGTCGGGGGGTTCAGCATTTTTATTATTTCTTGGAAAAAATAGAGCTGTAGGTATGGGGGTAGGTTCATAGCTTTTCGGGCTAACCATTTTCTATGCATGATAAAGACAAAAACTATATCTCACTTTTCAATATAGCTACCCTTCATTGCAATACACTACTCACACCTTTGAATTAACGTTTCAATTCCCCTCCCCCAAAAATAGTCAGAAGTCCTATCTGCAATAGGGCAAAAACAGTATCCATTACTTCTTCTTCGCCCTTAAATGTCCTCCCTCGAAGGTCCTTCCTGATTTTTCACAGGAGGAAATAGTCACTGGGAGCTAGATATGGGCTGTAGGGTGGATGGTCGATCTCCTTGAAGCCACATTTCTTCACAGCTTCCTTTACAACACGAACTGTGTGCACAGACGCTTTGTCGTGAAGAAGGCACACTATCACTAAGCTTTCCTTACATTTTCTCTTTTCTGTGCAGTAGGCCAGCATAGTACTTTCCATTTACTGTGGTGTTCCTCTCCTTGAAGTCAATGAAGAGTATTTTTTCACAGTACCAAACATTGTGGCCATGATCTTCTTAATTGACTTGGTTGACCTTGGCCTTTATAGGTGGTGCTTCGCCAGGTTTACGCCTCTCCATAGATTCTCTTTTGGACAACGGATCATAGTAAAGGACCATAGTTTCATCTCCTGTAACAATGGTTTGCAGAACTGTCTTTCGTTGCCATGGCAGAGCTCCAAAAATGCCTGACAGCAGATGACTCGTTGCTGCTTTTGAACTGAGGAAAGAAGTTTAGGCATCCATCTTGCACTAACTAATCTTATTCGTGTTTAAACAGTCATGATTAATTCAAAGGAATGTTGTTTTAGAAAAGCCCAAACTTGCGGCTATTTCTGTAACTTTGAGTCACCGGTCTTCCATAATTACTCCTTTCACAAGAGCGACGTTTTCAGGAGTGAGCACCTCCAAGGGCCGACCTGCACGCTCTTCGTCTTCAGTTCTTTCTCGACCTATTCGAAAAAGTTTTACTCATTCTTTTACGGTAGAATTTGAGAGGGATGCTTCTCCATATACATCGTTCAATCGCTGTTTAATTTCATTTGGAGTAAGTCCTTCTTTTGTGAAGAACTTCATAATAGCTGGAACCCGATGCTAATTATGTTATCGGAAATGTAAACTTTGTATTCCTTCGTCCCAGAAAAGGTACTGTGTTTTCTTTTCCAATACGATAATGTATTTGGAAAGTACAGTGTAAAACACATGAATTAATGCTTAAAATAGTCTATATTAATGCTCAAAATCGTATCATGTTGCAGGATAATTGAGTGGATTTTATGTTTTTTATTCTTAGAACTTTTCAATTTGCTAACAAAATACATGATTCTTGGTTCATTTCACATTAAAGTGTTTTCAATGAAATATTTTTGTGATCCAACGGTAAATTCAAATGACTTTTTGATTCAAATTATAAGTTCTTGCAATCAGACACAGATATAGTAATTATACTTATATACTTGTAAAACATGCATGATTCTGATCTTTCAATTGAAGAAATAAATTCTATTGAATTTCCTGCAAAGATTAGAGCTAATTACTATCATACTGCAATCAACAAATCGATGCCACAACCTGTATATCCTATATGCATATAATACTTGTAAGATGGAGCATTCATTTATGAATGGAATGTTTGACTGTAAAGATAATTGGTGGTGTTTTGTTTGTTCTAAACATTTTTTACCCAGATGCTATTTATGCTATCGGAAATGTAAGTTTTTTGTTCAGTCATTCCAGAAATGGTAATCTGTTTTCTCAAACGTACCTTTCAGATCGATTCTGAAGCGTAATACAACATATGGAAAAAACATTATGAACGTATATAATAAAAACATCAAAATAAATATTATTTATGAATAATTGGATTGTATTGTGTAGAAAGAAATCATCCCTCAAGAAGACCTTAATAAATCATTCACTGATACGTCATCAATGGGCGTATTTGTAATAGGTACTGTGTAATTCATCTTAAATATTTTTTAGCTCAGTAGATAGTTTTTATGGATTGGATCCTTTCTGCAGAAGTAGGATTCAATTGTTTTTTTTTTATCGCTTTTCATGCCCATAACATTTCCATTTTTATTTTTTCCCTAAACGAAACGGTTAATATCAAACATGGCGACGGCCGCGGTATGGACCATATGTGTTATAATATATATTAAACTATATATTATAATATATGTACTATTTTAATGTATTTTAAATTAATAACTAAAATGTTTGCTGGTTTTTAATATGTTAAAAATAAACAACTTACAAATTAACCTCCGAAAATATCAGCATGTTTACATTAAATAGGCCACGCCCCTTTTGGGTTTTTAGCCAATGAAGAATGTTTATGTAACATAATCCGCCTATTAGAGTAATTATATTGTGAAAGTTTCCAGATTTTTCTAATGTCATCTTAGGCAAACTGTCGACTGTTATTAACTTTAATAGCGCCATTGTCAACAAGCTTGTGTCCTTGCATTCGCTACAAATAGAGTGAATAATATATTTCGCAAATAGGCTTAGGTGAACTGTAAAGCAAAACGTTTTCTAGAGCAATCTTACATACAAATGTAATTCTCACACATAAATTAACATTTTACGATAATGTGTTTGTCAATTATACCACGTATGCATTTAGTTTATATTCAATTACTTTGTCATTAGCAAAAAGCTTTAACTGAATACGCATTTCCTCTTTCCTTCAATTTTTTGCAAAGATTATACAGCATTGTTTTCGCACTATTGTTTTTGCGGATAGTATATAATAATAATAATAATAATAATAATAATAATTTAACAGTAATCAACATCATATTAAACTTTGTTTATCGATATTTTCTATTAATGATTTATGTATTATTGTAATTTAATCTGGAATAAAACTAATTTTTGTGGATAGTATGTAATAATAATATTTTAACAATAATCAACATCATATTACACATTGTTTATCGATATTTTATATTAATAAATTATATATTATTGTAATGCAATTTTGAATAAAACTGAACAAATTTAATATTAACAGCAACCACTACTTTTTCTCTCACCTCGTCCTCTCCAATACCACCCCGGTGCCTGCAGTTAGGGGCTCAGAGTGAATCTTCCACCAGGAAGCAGCCTCCGTGACAGTCGGAGCCAAACACGGGTATTTCGCCAGGCCGCGATCGACTTTTGGCATGAATACTGACTTGTGAAATATGATATCACAACTTTTTTCTGTAATAAACAATCATATGGATGGTTAATCTTTAATTTGTAAACCGCCACGGGTGGCTGAGGTCGTTAAGACACGCACACATTAGCGGGAGGTCTGGGTTTGAATTCCGCCAGGACCGTCCTCCCTGACAGGTTTTTTCAGGTTTTCTTCAGTCCTCATAAATGGAAAATGCCGGGTAGGTACCCTAAACTTAGGCCTGGAACGATTCCTTCCTTAAAAAAAAGAAGAAATCCTTTCCCAATATATCATTTCATCTCATGTATCATCAGTGTAAATCGCCGTGTTGCCTCTGTAGCAAAAATGGGCGTTAAACATTATTCATTGCATTTAATTTGTAAATACACGTTTCTCTTTCTGAACATCCCGGTGTGCTTAACTAACCATTGTTGGTTTTTTTTTAAATGTAACAAACTGATCCCCTTTTGCATTCAATTATATCGTGTATTGATATGCTACTGATGAGAAACAATTACAACATACACAATCGAAAGATAATTTAAAATGTTGCACTCGTTTTGCTAGAACGAACTTAAATATTTCTCACACTATAGTTCTTTTTGTCACATACTTCACATATCCATACCCTTGAATTAATTTTACCCTTACAATAGATGAGTAAACAGACTGTTATGTCGAAAATCGAAAACGGAGTATGCGTAATCTTGTAGTACAAATGAAAGCGAAAACTTTTCAGGAGATGGTGAAAGTTACTTATTTAAAACTTACACTATGCCACAATAACAACCGCAACTAATCGAACATCACACCGCAGTCTGTGTGTGACAGTCAAGCCAACTTATTACGTGATGACGATTACCGTCCCCTACGAAATGACGGGTTTTCCCGGACAGCGGGGCGAAACAAAAGGTACGATTGTTATAATTTATTTTATTACATTACGGCAATGCTCGATTTTGTTGATTGCTTCAAATACAATTCACTCGCGCCTTTTGCAATTTAGCAAATACAGTTTGTAATTTAAGACTCGCAGTTGTAATAAACAATACAGTTTGCATTTTTTAACAAACATTGCATTTTAGCAAACAAATTGCATTTTAAAGATGTTTATATTAATCATTTTTGCATTTCAAGTCAATTGTCATGATTGCTTTAATTTTTTTTTTTTATGCTCAATTTGGATACACATGCGTCTGTTTGCAATTTAACGATACAGTTTGTAATTTAAGACTCATAGTTGTAATTAAACAATACAGTTTGCATTTTAAATATATTTAATCGCATATTTCCCAACGAATCACCACAATCATATTGTAACCCTTCTTTAGGCATCCAATTAACAATAACACGTCAAAACATACATAACCGCCCCTCAGCCGCCCCCACACCTCCACCCCAACCCCCTTTTCCTACAGCCGCCCCCGACCCTCCACCCCGATCTCCAGCCAAAATTTGTGCCCCTTCTTAGATCACTTCCGATAATGGTCACGCGGTTTCACTGGCCAACTCTCCAGCTCCGGAAGTGCTCTAAGAAGGCATACATACTACTGCGACCTACCTGCCTACGGACTCCCGCCCCGTCAATGTATACTTTTGGTATTCCCCAAGCAGTGTTGAGCGCTTGGTCCCTGTAGAAGGGTGGACCAGGTGAGTAACTGCATGATATCCATATGGCATGGGGTAAGGTCTCTTTTATCAAGACTTATACTCGTCCCGACGTTATCTCAAAACGCCAGCGATGTCGTACTTTTGTGCTCTAAACGTCTGGTTTATATGGAGCTCTTTTAATTCAGTTGTTAAAGCACGCCTTAAGCTTCTGCAGTCAATTCAGAAACAACAATGAATTTTATGAATCTTTCAATCGGTTTACCCCCGCTAAAGTATCATATTATCACAACAAACTGTGAAATGCATGTAACATTGGTCGTTTCGTCGGCCTGTACAAAAACGAATTTAGCCCTTTTTATTTCCTTTCTAAACCCATTCTTATAGAGAAATATATTTCTCACTTCACTCGCTAGCAGTCAAGATATTTTTTCAAACCATAAGACAAAAACCTTCTTAATTTTGTGTCATCTTGTTGAGTAAACTGCTATAGCTTTCGATTGATGAGTTCCAAATCGTTTCATTTCCAAGTTAATAGTTAAACTTAGAGAAAAAAAAATGTAGTTTTCAATGAAACATTCACTTTATTCATTTCCACGAAACAAATGCGCATTTTTGTAACTTAACAGTTAACACTGTGAAAATCAACTGTCCACTAACAAACCATAAGGAAACCACCAATTTCAAAAAAGTGCGAAAACCCCTAGTCATTTGTGCGCAGTATCAGTAACCCCCTCTACATCTGGTTCCTAAGAAAAGAGAGAATACCAAACACTGGTCATGAGCCGTCTTTCTGCTGACTCAATAGAACGCAGAAATAAGCAGGAGAACGGCTAACCCATCTTGGAGGACGGCAAATTAATTTCTTGTAAATCTTTGCTGGCCCAAGAAAATACAAAGCTTAAAGCGTAAAAATTTCCGGGCTGGCCCATGAGTTTCCCTTGCTAACGGAGGACCCGCATGCTACCGCTACTACAGTAGAGAGGAAAAGTGTTTATTGCATAAAATACAATTAAGAATTGATCGGTTATTATTTTATTTTAAAAGTAAAACAGGAAAAGAGAAAATGGTGAATAATTATGGCATTTTCTTTGGGGAATCGAGCCTATTTGGCTCTTATTGAGGGCAACGCTGCCCTTAACCTTTCATTACTTGAAAAAAAAAAAAAAACTGATAAAATATTCATTGTTTTTTTTTCACAGGAACAGGAAGGCCTGTCTTCTAGAGAAGCCATGGAAATATTTCCTCCGCTCTTGAAGTTCTCTTTGCAAAAGACAGAAAATGAAGTAAAAACAATAAAAATGTTTCAACTTCTTTACGAGGACCGTACTGAATCATTCTGTATCTTTATGAAGGACAATGATGTGAACTGCAATGCAAGCAATGGAGAATACACTTTTCTTCAGTTTGCTGTCATTCACGAGTTTGAGGATGTTATCCAGTATCTGCTTAAGAATAAGGCTAGACCGTGGTATAAACCTACTGTTTGTAGTTGTGACGTACCTCCCATAATCCTTGCTGCTAAAAAGCCAGATAAAGGCATTCTCAACCTTTTTTTGCAGACAGAAAATGTCAAGGAATTTATTAATGAAACTGATACGGATGGAAACACTTGTCTGTATTACTTAGCCAGAGAGGACCCACCAAACTTGGAACGAATATGTCGGCTTTTGGAGAAAGGTGCTGACTGGAAGCATAAGTAAGTATGCAAATATACAAAACAGGTTTGCGTTATCGCTAATCTTTCTCCTCAGTTGTAAACATTATGTATTCCGTTGTTTTATTGCGCGTTGGTATTTGAGACGGCAGTTAAGGCATTGGTTTTTAATATGTGAGGGTCATTGGATAAGAGTAGAAATGAGAAAACGGGCATTGTAGTGAAGCGAAGATTCTTGCATATTAATGTCGAAACAGAAATCCTTCATTTTCCACGCAGTTAAGATCTGATGTGTGTGAGATGCTAACGTTCTGAATAAAGCTATTAAAACTATTAAACGAGTGCATTTTAGCGCATTCCGAAGGAATAAAGCTATTGCGGGTGTACCCATTGAAAAATTTTCTAATAATCCAAATCCGCACTGATCGTACGCCTACAATTAAAAAAATAATATCCGTAATATGCATATATACATATGTGTATTAGGGTGGCCCTTTGTTCTAGTCAACACACAGACACACACAAAAAAAAAAAAAGATATGTAAAAATTTTCAGCTGAATCGGACTACTGCTAGGCGACTTCATAGACCATGAGGGTTTGAAATTTTAGCTCGTAAATTAATTTTTCCTAATGTTGTTGGATATACCTATGTTATTATTATTACTATTATTACTTTATTATTATTATTATTATTATTATTATTATTATTATTATTATTATTATTATTATTATTATTATTATTATTATATGTGCTTTACTGTCTTATTTTGCAACTAAATATGATGTTTTTGATTAATGATTTTTCAATTACTGTTTCACAACTAATGTTTGTGATACTGCCCGTGCTGGCGTAAAGTGACTTTCATGACGTGTTTTACCTAGTTGTAAAATGGCATCTACTTCTTCAGGTAGTCTGTGAATCTTACAACAAAGGAAAGAGCATGGCATGGCACGAATTGCTACTAAAAAAACTTACAATGTATTAATAAGTCATTCAAACGTTATGAAGAAGAATGGAAAGGTTCAAAGAAAAACTTGACTAAAACTGTAGGTAAGGAAAAAGGGAGGAAAAAAAATTATTTTTGTGGAAATTATGGACAAGCTCTATGACATCTCATCCAGATGCTTTTGGGAGGATGAAAAATGAAGAGGATCAGACTTTTTTACGCTTCAGAGCCTAAAAGGAAGGCCAGACTGCATGGTTGCGCAATGCAATGGGAACTACCAGGGTCTCCTCGTAGTTTCCATTGCAGCACACACACACACACACACATCGAGGGTGCCAAAAATGTATACACAATTTCTCAGCGGATATCTATTTAATATATTTCAAAGTTGGACTGAAAAACAACAGTAATGTATAATATGATGTTCTGTAAACAGATGTCTCATATGCTTTATGATAGCGCGACTACGTGACAAGTAAATCAACAATGAACAAATAAAGCCAAGATTATCATAAATCAACAATAAATAAATAAAGTCAAGTTTATCGTATGATGTTCTGTAAACAGATGTGACCCGCATTACGTTATGCCAGTGTTGCTACAACAAAATGGAGCCCAAGATTATCGTTTGAACAGCGGGAAGTAATTTTGGAGTGATAATGAAAACCGAGAATTGTTGAAGTTCAAAGGTAATGCAGACCTGTGTACAGAACAGAACCGCCAACGCGAGTAATAATTGCACGCATGCGAGACAAATTTGAGACTCATAGTGCTGTATGCTTTGTTCACAAGGGCAGATCTGGGAGACCTTGCACAACAACAAGCCCCGCTCACTGTCTTTAAGGCACTATCCTAGGCACTGGACAGGACGAAGAGGTCCGATTGAATTTCCACCGCGTTCTCCGGATCTAACTCCATTGAACTTCTACCTATGGGGAACTCTTAAGGATGTTGTATACCGTAGAAAACCAGCTACACTGACAGCACTTCGGGAAGAAATTGAAACGGCATGTGCTGCAATCGCTGAGGCACTTTCGCAAACGTTGCTCAATCAGCAGTTCAACGTACTCAGAAGTGTATCGACGGTCGAAGGTGGACATTTTGAGCAACTGTTGTAACTGTAAAAGTCTAAGATGATTAGTGCTCATCATTTTCTGTTTGTGTGAATTCAGTTTTGTCATGTTAACACAGCTTTTCTTTGCTTGAAGTGTTTATACATTTTTAATACCCTGTGTATTTTCGCAATAATTTATATTTATTATTGTTAAAAATAATTGCAGTCTAGAAAT
Source organism: Metallyticus violacea (assembly GCA_030762175.1). Classification (NCBI taxonomy): domain Eukaryota; kingdom Metazoa; phylum Arthropoda; class Insecta; order Mantodea; family Metallyticidae; genus Metallyticus; species Metallyticus violacea. The sequence goes on along the minus strand of CM060830.1, from coordinate 91,652,352 downwards.
TGACCGAGTAGTTTGTTTACAGTGAATATTTAAACAAATTAACTTAAATAAAAAGAGTAGTGATCCTAGTACTGGTACATGCCTACTGTAACTTTTTCATAATTGATTTTTTGCAGATTTGAAACTACTCCTGCTAATAGTGAATTTGTAATTTTAAGATATACTGCTGGCCAATAAAATTACTATACCCATAAGAGACGCGTTAAAGGGACGCCACATTTTATCAGAAGCAACGAGTATGACTCATTGAAAACATGGCAGCAATACCAGCAGGTGTCTGAATTTGATCAGGGAGAATTGTGGCATCCTGAGAGTGCGGGATGTTATTCCTAGAAATTGATGCTCGTGCTAGACCAAATGCGTCCACAGCGAAAAGAATATGAGATCAGTGGATGTGGTAGGACGAACATATAGACCTGAAAGATCCCAATGGTCCTTTCAAATAACCGAACGAGAAGACACGTATGGCAATTATGAACATGTGTGTCACAGTTTTAATTGTCAGCAGGTACTATTTTATTATTTCAGAAAATTCTCATAAATTTTTATATCTTTCACTTTTACTATAATTTTGCATGTTCTACACAATCAATTGTGCAATTAAAAAAACAGTAGAAAATACTATTAAGACCACAGGAGCGGTCAGCACCACACCTACCCTAGCCCTCCTTGTAGCTGCCGGAATTTGGCTAATAGATTTGTTAATACATTTAAAAGGAGCAATATACTCGTTTAAGAAAAAAAAATTATGATAAATTACTGAAATAGCTGGGAAAGATCGTATTTCCACATCTTATATAAAATATAAGATTCAATTAATCTAGCAACAAGAGGGGTATGAAATCAATGTAGGGAGGAGAAATCATAATCTGTTCAGTAATATCTCAGAAATGTTTAAATAGACATATAAAACCGATAAATGGTCTGATACACTATCTAACTGTAATGGTGCGTATGTCATTTATTGGTACAAAATTAAAAAATTAAATAACGACAGTTGTAAATGTTGTCACATGCAAGGTACTCCAGATCATGCCCTATTTGAATGTAAGAGATATCATGACAGAACAAAAGAGGATAGAACGGCATTAAGTGAATATTAGATAAAACACATCCTAAGAACAGAAGAATTATACTACCATCTTGAAATCTTAGCTCACAAAATAAGCAAAATAGCCTGGTAGGAGAGAGTTGTATTGGAGGAGATATAAGTGCCAATACAAGAAGAAGAAATGGTGAGAAGATCAGAAAGGTTACGCACCATTAATTCAACAAACATGTCAACAATCAATTTATCTACAGATGACAATCAAGAAACAGATCAAATTACACAAGTAGAAGGAGGCGGTGTGGAAGAAGAGGAAGATCAAGATGAGGATTAAACATAATGTTCAATAATACAACCTGGAGGCCGGTGAAGGACAGATGGAGATGAGTGAAGAAGAGGGGGATTAATACAAGGTCGACAATACAGACTAGAAGGAAAACCGCAGCTATCGAGGAGGAGAAGAAGGGACGTGAAGGGAGAGGAACCGGCGTAGGAGAAAAAAAAGAGAAGAACGAGGACGTCAACACAGAGGAAGAGGAAACTGCAGCTACCAAAGGAGGAAATTGAGAAGAAGAGGTAATGAGGTGAAGGGAGAGAGGACCCGTGAAGGAAAATAATATATATTAATTACTAAGGGAGTATTTTGTTATAGCTACATAGTTTCAAAATATAACACGCAAAACTCTAGTGAAGTGTTGAGAGAAAAATAACACAAGTTAATGGTTAAAAATAAGTGAACAATATTAAACTTGATAGGATTTATAAAATGTTTATTTATTAATAAAAAGTAACTAGTATTAAAAGCTAATAATAATAATAATAATAATAATAATTATAATAATAATAATAATAATAATAATAATAATAATAATACATACATACATACATACACACATACATACACACATACATACATACATACATACACACACACATACACACACACACACACACACACTTAAGGGAAGCTAAACTCCGGTCTAAGTTAGGTATAAGGGTATAAATTGTATAGTATATAGTTAAATTTGTTTTATATATAATTAGCAAGAATTGGCTTAAAGTACATAACTTATTTGCGATACAGAAGAAATTTAAGGTAAATTATAATTGTACAGGATACCAGTACACATTTTCGCCTGAAACCGATGGAAGAGTTTTTGCTTTCATTTAGTAAGTAAATAATAATGTTGATTTGTAATTTGTATTTTTGTTTTAACAGCTGGTTACCAGTTCAGTGCTGGCTTGCAGCATGTATGGGGATTTATCATTTAGTTTAGTTTATGTATATGTTAAAGTAGACTTATAGTACCCTTTCTTTTGTTCTCCCTCTATCTATTTTATTTATTTTGATTATGATTATTATTTTAATGGTTTTATTTTAGTTAGTTTTTAAATGTTAACAATAATAATGTAATAAATGTAATCATGTAATTTTTCAAATAAAGAATAAACGTTCTGGAATATACGTTCCGGCGTAGGAAACAAGGTACCGGCATGCAATATTACAAATATTTTATTCTATTTTTATATTTTATATTTATATGTTGTGCAATTTACTCCTTATCACTTCAATAAGTGGACGTTCAATAAATAATGCAATTTAGTATTTTCAATGGTAGTTTAAATTGGAAAAATATAAACATTTATGTACATATTTGTTTTTAACCTTCGCACACTAACTCATAAAATTTCATCTTTCTTCTCTTGCTGGCAGTACTCTGTTAGCTTGAAAATAGATTCTAGAGATTTGCTTTATGAACAAATAGCAATATCTGAACTGAATGGCGGAAAATGATCTCATCGCCATAATTCAGAGGCGTTTAAGAAATTTATATGTAAACATGGCGTGGATAAAAACGCTATTAGATACTCTCATCATTGGGAAAATGTAAAGTTGGTCTCACTGATTATCCACCATCCGGGTGGCCTCACACTACAGTTACACCTACAACGATGGAACGTGCGAACATCCATTCGATCGGCGAGTAACAATGAAACAACTCGCTGTTCAATTCATTCACCAGCTAGACTGTTCAAAGATTTGTGCTAAAGACTATCTGCATCTGCAGAGGAGGCTGAAGGTGATGATTTCTTTTCCAGCAAAGTAACGGAAAATGAAACATGGATTCATCATTTGGAACACAACACAATTCATGGAGTGTCATCACAAAGGAAAAGGAAAAAAGCTAGTACCCCAAGCCGGTAACGTCGTGGCTGCATTCTTCCTTCCGGAACTCTGAAGGGATTTTGATCGATGTATAGCTTGGTGATGAAACAGTTAACCCCAAAGTATATGTCTCCGAAAATTCTGACTTTCATTTCCTGATCCTCTACATTGTGGTGCCGTGACGGTATACCCGTTTCTGACATCTAAGTGGTGCAAATCATAGATGTGCAAACGGATTTTTATTGAAAAATAGCACAGTATAGGCAGGAAATTGAATAACAATGCAGTGCATTTAAAGTTTAAATAAAGCTAACAGTGAAGAGAGAAAATAATGTTGCATTATTTATTGAACGTTTTGGGTTTTATGTTTCACTGCAGTTTATACTTCTAACGGCTGATTATTTCTTTTAACAGGAACGCTAGAAAGGAGATGGCGTTACCTGCAAGTGTGATCACGAAACTATTTGACAATAGTATTACCGTTCATGGTCTTCTGAAAGATGATAAAAATGAAGTCAAGATAGATACTAGATTTATATTGGCCCACCGGGAATTAGAAATGGAACACAAGCAAGTCAATGACGATTCAGAATCTGACAACTTTAATGATATGTATCCAATGGAAAATATGAGGCAATCAGAAACATCTCCCTTTATTGAGAGGCCATCGCAACATGATGGACATACAAGGGCTCTAGTACATCAATCTTATGTAGAAGGTATAGCTGCTGATTGTGACTGGCAACATCTTCAGAAAAGCACTGATTCGTTGATCAAGGATGGTATTCTAGGCAATGACGTGGTAAATAGTCCAACTTTTACATCTTTACAAAATGGAGAATCCACATCCAATGATACAATAGATGTGAGTGTCAAAGCACGTACTCAGAGGATAAATGGCCCGAACACTAACAGTTCTGTATGCAATGAAGCATCGTTGAAGGATGACCAGAACAGTAACAATATGTCTGAAGATGACTATATAGGAGGTACAGCCGCAGTATGTCCTATACAAATGACAAGTGGCTTGGAATGTGACAGTCCCAGTGTTCCTGGAGTGGAGGCACTCCTGCCTGGTGATTCAGAAAAGATGAATGGTACACTTCATCCTCAGGATATGATTCAATGTCTACAAACTGATGCCATTGATTCCACTGATTCGCCAGTGAATATTGCCTTAAACGAAACATATAGTCGTCAGCATACAGTGGAAGTACCTACAGCAACGCAGCCTAACCTGAATGACTCGGCAGGCCTTAATTGTTTTTCAACGGCTGTTAAGAACATTGTCTGTAAATTTAACAAAAAATGTGAAGGCACCTCTTCATCGTCCTTTGAAGTTGAGAGAAATGGCGTAAGCAAAGAGAACTTTCCTGTCATTGATCGAGAGAGCCAAAACATTGTTGATTCGATACGTATCTCCAGGAGCTTTTTGAATTCTGTTACAGTTACTGACTGTACAAGGGATACACACTCTTGCGAAAGACAACCAGTCCCTGAAATGACATTCCTTCATTTCCTAGCAAGCATACCACAATATCGCTGTGTTCTCACTCACAACCTTGTTACTATAATTCTGGCCATGAAATTCCAGCGAATTCAGTACTTTATATATCTGGATTTGCTTATTTATGCATTATATCTGGCATCTCTGAGTTGCTTCATGTTTAGTGGATTTGAATGTCTTGCATCAGAAAATTCTTCTGAAACCAGTATGATATGCTTGCGGCTGCTAGAGCAATGCCAAAATATTACACAGAACAACAACCTATGCAGTCATGTAGATGCAATGTGCAGCACAGACAGCCTCACATGTTCAATAGATTGGGGGAAAAAGCGATGGCCATGGTCAGCTACTTGTGTTTGGGCGTTCCTCGCACTAGTTATAATGAGAGATGTCATTATTTGGATATCAAAGATAACCTTTTGGTCACAGTGCCAAAACCTGCAGTGTGTTACCTATAAACAAAAATCGCAGTGTCAAAACCTGCGATGCTTTTTTCATAAACTCAAAACAACTTTCTACAACTGGTGTTTTGTCCTGAAACTCAACCGAACGGCCCTCACAGTGTTGATTCTTATCCAGACGCAGAATAATACCATGTGGAATGAATTAACGACTTTGGTCATCTACTTTGCATGCCTGGAGTTGGTTATGATAGCAACGCATGTTCCTAAAGTGGCTGAATTCGCCAGAATGCCTGTAGTTGCAGCGAAAAATATCTCAATGTAAGTATCTAAAATAATTTCATATTTGTACATTAACTATAGAATTACTAAGCATGGTAACATTCCTTTTTTCATTTAGCAAAAAAATACTATGATATATTCACATATCTTTGGCCTTCGTGTTATTTGTAATGTTCATTTAAATCTATGCAATTCCACCTAATTGTCCAATATAAATCATATCTATGCGCATGGGATGTTTCTAGCTATGGTTGATAAAAATTGTGACTTTATTTTTATAGGTTGTGAATTTGTTGTGATAGATTTAGAAAGCTCATTGTTGGGATAGAGTACAACTGTTTGTAACTTATTCATTCTTACGTGAAGTTGAAGGAACTTGTGTCAGTAGAGTTTGTTTCGATGTATTTTTTCTATGTTTGTTTCCAATGTTCTGATTGGTCGATATGTGCTGAGTAAACGGATTTTTTTTTATCAACTGCAATTTCTTAATAGCACACAACACAGTAAATAACTTTATTGTCCATTGTGAAATCCAACTCTCAACATGCTTTAAACCATTGTTTTAAAAGCAGACTTCTAGACGACTTTTCTTTCGCATTAAAGCACGGTCTTAACTTCACGGAACACTGAACAGCATCAGATCAGCAGGCCAGGTTTGAGTTGCATGATGACGCAATAGAGTTAAGGAAAATGGAATGAGGAATTTCACGTGATTTTGTCACAGCCGCGCTGGAAATGCTCCTTAAGGTTGTCTCCATAGTAAGAACAATATTATTTTGTCACTAATGTGTTTAAATATTAAATTTAAAATTAAACTTTTGAAAACTCGTTTATTATATGCTGTAATTATGAAAAAATGATTAAATATGCAGCAACATCGGAAATATGCATACTAAAAACTTTACAATAAGCACAAAACAATATGAAACAATGAACTTAATTCTAATTCTATATGAAAAGGAAAAGCAACTAAATATGCATTTGCATATAAATCCGATGTCTACCGATCACAAAAGCACTGTATAAAATGCTATAACAATGAATAGTATTCAATGATTGAATATTAATTATGAATTAATGAACAGGAAATCGGGTCACGCGCTATTAATAATTAAAAATATTGCAACAATGAAAATAGGCATTAATATAAAAATTACTGTTATAAAATATATTTGCAGAAATCGTAATGTATTATGGGCGTTATTTTGCATTTTAATTGTTTCTATACTTCTACATTACAAAAATGACTGCTACAGATTGCTGAAGGTTTTTCTAGTTGTGATTTCCGACTTGCGGATAAATAGTCAAGAGTCGTATTAACGTTAAGGAATTTTATTTGATGAGCACGAGAAAACATATAATTCGCCCCGTAAACGGGTTAAACGCGTCTACTGTTATTTAGGACAATGGAAATATAGGGTCAAATTCTTTTGCTAATTTTTTTAACTGTGTAAAGCAGTAAATATGATTTTACGAAGGACTAAATATAATGATGGTATAATCATATGTTTGCCATTGAAAAAGCTGTCGGTCCTGGTGGTGTAGTGGTTACCATACTTGCCTCCTAAACCCTAAATTCGAACCCGGCCAGGACCGATGGATTTTTTCGGGTGTAAAAATTCTAAGTATGGCTTCTTTCGGAAGGGAAGTAAAGCCGTGGGTCCCGTGTCGTACGTTTGCGGCACGAAAAAGAACCTCAAGCCTGAAAGAGAACCCTCTGAGCAAAATTTGTCGGCCGTTTCACGCCCTGAGTTGAATGGGACGCTGATGACCTGAGATGTTAAAGAGCGTCCATAAATAAATCAATTAAAAACACAACTAAAAAAAAATTGCAAAAGCTGTTAAATGTTTAACAGAGTTTAAGATGGTTAAGCCAACAATAGCTTTAGGTAATGTATATGTTACATGTGTTTTACATAAGTAACTATTACATATTAAAAATGGGACTTTTCCAACATGCATGCATTATGAAAGTTCAAAAGAAGGCGCAGGCTGGAAGAACAAATAATTTAATTTAAGCATTTTTGTTTTGTTTGAAATTAACATTCAGTGATAGAAAAACAATAGAAACTCGTCATCTCTTGCTTTTTGCCCAAAATTAGAGGGAAAACAAGTTTATCAAGGACCTGTGAGCAAAACCAGGATTTTGCAACTAATTTCAATTCTACACTGTAATAGTAAAGAAATCAGATATGGAAGATGTAATCACAATAAATTTGCCCTACATAGGAAGGCAAATGAACATTTTAAAGCGGACTTCATAATACTATACAGTCTAGCTCAAAAGTCCGTTTATAAGTATTTGATTCCGTTGTATGAAAGACAGACGTAATACAAATGTGACAATAATCGAAAGATCAGTCGATCTTACCTTCTTCAAGATGTGACTCTGGTGGTGATATCATAAACCGCAACAATTGCCGCCCAAAAGAGACAGTGGCCCGAGGCACACACAAGTGCTTTAGTGTGGAAAAGCGTTTACTGGCTTTTGTTTGAGTCCAGAACGTCTAGTCACCGAAAAACAATTTTGTGGTACGTTTTGGCAAATTATCGTCTTTAAGGCAACGAAGTCTTTTGCAGCGGAAAATGTTATCAATATGCCACATAGTGGGAGGCAAGCATTCCAGCCGAAACTTGTGCCACTATGGAAGCACCATTTCAACGATCGTCGATTAAATCAACATGCAAATGTTCTACAGGGTTAGGCGTTACAGGATTGATAATTCAAGATCACATGCCGATAGGCGGTGCACCAGCCCACTTCGCTTGAAAGCCAGCAGATGTTTGGACGAAATATTCCTAAATTGTTTGTTCGGATGTGGGTTAAATCAATTTCCGACTCTATTGCCGTTTCCTGCCAGGAAGTCCTGACTTCACCACATCTGAGAATGCATTCTGTGGTACGGTGGAAGAAGAGGTGTGGAAATGCTGATATACCAATAACGAGCAACTGAAGGCCGTAGTTCGTGCAGCATTTGAAATTATCGCCCCTGATATGCTGTTCCGGATGAAAAATCAAACATGGAAACTCCTACGCTTATGCTACAACATGGAGAAACCAACACGAACTTCTTGGATCCATAAGGGATAAGTTATATATGACCATATAATTTCATGTTCAATGTAAAGGATTTTTTCGGGTCACAATGTAGATTTACTTTTCAGAATTCGGTCTCCAATTAGAATATTCATGAAAGTCAGGCTAGGGGAACTAGCATCCTTGTTCAAATGTTGTGAAAAGTTACAAAAAGATAAATAATAAAAATGGACTTCTATGCAGAAAAAGAAACAATCAATCAACTGCAGAACAAGTATAACTGGAAATAGTGAAATAATTATTACAGCCAACAAAAACACAGAATGCAATGTTACACATCATTGAATTATTCAGGTTCATTTTACTTGATACCTTCAAATCCAACAGAAAACAATTTCCAACTGGAGTGGTAATCAAAATGAAACGAATCTAAATTTGAATTTTCAGATCGATCAATCAACAACTCTTTGGGAACGTTAGTATCTATTTTACATTACAAATGAAAACCCTACTAAAAATTGTTTTCAACACACCATCATGGCGGCCAAGATAGCATCGTTATTGGAATCGTCAAGATGGAGGCTTTAAGATGACTGCCTTAAGGTGGCATCTTTTAATGACTGTGGCAAAGATTGGCGCTAATGTTAGCTTTGCTGACTTAATGTTTTTATTTTAATTTTTAAAGTAGGGAATATGACGTCGTAGAAGCGTTGATAAAGCAGAAAAATAACAAAAGTTTGATGCTGTACCACGTGACATAAATGGGGGAAGACTCCCTGAGGAGCAGACGAAGCGTTCTTTGCATGGGGAGGCGTAATCGTCGAAGGATTCGTGGACTTGAAATGGAGGACCAGATGCCTGGATAGCACAAAAATGCTATGTGTGGGCCCGTCACTGGAGAAGGGTTCTTGGACCGGACGTGATGGAGGCGGCATGTCGTGACGTAACGTCAAAGAAAGTGCGAACGAGTTGGAGCAATTAGATGACGTCAGAGCGATTCTACTTTGTGACTGGCAGAAACAAGGAGCGTTGCGATTGGACGAAAGAAATGCGTGCTTTTACGCGATGGTGGAAATATGGAGCGCTGTGGCTAGTGGAAATAACGTTTGTGGTATGATAACTACAATCAGAATGGCGTAATCCTTGCTACTGCATGATAAATGGTATTTGCACTTGAAATTTTGAGGTTAGGAAGCTGGAAGAGGGAATAATATAATTTACATGGCAACGCTTTTACATTGCATGATGAAGCACTTGAAAGATTTTGAGGATAGGAGGAGTGTATAGGAAATGTTAATTAAGTTGGCGGCTCTAATGTAGCAAGATAGTGGCATAAGTATGTTGTAACGATAATGAAGTATTTGTAAGAATTTGAGGTTAGGAAGCGTGCAGAGGGAATGTTAATTTATATGGCAGCACTAATATCGCAAGATGACGGCGTTAGTATGTGGTAATAATGAAGTATTTGTAAGATTTAAAGGTTAGGAAGCGTGGACAAGAAATAGAAGAATTTTTGTTTTTGAAATAATATTATAAAATATTTACAATGACATAGAGCCGACTATTTTTTATTATATAACATTGTTTACAATGATTCAGAGCTAACTTTTTAAATTGTTTTTTAATGTTGACGAGTATAAAAATCTCTTGCACTGCACTTGATTTTAAACAAAGATATTTTAGCTCAACTGTTTATGGTTTATTTTCATTTATGATGTTAAAGAAGATGTTGCGTAGCAAAATTAACTGTATTTATAGTCGTCGTGGACTCCAGGTGGTCGTAGGAACTCGTCTATTCTGGTAATGAACATAAAGTGCAAGTTCCTGGAATTTTTAGCTTGTTCCTCGCCGAGAAAGAGCATGTAAATAGACACGACAATATCGTCTCTTGCGATAGGACTTGCATTATAGGAGCCGGCGGAGGCGATGCTGTAGTCTATACCCGAACAGTGTTTTGCCCCATTAAGTTGGTGCACCGAGTCGTATAATTTCAAACGTGACAAACCGCACGTTTACGATATTTGCATCTGATGTGTCCAATTTGACCGTGTACGTTTAATTTTGGTGGCAGACGACTTGTATGGATAGGATCCTCACCTGTTAGTAGGAAGCGTAAAGTCCGAAGACGTTGAAAAACTGACCAGTCTTGCGCTTAGATCATTTCCAATGTCGATAGGGTCGGTTCGGCAATAGGCCTGGATCTTTATGATGTGCCTCTTAAATTCCGTTGGACGAGCCTTCTTCTCCTTTATAGATTGAACTAAAAGAAAAAGAGTTGAGTGTGTTTATAGGTTGTGGAGAAAGACTGTCAAATCTGATGGGGAAAAAGGCGTCCAGATCGTCAGTGTTAACGAAGGTTTTCTGCCCATATTTGGTTTCAACGGCCCGGACCGCTTGTACGAAACAGTTTTACCGCGCTCGAGACTGCCGATGGATCCGATGAAAGGCCTGGGTTGATGAAGATGGCGCAGAGTGTTTGCCTGTAGCTGCAGGTGTTTGACAACAGTAAGAGCGACTCCAAGGTATGTCATATTTCAGGCCAGGAGGGCGACGAAGGCTGGAGCTGGCGTCTATGCGCATAAGTACATGGCTAGTAATGCGCCTGTTTGTTGATGCGCTTTGTAACCGTTGACGTAAAGTGACCTATAGAATAGTTTTTTACAAATTTCGCCGGTCCATCGATCTTGAGGACGACAAATTATAATAGCCACACAACAAGGCAACCTTTATGTCTGATGGAAGATGGTCCTAGACAGCGTCGACATTGATAGGGAAGTACAAGGAAGACTTTTCTTTGCCGATACAGGCCATAAGAATGTAATCAGCAAGCAGAATCGGCTCTGTGCATTGATTATGTTGGAGAAACGAAATGAAAACCCGCAGAACGTGACACGTCGCGTGCTGGTTATCTACGTTCCTACTTCAAGACGAATGCGTCGATCTGTCGTTTTAACTGGCGCAGATCTTGGTATAAGCACAATGTTGGTGTATGATCCAAACAAACGAAGAAAGGCTGCACTGGTGAAGACAGGGGGTGCAGTGTAGCTGCGAAGTCATTGCCTGTTGTTGCTATATTATAAAACATATAGAAGCAATAAAACGTAGTTTGGCAATAACAGCTGCTTACGTATGAGTGATCATGATAACCTGCTTAGAGTTGGGGCGATAGTCCCACACACACATGCTGAAACTTGCTTATGCAGCGATGATGTCATGTACACCCGTTGAGGCATGTTTATGATGCAATGATATATGTTGAATTTTTTTGTGGAGCGGTGATGTCATGTGATGACGTGTTGAAACATTTTTGCGGTGTGATGATCTCATGCACACGCGTTGAAATTTGTTGGCGAGGCGATGATTTCATGCACACGTATTGAAACTTGTTTGTAGATAATGTCATATGAGAAAGCGTTGAAACATGTTTGCATTGCGATGATGTGCACACTTGTTGAAACTTGTTTCTGAAGTAATGATGTCATGTGATGATGTGTAGAGACATGTTTGCGAAGCAATGATGTCATGCACACTTGTTGAAACTTGTTTCTGAAGCCACGATATCATGTGAAGGTCATGTAAAGACATGTTTGCGAAGCGATGATGTCATGCACACGTTTTGAAACTTATTTGTGAGGTGATAATGTCATGCTGCGCCGCGGGGTGATCATTTCATTGGAACGAGCTTACTATGTTTCTGCCGCTTTATGCTGCCTATATATATATATATATATATATGTCGTATCGAAATGGTTGCGAAGAAAATTTTCCATCTGAAAATATGTTTTAAGGGAAGAAGCGTAGGGCATAGTGTGGTGTAAAAAGAACAGTCCATTTTGGCACACGCGTGGTTCTCTGCACGTGTTAGGTCCTTATTTAATGGTGTGCTTTTTACTCCTGTTTATTTTAGTTCTTAAAAAAACTTTGTTGATGTTGTGAAAGACGTTGAAGCCCTTTACAGATATGGCATGAGTTTCCGCGTCTTGTTTCGATTGTTTATGAATGACGACCAGAGTTATGGACGACAGCTTGGAAAAAACGAAAATGCCGTCGCTTATTTTGTACTCTGAAAATTGTGCTTTAGGGTCGTCATAATGTTTTTCACTGATAAACTTGACATTGAACTTTAGGTAATAGAGTCATTTTGAGAAAGTAGAATGGGACTACAATGTTGGTATTTCGCAATGATGATGCCTAGGTTTAGAGAATAATTTTGAAGAAATCCTACACCCACAAATCTGGAGTGATTGCGTTTTAGAAAGTAAATTTTCGATAGTAGTCCCAAATTGCACGTGGGCTATACTTAGGCCCTTTTTCTTTTACGGGTCAGGTGGTATTGGTATGCTTTTCCTTCTCCTCTGCCTCCTCTGCTTCTTCTTCTTTTGAGGACAAGATGGTATTGATGCCTTCTTCATTCCGCTTTTGTAAATTTTTTATGGGGCGTTAGGATATAAGACATCTGCACTTTTGTTTAAGATTTACTGAACATGTGAAAAGAAGTTGTACATGTAAAAAACTTTTTGTTTAAGGCAATAGAAAATTTTACGATCATACTTACATGACTGTATAAAAGAGTGCGCCTGATATAACTGTGAAGCAAACAAGAGTGTGGCGCTTATTCATACATCAAATAGAACAATCTGAAAAAATTAAAGTAAGATTTGGGCCTAAAATAAAAAGTGTCAAATATGCGCAATTATAATACGCGTACTTACGTTTTCGTTTATTAAATAGTTGGCAGTTCTGTGATAGCAGCGTACTTTTGGTGTGGCAAATATTGTTTGCACAGATTTAGCAAATCAGGCGGTCGTTGTAGGCGTAATCAAATACTTGTGTTTTTTAAAAAAAAAATCTTGGGTCAGATTGCATCACCGATGATGTAAATAGTAAATGACATATGGTCGCAGGTGACACTCAGATTTTTGCAACTTACGCATGTTGTGATACCATTTGTATCCACCTGATATACGCAATGAGAGCTTGAGCTAAAAGAGAAGGAAGGTCATAAACGTCAAAGTATTCTGCTTGCCCGTTTGCAGGGACGTAGATGCAAACCCAATTGCCAGGTAGAGGGTTTGGGACGGTGTTGGCAATCTGTGCTGCGATAAGTTTTGAAACGGGATTGGGCAATTCGTTACAGGCAAAGGCACAGATGAAATGAGGACCGGTAACAGGATTTCTGAAGAGAAAACGACTTATCTGATTGGTGTTCTTGTTTTAGGATAAATCTATTGGCTTTTATTTCCAAGGTGCGATTAATTCCATCAGTACTAGCAAACTTACTGGATCTTTCAGAGGATTTTTAAATCCGATACTTATATAGATACGATGCCGGATCCGACACTGTAACCCAGAAATTCTAAATGTTTGTTAGGAGCCTCCGAAAAAGAAGGGCAGAGACCCTACTCCTATATGTTATTAGACTGCTGTCAACACATGTCAGACTGCTATAGACATCGCACTGGTATTTTGCCGGGTCAAGTGCTTTCTTGCTTTATTCTTAAATAGCCTCCCATCTTAAGTACCACCACCACCACCACCACCACCACCACTACCATGGGTGGCTGAGGTCATAAAACACGGATTTGTGAGTAGGAGGTTTGGAATTCGATTTCCACCAGGATCCTCCTTCCTGACTGATGTTTTTTCCAGGTTTTCCTCAGTCCTCATAAATGGAAAATGAAGATACCTTAAACTTAGGCCTGGAACGCCCCATTCCTTAATTAAAAATTCCTTTCCCAGTTTATCATTTCATTTCATGTACCATCAGTGTCTATCATCTGTGATGCCTCAATAGTTAAAACAGGCGTTAAACACTGTTAAAATTATCTTAGATGTTTGTCCCTTTGATATTTCCTACGATACTGCCACGGGTGGTCGAAGTCGTGAGCGGAAGGTCCGGGGTTCAATTCTCTTCAGGACCATCCTCCTTGATCGAGTTTTTTCCAGGTTCTAGTCCGTAGAAAAGGCAAATGCCGGAGAGGTATCCTAAACTTAGTCCAGTGTCAATATCTTGTTATGTCTGAGCAGTAATAACAGGCGCTAAACATTATATATATATATATATATATATGTGTGTGTGTGTGTGTGTGTGTGTGTGTGTGTGTGTGTGTGGCAGAAAAAGATAAAACACAAAGAAAAAGTAACACTTGAGATCGCTATATTTCGGACTCGTGGAGTTCTTCTATGGCAAGAAGAGACTCCACGAGTCCGAAATATAGCGATCTCAAGTGTTACTTTTTCTTGTGTTTTATCTTTTTCTGCTATCATAATTACTGTTAATTTGTTACATTGTTGATAGTGTTGCTTTATTTTTATTTTTCTTATATATATGATTACGTTTTCCATGACCTTTTAACCTTTCTCAAGCTTGTAAATCTAGGTGTCAGCCCTCACATATTTTCTGCGACCTCTCCCATGTTAGTGAAGCAAGACGTAGCATTTCTCACACTTGTGCGGCCATCACATATGCTCTGCGACTTTTTGGCTTTTCCCAGGGTAGTAAAACCAGACGTTAGCCTTCAGACGTCTTACCTTTCGCGCGCTTGCCCAGTGATATTCCAGGTCTCATATTTTCTTTGTATCCTTTCCCACGGTGGAGAAGCTAGGCGCTAGTCTTTAGATATCTGACATTTATGACGCTTTTTGATTGATTTATTTATTGACGCTCTTTAACATCTCAGGTCATCAGCGTCCCATTCAACTCAGGGCGTGAAACGGCCGACAAATTTTGCTCAGAGGCCTCTCTTTCAGGCTTGAGGTTCTTTTTCGTGCCGTAAATGTACGACACGGGACCCACGGCTTTACTTCCCTTCCGAAGGAAGCCATACTTAGGATTTTTACGCCCGAAAAAATCCATCGGTCCTAGCTGGGTTCGAACCCGCGATCTTGGGTATAGAAGGCAAGTTTGGTAACCACTACACCACCAAGACCGACTTTTATGACGCTTGCTCGACCAGATGCCAGCCCTCACATTTTCTCTCACGCTAATAACAATTTACACATTTTATCTGCGAGCGTTTAACCTTTCCCACGGTAATGAAGATAGACACTTGGCACCCTTCAGACAACCGATCTTTCGCACGCTTACTAGGATAAATGTTTGACATTTCACTCGCTCTGTACCATCTTAAGCCAACCGTCTTAAAGGCACCATCTTGATGACATCACTAATGATTTCACCTTTGGCGATATTACCGCAAAAAAAAAAAAAAAGTTTCATAGGACCACGCAAGTAACCACATTTTTGCAGCCATGACATTAGTGTCTACCTGTTGATGACGTCATGACCCATCTTAATGACTTCACTAGCTACACTAGCGCCCCTGGTGGCAAAATATGCATATCTAGAACCAACCATCCGATAAGGACTATGTACTTACTACTTATATTTTCACACATGTTAAGCAGTGCTTATGCTGAGGCCCGGCCTGAATCCAGACTGATAAGAGTCAAGAAGGTCATGCTCATTAAGGTAGTTTGTCAGCTGTTTGTGTTTAATGCATTCAAGTGCTATGGATCATTTTGATCTTAGGTAAACATTTTAGGACTACCTTTTTCCATTGCCTGGATCAGGATGATGTTATGAGTGAGTTATTGAAGATGTGAATCACAGTCGGCAGTATTATATGAAGTTTTATTTATTAGAATTATATTAATATGAGCTGGACCCTGTGCCTTGATCTTTACAGGCTTTAATGCTGTCATTATGATTCGATTTTAACTAATGTATTAAAATTATGTTACAAAGTTTTACAATTTCAGAAAACAATGTCTTCCAAATTATTTTCTAAAAGGAAGGAATTCAAAGCAATTGCAGATCCCATTGTGTAAATTTATTTCCAGAGTAGGTAATTCGTAGTTCGCTCTTAAAATTTTCATTTTTAATGAACAATTATCACACAAATCATGGGACAGTCGTGAATTAAAATTATATAAATTTAAAGGATCAAGCAATGCGAAACAATCCAAGTTTTCAGCAGCAGCAAATCTTTTCTCCGCTTGACAAATTATATCAAAACATTCAATGGCACATTCTGTACTGTTAGTGTCGCTTTTTTATTTTTTGTGCAGCTAGAATTGGCATAACTATTTGAATATTTACCTAGTTCCTTCCTAATTTATCTAACTGAACTGAAAAATACCGAAGGGACAGCTTACTGCAATAGAGTTCATCATTTCCTTTGCAGAATGTTAATGTCGATCAAAGGCATTACCCCATTGAAAAATGCAAGAAATAATTTATTTCACCGATCTCTAGAAAATGAAGCAGCCTGTATAATTTCCTTGTAGACACTGAATCCTATGCGCTATCGTTCTGTATAGGTTCTATACATTCTGTCAGCAGGTCTTTAAGCTGAAAAATTGAAGCCACAAATCTACTCAGAAAATGCCATCTTGTTGGGAACAATGGGTAAACGTCGATTACGTATTTCCTGCAGTAAATCTGATCTTCTGGTTTACGAGTGAGAACGCTGACAAAATAAACTTCTCTCACGTGTTTCTGCACTCCCCATGCACGTCTTTCATAACAGCACAAACATAATATGTTTTATTTCTTCTTTAATTTAAATGACTCTAGTGCAGTAATAGTGCAATTGGAAATTTCTGTGGCGTAAAAGAATCCAAGAATATGCGCGTCTACCTTTAAGTGCTGTACAAAATGCAGTTTAGCTATTTCCTTAACCAAATCTTCGAAAATCCCTTTATTATAAGATTCGTCAAATCTAGGGGCAATTTCATGTTTACCACAGAACTTTAAACAATCTATAATTAGGCTCAAGTTCTGTCCATTTTTTTAGGGCTAGCTCATTATGGCGTATAGTTGCTACTTTATGACCCTCATCTACTTGTGGGCGAATATTAACACTGCAGTACAAACATAATTTGAAGAATTTCCCATATAAACAGAAGTTATTTCAGAGAGGTTTTTAAGGAAATGAATGCCATGAATGGTCCATGTTCGATCGCCAGCAAATAGCAATCAACTGAAACAAAATATATTCTTCGTTCTACTAGCAGTAAGCCAGTATTTCCTATTATACCAATCTAGGTTAAAAGGACGCGACTATGATTTGTGGTTTTGGACTATAATTACATCTGTTTGATATGGTCTTTAGTTTTTTAACATGGTAACTTAAATGTTTAAATAAATTCTCCAGTATGATCTGGCCCTCAGGCTTTAACAAGGAGTTTCTCCTCTAGTCACTCAAACGTCCAAACGGATACTATAAACAGTAAATTTGATTAATGTCTTCAAAATTATTATTCCTACTGCTGTAGCACTTCACAAAATGGGGTTCTTCAAGTAAGCGGAGGGTTCTAACGGAATCTCGGTCAACGATTTCTTCCTCCTCGCCACAAGGGAAAATCGGAACGACTGTTTGAAATTAGCCCCGAAAAGTTATTTACTCTTACAAGCTGACCGCAACTGCGGCCGCTATGGCGATCTGTAGCAAAGAAAGCCGACTGGTTACGATTTTACAGACTGACCGCTCCGGCGGCCGGCGTTGGCGAATCACATGATATGGGGTGACTGCCACCTGGAATTAAACGCAGATTTTGTATTAATTAGGGCAAACTATTAAAAAAGTATGGAAATGACATTGTGTGTATGTGTATTAACTGAACGCATGGGCTTAACAGCTGTGGTTTCGAACTCATATCATTACTATCTGGACCTCTACGAGTGGCGGAGGTCGTTAAGGCGCAGACTTGTGAACGGGAGATCTGGGGTTCGAATCCCGCCAGGACATTCCTCCCTGACTGAGGTTTTTCCCAGGTTTTCCTCAGTCATCATAAATGGCAAACGCCGGGGAGGTGCCCTAAACTTAGGCCTGGAACGTTTCCTTCCTTAAAAAAAAATTCTTTCCCAATGTATCATTTCATCTCATGTATTATCAGTGTTCACCGCCTGTGGTGCCTCAGTAGCAAAAAAAAAAAAAAGTCATTAAACACTGTTAAAAAAAATCACTACTAGTACTGGATAACAGCAAAGATTTCCATGAGTCTTCCTTATAACCAACAAGAGTGAGTAATTTTCAGGTTCTGTCCACATTTTTCCAGTGCTTAAATTCGCAAGTTGGAAATATTTCCCCTAGTGTTTTTATGTCAAATTTAGCAGAATTCTTTTATAATGCTTGGGTTTCAAAAATTAAATGGAAGCACCTATAATGAGACTCTATTGACATGGTACAAAGACGTGCCTGGAGAAAAATATAAATAAAGTCAGGAAAAGCAAGCAGATATTTACAAGATTATGAGGAAACTTCCACAATAACAGAAGTTGATGTTGTGAAGAATACACGGCATCCTTAAAGGCACATTAGCCGCAGTTCGATACCAAAATTAACAATTATCCATGCCCCAAACTAAATACATGTCCCCAAAGAGGAAATATTTTCCACATAGAGGACTATTTGCTACTAAGAAGAAGAAAAAAAAGGGGGGAAGAAAACATTCACATTCCCTTTTCAAAACAACTGAAGCCAAAATCATCGTGTTTTTTTTTTTTTTTTCCTCAAGATGGAAAAGACGACATTACTGCCATCTCAAATTAAAAAAAAATGTCTCACTTATATAGTTCGGATACACGCAAAAATTATAGTGTTAAAAGCGTAGGCTTTTCCAGTATCGTTATTTTCTTTAAGTGTAATATTGCTAAATTAAAGTTTCCCAATTCATTTCCCTGTATTACCACTCAAACCGAATGTGAGTTAACATGTACCATGTACCCTACAGATTCAATGTCAGACGTATGTGTTTCTGTGTTATGATTCCTCGCCGAAACCTTTAATCTCCGCCTGCTTTTGTTGCACACTACAACTAAGATTTGCACCTTTCTCCGTCTGTAAGGGCAACCATTTATATGTTTTATACATCTCTATGCGTGGCTCCAGTCTTCCCTGGAATTCGAATTCGTGAATATACTAAATAAATAAATAAATAAATAAATGCGCCTTCGTTCTTCATAATCTCACGTTAGTAAAAGTGGTATTTTTTATTTTATTCGTGGTTTTATTTTAAAAGCAAAAATGCATTAATAATTTCTACAGCAACTCTAAATACATTACGATTCGTCGCCGAAACTCTTACTTTATATACGTCTGTATTTTTCGCACACTACAAATCCATGATGTTCACATCATTAGCACAACGCTCTAACCTACTGAGCCAACAAAACTTCAGAAATGATTTGCCAAAAGTAATCGCTACCACTAAAATCATAACCAGTCGGCTATCTTCGCTACCGTTTGGGACTGCCGGCTGCAGGTGCGGTCAGCTTCTAAGGGCAAGTGAAAAATAAGCAGAACGTGTGTGTTCCCCCTACTACTTTGTCAGAAAGCTTGTCATAGACAACTATCACGCTCTTCTTGCGACACAAATCGCTCCTCACATACAACTTTTGCTCTAACCTGAACATTTAAGTGCGTCCGTTCTACGTTAGTATGAAAAAATCTGTATTATAGATAAAGTATTTTAATTTCCATAATTCGTTTAATTAATATTGTATATGTGAAAATCAAAATCAAAAGAGATACTAGATTTTCTTTCGAGGTTGAGTTCCGGTGGCCCCAAAGTACGCCACACGTCGAGAGTAATATTGTAATATAAGAATTGAATATTAGGTGTTTTGCATATCTAGTTATGAGTTACAATTCAGTTAGATAGCTTTGATAATTTCATAGCTTGCAACTGGCTCCCATACATTCAGAATCCTGTAGACAATTCCGATGAATGATAAAAGGAATAAAAAAAAAATTTGTTTAGACGGCTTCAAAAGTCTTGTAGCTCCAAGGTCATTATTGGTAAATGTTTCAAAGATGAACTTTCAGATGCTGTGACATCAATAAATCGAGATAAAAAATCAAATTCTTCCAGGAGTTCTAAAAAATTATTTAGACTAATTTTATCTAATGATGTAAGAAATATAATTTGACTTATATTCTTAAGCTGTAAGAATAATTTGAAAAGAATATTTGGGGGCGGGGTTTGTAGAGACCCTTTCCAATTGTTAAATGTTGAGATATTTCAATTAAAGCTATCACCCTGAAAGGAATGAAAAAGTATGCAGTTTTCAGTTGAAATGGTGACACTATTGGCCTTTTTTTTTTTTTTTTTTTTTTTTTTAACTCTGCAGAATGCCTACAAAGTTTATTAGAAGAGAGAGGGAAAAAGAGATCAAAGCAACAATAGAGTAACCTGATATTGATACTATTCGATATTAACAAACAACATGTGAAGCATTTTCATTTTAATTTATACTTTAATAGTACTTACATGGCAGTAATAAGAATGAAAGAAACAAGTATAAATTTAAGAAAATTAAAATACGAGAAAAAGCAATTAAATAAGAGGAATGTTAACTGTTTTTACAGGCTACTTATAGAATGTGTTTGTATCTTATCTTGTGATAAATCTACTTATAACAACTTCGTTCTACCTGTCCTCAGCTTCTTTACATGGCTTCCGTTACTACTCTTTAACATCTGCAAACTTCTGAACCCGCAAGTCCAAACAAGTAAAAGTTGGTCTGTGGTACCTCGTAGACCCAAAATCGCGGTTTCAATCCCGGCCAGGGTCAATGAATTTTTTTCGCTTGTAAAGTTCCAAAGTATGGCTTCCTGCGGAGTGGAGGTAAAACCGCGAGTCCCGTGTCATAGATTTACGGCATATAAAACAACCTCAAGCATGAAAGAAGAGGCCTCAGAGCAAAATAGGATATCGGCTGTTTCGCGCCCTAAATTAAATAGGACGCTGATCACCTGAGATGCTAAAGAGTATACGCAAATAAACCAAATAAATAAATAAATAAAATTTCAGATAACCTGTTTCGTACGGAATGCGCGTTGTCTAAAATATCAGTACTCTTTTTTATAGAAGTCGTCAATATTTCGACCACGTCTGCCTTCAATTTGTTTACCAGCATGTCCTGTATCGAGCACAAGCCACAGCGTGACCCTTTACCTAGAAGTGCATCAATTCAGGGCCATGACATCCCAAAAGATTATCAGAGAAAGTGTCTTGAGTATTTTCTTGGTCTAAATCGACGTGTGCTTTCACTGAGTCGATTATCTCTTGCTCTCTAACTCATATGCCCCAAGGACAAGTCTCCTGTCAACAATTTCCTTCAGGAGCAGGATGTCCAAGTGCTTCTGACAAACAGTCTGCCATGCACGCATGTGATCACTGTAAGCTGCCTTGGGACCCATCTGTTTCAACACATACCTAAATCATAGATCGCCATGGGTAATATTGCATGTAGAACCGTGACTCATATTGTCTTTTATTGCAATCATCAACACTACTCACACATCTCCTCATTTGGCGTCCTCTCTTCCGTTTTTAAGTCTTTCTATCCCATTCATGCACTTTTCTCTGACTCAAATATTTTTCTCTATTTTGAACCTTCATTCTGTTGTAAATTTCAGAAAATTTCATTCTCTCTAATCACAAATAGCGAATAATGTTTCATTGTTCTTTTTTGCGACAGTGGATCGGTCTTCATGCTTTATAAGCTATTGTGTAGATGCATATTCGTATTGCTCGATTGTCATAATGTAAAATGTATGTAATGTATTGCTAAACCACCATTTGTATGCTGAAATACGATTTTTTCATTACGCATTCCTCTACATGAGCACAATAGTAAAATTCCTGTTATTTAGTTACTTTCACTCGAATATTGTCTATGACTGCCGTTAAGTACAAAATAATTATAAAATCAAAGCTAAGAGGATTGTTCTCTTCATATGCTCAATGTTTTAATATTTCTGATTTGGCTCATACTTTTATTGATTGATTGTGTGTAACTTTGAGGCTGTATCTGTTTTATATTTTATGTTTTATGTTGCTTGCGCGAGTTTGCGAGTGAGTCTAACCAGCTGATAAGATGGAAGTGCTGGTCGTGCGGGAGTTTGTGTACGTTGTAGTACGTGTGCTTTGAGTGACATATTGCGCATGTTTAATCAAGTTAATATACCTAAGTTTGCGCATTCTATTCCAAAAGAGTACGTACGTGCAGAATTGCGCCTCGTGCTGTAAGAAGGGGAATTTCCTGGTGCTCAAGATCTAAATCGAAGTTAGATTCAAAGGTTAGTAAATAACTTGCGTGAAATAGGATTTTTTTGAAAGGCATAAAAGACAACAGAGTACTCAAAGGAGAAAAGAACATTGGGCATACGGTGGAAAGATCCCACAGAAAATAACTTCTGCGCCTTTCTTAAGAAAATGGGAATTTCCTCTGGCTCTGTTCAAACGACTACAAAGCTAATGAAATTGAAATCCTATAAAAGATCTTTAACCGCGTTATTCTTTAGATAGGAGTAGATTTTGTGAATGAATTTCAGTGCATTGTAAATAATACTAATGTAATTTGATATTTGGACGAAGCTTGGTTAATCTACATGTACATATTAATGCACAAAATAACTAATGTTTGAGTTTTGAATATGTTAACTTGATTCACGAGGAATAGAATGGTGTGCTATTAAA
This sequence comes from Metallyticus violacea, assembly GCA_030762175.1. Lineage (NCBI taxonomy): Eukaryota > Metazoa > Arthropoda > Insecta > Mantodea > Metallyticidae > Metallyticus > Metallyticus violacea. The sequence continues at coordinate 91,629,420 of CM060830.1, read as the reverse complement.
GGCGACAATAAATAGGTCCTATTTATTGAGAAAACAGCGCCTTATGTTTGCAAAAACATTTACACCCCTTTTTGGTAGAATTACGAGGTGCATTCAAGTTACAACACTTCCGATTTTTTTTTCTCACTAACTAATCACACGTAAATTATGAAACTTGTGTCACTTCTCGACGTAATCTTCCTGCAGCCGTCCACATTTTTCACTCGTCGACGCCATGATTCCATGGCCGCTGCGAGCGCTTCTGTAGGAGTCTGTTTTGACCACTGGAAAATAACTGATGCAATAGCGGCCGGCTAATGAATGTGCGACCACGGAGAGTGTCTTTCATTGTTGAAAACAGCTAAAAGTCGCTAGGAGCCAGGTCAGGTGTGTAGCGAGCATAAGGAATCATTTCATAATTCTTTTCATGAAGAAATTACTGCGCCATGTTCGCACGAAGAACTGGTGGGTTGTCTTTGTGAGAGAGTACAGGTGCAGCCTTTTCCGACCGTTTTTCACGCAATGCTGGGAAGAGCTTCTTCTTCAAAACATCTTCGTAGGATGCGCCTGCACCATAGTGCCCTCTGGAACGCAATAAGTAAGGATTACTCCATCGCTGTCCCAGAACATTTTTATGCACTTGCGCTTCTTTTTTTGCGGTGAATTTGGGTGTTTCTATTGAGCAAACTGGTACTTTGTTTCAGGTTTGAAAAACGGCATCCATGTCTCATCCGTGGTCACAATTGATTAAAAGAACGTCCCATTCATGCCGTCATCACGCGTCAACATTGCCTGGCAACTTGCCACGCCTTTTGGCGTCCGTCAGCATTCGTGGCACCCACCTGGAGGACACTTTTCGCATTTTCAGGTTTTCATGCAGGATTGTGTGCACCCATCCCACGGAAATGCCAACTTTAGAGGGAACACTCATTCAGCGATTCTCCAAAACAATTTTCTCAATCGCTCGATCATGTCGTCAGTAGTATGGACCCCGCGGCGGACGCCTAATTGACGTCACATCCGGTTTTAGTTCAAGGTCATTTTTGGTGATGCCTTGAGTTGTGTGTTACATGTGACGTTTGGTTGTAAAGCGTCCGCCGAGGGGTACATTTTTTTTTTGCATTATTTTTTTTTGTTGAGTATTTTTATTGAAGGTTTCAGTTACATGGTAGGAGTACATACAATTATACGATACAGATACATAATATATTGGAGTACATATAATATTACAAGTACAGATACATGATTAATGGTACATTTTTTTTTTTTGCTTTTTTTTTTTTTGTTGAGTATTTTTATTGAAGGTTTCAGTTACATGGTAGGAGTACATACAATTATACGATGCAGATACATAATATATTGGAGTATATATACATGATTAATACATGGATACAAAGTGCACGACTACATATAATTGTAGGATATTGATTGAGTACATACAATTACACGATATAGATACATAGTATATTGCAATACATATAATTGTATTTGGATAAGTACAGATACATGATTAATACATTGATACAGAGGGATACAGAAATAGGTCATAGAAGAGTAATGTGAATGATGCAAAGGAGAATATCCAAGTACAGCATATGACGTAGGTAGCACATATTGCACTGAAATGCGTTTGTTACTTTTTGACGACGACGATAAAGTCGAAGATTGTGAGACAAATATTTTGTTGTTCTTGGTCCATGGTCCTGCACGTTAGGGTGAGTTTATTGTTGTGGAAGACGAATTGTTCGCAGAAGTAGAACCTGTTTGAGATAGGTGCTTTATCGACGTTGGAGAAGTTGAAGTGGAAGGCGATGGGTATGTTGCTATGTTTGGCGATGCGAATGGTTACGGTTCTGTGCGACTTGTGTCCGGCGATGTGGGTAGATTGGATGGTTAAGGCGTCTCGCGCGTCTTCGATGTAGAAGTGCAGCAAGAGGTTGTTTCCTGCAAGAATAAGAAGAAGAGGGTAAGTATATTAGAAAAAAAAGGAGAAAAAAAGAAATAAAAATATTGAGAATAGTGCATGAGAGGTGAGTGAATGTAATGTGGTACTTACCACTTGGAAATAATCTGTGTGCATGGGTGCGAGTCCTTGGGCAGCTCCAGAAAGTGGATGATGTGTTTGCGATTGCCGTTTGGCAGTGTTTCTGTGCCGTTGTACACGACGTAGAACGGTGCTTCGTTGAGTGCTGTTATTTGTTCCTGCGTGAGATCGTTGTACGACGTAGGCAGCCAGACCTGCTTTCCGTCCTGGAGTCGTAGTACAGTTTTTACCCCGTATTGAGTGTTGAGGGAGCGTACCCCGACAACAGCGTATGGTTGCTTGTAGGTGAGGTCTCGCACGGAGATGAAAGTTGGAATGTGTCCTGAGTTGGTGAGGTCTTGCAGAACAGCTCGTTGCATGATGCTGACGCGCCGACGACTAGGTAGGGAATAAGCGCGGGAAAGGAAGTGTTGTGGGTATAAAGTGTGTGGAAAGGAGGGGGGTGAGCGTTTGTGATTGGTTGAAGGAAAGCACGTGAACCGTAAGCATTAGGGAGAGAATGATGTAATGTGGTGCAAGTGTGAGCACGTGGTAACGAGTTAGGAGGCGTTTTCGTCGTCGTCGTCGTCGTTGTTGTTGTTGTTGTTGTTGTTACTGGGTTGTTGGTTAATGTTGTGCACGAGGAGACTTTTATATTTGTGATAGAGTTTGACGATATTATTCCATTTCTGTAGAAATATGGCGATGCCGGGTTTCTTTTCTATGTTGTTGAAGATTATTGCAGTGGTTCTGAACACGTGTTTGAAATGCAACGTGTGGTTATCGTTGATTTTTATTTTGACTTTGCGACGTTTGTTTTTCTCCGCGTTGTCGGTGATGGTGGTAGGGTCGAGATGTTGGATTATTTGCGGTCCGAGCTCCTCCACTAGTTTGCTCCACTGGTTGACACCTGGGAGGGTGACGAATTGATCTTTGCCGCACTTGGAAATGGTGATGACGTGGGCTCCTGGCGGTCCGGCGATGGAGAGGAACTTGGAATGCTTGGCGTTGATGAGGTGTATGTGTCCGGCGCACCTGAAAAAAATGAAAAAATAGAGAATTGTGTTTGGTAGGGTAGTGGTGGGGAGAAAAAATAGGTACGACAGGAACGGTACTTACATGTTTTCTGCTTGCCGTTTGCAGGACGAGTGCGGGCGAGGGGCTATGCGTTTAGAGTATATGGACTTTTTTCAGAGGCTGGCAGGTTTGATGCGCAGAGGTGCATCGCGCATGTCGTTTGTAGGATTGTAGGATGAGGCGGTCGTTGTAGTCGCAATGTCGGATTCTAAACTTGGGATAGAAGAGAGATGTTAGTAGGTTGCAGCATCGGTGGGATACGTAAGCGACGGCGTAGTGACCGCACGTTGCGCTGTCGTCGCCTTGCAGGCGACGGCAATTGTAGGTCCACATGTTGCCACAATTGCGTGCGAGAAAATGTTGGAAGGCTGGCAAGAGCGGGGGCAAACCGTTACTGTCAAAATATTCTCCCCGTCCGTTTTTGTTTATAAATATGCTAATTCAGTGCTTTCCCGGTCGAGTGCTAGGATCGGTGTTTGCGACGAGAGCTATGGGTAGTTTGGCGAAGGTGGGAGGTAAACAATCGGAGGGGAATACCCCTGCGAAGTGTTTGTACTTTTTGAGAATGTCGTTTATCTGTTTGGTGTTCATGATATTAGTATGGATCTGTGTACGTCGATTTCCAAGGTTCTGTAGAGTTCCGACATGAGTAGTATGCAGACTGGTTCTGGCAAAGCCTTACGAAATTCCATTTTTATAGAGACATTACCGTGATGAAGGCCGGAAGCATAGTCTTTGTTGGCGGTCATATCGGCGGTTAGGTCGAAAGCGAAGATGGTGTAACCGTTTGGATATGCGGGTCTGTTGATGATTGTGCCCTTGTTTTTGAAGTGTATGCCCAGACCGTCTTGGAGGGTTTGAAAGCAGTCGAGGAAGTGCCCTTCGTCGAAATTGGGTTGTAGTGGTTGAGAGGGGAACGACTGATTATTGACGAAGAGTTGAAGGCCGCGAGATCGAAGTGTTGGAAATGATAGGGGTTTTTGGAGACGTCACCGGTGTAGGCCCAATCGGTGGTCATGGCGATGATGATTCTGCGCGGTATTTTTCCGACGAGAACGTCGTTAATTTGTGCTCCGGTGTTTCCCTTGGGTATATTGAGGGTTTGAAAGTCGACGTCCTTGAAGTGATATTTGGCGTTGCTTTTGGCGAGAGCTGATTGGTGGGCAAGTTTGATGGTGGGGCTGGGTCTGACCTGCTTGAGATGGAGTTTAGTGGACACGATTTTGGCATATCCTTAGAAAAGTGGGTTTTTGGAGAATAGGTGGAATTGCGGAGTGGAAGGGGTGAGTTTGACGGTGAGATTGACGTTATTCAGTAGCAGAAGGTTTTGATTGAATATCCCGCTAGAGAGGCATCCCATGAGCTGCATCAGTTTGCTGTTTTTGGTGTATTCCTTTCGCCACTTTATTCCCTCGTTGTTATCGAAATCGTTTAGTTTGCCAGGGGTGTCCAGCGCCACAGAGACGATTGCAATCTCCCGTTCATGACGTCGGAGGAGTAATTGAGTAGGGTTTCCAGATAGGTTTTGAACGGATACCCCGTTTGAGGCATTGAGATGTTGACGTTATTGAGAGACACGCTTACCTGGCTGAAAAGGGAATTGAGAGAATTGTTGACGAAGGTGACGTCGCCGGCATCGGTAATATCGGTGCCGTCCTCCTTGACGATTTTGACGAATGCTTCTAGAATGACGTAAGACAGGTCCAGGTAATCGTCGCCATTTCCAGAGTAATGGAAGGTTATGGGCGAGTTTGGGGATATGGTGTTTTGAGGGTTGAGAGCGATGGTTCTGTACTCCTCTATGTTGGTTTGGACCGGCAGCTCGCGAAATATGTCCAATTCCGAGTTCATGTATACGGTACCCATTACGAAAATATGTCGTGGACCTTTGATTGCTTGGTTTTGCGTTTGTGCTTACACCGTCTTTTGGTCTTGCGTTTAGGGTGTCTAGCCTTAGACTGTGTTCGTTTTTTTTTTGGTACGCTTTATTTTATTTTATTCTGGGACGCTTTCTTCCAGAGCCGAGCATGGTATTTATTTTAGCGTCTGCCTTTCGCTTGAGATTACTGCCGGCCTCCTTAAGTCGGTTTCGGAAGGCCTCCTTGGGCGTTGCGGAGGTGTTGGCAACGTCGGAGATGGCATTTGCACCCATTCTGAGGGCTTCTTTTCCTACGGCTTTGGCACCGCTCTTTAGTATGGGGAATAGGGATCGAAACAGTCCGCCTAGAGCGCTGAAAAGTCCGCTTCCCTTTTGGTAACGGTTGCCTCTGTAAAGGACGAAGTCGCGATTGTCTAATCCGCTACCGGCCTGATTTAAGTAGTATTGATAGATGACATTATCGTTGTGGTTCATGTCGGTTGTATTTCGATCTGAAGGAGAGAACCAAAGCGGAAGAAAATCCGTCTGCAAATGACAGGAGATCGCCAAAACCATCCCTTAAATCTACGGTGATCGTGTTGAAATCCTGTTGGAGCAACGGTACCCACTTGAGAGGAAAGAAAGATTTTTCGACCGTGAGTCTCTTGGCCGATTCGGATTCGAATTCCAAAACCGTGCTGTCCACCACCTGGGCGAAGGTATCGCCCACCATTTGCGGGGCGATGAGATTGCAGTAGACGAAGACTTCGTAAGGGATTCCCATGAACGGGTCCGCGTCATACGCCGGGTTTGGATGTTGCACGATGTCGGCGTTAGGAACAAATCAGAGCATTTTGGACACGTTAGGTGAAGGAATGAGCTGCGTGAGCACGCGATTGTGTTTGGGGATGTTTGGCCGAGATACGCCCGGGTTCGTATCGGCGACGGGAGTGGGCGGCGCGGCGCCCGAAGACGGCGGAGCGGGGTGAGGCGTGGGTTTGGGTTTGGGTTTTGCGGGTGGTTTGGCGACAGGTTTAGGGGTGGGGGGCGGTCTTGGTTTGGGTTTTCTGGGTGCATCGGACATGGGCTGGTCGGACGCTCCTTCTCTGTTTACGTTTACGTTTAAGAGTTCGAACGGCGTGACGTGACCTTCGTTCATGTTGAGGTCAAACGGTTGATCTGGTAGGGAGGGTGCATCGGACATGGGCTGGTCGGACGCTTCCTCTTCATTTACCTTTAAGAGTTGGAACGGTGTGACGTGCTTTTCGTTCAGATTCAAGAGTCCCAACGGTTGATCTGGTAGGGTGTTGACGATAGGCCGCTTAGCCTGTTCGATGACCTGGCGGTTGACGACGACGCGACCGTCCCTTAAGCCGAAGACGTTGCTTATGTTTTCGCTGTTTTCAAAAGCACGGTTGAAGGTTTGTACCATTTCAGCCGGGTCCATGCGTATCTCGTTTTTGAGACAAACCAGAAAGGGATCTTTATTATGTGGGGTACGCCGTCCACGTAAGTGGAGTGCGTTCCGCGGAAGACGCAGGTATTGTTGAGGTTGTAGAAACTGATTGGATATCGAAGCTTGGTTAGAGCCACTTCCCACTCCCCACGCAATACCACCCTTTCCGGGAACAGGTTGGAAAAGCGAGACGTGGTGTTGTCGGCAAAGCGCTCCATGGGCGGGTTGCTAGCGAGCGTGATTGAAAACGGTTTTTGCCTGATCATATCGATGTAACGTCCGAATGCTTTACCCAGAAATTGAATTTGTCCGGATATCCTTTCCATTTGACGAGCACCTGTTTACTGGTGCCCATACCCATAGTGGCCAGTATTTTATCGACTTTGTAGGTTTCGGGTAGGTCGACCTTTTGAAGTTCTTGACAGTAAAATATTCCCTGCACGCGTTCATCAGCCAACTCCTTAATCTTATAGACCACGGGGGTGCTTAGCACAACGTCGGAAATTTGGAATATTTCGTCCGTTCAATTCTGCTCATAGCCCTTGTGGAATTTCATCTTTTCCCTAGATATGCGAACGTGATCGCCTACGCGAAATTTGGTTTAGGGGGAGCCCGCGGTCTGCTGCTGTTGCCGTATAGATTTTCATACACTCTAAAAACGTTGGCTTTGTTGACGTCAGCCGGAGCCATCTTTATGGATCTGTGGTGCGAGCTATTGTACGAATGTAAGAGTGCGGGCAGCACGTTGACGTACGCGAAGGTGTTTTTGTGCGTAAAGTAGCGCCACATTTTGGTTTTTAAGGTTCGGTTAAAGCGTTCCACTACACTGGCCTTCACATTGTTGTTGGTTGTGTGGTGTTGGACGCCGTGGTGTGTGAGAAACTCGCGAAACCTTTTGTTGGTGAATTCGGTGCCCTTGTCAGTTTGCAATACCTTGGGGATTGGCTTGTGCTTGGCGAATGTGGAACCGAACGCCTTGGCAACGTTTTTCCCAAACTTGGCCTTCAGAGGCACAGCCCAAGTATATTTGGAGAATACGTCAATCACGGTGAGTATGTAAGCGTAAGGTTCGTTGTATCGCTTGATACCGGTCATGACGTTTAGGTCCGCCTCCCACAGGTCGTCGATGTTTGTGACGTGATAATTTCTGGTGGGAAATTTCTTTCTGACCTGCCTGTGCAGGGTGTAACTTTCCTTTCCCATGAGAAAGGCTTCTATTGTACGTTTGGAAATGCCCGTGGCCCTGCGGAGTTTTTCGGCAGTGCCCAGCCCCGCGTAATGGTCGATATGATCGAAAATGTCCTGCAAATCAATAATTAGTACAGCGTCTCCCAATCTAGATCCTCTTCCTTGTGTGCGGTTGATTTACCGGAACGCGGTCTGAGTCCGTACCTGTTGGTAAAATGAGCAACGTTGCGAGCCCTTTTAAGCTTCTTTTCTGCACAGTCCTGAGGCAGCGTCACCTTTTTTGAGGAATGTTCCGTCTTTGGCTTCTTTTTTGGTTCAACCGTGTCTGTTAGTAGACTGTCGTTGAAATCATAGTTTCCGTCCACCTCTCGTTCCCTATGAGTATTTTCGTGCGGAGCCCTGAGTTTTGAAACCAGGTCGTAATAGTTAACCTACTTGTACTTCATGAAGCTCCACTTTTGCTGCGGGGTCAGTTTGGAGCGCTGCGATTGAGCGATGTCTCTGGAAATGGACGTTATGACCTTGTCTATGACGTGCAGTCTCTTTGCACTCTCCGGTTGAGACTGCAGGAGCATTATTTGCTTCGCGTGCCTCATGACGATATCAACGTGCTAGCTATCGAACCTAGCACGGGGAGAAGAAAAGTAGGTAGGAATCCTCCCTTTTGCGGCAGGATGTTCTTCTTCTTCTTCTTCTTATTCTTCTTCAACGACACCTTCTTGTTGACTAATTTTCTCCACGTGGTTTTATGTCTTTTTAAGCCATTCTTACACGCTGGAGAAATGCATACCCGCCCTTTGTTAACGTTGTACACGCATTCGGAGATTCCCTTGATCAATTCGGGGCTTGCCTGTTTGAGCATAATCTTGCGCGCGGCCGGTTTGGCCTTGCTCAAGGCGACCAGATTATTGCATTGTTTTGCGATGAGAGGGGCGGTTAGTTTTCGTATTTTTGCCTTCATCGTCGAAACTGTAATAATACTTGAGGCGACGACCACCGCGATATTTATAGGGAGACAAAACAAGATGGGTCCTCTCCCGGTAGCACTCCGGTTCTATACCTGTATCTGTCCGGAGTGAACTGCGTACAGTCCAATACCAAGTAACCGTGAGGATTTTCGGTAGCCTTCTGAAATGCCTCTAGCAATAATTTGGAGTTTCGCGGTTCCATAGTCTGTCTATCTGCATCTTGTCTCTGTTATTCTTGAACACCACGATGTAATTGGCGTTTAGCGAGGTTGTGCGAAATTTCCTGCCCTGAGGGAATATGTTTTGCAGAATGTATATGACCCCAAAGTTTCTGTGGTGCGAATCTTTGGTGAATTGGACACTTCTGTGCTATCGCTCTCGTACATCATGTCGTCGATGACCACGAGATCTCCCTCCCTGATGCTGCACATGTTAGGAACGCCCGCGTGTGTCACTACGTTAAACGTACAATGGTTGAATTCGGAGCCTAACTTGGGCGGATACTCGCGTGGATGACACCATACGACCCTTTTTGGTACCTTATCGAACACTCGGTCTGCGTTGGCAATGGCGCGCTTAACAAATGTGGACTTCCCGCAGCGCGACGGTCCCGCAACCTGTATGGTGCTTGGAAAAGTAAATTTCTCTGGTTCTGTCATTTCCACATCCCTACCCGGATGCGTCTTTTTGAACCTACCCTTGTTGGGAATTACCTCTCCCAAAGACACATCTGTCATTTCCACGTTTCTGCCGGGGTTCGCTCGCTTAAACCTACCCGTGTTGGTAATCACCTCATCCAAGGATACGTCTTCCTCTCTACGTTACTACCGGAGTTTGCTCGCTTAAACCTACCCCTGTCTGGCACCACTTCTCCCATGGAAACGTCCTTCATGTTCACGTTTCTTCGCGGATAGCACCGCTTAAATCTTCCCTTGTTGGGGACCACGGGTGGAATCGTGTCAAACGAAAAAATCTGGCGGTTCCAGATTGAAATTGAATCCCCCCTGTAGGTTCCGTAAAACGACGCTTGGAGCTCTCATCGAAACAAATATTATTCAACTTGCGTTTGCGCGGTAAAAGCGCGTGCCAATTCACGGGTTTCATCTTTTCGCAGGGTATTACGGCGTGCCAAGGGACGTACGGGTTTGTGACTTTCTTACGCCTTCTCTTGCGAACCGGAGACAGCAATACCTTAGGCTTCATCGTGTACTCGGTTTCTTCCTGGTCATATCGGGCAAATTTAGGCTGAATTTCATCCTCGCTGTCATTTTCCTCCTCTTGTTCTTCTCTCCGTTTCTCTTGGTGCTTTCTTTTGGTTACCATATTATGTGCAAGCGTCGTTCATCCTCCTTCTTTTATAACCGTAAGGATACGTCCCGCCGGTTAGCGGGTCCTGCACACGCTTGTCAACAACCATGCGAAACGTTTTGATCGAAGGTTTCGTCACAACCGTCCATAGATGCTTTCTGGCAATGTTGCGGCCTGCTATAAGTACAGATGCGTCGTTATGCGAATGGGCCATGCTCCGAATGACACTGCCGTTAACTTTGCTCAAGGTGCCAGAGTTTAGGGTGATCCCCTTTACCTTGCACGCCGAATGTTCTCTGTCGTATATTTAACGTCAAACATGTAGCTCTTTGGTCCCGTGGATGCCAATCTCAAAATGTATGCGTCCTGTCCGTATTTTGACAATTCATCCGTCATATTGCCCAAAAAAGGTCCTGTTTTCGGAAGCCATTCGCCGGGTTTATAGGTCGCTATTACGGAGTCTGTGTCGAAGTAGCACACGCGCTGCCCCAACTTACGCAAGTATGAGTACAGTTCTAGACGAGCGTGGGCTGTGGTGTAGGCGGCAATGACAACATTTGTAGTGAAATTGTTTGGGACTTCGCTCATCGTACCTCCAAACAACGCACATAATGTCCTCTGTGGCAGGCAGGTACGTTTGTACTTCCACGTCTGCATCGTTCAAGAGCTGAATAAGGCGAGCGTGGGAGTTATAAGTTCGTTGGTGGGAAGGTTGTCGTGCTGACCGTACTTTCCCCAAAAAGAGTTTAACATCAGCTTTGCCAGCTCTCTCCTGCCCGGATTGTGACACATGACATTTGGATCCAAAGACACTCCCTCTTGCTCCAAAAACATTTTCACAAACGCGTCCTTCTTTTCCGGCGTGTCGCTCTCTAAAGGCCAGCTGGAAGCTTCCGTCTTCATTTTCAAAAATTGGTTCACGTAATCCTCAAAGAGCCCCTTTTGGTGCGGTCCATATTTGACCATTTTGTACTCCCATATTTCGTACGTTTGCAAGAGCACGTAACCTTACTCCAGTGCAACTTTAACCTCGTCAATCACTCACGTGCCCTGCAAAGACCTTTCCTCGTCACTGTGGTTGCACTCCTCTTGATATTTTGCTTCTGCGCAGGCCATGCACAGAGGAAAAAGCAATTTTCCAACAACCCGCACGGCTAATACAGGATGATAAATTCCAGAGGGCGGTAGTATTTTACATTTTATTATACCATCCTGTACATTCTCCAAATTAGGAAATGTATCTACGTGTAGCTTTGGATGTCCAACCGGGTAGGCTTTGGTCTTATTAACAAACGGATACAGAATGGAAACGTCAAAATAAAACATTTTTTCTTCCCCAAGCGTCTCCTTATACACCTTCGTACAATTTGTCCATCCCCCAAAAAATGCATCCCTAGGATTCAGAGGTTGCGGGTGCGATTTAGAGTACGACTTCACAAAATCGGCTAGTTCACAGTTGGACTTTGTCATGTCGTTAAATTCACATTCCCACATTTCAATCAAATTGTAACCGGCATTATTTATTTTTCGCGATACTCGCTTCGTGTCCTCATATTTAGAGCCCATGGTTTCGTTGCCGGTGCCGTACACGACAAAATGTCGATTGGGAAAACAGCGCGTGCAACCGTGGTAGAAGCAACCGTGAAAAAAGTACACACACTTACTCTCCTCTCTGTATCCGTCTACTTTGGGACCCATCACTTTCTCTTCCCTGCAGCGAAACGCGTGCCGAATGACCACGTTTTGCTGGTGCTCCAACCACGACAGCCAAATGCATGCTATTCGCGATTGTCTGTCTGCCAGACGGTATCCACCTACGGGAATTATGGGAATGGTATTTGGCGTCATAAAGCGCTTTCTGTACACGTTCATGCACGCATGTGCAATTGTAACACATTCTCTGAAGGGATCTATATCATTTTCGTCCATGAATTCCCTTCTAAATTTGGACACTCCCCCGTATAGCAGAAACACGTCTATTTTGCAGTATGATACCATTTCCTTTTCCATGTTAAACACGTAACCGGAGGCCAGCTTTTCCGCGTACCACTCCTCAAACGCCTTACGCCCGTGAACGGACATGCCCTCGGGACAGTAATACTTTTGATCGGGAATGGGGCCCTGGTAGTTTTCATTTTCCTTGGTGTTAAATAAATAAGGAAAATACCCCTTGCTATCGGCGAGATGAAACGTTTTTGGAAATCTGGCCAAAGGCATGGGAATAAAGTTCAGTGAGTCTAAAAACGTTATCTTGTCATGCTTCATTCTGTATATACGCGTACCCGTAATAGTTAGTTCTGGTGTCCACCCGAGGTTCCCAATCATGTACTTGAGTATAAATTGACCATCGTAAGACCTGAGGTTGTGGGCAATGACGGTGACGTCCCAGAAATCGAACCTACTCTGGGTAATGTGATCAAATAGTTGCTTAACCGGATCTGTTCTAAATACCCACTCCTTTATACCGCATTGCAAACAATAGTTCATTTTATGTGTCACGTCCATGCATACAGAACACCCCTGGTACAAAACCCATAGATTTGGTAGGTGCTCAAATGTGTCAACATTACTCATATACGGGGTGTTTTGCGTACATTCAAAATCTATAAACATAAAGATAAATCTATTCTTCTTCTTACTAGCGATATCAGATTTATAAGGTTGAATGTAGCACAAGTGATTTGCATCCACATGGCACTTGCACGCGTTACAAAATTTTTAATTGTACTTATGCGACGTCTTCCTACGTCTGCTATTAACCAGTTTGTTGCAGGATAGACACGCCTTTTCAATGTCGCAAACTGACACATTCTTAGGATAATATGACCCCTTCAATAAATGGTTATTATAACATTCCTCGCCCCTAAAGCTGCTGTGACACGAGTTACACTCACTAATGACAGTATCTGTCGATTTGCACTCCAGGTGACATTTGGTGCATTTCAAATCGCAGCGGTAGCTCTCCTTTTTATTCACAGATACGTAATTACACTGACGGCAGTAAAACTTGCACGAAAATGCTCTGTGCAGGTCCACTATGGCGTTAAAGTGTTCGTCATGTAACATTAAGTCGAGGTGTTTTTCAGAGTTCGCATTCCACTTGTACAACACGTTCTTTCCCGAATGATCCGCAAACACGGTAATGTTATATTCCCGCAGTTTACGCGCAAAGCTTTCAACGTCCTGCAGAGTGTAAGCACCATCGCGGGATCCTACATGTTGGGCACAATTCTAACGCCTTCTCCTTCTGAATGCGTTGAAAACGTCTAACCGTACGATAATTATCATCGCCGTCAACTTTAGCCTTACACACGACAATGGCTCTAGGTAAACACAATGTGTCATTATTTTTAATCTCAATATTTCCTTTATTCCTGCTACATATTTCGCAGGGTTTGAAGCACGAACCCTGCACATCTTTAGTCCACACGCAGTTAATGTTCAATGGTCCTCTTATCAAAAATTCCCTATTACTCTGCATAACCCTCTCTATTGATTTTATTACAGCCTCCGGATTTATTTGATCAAACCTGCGAACGCTCATATTAAATGGATCAGAGGGATGTCTAGCATCACTAATAGATAACCCCATGTACCCGGGGTCATTGTTCAACAGGTTTTCATTTAAAATGTTCAACAGCCCCTGGAACGTTTCAGAAATCCACAGTTCAGGATTTGCATTTTCAGGCATGGGTCGCACGGTTACAACGGTTTCCGAAAATCCTGAATAAAACTTACTCACCGAACGCTTGCGATGCTGATCAATGTCAAATAACGGTGGTACACTTACCAACATCTAATCCTCCATCCCACCATCGTTAGGCAGGTCATCGTTGCCGTCGTTAGAAGGTAGGGAAATATCACCTTCGAAATAAGACAGAAAGTCCTCGTCCTTGTCCGAAGGAATAGGAAAGTCCTCTTGAAAATAAGGCGACAGGTCCTCGTTTTCCATCATACCACGTTAGCAAGTAAACCTTTAAAGTAAACGTGAAATATATCGTTTTAACGTTATATACAATTTGCGCAACGCTCCACATCTATCGATCTTTTCAGTTGTGTAATGCCTTTATAATAGTGTATTAATAATTTGAATACATGCATTAAATATGGATTTAATTATGCAATAATAAATAACACTTACGGTGGCATCACACACGGCGTACATGAAGTGTCGTTGTTTTCACCGTTACGTTTACACTTGCAGTCACTATCATCACAGCAACAAATATACAGCGTTAGCAATATGGACAATATCGTTGCTATTAAAATTCCAACCAACATCACCTCATAGTCCTGCATGGCTTTGTAAAGCGTACACAAGATTCAAGCTAATGCACACAGTAAACAATTCTTTTTTCCCACTTTACAAACAATATATATATATATATATATATATATATATATATATATATATATATATATATGTGTGTGTGTGTGTGTGTGTGTGTGTGTGTACCCGCTAGAACTCTCGAACCCATGCCTTGCTCAGTCATATACCGTGAGTGCTGCACTCTGCGAGAAAAAAAATGTGGTACGTCATTTGTAATTGCTATTGCCCTGCTGCAAGTTACAGTGACGGTAGGCGGTGTCGATCCCCTGCCCTGCGCAATGATATACCGCAAGGGCTCCACTCTGCGCTGGGAAAGGGGAAATGCGGTAAGTCATTTGTATTTGCTCTTCCCCTACTGCAAGTTACAGCGGCGGTGAGCGGTGTCGATCCCCTGCCCTGCGCAATGATATACCGCAAGTGCTCCACTCTGCGCTGGGAAAGGGGAAATGTGCTACGTCATTTTGTAATTGCTATTCCCCTACTGCAAGTTACAGTGACAGTAGGCAGTGTCGATCCCCTGCCCTGCGCAATGATATACCGCAAGTGCTCCACTCTGCGCTGGGAAAGGAAAATGTGCTACGTCATTCCCGAGGCGACAGTACATGTGCACTTGCAGCATGTGGGCTTTCCAATCTAGTAATGGCATCCGCTGTTTAACTGGCTGGTGCCAGTCTGATGCTCACAACATTCGGTTTCGATCGCTGCAGTCTGTTGATAACTTCCATTGTTTTTTCCTATGATACCACTACATCCGGTTTCGATTGCTGTACACTGCTAATAACCTCCATTGTTTTTCCAACGATAACACTGCATCCGGTTGCAACAATCCATTATCTCTTCCCCCAGACTTTCGCTACGTCCGCTTTATGGAGCACGGGACTTCACCACATACGTCATACGTCTTCAATAAAATATTGCCGCTTTTCCTCTATCACATTCAGTGCTTGACTGCTGCTCCTGTTGCACATGCCACGAAGTGTACCGCAGTGGAAACAAGTTTTCAACGTCTTACACATACACACATTTGTGTAAGTATTATTACCGTTATTCATCGTAGTACTTATGTGTTATACTTAAAGTGGTGCATTAATTCATTTTTTTTTGTTTAATACTGCACACCATATTTCATTGTTTATAATTGCATTGTTTTATTATATGTGTTTTTGTATACATTCATTACAGTTGCTCAACGATTTCCATGCTACAAGGAGGTTTTTACCATTAATCCTGAATTCATTCCTGTAAGTAGTATTTATTCATTTATTACATATATGTAGGTGTTTGTAGTGTTACTCACATTATTATTATTATTATTATTATTATTATTATTATTATTATTATTATTATTATTATTATTATTATTATTATTGCTCCTTCACGTCCAGTCCTTGCATACAATGGTGTAAAGTACGCGCTGGTGCATATTCTGTTTTTTCAATATGGATGTTTTGTTAACGCTGCACGTAACATCATTACTCTGTGTACTGTTATTATTTTTGTGTTGTGTCTTTCATATTAATAACGTTCCTCTTTTGTTTTTCTTATAGACGTCGTGCTGTTTCCAGTTTTCATTTTTCTTTCGTGCTTCTACGTGGTGTTTGCGGTGGTAGAGGATAAAGGACTGGTGGTTTGTCGCAGCATCCTTCTGTATCCATTGTAAGTGTTCATTTATAGTCATTGTTAATACTTTAACGTACACATTTATATTACTCTATTTCCTTTATTTTCGTTTCTTATGCACAGATGTCATTGTCAAGCTGCTTTGCAGAGGAGTGCCAACCCTGCTTTACCGTCACCTATCCCTTGTGTTCTAGTAAAACCTGTGCTGGCAGTGCATTCGGTTTATCCATCACTTTCATAGCTTCAAAAGTAACACCCGTTCCTACACCTCCATTTGCCATTAAATGCGCGTACTGTAACTACCCCTTTGAATTTATACATAATGATGTGCGTCCCACGAGCGCAGATCTGCATTTACCCTTTTGGAAATGCTCCATAAAGTGCTGTAGAATATTTTGCATTTTCCCAGGTTTCACAAACATTAACTGTAGCCACGATTGTTCATTTGCTGCTATTCGAAATCCATATTTTGTACTCGATTGCTACTTTAACTTTTTACACTTCACACTCGAACCACCATTATGGTGGTATCATGGGCACACACAAATAAATCACGATCCGCGTTTACAATTTGCAAACACAGACACTATAACTTATTGGGATATTTCTAGTTGGCACTCGCACTTTAACGATCCTCATTCCCCTTAATTGTAACACGCACTTTACGCGTTCTTTTTATTTTGTTTTTTGCAGATTATGGCCTCTGCATCTTCCCTATCATTTTCCCTCAATCCTGACATCGTTCCTCTCACCTCAAAATACCGCATTGTTAAACACCTGTTCCCGTCTTACACCGTTTTGCAATCCTTTGAACCTAACTACTTTCCATCTTCCTTCATCTTTGTTTGCACTATACTGGAATTCTTCATTTCCGAGGGTACTTGCTGTACCATTGTAGGATCATATATCGGGCATTTGCTCGACGGGTACAACTATGTAGACCAATTTCCCACTTTCTTTGTCGCGTTTTCCAAAGATGATGATGACACTTGGGAGTCAAAACCATTTTTGACAAATTTTCTGTTTACTAATCATGGCGAATTTTACGTTTACTTTGGACACTCGTTTGAGTTTAAAAATATTGTCTTCACTAACACGCGCTCGTATATGCACGGTGTGTTTCACTATGATGAGTGGCATGCCATTTTTAACGGAGAATCATATTTCTTTAATACCGTTTTTTTAATCGTGCAATTGGATGTACCGGTACATCACATAGACTGCTGGTACGACGTCTTGTGTTTAGTATTTTCCAATCAACCGTTCTTGCATAACTTTGCTCTTACATCTCTTTTTGATAACAAAAACAAATTTCGCTTAAAATTTATCAAAGACCAGCAGAGACTGTCTACAGGATGGTATTCATTACCATCCATGGACAGATTAGTTTTAATGAAAAAATGGCACAGCAACTACCCAGTTGACATCCTAACCGATTACCCTCCCGCAAATGAATGCACCTGCATGGTTTGCTGCCCTTCACCCCCTTCCCTAAAAGCTTTGGCTTTTCACTCTCTTTCTTTAAATTACTCTTCCTTCTCATTAACCCCTCCTTCCTAATTTGTAGATGAGCTCCTTCGCGGCGACGATTGGCAACGATCCAGTGGGGACCGCGCTGTTGAAATGGCAGCAGTCATATCAACAGCAGTCCCCACCACCCCACAATCAACCACCATCACTCCAACAACTGCCACCATCACCACCTCCACAACAACAGTAACAACACTAACTGCAGCACCGTGATAACTATATCATGTTAATCGAAGAAAGAATTGTGGCACTAGAAAGGCAAAATTTTGTTCTGACCCAAAAACTTAAAGCCATGGAAGACATTTTCATGTTAATTCCAATACACTGATACATATGCCCACTGTAATTAACCACTTACCGAAAAAGCAAACAATTTTAAGTAAAATGTATGTACATTCATACATACCACCACCTCCACCAGTAATCCCCCTACAACCGGGGAGACATGTTTTTTTTAACAGTACCGACATAAAAGAAAACTTCAAAATATTCTGTACATAATTTTGCACTTTTTTTCATTTCATTTCATTTATTCATATTATATACATATATTTTTTTCAATATTTCTTGTTTTTCATTAATTGTTTGAATATATTTTCTTATTTATATTACATATTCCAATATATATTTTATAACATGTATCTGTATTTAATTATTATTTATACATATATATTTTTTCCCATAAGTGTTTATACCTATTGTTTATATCTTTTTTCTAGTTATATTATATATTGTATTGTAAAAAAGTCCTATGTAAATATATTTTTATAACGAGAAAAAAACTTTTATTATCAATCATACATATATATTTTTTTCCATATTTTTTGTACCTATTATGCTACTTATATATTAAATACTCTATAGTAAAAGTCGTATATATTTTATAACCTACCTTATTTTGTGTCATATTCAAATCCCTCCTCAACCCCTTCTTCCATTCCTCCTCCTACACCTTCCCTTTCTTCTTCTTCTACTTCTTCTTCTTCTTCTTCTTCTTCTTCTTCTTCTTCTTCTTCTTCTGCTTCAGTGTCATATAGATTTGCATAGTTTTCAAATTCTACATCTTCATTAACATCACCTATACACGCCTTACCCAATTTACCTATTAAACCCTTCAACCCTTCAAACTCATCATACAACTTTTTCACGTTTACCTTTATTCCACCTACCAATTCCTGCTGCTTACTCACATTCTCCTTCTTCTCTTCCATTTCCCTCTTCATCCTCTCCATATTATCCATCATTTCTCTCATCCTCCCTTCCATTTCTTCCTTATCCTTTATCGCTACATCCAATTGTCGACTCATACCTCTCATCTTATCTTCAAACTCCTTTTTCATCTTGCTCTTCACCCCATTAATACTCTTCTTACACCTATCCATTGCCGCCTTCCTTATATTATTCACCGATACTTTCCCGACTTCACTTCCACATTGTGAACTTATTTTCAAATTACCTTCTGCACTCCAATGCGAACCACGCTTCACCCTACCTTTTACTCTCCTACCCCCCCCCTCGAAATTCCATTCTCCATCCCCACATTCCCCAAATAAATACACATAATTATCCATAAAATAACTATTCATTTCGTTCATTACACTATACGCCACTACCAATTCACTCTCCTCTTCCGACAGCCTCCACTTCAAATCCAAACCCTCCGGCAAATCTACCGCTTTCATCATTATTTCGCAATCCAACATTTCCACCCTCATAGTAACATTACCGCCCGCATACATCACTATAGGTTTACCGTAATATTCACACTTCTTACCCTTCTTCTTTCCCTTCACGCAGTCGCATCCCTCGCTCAACACATGCCCCTCTAGACATTCAACCTGACCCATCTCAAATTTACCGTAATACAAATAACCACACCGACCACCCTTCTCACATCTAGTTACAGGCCTCAAACAATTATATACATTCTTCACACCTTCCATATTCATTATACTTGCATTAAATCTACACCCCATCCCCTCTTTGTACCTACACGTACAATTTAACAACAATTCATTATCCTTATCGCATATCAACCCCTTATTCAATGTTACTGTCACATCATCCACCTTAAAACCGCATCTACAAAAACTTATGCAATTATCCTCCGCTTTCACTATCCGCTCCGCACTCGCAACCCATGCAAGTACCATAAACGTCACCAACACGTTTATCTTTACAAATAACGCACCCTCCTACCTTCCTCCCCTTTTTATTCACACCCTCCACACATGGCTCGCACGCCTTATTCTCAACAATCGCTTTATTCCTTTCCAGATGAATGCATTCCTCAAGTACGTCAGCAACTCGCGCAGCAACTCAACCTGAAATCTCCGTTATCGCAGCTCTCCCACCCAATCAACTACTCCTCTTTCCACCCATTGACGTCGACCTCATGTGGCCCCTACCAAACCCACATTGTAAAAACGTCTTCCAAAGTTTCAGACGCTGCACCTCCCACTACAATCTACCCCATCATCGCACCCACATCGACGGACCTCCACTGTTCATATACCTCTGTCCTCTTTGCACAAAAGATAAATAAATAACATGTGTACATTAAACCCAGTCTTTTTTCTATCACTTACTCTCTTCTCTTTACAGCCCAACATACAACGCAACAATCAAAACAGTAATCGCACCAGAGTCCTCGAAGTATGGTCGCCGTCTTTAATAAATGTCAAAAACAAACAATTCAAATTCCTCCCCTACTGTCTCCAATGCCTCGCCAAAAGAGCGTGTCGCAACAACCAAATACCCATCCCCTTCCCTCATATCCCACAACTACACACATCCGATTGCGATACATGCGACAAGTATTGCATTGATGCTGGAGCCTGCTTTTACCCCATCAAGGAAGTATATATATATAATGTAACTATGTAATAACAAATAAAATAAATAAAAACAAATTAACAAATGTATCAACATATCTCACATTTTTTTTAAAACAAAAAAAAATGTACCCCGCGGCGGACGCCTCACAACCAAAACGTCACATCCGGTTTCACTTCAACGTCTTATTTTGTTCATGCCTTGTAGTACGTCCAACTCAAATAGTGTACCCCTCGGCGGACGCTTTACAACAACATCAAAACCACACGTACTACAACGCTCCAACAAAATATGACCTTGAACTAAAACCGGATGTGACGTCAATTAGGCGTCCGCCGCGGGATCCATACTACTGTCGTCAGACCGACTTGTGCCAGGCCGAGATTGCCTTCGTTTGTTGCCACACGAGATCTGCCTTCCTTGAACTATCGCACCCATGAACGCACATTGACACATTTATGACACCATTACCACATGACTCACTCAACTGGCCATGAATTTCGATCACGCAAATGGAGAAAACGAATGATCACATGCAGTTCTTGTAAGGAAAACATCGCCATTTTGAAGAATCAAAAAACACTCCTCACTCTCGCCACTGCCACTACGTGCCATACAGTGTTGCCACCTCTGTCACGCATTGACGAGTGCCCGCGTATTTTAAAACAAATTGCAGGTTTCTATCTGTTTCCAGTCCTGAAAAAAAATCGGAGATGTTATAGCTTGAATGCACCTCGTAAATGATAGGAAGCGTAGTTTCACAACATTACGGCAGGACTTTGCCACAGTACATGGAACCAGTGTCTCCTTGCAGACAATTTGCCAAGTTTTCAAGATCGAGTAACCGGTTTCCCTCCTGGATACTCCGATTTTATCCTCAACGATTATTATCTCTGTTGGCAATTAAAAGACAAATGGTACAAGACACGTACACATTACTGCCAAATAACATTCCCGAAGAAATAGATGTCTTTCCATTTCTGCATAGATAATGAATAAATGCCAGATATATGTAATTGAAGGCAGGAGGTTTTAAAATTATGCTTGATATCGATAAATACGTTTCACTTTACATACTTATTGTAATAATTTCAGAAAGAAACCTTGTGGTGTTTTAAGTTATAATATATCGTACTGCAGACTTTCCATTCATCTA
The DNA here is from genome assembly GCA_030762175.1 of Metallyticus violacea. NCBI lineage: Eukaryota > Metazoa > Arthropoda > Insecta > Mantodea > Metallyticidae > Metallyticus > Metallyticus violacea. The sequence continues at coordinate 91,608,092 of CM060830.1, read as the reverse complement.
TTGGCTTGACTCGCTCACGGCTCACAAAGTCGCTAAGCTCACCCATAAGAATCCCATAATACAATTTATTCTTTTCTAAATTACATGTAAATCTTACAGCAGGCAAATGAATGAAAACTAACTGTGTTAATCTTTTGTTTCAGATATGGAATTATATATTTTATTCTCACATTGGGAATGTTCTCATGCCTCTTCATCAATCAGCATCTCTATCAAGGCAAGAGTGTAGAAAACATGAGTGGATTCAGCTATAACCCTGGTGTCTGGGTGCAATCAATAATGGCTGGAGGATTCGATGTCTCTCACTTGCTTTTCATATCCGTTCTTGCCTTCATTTTTCTTATGGGTATTAACCTCCTTAATACATTACTTGCAAACAATATAAAAAATGATCTGATCGAGAAATGTGAAAAGGGCGCTATTCTAGTAATCATCGAATTTCTCTATGACTTTGAGCACTTTGTTTTTCAGATAGGAAATAAGTGGCTTATCCACAAGGTACTGCTTTCCTCACCAAAAAGGCATTTTACAGAATTTGATAACAATGGAAACAGTACATTTTATTTTCGAAATGGAGTTAGCAAGAGATACGATATGGATTTAGATATGTACCTAACCATTTGTGGGAAGTCAAGCATACCACCACAAAAACTGTTAGATACAGAGCTTGAGGAGAAATTCAAATCAATGCAGAAAAGTCTAGATAGTGGCTTTGACGAGATTCATTTTAGGCTTGCAGAGATTGAGGAAAAAATGGCAATCCATACAACTAAATGTGAATAACGTAGTAGAATCAGCTGTTTTGTACTTAATTTTACACCATGGTATTGAAATGACAAGATTCTAACATATGCTTTTCCTCAAATATTTGATATCCAATATAATATCATAGATTTATTTCGTGCAATTTGCACTGATGCCACATTCAGCATTACGTTAACATTTTCATGGCCAGGCTTATCTTTATTTAAAATGCTGCAATTTTAAAGAGGGGATGAATTGCAGTTAAAATCTTGTAATTCAAGAATACTAAATATCACTGTAATACAAGGTTCTAACTGAAACTTCCAACAATAGTATAAAATGATTGATTATATGTTTTGATTTGGAGAACTTAAATAATCTTTTAGTGATTGTCATGTCTATTTTAAACATGTGGATGGATGGATGTTCTGGAATGGAGGGGAATACTTTCGCCACTTGAGCCATGCTCACGACTTTGTCTTTAATGGAAGGAAGGGATGTGGTAAGGGAGATGCGGCCAGGATCCACAGGCGGTGACTGTGAGAATGCATCTTTCTAACATTTTCTAGATAGAACTTCCAGACATATTGTAGCGTTATAGTGTGGTAAACAATGAAAAACAGTGCGTAAGGGAGCTCTCTCAGGAGTTTATACGTAAACGTGACTGTTAAGTTAATAAAACAAACTCCAACTTATGTAACAAAACATAAACATGTAAATATCTTCACAATTAGTGCTGAAAATGCTTTCAAACGCTTTCACAAACATTTCTTTGAAAATGAATATACTGAATTGGGTATATTTCCGTATCGCGCTAGAATTATTTTGATAAATGGGATATTTTGTCACCTGCTAAAAGAAATAATCAAGTGGAGTTAGATCCGGAGATCGTAGTGGGCAGAGTCGTACAGTTATACTTGTCCCGAAAGTTCATTTAACTAGTCTGACGTATGAGCCGTAATACCGTCATGCGGGAGGAAACAACACTCCTTCTCGTTTTCATGTGCATGGCAAATAAATAGATAAATGATTCCGAAACATTTAACATTGGAATCAACAGACTATCAAGAAAAATAAAACTTTAACTCCAAATCTTGGTATGGCAAATTTTCTCTAGTACGAGGGTTACCTTTCTAAACTGTTTTATTGCTTTTCAAAATATTCGACTTTAAGATTTGTACTTTGCATGAATTCGAACCAAATCTCGAAACTTTTATCCGGTTTCATGTTGGTATCTCAAAAACCTGGCTTTTAAAGGTTCCAACAGCTTCTTGAGGTGATGAAAATTACTGTCCATGTATTTTTGTTTGGTATTTCGGAACAAAAAGATAAATCAGGTGAATACGGGCTTGAGACATTAATTCCACATTTTCTCTCTTTCAAATAATCAGTTGTTTGACGTACTCTTTTGAGAGCTGGCATTACCATTATGAAAAATGATGCGGCGTTTTCGGTTGTCTTCCTGATTTCGTCCATCGCTTCTGACAAACAAATTATTGTATACATTCACCATTAACTGTTCTTCAATCCTCTAAAGGAATGATTGCAACATGTCCAGTACAACCGAAGAAACAAACGGTCATTTTCTTGGAAGTGCTTTGTGAACGAACAACTTTTGTGGGATTGGGTTTATCTGGAACACCCAAACAGTGGATTGTTGCTTAGTTTCCGGTTCATATGAATATATCCAAGTTTCGTCATCTGTTACAGTGGCGTATGCGCATTTTGCAGTTCCACGGTAGAATTTTTGAGCATTTCATTACACCAATTAACCCTAAAGTTTTTTTAGCTGCGGTCAAATTGTGCAGAATTCATCGGAACAGATATTTTTCACAGTTAAATGTTCATACAAAATCGAATGTACTGCAGTCTTCGATATGCATAAGTAGTATTTATATCACTGTAAGTCACATGCCGATCTTCTTCAATCATATTGCGCACAGCATCGATGTTTTTGGAATGATAACCGATTTCAGCAGATTTCCACGAAATTCATCATTGACGGACGCACGACCACGACGAATTTGTGCAAACAATTTGTAAACAGTCTTTCCTGATGGTACTTTGTTACCAAAAGTTTAACCAAGCGATTCTATGCATTGCTGTTGAGTTAGGCCTTTAGTAAAATCGTAAAAAATCATCCAACGAAATTCTTCACGTAAAATTTCCATTTTTTCGCTAAATTGCTTTGTTTAAACGCTCACTATAAACAAACTATTTGGTCAATTTCTAAGTTGCAACTCAATTCAAAATAACAAATGTCAATTGTTTCAAAAATAGTAATGACATATCTCAATGGCGCCACCCCTAGTGGTCTTTTGTAAAAATTTAAAAGGCAATCCTTATATTGCATAGAAACTGCTCGAAAATCAAATGTGTGAATTTTGAAAACAACAGCTCGTCCGTGAAGAAAGTTTTATTTTTAACTTCAAGTCCATGTTAATTTGTAAATAGTTATGTGTGTCTACGGAGAGATATTAATCTCTTGTGCTACTTTTCCATTGATTTTGTCGTGGTCTTGGTGCGTCGTGAACTGACCCTGTTTCATAGTATCGCAATGCACACAGAACATTTTATGCAACCCATAACATTCTCTCTTCAATAGTCAGCATTGCAAACAGATGAAAAACAGCATTTACCGCACCTCTACTGTTACCTATATACACAACCTCCTCTCTTCGAAGTAAGATGCACGGATGCCAACTTAAATCCTCTTACTAAGATCAGCTACCAACTAAGCTCAATGCGGAGAAAGTACCCTAACGCACTGTTATGTAATATCAAGGAGTTTCTTACATCTTAAGAGGTCTTCATATAAATTATTGAGTTGCACATTTTCTTTTGATAAAACCTAACGTTATTTATTCTTTTCATTAAAGAGACTGAACATTGTTTATGCGTTTACTAACATTTTATTTAACTTTAAATTGAATGTTGCTAGTTCTTTTTTAAATGTTTTATTTATTGTCGCTTTGACTGCATTGGTTTTCTCGCGACGTCTGTTGACTGAATACTGTAGGTGTAATTCTGTAGGGATAAATGAATGAAATGAATTAACGATGGCGCAAATAAGCTCGGATTCCTTGGCGTCTTAAAGCTACCTGGCATGCACCTTCTCAGGGTAAGTAAAAAACTTACCCAGACAGGGTGTCCTGACTGGGATTCGAACCCAGGGCCTCCAAAATAGTAGTCGTATATGTTACCACTAGAAGACCGATGCAGTCAACTTGCTTTTATGAAATAGGATATCATCTTATTATTCATATTTTAAATATCTTAAACGTAAGCCAAAGACACTCTTAACAAAAGTTCCTGCATTGTTATGAATCACTTTATGTTAAAATCTTCAAATTGGAGACTATCCTCTATGATACGGCTTAAAATGATTCAACTGTAGCACGTTAAAGAAATAATTTCTTACACTATAGCTCAATGAAGAATAGCATTTGGGCACATAAAGGAGTTTTTAGATGGTCTGGTGCGCGCTAATTTAATAGCATTTTCATTTATTATGCAATTTTGTTTTAGGGTATGTATTTAAGGTAACTTTTCCTAAGGAAATCATTTTCTTGTTCATGTTGCAGAGGTTCATTCCAGCGGTTATGTAAAATAATTGTACTGATATACATATCAAGCAGTTCGTGTGATACAAAACTAACTTAGTGTTACATGTTAAGTTAATAAGTTGCATTAAAGCCAGAAGCGAGTATAGGTCACCTAGGTCCTTCCTAGGTGGGTAGTTGTCGACAGTACCTAGCCGAGTCTCGACTTTACCTGTCAAGATGATTGATGTTTATGTTCCGCAGGTTGATGTTCTATATCGGGAAAAATAAAAAAGAAAAAAGTTTTTTTTTTTTTTTAATGGGTGGACTGGCCACCCGTCCAACTTCCGACCAAGCTCAATGCTGCTTAACCTGGGCCGAGGCCGCAGGCTTCGCTTTCATGAGGTCTTGGTCATCCGTTGATGGTCCAGTGTGGAATAAAACGGCCGTTTTAAGGGGGGTGGTCATCTCTTAGGTGCTGGAACCCTTCTTCTTCTTGCCAGGCTTGCCCGGGCCGAGCAGCGTTGAGGAGGAAAGCATAGCGAACACCTCTTCCATGGTGCGGTGAAGTATCTCGTTGCTGTTGAAAATGCTTTCTTCTAGATTGGAGAGCTGCTGTTGGGTGTTTTCCTGGCATGAGTGAAGATGGGTGAGTCGGGTGTTGAACTCGAGCCCCTGGTCCTTAATGAGTTGCTCCAGGGTACCCTAGCCGCGCTGGAGGTCTTGTGCTACCTCAGCCAGTCGCGCAGCGGTGGTTGCGAGACTCTGAACAGCGGCGTTCAGCGCCTCAACAGAGGCGGAAACTGCCACTGCCAGAGATCTCGTTTCCGAAGATGCTGACTTCCGGCTTCGGCGCTTGGTTCTCCGGCGAGGTCGGACCTGGGGGTTCTGTGCCGGCTGTAGAGTTGGCACCGGAGATGCTGTCGGTTTGTGGTCCGGGTGCCTCGGGCATCGAACCTGACCAGTGTAGTGCTCTGTGCCACCGCAGGTGGCGCAGAAGAGACGGCGTTGTGTCAGGTTGTGCCGTTGGCACTTCGAGATCAGTTCCTCGGCACCACAGTAGTGGCACCTCGGATCTGACGAGCAGCTATCCTCATGGTGGCCATAGGCGCAGCAACTTCTGCATGGTGCGATTCGTGGACTTCGAATTTCCTGATACTTTTATTCTGTCTGTGACCGGTAGCTCTCTAACCTGGCGAACAAATCAGCGCACTGTGCTTTAAAGCAATGGTTAAACTGTTTCAAGTGCTATAGTACCACGTAAAGGAAGAAATGTTTAAAGCCTTCCTTTGATCACATGCGTAGGAAAATAACGGTGAGAATTCCATTCTGTGTAACGTGGTACTGTAGCCTATTTGCTTAATGAAGCTATGAAAGTTGTATCATTATTTTCATTCATTTAACTAGTCATCATATTTTGATGCACAAGTTATATCTCCAAGAATGTTCCATGATTTATTGTGTTTTATTTCCATCTAAAAGAAAATTAATATATGTACTTAAAGTACTACATAATAATGAAATGTTGGTTTTTAAGAGACTGCATTTTATATAAATATTCCAGTCTTCGTTGTGTAACAAAAGTGTCAAATCTTTTATATAAGCTTATTTCGTTTCTTAATGTTGTATTTTATATGAGAATTTTAAGATAAATCTTTAACACAAATGTATGGTGTTTTATTTTATAAAAATCCAGACAATTTCCCCATATTTATTTAATACCATAAGACCGTATTCTCTTATCCATCCTCTTAACTTATTAAGTTTGTTTCACTTTCGCCAGTTCATTCAATGTCATTTTCCCCTCTTTGCAACATCTACTCCATTCTGTAGTAGCGGTAGTATTGTTGTGGCAGCCGTAGCACCAATAATATCTGTATTTCTGTTAAATGAATAGCTTACGTTTCGTAATGCAAATGGCTTCAAATATAAGTGGTATTAGACAGTCGAAAAACATCATTTACAGACTGTACAATTTCTTTAAAACGTTAGAAAATTATCAAGAGAAAGTCAGTTTCTTTTTTAGAGATGCACAGAGAACAACTGCTGAAGTATCCGACAAAACCGTTCAACGTATACATGGCGGAGCTGAAAAAAGGACGGCTGCCGATACGGAACCCCTACAGCTTTCTTTTTCCTCTCCAAGAAAAATATAATGCGGGAAAAACCAGTCACTGCCTTGGACGATTTCAAGAAGGATGTTATCCGACGTTCGGTGCAAAAGTTTTATATCGTGGTGAATATCACACCCTTAACTTAAGGGGGTGCTAAAGCAGAAACCAGATTATTCTGGCGGCATAACTTCTCCATAGAAAATATTGAGGAATCTGCGATTTAAATACCGCAAGTGTTACAACGGCAGAATGTTTTTGATTGAAAAGAAGAAAATGCTACAGCACTGGTCTCGTTTTTAAGAACTTACACATAAAATAACAAAATAATCCTCGTCTGTAATCTACATAGACGAGACATGATAAACCATAACCACGGAAAGTCTTCTGTTTGGCAGCATTCTAAAGGAAATGGAGGTCTCAAAGTTCCTGTCCTGTGATTCAGTTTATTTATTTACTTTATTAATATTTTAACATGAAATAATTATACGCGAGATATGTAACTCTGGTCTCAAGCAGTGAGAAAGGGGGGAAGCCAGCCTCCATCAGGCGGGGGAACAGTAGAGAGAAACAGATATATAGAGCGAGAGTGGGGATTTACGTGTGTGACCTTGACTGGACTGGCCAGAGTGAAACCACTATAGTAGGGCTAGAATACAAATGCTTGCTTCTGTCGTATCATTGAAAGTCTTGGAAAAACTGCTTTTTACATGTTTAGAACTTCACAGTTCGCTTATCTTATAAAAAAATGCTATGGAACTTAACTAGGCCGAACACTCGAACGTGTAACCTGATAAAGGCTGTTCTCTTGTAAGTCACTGGTAGTTATCAACGCCGGGAAGGCTTAAGACTTTAGATGTTTTTACATCTTAATTACAAAAACAACATATCATAATTCATAAAAACTTAATGAAACGTTTATAAATTCAGCGCAATTGCTAGTTGATGTTTGTAATGCATTTGTCCCAAGAAACGCATGTCCCACTCAAAAGCGGCAACCTCTTTCCAGCGACAATTACAATGCATCCGTTTCTTTGATTTTCCCTTATCTGTTAAATAAGGCCTCTCTAATTCTGAACTCAAACATTTCTTTTGAACCATTTAAGAGTTCAATTCCATTTAGAATCGAAGATTTTGAAACCTACTTTTTTTTTATAGTTTGCAATTCACTTTCGACAATTTTTCGTCGCGGGACAAAATTTTGTACATGTTTATTTTTATGAAATGCATTTTTCATATAAATATATACATATATTAATTGTTTCGTAAATGTGGGCTCATGTTTCACAAGTTAGTATTAAATTGATCGGTTAGTAGATAATGTTCTGGTACATGTGATAGCGGATATTGTCACCAGGAGGGGAGAACTTGAAATAGTGGAAGCATATGCATACGGCGTTGGAAACGTTGACCCAAATGGTAATAGTGCCGAGTTAGCCTGTTTTTGTTTTGTTTTTTTTTTTTGAGTAGTGTTTAACGCCCGTTTTTACTACTGTGGCACCACAGGCGGTGGGCACTGATGATACATGAAATGAAATGATAAATTGGGAAAGGATATTTTTTTTTAAGGAAGGAAGCGTTCCAGGCCTAAGTTTAGGTACCTCCCCGGCATTTGCATGTAATGAAGACTGAGGAAAACCTGGAAAAAACCCCAGTCAGGGAGGACGGTCCTGGCGGGATTCGAACCGCAGACCTCCCGCTCACGAGTCCGTGCCTTAACGACCTCGGCCACCCGTGGCGGTCGAGTTAGCCTGTGATTAAGTTAAAGGTTATATTGGCATTCTCACTGGCGTGTATTTGAACGGATACCATTAGGTCGTTCCTTGAAAGGAAAGAGAAAAGGTATGTAGGAAAAAGGAATAGAATAAATGTAAAGAAAAGTGCAAAATGAAAAGAATATATGTACCTACGTTGAAGCAGTCGGTGTTCATGCTGTATTGGAAGGAAGTTCCCGAAAGTTGATGTGTTTTCTGTTGCTTTTCGGAAGTAACTCAGTGCCGTTGTATATGATATGGAAGGTCGTTCGCTCAGGCAGGTTGTTGTATGCAGTCGGGAGAAACACTCGAGCCTCAGTACGGTTTCGTTACGTATTGAATGCAGAGTGATCTAGCATTTACAATGACGCAGGACACATTGTGATGTAGGTCTCTCACTACGAAGAAAGCTGGAATTCCAAGGTGTGTGAGATATAGGAGCCTAGTTCGTTAAATGCTAGCACCACGATGTCCAAGGAGCGAATGAAGGAGGAGTTGGAAGGTGGGTATTTCTACCAGTATCCGAAAAGCCTAATCGCAACACCCGGGTAACTTTTTACCATCTGAGAAGTGTTCACCAGTCGATGTAAATTGTTGACATTGGAGAATTTTTCCCGCAATATTTCGGTAAATTGTTAGAATCCGGAAAGTTTCTAAGGTTTAACCGAGGAACGCAGTAGCTTGTTGACATATAGTAAATGCCAACATCTCTGGTAGGTTTGTACTTGTCGACAAGATTGGTTTGTAACAGCTGTAGAGAGTTTGAAGGGTATTACAATCCTCTTGATAGAGAGTGACACCTAAGCATTGATCAGAGTGCTTGATGACGGTGATGAATAGTATCACCCCCAAATGTGTTTGAAGTGCAGTCTATAGTTATAGGTTAGAGGGCGTTCAGCGTAGTTCATCTTGAAGGGGCGTTTGAGAGTCTGTGATCTGCAGGCCGGCACCCTCGATTTGTTTACTGCACTCTTCCAAACATTTAGTCGAACATTTTGGGTACGGTCAGCGAAGAGATCAGCTTTGTCAGCAAGCGCCTGTGATTTGCGGTCTTTGACAAACTGATAGTGTAATGATATAAAATCTCCTCTTTATTACATTTTTTGAAACATTTCTTCCATAAAGTCCTGATTGCATGCACTCGATTACACTGTTTCATTTTACGTATTTTTAATTACAGAAACCCCCTCCTTTTTATGAAACGAGAGACAATTATAGGGTTGACGATACGCTTGCACTTGAAGGACCTGTGCGAGTCCATATGGTATTAAAGTGATCGCCAATATACTTTTCTCTTATTTTGTTAGATTAGCAAGTTTATAGCTTTATCTAGTTTCCAGACAATTGATGACATTTCAAAAGAGAATCAAGGATGAATATATGTGTTTACTCATATATGCCAAATTATGCATTATATATTATGCAATCTAGGATATAAACAACATCATAACAAGATTGGCCTAATAGAGTTTACAATAAAAACCTTGAGAATATACAATACAATAGTGTGTAAAAACAAACAAACAAGAGTGTGCTAATATATCCTTTCCCGTTAACGTACAAAAATATAACTGGAGAAGTGACAAGTTAATATAAGGTCTATTACCCAAGGAGAGGTCAATACATATGTTTGGTCACATGGTTTAGGAAAAGTAGGCTGATGCTCATATATTCTTGTAGGAACGCTGACACTAATAGGATTGGGGAGGTGCGGGGAGGGTAACGGAGCAGACCAGTGAGGTGTAACATTATATACACGGCAAGGAGACGAAATTCGAGAGTTACAGTGTTCAGGACAAGGTATGGAAACACGTCAAGGTGTCACATTTGGCCGACGTAAGGGGTGTGCCCCAAAGGTTGTAGCCAAATAGAATAAATAATCAATTATCATCACACAGATGAGACGTAAGATACCTATGAGGGGGCGCAGCTTCGGTTGTTTATCTTCAGATGCTCGGTGCGAGCTCTGCGGATCCTGAGCACCCGTGGTATTTCTGATATTACTAGAAGCATGCATGACTGGGCTATTTGAACCTCTCTCCTAGGGGAGTGTCTGATGGGTTGGTCTCTACAGGCTACGTGATCCCGCGACCCACGGGAAATTGGGTACCTGCGGCTGCAATGTGTCACTTGGGACTGCTTAAGAGTGTACTTTGTTGACAGAGGTTAATTCCTCGAGTGCTGTTCGTCGCAGGGAGGGCGGTGAGCTCCCTAAATGCTCTGGTTACTCGCCAGTTAACTTCAGTTGACGAATGCTAGGTTAGACCGATCTTCCGGTGAGTTAGTAGTGTTCCGTCAGGAACCGCGCGTCTGGGTATCGTTACTATTTATCCTTAAAGCGCGAGAATATTTGGAACTCCAGTTCCCGAGCGACAGCGGAGAGAGCCGAACTTCTCAGTGGCGAACGGAAAAGTCATCCGCTTGTTACATTGTTTATTTGTTTTGTTTTTTGTTTGTTTGTTTTTGTTAAACGTAAGGTAACCTATGCGTTGTCCTCCGTAACCTTTTGACTGCAATAAGCTGTTCCTCGTTACAAAATCGAGTTTTTAACTTTTTACTACGCGTTGTCTTATTGGAATGCGCAATTAATTCATATATAAACACACACTAATCTTAACCTATCCCTCGGGTAAAGCCTATAAACCGGTGCACCCAGTGGTTTGCTGCGGCGAGCTACGGCCTGACGGTCTACGCTCACCTCCTTTTCGTAAATATAAATTGATAGGAGATTGTGTGCTACTAGGTAGGCGGATAAATCATTATAATTGTGACAAATCTCCTTTGAATGCAGCAGAAAAAAAAACCGTAAATATAAATTTATAGCGGATTGTGTGCGTGGTACTATTTTAGCGAGTAAATAATTTAATAGTGGGAGCAAATCTCCTTCAACTCCAGCAGAAAAAAGAGCTTCTTAACTTATTGTTTTGACTACCTTCACATTTACAGTGCGTCGCTCTAACCATCTGAGCTAATACGCTGTTGTACCTGAAAGTCTTATTATCTACCTATATCTGTGGAAGTCACTACCTTCGGCTTTCTCCTCTGTCGCTCGGGACTGGCTCGGAACTGGAGCTCCAGATTTTCTCGCACTTTAGGAATAACTGTGTTACTTGCATACAGCCGAACGGCGTATCGGGTTAACTTCTAGATAACGTCCTGACGTAAAACACCGGCCAACACCAGGCAGGACCCGGGAAACCAGTTCGACGGTAATGGGCGAGGGCCTCGGCACAACACAACATACCCAGAATGCCACTTGTACTTATTACACTGTACTAATGACGTATATGCAGGATATGCAAAAGCATATTAGGGAGTAACATTACAGTTTCATTTGATGATCATGTGCCGGTATAAGTTATGTAAATAAAATGGGCAATTTTGTGCTGGTGGTGCACTACTTAGGTGGAAGTAGTCAATAAGTCCCACCGTCGCTGCGCAAGCATGGGGGAGCATTAGCCGGAAAGCTCGGATACTATTAGGAAGTGATAATGTGCGATTAAAATCAAGGTATTCTACTCGCAAGGAGCGATTGATTGATTGATTTATTTATGGACGCTCTTTAACAGCTCAGGTCATCAGCGTCCCATTCAACTCAGGGCGTGAAACGGCCGAAAAATTTTGCTCAGAGGCCTCTCTTTCAGGCTTGAGGTTCCTTTTCGTGCCGTAAATGTACGACACGGGACCCGCGACTTTACTTCCCTTCCGAAGGAAGTCATACTTAGGATTTTTACGCCCCGAAAAAATCCATCGGTCCTGGCCGGGTTCGAACTCGCGATCTTGGGTGTAGGAGGCAAGTATGGTAACCACTACACCACCAGGACCGACTCGCAAGGAGCGAACGCGCCAGAAAGCAAATGCAAAAGGAGTTCAGTAACAATAGCTTTATTATTACATATGCAAGTCATGGTGCATACTTTAGACAGATTAAAAACTGAAGTACCTTGCAATATTGCATACGCACACGCAGTCATTAGTCGGTTCTAGTGGTGTAGTGGTAGTCATATTTTCCTCCTACACCCAAGATCGCGGGTTCGATCCCGGCCAAGACGATGGACTTTTTTCCTAAAAATTCTAAGTATGCCTTCCTTCGGAATTGAAATAAAGTCTTTTTTTTTTTTTGTTTATTTATGGACGCTCTTTAACATCTCAGATCATCAGCGTCCCATTCAACTCAGGGCGTGAAACGGCCGACAAATTTTGCTCAGAGATCTCTTCTTTCAGGCTTGAGATTCTTTTTCGTGCCGTAAATGTACGACACGGGACCCATGGCTTTACTTCCCTTCCGAGGGAAGCCATTCTTAGGATTTTTACGCCCGAAAAAATCCATCGGTCCTGGCCGGGTTCGAACCCGAGATCTTGGGTTCGAAATATGGTAACCACTACACCACCAGGACCGACAAAAAAATAAAGCCGTGGGTCCCATGTCGTACATATACGGCATACGGTGAGCAAATTTGAAAAGGGATTGCGTTGTGGTGACGCGGAGTTGATGATTGGTTTATTTATGGACGCTTTTTAACATCTCAGTTCATCAGCATCCTATTCAATTAAGGGCGTGAAACGGCCGACAAATTTTGCTCAGAGGCCTCTTCTTTCAGGCTTGAGGTTCTTTTACATGCCGTAAATCTATGATATGGGACCCACGACTTTACTTCCCTTCCGAAGGATTTTTACGCCCGAAAAACTCCATCGATCCTGGCCGGGATTCAACCTGCGATCTTGGGTTTAGGAGGCAAGTATGGTTACCACTACACCACCAAGACCGACATGTGGAGATAGGCAAGGTACAGTACGATGAGGGGCAAGTGTTGAGCGAAGGGTATGAGAGCAAGAAGGGCAACAAAAAAGAAAGAAAGAAAAGGCGAGACAATTGTTGGGAATTATTGGCACCACCGTGACAATGTAAGGTAATGGAAACGAGACGATGTTAGTGGAAATATTGGAAGGCAGCGCGATAATGGACATGATGGCTCTGCCAGACGGGTTGGAATTGAACTGAAAGTCAATGCCGGAAGAGAGCGAACTGGCGGTGGAGTACAACGTGCTGAACGAGATGAATCTGTACCTGTCGGATAACTTCTTGTACGTGTTTGGAAAGTGTGGAAACGAGTAATGAGATCTGAACCTTGTCGGGTAAAAATTTTGGGACAGAGTTAAGCGCATCGCGGTAGTCTGCGGTGGGAAACTTGAAGATAAGCTCGGAATGTAGAGCTGGAAATTCAAATAGGGAGTTGAAAAACATTTCTATAAGCAGCGCGAGGAGGGAGGCTACGGAGAAACGCAGGAAGGGAATGAACGCTTTGAAACAAAAGACGAAGGAGAGGTACGAGGGAACAATCAAGGTTGTGATGATAATTATATTAATTTCTGTTAAAAATGTGTATATTTACGCATTAACTTCTCACTTAATTTACTTCGAGTAGCAGCTTCAAGCTAAAGTTATTTCAGGTAACAGGTAACATTTGCATTGGATATATACACATTTGTGTTGTCATTGTTTGCTTCTGTTATAAGAATTTCACATAATTGACAACACAGTAGGGCGATGACAGGTGTGTTTCGAGACATTTTCGCGAGAGGGCACACGTATGGTAATGGCAAGTGTTTATGTGTATGGGAATGGTTGGCAATTGTTTCTCTGCATGTCGGGTAACTGTTTCTGTGTATGGTATTTTGTGTACATTACTTATTTTCTGAATGAAAATGACGTCATGCCGAAACTTATTTGTTTCTGTGTTTGGCAATGGTACGCGCTTTTGTGCGAGGATATGATATCATGCGAGCTTAAAAAGTTTCTCCGTCTTTTTTGTTTCGTGAAAAAATGTGTATTTAAATATAATAACCTGTATTATAAAGGCTGTGAAAGGGTTTTGAGCTTAGTGTGACAACAAATGTTGCTTTGCTAAGGTGTGGCATACAATGAGAGTTTGAGAGCATGATACTCAGAGCAGGAGCACCGTTGAAAGGTTTGAAAGTCCGGATCACCGCCAGAGAATGGTAATTAAGATTTATTCGGGATTTCACGAAACGGATATACAGATGCATCCCATGCCGGAAGATGCAAATCCGAAGGAGTGGGTGTCCGGCATATTTTCGGAATTTATGGAATTTGCCAACGAGAATTTGCTGGAGCACGAAACCGGTTATTTGGGCATAACCATACAGAATTCGCATAGCTTTCTCAATAGTGAGACACTTTTAAAGTCTTTTAACATCAGCGTTAGATGCTTCGATGAAATATATTGGAACACAATTTTGAATTCATTTGAAAATTTGCTCCAAAGTAACGAAAACTTCTTTATGCACAGTTCATTGAAATTTACAGCGTGTGAACGAAAGAAACAAAAAAATGTATAATAGGAATTGAGAATAGTGACAAAACGATGTGCCCCAAGTGCAATTGCGATGTAAATGTAAATGGTATTTGTTGATTTTGTTTATTTACGCACGCTCTTTAACATCACAGGTCATCACCGTTTCAATTCAATTCAGGGCGTGAAATGGTAGACAAATTTTGCTGAGAAGCCCCTTCTTTCAGGCTTGAGGTTCTTTATTGTGCCGTAAATGTACGACACGGGACCCACGGCTTTACTTCCCTTCCGAAGGAAGCCATATTTAGAATTTTTACGCTCGGAAAAATCCATCGATCCTGGCCGGGTTTGAACCCCGCGATCTTGGGTTTAGAAGGCAAGTATGGTTACCACTACACCACCAGGACTGACATGGAAAGCGTAGAAACAACGACCCCAACTATGTAACAATTAGGTGATCTAATTGTTTGCAAGAACAGAGAGCATTGCATTTGTGTGGGCACCTTAGATGAGGGGGTGCTGAATGAATATTGCATTACTGTTTTTGGCGACCATTCCGGTAAAGCAACTTTGCATAAAATTGAAACTAATTCAGAAAAATACATTGATAGTCATTGTAAACTTGTGTGAAGATTTTAAATGCAAGTTGTACTGCCATTGCCGCAACCGTCTTACAAAGTGCAAAAAGTACTAGCACCGCTTCGAATAAAATTGCTCCAAGTGCCACCAGCAGGGCTGCGAAAATTATCGAAGTTATTTCTTTGCAAGAGTTGCAATCGCAAATTTAAGGGATAATAGCGCTTCAACAGTCATTTAAGGAAAGGGCGCTTTTATCCCAATTCTTTAACTGTGTGCGAGAGGGAAAAGGTTTGTTCCTCGTGCGACAATCTGTACATCTTCGACACAGGAAACCGCCTCAAGTTGTGGGGAGAAATATTGCGTCATTTGCTTAAATCACGTAAATCGTCTGTGTCAATGCCAGTCGTGCCGTTCCAAGAACTGGCGAAAAAATGCAGTATTCAAGTTCACAGGTTTTGAGTGCGCGCAAAACATAAGGAGAAGACGAGGTGTTGAACACGTGCCAAATCATTACACCCGAAAGTACATCTAATGCATCGACAATGACACAAAACTAAACCAACGTTGATGACCTTAAGAAAGAGCTTTACCAATGTGTGCCAAATACGTCGTGATAGTGGTTGCGCACAGTCTCATGGTCCTACTATGAGACCACACGACCTTTCGAACACAGTGGTCGAATATCTTATTGGAATGGCTTAGCAACTGCTTTACAAAAGTAGATTTTCCATGCCTGGAATGTCCGACAACCTGCAACTAATCAAGCACAAAAGTCACATAAAATTATTCGGGAAATGCAAATGAAGTATAACTTCTGATTCACCTGAGATAAAATTCTCAATGCAATATTTTGTAGATCGTTAGAAGTATAAATGCCATGATAATATATCAGTTAGACATTTTGTGTTTTGAAACAATTTTGTGGACGTAATTGCATTTTGATCTGACTATATACAGAGTGATGCATTTACAGTGTCGCGGTCGTCTTACTCTGAAATGAAGGGGAAAATTGAAAAATGCTTCAGACAAAATTTGAAGTCTTCATAAGGGGACATATGATAAGAACCTTAACTCGTCCTTGAAATTTCCCAATGTCAAGTTGTTTTTTCAAAAGGAATAGTGTATTTTTACGGCAATGGAAAGAGCATTTATTTTTCAGTATAAGAATTCTAGTGCATCAATTACCTAGGGGTGATAGGTGAAGTGATTTTGGACAAATAAGACAGCTAATGTTTTTCACTTACTTTCACTTTATTGGCATCAATTTACGGGCAGTGCAGGACAGTTATAACCATAATTGAAACAATGTCATGTTCACATAACAAAAATTTTCAATTCAGTAAATGCTCTGAAGTATTGTCATTAACTTCGATACATTTCCGAAAACGTGTTTCAAAAGATCGAGTAACACGTCTGGACATTTCTTCACTGATTCTTGCACAGACATTCCTAATTTATTGATGTAGTTTACCAGGTGTAATTGGTACTTGTTCATAAAATTCATCCTTAATGTATCCCCATAAGAAAATTTCTGGGGAAGTGAGATCAGGGAAACGGGCAGGCCAATGGATAAGTCATCGGCATCCTATCCATTGACAAGGATACTCTCTGTTTAATATTTCTCGAGCTGTAGTTGAGTAATGAGATGGACAACCATCGTGTTTGTACCATATTGCAGCCCAGTCCACAAGGGGCAAATCTTCAAGCAACACTGGAAATTCTCGGTCCAAAAAATTTCTGTATTTCTGCTCATTAAGTTTACCTTCAATGAAGTATGGTCCAATTATATGCAATCCCAAAATACCACACCAAACGTTCACGCTCCATTGCCGCTGGTGCTCTAATTTCTATAACCATCTTGGAATTTACACTGCCCAATAATGCATGTTATGCCGGTTTACTCAAGCATGATTGGTGAATGTCGTCTCATCAGAAAATAATATGTTAGAAAAGTTACCGGTTTGAATTTGTAGTAAAGCCCATTGGCTAAACTCAACACGCTATTGAAAATCATCCCCATGAAGGGCTTGTGCGGGCGAGATTCCCGAATCATGTTCCAAATGACGAGAATTTGCGTGAGGATTAGCCGCAACTGCAGCTAATACAATGACTTTCGAATTTTCTCAGTAGCACTTCTCATTCGATGGTGTTTTCTTGTTGCGACACCTCCCGTTTCAGAGAATAAGTTCGCATGTCGTTGGAACTTTCTGACAGATGGCTGCTTGCTTTCAGAATATCGATCTCCGTATAAGCTACAAGTTTTTTATAAACTTCGCCATAAATGTAAATCATATCGATCATTTCATTGATCGTGTATCGAACATTCATGATTGAAAACGAAATGGAACTCACTGAGAAGTACTAGAACTTTTATACTGAAAATTAAATTATCTTTTCATTCCCGGAAAAAATGCACAATTCAATTTGAAAAAATAATTTGACTTTGAAATGACATTTGAAAATGCATTTCAAGGACGAGTTAAGGTCGCTATCTTATGTCCCCTTGTGAAATTTTAAATTTTTTCTAAAGCATTTTTCGATTTCCCCTTCGTTTCGGAGTAAACTGGCCGCGACACTATAAATGCCTCACCTTATATATTTAAATGCTACAAACAAAATATAAAATAGTTCAGCACCCGTCTGTAATAGTTTTAAGTTGCAGCCATACATCAATCTGTACAAAATACGCATTACGAATTCTGTCAAATGCATATTCATCTCTCCTTTTACATGAGAATAAATTTTAAATATATCACAAAAAAAAAAACCCTAAAAAACAGTGCAACATTTTCTCAATTTGTTCTGAGTCCCATAAATAAATTCAGAATGAAGTTTTTAATTGTTGCAAGCTGTAAATTTAACACAAAAATACATAGATTACTATAACATTATTGTGAGTCCTGCAATTTAACTTATTATGAAAATTTCAATTCCAACAATTGCTCATATATTAGAGCATTTTCTTAACTGTACATTCTTCTGCAGAAAATTGCGATTTCATCTATTTCCTCATAGTTATTTAGTCACTGGTATAGCCTTTGAAAAAAAAAAAAAAAAAAAAAGCATCCATATTGTTTCAGCTTTTACCGAACCTTGCAGCGTAGTAACTAAGTGGCTAAATAGAACAGACAACTTTAAAAATGTTCATATTACTATAGCTCGTAAACTACTTGCACTAGAATGATGCAAAAACACCATTGACATTCTAAATTCCTCTAGTTTTATTTTCCGGATGTCAATAGACATTGTTCCATTTGAAACAAAACACATTACATAATTATTAACACCTGTGCATGGGCTGCCATTATGAGCCCCTACCTCAACTTCAATTCTGTGAAAGCACACATTAATAGCACTTCTATTTCAGAAATATGTGCGGAGCAAGTTTTAGATGATTTACCTGGTATACTGGAGAATCTCCACATATTCTACATCGATTTGGAACTTTCTCTGTCATTAAATAAGAACGTTTCTCATCTTGCTCCCTTTTATTGGGTTTTGCGAAATTAATTATTTTTCCCTTATGAAGGACAAACCGAAATAACACAGTAGGATATCGCCCTTCACGATGCTGACACGGGGGTTTTAAATGCATTAAATGGGGATCTTTATCTCTATATCTGAAAAAGAAGAGAGAATATAACTCTTCGTAAACTTCCATTGCTTTACTTTCTGCGCTACTACCTAACCTCACAATGTCGTTATAAAAATGTTAAATAGATTGAAAACAAAGTAACAATGTTTATAATAATATTACCTGGCTTGCAATTCCTTTTCCCTTTTAATTTTACTTTTCATTCATTTATTTCAACCCCTTTCATGTAAGTTTTCACCTAACTTTGACACTGCCAATATGTTCATTATTTCCACACTAAACTGTTGAACTGTATGTTAAAACTAAGAGCAATGACCTTCAGAAGAGAAGTAAACCTGCGAGTCCCATGTTGTACATTTACGGCACGTAAAAGAACCTCAAGTTTCAAGACCTGAGATGTTAAAGAGCGTCCATAAATAAACCAAATCAACAACAAAATTCCTATTCAGGTCTCATTTTCAAGGGAATTATTATTATTATTATTATTATTATCATTATTATTATTATTATTATTATTATGTGGACTTTTGCGTTTTGATTAGTTGCTCCTTAAATGCAAGTGTAAAGGTTGTGTCAGCAGCTGGAACCCAAGTTTTTATTAGAAGCCTTCGAGAAGACAGCGCAGAAACCGTAGGAATATTTGGTATTGGACTGCAAGCAGCACACGCAAGACCACTATAGTGGCTTTCTTGTTTCATTCCTAAGCAGTTTAAGGAACAATACAGCAGAAGTTTACATTTAAAGTAAATTGTATGTTTATAAAGATTTGGTTTAAAAATTTTATGAAATAATTAGTTTTTGTATTTTCTTTCTTTGCAGCATTTATAATATGAGTATAAATAAAAGCGTGATTATCTTTGCAA
This sequence comes from Metallyticus violacea, assembly GCA_030762175.1. NCBI lineage: Eukaryota > Metazoa > Arthropoda > Insecta > Mantodea > Metallyticidae > Metallyticus > Metallyticus violacea. The sequence continues at coordinate 91,588,590 of CM060830.1, read as the reverse complement.
ACAATGCGACAGTTGTAGGTAGACCTAAAAACTAGAGACAGTAAACCAGCAGGCAGATATAGCGTGTTTACAGTGCAGCAAATAATATGGCAGTTGTATATTCGTCAAAAAACACGCTTTGTTATATTTAGAAACCGTATAGTAAAACTATAGACGGTAAACCGTCATGCAGATATAATCCTGCGTGCTTAGAGTGCCTTAAAAATACACATTGCCTTATGAATGTAGTCGTTGTAAGTCTTTAATTTAATTTTACTAATTATTTCATGTTTGTTGGTATTAGATTGCACGCCAGATATCGTTCCTAGGCTTGTTGTTTCAGATACCGCTCTCTTCCTTCCTCTCACCAGCCGTCCGTCCCATTGTCTCGTTAATCTGCTAATGCAAATTGTAGTCACATTCTCGCTTGTGTAAACACCTACTAGCCCATCACCCGATACACGTATTTTATCATACAGCCTTTTCTCTGGACGTTTGTAAATCAAACCGTGCGTTCCATTTATAGCCGGCCATAGATCGCTGTACTACAGTGACCTCGGTATTATCCCATTTGCGTAATGCTGCCTTCTGTTTGAGCTTTGTTCACTTTTCTCAAAAGTGAAAATTTATTCATGACATCTGTATTGTTTATGGGTTACATTAGATTCCATAGATCACCAATTACAACCTCGTGATGATAAAAACGAGTAAATTTCAGTAACTGGATTTTACAGAATATCGTTGACGACACTGTTGACTCACGTATAATAATTTTCTCAGATGAGACATGGTTTCATTTAAATGATCATGTTGCCTCACAGAACAATAGGTAATGGAGCACAGAGAATCTTCATTTAATGCACAAAGCTCTGTTGCATGATGTAATAGCAGAGATGCCAGGAATGTCTGAATGCAGATGGACACCACATTCAACGCCACTAATAACAAGGTTAGTAGTCATTATAGTGCATATTACCATCGCTCATGAATTACGTGGGAGTTTTAGAACGGAAAATCCCCCAGTATAATAGAAAGTGCGCGGAGCACGCGAGCAGTGGCCCGACTATATAAGAAACGTTCTGTATATATGGTGTTAATTGTTAATAAAGTTAAATTAAAACACGTGTGCAAAGCTTCGTTAAATAACCGCTACTACCATAGCAAATAAATGCGGCAATTTATCGGGTTGAGTACAGCAAAACCGGCTTTACGCTAACGGCTTTTGAGTAACGCTAGTCCCGAACCGATAAGAGCTTTTGAAAAAATTCTTAAAATCTCCATAGACCCTACCTACTAGGCACCAAAAAAGACAATGAAAAAACTATATGATTACTTTGGGAGGGGAAGGAGTTCTGTTCTAAAACTTCCGCGTTATTTATGAGTGATAACATGAACTATAATGAGTGCATTATAGTTCATCTGCATTCAAACATTCCTTGCATCTTCAGATGAAATTTCCATTCACACGCATTCCTCCATTAGAACATTTCTCTTTCGCTTCCTAGGTTTAGCGTTGTCTCAAACTTATTAACCACACATCTAGGTTTCTCTACCTAACTGGAATACAAGGAAATTTCTCCTGAAAGTATCTACATACCTGTCTATAGATTTGGATTTTACGTAAGTATTGTATATAAAAATTCTTTGTTCAAGCATGATTATTTGGTAAGTATTTCAGTGGGCTAATAAGAATAATATAATGTAATTCACATATAATGCAGATTCTTGAATAAACTTACCTTTTGAGATGCACAATGAACAAACTCTAGTCTTTACAGCTCGAACAGAAGGCAGCAACTGACACAGTATAACAGCCTTGAGCGGGTCATTCACCCTTATTGCGCTACTGGAGTAATACCGAGGTAACTCAGTGCAAGCGAACGACGCATATACGCGATATATGACATGATAAATATAACAATTGTGACATTCTTTTCCTGCTTCTTTAGTTATTATTATTTTGGTTCATAGTGTTACTTTATTTTTCATTTATGTTGTATATACAGGATGTTAATAAACTACACCTAAATAATTTCAGAATGTAGAGATGACGTATGTTTGTGTAGGTGCATGTTAACGCTCTAGCAATTTTTGTTTTTTCCAAACGAAACTGAACGTATAATCATCAATAAAAAAAAGATTCGTCGAGTTCGTTAACCAGCAAAATTGGACGATTTAGGGGGTTGATATTAAGCGATTTTTTTTAAAAAAATTAAAAATATATATATGGCGGCTGCAATTTTTTATTTTCCTCGACGAAACGTTGTGTATTTCTTTCAAATAATTTGATAAAAGTAGCCTATGAAAAGTAGAGCAATCGGGCATTTAGGAATAAGAGATACACCTGAAAAAACGAGGGGAGGACGGTTAAAGAGAAATTTAAAAATCGCTCTAACTGCCGCAATTTTTATCAAAAAGTTTAAAAGAAATTCGATATATCCATTGAAGTAAAATAAGAAAAATAGTTTCTGAAAATTAGTAAAACTAGAGGGGGAGTTTATCCGAAATTTTAAAATCGCTCTAGTGGCATTAAATTTGCTTTTCGCAATGAAACTCTGTATATAACATTTTAAATAAAATAAAAAGTTGCTTCTGAAAATCATGGAAATCAGGCAACTAGAAGTGGGGGTTTACCTGAAACCCAAAATTTAAAAATTGTTCTAGCAGCACCAATATTTATTTGCTTTTTCACAACAAAACTTGGCATATACTATTTAAACAAAATAAGAAAAATAGTTTCTGAAAATTAGTGAAATCAGATTATTAGGAGTGGTGGTTTATTTGAAACCCAAATTTAGCTCTAGTGGCACCAATATTTGTTTCTTCACAACAAAATTTGGTATATATCATTTAAATAAAATAAGAAAATAGTTTCAGAAAATTAGGACAATTGGACCATTAGCAGTAAAGGTATACTTGAAATCTGAAATTTAAAATGTGCCCTTGCATTTAATTTTCTCTATATTGTTTTAAAATAGAAGGACAAATTAATTCAGTATATAAACTGTATTTATAATGATACATACGTTTTATATCTAACAAAACATCATCGTGAAGATAGCAAATGTGAAATATTATTCTAATATGTTTTTGAGTATTATATTTGTATGTAAAAGCGCTCTCTAATAACCTGAAGAAAATGTTTGAATCACATGTTTTTACTACAATAGCATTTAAATTAAATTTCAAAGCCAAAGAAAATCTGTGAAACTTTTGATTATTTATTGCTGATTGAGTATATTTGCCTAGCATATTGAAATTGTTTTTAAATAGTAACATTATTTTTGTTTTATTGAGACACATGAATATCCTCTTCTTAAATACACAATGTAACTGGAAATGTTCTGCTATTTTTCTCTATTTTAGTGAATGTAAAGATGATATCAACGGCTCAGATCAAAAATATGGTTACATTTAAAAGTGTTTAAAAATACCCACAGAATACAGCTTTGTCTATCATATATTTCTTTTAATTAATTGTATATCACATTGATTTTGTAGTTTATTATTATTATTATTATTATTATTATTATTATTATTATTATTATTATTATTATTATTATTATTATTATTATTATTATTATTATATCAGAAGATAACTATCCAGAATGCCTTGTATTAAGTATCTGAACTATAGCAGTTAGAAAGTTTAATTGATATCCTTGTATGATTCAGTTGAACTACACACTCTTAAAGCTTCACTTACTTTTCATAAATGTATGGAACCGGTTTCAAGAACATTTAGTTTCCATCTTCAGCCAGGCTAAAGTTCAACTGTCGGATCATTCATTGAGCTGTGGGAATGTATATTCTGCTCTGGTGGCGGTGAGTTAAACTTGTAATTTATGTTTTCATCCCCGACAATGTCGAAGTTCATTATGCTGTCTTTGTATTTGTAGATGTAGATTTTCTTCCAGGTTGCTAATTCTGTAGGTCCTTGTACTGATTTTAATAATTTTGCTTTATTTATTATGTCATGATTTTGATAATAAATAAAGCAAAATTATTAAAATCAGTACAAGGATCTACAGAATTAGCAACCTGGGAGAAAATCTACATCTACAAATACAAAGACAGCATAATGAACTTCGACATTGTTGGGGATGAAAACATGAACTACAAGTTTATCACACTGCCACCAGAGCAGAATATATATTCCCACAGCTCAACGAATGATCCAACAGTTGAACTTTAGCCTGGCTGAAGATGGAAACTAAATGTTCTCGAAACCAGTTCCATACATTTATGAAAAGTAAGTGAAGCTTTAAGAGTGTGTAGTTCAACTGAATCATACAATGATATCAATTAATATGATTGGCTTCACTGTGCAAGTTCCAATTTACATTTAAGTAGTTAGAAAGTTCTTTTGCTTGCTTTGCTTGCTTAAATACTACCATGTAATGATTGTTTGATATGAATTCTTTGGTAATCCTAGTTATTTTTTCATTTAGATGTGTTCTTTTCTTCTATTAACACATATTTGCATCTCTATTAAATTGTCTAACCCATACTTCTTCATTATTATTAGTCTCTTAATAAATTCCTCATAGAATTATTCCTTGGCTTCATTCCATTACAGGATGGTTGGCACTCTCTTTCAACATATTTAATTATTATTTCTTTGTCTGAATTGAATTCTTTCTCAATATCTCCAAAATCACATTTTCATATTTCGTTAATCTAAATTTCATTTACGTTATACCTTTTTGTTCTCCTTACACCTTCAATATGTACTTTCATAATATGAAATTTTAAGGTCATCTTTCCCAGAAGTAGTCAGATCCATAGTATGGTTATCTGTATGACTATGTTTATAATATTAGGTGCTAATTTTCTCTATCAAAACCTGCTTGATTTGAGTAAAACGTCATACCATGCCAATAATTAAATTTGGAATCTAGCACAGTGAAGCACTCATCAATTTATTCTGAATGCAACTATTTAAGCACACTATTTTGAGTTTAATTACCGATTTACTCAGAACAGAATTGCTAATTGTGCCTTACTATACATCTCCTTTCCCTATTTGAGCATTTAGATCTCCTATTAGCATTTTAGCACCATTTGATTGACTTGAGAGTTTAATAACAATTCCAGTTCCTCATAAAACTGTTTCTTATCCTCTGTAGGTGCATAATTATTTACATTGTTAGATTATACAATCTAGTTTTAAGCTGCAGGGTTGCTAATCTTTCATCCAATACTGTGAACTATAGTGCATCTCCTTTGGCCATAGCTTCTACTGAGATGACTTCTTCTTCCTTCACATTCTTTGGTTTCCCACTGATGAAGATTGTATATTTCTTTAATGTTCATATTTCATTTCCCGATCATTGGTTTCCTGTATGACAGCAACATTCATTTAATTGACAAATAATTGCTGTAGTTGGTTTTACTTAGCTTAGCCTGTCATCTTTTATTCCATCATTCTGAGACATTTTCTTTGGTTTCAAAACAACAAAATTTTCCAGGGAAAATTGTCACTCTTGCTCCAACCTGCAGCAATCCTGAAGGATTTGTTTTCTGTCAGGGCTGTCTCCCTTAGCTGATAGGTTCCTATTTTAGAGCACTGGGAACTCAGATTTCTGCCCTTGCATCCTAACCATTAAAACATTGCTCAAGGATCATGCCATGGACATGCATGCATCAGATTTGGTAGGTTTGAATGCATTTTCTATATTTTAATGACTTCCCTATTACCATCTGTGGGGTATTGTTAAAGCAGAAGTGCACCCTCAGGCCACATACTACTCCTTTGACCCCTAAATTATTCATATTCTATTTTAAATATTATAGTAGCAAGTAAGGTCAAGTTTGCGGGTTCAAACCTGGCCAGAATCGATGGATTTTTTCAGGCGTAAAAATCCTAAGTATGACTTCCTTTGGAAGGGAAGTAAAGCCATGGGTCCCGTGTCATACATTTACGGCATGATAAAAAGAACCTTAAGCCTGAAAGAAGAGGCCTCTGAGCAAAATTGGTTTTGGTCATTTCTTGCCCGGAATTGAATGGGACACTGATGACCTTAGATGTTAAAGAGCGTCCATAAATAAAACGAATCAAAAAAAAAAAAAATCATAAATAAGTAAGGACAGGTGAAATTCTGTCTATGATGCAATCTGAAAAGACCTTCCCTGCAAATGAGATTTGGCAAAATGATCAATTAGTTTCGAAATTGTTTGGTTCTATTTAAGAAATGTTAGTTTGCACTAACAGAACATGACTTTTATAAAGGATAGGCTTAGTCATGGGTTCAGAATTAACAGAACATGTAATTTATGTTAAATATACCATGAAAAAGGTAATGCAATCATTAAATTATTTCATATTAAAATTATGACATTGTGACTATAATAATGTAAGTGATAATTCAATTAAGTTACATGCAATATTAAAAAAAGTTCATTTACATAACATACCCTTAAATCAATCCTCTAGTCCTTTATCTGTGTATACATATCAATCCCTCTTGAAATGAATTTGCAATGTTCACTGAATATTTTAATGCCTCTTTCTCTATAAACCTTGCAAGACACTGCATGTTTCACTAAAATTGAAAATTACATACAAATGGAGGGGAAAGAAGCTATAGATGAATAGTTATAATATCATATAGATCATGGTTTTGCATAAACTAAAATACAATTGAGCAAGGCTTCAGGTTCAGGTTCTATAAAATCCCATAAGAGGGCAGAGTAATCACATGGTTGCAACCTAGGATAGCCTACAGATAGCCTTCACCTCTCCCTGTGGATGATGTAGAAAATCTTTATAGCACTTATGCAAAACAGGCTGAGCCCTAGACCATATTATTGGTGGTTGGCTATCTATTGACTAGTTCAAATTAGAATATATTTCAATTAGTCAATAAAATTAACATATTCAAGTCAGTACACTAATTTTGGGTAGGCTCAGCCTTACAGTCTTAATATATGCTTTGCCTCTATTAAATTTAACACTTTTATGTTGATCACCCTCTCTAATAACATCCTTAATAATTTTCAACATGGTTTTAGAAACGAATTATTGATCTTCACAGCTTTAGTGGAATATGTGCATTAAATGTTGCAATTGAAAGATATCCATAAAAAAGCAAACCTTTGACTCTGTATCTCATGATCACCTGATTTCAGAATTAGAACATTATGGTTTTAGAGAACAAATCAATAGCAACATACTTAAAAATTGTTTGCAATGTACAGAAATAAATTAGAAAAATGACAACTCTATATAAAGCATTAAATCTTACAATAATATAGTAAAATAATCATAGGGATCAGTGCTGGGACCTATGCTTTTCTATATAAATAATTTACTTCATCCAGAAAACAGCAGGATAATCTCTTATGCTGACAATAAATCCATTATATGTTGGAGTGACGATAGAGAAAGTTTAGAAAGAAAAATGAAGAGTGCAGCTGGTGAAATATCACAGTATTACTAAACAATGGACTAAAATTAAACTTAGTCAAAAGAAAATTCATAACATTTCAAAATGATAATATAAATGCAAACATTAACAATATTGCATTAAAATAGGTAGCTGACTTAAATTTTTCGGTGTACACATAGAAGAAAATTTAATTTACAACACACATGTAGAAACTGTTTGTAATAAAATGAGCTCAGGACTGTAACTATTGAGGCAACTATGGAAACATTTATATTCTAAAAAAGTACATAAGAGGTGTATACAATCTTTGGTTTCAACAGTTCTGTAAGGAAACATTTATAAAACAAAACACTATATGTATTCAAACCTATTATGGTAGTCAAGGATAAAAAGGAATTTAACATGTTCAATAAAAACTGCAATACATATGATACAATAAGAGCAAAGGATTACCATAGCATGAATAAAACAGAAACCAATAAGGACCCATATAAAATAGTAGTTATATTATTTAATAAAATACCATTGTCAATTAAAAATACCACAGACTTAAAATTTAAAAGTGCTCTAAAACTATTCCTAATAGAGAAATGACTGTATAATTGCTGAGCTATGATGAATATGAGAGTATAATATTGTTAATGATGAACATATATTGTATGTGGATATGATTATAACTTTATTAGTATGTAAATAGCCTATTGTATTAAACTGATTGTATAGAATCATGACAATGTCAGATGCTCTTGTAAGAGTCTATTGACTGCACAATGAATTATTATTATTATTATTATTATTATTATTATTATTATTATTATTATCATTATCATCATCATCATCATCATCACCACCACCACCACCACCATCATCGTTGTCATTATTATTATATTTATTATTAAACATTATTTTATTTCTTGCTTTATTTCATCAAGAAAATAATTTTTGAATGATTTTTGGTGTGCTTTAAATGCTATAGATAATTTCAAATGAGTATATTATCCTTTACAGAAATTAGTACTAAATCAAACTAATTCTAGAATTCTATCTTTATTGCAGCAGGATCTTCCAAATTGTTAATTGTTGTGTTCTTAAAACCAGTTTTGCAATACACATTGCACTGTGTGAGCAAGATGGAATAAATAGAGTAAAGAGTGAACGAACAATATGGCAACACTTAGTAACTAACTTGGTTCAATCCAGCTTTAGCACAAAACCAGTCTTCATTTTTTTTTTTTTTTTTTTTACAAAATATTAATAACTCTACCTATAAACAATGCAGAGATCTATACATAATACAGAATAACTGTAAAGTCTGCAACCGTACGATAATTTGTTAATGCAAAACCTGCACGAAACGTACGCTATTAATCTAAACATCTCACTTTCCTTCAATATGTGACGATCCACGGCAGCCGTTTCGTTGATTATCATTTCCCGGAGATGATGCAAGGTTCTAATTTTCATAGCATATACACGATTTGATAATGTATCATTTGGTAGAGCTCATACGGCTGTGGTTGGGTAACTGCAGTACCCATTCCACAAAGCTTCTTCAAATCAAGATTCCACGAAAGTTATCCAACCAGGCGTACAAGGGTTGTATAATGACGTGGCGTCCAATTCTGTCGTTTTTCCACGCATTCCTTTCTTCCGGATCGAGTAGTGTTTAACACCCGCTTTTACTGCTGAGGCACCTCAGGCGGTGGACACTAATGATACATGAGAGATGAAATGGTAAACTGGGAAAGGACATTTTTTTAAGGAAGGAAACGTCTAGGCCTAAGTTTAGGGTACCTTTTCCGGCATTTGCCATTTATGAAGACTAAGGAAAACCTGAAAAAAAAAAAACCGTCAGGGAGGACGGTCCTGGTGGGATTCGAACCCCAGACCTCCAGTTCACGAGTCCGCGCCTTAACAACATCTGCCACCCGTGGCGGTCATCCGGATCGATCATTATATGAGCTTTATTCTTCATTTTCCCTATGTCTCCTTCCCTCTTTTCCTTTATGCCGCTACATGTGCATGGTGTGAACGACTGGTTGGAACCAATGGTATGTTAATGAAATATTTTACGGCGCGGCAAACTAACCAGGCACTACTTCCTACAAGATGCAGCAAGGAGACCCCAGCTTAGGAATGAAATGCAGATTTTTCGGCTTCTTAATTTAAAATTTTCAGGTCACGTTCCGGACCACCAGTAACAGGTACAACTCAACGGAATGTCACAGCCATTGAGAATGCAATTGTGATCTATCTGCGAACCTTGTCAAAATGTTTAACATTTCTTACGCTACGGTGTACGATATCTTGCATGAAGTACCGAGTTTTCGTAAAGTTAGTGCCTCTGGGTACCCAAGAACCTAACAACGGGGAACGGCGAGCGAATATTCTTGGACTACGGCGTTAAGCTGCACAAGGGCATACCTTTCTGGAAGAAATCGTAACTGGTGATGAGTGCTGGGCGTACTACTGCAGGGTAGGTCCAGTGGTAACCATACTTGCCCCGTAGACCCAAGATTGCGGATTCAATTCCGGACAGGGTCGGTGGATTTTTTTCTTGAGTAAAAATCCTAAGTATTACTTACTTCAAAAGGAAAGAAAAGCCGTGGGTCTCTTGTCATAGATATGCGGCACGAAAAAGAACCTCAAGCCTGAAAGAGGAGACCTCTGAGCAAAATTTATCGGTAGTTTCACGCCCTGGATTGATTGGGGCGCTGAGAACTGAGATGTTAAAGAGCGCCTGTAAATAAACTAAATCAACAATCTATAATCAGTATCTGAAATGTTGATTTTTTTTTAGCTCCGCAGAATTTTCGGAGAACATTCCTTCCTCCAAGAACCCATAGTCAGGATCGTACTTTGTTAGAAGATACAGAAGCTACAATTAATATGAGTAAAATTTTTCGATTCTCAAAAATTTCTACACCTCGTTAATTTTATAGGACCAGCATGAAACTTTGCAAGCGCTGCGCGGTCTCTTCATCTGTGAACAGTCTGCCCGAATTCTGCTCATCAGTACTGATTCTGTTGCATGAATTTTATTTAGCAATTTATCATTCGTAATATCGCTTTGTGACCTCCCCGAATCTCTCCAATTAAACTGGACCGTCTCTTACCTCAGCAATCACCTTCGTGGTCCGCAAAAAGAATTGTCTTCACTAGTCCCTTTTTCAACAGTGTTAAAGCGCACCTATAGACAGAAAAAATGTATAACTTTTTGTTTCCAGATTTTATAGCCATTCTATACAAGAAAGAAATATTATTTATGTAGGAAAGAATATTAAGAAAGAACATGTATTCATTCCGATACGCATTTGGATATTTATTTTATCATAGGAAAGTATTTGCCTAATAGCCTTTCCAACTGCCGAGGGAAATCATGTCGCGCATTTTATTTTTTGTTGTTTTTCATGATTCATTCGTTATTTATTGGTAATAAATAGTAATTAATAATGTACTTACCATTATAGTATAACTGCTGGAAGTACGTGCCACCGCTGTGAAACATGTCTGCATCCTTTTGAAAATATTCCGAGACGCTAACCGCAATTCATCTTAAACTGTCTTCTGTTTCAGAGTTCCCATATCATGTAGATTGTTTGCATACACTGTTTCTGTGTTTTCCTTACAAATAAAAGCACTATGGATTTAAATCTAGGAGTCTAGGGTCCACAATATCCAAATTAATATTCTAGCTTCTTATTTTTTCACCACATGAGTACATGGCACGCAATGCTTGGACAATTTCTCTAGTCGTATGTGAAGTCGCACCATCTTACATAGAATACCCATCCATACGTTTATTTTGCATGGGCCAATCACTAAAAAAGAAATTCAATACACCATTTATGCACCCTGAGCATTACGAATATCTTCATAAAATATTGGACCAAAGATGCATTCTGTACAACCAGTACCATGCATCTATCTTTGGGCCATAAAGTGGAAGTTCAATTATTCGACTAGGATTTACATTATCATTATTGTTTTGCGTATTCTGGAAGAGTGAATTAGCTTCATTTGTGAAAAATGTTGGAATTGGATCAAAAAGTTCACGGTGCACATTATTGATAAACCAGTGACATTCTCTTTTCCCTAATCCGTGGGTTTTATCTCAGATACAATACTTTATGTGGATGAAGATGCAACAGCTGATTGGTTGGTTTAATCGTGATAAATACTTTCGAGGCGAAGTCTCTAACAGATAACTTATTTCATCAAGCTTCTTCTTTGTTAAAGCCAGGTAGTTTAGTCTCGGCTTTTGTTAATGAAAACCTAGAACTCGAAAGTTGTTCACCATGATCATCTGAAAATTACACTTCCCAGAAGAGATGTTAATCCTGGAAATTTAGCACAAAATTTTCTCCTACAGTGCTTGTATTGTTTCGTTTGCACAAAACAATCAAAAGTAAATGTTCTTTGTTTTAGCGTATCTCATTCTTGTCTTATTCCACAATAACATACAAAGTAGAAAGCTTAACACACACTTATTGCAGAAACGTAACTGAAATAGTTGGCATAAATGCGATTGAACTTGCTTAATTGTCCGCTCCAACGGAACGTTAAAACTCCAGTCTTACCGGGAATCACACGCACACTGGAGGTCAACCGATTTTCACCAGTGTATATAAACTCCAAATTGCATAACGGAATGAGGCACAGTATTTAGAGAATGACTCATCGAAATAGTTGCCAAATTGTTCCATAGAACTTAAATTAAGGATAGGTTATAGGTAAAAGAGTAATTAAGTTGCTATATAACTTCGATGAATTTAACGCTTGAAATATAGATAAATAACATTCTTCCATAATACAATCACTTCTTTTATTATGCTTTACCATCTTTTGACTATGTTGACACATGTTCGACACTCTACTTATAATGCTGACAAATCAAATTCTTCTTCACAGTGTGGAGATCGATTTTTAATACCAGGCAGAAGAGTTTTCCAAAACAATAATTTGCTGACGCATTTTTTTTAACTTTTAGCTAATTTTTTTATACTCCTTGGGTTAGGAAGCTTCATTTCCAGCTCTATTACAAATTTAAGATTTGGTCGTTAGAAAATTTTACAAATTAATAATTACTGAGGTTAACATAGTTTTGGCTTTGATGTAGCACTAATGTTTTTCACCTATATTGTTTTAACGCAGGGAGGGGGAATAAGGGAAATATGTGAAATATTAAAGTTTTGCCTCCGACAAACGTTTTAAGTTAGCCGCTCATAAAAATTTACCTCGATTGTTTATAAGGCGGATGAATCAAATGCATTGTCGTTGCTCTATTATATTTCCGGTTGCCCATTCTGTACTTATTTTGAATACGAGATAATGCCCATAGAGATTTAATTTGATATAAAATTTGCCCTTTGTCTCATAATCATGTATACGCAGATAACGTACAAGTTGAAAATTGACTTTAAGAAAGTTTTTACTTTTAGAGGTTGACTGTTTTGGTTCTTGTTCACTAGAAGTACACAAGAGGTAGTCTGCTCTCCTGTTTTGATTACAGCTGTAAAAATGAAAAGATGGCGGAATCTGTTGACGATTGTCCACTACATGAATGTGTGTTCAAAGGAGATGTAAGAAAATTATCGGCCTTGTTAAGAACACACGATGTTGCTAAGAAGGATAAACATGGTAAGTGCTTATGATTTCATTGATTTAATTGCAGAGTGTTGTCAAGTGCTAATTTCCCAATCCGATTGTTACATTTGATTAGATTAACAGCGAAAACCGCAAATAAATCGCTACCTTATTTCTCTGTTGGCTCGTAGTAAAAAAAGTAAGATTGTATCTTAATTGTAGGTGACTTTTTGGAGCAGTATTTTCCTCTTACCCCATTATGTGTTTTTAACGGCTACAGCGTAAGCACCAAAGTTGATATCTGTATGAGGAACATGTTTTGTTGCAGGTAATACAGCATTGCATTTGGCTGTCATGCTGGGGAGAAAAGGTAAATAATACCCTTACATCTTTGCTTTATAATGGAGAAAATGGAAAATATAAATTTTGAAGTTGGTGAATTCTGTGATGACACTTGTGCAAAGTGTGCCACTCCTAGGACTACGGCATATTTTGAGCTGAAAATAAACTGGAAAACATAAGTGATTTATGTTATGGAATTGTTAGTGCCTGTAAAATTAATAGAGTTCTTTGTAGTGCTAGAAATGTTAAAAATTTCACACATTTCCCTCCCTCCAAGTTCTATATGCATTTAATAATATGCTGCTCCCACCCGTGTAGCCAACATTAAATGAAAAAAGTGAATGCTAAAAATGGCCAGAAATGGCTATACAGTGAAAGGAGATAAAATTCTAATTACATCATTGTATAAACTAAAATCATATTCAGCTAACAGAAATAAATGCCATCCTCATCGTTACTCAGCTTCCCATTCTCTGTTGCCTGCAATTGTGTGTATGCCAATTTTGCTCTAACGCATTGTAGAACTCTGGATGGGATGTCAGAAAAAAACAACACTTTTCCACATGACAAATTCCAAATTTTACTGCCAAAATAGCTGATAGGCTTTTGTTTTCATCCTACTCCTAAGTTTATTTTTAATAATATTAATTAGCTAAAAACTCCTCTCTACTTCTGGATTTGAGTGTGGTAATGTAAGAATAGAAATGGCTAATGAAACCATTTTGGAAAATGGATTTTCTTCTGCAGCATCTTTGTATGGATTAACTTCTTGCCAAAATTCTACTTTAGAAGATGTATTAACCCATTTCATGAAGCTTATATTTCTCCATTGATTTTCAGTGTGTCAAATTAGAAATTTTTAGCATATTTTCCACTAGGTACCCAAGATATGTTGTGTATGTTAAATTTTGGCACCAATGTTTAAAATCCTACCATTCATAGAATACACCAAGTATGCTAATGTTTCCAATATTTTTGTAGCTTCTGCACTTGCTGACTCGTTTGAACTTAGGTTAAAATTGTTTTTAAGTGCACAAATAGATCTTATTAATGAAGTTCTTGTATATGTTGTGTAATATTTCTGCAGTACAACAATTCTGATGTCTTGCAAGATCAAAATGTAAAACTAAAAAAAAAATTGTAATTTTTAAGTGAAAGTAATCATATAATTAAGATCATTGTATGATTGAGTCGAACGACACACTCTTATTGCTCCACTTCTAATTTCATGAACCATTGTTTGCATTCTCAGCTAACTGTCGACTCAAGTAATAAGAGTGTGTAGTTTGACTCAATCATACAATGATCTTAATCACAATGTAAAGTTAATTCATTGGTACTGTTCTAGAATTCAAATTCTATAAACAGCTGGTTCAATAGATGCCCATCAAGTGTAACACATTTCTGGTATTTGCACAGGGTCACTTTTGTCACAATTTATAGTATTATATATTTTTTTTGTATGCAAGGAGACGTGCCATAGAAAGTGAAAACCTCTCGCAAATTTCCCAAATAAGAAATTTGATGTTTCTAGTCAATATCTATTTTGTGGCATGCAATAACACTAACTGTAAAGAATGGCAAATGCAACATATGAGTATAATGGAGTTATTTTGAAATTCCTTGTCTCATTTGAACAAATGTGACATTATTAATGTCACACACACTACTAGCATTCTCTGTACCCATGTCTTGAAATTATTCGATCTAGATTTAATATTAGGAGCAAATTTTTATGCCCTGCACAATACTACTAGCTTCACATTTTCGCAAGTTTTATCAGCATCTAGGAATTGACACAGTTTTATTCACTTCACTATTGAAAAATGGTATGCACACCGCCAACATCTTGGTAACTGCTATATCAGTTGATTCGTCTGTGATAATGCTAAACTTTTGTCAGGAAAGTCTTAACAGTAACAACAAAGTAAGGGGCAAGTACATTTATAATTCATTCTTTGCACTTGGTTCTGTGTAAAATTATGTCTTCAAATTTACAGTTCCTAAAAGTAAACACTTCTTTACATAACTGAGATAAAATTATCACTGGTAATTAAAGAAGAATGAGCATCTATAAAAATGATAATTTTACTTTTGCTCTGCCATTCGTTATTGAAGAGCTTGCCTGAAAATCAAGATTTGTTTGCTTCTTGCTGAATGGCTTAACTGTGGAAATATGTTTATTTATAGTTGGATACTTTTTTAAGTCATATAGTTAGCCCTCATTTCAGATTTATAAAATTTGCAAAATACTTTTGTACTTAAATATTGTACTTATGAAGCTGTTGACAATGGAGTGGCAATTTAACCTCAACTTAGGTATTCATTTTATATATTAACTTAATTCACTTACACAAAAGTGAGCCGCGTTTCAGGAGAATCTCTCCTATCTTCACTCTCTTACTGAACCACCATTACTGGAAACTATGGCTTGTTTTGTTCATCCATAGTTTCGAGTAATGGCGGTTCGATGAGCGACTGAAGATGGGAGAGATTCTCTGGAAACGCATCTTACTTTTATGTAAGTGAGTGAAGTTAGTATAAAAAATGAATACCTAAGTTAAGGTTACTTTTGTACTGTTAGTTGGAACAGATTGAATCCAATCTTTGAATTTTTAATGTTCTCTCTTTCAAATCTGTAGCTTTGTGTGTACTGAGGTTTTTGGCATTGTGTATCATATGCTAAGACAAAATTTGCACAAACACACACATACCTGTTAAACTATGTTGTAAAAAGTGCTATTTTACTTCACTATTCACTATGCTCTGTAGTAGCTCTCCTGCACCGGAATAAGCAATTCTAAGTATTAATATGCCCATCCTGCTATGATACAGTGTTGCTGCTTTGTGCATGGTCTGGTTTTGTTTTCACTGGAGATAAGTCACGAAAGTGTATATTAGAATTGCTTCACAGCTTTTTTAACAAAGGCTCTTTTTAAGATTTAAAATCAATCTTCCTGGGTCAGATCATGCAAGAATAAAACATTAGTTAGCAGATCATGCAGCGATAGAGGTTTTCAAAAGAAAATAAATTCTCCCTTTAAGATTTAGAACTTATCTCTGTGTACAAGGATCACTAAAAAACTTTTAGATACAGAGCTCTGAAAATATTTAACTCAAAACTTACCATCTTCTCAAAGTACTCTCCCTCAGCCTCTTTATATCTTACCAACCGTGTGAATTGCAAATGAAAACACTGGTGCCTGTTGTTCTCATCTACTGCATCTAGCTCCTCTTTGTACGCTGCAACAGCATCTTCAGGAGATGAAAACTGCTTTCCCTGCAGTCGGTTCTTCACAGCAGGGAACAGGAAGTAGTCTCAGGGTGATAGGTTCGAGCTTTAAGGAGGATGGGTCAGCAGTTAAACAAAGGTTGCTTGGAGAAAATTCAACATCAAACGCGCAGTGTGGGCAGATGCATTGTTGTAATGCAACAAGATAACCCTAAATCCTGGTCTTGGTTGATTTTCTCACACTTTTGCAAACAATCAAGGGAGTGCAATCATAGTGTACAATTGTGCAGTCACCATCTTTGATTCTTTGGAGATGTTGTTGCCACATGACCAGTTGTTCTAAAAAAAATTACCACCATTTTCTTGCCAACACTATTTTACTTTTTGACCTTCACATGCACATTGTCATCAGGTAAAACCCACACTGAATACTGGCATTTTGTTTCTGGGTCATACTGATAAATCCATTCATCACCTGTTATGATCTCAGAAACATGGTGAGAACTGCCATTATTAAATCTCTGGAGCACTTCTTGGCACTATTCCACTCGAGTGTTCCTTTTAACCCTGTGTGAGGTTGTAGGGCACCCAACAAGATGAAACCTTGTTGACTTAGGAAATCATGCATTATTTTTGTAACATTCCCTGATTCAATCTTCAAGATTGCCTTGATGTCCTGGTATGTGCCATGGGAGTCTTCTCTGATAATTTTCTCCACAGCATCAGTGTTATATTCCATTACTGCTGTGAATGGCAGCCTGCTTCTTTCTTCACCTCCAATTCCTTCTAAATTCTGCAATCTAATCAAAAATGGTAACATAGGAAGGAGTAAGGTCTCCAAAAGCCTGTGTGAGTCTTTCAAGAATTTGACTTTTGGTTTAGACCACTTTTAAAATCATACAGAATCATTGCTCGAAAATGCTCTCTCTGCAGTTCCATTTTGGATAATGAACTAGCTTGCACCCTTCAATGTCGCAACTGATGCAGACAAGGGATGAAGGTTGCAGTCAAGCTCAAATTTTTGCTGTTGACTAAGGACAGTGCAAGATGCTGGTGATTTTCTCCCTATTGTAAACAGTGTAGTCAGGTAAATAACTTTCTGAGTGGCCCTCTTAGTTGTTAGCTTCTATAAATATCGCAAGAATAAACATTTGTCAGTAAATTATAATTAATCTGTCGTCTAACACACTCTTATGCTTCCCTTACTTTTAAAAGTAAGTGAAGCATAAGAGTGTGTTAGATGACAGATTAATTATAATTTACATTTAACAAACTTCACTGTGTGAGTTCCAACAGAATTTTTTAAAAATGCCTTATTTTTCGAAAGTTCTTAAATGAATTTGTCAGTAGTTCGCAAAAAGAAATCTTTAGTGTGTTCAGACAAACATTATGCCAGTTAATCTAATCCTTATTTTGACTGAGCAGATGAAAATAAAAATGCTAGAAGTGGCTAAAAAGGAAAAAGAAATACCCAGAATTCCAATGCTGGCTTCTTTTTTATATATATATATATAACATTAGTGGCTAATTAGTTCTCGGTATGACCAGATCTATCTATTTGACAACTCTGCTCCTACCATTCAGAATAGCAGAGTGGAAAACATAAAAGGGATTTTAGCGGGTTTTGTGTTGCAAGGAAAATTGATTGCCTATTAGCAAGTTGTAGCAGATACCTCATCAATAAGGAAAATTTCTTAAATCAAACTTGGCAAACACTTAATGTAACTATATATTCATTATTACATCAGTCTTTATCTAACTTAAACTTAACCTAACCTAGCAAGCACTCATATTGTCTATGATGCTCTAAAAATGTAACCACTAGGTTAGATTTAGCTAACAGACATTGTCTCTTAATGACTTCTTCATTGCTTGCCAGAAACTGTTCTCACTCCAAAGAACTAGAAACATTATTTATGTTTGCAATATGAAAATCCTATCTCTAGAACCAACCCATCATACTCCTTACTCTGACACATACATACTCAGCCTTAATTGTCAATTCTGGTAGTTTATTGGTAACGATACTTATCTCTTAGACTTAAGATCGTAGGTTCAATCCCAGCCAGGGTCGATGGATTTCTTTTGGGTGTAAAAAATCCAAGTATGACTTCCTTCAGAAGGGAAGTAAAACCATGGATTCCTTGTCAATTTACTGCACCTAATGGGACCTCAAGTCTGAAAAAAGAGGCCTATGAGCAAAATATGTCAGCTGTTTGCATGACCTTATCTACATTGCCTATTCACTACAATGTTCAGCTAAATGATTTAAAAACTGTTGACTTACAGAGACATAAAAATATTATGAATTCAGCCTTAATTGAGCAGGCTGTGCAAACTCCATGGGACTTGATATGGCCATTAAAATCAGTAGATGACAAAAGTACTCCAACTAACAAATTTATCATAGACATTTATGGCAAGTACGCACCGATAAGATCCAGCACGTAAAACATCCTCTGGCACCTTGTAGAATATGGAAATTTGAAATTTAATAAATGAAAGAGATGCAGTCTACCATATCTATAAAAAAGATAAATTTGAACGAACATAACAATTACAAATGCCTAGAATCACACAGACCATTAGGAATGCTAGACTCAGACACACATACAATCTTATTGAGCCATATTCAGATTCAGTTATTCTATGGATAAACATTTATAGAATGGGATTAAGTAAACAAAACCAGGTAGCTAAAAGTCCCATCTTTCTGACCTCCTTAATGGCCATTTCACCTCTCAAGTCCAACATTACCCAAATGTGCTGAAAGAAAGCAGCAGACAATAAAAGATTTATTACAGACTACTCATACAAGAAAAAAATTTGGCTTTAAATATATTGCACCTGCTGATGTAATGAATTCACTAAATTCATCAAGACAAGAGCTGAAGAAACTGACTGCAGCAACATATTATAACTAAATAAAATAATTAACAGCATTATATCCACATTGACTCTCTCCAATGTCTCATTAATGGCATCAACATGTCCAGCTCCTTGGAAGAAAGTCTTTGTACATCCACTTCCCAAAATTAAATCACTTGTTACAAATGACTACAGACTAATCAATATCCTACCCTTTTATGGAAAGCATTGGAAAGAATTGTATGCAAACAGTTCATGGAATATTTGAACATTCCAAATATTTTTGATACATATCAGTCGGGTTTTGGTTCTGGACTTAATGCAGGACTGCTTTGTTGGAAGTTATTGAAGACATATGAGAGACTTTAGACAAACAACAAAGTAATATTAATGCTATTTAAATGAGCAAAGCTTTTGACTCCTTTGACATTAAACTACTAACCAAGTGAACCAAGTGCAAAGGAGCACCCTTGATTCACTTGAGGGAGTGGAGAAGGGATTCCCAATCAACTTGTGTATAGATATGTCATATATCAAATCTGTAGCAGAATGACACTCTAGCCACAATAACAATAGCATATCAAGGAGCATGTCTCATCACGAGCCCTGAAGAAGTGTTGTTTTTTCCTTGTACTTTTTTTTATTGCCCTTTCCTGTTACTAAGGCACCACAATGGTGGACACTGATGATAAATGAAATGAAAAATTAGGATAGTTTTTTCTTTTTAATGAAGGAAGTATTCCAGGCCTAAGTTTAGTATAACTCCCCAGGCATTTGCCATTTGTGAGAATTGAAGAAAACCTGGAAAAACTCTCAGTCAGGGAGGATGGTCCTAGTGGGAATCAAACCCCAAACCTCCCACTCATCAGTCCATGCCTTAACTACCTTGCCTGCCCATGGCAATTTCCTTGCACCTTATAGGTATGCTTTACTCACATGGTAACCCAATTATCAAATGCAAACTCAAAGGAAAAATCCAACAATACATTATTCGCATTATTCCTACTTAAGAAAAACAAATTGTATCTCACTTCTTTTCTTAAGCATTTGCCGTATACATAATGGAGAGGAGGAAGAACAAGAAGACAAAAATAATATTAAGCAATCAAAAAAAGAGTTAGTCTAGTGGTCAGTATTGCTGGCTGCTGTCTGCAGTCCTGGATTTGATCTCCGGTATCTGCTTAGACATTTTCTAAGTTTGGGTGGTCTACAATATGAGGACTATTAGTAGCTCCCCTCTGCCAATGATGTCACAAGATATAGGTAGATGATGCAGCAGTTGGCCCAGACCTGTGATGCTACAACACCAAGTGGAAGAGCCAAAGAAAGAAAATACTGTTTATTGCTTACCCCACACTCCAGTGCTCCACATACACTGATTTCCTCTTCACTAGCTTACTTTCATTTTGAAAATCATGAACAATATATTAACATTTTGTTTCATTGTTTGACCATTAAAATCTATCTATGTTCCACACTTTGTTGCTAGGTTTTGCAAATACTGGAATTGTAAGGGAGTCATTTTTCCTTTTCCTACCCCTATTTTAGGTGTGACCAGACTACTGCAATAAAATTTTGATTGCAGTGATATGCTGGCAACTGCAAATCCTCATGGCTGAAATCTCTTGCAAATCTTTCAGGATAAACCCTCTTATATTAACCTCTTTCATAATTTCAAATAAATACTTTTTGTGGGAACTGGATAAGGCACTTCAAGATTGTGTTCACTATTAATCTAATATAAGGTGTAAGGTACTCTCAGACAGTAACCTAGAATTATAGCTGGCATTAACTGTTACAGCTGTACACAGAGGGCTAGATAGAATATTTGCATTTGCCTTGTTGAAAACCAGTGTTCAAAAAATTTCATCACTCCTATACTGTGAATCCCATTTCTCACTCTTAACTGCCTGCAATATAATGTTTAATTTCCTGCAAGAAACCGGAGAATTCAAAGCATGTGTGCAACTCTCATCATTCTAGCCTTTTTGGTGATATTGTTCATACCAATAAAATAATTTTATGCCAATCGATATTTTAGGAAGAAATATGTTCAAATACCTCCATACAACTAATCCTAGATGATTGCTTATTCACACAGCGTATGTTAAAAATATGGAGTTGTTAGCTAAATTTTAATTCTAATTTTTTCATCATATACCTTATTCTTGATTATTTGAAATCTGAAAATTCATGTGCTTTCTGATGTTCCATCTATAGCTTACAAACTGGTGATTGTTCATTCATATAAAAATGCTGATAAACCAAATTGTATATAAGGCTGTAAATTTTTTAAAATGTCATTCTTTTATTTTTGTACTGTTTTAGTGCTTTAGGACCTCACGAATTGAATTTGATTAGTTTTCCTGCGTAAACTACCATTTTTGTAGTTTTTATAATTTTTTCCTTGCCTAGTTTACTTTTTTTCACAATCTCTTATACAATACAATGTAATAATGGCACAGAGTTTTAGAATACTTGTATTTTACAGTCACTAGTTGAAGGAACATTGTACTTAAGCCATTGTTTTCAATTTCATTATCACATCACCCATGGTCTCCATTTGTATGATGCATACACTTACAACATGAAATACTCAAGTTCCTTGATCATATTGAAATATTGCAATGCTAAAGACACTACATGTGGAGTTGATATGCAAGTGTCATTTCACTAGTGGACTCCTATTACTGGAAAATGAGACAAATAAGCAAAATTTATTGGCAAAGAAATTGTGATTCAGATGGCTACTTGTTGCTACTAATGACTTGCTGATTATTAACCAGGATATAATACTTATAATAACACATGTACTTTTTTATACTGATTAAACAGTAGTTTAAATGTTGAGCAGCTTACTTTATCAGAATAAATTATATATTTTTAGGTATTTGCAAACTTTTCCTATGCATTGAATTAATTTAGAAACCTATGTTACAAGATAGCGATTTCCAGTGTGACTTTCTCTTAGTGTTTCATCCTTTCTACTGCTATAATTACTGTTAATTTTTATATATATTATATATCCATTATATATTATAATGGAAGCCGTGTCATCAGCATTATTAACATTTGAATGCATTTTTAAACAAACAAAAGAAGCTTTTTTATATTAATTTTATATATTTATTTAACATGGTTTTTAAAAAGATATAATAAATATAAAAGGAAACATTTCACCAGAACTATATTCTTATGGAACAAAAGTGCTATACTAAAATCGGAAAACATGTTGCATCCAAAAGCATTTCAGAGATCTAAAAAATGTGTTCATCACATTATTCTTTTAATGGATAAAGTATAGATCTGAAAGGAGACTATGTGGGAAAATAGTTTATTTATTTTTTAATAGGTTTAATGCCCGTTTTTACTACTGAGGCACCACAGGTTGTGGACACTGATGATACATGAAATGAAATTATATATTAGAAAGGAATTTTTAAGGGAGGAAACGTTCCAGACGTAAGTTTAGGGTACTCCCTGGCATTTGTCATTAATGAAGACCGAGGAAAACCTAGACAAATCCAGAGGATGGTCCTGGCAGGTTTTGAACCCCGAACCCCCCACTCACAAGTCTGTGCCTTAGTGACCTTGGCCACCTGTGGTGGTGGGAAAATAAATGAGACCGCTGGTCCCAGGGTTTCCTCAGAACTTAGAAGACCACCTTTTATAGTTTGATACTGTAAGGAACTAAAGCATATTTGATTCCTGCTGAGAATTTGGCGGTGTAACGTTTATTGCACACACAATAATACTCATGGTTCATGTTTAATTTGAAATGCTTTTTCTTTTAGGATTAAAGGAATATATTTTATTTTTCAGAATGTGTGCATCTTTTGCTTGCACATGGTGCACCAGTCAAAGTTAAGAATTTAGCAGGCTGGAGTCCATTGGCAGAGGCCATCAGTTATGGTGATAGGCAAACAAGTAAGAAAAAAATTTACTTGGCTGCAGATTAATTTGTAAGAAGGACTGATATAAGTTCTTGCAGCTTCTGAAACAAATTAAAATTATATGTTTATGTTGGCAGTATCTTCTTTGGTGCGTAAACTGAAACAGCAAGCAAGAGAACAGATGGAAGAAAGACGGCCGAATCTTGTTTCAGCGTTGAACCAAATGGGAGACTTCTATATGCAGCTCAAGTGGGACTTCCAGAGTTGGGGTTTGTGTGATTTCTTCAGGCATCTGTCATAAGTATAAAATGATTTGACTAGGAAAATGTTAGGAACTCAAAATTTTATTGTAAGACAACATTGGAATACATACTTTTAAAATTTGCTTATATTTAATGTGCAAAGCATTTGAATCTTTATTTCAGTTCTAACATTCTTATTAAATATTCATTTATAATATATTAGATAATTAGAAAATGAAGTTATGAACAACATTTTGCTGTATGAGATTATCATATTTACTTGCATAACGGATGCACTTTTTTTCTCTCTCAATTTTTTGAATAAAAATTCAGGATGCATATTTTATACAAGGATAAAAATTTAAGGAAAAATGAGCTTCCATGTGGATACCAGACATTGTACTGCAAATTTGAGTTGGTTTCAAATTTTGACATTTCTGTCATAATGAACTGTTGATAGTAAGCTACTTTGAAGTTTCTAATTGACATATATTGCATAAATAGAAACAAGAATCTGGAACTATCTAGGAGTACTTATTGTTGGGCAGCAAGATTTTTTTATGTGAATCAATTGTAGCAGTTTGATATACTCTACAAATCAATTCATATGATTTGTTTATGAGTCTTGTAATTCAGACTCCTCTGCAATTTCCATTATTCTTTTGAATTGTGAGTAAACAATTCCTCTAGGATATGGGTGATTTTTTCTTATGGAAACAAACTGAAATGTCATTTTTAAAATGGAAATAGAAATAGGGTTATGACTGCCTTTAATTAAAACATTGTGTTGTTTTTTACTTTTATGTTTTAGCATCTATATTATTAACACATATGTAATGCTGTCACATACAGTGCAATCCCACCAATCCAAAAACCCAGATAATATGAACCCAAAAATTTGTGAAAGGAAAATTATCATAAGTAATATTACGAGAGGTTCTGAGATTACCAATAAATTCATGAACGTAGTGGTGAATTTATCTGTAAAGCTCAGACCCTTGAGTGATACTTATTAGGATTATTTCAGGAATAAAATAAGAATTTAAATATAATTCCTGTAAACTGAACTCACAAAATTGTAATAAGTATATATTTGTACTTAACCTTTTCAAAAATCTTGCAACAGAAGAATGCCAATTGTCGGTAATGCCAATACAAAAGAGCAAACTATGGCTTTAGGACTACTTCATGAATTGACTAAGAATAAAAGTGATATATATTTGAAATTTGTGCACAGAATATTAACATTTGTATAAAATGTTATACTTATGACTATCTATTCTATTCAGGAATCGTGAAACTGAAATGTACAAAAGTAGACCATTATAGTCGTTACCATTCAATTTTATAATAATCCGAGAGAGAGAGAGAGAGAGAGAGAGAAAGAGAAAGATAACATATATTGTCATTATTTTTCTTTGTATTCTATGGTTTGGAATTTCTAATGATAACAATTTGTACATTTGACGCATCATCAAAATGTTTTGAAGAACCCTCAATTTTGAGTTATGATTATTGATTGTCCATGCTTTTGTTGCTATCAGTAGTTCCCCACTGCCTCTAGCAAAAGTGGTCATGATGCAAGTTTACGAGTTATATAATGGATGTATAAAGTTGGCTACACTGACTACAAGACAAATGTACATTGTACGGTAAAACAAATTTAATTATTTTTTTCTCAATAATTTCACTTTGTAATCCAGCTGTGATTGGTCAAAATTTTGTTTTGTGTCATTGGTCAATTTTAAAGATGTCACATGTGTGAAATAGTCAAAGAAATTTCAGACTAAAATGATCTTTTACTACATTTTAGAATATTAAATGTTCTGTAAAATAATACAATGTCATACATAATTATGTACATTACTGTACAGATCACCAGATTTAACACTGAATAAATTTAACAGTGAAGATGATAAAATAATACAATATCTTATATCACTCATTGTTACACAAAAATTCAGTCACTTTCTGCTGATACAAAGAATAAAATCTTGAGGATGACATAATCCTCCAACATTTCTTCATAAACATTATGTCCGCCACTAGCATTGGGGTGTTGCTCCATGTACTGCAGGGACGTCGTAATGCTTTTGGAAAATTCCAGATAGTGGGGCTGCATCTGCTTCATCTTCATTTGATTGATGTACTGGGGAAACTATTTAATGATCAGTCATAACTTGATCCATTGTGTTAACTGATAACTATTGTAGCACATCTGTTTCCTCTGCTTAATAGCCTGAAATTTGCTTCAAAAACTTCAGTTTTGGTCTCCTCTGCTTGGTCATAGTGACAGTCATGGAAAAAGCTATGGTAATTTTTTATGTATGGTGCTCCTTGATTATCTTCTCAGTCAACAGCAAAATATTAAAACCACTTCACTGGAATAAAAAACCCTACTAAGTGTGATACAGTACAGTAAATCCACTAAAAACATTCACAACATTTTGCGATTGACACAAACTCAGAACAAAGGATCTAGCACTCAAATTCTAGTTCCAGGAACATAAACAAAATACCTATGAGTCATTGCAGCCAAGTGCAAATGACCTTCATGAGCTCCCTTGAACAATGGCATTTTGCATCACAAAAGTAACACAGCACAGTTTAGTAACTCAGCATTTTTTTTTCTCTTTCTTGTTTTCTTTTTGAATTAACACCCATTTTTACATCTGAGGCACCACAGGCGGTGGGCACTGATGATACATGAGATGAAATGATATATTGGAAAAGGATTATTTTAAGAAAAGAAACATTCCAGGCCTAAGTTTAGGGTACCTCCCTGGCATTTGCCATTTATGAGGGCTGAGGAAAACCTGGAAAAACCCCAGTCAGGGAGTACGGTCCTGGCAGGATTTGAACTCCAGATCTCCCGCTCACGAGTCTGCACCTTAACAACCTCTGCCACCCATGGCAGTGCACAATTAATTGTGAACTTTATATACATACTGTATAGTTATAATTACATTGATTATAAATTAACCATGTTAATCTGGGTTTTTCTGCTATCTGAATAGGCTTTAGTCCCAATTAGTTCAGACTGGCAGGATTAACTTTCATTTAAAAAACTAAAAGCAGGCCATGACTCTGTTTTTGGAAAAGTTAAACTAATGCTCCTAGTTAATTTTATTTTAAATCATTAAACATAAATCCTTCCTTTGAAAAAAAAAAGTTACCCTTTCACAAAGTATGAAAACAGCATGTACATGACCTACATTGGCACTTATATGCAGATGAAAGCAGCCAAACTTGTCCTCTGTCTCTCTTCCACTCCTTCCTCATGTCAGAATTTGGTAGAATTCAGTGATGAACCATAGGTGTTGTACAGCTTCAGCAGCTAGTGAAAGCACAAGTATTGAGCTGCATGTGATAATCCGCAGGACATGCAATTCTTTTTAAATGACAAATCATATGGAGAAATTGATTCTTATGATTCTGCATCTGGGGCCACTCAAATGAATGATTTGTTCATAAGTTAACCAAACTATACCCTAGTCATCAATAATGTAAAGAACATAAAGTATGTAATGTTTGAAATGAAGCAAAAAGACAGCAAAATGTAACCTAAAATTAAATAATCAAATTTCCAAAATTTCCTATTTTTAAATAAAACATAGAAATCATAATGCTTAGTGATGGATTTCTAAACTGATATAAATAAATATTATATTAATCTTCAGAAATTTACTGAATTAATTTCGTGTATGATATATTAAACTATATTCAGAATATTAGAATGTATAGCAAAAAGGCAATAAACATCTATCTATAAGTATGTGTGTTAATCTACTAACTGTGATAAATATATCCCCTTGTATGTAAGAATACATAACATCTGTTTAATTAATTTTTGTCAGAATTACAAAATTTTTAGAAAAGGTATGTGCATGGCTATAAATTGCATTATTTATAAGTTTAATATAATATTGTGTTTTCTTTAATGCAAAAACTTGACCAATTCAGAAAAATATTGCGGTCCCCTGGAATTCTCCTTTGAATAAGTTTTACTGTACAAGGAGAACATACAAGTTAATCTCACAAGAAATGATTTGCTAGTTAAGAAAAAATATGTTTTTTACCATTAAGCAAGAAAACATTTCCATTTTGGGTTACAGGTCTAGATAATTCATTGTTATATTCATTAAAATGGCTCAAAATATAGAAGTCAGTACCTATGAGATTTAATGGATTGCATTAACAATTCACTACAATAAAAAAACTTAAGTTTTGTATTATATCATTGAGATACAGTCTTGAGCTACTAAGTAGCTAGAAAGCATTTACTTTTATGTGTAATTTTTTTTTAAGAAAATTAATAAATTCCATTTCTCTGAAAATTCAGAATTAAAATATTTAAGAAGCAGTAAATTTTTTAAAAATTCACTATGATGAAAGACTAATTCATAGAGTTTAAAATGACATCCATCATTCTGTTGTAATAGTTACATAATAAATATAAATGTTTCTTAAGTATATGATGGTCAGCAAATTTTGAGAATGTTGGGCAATTTTAAAAATTCAGTGTGCCAAAAAGGGTGGTCCAAAATTTTTGAAACATGTTTTTTAAAGGTACATAGGGGTACAAGTGCATGGAAAATTAACCAAGTTAATGACATTCCATTCCATAACATGTATTACCCTACTAGTACCCCTTATATGATTAAAATATAATGCATGCTTTATTAATAAAAATTGTCCAAGCATTTATGTACAGGAAGATTATGAATCAATGATGGTGTGGCAAGCAGAAGGCTAGCTATGATATCTCAAAATCTAGGGCTGAAAGTATGTTCTGGGTCTTTTTATTAGTTTAAATGAGAACTGGTTATTTTTAAATAAAAACAGAAAATTTTAATTTATTACGCATCAGACTATTGGTTAACTTAGCATGTCTACTAAATAGGCGAGTAAATTTTGTATGTGCATGCATTTTTTTATTTTTATTTTTTAAAAATAAAATTCATTGTATTATGTGTAAATGTTGCAGTTCCATTGGTGTCTAGGATACTTCCTTCAGATATATGTCGCATCCATAAGCGAGGTTCCTCAATCCGCCTAGACACTACTTTGGTTGACTTCAATGACATGCGTTGGGAACGAGGAGATATTTCTTTCATCTTTAATGGAGATCGCAAACCTAACCAATCTCTTGTCGTCCTTGACAACAAAGCCGAGCTGTACCAGCGTGTCCGATATGAGGTACTGTAACATAACAGATATGTTATTCCTGAACTTTTGTAAGATTCACAGCAGAACTGTGGTTATACAAGGAACATGCCTTTAGCAGCCTCCAAACAGTAAATCATAGAATGTGCAGAAAAAAGATACTCATATTTTTGGGATTATTGTCTAAAGCTCAGCTCACTATCAGTGAAAAAGCACCGTGTAGGGTGCACTTCTCCAAAAACCAAACTCGGTGTTTTTCATATGATCATTTATAGAATTTTAAAAATAATTTAAATACAAATGATTTTCACTGTGGTTTAGAATTGAGTACTGGGATTCTTACCGAGTATAAAAAAGTGCATGTTACACACTCTATGGTAAATAAGTTGAATTCAATCTAATCATATTTTGTTAATATACTGATATCCAGAAAAACATCCTTTTGGCACTAAGGGTTACAACATTTTCCAAAGGATGCATGAACTTCAGGAAATGTTATCCTCATTTTACATTACAGACATTGCTCAAAATGGCTGCTGCAACTTCGTTGCATGTTCTGCATTCAGGGTCATGTTACATTGAGCTCTTCAGATTCCAAGCATTTTCTGAATGGTTCCAGCTACAATTGCAATTTGTCATAAGCTCTTGTTCTGTTTGCACTGGAATCTTATACACCAGGTTTTGAATGTACCATCATGCAGAATTGGAATAATGGGAAATTCTCGTCAATGAATTTCCTTGACTTATCAAATAAAATACCTTTCTTGCTAGGAAAATATTTTTTCCCTCTATTTCAGAAAAATGTCAGTGTGTAAATGCAAGTTTTAATATTCCAATACAATTGCTGGAAACACACACGGATGTCTCTTCATAATGAGGTTCTGCTAATGAATAATCTGCAGAATGCATTGTATAAATCATCTAACATTAATCATGCTACCAAAATGCAACAATGGGCATAATATAGATTTAAATAGCTGGGATCTTCACAGTAAAATATACTATAATATAACTAATTATTTATGAGGAATTCACTCAAATTTTACTAGTTTTGTTCTACTTATGCATTTGTTCACTGGAGCCAATATAAATCTTCTGGAATTTTTGGTGTGCCCATAAATGGAATGTAAATTTCTTATATATATATATAATCTACTTTGAAGCCTTAAACTACAGCACTATTAAATTCACAATGGAAATGGAAAACAACAAGGTTCTTCCCTTCCTGGATATAAAAATTATAAAAAAAATGACAAAATGTTAGAATTTGACATATTCATAAAAGATACCCATACAGATAATTGTATAAAAACAACAGCCACAATCCAAAACAACATTAACTCACAATAATCAATAGCCTTACATTCAGATTAACAAATGTACCATTAAAGAATACAGAATAGGAACCAGAGAACCACAAAATCATAGATATAGCACAGAAAAATGACTACAATACAGATTTGGTCAAGAAGAAAATGGATCACCTCAAAAAACAAATAAAAGAAATCACCACACTGAAAGGCTACAAAGGAGATCATATATATAAGGAATTTACATTCCATCCATGGGCACACCAAAAATTTCACAAGAATTTGAAAGATGCCAACATTAGTAAATTTGAATAGCGGAAATTTTCACATTGAAATATAGTATAATATGACAATTATGCTTGAGGAAATCACTCAAATTTCATTAATTTTGTAAGTGAACAAAAATAGTGACAATTGAGTGATTTCTGAATAATAATTGTTATATGCCAACATTATTTTGGTTCCAGTGAATAAATGCGCAAGTAAGTGGAACAAAACTAGTGAAATTTGAGGGAATTACTCATAAATAATTTGTTATAAATGGGCATGATATTTTATTTTCTGTAAGATTTATATTATTGCTTTGTGTTAATTTCTTTTAAGTGGTAAGAAACAAGATGAAGAAAAAAAACAGTTACATGTATGGTATGACAGTGAGTGTAGTAATGATTGGTGTTCTGTAGTAGTAAGTTGAGTGTTTCTTTTAAGGAGAATGGATGTTGTTAATAGTTGGTTGACATGAATAAGCTGTGATAAAAAAAGCATAAAGTAGCAGAATCAAATGTTTTAGGTCAACTGTTGTACTCGACAGCAAAAATTCCAGCAGTGACATGGGCAATTAATAAATCTCTCTCTGGAGGTTTCAGAAAATAGGGAAGAAAAAATCTAAAGAAATTACAAGTGACAGTATGTGTTTTTTAGACCAGCATATCTCAGATGTAAAGAAAATGAACCATTTTTACTTTTCAAAAGTTTATGTGAATTGCAAGTATTGAATGCATTAGATATAGAAACATCCTTTGTTCAGATCACTCTTGCAAATATAATACATTTCATTAGTAAACATATGTCATGTCTCCTATCTAAGCTCATAATTCATTCCTGTTGTGTTTTCAGCATTTTGGTTGATGAAATTACTAATCAAGCAAATGAATCATGCTGAATTGTTTATGTTCGTTGTGTCTGTGTCTATGATGGTTCACCATACAACTGTTTCTGTGATATAGTAGAGTTAAATTCACTATCAGGAGAAGCTGTTGCTGATATTATTATCTTGTTTTATTAGTAAAGATATTTCTGAAAAGATTTTATTTAAACAATTGGTAGGATTCGCTTTGGATGGAGCTGCAAATTTACAAGGACTTTATGAAGGAGCATCATCTTACATATCTTTGTGATGAATAGTCCTAATATTATGGTTATTCATTGGTTGAATCATAAACTACAACTTATAGAATAAATACCATGTCCATTTTGCTCCATTTCAAGTCTTTTGTGGACAAACTTTTCAGCAAGTCCAAAAAATCAGTGTGAATTACAGAAATTACCGTGACAGTGGGACTTAAACTTAATAAAATGGGGAGGATATTTGACATTCATTGGGTAGCATCCTCATGCAGTACTGTGATAGTTGTAATGTCAAGTTATATATTGCTTATCCATTATTTTACTAGCTGTTAAAATGATCCAATAAAGCAATAAAGTCACTTTCCCTGTATCTGCCATGTAGAAACTCTGACACTATAACTGCTTCTTCAGAAACAAAGCTTTACATTGTTGCATTGCATTATGAAAGATAAAAATGGTGTTCATCTTCCAGCCACCCAGTCGAATATTCAGCTACAAAAACATTCAAAGATCTGCTATCTCCAAACCTTTGAACACAGCTGAAAGTACTTTTTAATTTTCAAGCAACAATTTCTTTAAGAATTTGTGGACAATATGACTGCAAGATTTTCCAGTGCTATTTCATTTTTAAAGAATGTGAAGTTTTAAATAAAATGTGGTAGTCACCAAAAAATGAATTGGTGTTGGTGATTTTTTTAAATAGTATTTAAACATCCATTTTTACTACTGAGGGCATCACAGATGGTGGAAGCTGATGATACATGAGATGAAATAATATATTGTGAAAGGATTTTTTTTTAAAGAAAGGAAATTTCCAGGCCTAAGATTAGGGTACCTCCCTGGAAGTTGCCATTTATGAAGACTGAGGAAAACCTGGAAAAATCTTTAATCAGGAAGGACGGTCCTAGCCGTAATCGAACCCCAAACCTCCTGCTCACAAGTCTGTGCCTTAATGATGTCGATCACCCGTGGCAGTAATTATTTGGTGATGAAAAAATAGTCTTTTTATAACATTATGAAATTAGTGCCTTCAAACATTGACACTTCTATTGTGAAAACTTTTCAAAAAGTTTTGCCAGTTCGAGCAAGTGCAGAAAAGTGAATTTATTGGCAAAATATTAAGGAATTGATGTAAAGGATACAAATAATACCAGTGTCATCCACAGAATGTGAAAGGAGTTTTAGTGTGATAAATAACATGCTTACTAAACTTTATAATTGAATGCAAACAAAAACACTGCATCTGTGATCTTCATGGAAAACAAAAAATATAATGCAAAATCAAGTTTCACTTTATTGGCAAAACAAAAAGAAGTATCCATTACAATGAAAAGAGAAATCAGTAGTTCAGTCCATTTCAGGTCAAGAAATAATTATATTGAAACTGAAACAAAATTGTTAAGACATGCAAAGAATCCTTTGGAAATAGCAATTTGGGAAAACCTCTGCAGCATGTTGAACTTCAAGGATATGTCTTGAATGTTTTCAATAAATTTCTCCTGCCACCATTAGTAATCTTCTTTTGGTCCACAGCTTTTGAAGGAGAATGAGTATTTCTGAAACATGTCCATACAGAAAATTGTAAGTGAAGCATAAGTGTTATGAAAACAACTCAGGTTATTAATTTTTCAATTTTATTTTACTGTCAATAACTTCTTGATGATAATTCATAACTCTGAAGTTTTCATATTATGAGATCCAAGTCCCAAAACATTGCTTAGAACATTTTTTATGCAGCTGCATAGTGTGATTTGCTATGAGGCAGAGATGACCATTTTTACGTCACAAGCTGCTGTACAGAATCTGGTACTGTATGAGGTCTATTGACTATCATTGCACACAAGCCACATCTGAACATGAGCTCCCTCAGCATCTGACAGAATGTTTTGAGTCTTTCTGGATATTTCAAATACATTTTTAACATATTTAAGCTGGAACAGATAGAGGATTAGTTTTCTACTAGAACTCTTGTTATAATTCACATTATAGCAATAAACAAAGCTTACAATATCTTTATGACAGGTTAGGTCATCAGCCTGGCCAGCAGATCTTCAAAAAAATTCCTGTAAATTGATATTTTTCAAAGATATTGTAAGAACATTAATTTGACATTGACAGGAATTTGTTAAGACATGTGATGGAAAAAGAACCCCAGTTACTCCGTTTTACCACCAAGCTGCTTAATCATAGCTCCAAAAACCTATTATAGGAGAGTCATGATGATTCAAATTGGATCTGATCAAAGCTAGTGAATCACAAAAAACTTGAATTATTAGAAGAAAGAAACACATTTTAAAAGTTCAACAGCCATTTTAACATTTTTTATGCCTATTTACTATGAATTTACACCTAGTACAAATTAATATCAGATAGTATTTCTGATCTGGCTTTCGCTTTCTTGTTACAGTGTTTTGTCAATACCTAATGAGAACGGGATTTAAAGATATCCTTTAACTAAGGCAACACTGAGTGCTACAATGCTTGTATTATGACTCATTTCTGTTTTACATTTGCTGTTGCAGTATTCTTAACAGGGAAAGGGGGGGAGGGGTGGATCTGAAGCAGGTATGAGCTAGAGTCAAAAGTAACCATACTAGGCATTAAAATTTTAAAACATGTCTTGCCTTTCTCATTGACTACTTTTGTTGACAGATCCACTAGAAGCATGCTAGAGAGGGGAGCAATGTGCAATTATTCTTTCCAAGAGCGGGGAGATAGTTAATTGTACCAGAGCAATGGCTGGAGTATTTTAAATGCTTATTTGAATTCAGAGATTCTGAGATGAGGGGTTTTAATTTGGAATTAGAATCAAGGTACAATGAAGCTCTGGACAGAGAGGTTTTCTTATGAAGAGGTTTTAAAGCAGGTTCAGAAGGGGAGGAAGAACAAGACAGTAAGTAAGAAAGAGTTAGGAACAAATGGTTATGGTCGGTGAGGAGAGAGCATCTGCGAGTTGGACTTTGTTTGCCTTGGGTTAATTGGCTGGTAGTAGTATTGTGATCATAAATGTAATGGATAAAAGGTTTAAATGTGTATGATTGATTTTATTTTTATTGATTTATTTATGGACGCTCTTTAACATCTCAAGTCATCAGCGTCCCATTCAACTCAGGGCGTGAAACGGCTGACAAATTTTGCTCAGAGGCCTCTCTTTCAGGCTTGAGGTTCTTTTTTGTGCCATAAATGTACGACACGGGACCCATGACTTCACTTCCTTTTCAAAGGAAGCCATATTTAGGATTTTTTTGCCCAAAAAAATCCATCGGTCCTGGCCGGGTTCGAACCCACGATCTTGGGTATAGGAGGCAAGTGTGGTAACCACTACACCACCAGGACCGACTTAAATGTGTATGGATGTAAGCTAATTAAGGGCAGGAGTTTTATAAATGAAAATGGATTTATTGTTAATTTTGGGTGATTATTGAATAGTATAAAATGTTTTAGTATGTTATGATTGTGTTCTTTGTTTAGTAGAAGGGTGGTGCCAATAACTAAGGACTGAAGCTGGACAAAGACTGTTAAATATAGTTAGTTTAATGGTGAAAATTCTGTATCGGAATCAGTTAAAATATTGGCCTGGAATAGAACCAGTTCTTATTGTAATATTTGTAAACTTAGTATTATTTAAATAAATGAATAAAAATTATTCTTTTCTTGGGTAGTGAAAGTGAGAAACCAGTGGAAGATGAAGAGGCAGTATGGGATGCATGTATCAGCAGGCATATGAAAGGCACAGAAGGTGTCATTGGCTGGTGCCGATTTGCATCACATAACTCATAATGTCCCACAAAAGCTTGACAATTGATGGTCATGCATCTGGATAGCCATTCCATCTTCATCCCAAAAAACTAGTTGTTTGCTTCCCTGCCAGAGCAGTTAATAGGGATTTCTTGCATTTGCGACTTCTCTTGTTTTTTTATTGTTGCAACGGTTCCTTGATATCCATTGTGTAATGATGAAATCAAACATGTCACATTACTAAGTTTGATAGACTTGCTCATGACTATCGTATACTGCAAGAAGATTACTGCACCTCTGCTCATGTTCTTTTGTTCTATATTTAATAATGTACCCAATGTGTACAACTTGTGATAATTACAGGTTTTTATAGATAGTTTCATGTAATGTGATGCAAGCAATACCAATTGTAACTTCTAATTATCAAAGGCTGTTTGTTCTTGTTGATCAGGCTCTGTACCTTTGTTATTCAATGCTAGTAAACAGCAAGATGATAGCAAATTTTGGTAAAGAGTTGGTTTTTGTTGATGCATATACTTCACTTACTTGGCTTATTTATTGAACATGTTTCTTCTGCTGAGGATGGGAGTGAATGCTCCCAAAACATGTCAAAATAAATAAACCAAGTAAGTGAAGTATATGTTAACAAAATCCAACTCTTTACTAAATATAATTTACTACTTCACCAATAATAATTTCATAAGTTAATAGTAGTCTGCTACTAGTGCTTTGACTTTTTCTTTACCTCTAGCAAAGTGGGAAATGTATCTGAGAACAGTTGCATGTAATAGGGTCTTACCCACTTTCTTTACCCACTGTAAAATGTACTTTATGCAGAACAATATACTTACCCTACCATGCCTATACATATTAGAAAGTGTATGTTTCATAAATAGTAATATACAACAATTTTACTCCAATAAATCAATCCATAAGCACAGTACTAGAACCAGCAACAAAATCCATCTACAAAAAGCCAGAACAACTAAAAAAATCAATTCAATCCTGCATAGTGACATCCAAATTTATAACTTAATAACCAACCAAATCACAGATAAACACCCGATTAGATTTAGGAAGAAAGTTAATAAGTCTATAATTAATCAGTGTTTTTATAGTATACAAGAATTCAATGCATACTTTAAACTACCTATACAGATAAATTATAAGTATTAATAGTTTGAAATTGTTATATTTTGTAATTGACGAAGCCATGAAATTGTAACAAATTTCCAAAGGTGAATAAAGTATATGATATGATATTGGCACACACTATAATCAAATAGACATGTATACTGACCATTCACCTTTTTTTGACACACATCTTCAGTCCACTTTTGCCCAAAGTATCATTTTCCTCCACAGTTCACCTTTGCTCAAAGAGAGGTATATCTGAGCAAAGATGAACATGTGCCACAGCTCTTTCCCTCATAGTTGCATGAGTGGTGTGAATTCTTACTTGAAAAGTAAACAGTATATCTCCGGGTATTTAAGGAGCTGACATTGTTCTCATATAATGCAGAAATCTAAGTTACACTTAGTTGTGATTTGTTGTCCCAATTAAATTAATATTGATATATGCCATCTAATGAAACATACAGTTTTCAGGTGAGGGCACTTGTGTGCCATTAATGTGATCCACTCGTCTTGCTGCATGGCAAGTCAACTTAAGGCATGTAGGGTACAACCTAACAATAAAATCATCAACAACTGTTAGATGATGATTATACCATAATTGAATTTACTATATCCGTAATATATATGATATGTACATGTACCTTAATCCAAAAGTGACTCTATGCCCAAAGCAGAAGTCATCTGCAATATATATATATATATATATATATTGGTTGTGGTGGTGTAGTGGTAATCATACATACCTCCTAAACCCAAGATTGCGGGTTCAATCCTGGCCAGGACCAATGGATTTTTTCAGGTGTAAAAATCCTAAGTATGGCTTCCTTTGGAAGGGAAGTAAAGCCATGAATCCTGTGCCGTACATTTATAGCACGATAAAGAATCTGAAGCCTGAAAAAAGATGCCTCTGAGCAAAATTTATCAGCTGTTTAACCCCCTGATTTGAATGGAATGCTGATGACCTGAGATGTTAAAGAGCGTCCATAAATAAACCAAATTAAAAAAAAAAAACTGCACTATCTGTTGAACTACCTTCTTCTGCTACCTTCCCTGTCATAATTCATCTCATCTTCATCTCACTGTTCATCATTATTCATAATACTTATGTTTATTACAATCTTTTCAACTTCTTCCATTAATGCATCTCAATGCCATAACCTTCCTGGATATGTTTAACAGGTTGACAGCATTTTATTCCAGCCTTCTTTGCTCATTTCATTTATTGCTTGTGCAGTCATTCCTTTCAAAACTGACAGAGATATGAAACCAACATTGCTATTTTTTTTTCACCAAATTCCAAACAAGTTCGATTGGTTTAGATTATAGCGGTAGGGTGTAGTCATAGTACGTAAATTTGTGTTCTTTTATAATACTATTCACTGTATATATAGGTTGAGGCTGGTTTTTCTTAATCATTTCTGTTAATTCCGGTGTAGTTAAATCTGAGTCTGCAGTGAGATTTTGATTTTTAAACAGGAAATTATGTCAGCTTTTCTAGAAGCCATTGTTGGTACTTTATTTTCTTATACTGTGTGATACAATGCA
Source organism: Metallyticus violacea (assembly GCA_030762175.1). Taxonomy (NCBI): domain Eukaryota; kingdom Metazoa; phylum Arthropoda; class Insecta; order Mantodea; family Metallyticidae; genus Metallyticus; species Metallyticus violacea. Next base: position 91,550,814 of record CM060830.1, on the reverse strand, counting down.
TTATCTAAAACAACAATGCACTCAGATGGTAGATTTGGTATGAGATTTCTTTGAACCATTTAGTATAATTTTCGTCATTCATTTCATTATCATAATCTATAGAATCATGTTGAAATCATTTATCAACTCAGCCCCTGTGATGAATCCCATTTCACCACCAGCATAAACCCTCTGCCGAACACTTTGGTTTACATGCACACCTTATATATCATCATGCTGCCAGCATTTGTTTACAGTATAAGTATGAACCCATGTCATCTGTATTTGGCACTTTTTTATTTTTTCTTATTGTTCTCAGGTATGGTGCATGATGTGCAATAATGTCGGGCTACTGCATTAAAATATGTCAAGTTTTTACATTTCTTGAATCCCATGCCTTTTAGTATTCTCCAGAATATATCTTTTTTCCCTCTCAACTAGTATATTTTCATTAACAGCATTCAGGCGTTTTCTTAAGATCAAAATTTCTTTTTTCTGCTCATAAAACTCCAAAAACATTCTATGCATTTTGTAAAATTGTCAAATTCAATTTTCTTTGTATGTGGGCAGCTTTTACTAAGAGCAAATGTTTATCCAATCAGCTTCAATTTCTCTCACCCTCTTCTGTACAATGTACTGTTCTTTCACTTTACCCCATTGCTGTTAGCTGTCCTTTTTACAGTTTCTTTTTTTTAATGGAATGATAAAAGCTTCTTTTCTTGTTTACAACACTGTAGCACATCATATATAATCTGTCTACTTTGCGACTGTATGACTTTGCAAGGTGACTTTTTTGGTGGATTTCCATTTACTCTTGTGTATGTACACTTCTTATACCAAATTGCTGACTGCATGCTCTGAACTGTTGCATTTTTTACTGCAGCACTGTGCATAGTACATTAGAAAAGGGTAACATTTTACAGTATCATAATAAGGTTGATACTCGAGGTTCCACTGTCTGCCATCTGCAGGTTACTTCAAACAAGTAATATATTACTTTTTTGTTATGTTTTAATTTTATGTTTTAAAGGGAGATTAAGTACATTGGTGATACTTAATTTTACTACCTTCAGCAGTGCTATGTTTGGCCAAATTCGACTTCCATTTAAGAAATATAAAAATTATATCTCTCTGGAAGCTTTGATTTCTTTAACAAACTAAGCTGCTGAAAGCCAAAATAAGCTGTTTGCGTTGAATAGTGTGAAAAAATTAACTTTGAGCTCTGAGTACTTTGTAGTAATAATCAGAAGTAGCAAACTTCAAATTTTAATTTTAAACTTAAAATTTTTCAACAACAAATATAATTTATGTAATGAACTGTGCTATTCTTATTAATGTTTTTGGGTTAAACTGGACAGCATACCTTCATGTTTAAGATAAAAGAAGTATGTTAATTGTTCAATATTATAATTTATTTATGAGGAATTCACTCAAATTTCATTAGTTTTGTTCCACTTACTTAGACATGTTTCGAAAGCTGTTGCTTTCATCATCAGCACAAAACCTGCTGATGATGAAGACAACAAAACATGTCCAAGTAAGTGGAACAAAATTAGTGCAATTTGAGCGAATTCCTCATAAATAAGTGTTATATTATACTATATTTCACTTCCCCACTATTTATATCTATGTGAATAATTGTTGTTTAGGAAACAGAGGCTGAAATAGAAGATGAAGTTGACATTCTGATGAGCAGTGATATAATGGCTGCACAGATGTCTACTAAGTCTATTACCTTCACTCGGGCACAGACAGGCTGGATATTCCGAGAGGATAGAAAGGTAAGGTGTTGTCTTAAGTGTAAAGTATAAGATGAGTGACATTTGTATTGAAAAATGTGTGTTGTTTTTCAGTCTATGGAAGATGTGGAAAATGATACTTCCTTGATTAATGTTGCAAATATATCATTGCATCAAATTACAGGAATTCTTAAATGTATATTTAAAAGCTATTGACAATGAAGCACTAATCTATTCAAAATTGAATTTATACAAATATTGACACAAACTCCACTTAAAAGTTTATAAATTTAAGACATGTTTAGCCGGTCCTGGTGGTGTAGTGGTTACCATACTTGCCTCCTAAACCCAAGATTGCGGGTTCGAACCCAGCCAGGACTGATGGATTTTTTCGGGGCGTAAAAATCTTAAGTATGGCTTCCTTTGGAAGGGAAGTAAAGCCATGGGTCCCGTGTCATACATTTACGGCACGAAAACCTCAAGCCTGAAAGAGAGGCCTCTGAGCAAAATTTGTCAGCCATTTCACGCCCTGAGTTGAATGGGACGCTGATGACCTGAGCTGTTAAAGAGCGTCCATAAATAAATCAATCAAAAAAAAAAAAAAAAAAGACATGTTTCAGGGACCTTTTTTCCTATCCTCAGCTGTTGACTGATGCTTGGTAAGTTTGGGGCTGTCCAGCATGGTTGTGGCTGGTTCTGAATCACTTCTTGGCAACATCTATTGGCTAATTAAAATGTAAATTGGAACTTGCACGGTGAAATCAATTATCTATTGGCTAGATTAGGTATTGACTGAATTTTTAAAATAGGTGTACTGCCAAATTTCTTTAACTAATCTCTGATTTTTAAATTAAAAATTCTTTCCCATTTGGAGAAATAATTTATTGAATGTGGAAAAATAATTTATTCCTCCAATAATTTATTGGAGAAATAATAAAATGTGCTGTTACTGCTGGTATTTCTAATTGATATAGCTGAATTTTTCTAAAATGTTTTTTTATTCCCCTCCTAATTTCTAAATTTCTTTTAGTTTTTTCCTATATATTTTAAATTACAGTCTGGGCATTCTACTGAACATATGCCCAATTTCTTCTCTCACAATATGTGTTCTTTTATTGAACCTAATATATGTTTGATGTGTCTAATTTGTTGTGTTAGTTTTATGCATACTCTTTAAAAAAAAATTCCCAATTTGAGGGTGTAGGTAAAGGTACATTTTAGAAATATCTGATAAATAATGGAAAAATCTGCAATAGCAGCATGTTTTTGGGAACACAACCACAAAATTAAGCAAGAGCCATTTTGTTAAAAGAACTACATATGCTGGTAGAACTAATACATGGAAAAGAATTTTCATATTAAAAATGTAGATAAATTAATTGATTTTGACATTCAGCCTTTGGTCAATTTCAGTAGAGAAGTGATTCATAACCAGTCTTAACCATACCAGAATAACCCCAACTTTACCAATCAATCAGCCTAAAACTGAGGATAGGAACAAAGGCCCAGGAACATGTCCTGACATTTAAAAAGTCAGTATAGATTTAAATAGCAGTGATTTTTCACAATGAAATAGTACAATATAACAAACTATTTATGAGGAAATCACTCAAATTTCAATAGTTTGTTCCACTTACTTGGACATGTTTTGAAGCCTGTTGCCTTCATCATCAGCATAGTTCCACTCAGTGGAACAGCCTTCGAAGCATGCCCAAGTAAGTGGAACAAAACTAGTGAAATTTGAGTGATTTCCTCATAAACACTTTGTTACATTAAAAAATCAAGTTTGTATTAACTTGTATTAACACTCATACACATTCTGTTCTGAACAGTGAATTCCCCACAGACACAAAATGTATTAATTACTACGTTTTCGAAAGTGAGCATATACAGTTTAGCCTTGATTTAGCATAAACCCCATTTGACACAAGAAATTTTTAGTCCCAAAAATTATACCATAAGAACTAGTAATTTCATATTTGATTTAGCATAATTTGCACTAGCATGAGACCTCATTTAGCATAGGAAAATGTCACATGCATACTCTAATTTTAACTGAACATGGTCATTGCAGATACAATGTTCTCAAATAGGGAAAATTGCAGACTGAGCAAAGCTAACGAGTGACTGTATTATACTGCTCAAACCAACACCTTCTTGCTTCTATGTATGCTGGCTTTATTTATACTTTAGTGGCAGTTAGTATTGGTATTTGGTGGTCTGTTGTAGTGTATAACGTGAATTATTATCTGGCTTCAGTTTGCTCATGGATGTTGTTTCTGTTGAGCCAGAAACAGCTCCATTATGATAATGAAAAGAAAATCTCTTTCTCTCAAATGAGTAGAATGAGGAGATGACAATTATGATGATGTGGATGAAGAAAGAAGCACTAACTTACAGTGAAACTGTTGCTAGTGTATATATTTTCCTTAGTTTATTATATTATTTAAAGTGAACACCTCTCTCATAGTCAAGTAGAGTAGGGATGCACATTTTGAACTTAAAATGCAACAGTGTTAAAAGGAAACTGCCACCTTTGATTATTTTGAAAAATGAGGCACAACGAAATTTGTGTAAAAGATATAAAGGCAAATAACTTTAAATATGTAAATATTTATTTTGACATACTATAAATACTAGGCAGTAGTAATCTTGGACTACAATATTTATGGCATAGAAAGGTTTTGTAACTGCATAACAGTGTATGTGTGCAAATATGCTTGTATAATTGTTGTGGTGTAAATAGGTAAATGAATTTTGGTACCATTTTTGTTAAAAGCTTTATTACAAATATTTGCATTTTGCTAAAATTCTAATTTAAGATAAAATAATGTCATGTTCACAATATTAATTAAATATGGAATCTAACATAGTGAAACTTGCATTAATAATATCTTCTTAGTCAAACTATTTAGATACTACTCTTTTTGCTTTCACTTACAGGAGGTATACTCAGGATATGTTTTGTAAAACAAAAGGAACATTACAGTTTAAGGAACACATGACAAATGTAAAATATAAACACACGGAAATATCAGCAGTGAATACCATTTCTAGGGGGAAAAAAAACAAATTCCAAAATGAACCTAATCTCTTAAAAGTCTTCAAAAATCCATAGAATTTTCAGCGTGGAAAAGTATATAAACGAAAACAAGAAAAATTTAATCTTATTTTGATTTAAAGTAAAACACTAAAAATCATGTCGTCACATTAAAACTCTCTTTAAGTTTCACAAACACACTTATAAAAGTAATTTTGGTACATGTTTCCTGAGGTACATTCCTCACATTGTCAACCAAACCTTTTCCTCGAAAAGTCGTCGTTTTGGTTGACAATGTGAGGAATGTACCTCACGAAACATGTACCAAAATTACTTTTATAAGTGTGTTTGTGAAACTTAAAGAGAGTTTTAATGTGACGACATGATTTTTAGTGTTTTACTTTAAATCAAAATAAGATTAACAAAAGTTTCACTGTGTGGATTCCCAAATTCCGTAAACATATTACAAGAAAAATTTAGTTAATATTGATCTTGAAAACAACAGTAACTTCATCACAAAATTCATAAAATCCACAGAGCAACATCTTAATACCATGCTAGGAAGCTGATAGTGGAACCATTCTAATGATGAAGGCACCAGCCTTCAAAACATGTCCAAGTAAGTGGAACAAACCTAGTGAAATTTGAATGATTTCCTCAAAAATAATTCATTTTATTATACTATATTTCACTGCGAAAATCCCCACTATTTAAACCTTTTCCGTATGTTTAATTCCTTTGGTTATTGAACTGTTTTAATAACTTGATGCCTTTTTCTATTTCATGAGTTTATTCCCAAAAAAATCAGCAGTGACGGCACATTTCACAGTAAGTGAAACCAAAAAGAGTGTCTAAATAGTGCAGCTCAGGAGATTATTAATGTTGCGTACTTACAAAAATGCTGGATAGATTTAAAATGATTTTCATGTCGGAACTAATACAGTGAAGCAATTAATTTATTCTTAATTAGACAGTGAGTCAATTTAATACTGTTATGTCCATTTAACATTCAATTATACAGAATATAACGTATTTGTTAAAATATTGAAGCTATTTACAGTGAAGGTCTTGTATATTGATTGATACACTGTGGGTAATTTTTATACACTTCACTTACATGTTTTTAAAAACAGGACATGTTTCAAGAACCGTCGTTCCCGTCGTCAGCTGTTGACCCAATGTTCTGATTGGTCCTCTGCAGGTTATTGAATTTTTGTGTGGTGGTTTCTAGTGGTTGTGAGATGAATCTGGAGAGGTAGTCCTCTGGCGGAAGGTCAAAATTCATTGCTGTTTTTCGGTATTTTAAGATGAAAATATTCTCCCATGCTGCCAAGTCATAAGGATTGTTTAATTCTTTCAAAAGTTTTATTTCTGGGTTCATTTCATGGTTATGGCTCCAATAATGATGTGCTACTGCTGACTTTTCCGTTTGTTTCAACTTAATGTTCCTAAAATGTTCCTTCTTGCGGGTTATCAAATTTCTTTTAGTTTTTCCTATATATTTTAGTTCACATTCCGAGCATTCTATTGAATATATTCCTGATTTCTTTACTGATGGTAACTGGTCTTTTAGTTTTGATCCTAGGAGGTATTTAATGTTGTATCTATTGATAGGAGCTAACGTTATGTTAAATTTTTTGAAAATATTTTTGAATTTGTAGTGTACTTCTGGATTGTAAGTGAATTTACAATATCTTGGTTTTTCTTTGATTACCTCCAGAGTCGAAGCTTCTTTTATGGATTTTCGTAATTTGTATTTATTGATCCTTTTTATTATCGAGGGGTGCTGAAACCATTGTTTATAGCTGTGTTTATAATTACCAAATTAACCAATCTGTGCATCCAACAAAATACCTTTAGTTTCAATGGCAACATATACCAACAAATTACAGGCCTAGCGATGGGAAACCCACTATCCCCCATATTAGCAGAACTAAATATGGGATCTCTTGAATCACAGATCACAAAATCTTTTCCTTGGATTTTCAAAATGTGGCATAGATACGTAGATGACATAGTTGCAATAGTACCCAAGAAACATATTCATGACTCTCTCAAATTACTCAACTTGCAAGAAAGATCTATAACATTCAGAATAGAAATGGAAAAAGATGGATGGCTTCCATTTCTAGATCTAAAAATCATCAAGAAAGATAATAAATTACAATTTGGAATATTTAGAAAACTCACACACATGGATAACTACATAAAAAAGAACAGTTTCAATCCAGTACCACACCAATATGAAGTGTTCAATAGTTTAGCTTTCAGATTGGTCAACATTCCCCTCAGTGACGCAGAATATAAGATAGAGTATGAACACATTATAAACACAGCTATAAACAATGGTTTCAGCATCCCCTCGGTAATAAAAAGCATCAATAAATACAAATTATGAAAATCCATAAAAGAAGCTTCGACTCTGGAGGTAATCAAAGAAAAACCAAGATATTGTAAATTCACTTACAATCCAGAAGTACACTACAAATTCAAAAATATTTTCAAAAAATTTAACATAACGTTAGCTCCTATCAATAGATACAACATTAAATACCTCCTAGGATCAAAACTAAAAGACCAGTTACCATCAGTAAAGAAATCAGGAATATATTCAATAGAATGCTCGGAATGTGAACTAAAATATATAGGAAAAACTAAAAGAAATTTGATAACCCGCAAGAAGGAACATTTTAGGAACATTAAGTTGAAACAAACGGAAAAGTCAGCAGTAGCACATCATTATTGGAGCCATAACCATGAAATGAACCCAGAAATAAAACTTTTGAAAGAATTAAACAATCCTTATGACTTGGCAGCATGGGAGAATATTTTCATCTTAAAATACCGAAAACAGCAATGAATTTTGACCTTCCGCCAGAGAACTACCTCTCCAGATTCATCTCACAACCACTAGAAACCACCACACAAAAATTCAATAACCTGCAGAGGACCAATCAGAACAGTGGGTCAACAGCTGACGACGGGAACGATGGTTCTTGAAACATGTCCTGTTTTTGAAAACATGTAAGTGAAGTGCATAAAAATTACCCACAGTGTATCAATCTATATACAGAATATGTTTCACATGATGATGCAGGTGAAGGCCTGTGAAACATGTTCTTTATAATTCAATGGTAAGTGGAGCATAATAGTATTAAATCGACTCATTATCTAATTAAGAAAATACGCATAGAGTTTATATTGCTATCATATACTTTATTAATCATAAGGATTTTTTTTTACTTAATGCTTATTTGTGAATTTTTTTTAACTTACAATAAGGTTGACAGTGTCAGAAAACTTATGAAAAATTTGTAACTAGAATAAAAAATGTATTATATGTTTTATTAAGGTGGTAGAGACATTCTTTGTAATTGCAATGTAATGGAATGTCAGCAGGAAATGGTAGGGCCATTTCGCTCCGAATTCTATGTAATTAATGGAATGCTGCTAGAATCAAGAAAAAGGCGAGAACACTTATCAGAAGAAGATCTCCAGAAGAACAAGGCCATCATGGAGAGCTTTACCAAAGGGAACACACAGGGTTTCGACAGTAATGGGGAGGTAATATTTTTACTGTTTAAGCAGCTTATATATAATTTGTTATAAGAACTGAGACATACAATATACGAAGGCATTCGAAAAGTAATGGCAACATAGTTACTGCTACACACTAAATTGATTTAATATATCTTTGGTTTATCGTACTTTAAATGCAGTCCTGTGCCATGTCAACAATACATTGCCAAATACCTGGAAAACAGCATACTCCATCTGCAGTAGCATTTCTGGATATCTCTCTTTGATCAATCTAAAGCTCTTTGAATGCTAACTCTTGATTGAAAGTGAATGCCTAGCAGACATTCTTTGATTCTCGAAAGCAAGCCATAATCTCTAGGGCTCAAGAAGAAAGGCTTCACCTTCACGTTCATAGTGCTCCAGATGCAGCTTTGCTATGTGCATTTGCTGCCGCTTTCCAGTTTCATTATACTGTACAGAGGCCAGTGGGCCTAAACTATCTGCATTCTCAACTTCTCTACTAAATTTTATGAACAGATGATGCAACAATAATATAAACGCCTTTAAGACAGTATGCTAACAGTTTTGATGGCAAAATAATGGTCATTAGGGCAGCTTTAGAAAATTTACTATATAGATACATAACATAAATAAAAGAATTGTTATCATAAGTGACTCTAAAGCAGCACTACAAAATATAATGAATTACAATTACCCATCAACATACACTATAAATGAAATAAGAAAACTATATCATGCAATCCAGACCAAAACAGAAATAGTTTTACAATAGATCTCGAGCCATGTGGGATTGAAGGGAAATGAGATTACTGATACTTTAGCAAAAAAAAGGAACCACCATAAAGTTAAAACCATCTTTTGAACTAGAATTTTTCTCAAAATTGAAACTCATAAAAAGATTAATAACTGAACAAGAACAACAAAATATTAAAGGTAAACCATATGAAGAATTAAATACTCAAACATCTTTATTGATATCCTAAACTTAGGTATTCATTTTTTACACAAACTCCATTTACTTACATAAAATAAGATGAGTTTCAGGAGAATCTCTTCTGAAACGCTTCTTATTATCTCTCCCAAAATGCTTCTTATTTTATGTAAGTAAATGGAGTTTACTGTAATAAAGGAATACCTAAGTTTAGGATATATAACCACTCCATTGTCAACAGCTTCATAAGTACAATATCTTTTATTGAAACCAAGAAAAATTCAAGTTGCCCAATTCTTAATTGTTGAGCATGATTGCCTGTCAGAACAACTCCTCAGGATGAAATTAGTCAAGCATAGCCACTGCCCATTATGTAAGGACATGAATACTATCTAGAACATCTACTGAAATGCAGCCAACTTGATAGCAAAAAACAAATGAAAGACTATTTGAAAGCTCTTTATTCGAAAGCTAGGGAAAAAATATTAATCGGCATCCCCAATGGCCAATAGCAACCAACCAACTTGGAATACCTTGGTATGATAGGACTTTTCTCCCACAAACTTCTTGTAATGTCAAAGCATTTTTTCCTCTTGCAATTTGGACATTTATGAAACACCTTTGGTCATACATATTGAACATTTTTCAGGCCAGTATTACTTATTACAAATCAGGAACAATCACTGTATTTACTTAATATTGTTACCTTGAGACTTTTAGTATAGGTGTTTCAGGATTTATGAAACATTTGCTGTTTGTAGCATAATACAAGATTCCAAGCCTGCACTAGAAACACTGATTTACAGCATTGTTGCCTTTACTTTTTTAATGCCGTAGTAGAATATATCTAAGTATCTTGAGTGCATGGGGACTGCTTTTATGCATAAATATGGGATTATTTTGCAGTATTTTTAAAGTCCATCTATAAAAAAATAAAGAGATAAACAAATTATGTTAGTTTATTACAGCAAATTATTTATGAGGAAATCACTCATATTTACTTAAAATTTTTTCACTTGAATATGTTTCAAAGGCTGTTGCCTTCATCATCAGATGGTTCCACTGTCACCAGTGGACATCATTAAAATCCATAGAGTGACATCTTAATACCATGCTGGGAAATTGATAGTGGAACTGTGCTGATAATGAAAGCAACAGCCTTCGAAACATGTCCAAGTAAGTGGAAAAAATGTTAATGAAATTTGAGTGATTTCCTCATAAATAATTTGCCATATACTGCATTTCACTGTAAAAATTCCCAATATTTAAAACTACATAAATTATTTAAGTTAATGTGCCAGTATTTACATTTAGTTTATGCAGATTCTATACTTAGGATTGCATTGTCAATTACAGAAGGATGTTTATTTTAAAATATTCTGAGTTTTCAGAAAGTGATTGGACAGCTGGCTTTATGGGAAGGAAATATTTTTATTGGGATGTGCTTCCTGTTTTATTAACTTTTAAGGAATATCCTGTAAATGATCTGTTCAAGGATCCTGTGGTTGTAGAGTAAAAACCATTATTTTACATCATTATTCTATTTGTAAAAAAATTATAAATTATAATTAATCGCTATTTTTCAAAGAGAAACATTTTGGACAAAACTGCACTACATGATTTTTACAGATTAGCCCCCTACAATTACTTTTGTCTTGTTATGATCATTAGCCCTTCTTTCCTTTGCTGTTGATGATACTGGTTTAGTAGGTTCTGCGAAATGTTTTATTTTCACTCAAAGTGGTTCTGGCTTGGTGTTAATAATAGCCCTTATCTTAAGGTAGTCATACTACAATTTCTTTCTCTTTCCTCATTTCCTGCACAATGGCTTGCAAGTTGATGTTGGTCACATTAAAAAAAAAGTAAAAAATAGTCATTGTCAACACATAGAGCTATGACTCAATAGTAGTTTGGCATACTGCTCTACAATATCAACAACCGTTTAAGTCTTCTCAATTAAATGTACTTACGAAGCTGTTGACAATGGAGTGGTATATTTTAGTCTTATTGAATTAAAAGTAAAACTTATAAAATCATGTCAGTATATTAAACTCTTATTAATGGATATCATTGTATGATTCAGTTGAACTACACACTCTTAAAGCTTCACTTACTTTTCATAAATGTATGGAACCGGTTTCGAGAACATTTATGAAAAGTAAGTGAAGCTTTAAGAGTGTGTAGTTCAACTGAATCATACAATGATATCCATTAATATGATTGGCTTCACTGTGTAAGTTCCAATTTACATTTAAATATTAAACTCTCTTAACGTTTCACATAAAAACTTTTTTATTAATGTTTTAATATGAAATGTCAAGAGAGTTTAATATATTGACATGGTTTTAGAAGTTTTACTTTTAATTCAACAAGATTATGATATTTTGAATAATTGAGTCGAATTTGTAACACTTACATCACTAATAGTTTAAAAGAGGAAAACTAAGTTTCTGAACCTAATCGCTTCCATCTTCAGTTCCAGTTCGACTGCCGGCCTTGTTCTTTGTGGTGGTTTGGTTTGTCTCTGGTGGCTGTTTGATGAACTTCTGTATTAAGGCGTCACTTGGTGGGATTTCAAAGTTGAAAACACTACATTTGTTCTTCCAGATATAAATGTTTTCTGCAAGTTCTGTTTTCACTGTAATGTTTTAAGTAGTTTGGGATTCCTGTTTATAATGTTTTTCATTCCAAAAATGCCAAGCTACTGCTGATTTTTCTTCCTGTCTTTGTTTTATGTTCCTGATGTGTTCTTTTGCTCATGTTTTTATGTTTCTTTTAGTCTTTCCAATGTAAATTTTTTCACAATCGATACATTCCATCTGATATATTCCTGATTTGTTCTCTTGAGGAATATCCTCTTTAAGTTTAGAATTTAGTATATTTTTTATGGAGTAACTGTTTTTTGGAGCTAAAATAATGTTATGTTTTTTGAGAATCTTTTGGAATTTATAGAAGGTTGATGGATGGTATGTGAATTTTTGGTACATTCTATTTTCTTCCTTGCTAGGAATAAGAGTACTGATGTCTTTGATTCTTTTTTTGTTCCTTGCTCTATTTATTTTCTTATATATCACTTCTTGTTTGAAACCATTTTCTATAGCTATATTTATTATATTGCTCAGTTCTAAATCATATGACTGTTATATTTAATGTATCTATTAGTGTGAGTAGGTTTTCTATATATGCCAAATGTTAAGTGGTTTTCTAACTTAATTATTTTAAGATCCAAGAAGGGTAGCTGTCCATTGCTATCTCTTTCCATAGTGAATTTTAATGATTTTTCTTATAGATTAAGTAACTTTAGTGCATCTTCTAGTTGTTTTTCCGGAACTATTGCAAAAATATGTCATCATAGTGATACCATGCTTTAAACAACCAGGGGAAACCCTTCTTGATTCTAACTTCTAATGCACTCATGAAGAGATCCGCTAATAATGGTGATAATGGGCTATCCATTGTTAAGCCAAAATTCTGTTTATAATATTTTCCATTGAAAGTGAAGTAATTTTGCTTTATGCACAGGTTAGTTAATGTAATGTATTCTTGAGTTTCTTCTGTTGTTTTCCGTGCTTTTAGCAACCAATTTTTTTATATAGGTGTGTAGATTTTGTGTTGCTTGGAAAAAGAACTGTGACATCAAAAGAAACCAAGGTATCTGTTTTTTCTATTTCTATATCTTTAATTTTTTGAATTAGTTCTGAGAAGTTTTTTATGCTTCTGGTTTCAAATTTTGGAAAGGAAGAAAATCTGTATGCTAACCATTTGGCTAATAATCTGTATGTTAACCAAATCTTGAGAGAATCTTCTGGTCTTGCATCTCATTGCTGCGTAATGTCTTCACATGTGCAAAAGGGTATCCCATGCAATGACTCCTTCAAGTTTGCTTTTAGTTGGAAATCTCGGGGAGAAAGGTCTGGCCAATAGGATGAAATCTCCAGTATTTTCCATTCTCACTGTGCAAGAACTCTGCCATATGACTGTAGTGTTGTCATGAAGGATGATTGTATGCTGTAAACTTTCAGGGATTTCTTCATAATAGCCTGACCTAGGTGTCTTTGTAGGAAAATCTGCAAGTGGTAAAGTTTGTTCACTGTTTGGTGATGTGAAATAAAATGATAGAAAATCACTCCCTTAATATGATATGGCCAAAATTCATTCATGGCCACTATTCTCATCAGCATGTAGTCTTCTCCCTGCTCATATTGTGCCATGGCATCTCCACCTCCATTAGTGCATGGAGGTGGAGATATGCCCACCTCATAGCTACTTTGCTATGTGTAGGTCTTTTCATAAAATCCTGTGGATGGTTCTTTCTTCAATACCTGTATGAAGCTGCAACTCCTGCAGAGACCTCCATGCACTGGGCAATTAGAACATGAGAAAAGTCCATCGTCACAGGTTGTCTTGAGCGTTGCATGTTGGTAGTTGCTTCTTTACCAAGCCCGAATGTTGCTGCCTACCTCACACAGTTTGGTATGGTTGAGCATCATATCCGGACATTTCCACTAACTCAGTGTGACATTCTCTTGCACTCCTTTCATGGAGAACTGCTATTTTCATATACAAACATTGTTCAAGCCAAGTCACATTCACCCTGCACAATTGTTAAATGTGCACTGACTTCTCATGTCCCTGGTTTCATTGTCTTGGCAGCCACTGCCATCAAGTGTCATCACAATATATTGCCTGTGAGGGATTCCATTGTACATGTGTTAAAATTTCTTGTCTCACCCTCATTATTTTCAGAAAAAATGATTGCGGTAATCCTCATATGTAATGGTACCAATGGGTGAAGATAAAATAGTTCTCTTTTGTAAATAAAAATGGACAGAGTGTGGTGGATTGTAAGTTATGTTCTTGGAATTTAGATAGTTGTCTTATAGATTTAAAAATTTAAATTCGCTGACTACTAGTAATCATTACTCTTTGAGAGTCAAAAGAGTATAGAAGAGTTGAAGAATAATTCACTAATAGACCTCAAGAGAAAAAAAAATAAAATGGAAAGGAGAAGAAAGAGCATGTTACTATGAGTTGGATAACTGTCGTAATAGAAGGAATGAAAAAATATAATATTTGAAAATCTAAACAAGTATGATTATGAGGAGCTCGTTTAATAATAGGAAATATTATAGGTAAAGAAAAGGATCAGGTTGATACGATAATGTAAATGACAGAGAATGGAGTAACGAGAGAATTGAAAAGATGGAGATAGACAGGAAATGAAAAATTATATGGGCTATAGATTTTTCTCCAATATTAAGAAGAAAAAAATGTATGCATTGAAGTGAAAAATGCAGATAATAAATTATATTGGTCTTTAATAAAAATTTTGCTTAGTAACAATGACAAAGAATGCAACACAAGCTGAAATTTGATGCAATTATTTTAGAAGCTTTAAAAGTACGGATGTTGACAAAACAAAAAAGGTTCTAAGGAGAAGGTAAGCTCTATATTGAAAATTTGGATAAAGTGAAAGACAAAACAAGGTGATAGACTAAATGAAGAATCTTAAATAAGACCAGTAGCTCAGATGGAGTATTTGGAGTAGGGACATAAACAGGGTAAGATTGATGAATATAATTTCAACAAGTTTGAATACAGGAATAATGGTACCAATTTATAAGAATAAAGAAGATATAAATAATCCTATTAGTTACAAAGGTATATTTTTATAATAAACACAGTTGTAGAGAAATGTTTAAGTCAGAAGAGAGATAGAATATACACATTCTTTGTAGATTTTGAGAATACTTTCATTACCATAAATAGGAAAGCATTATGGGCAGGATTAAAAGACAAGGGGTTAGGTACACATTTGTAAGGGCTGTAGAAAGAATGTGTTAAATATTCTTTGTTAAATATATAAAAAAAACCAGTTATCAGATAATTTGCAGAATATAAGATTAAGATAGGTATGTAAATTAAGCCCAAATCTGTTTAATTTATTTTTATATATAGTAAATGAGATAGGAAAAAAATAGCCTATATTTTCCTTAGTAAACAACAAAGAAATACCAGCATTACTGTTGGCAGATGTTGTTATGAGGTCAGTTTCAGTTATTGATGTATCACAATCCATAGGTATTTTTAATTAAGTATTACAAGGAATGGGGTTTTAGGATTAATAAAAATAAGGCCAAAATGATGTTTTTTGAGAAAGGAAGTAAACTATAAATAGATAAGAAATGGAAGTTGGAAGGAAGAGAAATGAAGTAGTAAAAGAATTTGAGTACCTGGTAGTGGCACTTAACAGCATTGCGGGATGGATGAATAAAAAAAAGGGTATAATTAAAGAGTATTAGCTGTTTGTTTTGATTTGTTTTATTTACGGATGCTCTTTAACATCTAAGGTCATCAGCATCCCATTCTATTCAGGGTGTGAAATGACTGACAAATTTCGCTCAGAGGCCTCTTCTTTCAGGCATGAGGTTCTTTATCGTGCCGTAAATGTACGACATGGGACCCACGACTATACTTCCCTTCCGAAGGAAGCCATGCGTAGGATTTTTACACCCGAAAAAATCCATCGATCCTGGCCGGGTTTGAACGTGCGATTTTGGGTTTAGAAGACAAGTATGGTTACTACTACACTACCAGGACCAATCAGAGTATTAACTGTAAAAATAAAAAGATTATGCACTGAAAAAATACTAAAAATGAAATTATGTAGATTAAAAACAATTTATAATGTAGCAGTAAAGGTAAAAATGTATTGTGGGGTCCAAGTTTGAATTCTGGGTGAGTTAATATGAATATAATAAATAGATTTATTTTGTAAACAAATCATGGGTCTTCCTAACTAATCACCTAATAGAGTAGTATTAGCAGAATTTGGGAGAATACAAAATAAAGGTAAGGTAATTTAAAGAGTTTTTAAATTCTAGTTTATAATAAGGAATTAATGATAGATATCTAGTAATAGGATGCTTAATTATGCCAGAAAGAAATTTCAATTTTTTTTCCCCCATAAAATTTTGGAATGGGTGATGTGTTGAGCTTAAGAGAGTATAATGTTGAGGGATTTTGGAAAGAAATAAGAGGCTAGATTGAAGATATTGGAAGGCAAGAGACATTTAGTAGTTTTAAACATAAAGGTTCACATTGAGCTAGTATCTGGATCTAAAAAAGAAAGGGCAGGGAAAAGTATGTAGATCGTTATAAATCTAGTAATGAAGAATATGCGTGGATTAGTACAGGTGTTCTGAAATTTAAGAGATTGAGCAAGGATAATAATGTGGATACATGTCAATTCTGTGGAGAAACAGGAAATTATTTGCACTGTGTATTAGAATGTAAAGAAACGAAAAAATTGGATAGATGAAATATGGTCTAAAATTTGGATTAATTTACATAAAAAATGATACTAAGCACTGTGCTAAATAAAAGAGGAAATATAGATATTAAGAGACTAGGAAAATTCTTTAGAAAAATGGTCAAGGGAATAAGGATGGAGTTAGAATAATTTAGAAAAACTTTTTTAGAATAATAATTTACAATAAACCAAGACTGCTGTTGTAAATAGTTCCTAATATACTAGAACCCTAATTTGAGCCAGTGCCTGTTCTGATTATCCAAAAGCATTGTTATAATTAAGAGTAAAATAATAATAATAATAATAGTTATATGTTTTATGAATGCCCATTCAATGTGCACATAATTAACTTGTAGCCACATAATAAGCAGAGGGGAAACTGCAATTCGTAAAAGCTATGTTAAAAATAAATATTGCATTTGTATCATTCTTGTCATTTTGTGTCTGTTAAGCATATTTTGACTGCACAAATGGCCAATAAGAGAAAGCATAGTACCTTTTGAATACAATCATTAAATACTTCATACATACTTAGTGGCTGATTTGCTCAAGAGATCACAGGTTCTGAGTTTTGGTTTAGATTATCCGAAATTTTGGAATAACAGGGTTAGGATTAGCAAGGGTCTAATGTACATCTACAACCATAATGTTAAGATCTAATAGAATTTGGATAAGAAAAATCAACTCTCAAGAATATTGAAGTTCTAGGAGAAGAAAATGTACGATTGATATGGGGAGAGGGGATAGGGTAAGGGGGCAGGGAGCTGTCCTTGGTAATCAGAGGATGAAGTCCTTATCCTTTAAGGGTGGAGTCGTTGCTTTCTGGAAACACTGGTCATTAAATTTTAGTAGATTATATATGTGGATTAATTGTTAATATGAATTCAATGATTTTAATTGCATGAATTGGATACAATATGTCTCATATATTTATTTGGTTGTATGTCTTACATGTGCATACAAAACATTTGTAACTGTAATTAAACCTGTATGGTAATGAATGTTTGGAAATAAATTAATTTATTCATTCAAGTTACAAATTGAGATAGGCGTTAATTAAATCAGATTATGAGGGGAATAACTATTTATTTCTCAATATAATCTGCTTCTAAATTTAAGCACTTGACCGCATCTTTTCATGGATCCCTAAAATCTAGGCACCTT
This sequence comes from Metallyticus violacea, assembly GCA_030762175.1. NCBI lineage: Eukaryota > Metazoa > Arthropoda > Insecta > Mantodea > Metallyticidae > Metallyticus > Metallyticus violacea. Next base: position 91,533,109 of record CM060830.1, on the reverse strand, counting down.
AAAATTGTTTTTGCCTCATTTGGAACTGAATAATGGCTTTTTCAACTGTGTCTTCATTGGAATCACATTCTCTTGCAAGGATGTTGTGTAAGGAAATCAGACAAATAAAAATCTAGCAAAGTCTAGGCTATATGTATGATATTCTAGGTTTTGTTTATTGAAGTTTTTCAGCTTCTCTATAGTTTCCTAGAAGTATGAGGGCAAGCATTGTCATGCAACAAGTGACAAATTGTGGTTGCTTCTATTGAATGGCATTGATAAACACTTTGTCTCAGGATGGAAGTGATATACAAAACTGATCATCTGTCCCATTCTCTGATTTTTACATCATGGTGTCAGCTTACACAGCACTCTTTGTAAAAACATGACCTCTCATAAATGATGCTGTAGGTCAAGGCATTTAAACAATCAATAGTAGCAACTGCATTGTCAGTGGTTATCCATGTTTCCTCCAATCAGGTCCTCAACCTGTGCACATTTGCTTATATGGCAATTGCCACTGACTGACCAATACTTATCCAATTTTCAGAGAACTTCTACATCTAATAATTGTAGAAAGTTTGATTATCATAAACAAGCAGCATTTCTTTATGAATATCCTTTACTGTCAGACCTTTTGTGCAGAAAAATTGTATAACAGCGTTACTTAATATTCATACTCTGCTTCTCTGCTTTGTTTTTGTATACCTCAGTAGTGGGAATGGATTTAATGCAAATGCATATTTCTTTTCTGCTGTCTGAAATTGTGCTCACTTGGTATGTTAGTTAATTACTAAATTTCCAACAATTTAAACAATATTTTATGTTGCACATTATGCATATTTTGTCTGTTTTGTTAATAAACGTAATATTTCAGCAGTTTGCTGCATATTTGCTTGTTTTAAATGTATATTTTATAAATATATCTTTATTTTCATATTTGTTTTACATATATATTTCCAAATAATCAAGGAGTTCTTAGAATTGAGTTCAAGTGCGATAGTTATAATTATACATAATATTAAATTTAGTTTAAATTTTATTGTTTAGTATCTCTTAAGGTTTATAAAAATATAACCTACTAATTTACACAAAGAAAATTATTTCAAAATATTTCACCATTAATAGTTTTAGAAAATCAATTTCGAAAATATTCCTGCATTTTCCAAAGCGTTCTCCAGTTAAAACTTCAGCTCATGCAGTTCATTGGTGTGGTGCCTGGTGTATGGTGAAGGCATTGTTTTTGTATAATCATGCCAAAAGTAAAAGTGAGCAACAAAGCTAGGTTGCAGGTGTATCAGTGCAAGATTGAAGTAGATTATGTTAACTACAGATGGTACAATTTTGTATTGTGGAGCGTGTGAGAAAACAGTTGTGACAACAGTTTTCTAGTATTTCGACTTTTGAATATTAATAAACACAAAGATAATATTGAACTTAAATCCTAGAATAGTGTACCTGTACAAAAATTGTTAGCTGTTTTCGAATAGTAACTTTTCACAGTACTCCTTGTATATGTGCGAAGAATTTTTAACTGCAGACTTTCCACTGTGGAAAATCACCAAACCCATCCTCCAGAATTTATACTAAATGTAAATTAATAGTGAATGAATTTCTTGCAGTTTCTTATCAGATTTAACTTTGGGATGTGAATTTCTTTGCAGCCTGTTCGAAGACCATCACTTTCCCCACCACCAGAGTGCATAGTAACATGGGAAGAATACTTACACAGTGAACCAGGGAACCATCCTATTCTTGGTCGCAACCTTGTGTACAAGGAGACCAGCAAGGCATTCAAGGCCACTGTTGCAATGGTAAGCTATGTTAATAATACGTGAAAAATATTCAAACTTGTATATACTAGTATTACTTTGTTTCTTTTCTTGACACATAACACATAAGAACATATATAGATATCTTTTTCAATGAATAATGTTGGAAAAAAGAATATATTTGTAGAAATTTTAATTGCCAATAACAAATCAACAGCATCCTCACTCTTTTAGTTTCCTCTCTATTTTTCAAAACTAATCTCTGTAATAACATTTATCAGTTCTCCTCTGTCAACAAAGGTGTTATTTACTCCCTCTTCCACAACATACTTCCAGTACCACTCTGCTCAAGAAGACATGCCTCTTTCATGAATGATTGCAGAGTGCAGCAGAGAACACCAAGGAATGATGTAAGTGGAAGTTGTAGTGGGACCTCAGGAATGGCAGAGGACAATGAGGGGAAGTTGTAGTGAGTTCAAAAGAAAACAATACAGGTGGATATAACAGCTGTAATGCCAAAAGTAACTTTGCAGAAAGCAGTTTAGTTAGTCACATTTGCAGCGAAATCAAATGGGAAACTGTAATGTAGCAATGTTAAACATAAAGGAAATAATTGATGTTGGAAAATGCATATGTTTTTAACAGTATAAGTTGTGAATTTGTTTTTTAACTTAAGCAAACATAACCTAACCAAAATCTGCAACCTATGTTGCAATTTTTTTCTATGCATTGTCTTCGCTTAAAAAGGTAACATTTATAAGAGTAAGAAAAGTTTAGATAAATCATGAAAATTAATAAAAAAAAACTCAATCCTTGGAGGAAGCAATCCACTACCTTTCCTTTGGTAGCATGATGCTCTAACTAACTGAGCCACCAGTCCAACATGGTAATTATCTGCCTGCATTAGTTAACTGGAGTAGAGCTCAGTTTTCTCCATTGCTGTCCACAGCTGGTCATGAAAAGGCGTGGCTTATTGAGCAGAATGATACTCGAAGTATAGATAAATCAACAAAATTTGTCCCCATAGAAACTCAGCAACAATTAAGAACTGAGTGCAATTGTTCAATTTCAGGAAATGCCTAATTGAAGTAGTGTTGTTTGGGTAAGAATGACAGTTAAGCGTAAAATACTTCCTACACAGTCAACAATAACATTTGGTCAGTGTCCAAGCTGAGGCAGATATTGCTGTGCAGAAAATATACACATAATTATTGTGGAAAATTTAAATTTCGCTTGAATAAAGAACTATTTCATTCTTGGAAAACTCATGGAACAAAAATGGGAAAATATAAATGCAAGATGTGCTTATCTAATGGAACCACAGATGGAGAGGTGTATTGCGCAAAACTGTGGTAAAGGGATACGTTTTTAATGTCCAATTCTGATTAAACTCAATTTTTTATAGCTTTCACTTTCATATATGCATGCAATTGCTGAAACCTTTATATTGGTTGTACTTTCAGTTCCTTTGATTAAATTAACAATATAAATTTAATAATTTAGTAGCCTTTTGAAACATGTAATTTTGTATCCTAAACTTAGGTATTCATTCTTTACACTAAAAAGTGTTCAGTGAGCAACTGGAGATGGGAGAGATTCTCCCAAAACGCATCTTACTTTTGTGTAAGTGAGTGGAGTTTAGTGTAAAAAACGAATACCTAAATTTAGGATATATTACCACTCCATTGTCAACAGCTTCATAAGTACAATATTTATGTCATTTTGTTTTTATTATTTCTACATTGACATGCACACTTTTTCAACAGATGAAGTGTGTAAAGAAATATAAATTTATGCAAAATGAATAATGTGGTACATATAAGGAAAAATAAAAATAAGAGGCAGGAATTGTTAACTATGAATATCGGTGCTTCTATTTCATTGTAAAAAAATAAGTTTTTGAAAATATGCGCAAGGCTGTGATTGTCATTAATTTATCATGTAATTAAAGTAAATGAGTCATTTAAAGAATCCCTCCAAAAGTTGTTCATCTTATGTTGAAGATTGAGAATCTCATCATCAATCTAGCATCCCAATAAAGCTTAATATTCTGCCTCAATTGTTCCAGGTCAAGCTTTTAACACTGGAGGAGGTCTTGTTCATCCATAGTTGTCTGGTTGCTGGCATATGTTGGAATTTTGTGTATGACTTAAACAGTAATGACTCATAGCCAAACATAATCTTGAGACTACTTCTTTATGGTGCTTATCCTTGTAAAGTGACCATAAGTTCTGGATATCCTTCCATTCTTTGGTATTAATTCAAGAGGTTATGTTTTTCTTGTAATATTCTTAGTATTCTTGTCTGTGACTGTTTTAATTGTACCTATTGGTAAGCTTTTTACTGCATGTTCCCTTTTTTTGCTAGGAGGTCTGCAATCTCATTACCTTCAAGGCAAATATGGATGAGACCATTGAAACACAATTGTTTGTTGAGGTCTTTTAACTGTAGTGTAGCTTTCTTAATTTCTCTTACCTTTCTGGAGTATGTGTATTGATTTGACGCTAGCATCCCTCATAAAGTATACAAAAAAGGCAGTGCCAAGTGCCTCTACACTGAAAGAAAAATGTATGTACCAGATGGTTACCAGCAGGCAAGTCTTTTATTTATTTGTTTATTTATTTTCAGAAGTAAAGAAATTGTTAATTGAGTATCAAATTTTGTACTACATGTAATGAAGTATGTGTTCTACATTCTTCCAGGTAATTGAAAAAATCAGAGCAGATATTGAAGAAAATAGTTGTGGATATTTGTGGAAGAGACTGGATGTGGAAGGGAGGTACTTAGCTAATTTGATTGTTGTAAAATGAACACTGAAGCCACACTTACTCTCTTGCTAGCTGCAAGGAAAAACAAACTATGGAACAATCATGGGATTTGTTAAACAATCTATGAGTAAGTTCCATAACAACTTCTTAGCAAACCTTTATACATGGATTGCTAATATTTTTGTTTATTTTTATTTTATATGTTCATCTCACCATTTCCTAGGTTAAACAGATTAATACAGTAAAACTTTGGTAAGCCAGGCCTGTTTGCTCTGCTATCCTGCCATATATGCTCTTTTTTCCTTGTCCCTTGATGTTCCTATATAAAATCAATTAAAATTCACTGTTTAATACGCTTGTCATCCTGTTTAATAAACTGGCTTCTTTCTACTGAAAGTTCTTAAAATATCACATTTTAACAGTAATGAGAAACTAAAAATGTTAATTGGAATTTTGCAGTGAAGCTAATCATACAATTAAGATGTCTATCAGGAGATTTTTAACAATAAATCTTTTTACAGGTGCCAACCTGATATTAAAATCTTTTAGAATACTTTGAAATTTTTTCATAGCCCACATGTGAATTTTTTAAAAGTTAGTTTTTTTTTTTTTTGTCCCCCTGCTGCACGTGTTGTGGTTTCTTTAATAAAATTTTGGTTCTGTAATTTGTGCACATTTTTGTGTACTGGTTCTTTTTGAAAATCACTTTTATCTTTATCTGTTCTTTCTATTTGTTTCTGTTTTGTATATAACATGTTACCATTCTTGGACATTAAAATAATGAAACTTCAATGAAACCTAAAATTTGGAATATGCAGAGAGAACATGCATGCAGACAAACACATCAAAGTTGGTGGTTTTAACACCAAAACACACAAAATGCAGTGATCAACAGCTTAACACACAGGCTAGTTAATCTACAAATTAGCAAAGAAGAATATTTTAAAGAATATAAACAAATAGAAATAACAGTGATTAAAAATAGTTTTAAAAAGGAATTAGTACAAAAAGGTACAGAAATTCAAAATGCAAAAACTACACTTTCAGCGGGAAATAATAGCTAATTTTTAAAAAAAATTCACTTATGGACTATGAAGAAGTTTAAAAATATTTTAAATGATTTTAATATCAGGTTGGCATTTGTAAACAGATTTATTGTTAAAATATTTCCTGATAGACAATGTTAATGACAATATTCCTCCAGAGAAAAAAGCAGACATTTACAAAATAAGTTGTGCAGATTGTGAAAATATCTACAATGGAAAAACAAAGAGAAACATAGGCAGATGGTTAAAAGAACATTTCAGGAACATAAAATACAAGCAAATGGAGAAATCAGCAGTAGTATCTCATTTCTGGACAGAAAACTGTGACATAGTGAATAAAGCAAAATTATTAAAATCAGTACAAGGGCCTACAGAATTAGCAACATGGGAGAAAGTCTACATTTACAAATACAGAGGCAGGTTAATGAACTTAACAATTCTGGGGATGAAAACAAATTTTAAGTTCATCATACCTCCACCAGAGCAGAATACACATTCCCACAGCATAACAAATTATCCAGCAGCCGACAGCTGAGGATGCAAATTCATGAAATGAGTACTACATATTTTAAACAAGTAAGTGAAGCAATAACAGTGTGTAGTTTGACCGAATCATACAATGATCTTAAGTAATGAGAAAGTCTTTTGTGGAATTCCCAGTTACCATTAGTGCCTTCATATCAAGGGTATGCTGGTGGGTAATACCAAAGGATGGAATTTAGCTCTTTATAACTGCAGTGCTTTATACAGAGTCTGATCACCTAGTTGCACCAGTTTCGCATTCCCTTTTAATTAACTGATCAGTGAAGACATATAACACATGTTTGATTGTGAAGTGTATTGGTAGTGCAAGCATGAATAAAAGTGAGAGACAGAAAGTTTTGTCAATATTGTAGAAATTAAAAATTTTCTATGAGCAGGATGAAAATGCCAACATGGATCAGAAACAGTTTGCAGAATCATTAGGATCTCAGATGAGGAAATACTTAAGACATGACAATATATTTGCAATTTCTGAATTTTGCACAAAGAAAAATATAATACAGATTTTAATACTATAACAATTGTAATTTGTTAATGTGCTGTGTCTCACATTACATTGTTTAGATAAATGTGTATGCTGTATTAGCTCTTAATGTTAAAATAGAATCCTAAAATAAGTAATTTCCATTAGTATATGGTCCTACTTAAATGTACGATTATTATGTGGTCCCTTCAAGAGCCCTTACCGAGATTTTACTGTATTTGTAACTAGACTTTATGAATGTTATAAACTCACATAGTATGTGTGAGTTGTTTGCTATATATTTAATTTACTTTTCACTAAAATGTTACTCATTTTACAGTGATAAGCATGAAGAAGAGAAAGTGCTCCTCATGGTGACTGATGCTGCACTCAGTATGATAGACATTTACGACACCGAAAGCCTTGTATCCAAATAGTGTATGTGACTTGCTATGCATAGGGTAGCTGCAAAAATTGGGGAAAGCAGTCCAAATGTGAATGAAGTCATGAATCGTTAAAAAGATGTTTTACAAGGTTCCAGAAAGGGTTATAATTTATAAGGAAAAAGTGAAGGGCGTTCTTTTGTCTCCTGAGGCTGTAATAACTTGGCGTGCTACATTAGTAGAAACAGACATGATTAAAAATGTTTGAGTTATGTGACTTGAAACACTCTTGTTGCTCCACTTGTTATAAAATGTGTTACCTGTTTCGAAGACCTTTGTCTTCATCCTCGGCCATGGAATGACTTAAGAGCAATAAGCAATAAGAGTGTTAAAGTTGACATAACCCAAATGTTTTAATCATACAATTGGCTTCACAGTGATAGTTTCTTATATAGTTTTTAAATAAGAAACAGACATGTTTTATGCCGAGCATCTGGACAAGGCTAAACAAACCAGTATATCTTGTCAGTGTAGAAAAATAAATGCCTTACTATTATTTAGAAGAAAAATTCAATTTTAGCAACCAGTAGAGGCGACAACAAAAATATTTACCTATTTGTAACATTTAATCTTTGTCTGATCGTATTTTATATTTGTCCTACCATTCCTTTTTTTTTCCATAAATAATTTTAAAGATTATTTCAAAGCATTCAAGGTCAGACAAGTTTTCATTGCATAGGTAAAATAAAAATGGTCATATAATGAAATATAAAGTTTTCAGTTTGTGTATTATTTTAATATTTATTTAAGAAATAATATCTTTTAAGTTGATACTTTCATAAGCATCAATTTTATTTTTCTTTTTCAAATATTTTTCTTTACTAACGGGTAAATAATGATTTTCAGGTGATTAATTTGTTAGATGAAAGTAAGGCTGGCTACATACAAAAAACTAAGCTTGTGCTGAGAAGACAAGGACTGCAGCAAGAACTTGTCAAGACACACTTTAGTTTTTTACTGAAAATGATCAGGATTCAAGAAACTTCTAGTATATGTACTGGCCAATGTTCAGGAAGCCAAAGATATTTGACAGCACCTCCATGGAAAAGAGGGAAATGAAAAAGAAGAGAAATGTGGGACTATTTCTTTTACATGCAATTGGAAAGTTCTAGAAAGAGAAAAATGTTTCTCTTTCAGAAGAATATAAGATGATGAAATATCTCAAAATATATCACATCATGTGATGTAGAGAGATTATTTTCAAAGCATAAATTGATTCTGTCTGATAGCATTCCGTGGTCCTTGATAACCTAAATAAAATTTTTGTAACATAATGTGTATTTATTACAAAATAAAATGTTTTGATCAAAGATGAAAGGATTATCTTTTTTAAAATTGTCTACATCCTGCATTTCTATGATGTATCATTGCAGATACTTGTTTTTCTATAAGCATATGTTGCATATTTTAAACATTTTTTTGCATGGTTCTGTATTTTTTTTTTTTTTTTTTTTTTTTTTTTTTTCACTATATTTTCATGCATATTTTAGACCTATAAGATTGCAAACTCTAGTGATTATCTTTGAGAGGGAGAAAGCACATCTACGAAAGGCATATTATTTGAAAGATTTGAAGTGTTATTAGGGTAGTAAATTCTTCATAAAGAGACCAAAGGAAAACTAAGAGAGAGCATTTTCTAAATGCAAAGAATGTAGCTTTGTGTTATAGGGTGACCAAGCTGTTTGAATAAGGTCATAATTCAAATCAGTGAGGAGTGCAATGAAATCACATTTCGGTAGCAATTAATTAGCTTATCTTAAATAATTACAATAGTGATAATTTTTAAGAAAAATGGCAAAGAAAAATAATCAATAAATTATTATTGTTATTTTCATGATTGATTTTTTTCCCCTTGCTATTTTTGTCCGTTTTAATGTTTCTAAAGAAATTATGACACTTAGCCCTTTGAGGACCATATACATAAATTTTTTGAATCACATTTTTGTGTTAATATACTATTAAGCTTATTTATAGAGACTGTTATGATATCCTTAATATATACTTTAACATTAATATCTTTTTCAAAGAGTATTAAAGTTGCACTCTTCCATATTATGCTATGAGCTTGAAAATACAATTTATTTAGGAGGAAAAAGTACAAATTGGTAATTAAATTGTTGTATGACTGAGTTAAGCAACACACTATTGTGGCTTCACTTACTTGTTCATATTAAGAATATGTTTCTTAGACCATCATTGCATCCTCAGCTATTTTTCATTTAATGAATAATTCACAGTCTTTCTTTGGGGGCAATATTCTATGCTGGTGGAGGTGTGATGAACTTAAAAGATGTTTTCACCTCCTGCAGTGTCAAAATTTAATCTGTTTCTGTATTTATATACTAGATTTTCTCATATTGCTAGCTTTTTGGGTCCCTGTGCTGACTTTAATAATTTTTCTTTTTCCATTATGCCATGGTTCTCTGTCCAGAAATGAAATGCCACCATTGATGTCTCCATTTATTTGATTTTAATGTTTCTGAAGTGCTGTTTTAACCAGGTGCATATGTTTCTCTTTGTTTTTTCATACAGATTTTTTTTGCATTCTGCACATTTTATTTGGTAAATACCTGCTTATTTCCTCCTGGAATGCTTATTAATTTTGGAGATTTTTAACATTAAATATGTGTTGGTGTCAATTTTATATTAAAATCATTTGAAACATTTTGGCATAGTCCTAGGGTATTATGTGAATTTTTAAAAAATTACCTTATCTTTTCCTGATGTAATTATTATGGTTTCTTTAATAAGTTTTTGTCTCTTGAACTTCTGTACATTTTTGTGCATAATTCTTTTCTAAATTCATTTATAATTGCTTTTCTTTCTATTTGCTTGTATTCTATCTTGTTAATCAGTAGGTTAATGAGTCTGTATGTTAAGATGTAGATTACTGATTATTTGTATTCTTAGGTTAAACCTGTTATCTTTGATATGATAGTCTGCATGCATTTTTTTTTCAGTAGATTCCAAATTTCTGGTTGCCTTAATGTTTTATTATTTTAATGTCCAGGAATGGTAACACATTATCTACTTCTGTTTCATAAATGAACAATATGTTTTTAATTTTTAAATCCAGCCTTTTTATTTGCTAAAACAACAAACTATTAACAAATATACAAGAAAAAAACAGTTCACAACATTTTTGATACAGTCGAGATGTTTTGCAAATAATTCAGATATCAACTAATGAAACAAAGTTAGATACAAAGGCCTGTTTCTTTATTGCAGCATAAAAGTTTGGTCCTAAATTTCATTCATTTTTTCTTGTTGCATCTTACAAAGCAATTTTTGCATCTTTTATGCACGAAGCAACATCATACCATGTTGCTGTTTTGCCATTATCATTCAAATGAATATTGCTCAGCAAACAGTAATCTGCTCCTTGACATAACAGAAGTAATTTTCAGGTGAGAGGGCTAGTGATATTTGTAACTTTTATTCCAGTTTTAATATTTATTGCCAGATTGTTTTATTTCTTTCATGTTGAAAATTTATGAACCCTCCTATATTCTGCATTGCATATGAATTTGATACAGTATGCTTCAGTAACTCTAATGAGGATAGTGTAAGGAAAATATTATTGGATTATTTATATCTTCTTGGATACTGGGTTGCAAGAAAATAATCTCCTGCTATTTGAATAAGGATACCGCTGTTTAGTAACTGTATCACTTTCATTATTGGGCACAATTATTTCTTTATTAAATCTTCATGGTGTTTATTTGTCATCATTCCTTATGGTGTCCACAATAAGTGATTGCAGCTCAGGCCCTATATTCTGTTTTTTACCATCACTGATTTAATGTATTCATTTTTAAGTGCATATTATTGCATTGCTCATCACATACCCGCTTGATTGCTTTGAGTAGGGAACAATTGCATGTTATCTTATAGCAAGGAGTTACTTGTAAGAAATTTTCAACTTTGTTCTTGTATAAATTTCCAATGTATGCAGCCACAGAGAATATAGTAACTAGGGCCATTCCCATAACTAGTTTGTTTTAGGAATGCTGTATCCTTTACTTCTGAATTTTATAATTATCTATTAAAACTAAATATTTAGGAACATCTACTTATAGATAAATAATCTAGTTAACTATAAATGTTAACATTAATTATTATAATTCTTGCAGAGGAAGGAATTTTCAATCATTGTTACCATCTCCCACAGTAAAGTCACAAAGACAGTTATCAGCTTTACAAAATTTGTTATTTTCTGAAATCTCACCTTTTTCCAGTTTATTGTCTGTAACACTCATACAAATTTGCGCACAAACTGTTGGCAGAGTTTATTCAAGATTTTCATGCACTTTTTAACACAGTTATTACTTGGCAGTTTCTTACACTCATGATTTATTACATGGTTTCCTTGAAACTCTCTTCCTACACTTTGCTATTTGGTTAATTTCCATGACTTTCACAATGGTAATATGACAAAATAAAGTTAAATTTTGTTTATAATATATTTTAAAACTACAGATTTAAATTAACATGCTAAAGTAACACATGCATGAAGTATGCCAGTGGTAGACTGATTAAGTGATAAATATTGTTTTTTTTTCCTGGAAAGGGCACACTGCTCCTCACCATGTATCCAAGCAATGTCATATCAAAAAGCTTGCTACCTCCTGTAGTATGGGCGAGGTATACAATGAGTATGGTGACTATATCTCATCATTTTGTAACACTATCTTTGTAATTCATGTGAAGTAAATTTCTTTTTAGACGGCATCACCATCTTCCAAAAAATAATTTATAATAAGATGTAACACATTCCTTATTCCACAGTGAAGCCACTGTAATAATTGTGGAATTCTTTCAAAATATAAATGTATTTTTCTTCATAATATTGACAAAGTATCATGTGATAAATAAATCACATCTACTTACAAATTCCAATGATATTTCTAAAAGAAATAGATATATAATTAATAGAATTTAAAAATTAATTTAGACAGATCATAACAACTGATAAGACACCACAGCTGGTTTCACTCTAAACTGTATTGTTGTTTAAAAGCCTGCGGGAAGTTAGTTTCATATCTTCAAATAAGAGACAACCGTAATTAATACTGCATTATGGTTTCACGTATAGCTGCTGAAACTAACAGGAAGAAAAGGTTGATGGTTTCATGGCAAGACCACCAGGACACAAAAGGGTTAAAATTTGAAGGAATAAGATATTCAGAAACACTTTAGCTGTTATTTTTAGTTTCTATAGCAACTTAAGTTTCTGCCATTATGAACTCTCAAACAAACTTTTACTATATAATAGAAGCAACATTTTACACTTAGTTCATATAAATAATCTATGTATTAGCTGGATTTTTAAGTTAAGGGCAGTAATTTAATAATAAACAACAAGTAAAAATATAATTCTTTCAGCACTTCAAATAAATTGAAAATATATAGTGTAAAAAATGAATACCTAAGTTTAGGATGAAAATATATGTTACATATTTTAAATATATCAACTGATAAGTTGCTCTTTAATGAAGACATCTTCAATTTTCATGTCTGAAAAATTTATTGAGCTGTGTTATTCAGGTTTTGGGAAACCAGCTATATTCAATTATAGCATTTTGCTGCCCCTTTCTTTTTTTGCTTGAAGTCTCAAGAAGTAGTCTCTGCCTAAGGATGCAATTGGAAGATTATTTTACCTTCTGAACGTTTTGCTTCTCCAGTTATCATGCATAATTGGGAAATATAATAGTCAAAGATATAATTATTTCATTGTAGGCAACTTCTTTCTATATTTAGCAATTAAATTATCTGCTTACAACCCCTAAAATGATTATAGAACTACACCTGCTGTTCGTAAACAGGGTACTTGCTTTATTCTTAATTAGACAGTGAGTTGATTTAATACCCTTATGCTACACTTACCATTGAATTATACAGAACATATTTCACAGACCTTTGCCCATATCATCAGCTGTGCCAGATTCATGTTGGTTGAATGGACTTGGTGTAGCTCTCATGAACATTTTATGAACTTTTGGATTAATTTGTCTTCTGTTGGGTTCATGAAGTTCATAACTTCATATATTTTTATAAAATTTTTTCCGATATTCTTAGCTCCAAAGGTCTATCTATGAATTTCAATAATTTGACTTTCATTTCTATATCACGTTTATCTCTCCAAAAGTGATGTGCAACAGCTGATTTATCTATCTGATTGTACCTGATGTTTCTCCAATGTTCCTTTAGCCTAATTCCAATGCTTCTTTTTGTTTTGTCAATAAAGACTTTGTTGAATTCTGAGCAATTGATTTGATATATTCTTGGCTTCTTCTCATCAGGTATGCTATCATTATCACCGGAGTTGAGCAGATTATTTAGGCTCAATTTGTTCACTGGAGACAAAGTAATCCCAAACTTTTGGAGTATTTAGGCTGAATTTGTTCACTGGAGACAAAGTAATCTCAAACTTTTGGAGTAATTTCTGGAATTTTTTGGTGGCTCATGGTGTAAATTTCTTGTGAATGATAGTTTCTTTTTTTGCTGACAATGTTGTGACCTGTTTTAACCTCTTCTCTTGTTTGAATTTGTTGATTTTCTTGTCTACAATTTCTTGGCCTTTCCCATTGATTTTTGCTGTTTGTATTATGTGAGAGTACTCTTCGCTGTATTCAAACTCATTCACTTGGGTTATGTTAATGGGTCTGTGTGCTAAGCTGTTGAAGCCATGGCCTTTATGTAATTTTCAGTCTACATAACCTTCCAAATTTAAAATTATTGTGTTCTTTAAATCTTTAAGTTAAGGAAAGGAATCATGTCTTGTTCTGTTTCAGAAGTGAATTTAACTTCCCTATCTTGGGTCTAGCAGTTTCAAAGCATCATCCCCGCCTGTGGTGCCTCAGTAGTGAAAACGGGCGTTAAACACTATTCAAAAAAAAAAAAAAAAAAAAAAAAAAAGCATCATCCAAGTGATGATACAATTGTTAATAAGAAACAGTTGGATGATGCTTTGAAATTATTAAACCTACAAGATAGGGAAATTAAATTCACTTCTGAAACAAACAGGACAACATGTCTTAATCATACCTCACCCATTCCATTCCTTACTAACTCTTCCCCAACTTTTGTTCACCCAATAGAAATCCCTTACCCCAGACTCCTAAAATTTTAAAAATTATTTAACAAAGAAACCTCTGACTTCTGTTGTATCTTAAACTCTCTCCATTACCCACCCTCTCTCACGAACTTTCCCCATTTCCAACAATGCCCATGCATTTGCAGCATTTTTTGGAATTCCCAACATAATCTTACAAAACCTACTGATTATCTTATACATCAATTACCAACTTTCTTCTAACCCCCATATTTCAATGCCGTATGCCCACCTTGACTCCACCAGTGTCCTATATATTCTTTTAAACCAATTCACCTTCATCTCTGGTGCAACAAACATACATTTCTTAATTAACTTCAAAGATAATAAACCCTTAGTTAATATTCATTTCTTTTGTTTCTCCCATTGACCGGAGGAGCTCAGAACCATTCCTAAGTATGGAAATTCCTTCACAATCTGTATCTCCCTTCCCAACATAAACTACTTCTCATTTCTCCTCAGCTTATTTCCCTTTTTAATACCATTCCAAATATTATAAGCTTAAAGTTGATTATATATTAAGAGCTTCCATTCACTCATAGTATTTATTGTGAGTCTTTCTGCCATATCTAGTTCCTGAAAAGTCATTGATTAAGATCATTGTGTGATTGAGTCAAACTAACATTCAATAAGCTTAATATATGATTAGCTTCACCTTGCAATGTTCCAATTAACAATTTTAGTTAAAGTATCTGATGTTTATAAATATTGTACTTACAAAGTTGTTGACAATGGAGTGGCAATATAACCTAAACTTAGGTATTCATTTTTTACATTAAACTCCATTCACTTACACAAAAGTAAGACGCGTTTCGGCAGAATCTCTCCCATCTTCAGTTGCTCACTGAACCGCCATTACTTGAAACTATGGCTGGACAAACGGATGTTCTTGTGGTGGCCTCTGTTGGTTGAAGTAGGAAGTTGCTGAGCTAATCCATAGGAGGAAACTTGAAATTCATTAGGTTTTCTCTATTTTTTAATATGAAAATTTTTTCCCAAGTGGATAACTCCAATGGGTTGTGTAGATGTTTCAGCAGTTCAATTCCCGGTTTTATTTCATGGTTTTTGGTACAAAAGTGAGCTGCTACTGCTGATTTATCCATCTGTTTAAACTGAATATTCCTAAAATATTCTTTCCTCCGAATTTCCAAATTTCTTTTTGTTTTGCCAATGTAGCTCTGTTCACAATCTGCATATTTTATTTCGTAAATTCCTGATTTCTGTTTTGTTGGTATGGAATCTTTTACTGTGCAACCTAATAAATTCTTGATGTTGTATCTGTTGTTTGGGGCTAACATTATCACATGTTCTTTGAAGATTTTCTTGAACTTGTTGTAGTAAATTGGATGGTAGGTGAAACTTTTGAATTTCTATTCTTCTTTTTGTTTTTCAGTGTGGAAACTTCCCTTATCCCTTTTTGTCTTTTAGATTTATTGATAATTTTTATCAGTGTCTTTATTGAAACCATTGATTATAGCTGTCTTTATTATTTGTTTGTATTCTATTTTGTACTCTGCTTCTGTGAGTGGATTATTCATCAATCTGTGTGCCAAACTGTGAAAATTGCATATTTATATTGAATGGGGTTATAACTCTCATTTTTATGTAGTTTTCTGTGTGTGTTTCTTTTCTGTAAATTCCAAAATTCAAACAATCTCCATTCCTTATAATTTTTAAATCTAGAAACAGTAGCTACCCATTTCTTTCTTCTTCTATAGTAAATTGTATGGATTCATGTTGCAAATTAAGAAGTTTCAGAACATCTATTGAGTGTTTCTTCGGTATTATTGCAAGAATGTCATCCACATACCTATACCATGACTTGAAAATTAAAGGGAAGGCTTTTGTGATGTGTATTTCAAATGAGCTCATGAATAACTCTGTTAGAAAAGGTGACAAAGGGTTTCCCATAGCTAGGCCTGAAACTCGCTGGTAATATTTTTTGTTGAAGCTGAAGTAATTTTGTTTAATTCAAATATTAGTAAGTTTTAATAAGTCTTCCATTTCTTCTGTTTTTAAATTTATTGATTTTAACCATTTCTTTAGTATAAGCATAAGTTTATAGGTATGCTCAGGAATAAGGCTTTTACATCAAATGAAACCATTATATCTCCAGCCGTAATTCTGCTATTTTCAGGTTTTTTGACAAGGTCAAATGAATTTTTAATGCTCAAACTTTGGAATCTCTTAAAAGAATTGAAGACTTTGATAAATTTGATGAAATTGATAAATTTTTATGCCATTTTATGCCCCATTCCATATAAATATGCAATTTTTCACAGTTTGGCACACAGATTGATGAATATTCCACTCACAGAAGCAGAGTACAAAATAGAATACAAACAAATAATAAAGACAGCTATAATCAATGGTTTCAATAAAGACGCTGATAAAAATGATCAATAAATCTAAAAGTTAAAAAGGGGTAAGGGAAGTTTCCACACTGAAAAACAAAAAGAAGAATACAAATTCAAAAGATTCACCTACCATCCAATTTACCACAACAAGTTCAAGAAAATCTTCAAAGAACATGGGATAATGTTAGCCCCAAAGAACAGATACAACATCAAGAATTTATTAGGTTGCACAGTAAAAGACTCCATACCAACAGAACAGAAATCAGGAATTTATGAAATAAAATGTGCAGCTTGTGAACAGAGCTACATTAGCAAAACAAAAAGAAATTTGGAAATTCAGAGGAAAGAACATTTTAGGAATATTCTGTTTAAACAGGTGGATAAATCAGCAGTAGCAGCTCACTTTTGGACCAAAAACCATGAAATAAAATCGGGAATTAAGCTGCTGAAACATCTACACAACCCATTGGAGTCATCCACTTGGGAAAAAATTTTCACATTAAAAAATAGAGAAAACCTAATGAATTTCAAGTTTCCTCCTATGAATGAACTCAGCAACTTCCTACTTCAACAAACAGAGGCCACTACAGGAACATCCATTTGTCCAGCTATAGTTTCGAGTAACGGCGGTTCAGTGAGCAACTGAAGATGGGAGAGATTCTCCCAAAATGCATCTTACTTTTGTGTAAGTGAATGGAGTTTAGTGTAAAAAATGAATACCTAAGTTTAGGTTATCTGATGTTTGTTTGTGTCTATATGGAATAGCTCAACACCTATAACAGTGGAATAAAGTAGAGGGATATTGTATAATGACAGTGAGAGAAAAAGTAAATGTGCTAAGTAAATTAACTGACAGAACCTGTGTTCTGCTAGAAAAATCAAGCCTAAATAGAGGTAGCAGAGAATTTTAAGATAAATAATATTCTCATATGAATATTGATTGTTTAAATCAGGGAGGTGGAAACTTATTTTATTGCTACCAAACAAAAGGAGCAGTAAGGAATGTTGGCCAACTAAAACTGCTTCTATTATTGTTGTTAATTTTGTTATCAATATTGGGGTCATCCATGGAAAACCAGCACACTGCAGAATTGTCATGTGTCAGATTTTCTTGAAATTTTTTACACACATTCATCTTGTGAAAAATGCTTTATTGCAATGTTATTTCAATATCTTAATAAGAACAAATATATGGCATCTTAAAGTAACTAGAAAGTTATTTTGAAGTTTCTCTCTTTCAAGAAAAAAGTTTGTTTTAGTCATAACTTTTGATAGATTCGAAATAGAAAATTAATTGATAGCTTTAAAATAAGCTATCAATTAATTTCTTTCAATTATAAATATAGTACTTAAATTCATTTTTACACTGTTTATGGTTTCATAAAAATGAGAATTTAATCAGGACATATGTTTTGTGGACCTTTTATCCACATCATCAGCTGCTCACAACTAATGGATCATTTGCAGAAGATGGGTAGGTAGGAATGCAGGTGGACTCTGGTGGTCTTGTGATAAACTTAAATAAAATGCTGTCTGCTCCAGGGATGTCAAAATTCATAAAAATATTCTCTTATTTTTTTATATAAATCATTTACCATATATTTAGTTCTTTTGGTTGTTGAACAGTTTTTAATAACTTGATGCCTTTTTCTATTTCATGGTTTTCATTCCAAAAATGTGCTACTACAGCTGATTTATGTATTTGTTTATAATGGATGTTTCTTCAATGTTCCTTCAACCTAATGCATATATTTCTCTTTGTCTTTCCTATGTATATCTTTTTACAATCCTTACAATTAATTTAGTAAATACCAGATTTTTCTCTTTGGGCTTGGAATCATTTTGTTTAATTTCAGTAAAGTTTTTATGCTGAATCTATTTTGAGGTGCTAACATAATATTGTACTGCTTAAAATTTTTTTGAAATTTCTTATTAGCTGATGGATAGTAAGTGTACTTTTTATATGTTTTTTTCCTTATTAAATCACTCAGAGTTGTTAATTGTTTAATTCTGTTTTTTTTTTTGGAATCTTTTGATTTTTTGGTTAATCATCTGTTTGTTGAACCCAATATTAGTGCATGTCTCACTGTGTCGATTCCAAATTTAATATTGAAAGTATATTTTTCTTATGTAAAAAATAGTTTTTGCTGTCAAAATAATTTTGGGTATTGCACTTTAAAGTATCAGTTGTATTTAAACTTGCCTCTGAAGAACTTTTTTCACAAATTGCCAATTCTAATGGTGGTTCATGAAATCTTCCAGCAGTTAAGATATGTGATCTGCGTCCTTTGATGAAAATTTATATGTTTTACCAGTTTCGGACGTGGGTGTGACCAAAGACAAAATTTGACCTGTCATTATTATTAATTCATCTGACTAAAGGAATCACAAATGAGGATAATGGTTCGTGTAGGTAAAGGAATGTGACTAAATTTTTCATTGTCCTGAAATTTATCAAACAAATAACTAACTACCAGTGGTCCTCAAACACCACAATCATGTATCCTCTAATAGTTATCAAGGAAATGGTTTTACTTTCTTGCCTACAAGAATAGTTATTTTGGTGTCAATATCTCATTATTCTATGATCTTGAATGAGCACCAAGAATTTCATAGTATCTTGAAGAACACTTTCACAAGGATCCTTCCCATATGAAGTGGCAAAGAAGTGCCATTCAGCATTCATTCTTTCTAAAATCAATATTGTGAAAGCATAAGTTGATTATATTGTGCTTGTTTTTATACTTTACTGATGCACCATCTTAAAAGTAGCATATGTTTGAAATATTTTATATATTTTCTTGCAAAAATGTAATGAGATGTTTTTTTTTAAATGTGTACACAGTCACAGATCATGAAATAAGTACTCTGATATAACAGCAAAACAAAGACTTTGTCATTCATTCATGAAGTGTTTGAAATAACAAAGGGATGAGTGGTAGCTTGAATATTTATTCTAATGAAATCCTTGTGATGCATCATCCTATATAATAAATAAATAGTTTATTGAAAAATATCCCAAACAACAACAACTCCATTTTTAAGAGATGTCTTCTTTCTTTCTTTCTATCTTTCTTTCTTTCTTTCTTTCTTTTTTTAAGAAAGAGAATTGCTGTTGAGCTATGACTTCATGTACTTTATGTTGCCTGAGGTTTGTCAGGTATTTTTATACAAAATTTTCTGCTGAGAATGTGAGGATATTGAGATTGCATCTGTATGTAGTTAGTTACAGCCTTATATATGGGAGATGATACATGTTAAAATAATTTTTCAAATTGAACAAATATACATTGCTGAAAAATTGTAAACACAGTTTGAAAGTACATTTAATGAGCTTTAAAATGGACTACTTGAAAACGTTCATGTTCATAATTTTATAAGGTTATTTAACAATAGCTTAAAACATGCATTTTTTTATTTAATTTTGGCGAGAATTTAAAGTATTGTAACTTTTCAGTTATTGATTAGATGACATTAATGAATTATCTGGAGACTGTTAAATATAGAATGAATGTATATACAAATTTTCAAGTAAATTTGAAGGGGTATTGTTTCACTTTCTCAAAAAGTGTGAGGTGTTTTATGGAATCTCCTGTTATAATAAAAGATATGAATTTCCCTCACAATGGGAATTTTATACCTATACATTGCATATTGAACACTGTCGATGGGCCAAATGGAATGTCTTGGAGGGTTGATCTGAGGTCGCAGACTGCATTGGAGCACTTTGGGTTAAATCTTAGTAGAATTACTGTATATATGACAGTATACTCTTTTAAAATTTCATTTAAAATTAGTAGGAGTAAGTCATTTTGAAAATTGAAGTTCTAATACATTTCCCTTTTAGAATTTAGTTAATGTTTCTATGAATTTTAAACTATTTCAGACAGTTGCTGAAACAGATACAAATGCCTGAGTAAGCTATGTTCAGTGCCAAAGAGAGGAATGCAAAGTGTTGCTTATTTGTAAGGATAGCATTACAGGAATGATAAGACAAATGTAAACAAAACTCATCAAGCATCACAGTTTAACATGCTAGTAAGACTACAATAAAAAAAAAATGTATGACAATGTGTGCAGATCTCTGCCCTTTCAGTATTGTATTTTTAGTAGTATTTATTTCTCATGCATCAACATATAAAATTTTATTATAAAATTTTATAACAAAATGAACAAAACAACATTAATTTTAAATATAACAAGTAAGAACAGTGCCTTCGGCAATTCCAGAAGGCACTAACTCCAACCAAATGTATTCCAATTTGATTGGCTCAGTTGCACAGTCCCCGGTTCATCAGCAGCTACCTATTGGAATATCCAGGGAACCTGGCTCTGATCCAACCAGAAGCAAAACACAACACTAAAAATATTTTATACATTCAATACAATATTAAATTATATTTCATACATTGCTAAAACTTCCTGCTTTTTTAATTAAACCAATTCAGCCAAATTTCTATCCTTGAGATATGCTTATTCCTTAGGACCTTATACACACTAACAACCTGGTTATTGGTATATAAGAATCCTGTTTAACTAATGCTAGATAACTAGTTCCATTCTCTCCCCTACTCATTTCATCCTCCTTTCACTATCTGACAATTCTATACTATTTCTCACACACCTTTACTTAGTATTTTAACCTGTAACCATTTTTGCTTTACCTTGCCGATGTATTTTTCCAATTCCTAATGTTTTTGTCTGATTTTAAATTTGAAATTCTTCTGCTTCTTATTCATTTGGTAAATTTTCTCATTTTCATAATAGGAACTGTTCCCTCCAAAACATGGTTTGCTTATATTCTAATATATAATGCCAAGTGCTATCTGGTTCTTCACACATAGGACATATCCCCTTAATATACCATTTTTAATCCCCTTAAATATGTTACTCCTGTTCTAAATCATTCCAACCCTTCCCTACCTGCCTTATCACAAATTTCAATATATCTTTCTCTTCCACACACATTTTTTAGTATACTATATATTTCAGAAATTTTTTGATATTAAGATTTGCCCATATTTCCTGTTTTTTGATATCCTGAATTCTTATTATTATCTCTTTCCAAAATCCTCTACCCAATCTTTCTCCCTCGTACCATATAGGTCCCATGCCCACTTCTTATACAATATTTTGGATATTAGTAATCCAAGTTTCTATCCCCTTAATTTTTCCTTGTGTTACAAACACTAATTAATGATAAAAGTCCTCTTCTAATCTCCCTATTCTATGCAATATTTCAATACTCTTTCTATGACCTTGCTTTTATAACCCAATCATCCTAGTTCCATTAGGGCAACCTCATTAGGTGACGATCTAGGTAAGCCTAAGACAATTCTACAAAATAGTCCATTTATCATGTTTACCCCTTTCCATCCTCTGCCTGAGCCCAAATTTCTATTCCATACATCATTCTGCTTTCCACTATTGAGCCATATATTCTCTCTAACCATTTTACTTGCATATTTGGTATTTTGTTTACAAAAGATCTGATTACATTCATGGCTACTTTTCCTTCTGCTACTGCTTTCCGTTTTTGATCGCTCCATTTCCCATTACAAGACAATCTAACACCTACTAAATAATGCATTTTTGTGATAACTTCAATTTCTCTACCCTCCCACCACCATTTTTCCTTATTTTTTAATTTGAAGCCTTTTTTCATCACCATAATCTTTGATTTGTTTTTATTTTGGGATCCCATTCTCTACAAAATGTGCCTATAGCTTATAATGATTATTTTAATCCTATACTTGTTAAAGAACTTGTTACCAAATCATCTGCAAAGAGCAGATATTTATAGTTGGCAAATGTACATTACCCATACTAATTTTTCTAGAACATTATCAATAAATAGATTGAAGAGAACTGGGCTTAATTTACATCCTTGTCTTAAAACTACATTTCTTGATATTTTATCTGTAACCCTCCCTCTTTCAATTTAACACAAAATTCATTTTCTTTATAAATATTCTGAATTATCTTTATAAAATTCTTACTAACTCCTTTCCTTTTCAATTTAATCCAAAGTGCTTCTCTAGAAATTGTGTTGAAAGCTTTTTCTAAGTCCAGAAACAACAAATAAATCCTACCTCTTTTGTTACTAAGACATTTATCTACTATGTTCTAATTATAAAAATATTGTTAACTGTTCTTTTACATTTCCTAAAGCTTGATTGAAATGCCCATTCTTGTAATCTTTTTACTAACCCCAGTGAAGACTTTTCCAACAATTGAAAGTAAACTAATTCCTCTATCATTTGCTGGGTTCCTAATATCTCCTCTACCTTTATAAATTGGTTTACAATTTACACTTTCACAATTGGTATTTTTCCTTCTTCAAAGATTATGTTCAGTAATCGCCCCAGTAAATTTAATCTGTCAAGGTCTTCTACCCAAGCTTTCCAACATTCCTCTGGTATTCCATCTATTCCACATGCTTTGTTAATTTTTAGCTTTGTTCCAAAACTTCACATGAAGTAATTTTGCTATCTAACAAGTGTATTTTCCATAGTTTATTAATATTCAAATTATCTTGTATAACCAAAGTTTTTAATCCCAAAAGACCCTGAAAAAACTTACACCATTCTGTTGGTGGTACTACATTATCCTGCTCCCCTTTCTTTTGCACATTTTACTTATTGCCCAAATTGCCTTGTTATCATTCTTCTTCGCTGTTTGGTTTATCTGCTAAGATTTTCTCCCCACTTTTCCTTTTTTACATCTAATATGCTCCTGTGTCCTCATCTTTCTATAAGATAAGTGTTCCTATCTATCTGCTGTCCTGTTTGTCCTTAACATTTTAGCTCTCTCTGTACCCTTCTTCTTGTTTCTGAACCTTCTTTATCGTACAACTATCATTTGCTTTTAGCCTCCCCTCAGACACTTTCATTTTGTTCCCTTCTCTTATAACGGCCTCCTCTGTAAAAAATACATTCTTCAACTTTTCTATCCTCTAATGATGCTGACAAATATCTCTCCCCCATACATTCCACGTCTTAATTTAACTTTGTATGGAACATTTCAGCTAAAATAATCCATCTGTAATGTTTTAATTGGGTACTTAACCCAAAATTTGGCTCCCTCCTAGTATCTTCTATTGTTTGGATCTCCATTCTTAATGGGAAATGATTACTTGCACTTATATTATCTGTAATCTCAAAGTGTACTGTATATCTATCCAGACCTAAGGTATATAATATATAACCTATAACACATTGTCGGTTCTGGTGGTCTAGTGCTAACCATACTTGCCTCGTAAACCCAATATCATGGGTTCAAATTTGGCCAGGATCGATGGATTTTTTTCGGGCTTAAACATCTCAAGTATGGCTTCCTTCCGAAGGGAAGTAAAGCTGTGGGTCCTGTGTCTTACATTTATGGCACAAAAAAGAACCTCAAGCCTGAAAGAAGAGGCCTATGAGCAAAATTTGTCGGCAGTTTCACACCTGGAATTGAATGGGATTTTGATGACCTGAGATGATAAAGGGTGTCCATAAATAAACCAAATCAAAAAAAAAAATCTATAACACTTTTCCCATATTTGTTTACAAAGGTGAATGCTCCTCCCCTCATCTTTCCCTTTTACTCCACGCATCAAGAAGTTATTTTCCTTACAGAACTATATTAGTTGTTTGCCCTCATTGTTGAAAACTTTATCATTAATGTAACACTTCTCTATATTTACTTCTATTGGGCCCCAAGCATTGAAATCTACCCTAATCTGTTCTGTTCTTTCCCTATTCTTGCATTTAGATCCCCCACTAGCATTAATTCTATATCTGTAAATTTGTCTTGTAGTTCTTCAATGTTTTGTCCCAATTTAATGATCAAATTTGAATCATAAAAGCTTGAAGAGCTAGGTGGATTATAACAATACCTAAACACACTTGTGTACTTATTTGCACTTATTTCCTGTTATTAATCACTGAATATACACCACAGCTTTTTATCACCTAAATTCTTTTCAACCCTAATTTTGAAATTTTTATCTTTTTTTACAAATAATACTATGCCAACAGACTACCGACCTTTTTCTTTAACCTTCACCGCTTTTTTTCCATAATAATTATACCCAGTGATATTTATAACAGAATCCTTTAATATCCATGTTTCAACTGCTGTTAACACATTGCCCACTTGATGAATGCCACCATTTCATATTTTCGCTGTTAACCTTTCAACATTCCAGCTTACTACATAAGGTATACACCCTCCCTACACTGAATCCTTTCCCCAAACCTATAGTGCTCCAACTTCGCTTTGCTTCTTGTAAATATTTTCCCTTTATCTGACCAACTTAATTTCATTACCTGCATAATACTTCCCCCAGGCATGGAGATTTCACTCAACCCGAACTCTCTTCACATATTCAGACCAGCTGTAGAACCCAGTGCTTCTCTGTTGACATCCTCGCACAGCTGTTGAGGAGACTGTACAATGCATCATGATGATGTCATCAGCTTCAGTATTGTAAGTGATGAGGGATTCATTAGTTCGTCTCAAGAGTTAATTACCATTGGTACAAGATGTTTTACCTTCTCCAAGGACTGAGTTTTGTCACATAAATGATATGGTTGATCAGATGAGGTCTGAAATTATTTCTATATTGAAAGAAACCATTGAAAAAAAGCAATGTGCAACGACATGCAATGTCGGAGACTACCAGAGGAATCGTTACTTGACAATAATATCAGTATACATAAACGATTGTGAGGACCAATGGAAGGTATGTAATAATGTGCTGCTCACAGCCAAGTTCCCAGAGGTAATGAAAACTGGAAAAAATATTCTTATGAGCAAATGATGGAGCTAAAAATCTTTTCTTCTGAGCTTGAAAAAGTAATATTTTTTTACAGACCAGGGACCAGATATTGAGAAAGCTCTGGATGATCATAAAGTTTTGTCATGTACACCGCATTAAGGCATACACTGCATAAACAGTGAGGTTGTTAATGTTTTTCATTCCATCCAGAGTGCACATAAAAGCCATGGAATATATGAAAAGATCCAGTTTAGTGACAAACTAGAAAAAAAGCTGCTTCCAGACTTTGAAACAAGATGGAATAGTGTATTAGGATGCTAATGCATTGCATTCACGGAGGAATCAAATGCAGGGCATCTGAATACAAACAAACAAGCAGGAGAAGATGGGCTTTTTTTTATCATGGGAAGTAATGGAAAGTGTAAAAGATTTCCTGAAGTCATTTAAAGAGGCTACAGATGATCTGGAGGGTCCAGTCTTGCCATTTGTAGTGCCATGGATCTTCAGGTTGCTGGATTGCTGTGAAGTTATAAATCAGGGTGAAATGCTGAGGAAGCAGAGACATTCCTTAAAGAAAAGGTTTAAAATGAATGATATTCATTACATTGGAACTTTCCTATGCCCTTCTTTTAAGGAACTTCTGGTTCTAAGTGAAGGCAGAAGAGAAAAGATCCATGAAACTGTTTGGCAGATGTTCAGTAACATAATAGTGACAAGTGAAAGAAGATCTTTTGTGAAGAAGTTCACAAAATGGCAGTAATCCCCATCATATTGCACAGATGAACTGGAAAAGTGCATTAACCTGACGATGATGACTGCTAGGATCTCCTTTCTTGGTGGAAGAGAAATGCAAGCATTTTCCCAAAACTTACTAAAGTGGCAAAAGAAATTTTGTGTCTTCCGGCAAGCAGTGCTGAAAGTAAAAGAAATTTTAGCAGAGCAAGATTAGTTGTATCAGGAAAAATGAAGTTGTGTCAATCCTGATTGCAGAAATGATATATTGATTATTATTTATAACAATGAACATTCCATCTGAATTGACTTTGAATCATGATATTAAAGCTGTTTGATTTATATGAGCAAGATAAAATGTTATTGTTTTTCTAAACTTAAACATTTTTTATTCTAAACATTTTTTGAAATGTATATAATGTAGAGTATATACTAATTAGGCAGAAAGTACCACAGAAAATCTCTAATTTATTCATTTTTTAATATGCTTATTTGTTAAGATTCTATGTGATTGTACTACAATAGGTGTAAAAAAACAAATGCAAAAAATTTTAGAGGAAAAAGGCAGCACCATCCTCCCTATTTGTCACATTTAACCCCTTCATACTCTTATCTATTTCCAAAGCTAAATAAATGTTTAAAAGGGAAGAAATTTTCATAGAATGAAGCAGTGATGTGTAATATGGAGGAACAGTTTGAGAGCAAGAAAAACGTTTTTTAAATAGGCTTAGAAGTCCTTTATGAATGTCATGGTAAGTGTATGGAGGTAAAAGGTGATTATATTAAATCAGAAATATGTTTTTTAAAAAATCTTATACTGCTTCAAATAAAAAAAAAGAAAATACTTCCTAGAACAGTTGGGGAATAGACTGTAAGAGAAAAATAACATAATAATAGACATAATAAATCTAAATTATAGCATAAAAGAATATACTGTCTAATAATGGACTTATTTGTACTAACATTTAAACTACAGAGAAAAGAAATATAATTCCTTTTCTATGGAAGGCTAAGAATTTAACAATATCCCCTTATATGTATGTCCATTATTTTTAAATAAGACCACAATGTTGTATCACTTTTCTAATAATTTTTAACTATGCCGTGTAAATATTTATGTGGTAATCTTTTCAGAGAACATTAGCTTCTATTAATATCTTTGGAGCTTTAAAGTATAAAGTTAAAGAACCCTAGAATTATTAGACTTTTAAGTTAAGGGGTATTTAGATATTACATTTTAATTATGTTACGTATTAATTATGGTAAACATTTAAATAATTCATAATGAGCAATTTGATAAATACATATCAGTATTAAATTTAAAACTAATTTCATGTTGAAACTAATTCAGTGAAGCAACTAATATAATCTTAAATAGCTAGTGAAAATAGCATGCCTGTGAAACAGGTTCTGTATAATTCAATAGTAATGGAGCATAAGAGTATTAAAGCGAATCATTAGCTATTTAAGAATATATTAGTTTATTGATTTTCTGTATTTAAATAGCATAAAACTTTGCTTATTAATATATTTATTTTACAAGATTAAGAGTACTGCTATTTATAATCTTTGTGCTTTTCTGTTGCAGAGCCCGGACTTCCCATTGTCAGTGGATATGTTACTCAACGTCCTTGAGGTTATTGCACCATTTAAGCACTTCAGCAAACTTCGAGAGTTTGTTCTTATGAGACTACCTCCTGGTTTTCCTGTCAAAATAGGTAAGAACAATTCTATAAATTCTAGTTTTTTACTATATTTCAGGCTGTCAGAAACAGATGTAACATTTCTTTACCCAGAGGACAGGCTGGACAAAAATACAACAGAATATTTTCATGGTCCTTTATCAGGGTTTCAGTCTACTAGTGTTAGTGTTGGTCAGTTTCTCATGCTGATGTGTTGATAAAGAAGAGATAAATAAGGTATGGAATAATGAAAATTAATGTAACTTTCTTCATTGTTAGACCTTAGAATAGCATTTAAGAAACTCTTGAAAATATGTTGCATGTAATATTTAATAACACTTCTTCACAACATCGAAACTAGTGCTTGCTGTTAAAGGTAGCCTAGCAGCTATAAGAAATATACACACTAAGAATAGGACAGAATAAAAATGCACTAGGAAGAAAAGCACATGAGTTGTTCTTGTGAAGAATGTTTCTCTTAATTCCTGAAAGTTATTTAACAAGAAGTTGGATTGTGCGGAAGAAATCTGAAAAAGTATATAATTATTTTTATTTTTATTATTTGGTTAAATAGCAATAGTATAACTATTGTATAAAATATAGTGAACTTTTGTAACAGTGGTGTCAAATATTAACATTTAAAAAATGGAGTCAAAATTGTAACATACACACCACTAAAATTCAATAAAATGGAAGACTAGTTTCGGGAGCCATCGCTCCTATCATCAGTTCCTGGTCTCGTAGACCGGCAGTCGGTCTACGGAAGACTAGTTTCGGGAGCCATCGCTCCTATCATCAGTTCCTGGTCTCGTAGACCGGCAGTCGGTCTACGGAAGACTAGTTTCGGGAGCCATCGCTCCTATCATCAGTTCCTGGTCTCGTAGACCGGCAGTCGGTCTACGAGACCAGGTGTCGGTAGTGTAGTAACCACTACACCACCAGTCGGTCCTGGTGGTGTAGTGGTTGCCATACTTGCCTCCTAAACCCAAGATCGCGGGTTCGAACCCGGCCAGGACCGATGGATTTTTTCGGGGCCTAAAAATCCTAAGTATGGCTTCCTTCGGAAGGGAAGTAAAGCCGTGGGTCCCGTGTCGTACATTTACAGCACGAAAAAGAACCTCAAGCCTCAAAGCGAGGCCTCTGAGCAAAATTTGTTGGCTGTTTCATGCACTGAGTTGAATGGGACGCTGATGACTTAAGCTGTTAAAGAGCGTCCATAAATAAAAAAATCATCATCATTGAAGTGCTAAGTTGTTACATATAATAGACTACCCATTGAATCTGGCCCTGGCCACTATTCAAATGAGTAGCCCGCTTAAATTTAACAATTAAATATGATTCGTATTATAGTTATCTTTAGTTCTTTGTTTATAATCATACATTATTGTTCCTTCTCTCTTTTAACAATCCATTTCCAATTGATTTTTACTTTCTCTAAATATTGCCCTGTGATATTGCAATTTTTGTCTAAAATTTGATTTATATTAGTATTCCTATTTTCTCTAGACTATACACTTTCTCCAAATCTTTGCTTCCTTGTAGGACATTCATCTTGTGGACATCTGTTTCTTTGCCCTTTCAACATTTCTACTCTTAACCATGCTATCCCCCCTCTTTTTTCTTTATTGGTGCTGTCTATATGCCTCTCTCTTTCCCAATTGTTTTCTGTTTGGAACAGAAAATAGTGACCTCTTCTCATTTATCTGACTGAATATCTTCAAATATTCTTCTAATTCCCTTCCAAAAACCTTTCTTGTTTGTCTCTCTTTTTCTCCAAACATCTCCCAATCCATTATTTTCTAAGTTATTTCTTAATTCACTTATCCAACCTGAGGTTTGTAAACTCATTCCTTGATACTTTAAACATTGTTTTACCAAACCAGCTTCAACTAAATCCAGGATCCTGTACCAGTGTTTCAAAGCTCTCTTCATAATCAATCCTTTCCTTAAATAAATTGTACTTACGAAGCTGTAGACAACAGAGTGGTAATATATTCTACACTAATGTTTTGAACATGTTCACACTAACTCCACATACTTATATAATACTAGGACATGTTTTGGAAACAATTGCTCTCATCTATACAGTTTCTATTAGGTTATTTGGAGCTCCATTATTGATAGTTTTAAATATTAAAATAACTGATTAAGTAGAACCAATTCTACACTAATGTGTTCAGCATTTTTTTTTGAATGGTGTTTAATGCCCGTTTTAACTACTGAGGCACCACAGGCAGTGGACACTGATGATACATGAAATGAAATGATATATTGGGAAAGATTTTTTTTTTTTTAAGGAAGGAAATGTTCCAGGCCTAAGTTATAGGGTACCTCCCCGGCATTTGCCATTTATGAGGAGTGAGGAAAACCTCAGTTAGTTCGGACGGTTCTGGCGGGATTCGAACCCCAGATCTCCTGCTCACGGGTCCGCACCTTAACAACCTCGATCATCCATGGCAGTTATGTGTTCAACATGTTCACACTAATTGCACTTACTTACATAGCAATAGGACATGTTTTGGAAGCAATTGGCTATCATCATCAGCTTTTGACGACTACTACTACTGCTGCAAATGGTGGCTGGATATCAGGATGCTCCTATGGCGACGTCTGATGGTTCTAAGAGGTACTTGCTGAGTTCATCCATAGCAAGAAAATCAAAATTCATTAAGTTTTTCTTAATTTGTTTAAGATGAAAATCTTTCTTGGTGTTCTTCAGTATGAAAACCTCTTATCAGTTTTTGTCTTTTAAATTTATGATAATTTGTATCTTTGTTGAAACCATTGGTTATTGCTGTCTTAATTATCTGTTGGTATTTAATTTTCTATTGTGTTTCTTAAGTGGGATATTAATTATTCTGTATGCCAAGCTGTAAAACACTGCATCTTTATGTGGAATGGGGTTATAACTATTATTTTTTATGTACTTTTCTGTGTGTTTCTTTTCTATGGATTTCAAAGTTCAGTCTATCTGTATTTCTTATAATTTTTAAATCTAGAGCCAACCATTTTTCTCTTCTTCTATGGTAAACTGTATAGATTTATGTTGTAAATTAAGAAGTTTCAGAGCATCTATTGAGTGTGCGTTTTTTTTTTTTTTTTTTTTTTTTTGTATTATTGAAAATATGTCATCCACATACCTAAACCATGTCTTGAAAATTAAAGGGAAGGCTTTGGTATAACTCTATAGATGGGAGTGATTGCTTCTAAAACATGTGTTAGTGTTATGTAAGTAAATGGAGTTAGTGTGAACATGTTGAATACATTAGTGTAGAATTCTTTCCTTGCTATTCTTCCCATTTCAATTTGAGCCACTTTATTAATTGTTGCTATTAGTAGCTCCATGTACTAAGTCCACCACTTCCTACCCATTTTCAAATCCTTATATATTTCAATACCATATAACATTAGAACCTGTACCACTGAGTCCACTCTTTAGAGAAGACTCAGATGGAGCAACTTGCAATTGTGGCTGAGCAGAACATGGTAGCTCAGTTGTTAGAGCATCAGCAACTTAAGATCCAAGATTGGAATCCCAGCCATGATCTCAGGTTTCTCTTATTTGATTTTGCTATAAAATTCTAGCCAATATATAAGCTTTGTGTGAACACTGCATTAAATATAAAAACCTTGTAAATGTTTACTACATTAATGTGTTCATTTGTTAACACTAACTCCACTTACTTTTTAAAAACTTTGGACTAGTTTCGAGAGAGGTTCCTCCCATCATCGGCTGTTGTTGACTGTTGTTGAGAGTCAACAACAGCCGATGATGGGAGGAGCCTATCCTGAAACTAGTCCAAAGTTTTAAAAAAAGTAAGTGGAGTTAGTGTTAACAACTGAACACATTAATGTAGTATATATTACCAATCCATTGTCTACAGCTTCGTAAGTACAATTTTTACCTGTATATGTTGTTAAGATTAGTAAACTGTGTTTGCATTTCTTTGAGTAATAATTCATTTACAAATAAAAGAATTAAATATAATTGATATGCATTTTAAAACTTTTTCCTGTACTTTATTATTTTTAGTGATGTTCTTGTTATTGTTATACATTGCTTTTGAATGGACATTCATTTGTGAGAACACAATGTGCTGGAAGTACATTGCCAACTGAGTCAGACATACATTCGATTCAAGTGCATAGATCTCTCATGCAAATTAAAATAACCAACTACTTTTGTCATAAAATATGTTGGAAACAATGTCTGTGTCACCGTACATCTTTCACATCTTTTAAGAAAGTTAGCATTTACGTGCATTAGTTCTTGTGAAACTACTGCAGTTTTTCTTTCATTGAGTATCAGTTCTTCCATTGTATGCAGGTTATTCCAATACTGTTTTCATTAACAGAAATTGATACAGTAAGATCAGGGACCATGCTAGCCATAATCCCTTACTAATTGGTCTTCAAAACTTTCCTAAATTAAAGCTAATCATAATAATAATAATTAATAATAATACTTTATTTTTATTTATGAGGATGTCACTCAAATTTCACTGGTTTTATTCCACTTACTTCGACATGTTTCAAAGGCAAATTTCCTTCATCATCAGCATGGTGGACCATGCTAATTTGAGTGGCTTCCTCATAAATAATTTGTTATATGATACTATATTTCACTGTGAAAATCCCAAACTATTCAAATTAATACTTTATTTATTTACTGTCAACAGATTCGTTACAAGTGTCTGACATTGTCTAAAATGATTCACAAGATAAAAACCATTTACAAAATACATACAAAAAATAGTGCTTTATTACATTACTATAATTTGTCTAACCTTTACATCTATATTACATAATTGCTTATTACATTACTATTTATAGTTTACTTACATATATATTGGAATGGTGTTTAACTCTCGTTTTTACTACTGAGGTACCATAGGACACGAATGATGCATGAGATGAAATTATATATTGGGAAAGGATTTTTTTTAAGGAAGGAAATGTTCCTGGCTTAATTTTGAGGTACCTCCCTAGCATTTACCATTTATGAGGACTGAGGGAAACCTGGAAAACCTCAGTCAGGGAGAACTATCCTGGTGGGATTGGAATCCCAGACCTCCCATGAGTTTGCCCCATAACAACCTTGGCCACCCATGGTGGTCAGCTATATATTAGGTACTTGTTTAACTCGCATTTAAATTTATATCTTATATGCACCTTAATTGGTGTTGGTAGTTTATTATACAGTATCAAAACTTTTATTAATGAATCTTTATAAGTTGATTTAAAATTTACGTGAATTCTATGGAAGTTTCCTTACCTCTAGCATTATAATTATACATGTCACTATTTATTATGTTATTGATTCCCTTCTTCAAGCCCATTAAAATTGCCCTATATACATACAATCCAACCACTGTAAGGATACCCTTTTCCCTAAAAACATTTTGCTTGACCCCATGCTAGCTAATCCAAATATACATTGTAGACATTTCATTTGTAAAATTAAGATTCTATGCATATTGGTAATACCAGTATTCCCCATACTTCTCTACCATGTGATAAAATTGGATAAACTATGCCATCAAATACAATTAATAGGCCATTATCATCTAGATACAAATATGGATATCTCAACACATTTAAGCTTGAGCTAATTTTTTTTACATATATACTTCACATGGGAATCCCAAGTTAACCAGTCATCCTAAGAAATTGTAGCTAGTAGCTTTTGCTATTTTTTAATTATTTAAGTATACTGCAATATCTGTCTCCTTCTGTAAATGGGAGTGTTCAAACAGAATTAATTTACTTTTTTGAGGGTTAACCTTTAAGTTTATATTATTTAAGTAAATTGACAATTTTTCCATGCAATCATTGTTTCAAGATGAGTGAACAGCTATGTGTACATGGCAGGGTACTGTTGGAAAAAAATGCATGTTTACATTTATTGTACCATCATTTTTTGAAGAATGGTGTGGTTATGTTAACCTCTGTATTTCTACACATTCAGTATTTTCATAAAATATATATCCTATAATTCTGTAAATATTCACTGTTCACCATACACTAATTATTTGGACATGCAGCAGTTTTATATTCAAGTTTAGGTTTTTCTGCACCCCAGCACCTGTTGTTCTGCATTTACTACATGGCCATTTAAATGGAATCATGCTTCATTCATGAAAAACATTAAATGTAGGTCAATTGAGCATTATCCAAAACCCATTTGCTGAAATTTACTCTGCTTTACATTATCACATGATTGCAATTGTTGAGCAGTAGTTATGTTACAGAGTTTTAATTTTAAAAAAATTTGGTCATATTCCAAGCAGGAGTTGGTGAAATTCCTGTTTCCTATGCAGGCCTTTCCAGAGATTTCAGCATTATTTTAACCTTTTCCCAATTTTGTCAACTTTCTTCTTGTTAAGTACACAATGGTTTACTTTTGGTTTCTTATCAAGAACAGATCCCATTTCCATAAATCTATTCACAAGATTATGATCTATTCCAGGATCACCAGAGAATTTTCTTGATAATTGCCATCGCTTTTCTGCACGAGTTTGTTTTCACATATGAATCATATATGAAGATTCTCTGTCCTGAAGTGTACTTACTTTTTGGCATTATAACGCACTTAACATACAAATAAGGTCTAAAAACACTGGTTTCATGACTTATCACCATAAGAATGTCTTAATGACACAAAAATAATGCTGCAACTGTGTTAGGTGGGGACACTGAAGTTCTAGCAGATGGATGTTCATGTGAAAACACTATAATTAGAGCAGTTAAAAATGTGCAATAGTTTGATGAAGAATATAAAACTGTAAAGTTTACTAAGGGGTGTTTTGTATGCACATTTTTCTCACTTGCAATAACTTGGTTCTCTTAAAACTTTATAAAGCAATATTATATCATATGCATTCCTCATTACAGGGATATTACACTTTTGTCAAATCTGAGTAAGATTTTTATGGGATTATTAACAAAGAAAATTAATAAGTGGACTGAGAAAAATGAATTGTACAGTTAATTTAATTGGCATTTTTTGGAAGATGATTCGAACACCAAATTTGAGGATTTAGATAAACAAATTGTATGCTGGTATATGGGAAAAAAGTTCCTTGATGTTATATCAGGAACTAAAAGAGGAATGTATTAGTGAAGAGTATATATTATACATTACAATAAGAAATTAGGGAAGGGTTAGCATGGTTTAGATTAAGAATTTGGAAACTAAAAGGATTAGAAGAAACCTGGAAAAAATATATGCCCTATATGTTGAGAGAATGCAAATGCCATTCATATTCTTCTTGAATGCTCAGGAACAACAGATTGGAGGAAGAAGCAGTTGATAAAGAAAAATGGATTCAATTAAGAATAAAAGAAAATTTGGAATAATCTCCAGATAAGGAATTTAGGGGAGTATTTGCATTGAGTTAAAAATAAATGGATAAGACAGTGAATAAGTGAATGAATTTTGAGTCATATGGGTGTAGAATTATGGTGATGTGAACTGAAGAATTATATGTTTGAGAAATAGTTATTAGAAGGTAAATATTTTATAGGGAAAGGGTTTATGGCTTGGGATAGAGCTAGAAGTGAAATATTATGAGTGAGTTTGTAATAGTGGTTATTGGTTAGTATGTGAATAAATTTATTATTGTTGTAAGGAGTTTAGAAATAAGGGCATTAGTAAATTGTAGGAATTGTAGATAAATTATATATATATATATATATTTTATTACGTTGTTTTTTGATGGGAGTAGAGCCTGGTCCTCTGGATAATTTATGAGCCAGTGACTAGGGTATGAAGCAATACAAGCAAAAAATTTTTAGTTATTTTATTGTAATAAATCTATGTATTGGTGTAGGGTCACACTTAAAAAAAGGCCTGGGCCGATGAGTGGAGACCCCGATGTATTTTGGTTGTTTTAGCATTACAATAATGCATTCCTTTGCTGATTATGAAGTATAAAATAGTTTCACAAAGCTGGTACTTCTGGGAGCTGAAGAGATGGCTAGTCAAGCTAGTCAGAGGAATGTGCTGGCAATGCAACTATTAATATTATGCTTTCGTTAACCCAGTGAGAATGGACCAAAAGGATAAGTATTTGAATAAATAATACATATGCTGTGTGTAATGTTTTATTTGGTAAATAAAGCCTCCTCTCCCCACATATGTCGCTATCCATCTCTCCATCTCCCAGCAGTATGTGGGATGAGGAACATATTATCTGGGTTGTGAGCATTTTGTCATGGAATATTGGAATTCTTTGATTTGGATTATGAAAGTAGTTTTTAGCAACTTGAGCCAAACCTGTTTATTCTAACCTTCAAAAACCTGATCTTATTGACACCTGGCAGAACAGAACTCTTATAACAATGTGCAGTGAAGCTATAAATTATGAACTTAAGTGATGTCCCAAACTAGGATCCCATTCACTTATTTTCAGTTCCTGGAATTGTGAAAGCTTGGCCTGTTTTTAATGTTGACAGTTAAAAGTAGCAAATAGAAAATGACTTTGGCTATACAAGCTCTAGTTGCAGCATATTCAGTAAATTTCTTGTAAAATTACTTACATGTCCAAAACTTTTAATATATAATTTTGGTATCAACAAACACCATATCAACTTTTTTGTTACAGATATTCCTATATTACCAACTGTCACAGCAAAAATCACATTCCAAGAATTTGCATTTCGGAATGACATCAAGTCAGAGCTTTTTGAGATTCCTGCACATTATATAGAAGATCCAAACAGGTGAGTATTTATACATATCAAAACTCACTTTTTTAGGATTATACTAATTAGATGTCTCTCCTTATTCTGTTGTTTATCTTTTCAGCTATTTCACTGAACATTCCTTGGGTTGTCATTTGGAATTCCATGTTGTTGTTGTTGTCGATCTAATGTGCAGGATTTTGATCCCTCAATTTTTCCCTGGCCAGCAAATATAATTTGTGTATTTTCCCTTCAGGTGCAAATTTCCTTGGTTCTGTGCATTCCAATAGATGTTCTCCGCTTAGAATCTTGACAATATTGCAGATCTTACATGTAAACCAAATCTGTGTAGGTGTTCTGCCAGACAATCATGTCCAGTGGCCAGTCTAAAATGAGCAACTGCTTCCTTCCTTAATAGATTTTTTATTTTTTGTACCCTTTCTTTTATATTAGAATAATTTATATTAGATATTTCCACTTGAATATTATGTTGATATTTTTGTTCTATGGTCGTTTTGATATTTTTTAATTTTACATTTAATCCACAGGGCTGTATTGGTTTTGAATATAGCACTACCCCCTTTTTGGCCAGAAAGTCTGCATTCTCGTTATCTATCACTGCCACATGTGGTGGTATCCACAGTAATATTATTTGTTGAAATTTTGTTTGTAGTAATCTATAATAAGATCTCATGCTCATTACATTGTAAGATTCATATGAACTATCATATTGTTCTATAGCTTGTATAGCTGAAGCTGAGTCTGTAAGAATCACTACTTTATTTTCTTTTATGTCAGTCCTATGGTATATCTGTTCCAACGCTCGTTGTATTGCCACCATTTCACCCTCATAACTTGTGGATTGTCTAGGCAGTGTCAAATAATGCGAAAAATATTTACAATATATACCACCTCCAACATTATTCCTCTGTTTGTCTGCAGATCCATCTGTGTAAATTCTAAGCCAGTCTATTTCAGGGAATAGTTATGTAAATGTTCAAGTGCTATAGTTCTGCATACCTCTGTTGAGTCGTCTTGTTTATTTAATTGTTCTGTCAGTTTTTTATCTGTTACTATCTTAATATAATCCATTGGATTAGTTCTTGAGGGATATGGGATGTTCTTCTCTGCCAGGTTTAAATAATTATAATTCTTCTCTAAGTAAGCTTTATTTGTGATCTGTATTTTTAGTTTGTGTTCTTTGGGTAGTTGATGAAGCCATTGATGTTTACTTGGATTTGTTTTTAATTTTATGTATAATTGTGCCGCTTGTGTTTCAATGCTGATTTTCATTGGATTATTATTCATTCCGGCCAGAAGTGCATTTATTGATGGTGTTTTTACGGCACCTGTTATCAGTCTTAAACATTGATTTTGGCATTTCTCAATCTTATTAATTTTTTTTTCTGTTGCTGTTAATAGTAACTCACATCCATGTTTTAGTACTGGTTTTATATATCTATTATATGTTTTATTTAAAACTTCCATTGAGCTGCCCCATTTAGATCCAGCTAATCTTTTCAATATGTTACTTCGTTTTATGACTTTTTGTGTGATATTTTGTACATGGTCTTTCATTTTTAATTTCCTGTCCAGTGCTATTCCCAAATATTTAATTTCTTCTGCATTACTATTTGACTTCCGTTAATTTCAAGTTTTAAGTTTTTTTCCCTTTCATCAAAGTGTTTCATGGTGTAGACTTGATATTTAGTTTCGGCTGCATTAATGGTCATATTATTTAATTTTGCCCAATTTGCTAGTTTATCTAAGACATTTTTTATTTTTTCTTCTATTCTGATATATACATTCTTATCATTTTTTTCAGCTGACCATATAACTACATCATCTGCATACATTGCACTGTTTATTCCAGTTTTTTTTATAGCCTTTGGCATATCGTTTATATATATATATTAAATAATAATGGACTGGATACTGCACCCTGTGCCACTCCGGTTTTGAGTTGGGTGTATTTGGATGATGTATTCTTCCATTTAACTGCAATCCATCTTTGCTGTAGGAATCTTCTATACCATCTAATTATATTTTTTGGGCAATTCGTTTGTATTAATTTTTTAATTAACATCTCTTTCCATACTAGATCAAATGCTGTTTGAAAATCTATGAATACTGCAGCTACTGACATATTGTTAGCTAGTTTACTTTTCGCATCCTCTATTAATCTTGATGTTTGGTGAACTGTTCAATATTGTCTTCTAAATCCAGCCTGTTTGTCTGTTAATAAGTTGTTTGTTTCAAGGTAATATATTAATCTATTAACTACCATTTTATCTGCTATTTTTGCCAGAATTGAGGTCAATGATATAGGTCTGTAACTTTTTGTTTCATTTGTAGTTTTTCCTGGTTTTAAAATCGGTATTACTAATGCTTTGCACCAGCTTGATTGGATATTCTCTTGTTCAAACCATATTTTATTCCATGTTCATACAGCTGTTTTACATTGCAAGAGGCTTCAAAATTTTTTTGCAATTGTTTTCCCAAAATCTAAATTTTAAGTTTTATTGAAAAACTTAACTCATAATCCTCTTTAATGCAGTAAGCATTATAATTGCTTATCAAAGTGCTGTGTAAATGAGATGTTTATGTTGTCAGCAGAGCTGAACAAGCTTCAGGTAATTCCTATGCTTGTTTAACAGTTTTTCCCAGCAGTGACAGATTTCATTCAAGGGAAAAAGAAGAAGTTGTATGGTGCAAGATCAAGTTATAGGATAGAACATCAAGCATCTAGGCTTTTCTGTCTTTGTTTCCTTCAATTTTCAGCTGTAGTCCCACATTGCCATGCAGAAACAGCAGCCTAAAAGTTCCTCTATTGAACATCACCGTCTCAGTTTCTTGAATAGGATTCAGGGCATAAATCCTGTTCATTGCCATGCCTTCTGAATGCATTCAACCCCCTAATTGTTCTTTTTAGTCAAAAAAAAAATTATGAACATTTGCTACAAAGAATGAAAATCTTCATAAATAATGACTGATTTGTATTGTTTTAAGCCATTTGTACGCAGTTTTGAGTCTTGTTTGGAGTAATGTAGTATTAAAACCAACTTTCATCAATAGTGCACATAATGGTCAACTATATATGGCCATTTGATGAAACATCCAGACCAGAGCAATTTCCTTGCATATTCTTTCCTTCTCGTCTTCGTTCATTAGTTAGGGAATGTGGGACCTATTTTACATATACTTTTTGCAGCTTGAAATGTTGACATAGTATAGAGTCTGTGCTTAGCATTTCAACAGTAATATGGGGATATTCCTCCACCAAGGCCTCACTCTTTGAATTGTCTTCAAATTCATCCTCCCTATGCTAATCAGCTAAGGTCATTTTCCAGAGTTTCTCACCCCTCTTCAAATGATCAAATCCATCTTGGTATTATATAATATACTCACTTGTTAATCGTGAACTTGCTACTAAATCCTCATGGATTTAAAAATGTTTTAATTGCCTATGGAACAAAAAAAATCTTGTATTTCAAATGATACACTATGGGCAACTTAATAACACACTCCATTCACTATATTTTCCTAAGTTGGAACAGTGTTTCCGGAACCAGCGTTCCCATCTCAGCTGTTGACCCACTGGTTTCTGTTGCTCATGTTGGTCCCTTACAAGTTGCTTTGCGAACTGTGGCATCCCTGGTGAATCTGAAATGAATCTAGAAAGGTGATCCCATGGAGGAAGGTCAAAATTCATAGCGATTTTATGATATTTTAAGATGAAAAATTCTCCAAGGCGGCCAATTCAAATGGGTTCTTTATTTCTTTTAAAAGTTCTTTTCTGGGTTTATTTCATGATTTTGGCTCCAATAATGATGTGCCACTGCCGATTTTTCCGTCTGTTTAAATTTGATGTTCCTAAAAGGTTCTTTCTTCTGGATTGCCAGATTTCTCTTGGTTTTTCCTATATATTTCAAATTGCAGTCTAAACATTCTATAGCATATATTCCTGATTTATTTTCTATGGGTATCTTGTCTTTTAATTTTGAACTTAAGAGGTTCTTGATATGTTGATATATATGTTGATTGATATATATTCTTGATATGTTGATTGGGGCTAGTTTTATATTGAACTTTTTGAAAACATTTTTGAATTTGTAGTGCAGTTGTGGGTTGTATGTGAATTTGCAATATCTTGTATTGTCTTCAATTACTTCTAGAGTCGATATCTCTCTTGTGATTTTCTCCAGTTTGTATTTGTTCATCCTTTTTATTATGGTTGAGGTGTTAAAGTCATTGTTTATGGCTGTGTTCATGACGTATTCAAACTCATTCTTGTATTCTGTGGCATTGAGAGGGATGTTGACCAGTCTAAACATCAAACTATTGAATACTGCATATTGGTGTGGTACTGGGTTGAATCTATTGATTTTTATGTAATTATCTGTATGTCGGTTTACGATATATTCCAAACTGTATATTATTCTCTTTTCTGATTAGTTTTAAATCTAAGAATGGAAGCCATCCATCTTTCTCGATTTCTATAGTGAATTTAACAGATTTGTCTTGTAAGTGGAGTAGTTTGAGGGAATCAGATTTACTACTCTATTTTTGGAAGGTTGCGTCTTCGGTTTCGATATGGATAGATGGGTCTTGATTTGTTCAATTTGTGTTTTAATTCTGTCAAAAGCAACTTTTAATAGAGAAGAAATCCAGCTCCTCAACAAAGGTTTAAACACGTGTATAGACTTCTCCAAAACCATAGAAAACTATGTAGCAGATATCGAAATAGCATATCACCCATTAAAAGACATAGATAAACACATAATAAAAAAGAACTATAGCGAAATTGTAGAAAAACTAAAGATAAACAAACAGAACAAAACCAACAACTACCAAAGCATCATTAAAAATCTTAAGTCAAAACCATGGTCTATACAAAAGCAGACAAAGGTAACACAATCGCAATCCTAGATGAAGAGGATTATATGCATAGAGTAGAAAAAACATTACATAAGAATCCTCTCAGTTCCCAAGTAAATAACTTCAACAAAATTTTGAAAGAAATAAAAACAATACCAGATGCCCAAAAACGAAAAATAATGACAAACAACCCCATTCTCCCCAGACTCAATGCTCTCCCAAAAATCCATAAAATGGACAATAGTATGAGACCAATAGTCAACCAAATAAATTCCCCCACTTATGAATTAGCCAAGTGGCTCAATCAGAAATTTTCTTCACTCCCCAAATTCAATAGCCTAAACAGTAAAATCTCTTATGAACTGGTAGAGAAAATCAAACATACCTCAATTTCTACAGAGGATAGTTAGTTTTGTTTGATGTAAAATCTTTATT
Source organism: Metallyticus violacea (assembly GCA_030762175.1). NCBI lineage: Eukaryota > Metazoa > Arthropoda > Insecta > Mantodea > Metallyticidae > Metallyticus > Metallyticus violacea. The sequence continues at coordinate 91,491,448 of CM060830.1, read as the reverse complement.
CCCGAGCATCCCCAAAGAAACGCTATTAACACTCTTAAAAAAAATGCCTCACCAATATTGGTTTACAAAATGAAGAAACAGAAGAACTTATTAAATTGACGAACCTATGTATCCAACAGAACGCCTTCAGTTTCAATAGTAAAATATACGAACAAACCACAGGTCTAGCAATGGGAAACCCATTATCACCAACATTAGCTGAATTATACATGGGATCATTTGCAACACATATCACAAAAGCCTTTCCTTGGATATTCAAAACTTGGCATAGATACGTAGACAACATATTTGCTATAGTACCGAGGAAACACTTAGATGATTCCCTCAAACTTCTGAACTTAAGGCATATCTGTTAAATTCACTATAGAAATCGAGAAAGATAGATGGCTTCCATTCTTAGATTTAAAACTAATCAGAAAAGAGAATAATATATAGTTTGGAATATATCGTAAACCGATATACAGATAATTACATAAAAATCAATAGATTCAACCCAGTAGCACACTAATATGCAGTATTCAATAGTTTGATGTTTAGACTGGTCAACATCCCTCTCAATGCCACAGAATACAAGAATGAGTTTGAATACGTCATGAACACAGCCATAAACAATGACTTTAACACCTCAACCATAATAAAAAGGATGAACAAATACAAACTGGAGAAAATCACAAGAGAGACATTGACTCTAGAAGTAATTAAAGACAATACAAGATATTGCAAATTCACATACAATCTACAACTGCACTAAAAATTCCAAAATGTTTTCAAAAAGTTCAGTATAAAACTAGCCCCAATGAATAGATACAATACCAAGAACCTCTTAAGCTCAAAATTAAAAGACATATACCCATAGAAAAGAAATCAGGAATATATGCCATAGAATGTTTAGACTGTAATTTGAAGTATATAGGAAAAACCAAGAGAAATCTGACAATCCAGAAGAAAGAACATTTTGGAAACATCAAATTTAAACAGACAGAAAAATCAACAGTGTCACATCATTATTGGAGCCAAAATCATGAAATAAACCCAGAGAAAGAACTTTTAAAAGAAATAAAGAACCCATTTGATTTGGCCGCCTTGGAAAATATTTTCATTTTAAAATATCATAAAATCGCTATGAATTTTGACCTTTCTCCGTAGGATCACCTTTCTAGATTCATTTCAGATCTACCAGGGGATGCCACAGTTCGCACAGCAACTTGTAAGGGACCAACATGAGCATCAGAAACCAGTGGGTAAACGGCTAAGGATGGGAATGCTGATTCCCGAAACATTGTTCCAACTTAGGAAAATATAGTGAATGAATGTGCTAATAAGTTACCAATAGTGTATCATTTTAAATATGATGACTTCATTGTAAACAGCTTCAAGAATTGTACATATAAAATGTTGTAATACCTAGCTTATGTTCTCATCAACATAATTTAATTCTGCAAGCATCCAGGTACCTATCTTGTTTACTATAGGCTGAAGAGGAAATTATGCATATGGCAAAGTGCCTTGAATGCAACCCTTCTGCATGGGGATTTCAAAATCACCTTCTTGACTGAAAACATTACTACATATATTAAAGGAAATTGTCCCCTAACATTTTCAGCAATCCAATGTAATGCTTATCCTGGAACAATGGATCAAATATTTGGAGATTTTCACTTGCTACTCTATTACCAACAACAGAAAATAGTTGTCCACTTTTCTACCAGGCCAAAGCATTTTTAAAATATAATAAAAAACTATGAAACGATACAGCATATTACAAAAAGATAGTTCTTGTATATATGTTATTCATGGAAGCAATAAATAAAATAAGAATCGCAGTCACAATTTGAAAGACTTTTGAAATATTGTTTACATAATGTAGCTTATCACATTGTTAGACTAGATCAGTATTTCCTAAATATGTTGGAGGTCTTTTATTAAATAATAAGTGATGGTAAATGCTTCTCATTACACAATATTATAAATAATGACGGTTTCTTATATTCTTATTGCATGTGTTTGAATGGTTTATAAGTTGAACAATACTTTCAGTATCCTTGAGCTTTGCTTACCATAGGATCTAAGAACAAGAACATCCACTATCACCCAAAGCATGTTGTATAGTTTTTGCATTACTTGTAACCCAAGAACGGTGATCTCGCAGATCTTTATTGATATCTGGGACAAAAATAAAAAATTATATTAGGAGCTAAATATAAAATATTGTTTTGGAGAAAGCCATGAAAATGAATACATCAACTTCTTGTATGCATAAATATAGATTTGCCCTATCATAGGTGGGCTGCAATTGTTTGGAGCATTGATTCTGCAGGAACGTTTTGTTTGTGTATTTTTGTAGAAATGTTGCAAAGCTACTATTTTGCAGTATATTCAAAGAAATATTTGCAGCATGTCACAGATCTTCACAGAACTCCTGTTGTTCATTCACATACAACATTAAGATTGTAGAAGAACTGTTCTCTGCATTTTTTTTAATAAAGGGTAGTCACTTTTTGTTGATTGAAATGATGCTTCTTCATATTTTACCTTTAAAAATAAGCATTAACTAATCTTAAATATAAAATTTAATTTCATGTTGGAACCAATACAGTGAAGCAACTAATATATTCTTAATTATCTAGTGAGTCAATTTGATAATTAAGAATGTATTAACTAATCTTGTTACAGCATTATCTTAAAAATTTAGCACTTTTACAAGAATAACTGAGCTTTACAAGAATGAACTTCAAAATGTGCCTCAAATTGGCACAAATTGTCATCTCACAACATAACATACATAATTATTGTAGAATAGTGTAATTTATTGATTTGCTGCCTGGAGTGTACATGAAAAACAACAGAAAGTAAATCTGAGAATAAATCAATGGCCATAACTGCAACAAATTCAGGTAAATTTGTTAAAATATTTTGCAATGGTAAGAGAGTAATAAAAGCTGTGCATAACCTGTTTTAATTCAGTAAAATGAGTTTAAGGATTATTTTTAAAGTACTTTATATTTGAAGGCTAAACACATCTCATGTAATGTAAAATTTGTTGTAAATAAAGATTTCCGTATCTTCACCAACCACTCTTGAAATAAAACTATACAGGTTGTTTTTCATTATGAAAATTGCATGTTTACAGCATCTATTTTCTTCAAATGTAAATAACAAAAATTTAAATAAATAAATTTGTACTTATAATTTATTGTTATTGAGTATTCTCACTAGTTTTCTAATTCAATAAAAGCATGAAAGATGTGTCCCAATAGAAATTTGATAAGCTTTATAAGAATTTACAATTGAATTGAATTGAATTTACAATTGAATTCTGTACAGCAGAAGGAAAAAAAAAACTTTTTCTGTATTAAAACAACTAATTTTTAAAAATTTGTGGTTTGCATGTTTGTAACAAAACATGCTTCATCATTTTTGTCTAGCATTGTAGCAAATTACCAAATATTAAAAAAAGCCATGCTGCATTCCCTGTCTTAGTCTTTATTAGCCCTGTATAGCTGTAGTTTTCTTGCACTTTACATATAATGCTTTACAGTTCGCATACTACCATTTCAAAGAGTAATGCCACAAAAATGCAGTTAATAAGACTTTCCTGCTTGCAGCTTGCATGACAGAATAATCATTCTGCCATCCACAAAGTGAAGCTTTTATCTCCTTTAATTCTTAATTTCAATAGAATAGATGCCAAATTCCAAACTTTTCTTCATGGGCACCTTCATTAGCTACCCTTTCTTCCCCCTCACTGACGGCTTACAGATATGTAACCAAACTGGAGCTGGAATATATGATGAAGCCCTCAAGACTAATAGCTTAAGTCTTGGGAAATACTATACTGTCTTTCAGGCAGAGATCTTTGCAATCTTGACCTGCTCTTAAAAGGCATTATAAAAGGCCACCAAAGTAAGCACATTCTGATCCTTTCTGACAATCAAGCTACTCTTAGAGCACTTGATTGTTAATAATTTAATTCAAAACAGTTTGGAACTGTCTTCAAACACTGATAGTGTCATGCGACAACTCTGTGAAGCTGAGATGGGTACCAAGCAATCTAGGTGTGACAGGGAACGAGGAAGCAAACAAACTGGCCAAGAAGGGAGCATTAGCTCTTATGTTGGATCTGATCCAGCCAGTGGTGTTAGTAAATCCATAGCTGGAATTTAAAATTATTGAGTCGAATTTGTAACACTTATATCACAAATGTTTTAAAAAAGGAAAACTAAATTTCTGGAACTGATTGCTCCCATCTTCATTTTCAGATCGACTTCGCTGTAACTAGAATCGTAATAAGGATATGGGTCATGGATCAACACAAGAAACAATTGTCCAATTATCCTGGACAAACTCTTGGCAATATCTTTATTAATGGACTTAAAAGAACCTCAAGCCTAAAAAAAGAGGCCGCTGAGTAAAATTTGTTGACTGTTTCACGCCCTGATTTGAATGGGATGCTGACGATCTGAGATGTTAAAGAGTGTCTGTAAATAAACCAAATAAATACTACAAGAAATTGCACTAATAAAAATAATCCTCTCAGAGACCAAGAGAATGTAGCCATGACTTTACTAGTTCTGGGTATTGTTTTATCAAACAGAAGTTATGTGATGCTACTCAATGGATTGTCTTTCAATCTCAGGCTCAAAGTAATGACTCTATTCTCCTGTTAAAGTACTGGACAAGAAAGCATTTTCTTCAGGCTCCTAACAAGCAATCAACTGTGTACAGATGATTATTCTCTGTTCCTTTTGATCAGCAGTGGGCTTAAGCAATCCATTTAGCACAGAACTTTTAATATTTAACTAGTGAATAATTGTGTTTATTCTGCCAGTTGAACAGTGAGTTGTTCAATGGTTATTTCATGCTTGTCTCAAATAAGGATGTTGGTATGTTCCATTATTACAGATGTGACTGCAGAACATGGATGACTGGTGAGACTGTTCAACCTTCTTTCAATGACGATGCCCAGATATCTTTTGTTCACTGACAGTGCTTTTATCCACTGCATCTCTCCATATATATTTCTTAAATGCCTCTGAATTTTGCTATCATCTAGCGAAAAGCATGAAATACATGAGATAATGTCCAAAGTATTAAAAATACTGTACATATTTGTATTTTGTAAGATAAACCAGGTTAAAAAATGTTAATTTACCTATTGAACACCCTTTTGTAGGCGAATGACTGTGAAGTTTAAAGGCTGAAAATGTACATTTAGAGTGCAAATAGTACAGAATAATCTGTAGGATACTCTGTTACATAGATTTGTTAATGTGTATATGAATGAATGTGTGAATTTTCACATTATTTGACAACTGTTTTAATTTCTTAAATGCATGCTTGTAAGTCAATGCTGGACTTTACATGTAAAATGTTTTTTTCTTCTTTTTTGCTACCTTAGGTTTCCAGACTTATGACGATTTGATCAACTGATGCTGATTGAGCTCAATTATCGTCGTCCACTTATCCGAACATCTCGCAGCCTCCGTCATCACCACAGGGCTGTGAATCCAGTGCTCAAGCATCCCACCGGCTGCAGGGTTGGCAGCACTATGACCAGACATAGTCACTATGGTACAAATGACACGTGCATATCGGCATCAGCTGGTTGCTTCCCCAAGTCTCCTCAGGAGAGTGAAGTGAGAGTATGTCTGTCAATGACACAGCATGTTGCACTCGAGTTTCCCCTTACACTCAGTCTCGGTAGCAGCTATTCTAGCCATTGTGTCCTCTTTATTGACAAAGGTACATCTCCCTGAGCCTTTTTCTGGGCATTTACTACTTATCAGCCTAGTTTGTTTTCTACCACCTGTCATTTAGAGTTTATTTTACATTGGAATAAATCTTAACTGCTACTAAAGCTATTTTTGACAATGACAATCATGATAAATGGGAATTAGCATGTGGTTCTACTGTACACCATGTGATTGGTCCTCATTTGGGCTCTCAGAGGTTAGTTGCAATTAAGTACTTAATTTAATGCTCTCTCTGTTCAGGTGCTTCAAGAAATATTGAGGGTATTTCTGTAATTGCTATTACAGATGAGTTTTGCTAATATGCTGATAGATTCAAGAATTTTCTATTTCAAATCAGAAATTCTTAATACATTGTTTTTAAAGTAAAGATAATAGAGGTGCTCTAAAGCCAAATTTTAATTTCTGATTTTTAAAATTTATTATTATTAATATTTTATTAATTACATTAAATATACATGAACTTAAAATCACGTGTCTGAACACCACTACATTCCATTTATTTGGTAATAGAAAAGATAGAAACAGTACTATAAATTGATTTAAAAAAAATGAAGCTTTGGAGAAATAAGGCATGGGGATAATGATAAAAGCAGCTGTGTCACCAAGCAGAATAAAAGAACATGAGAGTGGGGCAAAGATTGTAGGCTGCTTACAGAATACACAAGTAAATTATCAATTTGCCAAAACCTTTAAAGAAGAAGAAGAAGGAGAAGGAGAAGAAGAAGAAGAAGAAGAAGAAGAAGAAGAAGAAGAAGAAGGAGGAGGAGGAGGAGGAGGAGGAGAAGAAGGAGAAGAAGGAGAAGAAGATACACACAAAAAATAGTTCATTAAAATGCAGAATGTATAATTTACCAACCATGTGTGTGTATATGTATGTATCCACTGCCACAGGTGGCCGAGGTTGTTATGGCGCAGACTCGTAAGCAGGAGGCCTGGGGTTCGAATCCTACCAGGACCTTCCTCCCTGACAGGTTTTTTCCAGATGGCAAATGTTGGGGAGGTACCCTAAATTTAGTCCTGGGACATTTCCTTCCTTAAAAAAATCCTTTCCCAATATATCATTTCATCTCATGTATCATCAGTTTCATTGCCTGTGGTGCCTCAGTAGTAAAAATGGGTGTTAAACACTATTAAAAATTAGTTCCTGTTATATATATATATATGTTACATGTATAACATTTATATATAATACAAATGAAAAATAAAGTAATACTTTGAGCAATGTAACTAAAATAAAAATAACTGAAGAAGCAGAAGCAAAAAAAAAAAAATAAATAAATAAAACAAATATAACGACGATAATCAGTGAATAATTAAATGTTTCATCCTTTTGCTGCTTCTTTATATATTTAGTGAAATTTGTGTTACTATTTAAAGGTTTTGTCTAGTTCTGCTTCTCTAGTTCTTAATATATAAAGGACTAGAAAAGCAGAAGCAGATCTAGGTCTTCTACCTTTGAAATAGAACACAAGTAGTTTGAAATACTGTCTAAATATGTTATCTATTTCTGCTTCTCTAGTTCCTGTTAGCTTAGCTACATTGTTCCAAGAGTTATTTAATTTTTAATTTGTATTACATATACATCAAGTGAAGAAAAATCGAGTAACCTTTCTTACACTTATGTATTCAACTTGTTTACACTTAACTCCACTTACATAAAACTAAGACATGTTTTAGGAGTACTCACTCCCATCTTCAGTTGTGACCAACTACTGATGCTCCTGTGGCTGTGTCTGGTGGTTGTAGTAGGAACGTGCTGAGTTCATCTGTAGGAGGAAAGTCAAAATTCATCAAGTTGTTGTTGTTGTTGGTTTTTATTTTTTTATGATGAACATTTTTTCCCAAGTTGAATAATGTTTAGCTCCAAAGAACAAATGTAATATCAAGAATTTATTAGGTTGCACAGTAGAAGACACCATACCAACAGAACAGAAATCAGGAATTCAAGAAATTAAATATGCAGATTGTGATCAGAGATACGTTGGAAAAATGAAGAGAAATTTCGAAATTTGGAGAAAGAAATTTTTAGGAATATTCAGTTTAAACATGTTGATAAATCAGCAATAGCAGCTCACTTTTGGACCAAAAATCATGAAATTAAACCATAGGATAATCTGCTGAAATATCTTCATAACCCAATGGAACTATCCACTTGGGAAAAAATGTTCATCATAAAAAATAAAGAAAACTTAATCAATTTTGACTTTCCTCCTATGGATGAACTCAGCAAGTTCCTACTACAAAAACCAGACACCACCACAGAAGCATCTGGATATCCAGCCACCATTTCAAGTGACAGTTGTTGGTCAATAACTGAAGATAGGAGTGATTACTCCAGAAACATGTCTTAGTTTTATGTAACTAAGTGGAGTGTAGTGCAAATAAGTTGAATACATAAGTGTAGGATATATTACCCTCCATTGTCTACAGCTTCATAAGCACAATTTATTTAAAGTAACCTTTATTAGAATAATGTTAACCATAATGAACAGATTATTTAACACTTTTAAAAGCCCTTTTTCAAGAGAAAGTATAAGTAAGATAGACTATTGAGCAATTTCTGAATTTATTTATTTATTTAATTTTGTTTAAAGGTTAAAAAACATTTTTGATAGAAAGGAAATGAAATTCATAACTTTTTGGCATATTTTTCTGTTTTTCAATGGCCTAGATTGTTTTTTTTTACAGTCAGAGCAATAAAAAATGAAAATGAGGGCCATATATGGTGAAATATGCTGCCTCATTGATCTTGCTCTTAGTGTTATTAGCTAGCTGCCAGTTGGAAGTCCTGTGTTAGATAATCTGGTACCTACTTAGAAATTTTCAGAGTTTTGAAGGTCTGGAATGGATTCCCTCAGCTTGTAAGGATTATTGAGCATGCACATGCAGTAATGGGATAAGCATGAAGCGTTCAATTGGAGAGAATTCAATATTTTAAAAAGCCACAATCTTTGTCCTATTAATTAAAATGTATAATATTGAGAGGATACTCATCTAATGTATAACAGAGATAGATTAAAAGGAACCATAAAATTTATTCTACTAAGAACATTGTTTATTGTTCATACCTTTTGGATTGAACGACAGTTCAGGACCAAATATGAAAGACATCAAGTCCTATACAAGTCACATTTACGTGAAAGTAAGATGTCTCATCTCTGGTTTAAAACATTTTGAACCAATCTTTTTCCAGAATACGATTAATACTTCTGCTTTGAAGAGGATATTTGCAGATTTTGATGTCCTAGAGCCTAATGGATGGGACCATGTGCCCATACATCAAATAGTCATTTTTTATTTCAGTTAGGTATTTTGACAATCTAATCATATCTGTGGGTCTGTGGCTACTGCAATTGCCGGAAATTATCATCCCTGACTTCTTATGTAGTTGTCTTAATGAAAAAGTTTTCCATAAGAGGCCTCAAATCCAGCAAACACTAGAGGATATCATGACACATGTTATATGGGGTGCCATTTGCAGACACATTGTGTCTAGCGGCAGACAGTGGTCTATTCCCGAACCTTATACCACTCTTTTCACTACTCTAACTTATTTGTTAGTTAGTCGCAAAACATTGAATTCAGTTCTATAAGAAGCATCCAATATAAGAACCATTAATGCCCTCTTTTTTATATTGTTACTGTACAACGTGGTATCCACAGTATTCCGGACTGGTGCTGCCATCTCGACAGTAGTTTCAGTAGAGTTTTGTACCGCTAGGTGGCAACACTAGCACATCTGATGAGTGAGTGTTTAAAGTTTCGTGCAGCTGGGTAGATGTGTTGAGATTCTATAGTACTTTTCATGATACAGTGATTTTACGATGGATCCAAGATTAGAACAGAGAGTGTGCATCAAATTCTGTGCAAATCTCGGGGAAAATGCTACGGAGACCCTCGCAATGATTCAACAAGTATATGGGGAACAAAGCATGAGCCATACAGGCGTGTTTGAGTGGCATACTCAGTTCAGCGTCAGCCGTGCAGCTATTGAAGACGATGCTCACATCTGTAGGCCTGTCAGCTGCACAACGCCCGATATTGATGCCGAAGTTCAACACCTCATTTGTGAGGATCGACGTCGAACCATTGAAGACCTTGCTCATGAAGTGGGAATTGGTTATGGGACATGCCAACGAATTTTAACTGATGAATTGGGCATGCATCGTGTCGCCGCAAAATTTGTGCCAAGGATCCTGACTGTTGATCAGAAGGCGCATCGTGTTGAAGTTTGCACGGAGCTTCGTCAGGCCGTATCCGATGACCCAACCTTCTTGTCTAGGGTCATCACCGGCGAAAAGAGCTGGATGTGCGCTCCCGAGGCAAAACAACAATCCTCCCAGAGGAAGAGCCCGAACTCACCAAGACAAAAAAAAAAAAAAAAAAAAAAAGTGAGACAAGTGAAGAGTAAAGTCAAGAGCATGCTTCTTGTTTTCTTTGATACCAAGGGGATTGTGCATAAAGAATTCGTCCCACCAAATCAAACGGTGAATTCCACGTACTACTGCGACGTATTGCGACGACTCCGTGAAAATGTGCGGAGACGACGGCCCGAACTTTGGCGACAAGGGAACTGGCTGTTGCATCAAGATAATGCGCCCACAAGGGAACTGACTGTTGCATAAAATTCCTTGTTCGCCAGGAGCTTATTGACGAAAAACAACGTGACAGTTGTTCCTCACCCACCGTACTCGCCTGATTTGGCACCCTGCGTCTTCGCTCTATTCCCCAAACTGAAAATGAAGTTGAAAGGATGTTTGGACACAATTGAGAGGATTCAAGAAGAAACGCCGACTATGCTAAACATCCTCAAAGAACATGACTTCCTAGATGCACTTGGAAAATGGCAGAATCGCTGGGACCTGTGTATACGTGTGGGAAGGAACTACTTCGAGAGTAACGGCGGTCATTATTCTCAAAGTTTTCAACCAGATGGCAGCACCAGTTCCAAATATTCTGGATATAACCTCCTATATTGCCTTTTCTGGTAATCAATTAATTTAGCGTTTCCTTAGTTTAACTTTATTTAGAAATCAATTTAACAGCATATATTTTAATGCAAAGGTTATGTTCAATCATATAATATTTAAGCCTGGAAAGCTTTATATTCTGTTATAAGTAAAAATAGTCAGTGGTGTCTTAATGTTTATGTAAGTTACATTTCTAAACTGCAAATTTCAGTTTTTAAAATCTCAAAATATTGGGTATAATTAATAAGTACATTTCTAGATGTTTTAGTTAACATTATAAACACATATAGAAATAGTTTTATCACACTAGCCATGTGTAGGATGTTAGTGACTGGAGGACGCAGTAGCATGTTAGGGCATCGTGTTTGAATCCCAGCTGTGATCCAAATTTTTCAAGTCTGATTCTTCCTTTCCAACTAATGTCCTACACGGCTAGTATGAAAGAACTACACTCACCAGCAAAACAAAAATAAAACCTATCACTGAACATTTTGGATACTTTTTAAGTTTAAATCTAATTTTGAGTGGAATTATGGATATTACCATTTATAAATATGGTTAATTATTTTCTCTTAACTTACAGAAACAATTTTTTTAATTTTATTTAAATGTATATAAGACGTTTCGTTGTGAAAAAGCAAATATTAGTGCACTAGAGATATTTTTGAAATTTCAGGTAAACCCACACTTCTTATAATCTGATTTCACTAATTTTCACTTTAACTCCCACTCGTTAAATTTAGATTTTCAGGTATAACTCCATTCCTAGTGGCCTGATTTTTCAGATTTTCAGAAACTATTTTTAATTTATTGTTATAAAATGTACCGAGTTTCATTGAGAAAAAACAGAAATAGGGCAATTTTTAAATGTTCACTTTAGGTGATTCCCAATGTTCCAATTTTGCTGGTTAACAAACTCAACGAATCAATTGTTAATTGGTGGTTATATGTAAGTTACATTGAGAAAAAACAAAAGTTGCAACCATGAGAGCATTAGAGCATTGACACACACATGTGTACGCACATACACACACACACACACACACACACACACACACACACACACATAAATCTCATCATTTTAGATGCCTAGTAGGCATCTTCAATGGAGATTTGTAGAAAATTTTCAAAAATCTTTTCATTGTTACAACTGCTATAGCTACATTCCTTTGGAATTTGCTAAAGAAGTACAGGTAAAATTGCCGTTGATTGTCAGTGTGTAAAGCAAAGCCAAATAGCAAAAGCTAATGGCTTGAAAAATTGTGCTATACATTTCAAAGATTGCTTGCTAAATGTTTGTTGTTTAAATGCATACCTCAATTTGTATTATTTATGCAATAGAGTATATTGTTAGGGCAATAAATCGATTTCAAGGCGCACGTTAAATTAAATATGTAATTTATTCTGAAATAACACTAAAATGTATTTTTACAAAAAAAATTAGAACATTTATTGGGCATTGTTTCTTATGAAATGTAATTTAATTTGCATTGGTGAACAAATAGCAAGTTATTCTGTACAAACTTGTACGTGACGTCTTGGCAATTAACAATTCAGGTATGGAAGACAAGAGCAGTAAGCTATACTCATGTCAACTTTGTAGGGTATCCTAACACTGCAAAACTGAAACTAGCATTAAAGAAGGAATAAGGGGGGGGGGGGGAACCACACCAAGTAAATCTTATGCAACTGCATATAAAGGTTTCTACAGTCAAAAGTTCTGCTTTTGTACTTAGGTATTTAGGTACTAGCAGGATTTACTGATAAATTACGTGATTTGTATGACACTATTATTTTCAATTTAACCAAGTTAATACTTAAATATAACAAAACTCACCTTAGAGATTTTCTCCAAAAACATGTAAACAAGTAAGAAAACTGGTGTCTCAACAGTGGGTGTATAATTCACCAATTCACCAATGGATACTGTTATGCTCACAGCTTGTGCTTACAATAAGGATGATATTAGCATATCATGGGCTGTAAGGCCCATGCGACAGTTGTATTTATTTGAATGTATTCTAAACTGGTACAATATAACGTCCATTACTACTACCACTATTTAGCAGCATGTAATTATGTTTCATCAATATTATTATAAATACAATATAACCCTGATTTTATGAACCATCCATTTAACATATTGCTACATTTTACATTAGATTTTGAACTCCTGACTTTTATGTTATTTAAATAATGCATCTTATTATTCAATTTAACATAATGTTGTGGTTTGCAAAACCTGCATTTGTTGTACAAAATGTGCATATAATCATCATTTCTTACAATTCATCTACATTCTTCTCTTCTTCTGCTTCTTTGGTGGCTATCACAAAATGGTGATCTGGCACTGCCTCCACCATGATGGTACTGCATTCACATTGATTCAAATCTACATTGCAGAAGTTGTTTGCTGGTCATTTTACTATTTTATTTCATTATGATCACATGTTTGTTTTGTGTGCTGTACACAAAGTGCTGTTTATATCATTTGCAATAAGAGCATTAGTCACATTAGGAGAAATGGCAGCAGCAAGTAGAAAAGTAGAGAGAAGTAGAAAAAAATCAAAAGTGAAAACATTGAATAGGCTCAGTCTCATCTCTGGGTGGCATTCTAAAAAATAATATTATGATATTGGTCATATAGGCAAATGTGGTTTGAAGGCTAAAAAGAAAGAACATTAAATGTTCTCCATATAAAAAGATAGTAATAGAATGGAAGAAATACTAATGGAATGTTTCAGTGGTATCTGTTCTGCCACCTTCCCTGTGGATGTTAACTATATTAAAAAGAATATGTCAGCAATTGCTTTAAAGTTTGGGATTACAGACATCAAAGGATCAAATATGTGTCTAGACAGATTTAAATGAAATGGAATTTGCACTAGAATAGGTATCATTCAAGATTTTAAAGCTACATATAGAAAGTCACTGAGCTGGAAAGTTATGCCATATTTAGACCAAAGGGACAGTATGAAAATTAACATGCTAAGCAATGTGCATGTTGACTGCAACTTGAGATTCAGTACAAACAATTGCCAATAATTTTTCCAAGTGTGCCTTCATCACATCTAGCAATTCAACTAGTGAAATAGAAGACATAGTTGATACACATATCTGTAATTTTATCCTACTTAATGTATTCAATGTGTAACATTATCTCGATTTACTTACATAAAATGGGACATGTTTCGGAAGCTAATTACTTCCATCTCACATGTTCAAGTAGTTGGTAAACGACTGATGATGGAAGCAAATCTTTCTATGAATGTCAATAATTTGACTTCCATTCCTATTTCATGTTCATCTCTCCAAAAATATGTTTGTAGATAGATCTTTGGAGCTAAGAATATAGAAAATATGTTTATAAAAAGTATGAAGATAAGATTATGAATTTTGAGATCCCAACAGAAGACAAATTAATCCAAAAGTTCATGAAATTTCCACGAGAGCTACACCAAGTCCATCCAACCAATAACAAATCTGGCAGTCGACTCACTACTGTGAAACATGTTCTGTATAATTCGATGGTATGTGGAGCATAAGAGTGTTAAATCGATTCATTAGCTATTTAAGAATATACTAATTGCTTCACTGTGTTAGTTTCAACATCAAATTAATTTTAAATTCAGAAGTATTATTCTGTTTTCTTTATCTTTAATGAGTCGCAGAGATCATGCAGACACATATAAATTATTGTGCTAACATATAAATTATTGTGCTACCATGTATTATTTTACTATGGAAACCAGGATTTGATACATTATTGCTGATTAAGTACTGGAGTTACAGAATTCAATGTTTTCTTCACTATATAAGAAATATTCTGAGATATGGAATCTAACTCTTGAAAATATGGAGAAATATTTTGTAACATTGTATGCTTCATGCCTTGATTGACTTAAGGATTGCATCAAAAGCCACTGTGATACATTTAAATATGTGCTTTTCTACTTGATGGTGACTGATGGGTTGATGGTTTGCTGGTCACTGAAGTTCAAATTTTTATGTAATATTACTCTATAAATATGTAACAAAAACTTTAAAATATGTACAAGGGCAAGTCAAAAAAGACTGAGAGTTATTTTTTTATCATACCCAGCAAAGAAACATTGTTGAAACGATGTTGCATGATGAAAACGAATCAGCCTTGATTGGTGGACAAAACCAGCATTTTGCTAGCATATGCGTCTGTACACAAGGACGAGCAAACTAGGTCAGTTCACCTGTTGCATACATACAAAATGGAGTTGATTGGTGAAGAGCAATATGCTGCATTGAAGTTTTGCTTTTGTTTACAGAACTTTGACATGGAAGCTTACAGAATGTTGCAGGAGGCATATGGTGATGATGTTCTGCTACATCCCACAGCACTTTGATAGTTCAAGGAATTTAAGGAGGGCCATATTTCAACAACAAAGTAAGGAGTCCAGGTGCTCCAGCAACATCAGTAAATGATTATCTCAGCTGGTGTCATGGTTTGTGAAGACTGACGATTAACAATTGATAGACTTGTAGACATATCACACATTGTTTGCAATTTCACATTGCAGACTTGAACATGAGATGCATTTGTGCAAATTACTGACTCCTGAACAAAAGATGGTGTAAGTGGAAATGTGTAGGGAACTTCAACATCAGGTCCTGTTTCACAAAAGTATGGTCTAATACATACGAATGTATTAGTGCAGCTTCTTGTTAAGTATGATCTTATAACTTTCTTTTCCATGAAAGAAATGCTACACTGGTAAAGTTTTAGTAAAAAGTTACAAGTGTCATCATATGGATGTCATAAAAGCAAGATGGAGGAACAGTTGTGTGCCATATGTCACCATATCTTGTATTAGGTTATATCCACTCTTTAGGGATTTTTAATGCATGGAGCAGATCATTGTCATTTTTGAAAAATGGGTCCTGTTTTTTTCTGAGACACAATGATAATTTAAATACTTTATTATGTATTTATCTTCACTCAAGCGTAATAATCCACTTTGAGATGACAATCCTATAAGGCTACATTTAGGAGCATCAATTTCATCACCGCCATGGGTGGCCGAGGTCGTTAAGGCTTGGGCTCATGAGTGGGAGGTCTGAGGTTTAAATTCTGCCAGGACCGTCCTCCCTGACTGAGGTTTTTTCCAGGTTTTCCTCAGTCCTCATAACTGGCAAATGCCGGGGAGGTACCCTAAACTTAGGCCTGGAACATTTCCATCCTTAAAATAAAAATAAATCCTTTTCTAATTTATCATTTCGTTAGGTGTATCATCAGTGTCCACTGCCTGTGGTGCCTCGGTAGTAAAAACGGGCATTAAACACTATTAAAAAAAAAAACAATTTCAGCCTTCGAGAGATGGCTGAAGAATCATGCTTCCCAATTGCTCTTGGGTTATTTTATTAGTCCATTTAATCCTTTATATTTTATATTTATTTATTTGCTTATTTATATTGCTTGACAATCACGTTCTCATAAGAAAAAAAAAGATAGAAAATTGTGCCAAAAGAAATGATTTTAAAAGTGAATGAAAAGAAATTATTTTCATGGCATGTAGCAAGAACCTTAAAAATACATCAACTAAGATGCTGATCTGAAATATGCATTTGGAACACAAAACGCCAATATCAATCATAAGCCATACCCTTTTTGCACTTAACCTAACTTTATCATTATATACAAATACTTATTTATTATTTTTTATACATATTCCTCCACATCATTATCATCACTTTTGCTAATATTAGCTTATTTGGGTCAACTGACTCCCAAAATCATCAAAAAGATAATAAATTTTTGTGCTAGTATTTGAAGTTACCAATGTTCCTACACTTGTAGAGAAATTTATACAAACTACCAATGCCCGACTAATACTAATACTTTCATGGAACAGAACTGCGCAAATTCACTTGTACATTTGTATGTATGGAGTGGTAAACTATTAGTGTAGCAGAAATCTTTGTGGAACAGAATTTTACTAATAACTACAAGTTACCAGTCCATACATCTTGTAATGTATTAGACTACACATTTGTGAAACAGGGCTCAGGTGGATGAGCAGGGGATGCATACTCCCCAGACCTAGCCCTCTGTGACTTTTATTTCTTTCTTTGTCTGAAAAAAACCGTACTTGTCTCCTAAACCAAAGGCTTAATCCCGATCAGGATCGATACATTTTTTGAGTGTAAAAATCCTAAGTATGGCTTCCTTTGGAAGGGAAGTAAAACCATAGGTCCCAAGTTGTAGATTTATGGAATGTAAAAGAACCTAAAGCCTGTAAGAAGAAGCCTCTGAGCAAAATTTATTAGCCATTTCACGCCCTGAATTGAATGGAATGCTAATAACCTGAGATGTTAAGAGTGTCTGTAAATAAACCAAATCAATAACTTGTCTGCAAAAGGAACTAAGGGGGCAGCATTTTGGTATTTCCAAAGCCGTCATGAAAAAAGCTCATGCAATTTTGAAGAATATATCAAAAGTTGGCTTCCAGCATGTTTCCGGGACTGCACATATGTTGGGCAAAGTGCATTCAATCAATGGAGAATATTTTGAAAAAGACTACACCACTCTCAACCAAGCCTGTTTATTCCATGCGTAAAAAATATTCTCGGTCTTTTTTGACTAGCCCTCATACTAAACATGTAATATCAGAATTGCACAAGAACTAAAAGATGGTCCAACAAGCTGTTTTATTAAAGAAAAATAATTAAATTAGCACAAATTGTACATCAATGATATCACTCATACATATTTAAATAGATGGATGTGGCTGGTAGCAATGTCGAGGGTCTCACATTTCCTCACTGAGAATCTCTGTAACAACAGATAAACTGAAGTAACCCTGGAATCATTTCATGTCATAACTTTCTTACCTATTGATCCACAGACACTACTTAAATTATTTTTCACATTACAGGTAATGTGCATCAGTTCCATAAGTGAAAGTCTGACGTTTGCACTTATTAATGCTTTCAGAAATCCAGCTGAAGTTAGAATTGATATACGCCACTCCATGCACAATTGCAAGATTCATAAGATATAAGATTTCTCTCACTGATGCGGCTGGCAATGGTCTTCACAGCTTGGAGATATTAGTTATTGAAACTAATTGTCTTCATTCAAATGCACCTTTTTTCTGCAAAATATAGTAGATGAAAAGATCTTTAAGATGGAAATGGTCTGCAAAAGTTTCAGCTTGATATATTGTAATAGGGTTTGGATAGTGCTTTGAAACTGTTAATATGAACTGTGGAGGAATTGTTGCATGTGACAGTTGGTCCAGATAAACCTGTGTACATACAGGCATCTTTACACACACACTTTTAGATACGAAACAAAACTAATGGAAATTTCATTTATAAATATAGTAATTATGACCTAAATTAATGGGAAAAAGAATGGTTGGATACATTTTGACCTCACATGTTTGTGTGTCACAATTTTATCCATGCTTTTGTAATGAAAACCTTCAATCATTTTTCTTTCTTTTTTGTTATTTTTAGAACAAAAAGTCCACTGCAGTTTTTGTTTAAACACTTATACACATAGCATTTTTCACATGTAGTGCAAGTTTACATTAGCATTCTCTGTTACAGGAACCAAGGTTTTTTGCCACTGGCCAGTGGTTATAACTATCCAGTAATTTTAATCAGGTGGCATTCTTGCAACAGTAGTCAACCTCTTGGCCTATAAATTTTCATCACCATAAGTGGCTGAGGTGGTTGAGGTATGGACTTGTGAGCGGAAGGTCTAGGGTTTGATCCTACTAGGACCATCCCTCCACTAACAATTTATCAGTTTCATTTCATTTCATGTACATCAGTGACACCGCTTGTAATGTTTCAGTAATTAATGCTTTCCAAACTAAAACCATGGTATGGACACATGCTTTTCTGCAGAAGGATATTGCCTACTAAGTCTGGCAAACTTCAAGAAAGTTTTGATCATTATGACGTACTATTTTCCCCATCTATTCCAGAAGTTGTCTGTGATCTGCTGTTGTCTGAATTCTATATTTAAGTCCCTCATTTTTGGATCTGGATCCATAGTATTGTGGTCATACATTCCCCAACTAGAAAGTAGGCGGAATAGTGCTTCAGAATTTTCTTTGCCTTGACTGATTGAACTTGGAATTTAGTGCAGCTTCAGTGCTCACCAATATAGTATTTGGGTCTTCCTCGCAACTGTCACCATACTTTCTGGACAATTTTCACAGGCCCAATCATTTGCTCCCACTACTCTCCTCGCCAAGCTGCAAGTGCATTGATGAATTTACAAGTCACCTCGCATTGGGCCAGGTAGCAATGCATTTTCCCTTCTGAGAGTTTTATCCAGAGCTCTATTAACCCTCTATTAGTTGCATGAAAGGTGATGGCTCCGTCATCCAATGAACCTCTCAAGAGCTTGAATAAATTTGTCAATGGACATCCGTGAAGATGTCGTTGCACTTGTCGTGATCTTGTCGTTGCACATGTGAAGACTTCTTTAAGGCTTGCCCTAGTTTGACATGCAGTGGTCTGGCAAAAAACTGTTTATCTAATGAGACACATTCTGCGAGTTAAGGGACCCTTCACCTTTTTACATGGCAGGCAATGATGCAACACAAGCTCAATTGCTGGGCATGCTGCAACGATCCAAAACTCCAATCTGAGTTCAGATAACACAACTGCACTCCAAGTTAGTGGAGGAGATATGCATTTGCTTTACGAGCTACTGAGTGAAATGGTGTTGGCCATTTAAAAGGATCGGATGATGACTAGGCAGTTATGCAAACTGTAGTGTCCTCCAAGTTGAAACAGGCCATTTTCCAGGAAAGGATCATGCTATTTTAGAATCTTTGGGAATTTATTCTTAAGCAGGGCATTAAAATACAGAATGAAGTGCAGTCAATGAATCATTATTTGTATCCAGTAAGTGCATACATCTATAAGTTCACTGGAAGTTCTTTGCCATTTCAGCAAGTTTTTTGAAGCAAGGCATTTTGTAGTTCACAGCACTTGATGTGAGCTCTAGCTGGTACAAATAGATATCAAAGCTGCCTTTAACATTGGGCACACCTATTTTTAGATGGGTTCACATGTCAGACACAGAAACCTTATAGCTCCACATATTCTGTGATGCTTCAGAAAGAGCGTATGGAGCAACTATTTATATTCTACTACCTCACAGAATCCTGCAACAAGAATGGACTTGTTCCAATTAAAAGGGTAGCTCTTCCATGACTTGAACTTCTTGGAGCCTTACTTGCATCTAGACTGCTAATGATATTTATATGAAGCCACTAACATAGACACCAAAAAGCCATTTATGGACTGATTCAGCTATGGTCCTAGGGTGAATAAAACATAAACCCAATAAAATGAATATGTCAAATCCAGTCTCTGAGATGCAGAAGTATATGAATCTATCAAAGTAGAAATACTGTCCAAGGAAGGAGAACCCTACCAATCTCTTATCAAGAGATGTCACAGCAGATAAACTTTGATATTCTGATTTTGGTGCATAAACCCCTTTGACTAGTAAGTGTCCAGACCGTTAGCCCTATGGGGCATGTAAAATAAACACTTTTTTGTTTGAAGAGAAAGGAAACTGCTATAAATTCAGGATGGGTACTTTGCTCTGAAATATACTTATTAAAATGGCAGGGAGGAAGTGAGTGCAAACCCAATAGTTGTGCATTGGTCACTATTGCTAAGTCGTCTTTGTTTAGAAACAGAAGGTTGACAGTTTGAACGTTTATTTTGTTAAGTTACAACTTATTAATATCATTAGAAAATTGATATGCTGTAAAAATGTGACCATTTACTCCCATTAAAAGAACACTTAATCCAAACTACATAAGCAGAATTAATGTGTTTGTTTTACTTTATTTACAAAGTTTGGTTAATAGTGCTAATAATATGCTTTCTTTATTATCTTTCTGAATTCTTTCCTAAGAGTTTTTACATTTACAATTACTACTTCCTACCAGGTAGCTTTAGCACCATATATCTCCAAACTTATTTGCGTGGTCATTAATTCATATTATTCATTGCCCTATAGGACCAAAGATTTTAGAGAAATAAATAATACCACTTTGGTACAAATTAAATTAAATATTTATACAACCCATGAAAAATATATAAATACAAAGCTCCTATACTAATACACACTGTGTATTATGCTGGAGTGTTTACAAAAATCACACTTGCAGGAATGGTAATTGGGTTCTGCTCAGCCTGTTACATCCACTATTTAAATAAAGTTTGTTCTTAGATAATGGCCTAATCCAGTGTGACAATACAACTTTTTTTAATATATGTACTTTGGTGCTACTAATCATATATCCATATTAGATATAATAAAAGCAACAATGCATATATCTTCTTTTAGTGCCATTTCAAAACAACTTGTGTATAGTTATCAATATTACAGTATTAATTATTAACTAACTTATTTTAGCTCCCTCCACATTTACCATTTCATATTCTATTAGACAATGGAAAGCACTATCCATTTTCCCACACATAATACATCCTTCTTTTAAATTTTTCCTTAATCCATTTAGAAATAATACTCCTGTATGTATCCATACAAGATCTATTCTTCCAAATTAATCACAATTATCTATATATGGCTCCCATCCCTATTTTTTTTTAATTATTGTATATAAATCTAAAGAAATTTTATCCTCCAAGCTAGTCCATATCTCTTGCTTTTCTATATCTTCTACCCTCTACCTCACTTCTTTCCAAAATCCACTGACATTTTCACATTCCCCTTTCTAATTCTCCTAATAGTTTCCCCCACCTCCTCACACCAACTTTCTTTTCCCAATACATCTCTTTGGTACTTAAGACATTTTTTTAGACATTGTTATTATCTAATTTTAAACAATTTGAAAAATTTGTACTAATATTTCAGAATTCTTGCCCTGTTATATCTTTCCTTCCAATTCTTCCTAGTTCTCCCAAACTCACCCCCCTCGGCAAACTTTTTGGTAACCCCAGAACTTCTGTACAAAACATCCTATGTACCACATCAACCTTTGTTCACCCCTTTGACATTCCTCAAATTTCTACTCCATGCATCATCTTTAACTCAACCATACCTGATATAATCTTTCTAGTTATTTCATTTGCAATGTGGAAATTATATACAAACTTATTCTGACAGTTTTCATAGCTAATTTATCTTTTATTTGTGCATATTTAGACTGCACCTCCCATCTTCCAATACTCATAAATCTCATCCCCAAATAATCAAATTCTTTCTCACTTCAGTTGGATTTCTATTTATGAAACATCTCTCATCTTTAATTTGATTCTTTTTTAAGTATTTATATCACCTTTCCCTTTATATAGTGGCACAATAGTGCTCACTTTTAGCTCTCAGACATTACCTTCCTCTCCTTAATCCTGTTCATTAACTCTATTAGCATCCTGATGTCTCCTTGCATTTTCCCAAATGTTTTCCAAAATTCTCCTGAAATTCCATCCATCCCAGAGGTTTTTTTCTTTTCAAAAATTTTTATGTGATACCCTACTTCATTCATATTATACTCTTTATCTCACATGCCATCTGTTAACAGAATTATCTAAATGTAATTCATAATTCTGAACCTTTCCACCACCCATAAGATTTCTAAAATTATATTTCCATTCCATTGATGTTATCTTATTTCCTACACTTTTCTTTCTTGAGATATCCTTAAGAACTTATCATATATTTACTATTTTAAGCTCTTACATCTTCCTTAATTTTTTCACCCATTCTCTGCTGCCACGCTTTCTTTTTATCCTGCCGTAAACATTTATGTCTCCTCTTATTTAAAAAAAAATCCTATTATCTTTCTCTTCTGACCTTTTCTGCCTTAATAAATTCTTAAATACTTCTTTCTTTTCCTTTGCACACTCTCCATCATACCATCCATAACCTTTTATGTTTCCTCTTTAGTTCACTTCCATCTTAATTCCTGTCCACCTTTACCATTGACTCCACCCTTTCCAGTGCCCCCTTTATCTTTTCTGTTATTAGCGCCTCTAAAATTCCATAATTTATCACCCCATATTTTGGATATAAAATTATTCCAGGAATGCTGTACATATTCCTCTTTTCATTTAAAACGTCTTGCATATTTCAATTCTGTTGCTTCCTCTTCCCTATGAAATTTTCCTAAACTCATCTTCATTTTTAATGGGAAGTGTTCTCTATTTGCTATAGCATTCAGAACACCCAATTGACTCCTCAGTACATAACATAATCAATCATACTCTGCCTAGTTTGGTTCATAAATATGAATTCTCCCCATTGGTCCTTCCCTCTTGAACAATTGCACATAATTAGATTATTCAGCTCAAAGAACTCAATCAACTTTCTGCCTTCTTTATTTCTACTTTTCCTCACCCATTTTTCATCCATACACATTCATTTTCTAAACTCACAAACCTTATACCATGTTCACCTCCTCTGGCATTAAAATCACCAACCACAATAAACTCCATACTAGAGTACCTGTTTACTTAATTTCTCCATGCTTTCATTTAGTTTTAAATGCATGTTTTCATTGTAAAACTGATGATGACTCAGGTGGGTTATACACTATATCTAATCCTAAACATACTTTGACTCCCTTTATCTTATATATCTTTATCCACATTATTTGCCCTCACATTTACCCTACTGTATTTATAAATGCCTCTATATCATCAGAAACCTTCCCTCTACTACTCTTATGTTTGCTGTGTTCATCTATAAATCATAACCTTCCACTTCTGTACTTTCATCTTTGGCACCTTTCCCTTCATTACTTTTTCTTCTGCTTGCATACCTTCCAGTTCTGCTTGGTATATTTCCAAATTACCTATCTTCCAAGCTCTATACCATATGGAGCTTTGTGCACACATTTCCTCTCGATACTGCTGCTTGTGCTGAATTGATCTTATCTAAATATATATCATAATCAGTAAATTCCAATTATAAAATTATACAAGAGGATCATAGTATCTGCATTACTATCACAGACATCCCTATAGCCTTCTAAACAGGTTACAGGAAAGTTCAAGATCATTTTGGTTATCACAGAATATTATTTGATGAATATTTTCTTTTAGAGCTTCCAGGGCACCTGTATTGTTTTCATATTCTTTTATTTTTAAGATTATCCCAAAAATAAGAGTCCAAGGATTAAGATGTGGGAATCTTTGAGGCCACAACCAGAAGTAATCATTTTGTCATAGAGCTCTACACTTTAAAGCGCACATAGAATGTTTAGCTGTATGTGAATTTATGTCACCTTGCATAAAGATATGTTACCAAGTTTGCAAAAAAAATAAAATTAATATTTCATTTATATATTGCTTAGAGTTAAGAGTATCTTAAAAAATTATAGGCCTATGCTTAATGCATACATTATTTTGCTGATCATGTAGAGGAACTTCACAGCACTCCATATCTATTGTTTTAAATATTAAATATCCCCTAAAGATTGAGCAAATCTCAACACAAAATACTGTCAGTTGCACATCAAGAATTCCAACACTATGCGATTATGGTTAAATCAGTTATAAAATGGTACCCTTTTTCCATAACCCAAAGGCAGCACACTAATTTTACTAGGACAGAAATGCAGAAGCCTCATTGTAGAAATTCAGTTTGCCATGCTAATTGTCAAAGATTTCTGAGAAGTTTTTATTTATTTGTTTATTTACGGATGCTCTTTAACATCACATGTCATTGGCATTCCATTCTATTCAGGGCATGAAATGACTGACAAATTTTGCTCAGAGACCTCTTCTTTCAGACTTGAGGTTCTTATCATGCCGTAAATGTACGACATGGGACCCACAGCTTTACTTCCCTTCCAAAGGAAGCCCATACTTATGATTTTTATGCCCGAAAAAAATCCATCGATTCTGGCCGGGTTTGAACCCGTGATCTTGGGTTTAGAAGGCAAGTATGGTTACCATTTCACCACCAAGACCGACTTTCTTTCTGAGAAGAGTTTTCTAATTAGTGGTCCAAATAATACAACTTCTTTCATTCTTCTAAGCCATTTATCATTAAAATTGCACTTTTCACAACATTGAAATTTGGTAATTAGGACAGAATTTGTAACCTGGAATTTTCCTACAATATTTATAAGATTTCTTTTTAGTATAACAGTCATAAATGCCTATATAAACATTCTCTTCTAAATTGTGTTTACACATATTCACTAAATTTATCTTTATACTATTTCCATGAACTGGTTTGTATAACAGTTACATTTGACTCCCAAGAGTTTACAGTTCATCTTATCTCTCTTCATTTATTTTTTATATACAAAATATTTCACCTTTACTCAATCAGTTCCTTTCTCCAAGTTTTCATACCTAATGCATCTTTCTGCCTTCTCCTGAAGCTATCCCCCTCCCCTCAAATGTTTGTGCATAATACATTGAAGCCAAGCTAAGCCCTCCCCTCAGTAGCATTGTGAGTAATGTCACTGGTAGTACTGATCATACTACCAAGTCAGTATCGTTGTCAATACACTTCTATCATATATGGAAAATATTGATAATTTTTTGTTTACAAAATTTGCACACTGTAATCGGAGAAAATGGTTTATAAAGGACACAGATAAAGATGATTTGATTTGTTAAAAGTGAAACATGATATGTTTATTATTTTTAAAATTTGTATTACTGCAAATATGTATCCTAAAATGTATTGCAGTATTTCAAATATATTAATTATGAAGTGTACCTAATTAGTGGAAGTACTTTTACCAAACATTAGGTGAAAGAAACAAACTCTTGTATATAATTCACAGAAGTTTGTGTATTAATTACCGCAAGTTATTGGGGGTTGATTGTAATTCTATTGCAAGAACAAAATAGTGATCACTTGTATCTAAGAATTGGCCCTGAAATTTCTAGTGTTGTGTATAGTTTGAAAAGAATGTTGCTTGAATTTGTCAGAAATAAATTACTTTGCCAAAAATGTAATTATTTATTTTTATTTAGTAAATAGTACCGATCAAATAAAGCAGGTGCAATTAGGTAAAAATAATACAAGATCTGTCCAGAAAATTTGTAGTTATTTTATATTAAAAAAAATAGATCTTACTTATTTTATAGTATTGTAAATAGTGATGATTTGTTATTGTATTCGTTATGTTTGAATGTTTTGTAAGATGTATGACATGTTCAGTATCCTTGAATACCCCATGAGATCTATGGAACAGCTTAAGGTCCCATTTAAGGTATTTCCTTTGCAGTCTTACACATTTATCTAAGTTTCAAAATATCCATTGACTTATCATATTTTCTTTAATGTAACTATTATCTGAAATCCCTTTTTAACAGTGAAATACCAGTAATATTAGGGAACCAAATTTATGCTGTAGTACTGATCTGGTCAATGCACTATTTTGCCTTCTTTCTCCCCCCCCCCCCGCAAAAAAAAATAAAAACATAAGATATGAAGTGTAGTCATTGTGAATGTGATGATCACTAATCACATATTCTTCAATAATCTTACTGCTGATAAATAGTTCTACAAAAAAGTGACTTTTCACATGTGTACAGAAAGGTCCACTGTGACTGGCAATGAAGTTATATCAGGAACACACAACTAATTCTCAAGATATTTAAAATTATTGAATCATTTCCAAACAGAAGTCATTTATGAGTTATATGAGACAAGCAAGTCAAGCAAAATCTACCATACACAAGAAGTCATATAATTTGTTTTGACATTTTCCTCTTGTAATAGTGCATAAAATTAAGTGGATTTGCCTCGCATTTTTTCCACCTTCCCTTAAAGAAAATTAAAATTAAAAGCTGTATGTTTTATATGTGATATTTATCTATTTAACTTTTAATTTTGGATTTGAAAAATAATTGGCACAAAGATTTTTTCTAGATAGTTTTCCATACCAGAACCAAGACTGAGTACCCAAGAACATCATTCCCTTTACTTTCAGTCCTGCTATTTAGTAGACATCACTTTTTGCAACAGTCCAGCTGTCAGTTCTTTTAGACTGATGGTGTTTGTTCAGTGTCTTTTGACCGTAATAATAATGTGGGAGTGTCATATCATAGTATGATCGTCAGAAACTTTTTCTTGGTACCAAAAGAGTGTAAGATGTGTTTTCTGTGATCTTTCATACCTGCAAGTAAAAATGTTAGTGTGCTACACATTTATGAATTGTTAGTGCTATAACCTTTCTTTGAGGAACAACCGTAATTTAAATTAGATATCAGGCTAGGATTTACAACACTTATGATCTTTTAATCTGTTTGTAAAATGTTCTAAATTAACAATTGCTCATTCCTACCAAATACTGGTCTGTAAAAATGTGTCTCAGATGTTATCAAAGAAGGGATAGTTTTTTTGTATACTTAACAATTTGGGTTATTCAAATGTTTTAGTACAGAGTATTTTTGGTGCAGTTATCATAACATTGCATCCATGTTGTCCAGTGTGATTTATCTCTATAGTTGAAATTAAACAACAAGTTTGTGTGATATCTTTTGGTACTAATGTTATTTCAAACAAAATCAAGCATTAGTTTGGATAAAATCATGATCCACGGCCATATATACATCCCTTTCCAACCTAAGAGTATATTGGTTGTCAGAGAAGTAGTGCATTTCAATTTTATTCAAGCAGCTCACCAAAAGGGTCACATTACAGGCTTACAATGACAGAAAAGAAATGAGGCACATTTTTGTATTTGTTCTTTTACCTCCTTCACCACTGTGTTTTGCCTGGCTATTCTTGCAGGTTTCGTGAAGGTACATAACCCAAGGATGTGCCTGGTGAACTCCTGGGCTAGATGACAATGTTTACAGTTAACATCCATATCTGGATTATACCTTGCCTCTACCACCTTACAAGCCTGGGAATTACCTCTTAATTTGTTGGCCTCTGTGAACCAAAAGGCTTTAAAATATAGGGTTTAAGAAGCCTTTTATTCCCTATTCACTCTGCCTAGAAAGCCCGAGACCCTTCCTTGGTTTGAACAGGAATTCCAATTCTCCCATTCAGAGCACTGGGCAGAAATCACATTGCTTCAACATTCGCTGGGGCCCTCGCAATGCTTTGTTTGTTTTGCATTGCTTTATTACAATATATTGTTTATTATATAGAATGTGGGATATATGCACCATGTCATGAATAAGTTATGACCCTATCAGCCATAAAATAATATCTATTTATGGCTTGCATAATGCATTTTTGTCTTCATGCTCCTAGGCATTGGTTATTTTATTGAATTGTTGCATAAACAGACAGTTCCATTTACTTTCTGATTGTAATAGAAAATGAATGTAATGTGGAATGTTAGGCCAGCATGGACTCATGAATGGGAGATCTTTGGTTTGATTTCTGTGAGATTTGTCCTCCAGTAGTTATCCTAACTTAGTCCTGGAACACTCCTTTCCAGGGGGGGGGGGAATATTTCTTCTCCCATTAATAATTTCATCTAATGTATCATTAATACCCACCACTTGTGATGCCTCACTAGTGAAATTAGATGCTAAATACTAATAAAAAAAGTGTATCTCATGGGATGCTCCATTGGACCTTAAATGTTGTTTTGAAGCTCACCACAGCAGAAACAGGCTGCATAATCATTTTTCTTTGTTCCACTCTCAAAAATGTATTTCATTTCAATAAGTCATATATAGAAATTTCATTCATTGTTGGTCACCCAAGTAGTAGTGTGTATTTTACTAAGGTTATGAAAGCAGTAATTTATTACTTTCTTTGTCACATAACACACACACACTCACACATATAAAAAGTAGGTCTAATTATTACTTTATATTTAGATGGCATGTAATCACTCATTCTCAAGCTCTTTTATACCATGTCAAGAGGCAGCTGTAGAGCTCAGTATGCCTACTTGGCTAATTCAAGTAACATATAGGCAGCACAGAAACAAAGTAGCTACTAAACAGTTTCTATATTCATGTTCTGTGAAATCAGATTTAAATGTAACTAAATAATTAATAAAAATAAGTTAAGCCTAAAAATGCAAAATGTTTACTTACCTATTATGTATATTTATTTATAGTATGGAATTTAAATTAATGCTGGGCTTTTGTTTCACTCAGATATCTTGGAAAATAACAGTAAATTACAGTTTAAGGAACGTCCATGAATTTAAAATTTTAACTGGGATTTAATAAATATTAGCTGACATGTGAGAGTGGCATTTAAATGGCTAATGGCAAAAAGTTAATTGGAGGCTGTTTCTCATCCATTATCTGTGCCCTCACATAAATTGATTGGGTCCTTAAACCAGCATGGGTACCTATACATTCTAAATGACTAGGTGTTGTCCTTTAGCTAAAATTACTGTGATGCACATCGCAGGGATGTTCATGTCTTCCTAGACAATTGTCACATGCACAGAGCTTGCACTCTGTCTGCTTAACTTGATGAGTATTCTGCAACACCCTTGCCTCAATTGACACACTGAAGTCCCCCAATTTATAATCTGTAGAAAATTCATGAACAAAGAATGAAATACCAAATGGCATCTATATAGGAATATCAAGGCATCCTGATGTGTGAGTGAGTAAGGATTTCTGAATAAGGGATGAACAGTGATTATTAAGCATAATCAGTGTAATTTAAGCCCTCATAGAGTTAACTTATCCAAGAAAATTTCTTGAAAAGTTTTTTTTTTTTTTTTTTCATACTGGAATCTAGTGCAATATTCAAAACAATATAAGACTCAGAAACAGAAACAGTTTCCTGGATATTAAGATAATAAAACATCAAGGAAATTTGGAATATACAGAAAGAACATGCACACAATCACATCAAAACTAATGGATTTAACCCCAAAATACATAAACATGTAGTGATTAACAGAACATAACACTCAGGCTAGTTAACCTACACATTAACAAGGAAGAATACTCTAAAGAATTCAAATAGAAAGAACACAATTAAAAATGGTTTTAGCAAAGAATTAGTTTACAAAAGGTACAGAATTTCAAGAGTCAGAAACTTAATATAGAAACAACAAAACTTTCAGTAGGAAAGATAAGATAATTTTTAAAAAATTCACATATCATCCATGGGCTATGCAAAAATTTCAAAATATTCTAAAAGGTTTTAATGTAAGATTGGCACCTATAAACAGATTTAATGTTAAAAATATGCTGATATCAATACTAATGACAGTATTCCACTGGAGAAAAAAGCAGTATTTACCAAATAAGTTGTGCACAATGCAAAATAGACTATATTGGAAAAACAGAGAAACATAGCACTCAGTTAAAAGAACATTTCATGGGCATAAAATGCAAACGAATGGAGAAATCAGTGGTAGTATCCCGTTTCTGGACAGAAAATCACAACATAGTGAGTAAAGCAAAATTATTAAAATTGAAGGACCTACAGGTTAGCAATATGAGAGAAAATCAACATTTATAAATACAGAAACAAATTAATGAACTTACACACTTCTGGGGATGAAAACATAAACTTAAAGTTCATCACACCTCCACCAGAGCAGAATATACATTCCCAAAGCATAAAAAATTATCCAGCAGTTGACACTTAGCTGATGATAGAGACACCAGTCTGTGAAAAATGTACTAAATGTAATCAAGTAAGTGGAGCAAATAGTGTGTAGCTTGACTCAGTCATGCAATGATTTTAATTAAATATAAGGCTCGTTCTAATGAAACAGATTTTTTGTGCACAGAATATGTATTAACCTATCCATTTGTTTATGAGATACATTCATCTACATTGTTTAAGACAATAGCTTCAAAGGTTAGCAAGTTTATCTGTACCTGCTGTAAAGAAATTTGGTTGCTGGCTCTCAAAATCATAAAAAAGTAACAACAGGAAATTTGTATCTTGGTAACTTGATAATACAGTAATCACGTAAGTACTGAGCATAGAACTAGAACCTGTGATCCAATCTGAAAATTGTGTGAGATGTCTATATTATATATCTTCAATGCCAAATCTATTTCTTTTCTGCAGAGCTCAGAATGACACTAAATGCATATAGCATAAGAAAATGGTGAAGCAAAAACAGAGCAGAATCTGACATGTACATAAAAATGGTTACAAACCAAGGATGTACATGAAGATAGTGATAATATTAGGGAAAGGATGCTACAGTAAAAAGTGAATATATGAATTCAGTTGTGGAAGAATAAGCATTTAGACAGGGCAATGAGAGAAGAAAATGCAGACAGGCATGTAGCCTCAAACACATTTATGTCAAACTGCATAGCTTAAAATCACCAGTTGAATGAACTGTCTATTACCATTGGCAGATGAAGATTTTTGTATATTGGATTCCAAAACTTCTGACCAATAAGCAAAAATGAATACGGTGTACAATGTTAGGAAAAAATCTGAGGCTGTTTGAGGTTGATCGGGAAATTTGTGAAACAATTTATGATCATCGATAAAACTACAATATGCCAGAAACAAAACAGCAGTACAAATAAAGAAAGCATTTTAGTGGTTATCCTGCTCTGAAGAAGGCAAAACTCATCCCAATGGCAGGGAAAGTGACAATTTTTGGGATGTACAGGGCATAGTTCAGATAGACTATCTCCCATAGGGCCAAAATTGAAGAGTGTGGTACTTTGGAAGTTACAAGATTGGTGAAAGATCAAGTGCTATAGAAAGCTCTCCCAAGCAAAACTTTTACATCAGAACAATACCTGCCTTTGCTCACACATCTATTGCCATGGTTGCCAACCATGAACACAGCTGAAAATTGCTGGAACACCTCTTATAACACCTCTTGATCCATCCTTTTTCCCAACCTGAAAACTGCATTGGCTGGGACAGGGTATGGTGTTTTGACAATGTACTGGATGACAATTTTGACAGTGTTAGAAAAGTTTCTATGAGACTAGGACCAGAGCATTGCAGAAACACTGGCAGAAGTATGTAGCCTTGAAAGGGAACTATTTAAGCAAAGATTGGATATTATATCGCAGGTATTTTCCTTTCTGGTTGAGGCGCAGGGTTTATGGAGCAACCCTTGTACAAGATCTCATCTTGCACATATAATAGCAAATACTCTTCAAAATTGCCACTGGATAGCTCTTAACCACCCTCTGTACAGTCTGAATTTCTCACCCTGGATTACTAATTCCTTGAGTTATTGGAAAGGATTAGAAAAGTTTATTTTATGTATAATCAAAAGGCCAACATTCTGGTGGAAGTGTGACTGTAACAGGAGCCATACAAGTAAGGTTGACTTCTTTTAGGTTAATAAGCTAAATAGTACATGAATGTATAGTATGAAAGGGAATTCTCTTCACATTGAAGAGTATATATGCTAGCAGTGACATTAGCAACACAAACATGTATGTACTCACACTTTCGCAATAGATACTTGAAGTGCTTACCTTATTGATGAAGGTAAAGTTCAACCCATTTGCATTTTCTTTCAAAAAGGAGATGATTATAAAGTCCCAATCCATTTTTGTGATAAAACAAATATTAGGTTCAAATTAATACAGCAAATGTAAACCCTAACATTCAGTAACACATAATATATCTAAATTTATTTCACAGGACCACCCTGCACTTCCACACTCCCAGTGATGCAGCGATTCATGAAACACCTTTTCTAGCATTGCAGATATGATGTTGAGTACCGCATGCCTAATATGCTCCTTTAAATGGTCAATGGAATTGATTTATTGATTTTGACTTTGTACACTTATGACTTTAGTATCCTCATGCAAAAAAGGCAAGAGGTGTGAGCCCAAATGATGTGTGAAGCCCTAATAAAACCACCTACATGTAAATGTTAGCTTCCAGGTACTCATGAACACCCTTGTAAAATTAGGGGGTTCTCCATCCTGTTGCAAAAGCACCATTTCCCAGATGCCATCCTGTTGCAGTTGTGGTTGAAGGAATAGCTGCAGTATTTTGAGATACGAAATATCTGTCACTATAAGGGAGAAAGGACCTTACACCTTTGTCATCCCCAACTACATATTGATTTTTGGGGTGGTTTTTTTTTTTTTTCCATTCATGGAACTCGTCTACCTGTTCATCCACCTACACTCTGCATTTGTGTCAGTTCACCATGACACATGTATGGAAGGTGGCTTCATTGCTAAAGACCACATTTTGCAGCATATTACCCTCTCTGACTGCCAGCAACAGTCAGCATATATTGCTTTGCATTCAGTGTAGCTTATGTCGGATTTGGAGGTGGTATGGCCATTTTTTCAAGGTGTAGTGGAGAGTTTTCCATACTGTCAGTTGTGGTACACCTAACTCCCAACTTAGTCTCCTGGTTGATGCTTTTGGGCTTCTGTTAATTTCATCCTCTACCTGTTGCATGTTTCAGCTGGCACACTGGGCCTACTGGAACTATTTTTATTCTGCACTCAACCTATAGCCTTGATTTTCTGAAACAGTAGTCTAACATGACAAATTATTATTACGAAATCACTCAAATTTCACTAATTTTGTTCCACTTACTTTGACATGTTTCAAAGACATTTGCCTCCATCTTCAGCCTGGTCCCACTGGTTGCTTTACAGTGTGGTATTTAGATGTCGCTCTATGGCTTTAACAAACTTATTGATGAGGAGGTTACAAAGACTGTGACATGAAATATATAAGCAAAACAAAAAGAAATATTACCATACGTTTTAAGGAACACATGAGAAATGTAAAATATAAACACACAGAAAAATGAGCAGTGGCAGACCATTTTTGGCAAAAAAAAAAAAAAACAAAAAAAACATGAATTCCAAA
This sequence comes from Metallyticus violacea, assembly GCA_030762175.1. Classification (NCBI taxonomy): domain Eukaryota; kingdom Metazoa; phylum Arthropoda; class Insecta; order Mantodea; family Metallyticidae; genus Metallyticus; species Metallyticus violacea. The sequence goes on along the minus strand of CM060830.1, from coordinate 91,457,996 downwards.
AGGAACCAAAACTACTAAAAGCTCTTCAAAAACCTATAGAATTAACAGTATGGGAAAATATATTTATAAACAAAAACAAAGATTTTTTGGTTAACTTTGATCTCCCAAACAATAGTTACCTCATCCATAAGTTTGTTAAAGTCACAGAGCAACATCTTAATACCACGCTGGGAAGCAACCAGTGGGACCAGGCTAAAGTTGGAGGCAAATGTCTTTGAAACAGGTCCAAGTAAGTGGGACAAAATTAGTGAAATTTCATTTCATAATAATAATTTGTCATATTATACTATATTTCACTGTGAAAATCCCGGATACAAAAAACTATAGTAGTCTAATATTTGCCCTGGTGGGAAGTGGATAGCAACTTTCAAATCACATATAAAAGAAACACATAATCACCCATTTTCTTAAAAAATAATTGAGACTTTATAATCACTCTGTACTTTTGCTGATGTTTCTTTCTTACACAGTTGGTTATTTCTGATCTTAAGTTCATTATCATGTTAGAATTACTTTGATAAATAACATATTTCTGCAAAAGAAATAATCCAATGGATTCAGGTCAGGAGTTATTCTTGTCCCAAAGAATTCATTTAAAGGTCTAAGTGGCTAGTTTGATGTATGTGTTGTAGCATTGTCTTGCTTGAAGAAACAGCTCTCAATAATATAATTTTAATTTAGCCAAGAAATAAACGGATAAATGATCTAGGAACAGCTGATATTGGAATCAACAAAACTGTCAAAGAAAATCAGCCCTATAACTCATGCTGTTGTTATGGCAATTCAAACTTTTTTCTTGCTTATTGCATAGGGATTGTTAGAAAACCAAGTATGTGAATTGGGAATTGAGAATTAATGTAGCCTGAGAGGTGAAAATATGTCTTGTCTGTAAAGAAATTTCATTTAAAACTTGAAAGTTCATGTGAATTTATAAATTTCTGGAACCATTCACAATATAACAGCCTGATTTCATAATCATTTTCTTTCATTCATGAATCACAATAAATTTGTAGGGATACAATTTAATCCTTTGTAGTTACAGCTTTATGTGCTGTCTGCAGAGAGAGATATTAGTATCTAGTGTTAATTTTCATTTTCTGTAAATTTCCCAGCTTTGCAGATAATCTATTGCACCAAAAATACTACTCCTTAGTCTCACAATACAAGACGCAACATATACTGCACCTCAGCCAGTGTGTACCCAAACCTGTCATCAAGCATTGTATAGGTATGTAAACTACCCATCTTTGAAGGCAAGGTGATGGCAGAATGGAATATTGCCTACTTAATTGCTCTGACTAACATCCGTTGTTAGCTCACTGCAGAAAAAGAAAATGCAGAATTGAATGCATAGGTTAATAATTTACATACATAGAATGTTTAGTTTAATTCTCTATCCCATGGTCTATCCATCTAAGTGTATAGTGGAAGCCAAAAAAAAGCATATGGAGGAAATGATTTTGATTGGCTAACAAGCCTATTTACTCTCAAATTAGCTCACAAAGTATTACCACTTATTAAATAAATATGTTTTATTATTAGCATGATTATTTTTTATTTTTGCTACTTATAGTATGAAGAAAGCATTTTATTATATATTAGAGATTTAGGGTTTACATTTATTCCAAGAATGAAAACAATATTCTAAAAAAGACATAACACATATGTACAACAAACTATGAAATTGTGAAAATAATATCCAAATTTACTGCCATTTTGTGTGGCAGTCAGCTCAAGAATAGCAGCAAAATGTAACTGTAAAATTACAAAGAGAGATTATAATTTTTTTTATCATTCACTGGACAACACATAAATGAAGCTAAAATATTCTTAGATCCGCCAGCAGTTTAAAGTTTGACCATTAACAACTTTCCTCAAACTGTAAGAATGCATCAGAAATCATTTGAGCCATTGAAATTTAAGATTGCTGGTAGAGAAGTAAAACAGAAAGTGCTTTGAGTGCTTTAATTATCCATTGTAATAGTTTTGCAGTGAACAGCTTCAATGGGTTAACTGTATAAATAGAGAATTAAAATAAGGTGCTGTAAGACAGATTTTTGTTTTTGCTTTCTTTTTTGATGCATGGCAGAAAATTGTATGATTTGGAAAATCAAAAGTTTATGTAAATCCTAGCTCTAAAACTGTAAATTTTATTGGCAATATATTTCATATGTGGTATAGCAGTCCTTGACAGGTAATTTTAATGGTGAATTGTTTTGATTGTAAGTTTGTATAATATCAAGAAATGATGATAAAACTAAAAGTTCCAAAATAAACAAGTTTTATTGTTGTTTGTTTGGCTGGCTATGTGTGAAGTGACAGAATGTTCCTGTGTAATATATAAGTATCTAATGTTGGTGTTTTTTGGAATATTAAAGGCAATCAGTAACAGAAATGTTTTGGATAATGAAAATGTTGATTGTTAATATGTCTTTCAATGTGTGCAACTAAACATGAATATTGTGTGCAGCTAAAAGCTAAAAAAAAGTATTTTAGAGCACTTCTCTGTAAGAGGGTATTCTAATCAGTCGGTTGCAGCAAAAAGTTTAAATTCACCTTTAAAGAACTGCATTCATTATAATTTTTCAGACATAAATTAGTAATGTTTCAAGTAATGTATCTTTTCAATCTAATTAATGTATTTATATATAAACTGTTACAAATTCTTTATACCTAATATGTGTATCCCTCTTGCTCTGACTGCAAATCCATGGCATTCTTGCAGTTTTTCCACTACTTCAATGTTTGTAGATATCTGCTTGCAAAGCATTATCAAAGTTTTTATAGCCATTTGCAGAAGTCTGTTTAGTTCCTTCCTTAACAACTTAATGAGAAATAATATGGATGACTAAGAGGATCATACCATTATTTATAGAACTTCTGAACACTTTTTTTCTCACATACTTCTGCTTGGACTTAGGTCATTGTCCTGCTGAAGATCAAAACCACTGCCAATCAGATTAGTCCCCAATGGTATTACAAGAGTACTGCTGCTTCTTCAAAATGTCGTTTCTAGTGGAATAGTGAACCATACTTGCCCCCTAAACCCAGCCAGGATCAATGGATTTTTCAAGCATAAAAATCCTAAGTATGGCTTCCTTCAGAAGGGAAGTAAAGCCATGTTGTAGATTTACGGCATGTAAAAGAACCTCAAGTCTGAAAGAAGGCATCTGAGCAAAATTTATCAGCCATTTCATGCCCTGAATTGAATGGGACACTGATGACCTGAGATGTTAAAGATCATCCATAAATAAACAAAACAGAAAATCTTCAAAATAGTCTTTACTTTCACCCAACTTAGTGTTACCAATCAACCCCATACCAGTACACTACTACCTCCATATTTCTACAGTCAGCATTAGGCAGGCTTCCAGATTGTTCTCTTTGATGACAGCACATGTATAATTGGTGATTTGGCCCGAAACTCTCTACTTTTGCCCACACTTTTTCATTATTCATTGATCCAATCATTGTGGTTCATTGGATGGCTAAGACATGTTTGCACATTAAAGGGATTTTTAATAACAAATATGCCTCCACATAAGCCAGCATTAAAACAGACACTGGTTGTCTAGTTCTATTGATTTCACTACAAATATTCACTGCTGTATGCTTTGTACCATACTTGCTCAAGATCATCATACGTTTATCTTCAGCTGCAGAAGTTGTTCTTCTGTGAGATGGCCACTATGTGATCAATCTTTATGTGTTCTAGTTGTCTTTGTTTCAAAGCAGACCAATCATTGAATTCAGAAATTCTGAATTCTACAGTAATTGTTGGTTTGTCCATTTTGCTGCCAGAGGACACTTTTATTCACTTATATTACTCCTTTTTCTCATTTTAACAGTAGCAAAAAGCACTTTCATTTATTGAAAATTGGACAGAATTATAGCTGTGCTCAGTGTTGAACACTCTGTTAACCAACAAAACACATAAAAAGGAGGGTAAGAAGAGTGATACAGCTAATAATAGCTGATAACAACAACAGAGCTCTTTTAAAGGTCAGCTCTTCAGTATGACAGTACAACCAAGTTCAGGCTGAAGTATATTGCATACAGGAGGAAGATAACATTGCAGATATCATTGCCCCAAATACTTAAATGTAACAGAATATAACTGAAAATCATATTTTATTATGTGAGAAATCAGAAATTGCAGATAAAGTAACAGGTAACCAACATGTCTGAAGTATGTACAAAAATTCAAAGTTGAATTTAAACTTTTTAACACAAGTGTACAAAATAACTTGCTTAAGATGAACCTATAATTTGTAATACATATTAGCACGGAGGATTAAGGATGGTGTTTTAGCATTTATGGAGGACAGTGTTTATCTCATCATTAAATTAAAAGCCAAAGAATATGTGTGACAAGTTTCTGATACAGAACTAATGTTTTCAAATCCAAAACATGTTAAACTCACATCATATCATTAACTTTCATTAATATAAAAGGAAGGAGCAGTTTATATGTTTCATATTAATTTATAAATTTAATGTTAATTCATATATAAGAGTATGTTGTAATAAGTTATGTTTACATTAGTGTGAGTGCTTTGTATTTATTTTATTAAAGTGTATGAAAGTGAGTGAGATAGAGTAAATGTTGGGTATTTTAATGAAGTAGCTCAAACAGAGCACTTGCTGATCAGACTGAAAGTTGATAATGGAAGTTGCATGAGCTTTTTGACTTCAAATTCATGAAAATAGTGATTGCCTGACCAACATACTTTTGTGTAAGTACATTGCTGACTTTTCCTTGTCATTAGGAATAAATAAAAGAAAGCCTTACTGCTCCATGATACAGTTTTGCAGGTATTTGAATACTACTTACTTTAAAAATAATAAATAACTTTATTGAGTGCATAAAAAATAGGAAATGATTGTCAGAGTTTCAGAAGGTCGTCACTTGAAGTTAAGATCAACAATCTAGGATAGAGAAGAAACATAAATTGCATATCCCATAGAATAAAATCGCCTGGTGTGATGTCCAAGATTTAATGATGGCAGGAGATTCTGGTCATTATTATTTTCATGTTCAATTCATTGCTAGTTATGTATTATTATGAAAATGGGGTGGGGCCCCATCCAACTGCATAATATAGGTATAGCTATCCTCATTTATCTGGGGCATAAATCATTCTGCGAACTTAACAAAACACAAAATAGCTTCACTTGGGAATTTATGTTGAATTTCAACAATCAGACATGGATTTTATTGAGTCCAAATTAGGTTATCTTGTGGTTCACCTTTCCAGAAAAAAAAGTATCCTTATCTGCTGTGAATGCCAGTTTACTTACCAAATTATCTTTGTTCCATCATGCCAACAGTGCTTTTACAGAAAGTCTGTCTTTTACATTGGTCATCAGGTTTTACAGCCTGAAGAAGGTTATTCATTATGGTTTAGGTACTGAACACTGTTGTTCATTGCATACCAAACTCCCATTACAGCTGGAGGCATTGACTTTCTAAGCTCTTCTTTATGCTTTTTGTACATATCCCACTTTTTCTTTTGAAATGTATGCTTTTCCCCTTGTATAGCCATTCTTGGAACTGAAGGTATCATTGATGAATATACTTTGCACCAAAATGCTGGAGCTACTGTTTAATGAAATTCATGAATACAGAAAGCTCCTTTACTGCCATTTTGGATAAAACTACCTTCTGAGAAAGAAAATGTACAGTATGTATTAAAAGAAACATAAAAAATAGATATTTTTAATGCATTGCAGCCGAAATTAACAGAGAAGCCAAAATAAATTACTGAAACTCTGATAATCATTTACAAAAGTCCTGAATTAAATATATGGTTGTGAATTTGAACCATATTTAAAGAATTGCAGACACTGTTAACATATTTTCTCAGTTCATAGTCTATCAGCACTTAAAGACAAACAATAAATATAGGTAATATTCTAATTTCATAATTAGTTGAAAATAACTAATTAATTAAGTCTTAATAGTAATAGCCATTTGAAAAAAAATATGTATATATAATTGCAAAGAAAAAACAACATATTTTTATTTTATTCATTAAATATAAGGTGGGCCAATAAAATATGTCTGGTTTTAAAAACTTATAATTCAGAAAATATTATATTTATTATGGTTATACAGAAACAAAACAGGAAGATAATATATTTATCCATTTACAACATGTTGAATAGAGCCAAATCTGCACATGAACTCATCTGTTTTTTTCTCTTTAGCACACACATTGTTTGATTTTTCTGCATATGTAAGATGTATTTTGCATAGCTTTGCAAAACAAACCTATACATACTTAGTTTGGTGAATGAGGAGCCCAAAGGAGTAGTAGTAGTAGTAGTAGTAGTAGTAGTAGTAGTAGTAGTAGTAATAATAGTAATAATAATAATAATCATCATCATCCTTTATTCACTTTTAACATTAGAGTTTGTCAAAAGTCACAGATTATCGTTCCAAGGCAAACTCCTTCAGATGGATTTGCACATTTAGGCAGTTTACTTTTTCCATTAAGAGTAAACTGAGCTCAGTTTATATACTGCAGACTCTTAACATATTTGTTACAGTCAGCTAGTGAGTGCTTTGCCTGCATTTTACGTGAAAACAGTTTGAGTTAATCTTTCAAAATTGGTCTAGATGCTGAAAACATATTTTCAGTTTTTGTGCATGTCTTTGCTGTTCTTTCTTGGGTCTATATATTACTAATTGCTGACAGCTTCATTATTCCCTTGTATTTTTCCTGAATCGCCTTTCTTGAGATTAAGAACAGTTCCTTTTTCATTAAATTTCTTCACTTTGTGCACTTGTCTTTTATGTCTGTGATAAACAAGAAATGAAATGATACAATATCTACATTGTGTTTCGATTATTGACTTACTTTTCAAGTAAAAGAAAGGTTAAACAATGTCCCAATTTTATAATGATGACTTATATACAAAAAAGTAAATAAACAGTTTAATGAACTGTGCAACACTAAAAACAGGTGTATTTTATTGCTCACCAAATATCTTGCTTTGACTTGACATAAAAAGTGTGTGCTTAACTCACTGTATTGATTCTGAGACATGAGCAAAAAATTGCTTAATGATGCAACTTTTTCTCAAGCACAATGTTTCAACAATTTCATTGTTGATCTCCTTTGACTTACAAAAATATTTACAGTTCTTTTGATGAATGATAACAAAATTCTGAATGAGGGACATCACTACTCTATTTTTAATGCAGTAGTAAGAAACATTTTACAAAACACTTTGTATGTTTCTTATTAATTAAGTGTTCCAATTAGAATATATATATAAAACAACAACAACAACCATGTACTTCAGTTCATCATAATGCAATTAAAAATATTGAAAGTGCTAATCTGAAGCATGCCATTTTTGGAAATCAGATGGTAATGATAAATTGGTTTCATGACAAGTCCATCAGCAAGTGCCATACAAAAAACGAGTCCATAATTTGTTGTTCACTTTTGAGGATTGTTCTATATGGGTCCTCTTCCCCAAGTGATGACTTGTCACAGTTGTACAACTCTGCTAAAAATATCTTTGACTGCTGTTTTTATTAAGTAACATTTTTTGTGAAAAATAAAAATGGTGATAACTGTGAAGTTGCTCTTTTTTCTTTAATTGTGTGCCAATGTGTAACATCCCATTACTGGAAGAAAAGCTCTGGATCATTGAAATAGTAAATGAAGTTGAACTATAATATACAGCATGTCCATAAAGTCAAATTGAAATTTCGAAACATTTTCTGATATAACAATAAATATTAAAGATTTCAAATAGGAGATCAGCTCATTTTTTCAACTGAGCATATTTTGCTTGACATAGCCTCAGAGGTAGTGGTCCAAAGCCTGAGCTCCAGAGATAATGCTGGCCATGCCTTCCATATCTAGCACTGTGGAAATACTCAGAACACAATGTAGCCAGAGTGCAGAGGGTCACCATCTTGTTGAAAGATAATACGTTCTCCAATTTGTGACACTGCATACAGTTCCAGCTATTTTCCTTTACATTCCAAAATCCCCCCCCCCTTTTAAGGGGGAGGTGAGCTAGCATTCAAGATTTGTGCCAATTTTGTTTGGTTTTTTCCCTGTTAAAGGTTAACTTATTGATCATACTTTTTATTTTTCATTGAATTAATATATTAAAATTTGGGCACAATATCATGAACTACACTGCTGAAAGGAGGCAGTTATCAGGAAAGTTCTGAATATGCATGCACATTACAAATTGATTCATATTTAAAGTAACATGTACACAAAAATGTGCTACCCCAGAATCAACTGTGTAGCCATCTTCACAAATGAGTGTATATTGGCAAGGAGCATGTACAAAAATGATGTTCAGTGACATGATAAAGGAATGAATTAAAGTTAGGGTGCCACTTGCTGCAGTACCACTATTAGCAAAGACGTTAAACATGTGTGAGCAGACAAGTTCTATAATATTTTAAATTTCTTTCATGTAATGTAATAATTTTTGAGAATTATGTTAAAAAGTTTAAAGTTTTTCTTGTATAGAATGATATCTGCTCAGTAATGCTAAGATTTTAAAAAAGTAATATAATTGAAAATTGCAAATAGGGCAATATTACTTTTTAAATTATTGTTTATTGTGTGATATTTAAGTGGTTTTTACATTAATACGATTAAGAACCTTAAAAATGTGAGGGTATTGTAGAATGTCTGCACCAGCAATAATTTTCAATCACACCCTTCTGTAAAAAGAACAACAGTTTTCTTTCTTTCTTTCTCTTCTGTAAAAAGAACAACAGTTCTCTCTCTCTGTAAATTAACTTTATCAAATCTAGTTCAATACACAGTACTATCATTGTGTAAACTTTGGAGTCATATTTTGTGTTTGAAGACTAGAGATATCCTGTTATAGAACAAGTAGGACATGGAATATTGAAGACAGCTTCAATATTACGAGTCTAATGGGATGCAATTTTAATGAAGATATCAACAAATATGAGCATCTTATTATCACAAGAAGTATACCAAATTCTCTTGCCATCATTCTTCCCTTCTTTCTTTAAAACAATCCAGTAATTAAAGTAACTTAACATGGCAACATATTACAAGTAAATACGATTAAGATACAGTTTTCTAATCCTGCTAAACATCCCCCAGCAACTGAAATCCACCATTGATTACTGGCCATATTGCAACTTAATACAGATCAATAGATATACACAACTTCACAATGGAAATAGTGCAATTTACCAAATGTTATTTTTGGCCATCTTCTGCATCTGAGCTAAGCATGCACTGGACCTAAGTCAATCAGAATATTAATAACAGTTCCCATGCCAGTGTTATTAATTACAGTTTGTTGAAGTAAATTTTACAATAGTGTATGTATTGAAATGGTATCACTAAAATGTAAAAAAATAAAGTCTACAGGAATAACTCCCATACTGTTGTTGAATTGAATGAAATTATCAGTACAGAAAGTGCAGAAATTACAGAAGCAGTACTGTTAAAAGTGTATGCAAATTTCATTTAAAAATGTCTCTGTTAATGACTGCAGAGGGACACCACATATTATTATTATTATTATTATTATTATTATTATTATTATTATTATTATTGGTTTATTTAAGGATACTCTTAATATCTTTGGTCATTAGCATCCCCTTCAGTTCAGGGCATGAAACAGCTGATAAATTTTGCTCAGAGGCCTCTTCTTTTAGGCTTGAAGTTCTTTTACATGCTATAACACATGACCAAAGACTTTACTTCCCTCCTAAAGAAAGTGATACTTAAGGATTTTTACACCCTACAAAATCCACTGATCTGACTAGGTTTGAACCCTCATCCTTGGGGTCTACAAGCCAAGTATGCTTATCATAAGATCACCAGAACTGACCACCACTTCAATTAACTCCTATAATGCAGGTTAGCACCTATTATAAAATATAAACTAATATTGTGTGTACATGCCATTATTGATGCAATAGAAATGTAAGGGGAACTTGTTCATTGATGTAGCTGGGGATTGGCATGGCTGTAATTCATGTAGTTGTATTTCATTTTTAGATGCAGTCATAAATATCCCTCTGTACTTAAAGCTTATTTTAGTAATGTTGCACAACAAAAACTCTTACATCAAGTTATATACCTTTTCACTATGGCTCAATGATACAATTCAACTTCTTGTGAATGTGACAGAATGCGCAGTATCTCCATCACAAATGTTAATTAACTACTAGAAGTTCCTGACTGTATTTTGAAAAGTGGCCAGGTATATGAACTGAGCAATGAAATGAAAACATACTATTACCATGTAAATGAATGCATTTAAAATTATGCATTGATTACCCAAAACTCGTAAAAAAATAACTATTTTTCACACAAAGGTAAGTGTTTATTTTATCATAAAACAGTTAATAGGAACATGAGTACAATAAATGAATGACTTCTGACCGAGTTTTGTAATATGACTACCAGTATCTAATTTTTTTTCTTACATTTACCAGCATTTTTGCAATACTAAAGGGAAAGAAGGGAAATGACATCTGCGTTAACAAAAACATAAAAACCTTTATATACGCTGATTTACAACAACTTTATTGATAAAATGTAATTTCAAATCCTGCTGAGTACAATCCATAAAAATTTGTTTTTAATAAATTAATACTTTTGTGCACCATGTTTGAACAATTGTTGACACTGCAATATCCAATTGAGGGAGGTAATGGCACTCACACTCGAGTAATCTTATTGTTAGTTGTTGAACTCTTAAGCTTCTTTTCATTTTTACAGTACAAATAATCATTCTATATATAAAACTTCAGCATTAAAAACAGTAATGAGCTCAGACTCTTGGCTTTTGGTTTCGCAAACTTATATTAGAATATCTTTTTAAAAATGCACATAACCAATCCTTTGTCCATTATATTTTGTAAAGTTGTTTTTATGCCATTTTTTCTGCAAATTCCAAATATGCCAACCTTCTGAGTAACTCCTAAAATATAATTTAACAAGAAGAAGAATATGCTGTTCAGTCTCAAGCTGCTATTCTCCTATGCACACATATATGATAACATATGCTGCTATGCCTTTTCTCTGTTTTTAAAGTGCTTAATGGAACATTTAATTAAAATGCAGCCCTTCTGAGGGTGTTCCCTATGAGAAGCTTTCACGATTTCTGCTGTCAATGTATCCTTATTTGTAATTCATTCTCTTGTCTTCGACATCTATAAATTGGAAAAATAACAAAAATTTAATTAATATGAAGAATTCAAAACCCTTAAAGAAATTCTGGGCAATGATACTCAACGAAGATAATTCTACTTGAGAATTTATTATTATTATTATTATTATTATTATTATTATTATTATTATGATCATCATCATCAAAACTGGATTGCATCATATATTAAGATCATTGTATCATTCAGTCAAACTAACACTCTTTTGCTCCACTTGTGAAAAGAATGTTAGTTGGACTATGTCAATGATCTTAATATATGATTAACTTCACTGTGCAATGCTCCAACTAACAATTTTGGATTGCATCAGTTACATTTCTTACAATGTTGGGGTTAGAATATTTATAAAAATTGTGTTAGATATGTAAATGGTAGTAGGTTATGACATTATAAGAAAGCCTAGCTTCTTCTTATAAAAAAGTATCTGAAAACTTTTGCAGTTCAAAAGCTTACTTAATACTGACAACACAATAGCAAGGTGATAAACACATAGTTTTTAGGGCCTCATCTGGATGATAGTATCTACAGGACATTCCATGCTAACTCAGGTTACAGGCAACATTTATTTCATCATTGTTCAATAACTCCACATGAAAACAAAATTTAATATGCACTTTTGTAATAGCAATGATATTTTAATAATCTCTTCTTCCTTTACACATAGTGAAAACTTGTTACAACATTGGTTATTGTAGTAACCAATTCTTTTTGGTTACTCAGGTTACATTTGGACAAACCAACTACACCTAATTCCTTGGAATCTATATTGATAAAAATTTAAACTACAACCATCATATAACTAGGCTTTGTAAAAAATTGTGTGTCAGTATATATTTATTAAGAAATTATCCTATCAGCTAGAAGGAGACATAATTAAAATGGTTTATAATGGATTGGTACACTCTCATATAACATATGGTATAGAAATCTGGGGTAGGACAAGCCTTCCTAATTTAAATAAAGTATTTATATTACAAAAAAAAGTATGAGATACATATTCAATTTAACTAGTTGCCAATCTGTTAAAGAAACATTTAGAAAATGTCACATACTAACAGTCATATCGTTGTATGTCTACAAAGTGCTTTTATTAATAAAATCTAAAATGGAATACATATCATTAAATAGAGACCATTATGAATACAATACGAGGGGAATTAATAATTATCATAGGAAGCATAAGACAAAAATGTTGAGCAAAAACATCCACATAGTATAGGTATTATCATGTATAATAAACTTCCCACTTTCATTAAAACTGAGCAAGGTAATTCTTTTAAGAATTTATTGAAAACGTATCGTATTGACAAATGTCTATACAGATTAGATGAGCTGTAACTGGGTAATGTTATCACTAATCTCTAATATGATTTGTTCATATCCTTAATAAATATTAAATGGCTAAAACTGTAAGGTTATTTCATTATGAATTAGTCCTGTTGATCTAACTGTTATTAATTTTAGTCTAGAATGTAGAAGATTATATACAGAATGTGGTAACCAAAATGTAATGTTACTTTAAATATATTAGTTTCTTTTTTTACTAATACAGTAACTTGTAAATGCAGATTTATTGGCAGCCAACAAATTATTATTATTATTATTATTATTATTATTATTATTATTATTATTATTATTAAAATATCCATATGGATTAAGCCCCAAGGTAATTTCATTGTCTTAGTTTTTTTGGTAACATTGTATACAGTATGTGTAAATTATTATTATTATTATTATTATTATTATTATTATTATTATTAATCTCAATGTTGATTTCATGTGTAAATAACTGGTATAGAAAACAATTTTGAGTTGAAGATGGCTTAAATTTGTACATGATATATATTTGCTATATAATTTGTGAAAGTATCACTGGATACCTTGTAATTGTAGTTTTTTTTTGACAAAGTCAGAAACTTGTGTATACAAGTCTATTGACAGCAAATAATTATATGATGATGATGATGATGATGATGATGATGATGATGATGATGATGTCAGAGCATTTATGGGGATCATATTACTTTATATTCCTATTGTTGCTATAATCTGAATGAATTAAACTTACTTCTGGTGAAAGCTGACTATTTACATTAACTATGCTGACAGAAAACATTTTAGTATCATCAAATTAAAATTATGCCCACTTCCTGAAATTTTTTTTTCTCCCCTCAATGATAGTGGGGAACTTTGTGATTCCTTGCATGACCAACGTCCAGGTTGACAAAATACCCAAAATTTAATCTTTATGCACATATGAACACTCCATCCTCTCTAAAATGCAAATCATTTTTCAAACTCTGTAAGATAAATGATTTTAATGACACTCTAACCTTTTGCTATGTAACTATATATAATATTTTGTTGACCTTGAAACTTCACGAATATATATTTCTCCATTTCAAGTTCTGCTTTCTTGGGACTAAAATTCAGTGACTCAATTTCATTGTTTGATGAGGAGGAACCATACACCAAATTATAGAATCCTTTTCCTTCTCTACATTTATTGTAGACCATGTTTGTCTCCTGACACAATTTATTCTCTTGCCTACCAAGTATACCATTGATATGCATTGTTAATATGTAACATGTGGGATTGCCACTTTCTAATCCCAAAAAATGGCTTTTGGAAAATGATAGGAAATACTGTAAAATTATTAAATATATCACTTAGATTAATTTCTTCATTTCTGCTAATAAAAATTTTGGGGTGTCCATACCATGATTTAAATCATCAGAGGCAATTACAATGAGGTGATGTTATGTTTACCATAAAGCCACAGAGATGCAGTAAACAGTTTACTTCAGAGGTGGACAGCACTGTGTGAAACCCGCATCACTTCATTTTTAAGTGGTGGTCAGCAATCCAGAGTCATAATAACATAATGTCATCGATAGATAATGTACTGGGGTTCTTCTTTTCTGTGCTTTATGAGCATAGTATAATTCAGATTTCACTTGGTATGTCCATTCTTAGTTTGCCTGGTACTGCACCCAATGGAAATTCTGAACTTCATCTTGTGCAATACAGGTGAAGTTTTCTGAGAAATGTATTTGGTACATTGCTAATTATGGATTGAAGTTTGCAATTTCTACAGCTTCCTGATGCTCTTGACAGCTCTTTGATTAATTAATCTTGTTCCAAAATTGAGATTTATAGCTGATAAGATACTAAGCTTAATAATCAACTGAACCCTCTTCTCTGTTTTGCATAACTTCCTTTCATTAGAAAGTCATACATTGCATTTCACTGTTGCTAGTACATAACTCTCCTCAATTGTATCATACATTTTGAACTGACTCATTGCTGCATTCTGCAAGTAATTACCCAACATTTTCACAAGTAACAAAATCATTGAAATTATTGGTGTAAGAACAAAATCTGGTAAATATCATGAAAAGAATGCCCTGCAGATATGTAATTTTCATGATATTTGCATATGCAAACATTATAGAACATTTTTTAATGAGAAGTACATGTTGAGATCTTAATACTGCAAATTTACTTTTGCCTATTATTTTCACAAATTCTGAACAAAACAAAATATGCCTCCTTAACTGAAAATGTCAAATGCCATATTTACCTTTTCTCTTTTGTTTTGTTAGATTTTCCTACGGTGGTAACATCTCTAATGCCAGTGTTTGTCTGTTTATAAAGTCTCTTTCGAAGAATGTATTAATTTTATGAATTGCCTCTTCACTGATATCTTTCTGGTTATTCAAAGATTTGGCATCAAAGATATATGCCATAGACATCTCAAACAATTTTCAGATTGGATCACAGGTTCTAGTTCTATGCTCAGTACTTACGGGATTACTGTATTATCAAGTTGCCAAGAAACAAATTTCCTGTCATTACTTTCTTATGATTTTGTGAGAGCCAGCAACAAAATTTCTTCACAGCAGGTAAGGTAAACTTGCTAACCTTTGAAGCTATTGCCTTAAACAATGTAGATGAATTTATCTTGTAAACAAATGGATAGTTAATATATATTCTGCGCACATAAAATCTATGTTTCATAAAAATGAGCCTTATATTTAATTAAAATAATTGTATGACTGAGTCAAACTACACACTATTTGCTCCTCTTACTTGTTTAAACACTTTCGGCAGGAAAGATAAGATGAAATATTAAAAAATTCACCTATCATCCATAGGCTAGGCAAAAATTTCAAAATATTCTAAAAGATTTTAATATCACATTGGCACCTATAAACAGAGTAATATTCTATAAAGCCTTAAAAATCACTGAAATTATAAATTATTTGAAAATTTTCTCACTCATGCTACAACGTTAGCTGAGAAAGTTGATGCTGAAGCTCTTTTGAAACCAACATTCGAAAGTACCAAATTGCATCGGCAGGAAAGGCAATGTGATCATGAAGTAAGATCTAAAATCATTTTAGATCCCAATGCAAAATTCAAAATGAAGTTTTTATTTTTTATTACTGACTTTGTAACCAATTCTATTGATGAAAGGTTTGAGCATTTGGAACATTACAGTTGATATTTTTCATTTTTATATAATATCGCTGAATTAAAATATTAGACAAATGAGCTCTTAAACAAACTAAAAAAACCCAGAAGCCTCTTTAACACACCAAAAAATAAAAAAAAAGTAAAGGAAATCACTACATTTGAACTTGTGATGAACTGAAAATAGTGTCTGAATTAATACCAGAAAATAGGCCGCCAATTGAAGTTTTTCATTTTATTGTTGAAAATAACTTCTTTGCTTTGAATGCCGCTGTCACATCAAAAATATTGTTGACATTGCCAATGATGTAGCAAGTGGCAAGCACAGTTTTTCAAAACTGAATTTTGTTAACATTTATTTATGTTCAACAATGGCTGAAACTAAACTGGAAGAATTAGCCATAATACAATTGAACATGTAATCAGTCAGAAATTAGACTATAGAAACCTCTTTTCTGCTTTTGGAAATATGAATGAATTTATTCAAAAGCCAATACAATAAGTACAAAGTAAAATACAGTATATACAAATATACATTAAATTTATCACCCTTAAACTATTGTGTACTTATACTTACAAATTCTTCTACTAATATTTTATCTTACTTTAGTTGCTGACAATCTTATCAATTCAAAATCCACAGCACTGTGGTCATTAGCACTTTGCCAACTCTGCGGTTTTTGTCGTCATCTACGGATATACGGATTTTAAAACTGAATCTCTGGATTCTTTTTTAAGTCAGACGGTATTATTTTAATATGTAAGTGATAAATCAATATTGCTCTTTTATCATTTCATTTTTATACTTTTAATGTCTACCAAACATAAATAACATAGTTTGTTTTACATTAGTCCGTCATGACAACAAATGACATAAGATTGTATGTTTAAATAAATAAGAAATCACAAATCGGGTGCGTTGTTTTTGTCTACCTGGGCTTGCCTCTGGTTGGATTAACAGAGCCAGAATGCATTGTTGCGTTCAACTTGAAGCAACTCAAAATTGATTATTACGGATAAGGATAGGTCGTCAGCTCATCACTCAAAGCTGTACACTTAATTTTTTTTTATCCAAAACATATCCGTAAGTACGTTTAATTTTTGTTTATCCAAAACATATCCGTAACTACGTTTAATTTTTTTTTTATCCAAAACATACCCGTAAGTATATGAAATACAATGAATTAACAAAGACCACCAATGCTGGTTGTACGTACCACAGGCAGTTTACTTATAGTATTGTAGTGTAATTTTTAATGTTAGCTGTGATAAAAGAACTCAATTATCTGGAGGACTACAAGAAAAGAAAAAAATTATACAGAAATATAATGCACGCTGGGGAGATCATACTTGGTTTGCTAAGGGCAAGAAAGGCACTTAATGCTTTTTTTGTAGAGCTTGTTAGGTTCAGGTTTACTTTTTCAGAGTAAAAAATGTTAAGTGTTTGTCAGTAGTAAAGCGAAACACGTTGTTCGAAGTATTGTCAAAAGATGACATTGAAAAAAATTAAGGAAGTGTAAATAATATCTTTCATTGTTGAATACAATTTATCATTTATATAGCACATGACTTAACAGAACTTACACAACTGTTAAGGATTCGAAAGTTGTTGCGGTAGAACTAAGTGTGCAGGCATTTTGAAAAATGTAATTGGGCATGTCTGCCAACAATATGTAATATAATATTAACCACATTTGTACATGCCTCATCTTTTGTTCCTTCCCCGACTCCCTTAAACCATATTTAAACAATTTCGCAACATGTCACGCAAAATCTACCGATTTTCATATCCGATAAATGGATTTTTCATAGCTCATCTATGGGTTTTCACAGGAAATGGGACCGCCATGGGAGGCCGAGGTCGTTAAGGCGCGGTCTCGTGAGCGGGAGATCTGGGGTTCGAATCCCGCCAGGACTGTCTTTCCTGACTGAGGGTTTTTCCAGGTTTTCCTCAGTCCTCATAAATGGCAAATGCCTTGGAGGTACCCTAAACTTATGCCTGGAACGTTTCCTTCCTTAAAAATCATTTCGTTTCATGTATCATCAGTGTCTACCGCCTGTAGTGCCTCAGTAGTAAAAACGGGTGTTAAACACTATTAAAAAAAACAGGAAATGGGTTGGCAACGCTGGTTATTAGGATATTGGATTCATTCACAGAATGAAGTCCTCTTGTAAATATGAAAGTAAGAAAAGTGTCTCTTTAAACATTAGATACTGAAAAAATTAAATATAAATTCAAATGACGTGAAAACAGTGCTAAAGATATAACGTGCATCAACATTTCATCGTTCCATAAGTGAAGATTGTTCCATGCATAACTTCAGTTCCATTTAATTGTTTCTAATTAATGAAGTCAATTTTTTATTTAATGAACATCTCTCTTTATCCTAGTGTTACCTCTCCCTTAAACATTTATTTTACGCGGCCCAGCCGCCCGAATTTACTTAATCAATATACTATATTTTAAAAATGTTAAAATTAAAAACTTCCGGGCTGTTATGCCGTGGTCCTTGTTATAAAAATAAAACAGCGCTTTCGCCGGCTGCCTGCGACCAGCATCATCAGTTAGTGTGAAGTATGTGGTGTTGGGCCTAGTCAGACACGGAACGATCGATATTGATGCAGACAATAAGGTGAGGGGTAAGTGGAAGAGGGAGCTTTTGTTATGAAGGATAGGTTTCTACGTGTTGCTAAGGCGAAAACCGCTATATCTATTTATATTGTGAGGATGCTGTTGTATTTCAACACTTTCCCTTCTGGCCAGATTAAAATGACCTTTTAGAAACTACTTCTGACAGTCAAAATAAATTCCATGGCATTTATTGAGTGCGCGTTCTGCCATGGCAGATAGTTCTGGCTTTTTCGAGTCGAAGATAGCGGTTTTTACTTAGCAACACGTGGAAACCTGTCTTCCATAACAAACAGCTGCCCCTTCCTCTTCCCCCTCTATCGCCCCTACTGTCGGCGTCGATATCGATCGTTCCGTGTCTGGCTATGCCCATCACCACATACTTCTTATTACACTGATGATGCCGGTCGTAGTCAGCCGGCGAAAGCTCTGTTTTAGTTTTTATAACAAGAACTACGGCACAACAGTCCGGAAGTTTTTAATTTTAACATTATGAACACCGCCCGTGAAAGCTTAAGATATGTTGTATTTTAATAATTTTACTCATACATTATTATTAATAGTATTATTTAACATTAATTGTATTGAAATTAATATTGAACGTATCGACTTTCAAAACTTTAAACGCTAATTTGAAGTTGGGTTGGGGTAACAAAGTCCTAGAGCCGACAATGATAGGCATAAATAAAAGTTTTTTATGACATTATGAACTAAACTCTTAACAACGTTTGCAGTAATTATGGCTACAGCTGTTTGCAATGGAGACGAGACTATGTACCCCCATTATTTCTTTGTACTTCCTAACTCGACAATTATTTAACTTTCAAATGTATCACTTTGTTAATTATCAGGATACTATTGCGCAATTATAACACTGAAAAGCCGGACGCTTAGAAACAGTCGAGGAAAAAAAGGGGAGTTTTGGAAGTGCAGAAAATAAACAATAATGCCACAATTAAGTGCTCATCATATATAATGTATTTGATTGTAAAACCAATTAGAAACGAAAGTTATCTGTGAGAAATGTAAAGTAAATACAGCACTTACTAAAGAAAATTGAACCTTGATAAGTTTGTTCTATTTAAAAAAAAAAAAAAAAGTATACTTAATATATTTGCTCGTTTTTATGAATGTTAATCCTTCGTTAATTGCTCTCTTAAATAGACTTAGATGCTAAATAGTTTCAAATTCATATAAAACGTTTGTTATTCTTTCAATTGTAGAATACCATAGAATAATAAAATGCGAATATTAGGCTTTTTTCGATATATATGACTTAGGGTCGATCTCACCAAGCTCAATGAACTTTATTTCTCCTTTAATTGGGGTATTGCATGTCACCATCAACAATTGGTTTTGCACCAGATTTCTTGTATATTTGATATTGAGAAGTGCACTTATGTTGAAAGGTAATGTGTTTGCACCTACGGCATTTTGGCTTAAGTATTTTGTTGGTAGTTGGTTTTGTTGAAGTTGGTATCGCACGAAATCTGGTAACATGCCTATCTATCTACTAACTAGCGTACGATTCCCAGGTGGCGTGTTTGCATTGAGAGGTAGGCACATTGAGTTGGGGGACAAACATTGTGAGGCAGACAGTAAAGGTTGTCATGCAGAAGGTTCAAGCAGACAGTAATAGAGGAAAAGACTTATTGTAAGAGATGGTTTCAAGTTTCGCAAAGTGTACACATACACAGGTGAAGGTATACTTTGGCTTTGTGCAGTTAAGATTTGACCTGCCAAAATAATAACCTCAAACATGGATACGAAAACTACAGTCGATTATAATCACCAGAGCAAAGAAAGAGATCTGGTACGTTTAAAAGTTCACGCGCCTTGTACGAAGAAAGCGGCTAGTGACTAAAATGAAAAACCAAGTATTGTAATATCCGAAACATTTAATGAGGCAACTTATCTCTTGGATTGTCGGATTCATGTGAGCCAGGTATGGTGGCGTAAACTACAAAGCATTGGCCTAGCAAGTGTTCCAAGATAATTCGTTCTGACGCTGGTAAGTGGCTAAAACATTGTTTTGGTTTGGCGTATTTACCTCCAGAAAAAGTAGTTGATTGTCTTGTTTTTGATATGACAGAGTAAGACATGCCAAAAACTGTATATATGACGCGGCCATGCTTAATCCAATAATATGGGCCAAGCAGTTGTCTGAAGTCATTCACACTACGAACCAATGTGAGGTAAATTCAGTGCTTTGTTTTACTGTTTAAACCCTGATATTCTCAAAATAATATCAGTTCTGAAAAAAAAAAAAATCCACCGAAGACATGTTTGAAAATTAATAACATGCATCTGTAGGCTCACAAAAGAAGAAAAGTAATAAATAAGGAACATAAGGTTGAACATTACATTTAAAACTATAGAGATAGCCCATTTCTCGTATTGCTTTTGTGAAGTACGTTTCGTATTTAAGCGGACCCCTCACATGACAACCAGCACAAATTTCAAGTTTTTAAATGTAACAGTTTTTAACCAGCAAAAATGTTGACATACTGTAATTAAAATGATACAAGCACAATTTTGAACCACACCGCGTGCATAATTTTAACAGTTTTTATTAACCAGCATCATTTTTGACAACCAGTAGTTAAAATTATACAAACACAAAGTTTAACCACACCGCATGCAAATTCGCGTGACAGTCCGCAGTCTGTGAAAGTAGAACGGAAAATTGTGCCCTAACATCGTAATGTGGTACCAACCTAAAACGAAAATGATGCTTAATTAGTTTGAATTACTGGTGCAAACTGTATAAAGGAAGTATTTTTGACGTAATTGTAAAAGGTACAATCATGATGGCCCGGCGTATATTTGTCCATTTAACGAATTAATTCTCAATTAACTTTTCAACATGGCAAAGCGAATATTGCATTTGAAGACATTATTTTAAGACGGCCGAGGGTAATTTCCGGAAGACCACATTTCTTTAATTGTATTGATGAAAAAAAGATTTTCAAAAGCGGTTTCGACTGAGTAGGCATTAGACACTTTAAGTTCTATAGAAGAAGACCTAGAATTCCCAACAGACAAGTGAGGTTTTTTTTTTATAATATTTAAATAATACTAAAAGTCTTCTTCTTGCTATTTCATCGTAAATATGAGACAGAACAGGGATCTTTGTGCTGTAGGTTACGTTAAGTTATGCCAATGGGGTAATGTCTTCCCAAATTTCGAAATTTGGTTATCCGAACTGTCAAATACTTATTATACAATGAAATAAAATCGAAAGTAACGTATTCTGCTTGTATAAGGAATCAAGAAGCTATGTCTCAATTGAATGTCCAGTACAAGTTAACGCTACAGGCAATACATATATAGCAGCAGGTGATTTCGGTGAATTTAGTAGAGCAAAGACCCAACGAATTGCGTGTCAAGTGAACGCTGCTATAGAATTGCCCTGTAGGCGCAATAGATTGAACCCATGTTAAAATTGCGTCACTGGGTGGGCAACAGTCTGAAATCTACAGATGCAGAAAAAGTTACCCCCAGCCCTTTTTGAGTAAGGAAGCCGTGACATTGCTATTTTATTGGTAGATGGTGGCTACAACAACAAACATAACTTGATGCTCCTTTTTTGAACCCTATTCATTCAAAGGAACATCTCTTCAATGAATCACAGATTAGTACAAGAAATGTTTTAGAGAGGTTGTTGGATATATGGAAAATATGCCTAACGACAGAATAAAAATTCTGTCGTTAGGCATAAGAATGAGAACTGTTAAAATTATAGCAGTTATTGTGGCTACATCTATTTTACATTCTTTGTAACGTCGAGCTGGCGAGGAAATACCACCGAAAACATCAACCTTCAACTGCCTGTATCGTGGGATGCGCTAATCCAGCTCTGTCAATTAGATAGACAAGCAGAAAATAACGAGAGGATGGCGCTGCCTACTAAAATGGAGTGTATTGATCATTATAGAAGGTTTTTTTTTTTAATAAAATAAATTATATTTGTAGATAAATTAATTGAACCACAGGTAGTGAACTCGTTATAATCGGGTGAATGGGAAATTAGGGTTTGTTGAACAAAAAGGGATATAGATAAACATTACTATAAACTTGTGATAATGTAATTCATATTGATGTTGTCCATGTCACAAATAATTTTGGTAAATTGAAAGAATCCATCGATAAAGATCAAGGAAAATACTACCGTCAGCAATACCCAATATAATTATGTTACACATGTGTCATGATCTTATTTTGTCTGGACCCTTAACCATCGATTCTTCCAATTACATTAATTTCCATTAACACAAAGCATATTTGCCATAAACTGTATTTTCGAACATTACTCGAAAAACTGTACTTTTACCATATAAAACAAATCTTTCTTTGCTTTTCTCAATTAAACTAAGATTGAACTTGTTTTTATTTTTTCCTTGCATGACGTCTGTCTCATTGCCACTTCTGTTTCTTGGCTAGTTCTACCAGTTTTAGTTTAGCTGCCATTAGGGGATTTGTATTCTTCTGTTTTCTCAGCTGTGGTCTTTTCCTACTTGTCTATTTGTTCTCAGTTGGCTGCACCATGGTGGTTGGAGTATCTTCTGCTTTGTTGCTTCGGAAAAAGATTGACATGGTTGAATTTGGCCGTACAAACAAACGCTCTGCAGTTACACCTCCTTTGACGAACGGCAGCGGAGGATGCCGAGTCCAATTCCAAGAAGTGATGCATCGATGCGGAGAAGAGGATTAGCAGCTAATCGAGGTAAGTATAATCATAATTTATAACCAATAGTAATAATAATAAAATTATGATCAGATCTGTCGAAAGTCCTGAACAGTGCGCATTCGTGCCTGCTCATGCTATAAAAATGAACACGTCCGCTGGAGAATTAATATCTGTTTCTTCTTCCAAACCAGGGACTGAGGAAAAATCCGTTCCTTTAGTAGTGGAAACTTTCTCCTTGTCAGAGTTAAAGCACATTATCACAATAATGAAGTCCTTAGAAAGTCATCGTTTTGTTACACTGTGTTCTTGTATTGCTGCCATGACGTGATTTATAATCAAGTTGTTGCGTATTTCATATGAGTATGTCTGTTTTAAAAATGTGCTAGCGTTGTGTTAAACCAAAAATGAGGTATACCATGATTTTTCTTAAAAAAAAAAAAACCAAAGAATTTAATTTCAAGCTTCAGCAGAAAAATCCACCGATTCGTACCCTGATAAATGTGCAGCTGGAAGACGCAAGTTAACATAAATTACATTACCTCCCGAAGAATTAGAGGATAAACAGCAACGAAAGTTATTGGCCAATGGAAAGTACTGCTGCCACCACTAGTGCTATTACCACCAGCATTACTATACTATCAATAATAATAATAATAATAATAATAATAATAATAATAATAATAATAATAATCTGCTCCTAGCCAAATTTTTCTCAAAAGTACTCTAGTCTGTAGTACTTTCTTCTAGTATTTTTCCAAAACATTTCCCGCTTGCAGGTACAAGCGTAAAACGCAGTATGAATGCTTATGTAAGACCAATGTTTAGCAGTCTGGCTATAGTGCAGAACCATAGATAGACTAGAACAGAACAGATCCTCGCTTTGCAAATGCTATGTAGCCATTGATTTCACACAACAGTGGAACTGTTTGCCTTTTGTTGTAGAACTATTGGCGGCACTCTTCCCCATTCACCCTTAGGGCCTATCTCATCCAACTTGATTAACTTTAATTCATATTTAATTGGGGTTTTGCAACTCACCAGCAATTGGATACCGATCTGTCATTAAACTCCAATTAAGTTAATTCGCCTGTATTTGGCCACTTAACCAGTAAAATGTCAATTAACTTTTCATCATGGTAAGGTGAATGTTGAATTTTGACATTTGAACACCACATTATTCCAAGGCGGCCGAAGATAATTTCTGAAAGAAAAGATTTATTTAATAGTATGGATGAAATAGATTTTCAAATGCTGTTTCGACTGGGGTAAAGTTTCGGTATTAAATATAAGTTTTATATAAGATGACCTAGAATTCCCAACAGACACGTGAGTTTTTTATAATATTTAAATAACGCTAAACTTTTTATTATTTCACCATAGATATTACATAAAACAGGAATCTTTATGTTGTAAATTACATTAATTTACACTAATAAGGTTATGTCTTCCCATATTTCGAAAACTGGATATCTGAACTGACAAACATCAATATAAAATGGAATGTAATTGAAAGTAGCGTATTGTGTTTAAGGAATCAAGTCATTTCTCCAATGAATGAAATACTATGTACACTACTAGTTAATGCTACAGAAATACATGTATAGAAGCAGGCGATTTTGGTGGCTTTTGTAAAGCAACGGCCCAACATATTGCGCAATGAGTGAGAGCTGCTACAGAGTTCCTCTTCATCCCTTCATCCCTTACACATTAAATTCTCTTCTTTCTCTCCATTTCTAATGTGTAATTATATGAGAAACGAATGCGTAACGATTTCCGCCATTTTACTAATGGTCATAATCGAAGGTTTATAAGTTATAGAGTATCCTTCACTGTGTCCGTGACCTTTTAAATCAGGGATTTTCTATAATTCAAAAGGGATAACTTAAATCCCAATTGCTAATTGATTGGGTATTTAGTTTGGTGAGATGCAAAAGATAGAATTAGGAAATACATTCCCCAATTAACTTAAATCTTTATTAGTTAATTCTCATTTTGTAAGAAATTGGTGAGATCGGCCCTTAGACTAATGCCGATCAAAACAATGTCACGTGACGTGACGTCAGTAGCATGACTGTGTGAGCCAAGTACAACACAGTATCAATGCACGCAAAGAAAGTAGTTCCACGTTACCATCTAAATTTGATGGAGTCAGTAATAAATAACATCTACTGTACAAAACTTGTGATTTTAATTTAATTACTGCTGACTTAATGAAATTGAATTTGGAAGTTACAAATTGATGAGCCCCAACTCCCGAGATGCAGCTCGCCAGATTCAACGGTTGTTTAAACAAGGCAAGACGTAAGCAGGTTGTTCTTGTTGTCTTGGTTGACCTAATGAGTGCTGCTGTTTCTAAAGAGATATATTATGTAAAGCATAAACCGGGTAACTGTTTAATTAGTAGCTAGAAAACAATGATTTTAAAAGCGTTTTCAAAGTTCTGAGAAAAGTTTCCGGCACTTGCAATAAAGGAGGTAGTAAAACTAACCTAAAAAATTACAGTGCTCTCTTGTCATACCGTCTTTTTTACTTGGCACGTGTTTCTGACGACCGAAAGTATTCTTGGCGGAAGAAGTATTGCGGAAGGATACAGTGTTTGTTGACGTTAGGACCACTAAGAGCGAATGGATAATAGACATGTCTCATTATATAAATTAATTTCGAGCAACATTTGAAAAGAACATTATTTTGTTTGAATTAGTAAATACATTTATGCAATATTATTTTGAAATTCCTTTTAACACTTCCTAGTGCCCTATTGAAGCTTAATATACAAAATCATAACAATATGAAATACGAATTTGTACATGTAAAATTGCATTTTTGCAATCATTTGTTTAATACTGAAATACTTAATATTATATTACATTTTATCTGAAGCTAAACAGACCATTTCCGTGGTCTAGTGGTAGGGTTTGCGACTACTAATCTGGATATTTTCAGTTCGAATTCGGGTTAGGTTAAGCTGACTGCTTTGGAGTTTTTCCTTACCCTGAGAAGGTGAATGCCAGATACCTTTAAGGCGCCAAGGACTCCGAGCTCATTTGCACCATTATTAGTTAATTTCATTCACCCCTACAGACTTGCACCCTATAATATTCAGTCCACATTCTACAGACGTTGCAAGAACATCAATTAAATTAAAGCAACAATAAATTAAAAATATATAAAGGTTGATAAATTCAAAATGAAAATTTTTAATTTTTAAATCTAGGCCCCTAATTTAGAATTTACAAGAATTGTGCATTGCTGTAAAATTGCAGAATGAATTTAATTGTTTGATAAATTTTGGCCAGTTAAAGTTATTTGGCAGAAACGAAATTTTATGAAAATATGAACATTGTGTAAAACATTTCATTTCATTGAAAATGATTAGACCAGAAGGTTCATAGTATTTTATAATTAATTTAATTCTCGTTTTATTTCTAACTATTTCCAAAACTTTATATCTCTGTATGTACATGTTCAAGATTTTTATTTTTTGCTGCGAACTTTTCAAATGAGTCATGTAAACGGAATCTTGACATTCAAAGCTCTCTACAGTTTGCTTAATAAGCGATAAATGTAATTGTTTAAGGTTTAAAGTCCAAACTATATCAGTCGTAGCAATATACGAACTGGAAAGCACGTCTTTTGTTAAAAATGCCAACTTTCATAGGAAGTAGCAAGTAGTAGTAGGAAGTAACATAGAATTGCTAATAATGAAAGTATTTATTGCGAAATAAATACTAGTAATGACATTATATGGTTTATAAATTAAAATATGCATATTTATACATATTAATAACCAACAACACTATATTTATATATATAAAACCCCTTTTTAATTTATTTGGCTGTAAGGATTCTCACTAACATGAAAACTAAATGCCTGAATAAAATAAATTAAAAAAAGCACTCCTGTAAAATGACATCATACTCTCTCTACGGAAAAAAAAAACCAATATGAATTTCAAATCAGAATGTGTCATTCCGCCAGAGCAGGTGGTAAAAAAAATGTATATACAAAATTTCATTCACTTAGCAGCATAAACTATGTTTACCTATGCATTAATCAGGCTAGATATAAGGATTATCATGCAGGTTTGAGAATCTTTAAAGTGTTAGTGATTTATTTTACTTAATATGGATGATGTTGTAGATGATATTAATCGCAACTTGACAGACTCCATATCTCTATACTACTGAGTTCCGCTCGCTTAAGAATCATATCTAAATTTGTCACAGAATTTATTAAAACTTTTAACTCATGACTTTGTCGTCAATGCTCAATAACTGAGCCCGTTTATATTATATAACTTGTAATGAAGACGTGACAGAACTTCAGGCCTACGTTAAATATCGTAAAATGAAGCATTTCGTATTAAATCTTATTAAACTATATGTAACTACCTTGGTATGGTCTGGGAGACCTCAAAATATATTTATTACATAAAAATTAAATAATTGCCATTGAACGTTTAAACATTTTATCAATACCTACAGATGGAATAGATTTAATCCCCTTTTTATTATTTATTTATAGAAATTGTTAGTTTAAGAATGCATTTATACAATTCAAAATTTGAGAATAGAGACCTTTATTCAATAAAATTACAAACAACTTTTTAAGAATGTAAATTCATTAAGTTCTATTTGTTACTTACTTCCATTACACATAATTACAAGCCTTCTTAGTATTGTTTATCAAACCTACGCTTATGGTGACAATTTTGACAAGTTTTTACAATACATTCCACAAATTTCCTGCAACGACGGCAAATGTATGCAGGTTTCTTCGTCTGAAAGGATACCATAGCACACTTATCCGCTTCTGAAGTTTCTTTTCAAAGCATGGTAGTCCCTCCTTCCCGAATACCCAAAATTCTCCTAATGCTGGCTCGAGTTTCAATAGTGAGGTGTTTGTTAGTAACTCTTGTTTTCATAAATGGTCTAACGAGCTCCTTTTCAAGCATTTTTATGAAACCTAACCTGTAAAGGGACAGATTATTTCTGTAAGAGCCGTACATCACATTACATTTACTACACTAATGTCTATAATTCTGTAAAAACAGCTTACTGAACACATTTTGCAAGCAGGGAATCAACACCACTCTTGCTCTCTGGTTCATCATTTGTACTGTTTATGCCGCTAGAGCGACGCCTCGAGCATACCAACACTACTGTTTTATTATTCTGTGGCACATGGGAAATTTATTACTGAAACCATACAGTTCTGAACTGACTTCTCTGGTTTCAAGTGGGAGAAAGTCTTGCAATATCTTTTCCTTGTTTTTCTTCAAAATGCTTACAACTGTCAGACCATCAATATTTTCACCAGCTCATTGGACGCAAGCCAATCATCAGCTTTGGTGTTCCTGTTGGAATTTTGAATATGTTTGTGCAGCTGAATAACAGTTTGCATTGGTTTCAAAGTGCGTTCGTGCTATACCGTAATAATCCTTTGCAGAGTATAAGTAGGCGATGTGAAGATATCCTCTTCTTGCATCTGTCAGGCACATGATCATATGACCACCACGGCAACTTGATGAAGTCACATTAGTCATCTACACAAGTAGAGAAATGACAGAGGTTTCTATTATATTCAGACTTTTCCCAATCGGCATTTATTTTCATTGCTTTCTAAATGCTTAATCTACAACGTAATTCAGAATTAATAGCAACAATTTAAAAGTGATTGAGTACTCAATGCATTCTTATATTGACTTGGTTAATGGTAAATGAACGAAATGGGTTTTTGTAAAGAAATAGACTTTAGTAAAAAGCCTTTCAGCGAAAATGTCAATAGTTTCTTTTTGACTTTTAAATTTGAATTTTAAATAAACAAAATTGTCTTCAACTACTTCAGGTATAGTACCAATTTATTAGATTTTTTTACATTTTCTAATTAATGTGTTAACACTTGGGCTGTAAAATCTATCCAGAGACCTATCTAATGTAGCTTAATGTGTTATCAACTTGGTTGTACATGTAAAATTGTTACAAACAATATCGCTTGATGTAAGATTGTTCAAATTCTCAGGAAAGGTGACTAATATCTACACCACCAAACGACAAACTCCAGCTGATGTATTGAATATGACAACGGCCTTAGAATTTAATTGCAGTAAATAAATAAACATTGTGAAGCATCTTCTACGAAGATCTATGTCTGTTTGTGAGTTCTAATTCTGACTGATACGGTGGCCAGAACACTAAGACGCGAAGGTCCTCCCTAATTGACTTTTTTTCCTTTCTTTTTTCCCCCCACAATTTCCTCAGCACTTAGGAGATTTTCTCATTGCGAAAATTCTTTTGTTTTTGCATTAAGCATTTAAAAAATAAATAACATCCGCAACTAGGTAGGTGGAGCTCAGTGCACCATGAAGCTGTCTCTGGCTCCCCATCAATTACAGAGTAATTGATATAATTAATATTTGTAGTTTTATAATCAACGATTCTGTGATTTCTAACAGCTATGTTTTGTCGGTCCTGGTAGTGTAGTGCTAAAATCATACTTGCCTTCTAAACCCAAAATCGCGGGTTCGAACCCGGCGAGGATCGATGTATTTTTTCGGGCGTAAAAATCCTAAGTATGGCTTCCTTCGGAAGGGAAGTAAAGCCGTGGGTCCCGTGTCGTACATTTACGGCACGAAAAAGAACCTCAAGCCTGAAAGAAGAGACCTCTGAGCAAAATTTGTCGGCCGTTTCACGCCCTGAATTGAATGGGACGCTGATGACCTGAGATGTTAAAGAGCGTCCATAAATCCAACAGCTATGTTTTGCTTCCTGTTATAGAGGAAGCTTCGATGACAAAACTCATAGTGAATGTGTAATTTTAGTAATACTTAAGAGATAACATGTAATATTACAGCAAAGTAAGGGAAAACTCTCGTCTCTTTCCGAACACAGTAAGTCTTGGCAAAGTCATCAATAGAAGCCAATCTCTTCAGGGATGTGTTAAGCAAAGGGTTGGCCATGCCTTAGGTATAGAAGTCATCTATTTTTGCTTGGGAAATGACAGATGTGCGGGTACGCAGGCCATTAACATAACGTGTAAAATTTGTTTGAGGTGAACTGATTGACGAATAACGTAATGTGTGCTAAGCCAAAATCTGTTCAGCCAATAGGAATGCATTTCGATTATGTAAGCGTCAGCCTATGAGCATGGTGAAAACGGAACTGGCGCGAAAACCTCGCTTCGCTTTTCTTGTGTTAGCGTCAGTTCTTACAGAGTGTGTAAGAAATAGATTTTGCCTCAAAAAGGGGCAGTCTCAAAATTCTCCGGGCCAAGATGGTGCCACCGCGTCGCCCGGGCATTTAGGGGAAGAACGACCTAAGTCCGAGGTACAAGATCCGGCATCAACGAGGCTCAACAATCAACGTATAGCACCATTGTACAGCATTAAATATCAATGAAGTAGTAGTTTCTTCACATTAAGCACCAGTTGAGTGAACGCAACCAAAGTTACGTGTTTGCCGAGTTTACCTTGACAGTGATTCGGCATGAAGGGCTGTTTATCGTCGCCTCTTAATTTGTTTCAAACACCTCTAATAATGCTTCCCTTTATTTGAAAATCTCTAAGCAACGACTTCAGCGTTTAGAAAAGTAAAAATTAAAAGGACAGCGTCTCTTTGCAGGATTGACGGGATTTTGTTGTTACAATATACGAAACCACCCAAAGCTTGGGTTTTCTTCCTCTGTTTGAAACAATTATATGCGCTCCTTCTTTCATTTCTGCATTCGAACATTCTTTGGATCTGAAAAGAATGTCTAAAAACACAACCGTTCCTATGGGATGTGAAATAAACTAAAGAAGAAATCGCTCTCGCATAAATAAGTTCGACATCAGGAAAAATAACGTTAGGAAAGAAAATCATATTTTAGGAACCAGAATTTGGGAAAAATGATCGAGAACGGACTGTACCTGATGATGAAACAAATAACTCCTCCAAGTAGGCATAGAACCTGTTCTGATTACAGCTATTGGACGTTCTTCTGTTGTTAAAACGTCGAACGTAAGATGCAATGAGTTAACCACAGGATGTAATGATTTCATCAGTTACGTAATTTTCAATGTCATGGTTTGAAAACCCAACTCATAATTCAGGTTTGAATGTATTTTTATTAGGTTAGGTTTGGTTAGGTATAGACAGCAAGCGAACGGGGGCCTAGCTGTAAGTAAAGGAAGTGACAAACTTCTGATGCATTGTTATCACTTTTTTCCCCTCATCATAGTTGCTTTATAATCAGGTGTAGCAATGCCTTCTTTCAAGGACATTTTGGTATTTATTTGGTTCAGTTTTTGTGGCTATGTATATAGAACGTTTTATAACTGATCTCTTCCTAGTTCAAGGAAACAAAGTTTTAAACTTTTGCGAATTACCGTGTTTTCCGCTGTAAAAAGTGTTCTAAATGTCATACATAGTTTTCGATTTCGTATTATGTTGTCGAGGTGTTTCGAGTAAAGTGCTTAATTGTTATGCTGCAATTTTAATTCGGGTTTCGATTCGCAGTGAAGGGATCTGCTATCCATATGGATTGATAAGAAGGTTATAATCTTGAAGAGTTGGAATCATTAGGTTTTGAATACTTAATCTAATTTTGTTAATCCAAATTTGGTTGCGAAACACAGCACTTGAAACAGATTTGAGGGGCCTACAAAGGGATAAACAAATGTAAAGGAATATAGCAAAACAGATCATTTTGATATATAGTTATTTAACTAAATTTATATAGCGTTTTATGTATTCAAGAGCAGGAGCCTTTGTTTGCTTGAAGAAAGATATTGCCTCCTATTTTCTCCATCTTAATAATGTAGTGTGGCCATGATAAGCTAAGGCCATTTTACAATACATTGCCTATAAACTAAAGCTACCATTTAAACAGAGCATGACGGATAGTGACGTCACTAGCAACAAATTTCATTAAACGGAAATTCCGTTCGGCGCGTTAGTAGAAAGTACGAAGTAGATACTAATTACTCATTTTAATAACGTGATTAATTGTGTTTTCAGCTGCATTTCAGTCGCAGTTAACTTATAGCGAAATACATTTTATATTAAATAAAAAATGCTAACATGAAAATTACCCACTTTTTCAAAATACTTTTCATTTCCTTGCATGAATTTCTTTATTTCACCATCACCATCATCATCATCATCATCATCATCATCACATCATCATCAGAAGAAGGAGGAGGAGCAGGAGGAGGAGGAGAAGAAGAAGAAGAAGAAGAAGAAGAAGAAAAAGAAAAAGAAGAAGAAGAAGAAGAAGAAGAAGATTTTCGGATGTGCCTGCAACCAAGAATGCACACTTTTGTCACCATCTCTTCAGAGTTGCAATCACATGATAATCTGAGGTATCAGGACCGTGTGGGGATGTAAGATATGAAAGCTCAATCTCCAAATTGGTCCCAGTGGTCTAGTGGTAACCATGCTTGCCTCCTAACCCAAGATCGGGGGTTCAATCCCGGTCAGGATCGATGGATTTGTTTTCGGGCTTAAAAATCCTAAGTATGGCTTCTTTCGGAAGGGAAGTAAAGCCGTGGGTCCCTTGTCGTACATATACGGCACGATAAGGAACCTCAAGCCTGAAAGAAGAGGCCTATTTGTCGGCCTTTCACGCCCTGAATTGAATGGGATGCTGAGAGCATCCGTAAACAAACCACATCGACAAATAAATCTCCACAGGGTGTCAAAAGTTTCAGGAGTTGTAAAGTTGTTTTAAATTTATCATGAACGTCTTTAGATGAAAGTTCCTTGTGACGGCTCCATATGTTTAGCTCCAGCTCACTGTTCCACGTTGCACTGTATTAGAGTATTCGCTGTTTCGTCTTTAGTACCAAAATTGGTCACTTCATAGCCAACAGGACATTTCCGGCGAAGAGAAGACACTTGAACATATTGGCCGCCATTCTTTAGATGCCCTCGTATTTTCTCTCTTGTAGTGATGCATTTATTATTAGTCTCGTGTCACGGTATGTTTAAGAACATTTTCTTCATCGTTATACCGCATCATAAAAGGCCGTGGAAGTCTACACTGAAATGATCTTGTGCTCATCACCATTCACCATACGCACACCTTGCGATACAGTAACAATGCTATGTGCGGATGCGATGTTGGGCATCCATCTCAGGCCAGAACTTCTAAAGAAATATGCCTGTTTCCAGAATAATGACCCATCTTCTCAATAGCGAACGGCCTTACTGGATGGACCCATGCGTTACTCTTCATAATTTCGCCCCCCCTCCCAATTTTTAAAACACATCAACCCACTCGCACACTTTCTCTCACCAACACAGGCATCTTCATATTTTTACAATACAGTTAAATGAATTTCACGACTTTTCATGCTAGGGTTGCCACCCGTCCAGATTTTATTACTGACGTCCATCGTCCCGACATTACCTAAAAATGTCCAGACTTTTTAGATTCTATCTTAAGTATAGTTTGAAACCAGGGGAGGGGGATAACGATAAAGGTGTAGTTTTTTTTTCTGATTTTTAGATTAAAACGCCATTGTGTATATATTTATTTACACAGTACATATAAGCACAACTATTTTGAATTATCTGATGTGATAGAGGACATGAAAATCAACATTTTTCTTCTTAATAAAGCAATGTCAAAAATGCTTTGGTATGAACGAAAAAATTAATTAATCTGAACCTGGAAATTTATTTTATTTACTTTCTATGGTTACACAGTAATTTTTTTTATTTAATGCTTGGTATTAAGAAAATGATATTGACAAACTATAGGAACTATTCAAAACGGAGCCACTATTGTTGATTCACATAGCATAATTCTATATAATTAACGACAAATCCTTCGAAATGTCTATAATGGTTACGAAGATCGTCAGAGGCAAGAATAATTCTACCACTAATTCTTTTGTTGAGTCGATGGGTGTTTCATACTCAATTTATTTCATATGAGCCCAAACACAAAAATCAACTGGAGTTATATCTGAGGAACGTGCCGGCCAAGCAACTGGACCTGCTCTCCCTTCCAGTGATTCGGAAAATGTACATTTAATAATTTTGACAAATTAAGTCGAAATGTGTAGGTGCGCCATCGTGTTGAAAGATCGTGTATCTCCAAATATTAATCAGGACATCTTCAAGCCCCGGAAGCATTTCCGCATGAAAAATGCCATAAACATGTACATTCAATCGTGAAGGCATAACATATGGCCGCACTAGAAAGTTATTAACAATCAACCCAAATACTTACAGAAAACTTCCATTGATTGCAAATATTCTCCACAGCTTTAGAATTATTTTCACTCCAAATGTGACTATTGCGTATTAAAAACATGCCTCATCTGGCCATAATATGCCTGCAGCAAAAGTAGGCTCATTGTTACATACTATTCAGCATATTGTTGTCTGTTAGGATAATCATCTGAGATATTTTTGTACTTTTTGCATATGAAATGGATGCTTTTCATATTCAGTTAAGACTCTCTATTCATACATGTATTGAATGGGCAACGGCTCGAATTAGTTCGTGGATTATTTTCAAACCTCTGCTAAACCTATCTTCAAAGTATTATATTCTCACAGTTCGATTCGCTTCTGAATTCACTTTCTTTACCTGGAACTGGGCACTATCGCGAAGACGTTGATTCAGACTTGAAAATGTTGTATGGCAAGGAATATGGCACTGAGAGTGTTGCACCTCAAAAATTCACTTTACCAAATTAGCATTGCTGTAAGCTGCTCCAAATACCTTAAGCATGTTTGCAAATTGAATATTTGTATACCAATACTTTTAGTATCACGAAATTAAATAAACAAATCTCAGAGAAGATATTTTGTGACATAAAACAACAAACTAACTTCAGTTGTTTATTGTTTCCATGGTAACAACAATAGCGGAAACATATACCTTCAATTGTTCATGGTAACAAGAATAGCTGAAACGTATGCAGCCATGAGGTAAGTAATGATCTTGTCTTTTATATTGAAAACAAAGCATTTTTGGACACTACTTTACTACGTGAAAATAATTATCTTCATGTCTATCACATCAGAAAATTAGGAATAGTTAATCTGATACACTCATGAAGGTTCTTTGAATATATTCATGTGGGTTGATAATGCTTAGAGTTCACATAATTAAAATAGCCGGGAGGATTGTCATTTAATGATTGCCCATTCTACTTTCTTTCTTGAGAAAGTAACATTTAATAATGAGGAGACAGTTTTCCTTATCAAATACACCTTCAAAATTACGCAGCAGCAAAACAATCTATTTTTAAGTAATTTCAGCTAGAAATTTACCTCCGCCCTTCTCTTCCCAACAAAATAAATAATTATAGACGCCCAGACATTTCGACTTTAATAGGTGGCCTCCCTATTTCGCACTCTAAAATCACAGAAATCTGCTTGTTGATCCTCTCTCTGTACTTCATACAGCTTAGGGCGCCGCCATTTTGTACATGTTGATCTTCCAATTAACGTTCATGCCATCTCTTGGGCAGTGTCAACACTTTTTATAAGAGTGTATTTTCTCTGTGCGGAGTTTGGAATCTTTGCGATTTTATTTTCATTAGCGTTACTTTTTTAAACGTCCGCGTCATATATAGAATTTTGTTGACTACATTTTCAGAATAAATTCCATTTTTATATCATTATCCAGGGAATATCAAACATTTCTGTATCCTTATAAACATAGTACCCCCTAGAAAGTATGATCACGTGGGGATACTGTAATAAAGACGGCGATGAACGATAAGTCAACAAGTGTGCTCGATAACAGGGTTCACAAACCCAGCATGTTGACGTCACTGGTCACCGCAACAAACAAGAGAAACAATTACCCTCCGAATTAGATCACAGCGTTTTGACAGAGGAACATAATTCTCTCCTGGGGATCAACATTTAATTTTCTATTAGCGTTGCAGCTTGAGCTCAGAATTGCAATGATAACGAGCATGTGTACGGTTGAATTATAAATGTTATCAAAGACAAACTTTTACCGTCATCTTAAGGTTATTTTTTTTTAGGCCAGAATGTGATATTTTAATTCAATAGACAAGAGATAGTAGAAATATGGAGAAGAAATGTGTCATACGTTGAAAAGCAAAGCATGTAGTTGCCAAACTATGGATGTGTAAAATCATAAACCTAATTGTGATTTCAATACACGAGGGAGAATGGGGGGGGGGGGGGGGGCGTCCAATAAGTAATACAGCACTGCTTCGCTCTTTGTTCTGTTTTCGGTTTCAAACTTTCAACCCTTAGGGTCTACAGTATTATTTGTCAATACAAATATATATTAATTTCTTTCATAATATAGTTTGGGTTACTTAAATGCCATGCCCCGTATGCCGTCGAGGAAACACTTTGCAGATCTATCTCTCAGTCATCTTCCTGCGGCTATTACTGTGATTTGTCATTATTGCAAATCTCCCGCAGGTTGTATCTTATCAAAGGACCAAAGAGATGAAAATCAGAAGGCGCAAAATCCTAGGATAATTTGTGATGTCACTTCATGTCACCACCAGGACCGATGTAGAAGTGGAGATATACCTGAAAAAACCAGTGGGGATTAAAGCGAAATTTTAAAATTGCTTTAGGGGCCACAATTTACTTATTTAAAGGAAAGGAAAGGAAATCGGACTATTAGCAGGGGGAATTTACCCAAAATTTAAAAATCACTCTAGTGACATTAACATTAGTTTTTTTTTTTTTTTCGCAACGAAACTCTGTACTAGGCATTTAAATAAAAGAAGAAAAATCTTTTCTGAAAATCAGAATCGGGCCATTAGGCGTGAGGATTTATCTGAAACCCAAAATTTCCAAATCCTTTAGCGGCACCAATATTTGTTTCTTCACAACAAAATTCGGAACATGCCATTTAAATAAAAAAAGAAAAATGTTTTCCGAAAATTAGGGAAATTAAACCATTAAGAGTAGGGGTATATTGGAAAGCCCAAATTTATAAAGCACCCTTTAATTTAATTTTCTTTGTATTATTTTAAAATAAAAAGACAAATGAATTCAGCATATAAACCGTTGGTCCTGGTGGTATAGTGGTAACCATACTTGCCTCCTAAACCCAAGATCGCGGGTTCGATCCCGGCCAGAATAGATGGATTTTTTTCGGACGTAAAAATCCTAAATATGACTTCCTTCGGAAGGAAAGTAAAGCCGTGGGTCCCGTGTTGTACATTTACGACACGATAAAGAACCTCAAGCCTGAAAGAAGAGGCTTCTGAGCAAAATTTGTTGGCCATTTCATGCCCTGAATTGAATGGGACGCTGATGACCTGAGTTGTTAAAGAGCGTCCGTAAATAATCCCCCTAAAAACATATAAAATATATTTATAACGATACATGTGGTATATATTTAACAAAAGCATCTTCGTGAAGATAGCAAATGTGAAATATTAATCTAGTATGTGTGTGAGAATTATATTTGTATGTAAGAGCGCTCTGTAATAAAGCTCAGAAACATTTTTTGTTACACGTTTTAATTACAACAACATTTAAATTAAATTTAAAGGCAATGAAAATCGATGCAACGTTCAATTGTTTTGTTTACTTTGTGCATTGTAATTTTTTCTTAATAGTAGCATGTGTTTGTTTTATTGAAACAAATGAATAACTTCTTAACTAAGCAATGGAGCTGGGAGCTTTCTATTATTTTGCTCTATTTAAGTGAATGTAAAGATGATATCAAGGACTCGTTCATAAGCATGCTTACATTGAAAAATACCCATACAGTATAGCTTATCTATCAGTGGTCATAAATTTCATTTAATAGTATACCATTAACTTTTGGATTTAATCTCAATAATAATAATAATAATAATAA
This sequence comes from Metallyticus violacea, assembly GCA_030762175.1. Classification (NCBI taxonomy): domain Eukaryota; kingdom Metazoa; phylum Arthropoda; class Insecta; order Mantodea; family Metallyticidae; genus Metallyticus; species Metallyticus violacea. The sequence continues at coordinate 91,420,185 of CM060830.1, read as the reverse complement.
TAATAATAATAATAATAATAATAACAATAATATAATGGTAATTCTAAAAATGTGGTTTCTCTTTTGTAATAATTATAGGTTGCAAGTATTCTAATTTTGTTCTCCTATTGCCACACAGTAATACCATAACTTTCATTAATTAATAAGACCTAATTTGGATTTTATATTAATTTTTATTAAAAGTTATTCAACTCGATATGGAATTCGCTTAGTTTATGTAGCTTATGCGCGACTTACTTTTTTGTTCTTTATTGTTGTTAGACAGCTACAATTCTATGAGTAGGGAATTTTTAGCTTAAATATTTTAATTTTATAACTGTACATAATTGAGGTATCGCTATCAAGCGAGATATCAAGTTGAACATCGTGACGTTTGATGTTATATAGTCCCAAATAAGGATGTCGGCACGTTCCAACATTTCAGGTGGAACTGCAGTTTGCTGTCGCCCGGAGCGGGATAAATAGTAGAGTCGGGATGTTCAGATAATAAAAAAACTAGAAAAAGGCAGACAAAAAGGCATTTATATTGACAATATCATTAGAATTGGAAACAAAACAGAAGAGATAGACCAAGGCATCAAACAGAGATGCCCTTTATCGCCAGCATTATTTAGTATATGTATACAAAACACTTAAAGAGTGGAAAAACTATTCTATTGCAGGTATTTACATTAATAGATGTAAGTTGAAAGCAATTTTATTGCGGACGATCAGGTTTTATTTGAGGAAACAGAAATTGTTGATTTGATTTATTTACGGACGATCTTTAACATCTCAGGTCATCAGCGTCTCATTCAATTAGGGCATGAAACGGCCGATAAATTTTATTCAGAGACCACTTCCTTCAGGCTTGAGGTTCTTTTTCGTGCCGTAAATGTACGACACGGGACCCACGGCTTTATTTCGATTCTGAAGGAAGTTACTTAGGATTTTTACGCCTGAAAAATTTCATCGGTCCTGGCAGAGATTGAACCATCGATCTTGGGTTTAGAAAACAGGTATAGTACCACTACACCACCAAGAAACAGAAAATGGTTTACAGAGAAGTGTTAACACACTGAAGATATCATAGCGACATATAATTTAAATATTTCAACAACCAAGACAAAATCAATGGCTTTTAAAGGGAACAATCGTGTAAAGTGGTTTTTAATGAAGAAATAATAGAACACGTTTCTAGTTTTAATTATCTAGGTTTTAATATACCATATAGTAAAAATGAACATCTGAATATAAAATTAACTAAATTAAGACAGATTAATGAAACAATAAGGAGAACATTAAAGAACAAAACGTCAAAAGCAACACAAATGAAACTCTACAAAATGGTGACAGTGCCAATGACAACACATGGAAGTGAAAACTGGATTATGAATAGGACAGACAGGAAAGGAATAAAAACTGTACAGATGAGATTTTTAAGAGTACTCTTAGAAAACAGTTTATTTATATTAAATAAAAATAACAATGAAAATGTAAATAATTTTTATCATTACATATATTAAGAATGAAAGGGAAACGGTTATAAAAAGTTTGCTAAATTATAAACCTAGAGGATATCGCCAAGTAGAAAGATCAAGAGGAAGACGGAGTGATGTTGTTTTTTTTTTTATTGATTTATTTAAGGACGCTCTTTAACATCTCAGGTCATCATCGTCCCATTCAACTCAGGGCGGGAAACGGCCGACAAATTTTGCTCAGAGGCCTCTCTTTCAGGCTTGAGGTTCTTTATCGTGCCGTAAATATACGACACGGGACCCACGGCTTTACTTCCCTTCCGAAGGAAGCCATACTTAGGATTTTTACGCCCCGAAAAAATCCATCGGTCCTGGCCGGATTCGAACCCACGATCTTGGGTGTAGGAGGCTAATACGGAGTGATGTGTTTAACGAAGACGGAACAGGTCGACAGACCTATATCTTGTGGACGAAGAAGAAAAGGGAATTTATATTTTTAAACCGCAACATTACTTGCACAGAAAAATCACAAAAACACTAGGCTCACCCTTTTCATGTTGTTTAATGTTGTTGCACAAGACCAAGAGGAGTTTCTTCAAATTACTCACACTGAAACTTTGCCATTTGCCAGATAATGTATTTTTAAAACAGAAATTGAATGTTCAACATCCGCTGTAATTATAAGAGCATACTTTAAACAAGTAATGGTCAATGAACAGAGTCTACAGTTTCACCACTGAGAATCTTCTCTACATTTTTTATTGATTATAGGTCTCTATTGCACTTATTTGTTCAGTTTGATACTTAAATGCTCACTTGTATTCGACATGATATCGAATTTAAACATTTACTAAACAGTTGAGTTGTCTTCTCATTATTTTTGTAATAATAATGAGCATATTCTGAAATTAGAGCTTGTTCCTTGTAGGGTCGAACAAAGGATGCCGCCAGACATTTCTCAATAATACCTTAAATCCGCAACTCAGTGAAAATTTACGACAGTGAGGTAGCGATCCACTTAAATTTGAACACATTGTTAGCGCATTTCCTTTTTAAAATGAGATCCACAGCAAAACATTCTTTATATCAGCCCTACTAGAAGAAATAATTACTTCTTATTCCTGCCAATGAAACAATAGTAGAAAATTTGCAAAATAACAAAATAATTATAAGGGGGGGGGAGAAACAGAATAGTACGAAATATGCAACAAAGTACGAAAAAGACAATAAACCCTTTCCAAAATGTTTGAAAATGTACGAATATCATTTCTTTGATCTTTTCTGAAGGTCACCAATAAAAAGACATTATTTTATAAATCAGTATTCTAATGCTAGGCGAGGTTGCTCGACCTTCTTCGCCCAACGAATTGCGGTGCTATTTATTTGCCGCCATTTTCCCACACATCTTTCTTAAGCATTTCTTTCTAAAAGTTGAGGTTGATATAACTTTCCTTCAAAGGAAAATGAATTACTGCTCTTTGTTTATAACTCATATCTTCAAGTCTTCATTTTGAACGCTAACTCTATGGTTTTCCCAAATGAAGGTGAGACTTGTTTTTCTGTAATGAGTTATTGGTTGGAATATATGAATATACAGGAAGTAAAGAGTGATGCATCCGCTACACAAGGTCACCTTGTCTATTCAAGCGCATCACAAAGTTATGGATATCCTGAGCGAAGAACGTCCGTGGTTGAGTGCGGAACCATCTTCAAAGAAACGGATTCCCCTCTGCTTGGTAACGCAGCATGTGCTCCATGCAAGAACCCTTTTGCCGAGCCTTCTGATCTTCAGTATGAAGCTTAAGGATCCACTGCGCGCAAACCTTGTAGTATCCGAACCTGACGAAGAATGATGTGAAACGTCCCGTTGTTCATTGACAATACTTCTGCAATTTCTTGATTGGTGATTCTCATTAACAATGACTGCAATTTATTCTTCAGCAATGATTAAGTGAGCTGTACCAGGTTTAGGAATGTCCTCAGTGCGCACACACCCGCCACGAAATCCACCACACAATCTGAACACTGTGCTGCGTAACATACAAGCATTCCTACACACGAGGGTAGGTCAATAAGTTTCCAGTCTAACCTTGTTCTAGGTATGATAAAGAAAAAAAAAACTATATTTCAAATTTCAATATAGTTACCCTTTACCCTTTATTGCAATACACTTCTCATCTTTGAATTAACATTAAATCCCCCTCCTACCCCAAAAAATAGTCAGAAATCTTGTCTGCAAAATGTGCATAAACAGCATCCATCACTTCTTCGTCACACTTAAACTACTAGTGATTAAGCAACGTTTGCTAAAGTGTCCTCAGCGATTGCAGCACATGCCATTTCAATTTCTTCCCGAAGTGCTGTCAGTGTAGCTGGTTTTCTACTGTATACAACATCCTTAAGAGTTCCCCATAGGTAGAAGTCCAACGGAGTTACATCCGGAGAACGGTTCTGTTCTGTACACACGTCTCCATTGCCTTTGAACTTCAACAACATTCTCAGTTTTCCAATACCACTTCAAAATTGCTTTCAGCTGTTCAAGCGATAATCTTGGCTCCATTTTGTTGTAGCAACGCTATCATAATGTATGTGAGTAACATCTGTTTTCAGAACATCATACTGCACATTACATTGTTTTTCGGTTCAGCTTTGAAATATATTAAATAGATATCTACTGCGAAGGTGTGTATACATTTTTTGCCCCCTCGGTGTAAATAATAATAATAATAATAATAATAATAATGACATTTTATTTCATTACCTAAACTTAGGCTTGCTTACTAGATATAAAACTGTTGCAATTTCCTTTAATCCATGTAACAGTATTTTCTGATTTAATTTATTTATTTTCTGGTTTGTTTTACATTTTGGCATTGACTCTTTTTGGTTACCTATTGTGGAAGAACCTTACAGAGCGACCGCCCCTTACTTCTCTAAGGTTAAGTTGACATCAATGATCCGACTAAAAACAATGGAACAAATGATTACCTTGTGCGCAGGAACAATTGAAGTTAAGTAGGTAATTGCTAGCACAGCGCAGGGATCTTCAATAGAATAATAGAGCTATGTATAGTGTATGTGTGTTGGCCGCTTGCATGTACGTACAGACTTGCAACTTGGAGACTGTTTGCATGTAAGTAACTTAATTGGCAATGCTTCCGTCTCTGTGTCGCTTTCTTTGTTTTTTTTTTTTCTAGCTCATACAAGCATTTACTTGGACAAACTATGCCATTTTTATTTACAGAATAGCAACTTTCTTGAATTACATCATTCGTGTATTATGCACTCTCAAGCGTTCAATGTGATATAAGCAGGCATTGACAAATTTGGCGCATTTTCAGAATTGCACTTAGAGCATTAATTAATTTTTTTTTTATTTACCTGAACTACTATATAATGCATATTTCTATATTTTCTCTACTGACAAACCTCTTGCAAAATGCCCGCTTGATATAATAACACGCATTGAAACGATGTACAATGTAATACAATGCAGCGAATATTTTTAATTTAATTTTTTTAAATTGTTATTTACGAGGGGAAATCGATATATGAACATTTTATAATAATTCATTTACAAAAGTACTTAAGAAATTGCTTATACCTTAGTTTTCGACATGGTCACCCTGAGCTGCGGGTCTTTTTGGTACAGCGTTAAATGAACTTTGTACCGCCGCCATAACTACTGACCTCGACCTCGCAGTTCTTTCAATAGTCCGAACGAGTGCCAGTTTGGACTGCTTGGTGGATGTTGCGACACCTCAAATTGAAGATAATTTTAGCAAATCCAAATTCTGTATTTGAACGGGCTCAATGATGAAGCAGCAAAACAAATTTTAAGAGATCTCCATGACTTTTAGATCATATCGAGGGCTTCAGCTTGTTAACTCATGGAGAACAAGTTGTATCCAGAACTGTTCCTATGTACCAATATTGAGATATTGTCTTCTCAAAAAATCGCCAGCATGACTTTCTTAGAGGAAACTTATGCTTTGAATTTAGTGCTGTCTCTTGCAACCTGGTTATGATGAGAGGGTAGATCTACAAGTTTCTGGCCTAACCATTTTCTAGTTATGATAAAGACAAAAACTATATTTCACTTTTCAACATAGTTACCCTTTATTGCAATAACTTCTCCCATCTTTGAATTACCGCCACGGATGGTCGAGGTCGTTAAAGCGCGGACTCGTGAACGGAAGGTCTGGGGTTCAAATCCCGCTAGGACCGTCCTCCCTGAATAAGGTTTTTTCCAGGTTTTCCCCAGTCCTCATAACTGGCAAATGTCGGGGAGATATCCTAAACTTAGGCCTGGAATGTTTCCTTCCTTAACCCCCCCCCCCCAAATAGTCAGAAGTCTTGTCTACAAAATGGGCATAAACAGCATCCATCACTTCTTCGTCACACTTAAATTTCCTTCCTCAGAGGCCCCTTTTGTGTTTTGAAAAGAAAAAATAGTCGCTGGGAGCTAGATCTGGGCTGTAGGGTGGATGGCCGATCTCCTTGAAGCCACATTTCTTCACAGCTTCTTTTGCAACGAGAGATTTTTCATTAAAGTATTACATTTCGAGTTTCATTGTCTTTTGAGTCGGTCCTGGTGGTTAGTGTTAACCATACTTGCTTCCTAAACTCAAGATCGCGAGTTCGAACCCGGCCAGGATCGATGGATTTTTTCGGGCGTAAAAATCCTAATCATGGCTTCCTTCGGAATGGAAATAAAGCCGTGGGTCCCGTGTCGTGCATTTACAACACGATAAACAACCTCGAGCCTGAAGGAAGAGGCCTCTGAGCAAAATTTATCGGCCGTTTCAGTCCTGATTTGAATGACCTGAGTTGTTAAAGAGCGTCCGTAAATAAACCAAATAAATAATCTATCTATAGGTGTTTATGTATGTGTCCATTAACGCTCTAGCTGTCGCAGTTTTTTTTTTCAACGAAACTCAGTGAATTTTATTTTAAAAATTTATGAAAGTATTTTCTGAAAATCAGGGTGATATGGTCAGGGAGTGGGGATATACCTGAAAAACAACTGGGGGGGTTAAAGCGATATTTAAAAATTGCTCTAGCGGCGGCAATTTTAAACGTATTAAACGATTTCGGTGTATGCCATTGAAATAAAACAAGAAAAATAATTTCCGAAAACCAGTGAAATTGGGCTATTAGAGGGACGGGGTTACCTGAAACCCAACATTTAAAAATTGCTTTAATGGGACCAATATTTATTTCTTCACAATAAAATCGAAATATACAATTTAAGTAAAAAAAAAAAAAAAAAAGATATTCCGAAAATTAGGGAATTTAGACCATTAGGAGTAGGGGTATATATGAAAACAGAAATGTATAAAAACCCTCTTGCATTTAATTTTCTTGCGTTTAATTTTCTCTATGTTGCTTTAAAATATGAGGACAAATTAATTAAGCACAGGAACCGTATTTATAACTTTGCATATGTTTTATATTTAACAAAAGCATCGTCTTGAAGATAGTGAATGTGAAATATTAATATAATATGTGTTTGGGAATTACATTTGTATGTAAGAGCGCGCTGTAATAACATTCGGAAAACTTTTGCGTTTCACATATTTAGTACAATAACATTTAAATTAAATTTCAAAGCCAATTAAGAAGTAACTTTAGATTCTTTTTATTTTCTTTGTACACTGTAATTTTTTAAACAATAACACGTTTTTGTTTTATTTAACATGTAAACATCTGCTTCTTAAACACAATGTAACTCGAAACTTTCTGTTATTTTTCTCTATTTTAGAGAATGTGAAGATGATATCAAGGGCTCAGTTAATAATTTTGGTTTACATTTAAAAATGTTTAAAATTAACCTCACATTGTAGCTTTGTCTATCATACATTTAATTTAGATATTAGTATACCATTAATTTATGTGGTATAATCTCAGTAATAATAATAATAATAATAATAATAATAATAATAATAATAATAATAATAATAATAATAATAACTAAAATGTGGTTTCTCTTTTATGATACTTTTAGATTGCAAAAATTCTAATACCACACAGTAATGGCATTACTTATTTCATTAATTAATAAAGCCTAACTTGAATTTTATATTAATTTTTATTAAAAGTTACTCCACTCGATGAGGAAGTCACTTAGTTTACGCAGTCCCTGCGCGGCGGACTTATGTAAAGTTTATCGTGTGAATGTTCTTTAAGAACCTAGGTGACAGCTAGACCGGGTCGGTCCTGGTGGTGTAGTGGTTACCATACTTGCCTCCTAAACCCAAGAACGCGAGTTCGAACCCGGCCAGGACCGATGGATTTTTTCGGGCGCAAAAATCCTAAGTATGGCTTCCTTCGGAAGAGAAGTAAAGCCGTGGGTCCCATGTCGTACATTTATGACACAAAAGAGAACCTCAAGCCTGAAAGAAAGGCCTCTGAGCAAAATTTGTCGGCCGTTTCACGCCCTCATTTGAATGGGACGCTGATGACCTGAGATGTTAAAGAGCGTTCATAAATAAATCAATTAAAAAAAAAGCTAGACCGGAATCCTGCGTAGTATTTTCTGCGCGCGGAAAGTTACGTAAGTTAGATAAAGATCAACACTTGCCAAAAGTCATAACCCCAGCTAATCAATCGCGCAAGCACTGATAACTTGTGTTGCCAATTTCGCGCACCAAAGTTCAAGGATCTACTATAAAATTGTCAGCCCTAGCGCAAATGTACTTCCTCCTTAACGATCTCTTAAGTAAAAACTTTGTCATGCAGCGTGAAAATACTTCGTAAATATAACAACGGTTTTAGTTTAGGAGCATTGCAATGGCCTCTGAATGTGTTCTTAAAGACACGAGAAATCTTCAAACATCCAGTACGCATTTTATAAGTTGCAAATTATTCTTACTTTCTTGTATCCTGCAGTAGAAATCACATATAGGTATACATTTTAATTTTAAATGCCTTCTCTTTTAAATGGCATACTGTTGGAATCAAGGGCTTTCTTCGTTAGTTCTAGAATGCTAGTACGCATTATTTGCTCAACATTGATAATTTATACCATTTTTTTTGTTGTTATTTATATTTAGCTTCTATTGCCCAGTTTCATTTTCGTATATTTTTACCTTTTAAACGCATTTAAGTAAGTTTGGGGCGCGTACTAAGAAATTTTATAATTGGCAAAATTAATGTTTGCACAATGTGATTTGAAGCAAAATAAACTATTTTGTAAGAAAAAACTCATGTAGTTACAACTTGTGAGTGAATTTCACACTAGATACGAGAGCGCTACATCTAAAACAGTGTTTCTTCTCGTGTGCTGGATGCTTTAACTACTTTAACTGTCAATTTTTTAACATTTTCCCTTGTAAATAATTTTCGGTCAAAATTTAATGAAACTATACGGAAGTATCAATAAATACATAAGATGAAATGATAAACTGGGAAAGGATTTTTTTTTAAAGTAGCGTTCCAGGCCCAACGGCATTTGACTTTATGAGGACTGAGGAAAACCTGAAAAAAAAAAAAAAAACTCAGTCAGGGAGTATGGTCCTGGTGGTAATCCAATCCCAGATTTTCCGCGCGCCTTAATGACCTCAGCCACCCGTGGTGGTATATACCTTATCTAATATATTCATAGTATTAAGTTTTTTTTCCTCGTTGAATGGCACTTCTTTCAGTGCATAGCGTCAAGCAAAGAACTTAAGGTCGAGTGCACACTCCCATTAATAATAATAATAATAATAATAATAATAATAATAATATAAATCTGAAATACTCCATCCTGGTACCTTGATTCCTGCACCGGGATGTGTATTGCAAACTCTTACACTTTATTTCTAAATTATCAAATTACATTTTTAAATTATTATTTTCCACATGATACTTATATCTAGGTTACAATTAAAAATTCACTAAAATAATAAAAATAACAATATTGAAAAATAACAAAATTACATTCCATTCAACTACTTTCTAATTGCTGGAAATCAGCTACTACTTCTACTTAATCTAACTCTAAATTAATTCACCGGTATCCGGTAGAAACTGTATTAGTGACCAGTAACTTCTTACATACTTTTACTTTACTACTTACTACTGTCTATATTTGTATAAAGCTTTATATTATATATCTATTGATCTTATATATGCTTATTAATTTCCATATTATATTATCTTTCTATATTATATCATATTTATAAATATATTAGTGTAAATTTCACATTTATATCTCCTATTAGCCAACTTTTGCAACACTAATTATATTCTTAGTTTGCGAATCTAACTGACATTTATCAATCCAACATTTGTCCTACCAATTGATTACTTTGTCATCGTTAACAACAGTAATAATACCGCCACGGGTGGTCGCGGTCGTTAAGGCACAGACTAGTGAGCGGGAGGTCTGGGGTTCGAATCCCACCAGGACCTTCCTCTCTGACTGGAGTTTTTTCCAGGTTTTCCTCAGTCCTCATAACTGGCAAATGTCGGGGAGGTACCCTAAACTTAGGCCTGGAACGCTTCCTTCCTTAAAAACAAATATGCTTTCCCAATATATAATTTCATTTCATGTATCGTCAGTGTCTACCGCCTGTGGTGCCTCAGTAGTAAAAACGGACGTTAAACACTACTCAAAAAAAAAAAAAATAATAATAGTAATAGTAATAATAATAATAATTCACTACTCCCATTAATAACATCGTTTGTGAATACAGGATCTCTAAATAATTTTTGAGATGTTCAATAATGATAGAAATTTTTTTCGAAGTACTCTCCTTGTCATTGTACGCAACACCCCATCCTCCGAAAGCACTCACGCCATTCGTGTTTCGGCACTGCAGTCACTCCTCTCCATAGGCTGCGACTGTTTCTTCAAGGATGCAAAGTCGCTGACTGAAAGATGGTTCTTCACAGTCAGTAGAAGGAAGTAATCACATGGTGCGTCAACTTTAAAGTCGTAACTTTAAGGTGGGTGCTCAACCGATTTGCTTCTGTGCTCCTTAAAGCTGTAATAATGTGCTGGGAGTGTAAGCAGAAGCATGACGAAATAAAATGTCCCTTAGTTCGGTTCGGTTCGGTTCTCGGAAGCCTTTATGGATTTTGTTGGACATTAATGTTACTGTTTTCTGATATTTTAGAACAACGATCTACAGATGCTTTCTTTATAGCCCTCCTTGCCTTTTGACTTTTTATGGATAACTGGTTATAAGAAAAGACCCAAATGGAAGATTAGCGCTTGACTTCAGTACGAAATTGTAGATGCAAATTTCGAACCTCGTGACTTTATAAAAAACTCGCTAAGACTCCCCGTTGTTTAATCGATCAATTATTTATTGACACCATTCCACCCTGAGCAATAAACTGTAGGACACCCATCTTGAACAAATGAAGAATTGTAGAAATACTTGCCGAACTTTTCTTAAAGCACTCCAAATCCAACCAAGTATGTGAATCACATTCTCTGAACATTTGCTCTAAACGTGATATTATCTCGAACCTGGCCCCTTATCAATCACGTTTGGGAACGTAACCCTACGGAATTCACATTTACATTACTGTTGTACTCGCTTGACTGAAAGAGAATGGTCAAATTAAACACCTGTTATCCCCTAGATGTCATTATAATATTTTTACAACAGTTCTATTTGGTCAATAAGTTAGGGATACAAATTACTGCGTACTCAATCGAGCTGACTGCGCCGAGAGTACATGCGACACATGTCTAGTCTGTTAAGTGATGGTCGTCCGACTGACTCTCAGTCTCCTAACGGTTACCCACGCTTCCTTGGCCGGAGAGAATTCAAATCACCAATCAGGGTACATTAAATATTTGGCCCCTTCTCGAATTTTCTCAGTGGCTGCTAATGTTGTTTCAAAATAATGAAGACTTTCCCAATAATGCTAAGTTTACAAACCCAAAACGGTCCAAACAATATTTTGTTCAGTCACTACCTTTGTTGGCCTGTTGCTTTTCTCCCCGTCCTTAAGAGATTGTCATGCCCTTTTAATATGTTGAACCAAAGCAATATGTTGCACAAGAAGGTGGAAGGTGGTCAGAAATCTGGCGTAAAAATGACAAGCTTTAGGTTCTAACAACACAGATAATGATTAACAAGATTTACAACTGTTATTGCAATAATGTGCGTAAGAGTAAATCATTTCCATTGCACAACGATTTTAAGCATTATAAAAGGGAAAAGAAAAATTGAACGTGAATGTGACAATAGCATTGAGCCAAAGATATTGGAAACATTCACGGCTCCCGTTCCATTCCGTAATGTTACTGAAAATTGATCTACATCATCTACAACCAGTCCAAATACCCAAAACATGTAAAATGTACCTTAAGCATGGGTTTGTATAAAATATTTGTGTGTGGTACCTGAACAATGTGTAACCAAACTCTATCGAACGACTACAGAGGGTGCCAAAAATGTATACACACTTCAAGCAAAGAAAAAACTGTGTTAACATAACGAAACTGAATTCACACAAACAGAAAATGATCAGCACTAATCATCTTAGACTTTTACAGTTACAACAGTTGCTGAAAATGCCCACCATCGACGTCGATACACTTCTGAGTACGTTGAACTACTGATTGAGCAACGTTTGCGAAAGTGTCCTCAGCGATTGCAGCACATGCCGTTTCAATTTCTTCCCGAAGTGCTGTCAGTGTAGCTGGTTTTCTACGGTATACAATCCTTAAGAGTTCCCCATAGGTAGAAGTCCAACGAAGTTAGATCCGGAGAACGGTTCTGTTCTGTTCTGTACACACGTCTCCGTTACCTTTGAACTTCAACAACATTCTCGGTTTTCTAATATCACTTCAAAATTGCTTTCCTCTGTTCAAACAATAATCTTGGCTCCATTTTGTTGTAACAATGCTAACATAACGTAATGTGAGTTAATAATAATACAATATTATTATTGCTGGAATAATTTTGCGTCTGTTTACAGAACATCATACGATAATCTTGGCTTCATTTGTTCATTGTTGATTTACCTGTTACGTAGCGACGTTATCATAATGTATGTGAGTTACATCTGTTTACATCAACCCAACTTTGAAATTATTAAACAGATAGCTACTGTGAAAATGTGTATACATTTTTGGCACCCTCGGTATATGAAACCATGCTCACCTCTCCGACAGCTGACAGCAAGTGTAAGGAAGAACTTCAGATAAAAGTTCTAACGTAACACATTTTACATACTGGTCAAACTTGGCGTTGGAGGTAGCATACGAATTAGCAATGCTAGCTGCAAAAAACACGCAGTATTCTCTGTTCCTGGTATTTTTATTGAAAATCCAGGGAACAGATTTTGATGACTTAAAACTCTTTTTAAAACAACCTAGAAGTGGTTTCTAGTTGATGTTGCTGTAATAATGTCTGGTACAGCATCTTATTCCAGTGTCTCACTTCGTATCCCGGGTTCTTCAGGAGCCCGAAGTCGCATTTTTTGCCCTCGCAGTCACGGGGAAAGGGAGATGAAAGGAAATGGGCACACAGCATTGCTTCGTTCAACGCCTGGAAGTGTTTATTCGTATGGTAATTTGTTGAAGGTCACCTGGTTCGCTACTTCTTTGACGACGAGATTAGCTGACTTTGCTGTACTGAGCTAACGAAACGAAGTCGAAACTGCATCTAGCTGTGCGAACCGACACCTCCTGTACTGAAACCTATAACAGCGTCTGCTGTCCAAGCTAAGTCCAAGAATGTGTCTCATAGCTGCGTCCTCGCTGCCCAAACTGCATAAACTGTATTCTAGAAAACTGTGTAAACCGTGTCTATCTTCGCAAGGAAGTTTCTCCTTTTATACTAATTTTACAATGTCTCCACGTGGTCCTGAGAGTTCACGGCGTCCATAGAAGGAAGCTCTCGGCTCGCCGAGCCTTCAAAATATTAAAATGTTATTGACCAATGCTTTCATCCCCTCATGTGTGCTCACTTTAAACTTTTCAACTCTTTGGTCTCTTATTGGTGAGTTCGTAATCAACCGATGTCATAGTGAAAGGATCCATCCTCCTGCGGTATTTTAACGAACTTCCGAGCATTTTCAGCAACTGAGAATACAAGAGATCAATTGTTCCGACTCATGCAGCACACCTGCACACACTTAGCTTTTTAGCTTTGTTACAATAGTCTTATTGCTAGGGCAAAAAGGTACGTGACCAGGTAGCCTAAATACATTTTCCTTATAAATGAAAGTTCCTTATTCGCTACTGTAGGCCATATAAAATATTTGAAAGTATTACCATTAATTATATATTAACGGTGCCAAAATGTATACACACTTTACACTAGATATCTATTTAATATATTTCAAAGTTGGACCGAAAAAGAACAGTAAAGTGTAGTATGATGTTCTGTAAACAGATGTGACTCAATACATTATGACAGCGTTTCTGCGTGACAGGTAAATCAACAATGAACAAATGAAGACAAGATTATCGTAAGATATCCAGTGAACAGATGTGACTCACATTACGTTATGCTAGCGTTGGTACAACAAAATGGAGTCAAGCATATCATTTGAACTGCAAAAAGCAATTTTGAAGTGATATTGGAAAACCGAGAATGCTGTTGAAGTTCAAAGGCATTGGAGACGTGTGTACAGGACAGAACCACCAACGCGAGTAACAATTGCACGCATTCCAGACAAATTTGAGACTCATGGTACCGTATGCGATGTTCACAAGGGCAGATCTGGGAGACCTCGCACAGCAACAAGCCCCGCGTCCTCGGCTATGGTTTTGGAACGCTTTGAGCACTCACCGCAGAAATCTACAAAGCAATGTGCACGTGAGGCTGGGATTAGCAGAACCAGCGTACGTCGTATAATTAAAACAGCAAAGTTGAAAGTTTTCATCCCAAGACTTTTGCATGCATTAAATGAAGATGACCCTGATCGGAGGATGTGAGTGGTTTTGGAACATGGTCAAGAGGATGAGACCTTCGTAGAGAAAGTTGTTTGATCCATGAGGCACAATTTAAGTTCAACGGAACTGTGTCTACTGGTGTGCAAACAATCTACGTGTTATTTTGAAAAAGGCTGTTAATTTACCTGGAATTAATGGTTAGTGTTGGATGACATCTAGAGCTCTGATTGGACCATTCTTTTTTGAAGGAATGGTAACTGGCACAGTGCACCTGAACATGATACACACATCCTTCTTACCCGCCATTCACACACTCTATGTACATGTGGAACTTTACTTGCAACAGGATGGTGTACCACCACACTACCACCGAGATATACGCGCGTACCTTGATGACAACCTTCCAAGGCACTGGATAGGACGAAGAGGTCCGATTGAGTTTCCACCGCATTCTCCGGATTTAACTCGTACTTCTGCCTATGGGGAACCTTTACAGATGTTGTATAGCGCAGAAAACATATACACTGGCAGCACTTGTGGAAGAAATTGAAACGACATGTGCTGCAATCATTGAGGATACTTTCGCAAACGTTGCTCAATCAGTAGTTCAGTGTACTCAGAAGTGTATCGACGCCGATGATGGGCAATTTGAGTAACTGTTGTAACTGTAAAAGTTCAAGATGATTAGTGCTCATCACTTTCTGTTTGTGTGAATTCAGTTTTGTTATGTTAACACGATTTTTTCTTTGCTTGAACTGTGTATACATTTTTTGGCAACTTCTGTATATATAATTTAATGGTGCGAAGACCTGTAACAACCTATAAAATGTAAATAAAACGATCTAAAATATAAACTTTTTGTTAAATGTCGTACAAAATGTGATTAGTTTTTCCTTTTTTATTTATCGGTTATCAATTTATTCACCCTAACATGAAACCTTTTAAAGTCGCATTAATTGGGATAATAAACTTCCCACAGTCCTATATGGAAGCAGAAAATTTACATTGAACATTTAACTGTTTGAAAAGTATAAAAGGCACACTCTTTCTTTAATGTACATTAAAAATTTAGAAAATTCATTTTGAAGTATTTTGAACCATTTTTTTTTTGGAGCTTAAGAAAAAAAAATATCAGCGCGATATAATGATAGCCTAGTATTTCTTATACAGGTAAATACGTGAGAAAACATAAACACTGTCTTATTGAACACTGCAGGAAATCACTTTGGGCATACGGAAATGGTCAAAGGTCTGACAGACCAAAACAGTACATAGAGAAGCTCCTCTGTACATCACAGACACAATGGGTGCGCATTTAAAGAATGCTTGTTTACTGCAATACTGTTCGATGTTTGTGCCTGATGTATCGAAGTTTTTACCTGAAAGTTTTTGCACATTACATTGAAACCTGAAACACAACTGGTGGTTCCTTAGCGCTAACCTTGTCGTTATTTATTCATTCGTTTTTATTTTAAGGAGGCTCTTTAACATCTCGGGTCACTACCGTCCCTTGCAAATCAGGGCGTGAAACGGGCAATAAATTTTGCATAAAGGTCTCTTCTTTCACGCTTGAGGTTCATTTACTTCTGTAAATCTACGACATGGGACGACTAACGGCTTTACTTCCCTTCCAAAGTTCTAAAAAGCGCTCATGGTGATGTAGTGGTAACCGTATCAGCCTCGTACACCCAAGATCGCGGATCAATCCCGGCCAGGGTAGATGACTTTTTTTTTTTTGGCGTAAAATTCCTAAGTATGGCTTCCTTCAGAAGGGAAGTAAAGCCGTGGATTCCTTGTCGTACATTTACGGCACGTAAAAGAACCTCAAGCCTGAAAGAAGAGACCTCTGAGCAAAATTTATCGGCTGTTTTACGCCCTGAATTGAATGAGAGGCTGATGATCTGAAATCGTTTAAATAAACGAGATTAACAACAACACCCTAAAAGTGCATCGATCCTGGCAGGGTTAAAACCCGCTACCTCGGGTGTACGAGCCGAGAATGGCTACCCCTAGACCACCAGGAAACCGACTAACTCAAAGTGAAAGTTTAAATTCTCGTTCGATGGACTTCCATTTTTTTTTTTTTTTTTTTTTTTTGAATGGTGCTTAACGCCCGTTTTTACTACTGGGGCACCTCAGGCGGTTGGGCTACGACGATGAGTTAATGAAAACAAAGAAGTGTTCTTATTGCTGTTAGAATTGAAACAATTCAAACTCAGTACTGCCTGTTTTCTGCAGACGTGATGTTTTAACCTGTTAAATATCGCATTAAATTCGTATTTTACATAGACTCACTAGTTTTCAACGTAGTTAAATCAGCAATTTGAATGAAACACTCCGTCGTTTGTTTTGATGACGGCCAAGTTTTTTTGAGTCTCACGAATGTACGACATACGATCACGAGCTAGATGATAGAGGATAATTTATCTCTTGAATGTCGATTATAACCGGGAAGTTGAAACAAAATCTTAAACATGGCCTGAAAATGCACTAAAACTTTAAAAATTGCCTAAAATTTAAAAAATTAGTTAAATTACAAATTAACTGGAATTAAAATATTAAACAATTTAATTTTTTTTTATAAAAAGCATCTAAAATACGAAACCTCCTCAAAATGGATAAATAAATAAAGAATGATAATATAAATAAAATAATAACTAAATTTACATTTTTAAAATGGGTCTCCGACAAAAGGAAAAAAGATTAGATGTAATCAAAGTCCGGGCCGGCCCCATTATAGAGTTTTAGATGAAAAGAAAATCGCCTGACGTAGTAACGGTCATTCCAACTTCTGACACAGTACGTGCCAGCATTCATATTGATGAAGAAGCCGCGCTGCATGAACACATGTAATATTTTTTATCTTAAAGAAAGGCGCTATAGTTGTAAACAATTACCAAAAAATAAAAGTTTATTATTTCATAAGATTAGAACCAGATTAGCAGTGGGAATGATTTGTCTATGTGACAAATGACATCTGACATCTGTAATGACAGGTCCAAAAAGTGCCCTTGTTGCTCACATTCTAGAAATGAATCCTAAAACAATCTGGCAACATTACATCAAACTGAAAGTTAACAATAATAATAAAAATAATAATTATGATAGGTCCTAACTTACACAAAATGCTATGTGTGTGTGTGGGAAATAGCTCCCTATGGTAATATGCTTATAATTTTCTTAATAATTGGTCTATTTTAGTGAAACAAGCTTTGTAGTAGAATTTGATATGGTAGAAATTCAATGCCGTGAAACTTAAAACTCCACATACGCACCGGTGCTTATAGCTATGGAAATATTTTCATACAACTTGAGTACGTAGTCCTGTGGTATGTTAGTCAGATCGTGGCAAATGCTTTTTGTTTGGTGCAGTACGCCTCTTCCTTCGCCCAATCCCACAGGAAGAAGTCACATGGAGCGAGATCGGGGTTCCGTGCTGGCACTCGTGAAGACCACGGTAACCCAACCACCGTTTTATAAAATGTCGGTCAAGCCAGCCACGAAAGTTGAGTGCAAAAGTGGGGTGGTGCACCATCTTGCAAGAAAATGAAGTCATAGATGGTATCACACTCTACTACTGTAAACAAGCCATGCATTAACTTACATAATATGCACATTACAGTAGGGAGCTACTTCTCACCCACTCTGTATTTAATTAAATAGCGTTCATTCAACTCCCTCTTTTCAAATAATAATAATAATAATAATAATAATAATAGTAATAATAATAATAATAATAATAATAATAATAATAATAATAATAATAATAATAATAATAAAATGCAAGGGATGGGATCCACACGCCGAATATTTTTGCACATCAGTTGCGATGACTAGCACAATAAAACTTGTTTATTCCATTTTTGAAGGGTAAAGTAAGTGAATACTAATTGCAAGTTGAAGGCTGGATCTCGTAAACAAATTTAATGATTTCTTTTTGAACTGCGTGGCTTCACAAGAATGTTTCTGAAGCGCTTGAGAAGATAAGAGAGTGATTGGGATAATATTTGAATACAGTACAAACCGGAATTGCCCAGAATCACGTTGAAGTTACATACCAACCATATATCTAAAGTAGCAATATGAGTTTTATGTTTGCGAATTCTGAAGGTATTGCGGCAGGTCTTGTAAAAATACCTGTATTATTTATTTATTTTAGCGAATTCCGAAGTAATGTAAGCTATTGTGTTGTACCCATGGAAAGATTTTTAATGAACTATCCAAATCTGATTCGATCGTACCTACTAGGCACCTACATTAAAAAAGGAAAAGAAATCTAAAATGTGCATATACATACATGCATGCATGCATACATGCATACATTCATACATGCATACATACATACATGCATGCATACATGCATGCATACATACATACATACATACATACATACATACATACATACATGCATACATACATACATGCATACATACATACATGCATACATACATACATGCATACATACATACATACATACATACATACATACATACATACATACATACATACATACATACATACATACATACATACATGCATACATACATACATACATGTCCGTTTTCGCTCTAGCAGTCGCAATTTTTTTTCTCAACGAAAGACCTATAACTATCAATTAACAGACCATTCGTCGAGTTCGTTAACCAACAAAATGGACCATTGTGGGAGGGAGTTAACCCCAAACAAAAAAGTTTATGCAAAAATTGAAAAATCACTATAGCAGCAATTTTGGTTTTTCCTCAATGAAACTCGGTACAATTTTTTAAAATTAATTAATAAACGTATATTTCGAAAATCAAGGCAATCGGGCTACTAGGAGTGAGGGTATAATTGAAAAACAAGTAGGGGTTAAGAGAAAATTTAAAATCGCTTTAGTGGCCGCAATTTTAAAGAAATCACCTTATATGCTATTGAACTAAAATAGGAAAAATACTTTCCAAATATCAATGAAATGGGACTATTAGGAGGGGATTTGCCACCACCACCATTTAAAAATGCTCTAGCAATATTAATATTTGCTTTATTCGCGACGAAACTCCTTATATAACATTTAAATAAAATGAAAAAATATTTTATGAAAATCGGGGAAATCGGACAATTAGGAATTGGGGTTTATCTGAAACTCTAAATTTAAAAATCTCTCTAGCGAATCAATATTTGTTTCTTCGCAATAAAATTCAGTATATACTATTTAAATAAAATAAGAAAAATAGATTTCGAAAATTAGGGAAAATTGACCATTAGGAGTAGATAATACTTGAGAACCGAAATTTAAAAAGCGTTCTTGCGTTTATTTCTCTATTCTTTTAAAATAAAAGGACAAAGTAACTCAGCACATAAACTGTATTTTAACGATGCATATGTTTATATTTAACAAAAACATCATCGTAAAGATAGCAAATGGGAAATATTAGTTTAAAGTATGTTTGAGAATTATATTTCTATATAAGAGAGCTCTGAAGTAAGTCAGAAAACGTTTGCATTACGTTTTTAATACAATAGCATTTAAATTAAATTTCAAAACCAATGAAAAGCTAAAGTTTTCGATTGTTTATTGTTGATTGTAAATATTTTCTTAGTATATTGTAATTGTTTTTAAATTGTAACATGTTTTTATTTTATTGGAACATATGAACATCTTCATGTTAAATACATAATGAGCTTAAAACCTTTAGTTATTTCTCTCTATTTTAGTGAATGTAAAGATGATATCATAGGCTTAGTTCATAAATATGGTTACATTTAAAAATATTTAAAAAAAACTTATATTGTAGCTTTATCTATCAGTGGTTATACATTTAATTTAAATAATAGTATGTCATTAATTTTTCTGGTTTAATCTCAATAATAATAATAATAATAATAATAATAATAATAATTATTATTATTATTATTATTATTATTATAAAACTGTGGTTTCTCTTTTGTATTACTTTAGATTACAAGAATTCTAATTTTGTTCTCCTAATACCACACAGAAATGCTGTAACTTATTTCATTTCATTAATTAAAAAGGCCTAATTTGGATTTTATATTAATTGATATTAAAAGTTATTCAACTCGGTGAGGAATTCGCTTAGATTACGCAGCTACTGACTCGCAGATTTTATTTCATTTATATTGTCATTGCCGTTTTTGTTGCGACGTTTCTCTTTATATAAGAGTACGCACTGATTTAAATGATTGCGAGGTAAATTTGATTTTTTTTTCTCTGTTCTGGTCCTCGCTTCCTAATTTTAAAACCGCGGATTTCATACTTCAGAATAGAACCTACTTAATCAACTTTATTATCTTGAAATTCTCCGTAGATTCTAACCTAAGAAGGCAAGAGCGTTTTATATTTGCATTAATGGAGAAGTGGCAACTTGAGGGTGAATTTCTCATTCATGAAAGTCATCGCTACCATTCTATGCTGCCTGCATTATTTTGTGACCTTCAATTAACTTACTCTGATTTCGAAAGGGGAGGTATAATATCTGTTTATTACTTATTTCCCTAGATGAAATTTTGTAATACAGCCAAGGAAAATCCCATAAGTACAAACGTGCTCATGGGAAAGCTAGAAATTCCCAAACGGCCTGCCGTTGGCAACAGTCATTTGTTTCGCACTCCACAATTATTACAGTGCAGCAAAGTTCGGGTACGCAGTTCATGCCAAAGGTCACAAATGCGATAAGAAAGGTTAGTACTCCCGGTCCGATTTTCCAATCCCATGCTGCAGACATGTACAAGTCGAGACAAACCACAAATTGAATCTTTCACTGTACCTAGTGCCAGGAAAAATTAAAAACCTGTGCTGCTATTGCTCGGTTCGTTTTACGAACTTCTATTTAGAGTTCAATGTTTATATAGAGACAGCGGTCTTTTAGGCATTTAAAACAATGTTTTTTTTTTTTTTTTTGGCGCTTAAAATAACCTCTAAAAAGTAAGAAATATGCAGTATAAGACTAAAAATAGGCATTACAAATGTATATGTATATGTATATATATACATTTTCATACATTATATGAAAAATAATGTATCATTAACAAGTAACTAAAATATTAATAACTAGGAAAGCAGAAAAAGGATAAAACACTTAGAAAAAGTCGCAGATAAGTCATCGCTATATTTCGAAGTACTTGAGTTCTTCTATGGCATGAAGACAAGTGAAAGCTATAAAAACAAATATTGAACATCGAATGTAACGTTATGCATGGAAACAGATAAAACAAGCAACGAGAGTGTGTGAGAGGGAGAGAAAAAAATTAATATGTAAGATTAAACCCGGTGGTATACGCGCTTTATTCAAAAATATAGCAGACATCTCTCTATCTTTTGAGTAAACTTTCAGAGCTATAAGTAGGTAACGCATCAATAAGCGTTAAATTAAAAGCACGAACAATTGTTCCGTAAGGTTAATCATAGAACTTCTGTTAAAACCAAGCCTCCCTTACAGGTTACCCAACATGCCCTATTTGACTGTAAGGATTTTGATGATGCTTCTAACTTAACGCTTATTGATGCGCCTACACAATGCTCTGAAAGTTTACTCAGAGAGAGAGAGATGGCTGCTATATTTGTGCATAAAGCGCGGATACCACCGGGTTTAAATCTTACATATAAATTTTTTTCTCTCCCTCTCACTCACTTTTGTGGTGTCTTTCATGTTTCCATGCATAACGTTTTTCATCGATATTCAATGTTTATTTTTATAACCTTCAGTTGTCTTCTTGCCATAGAAGAGCTCAAGCAATTCGAAATATAGCGATTACTTATCTGTGACTTCTAATTGCTTTATCCTTTTCTGCTTTTCTAGTTATTGTTATTTTAATTATATATATGAACTTTTACAACTGCTTAATTGTGGATTTCGGTAATTTAGTTTCACATATATAATCTTTATTTTATTATCACAGCATTTTTTAAAAAAAAATAGTTGCTTAAAAAGGTACATTGTTTAATGTAACACGAAGAATATATAGTCTGAAAAAAATACTTAAACTTAGTACCTGAAAAAAAGCAATTGGAAAATATAAGTATAATGTAATAGTCACTTTGAACTTCATTTGTCTTCTCGCAACGTCCATAGACTGAACCATTTTTTTTATTAGCATTTAACACCCGTTTTTACTACTGAGGCACCACAGGCAGTGGATGCTAATGTATGAGATGAAATGATAATTTGGGAAAGGCTGTTTTTAGTGAAGGAAACATTTAGGGTACCTCCCCCGGCGTTTGCCATTTATGAGGACTGAGGAAAACCTGGAAAAAACCTCAGTCAGGGAGGACGATCCTGGCGGGATTCGAACCCCCGACCTCCCGCGCCTTAACGACCTCGGCCACACGTGGCGGTATACTGAACCTGAATATTTTATGTGTACATCTGTAACCATGAATGAAATGAAATAAACTAATGATGGCGCAAATGAGCTGGGAGTCCGTGGAGCCTTAAATATGTCTGGCAAGTCACATTCTCAGGGCAAGGAACAATTCCAAAAAGAACCTTACCCACGCAACTTGACCTGACCGGGATTCGAACCCAGAACCTAAGTATATTAATGTTCTCAAAAGCTTCTTTAAACTACGGAAGAGGTTACAGTTAGAAACTGATTATATGAAAATGTTGTTTTCATCATAAGAAAATCACAATTTCACGAAGTGACACATTTTACAGTTTGTTTAATTTTTTCAATTAAATTACAAAAACAACTTTTCGAAACAAACCTTAATTGAGAACACGATCTGGTTTAGATAAACAGGAAAAATAATGATATTTATTAACATTAGTTATTTATTTCCCTGTTTGCCTCAAAATAAATTACAAGTAACTTTACCAAATTATCCAACCAAAACGTACAGCTTTTATCTGTAGATATAATTTCCACATCAAAGATGTAACTACGGCTCATTTCATCTTGGACACATGTATAAGAACAACAGCACAGTCGCGTTCAATTTTGTTTCCTGTCAAAATATTTGCAACCACACACAAATTCGAAAACGATTTGTCTTGCCTAAGTTCTCACTTGCAGTCAAATTACATAAAAACTAAAAGTTTTGTATTTTTTATGCTCCAGCTTACAGTTATATATAAGCATGTTTTAAACACGAAACTAATGAATAGGCACTAACGTCAAAATAGGCATTATATTCGCTATAAAACCACAAAATTTAAACGTTAAATACTGCAAAAAATTAAATTCTTGATTTTCTTCATCCTATCTGCCGAGGAAAAAAAACTGATATTTGCCTGAAAATTTGCTGTATATCATCGAACAGCAATAAATACATAAAAATAAAACGAAATAAAAAAAAAGAAATAAAAGAAATCGGTGAAAAACATGGTGAGGAACACTTGGACATTGAAGAATTAAATCTGAAATATATAAACAGTGAAAAAATTGACTTACTTATCCTTTAAAACATTTCGATCAAATAATTGTGATTAGAGAATATCATCTGCACAAGCAATAGTGATAAGAGGGCTAATCACTGAGCTCCACTCCTAATCTTTCTCTAATTTATCTAAAATTTTTAGAGAATGCCTGAAATACAGACGGTGCAAAAAATGTATACACACTTCAAGCAAGAAAAAACTGTGTTAACATAACAAAACTCAATTCATACAAACAGAAAATGACGAGCACGAATCATCTTAGACTTTTAAAGTTACAACAGTTGCTGAAAATGCCCAACATCGGCTTCGATACACTTCTGAGTACGTTGAACTGCTGATTGAGCATGTGAAAGTGTCCTCAGCGATTGCAGCAAATGTCGTTTCAATTTCTTCCCGAAGTTCTGCCAGTGTAGCTGATTTTCTACGGTATACAACATCCATTAGAGTTCCCCATATGTAGAAGTCCAACGGAGTTAGATCCGGAGAACATGGTGGAAACTCAATCGGACCTCTTCGTCCTATCCAATGCGCAAGGCTTGTTGTTGTCGAGGTCTCCCAGATCTGCCCTTATGAACATAGCATACGGTTCCATTTGACTCGAATGCGTGCAATTAATACTCGCGTTGGCCTTTCTGTTCTGCACAGGTCTCCATTGCCATTTAACTTAAAGAACACTATAGGTTTTCCAATACCACTTCAAAATGGCTTTCCGCTGTTCAAACGATAATCTTGACTTCATTTTGTTGTAGCAACGCTAGCATAACGCAATGTGAGTCACATCTATTTACAGAACGTCATACGATAATCTTGGCATCATTTGTTCATTGTATATTTACCTATCACGTAGCAACGCTATCATAACGTAATGTCACATCTGTGTACAGAACATCATACGATAATCTTGGCTTCATTTGTCCATTGTTGATTTACGATAATCTTGGCTTCACTTGTCCATTGTTGATTTACGATAATCTTGTCTTCACTTGTCCATTGTTGATTTACGATAATCTCGGCTTCATTTGTTCATTGTTGATTTACTTGTCACGTAGCAACGCTATCGTAATGTATGTGAATCACATCTGTTTACAGAACATCTTACTACAAATTACTGTTGTTTTTCAGTCCAACGTTGTAATATATAAATAGATAATTTACTTTGAAAGTGTGTATACAATTTTGGCACCTCGGTATATAAACCCGCGTGAGCTGTTTCAAATACACTGCTGCTTTTGGTTGTATCAGCTGTTGAAATATGAGTATTGATTCTTTAGGAAAACTGAGCGTGTCGAGCAAACAGCTGTGACTAAATACGGTAAATGAAAGGAATATCTTTAGATCAACAACTTTGGGAGAACGTGCTATATCTTCTGACGTTTTGAGTTTTGATGCAGCAGACAATCCCTAAGACCACCTCCTCGGTCTAGTGGTTAACGTTGCTGGCTGTGGCCGGAGGATCCGGATATGATTAGGAAATTTTCTAACTTAGGGAGGTCTGGAACGGGGTCCACCCAGTCTCGTCAGGATAATTGGGAAGCAGCCTGATAGAGAGGTGACGTTCTTCGATCTAGAAAGCCGCGTGATAGGCTACCGCGCGGAGTGCCCGGCATGTTCATCACATACCTACTGCAAAACTACCCTCTATCAATGAAGTTGCAAGACGAAGGTAGAGGAAGCACAGGTCGCTGCGACAGCATGGCTCCTATTTGTGTTGTAGCACCCTTGAAGATGAGTTAGCAGTGATCCTTGGAAAATTGTCACAACAGAAGAAAAAATAATGCATGCTTTTGTGTTGCAAGGTCAACAAGTGACTAGCAGGGACATAGTAGAGAAAACAAACATCTCATACAATATATATGTATATATATAAAATAAAAATAAAAAATAAAGTAACACTATTAACAATGTAACAAATTAACAGTAATAATAAAAGTAGATAAGGATAAAACACTCTAGCTTCTTGCCATTGAAGAACTCGCAGTAGTTCGAAATATAGCAATTTCAAGTGTGACTCTTTCTCTGTGTTTTATCTTTATCTACTTTTATTATTACTGTTAATATATATATATATATATATATATATATATATATATAATGATTTAACTAAAGAATTAGAGGTTAAACTCTTAAATGCACGATGATCATCTCAAAAACAGTCGAGAGTCTGCAATTCTAAACAATTTTTCAACGAACTAACAGAAATTTTTTGATAAATTTGTGACTACCGCTATGTATTAGTCCATCACTGTGATCCTGAAACCAAAATCCAAAATAAGGAATGGAAATCATAAGAGATCCCTACCGTCTAAGAAACCAACCCGAATGGTCCGATTACTAAGGCAACGCATCGGTCTGTCTCGCCCCTTGCACTTTCTACCTTGTAACAGAACCAACAAATGAAATGGGAGAACGGAAAATTCGAATGGCCAAGGTAACCGTGCGTTCCTTGCACTAATGAACATTCTGCTATTTAAAGAGATTTAGTAAATGTGTTGAGGAGAAAGTTTTTGACTGCTTCAAAAGAAATAACAAGATTCTCAATAGACATATTTGTGAGCTAAACATGCCGTTTAATGTTCATTAATTTTTTACTTCTATATATTGAAATTCTTTAAGTGCTTTTTAAAAGCAGCAACGAGTCATCTGTTGTCAGGCATTTGTGGAGCTCTGCCGTGGCAACGAGAGAGAAGTTCTGCAAAGTATTGTTACAGGAGATGAAACTATGATCCTCTACTATCATCCCTTGCCCAAAAGAGAATCAATGGAGTGGCGTGAATCTGGTGAAGCACCGCCTCTAAAGACCAAGGTCACTCAGTCACCCAAGAAGATCGTGGCCACACTCTTTTGGTACTCTGAAGGAATATCATTGACTTCAAGGAGAGGAAGAGCACAGTTAATGGGGAGTACTATGCTGGCCTACTGCACAGACTGCGTGCTTCCATTAAAGAGAAAAGGCAAGGAAAGCTGAGTTCCTAAACTCAAGATCGCGGGATCCATCCCGGAAAGGACCGATGGATTTTTTCGGGCGTAAAAATCCTAAGTATGACTTCCTTCGGAAGAGCCGTGGGTCCCGTGTCGTACATTTACGGCACGATAAGGAACCTCAAGCCTGAAAAAATAGGCCTCTGAGCAAAATTTGTCGGCCGTTTCACTCTCTGATTTAAATGGAACGCTGATGACCTGAGACGTTAAAGAGCGTCCGTAAAAACCAAATCAAAATAGAAAAGAAAGCTGAGTGGTGTTGTGTGTCTTCACGACAACGCACCTGTACACACAGCTCTTGTTGTAAAGGAAGCTGTGAAGAAATGTGGCTTCAAGGAGATTGACCATCCACCTTACAGTCCAGATCTAGCTCCCATCTCGAGGAAGGAAATTTAAGTGTGGTGGATGCTGTCTATGCCACTTTGCATACAAGACTTCTGATTATTTGGGGGGGGGGGATTGAAATGTTAATTCAAAGATGTGAGCTTTGTATTGCAATAAAGGGTAGCTATATTGAAAAGTGAAATATAGTTTTTGTCTTTATTCTACCTAAAAATAGTTAGGCCGGAAACTATTGAACCTACACTCATACCAGCATCTGGGCAGATGTCGTCGAGACAACGGGTGCTCTCATAGTGCAAATATAATAGTTGGTAAACTAGATGATATGCCTTGCCCTCCACATCTTGTAGCAACCAGAGAGCTTCATAAAGTCCGTTGTCTTCAGTTATTTCCTGGTGTTGTTGCAGAGAGTAGGGTTCTTCTTCTCTGCACATATGCTGCTTCCTACATGATCTCAGGCTCTAATCTTCTGAAAACATTGTACCTTAACCTTATACACGTCACCTGTTTAGCCCATGCCTTGCACGGATCTCAGAAACCATAAGGAATGTATTTCCGTATGTCAATTTCCTGATCTCTGCTGTGAAGAAACATTTCTGCAAAGCTCCATCCTGCATTGCATTCTTCAAGAAAAAGTATCCAGAAACTCCTCTTCCTGTTTAATATATTTTAACACACTGGGGCAACTGGATATAGGCAGCACTATACATAGGCATGGCATTGCTGCTATGGTACTGAGAGTGCAGCTTGTGTTTGTCTACAAAGGAGCTGTTGAAAAAGTCAACACTGAAGAGAGATCTTTTTACGCATATTTTCATTCTTTCCCTCAACAATAGCAAAGCTAAGCCTTTAACGTATCAGGTGTGGGTGGTGCAAGGAGCTGAAGTGAAAATTGGTGCTGCTAAGGAAGAAGTTGAGAGAGTAGAATGGGAGGGGGGAATCCGGATATGCTGTAGTTGTCCTTATGTTAAGTGTTTTAGTTGGATCAGATGGAAAAATTGCAGAAGTTGGCATGAAAAATGTAACAAGATATAAGTTTGCTCGTATAACATCTGTGTCAGTGGAAATATCATTTTCCGTCTTCAAAATTATTTTAACAGATAAAGGACATATCCTAATTCTTGAAAATTTGGAGAAAATTTGGATAATATATTATCTTCCAAATTATTGAAAACAAATAAGATATGATTCTTATAGACATATTCAAAACACCTACTTTTCTGCATAATTAAAAAAGTACTTTCTAATTTAATAATTGTGTAGCTCATTTTAGATACCAAAACATAAACATTAGCTTTCTAAAATTAAAAAATGGCGCCTAATTTGTAACCTATTTTAGGCGCCTAAAAATCAATTTGTCATTCCTAAAATTCCGAGGTCTATGTCATATAAACATTTATTTTTAGGTCATACATCTGAATGAATACGTAATATTCATATTATTAATTAAACAAAATAATGTATTATAACAGTAAAATATAACGATAATATATGATAAATACCGCTTCAAATGTTAATGCTAAAAACAGTTAGAACGCGTGGACTTCTCTGAAACAATATTTACTTTTTTCTTGCGACGCGTTTCCGTTCATATTATCTCTTGCTTCCACTGTATCTATTTACTTTGTGTACTAACAGTACAACTGTCTCTAACAAAGTGATCTGTTCTCTTATTCAGAATAAATTCTCGTTCCATGTAGAACTTCAGATTTTAAAAAGGTTATCAATAATACATGGAAATACTTGAATAAGAAATGCCGGTAAATCTAATAAATATGGCACAGAGCAGTTTGCATTTACTGAATACATTTTAATAGCGTATCCCTTAATTGCTTTGCCTTGCAGAGGAAACTGAGAAGCATACTTAACCCCAACTTTTCTTTCTTTTCATAAGTTTATTATGAGCATTTCATGCCCTGCATAATTTAAGAAAACGTAAACGTCCAAGGAGCAATACAATTTCTTAGTAAACTAGCAATGTTTTCGCATCCTAAAATTAGCACCAGTGTGTCATCTACAAAGTTTGTGAGAGGCACAGTTAAAATACATTTTCTTATATGGAACAGCTTGATTGGTTACGTTTGTCATATAAACAAAAATGAGATGCAAAGTTACTTACTGTAAGCTGTGTTTATTGCTAATAACATTTTGTACTTATTTTTCTGTAAATTTCACTTTAAAATAAACACAAAATATTGACTTTATGAGCTCAATCTCTGTGCTCCACAATATCTACTTGATCTAATATATCACAGTACAAAAATGCCTGAAAGATATAAATGTCACATGCGGAGTTTCAAATTGCAAGTTGCAACTGTTGCAATGATAAGAGGTGCTAACTCAATATAACAACGCAGCTTGCCGAGCAAAGAGCTGTTATTAAATGTCTCTCATGAAAATCATTAAGATATGTAAGTAACTTTGGGAGAGGGTGCTACAGTCTTATGATATAATAATAGCACAGTGTCATGAGATTATATGTGATAGAACATTCTGTGAAGATAAGCAGGAGGTAGTCCTTGACAATTGGCACAACAAAGTTCATCACGCTGGAGCTGTGTAAACTAAGCGAATTCCTCACCTAGTACAGTAACTTTAATAAAGAATATAAAATCTAAATTATGGCTTTATTAATTAATGAAACGAAATAAGTTATAACATTACTGTGTGTAAAAGAACTAAATTAGAATTCCTGTAGTCTATAAGTGTCACAAAAGGGAAACATTATTATTATTATTATTATTATTATTATTATTACTACTACTACTACTACTATTATTATCATCATCATTATCATTATCATTATTACTGCGATTAAACAGAAAAATTAATGATATACTGTTAATTAAATGAAATATAGGAACGCTGGTAGACAAAGTCATACTGTATGGGTATTTTTTAAACATTTTCATGTTTATGAACTAAGCTCTTGATATCATCTTTAAATTCACTCAAATAAAGAAATAACACAAAGTTTCGAGTTACATTGTGTATTTAAAAATCAGATATTCATATGTCTGAATAACACAAAAACATGTTAATACTTAAAAACAGTTGCAATATACCAAACAAATATACACAATAAACAATGGAAAGTTTCGTCGATTTTCATTGGCTTTGAAATTTCATTTAAATGCTATTGTAGTAAAAGCATGTAACGGTTTCTGGAGACTATTACAGAGCTCTTACATAAAATTATATTAGATTAATATTTCACGTTTACTATCTTCACGACGACGATTTTGTTAAATATAAAACATATACAACGTTAAAATGGGGTTTATATGCTGAGTTAATTTGTCATTTTATTTTAACAATATAGAGAAAATTTAAGGCAAGAACTCATTTTAAATGTCGGTTTTCAATATACCCCTACTTCTAATGGTCCAATTTCCCAAATTTTCCAAATCTAATTTTTTCCTTAATTTATTTAATGATATATACCAAATTTTTTGTGAAGAAAGAATTTTAGGCATGAAAAATTGATGTTTTAGGCACCTAAAATAGGCTATAAAATAGTTTAATTAGGCCCAATTTGTTAATTTTAGGCAAAAAAATATTTGTGTTTTCTTTTTTATTTAAATTGTATATACTGAGTTTCTTTGCGAAAAGGCAAATGTTGATGCCGCTGGAGTAATTTTTAAATTTGGAGTAAACGCCCACCCCCTCCTAATAATCTGATTTCACTGATTTTCAGGAACCATTTTTCTTATTTTAGTTAAATTGTATGACGGAGTTTCATTGCGAAAAAAGCAGAGAGGGTGTCACTGGAGTATTTTTTAAATTCAGGTAAAACCCCTTCTAGTGGTCCGACTTCTCTGATTTTCAGAATGTATTTTTCTTGTTCTGTTTAATCGCCTGTGGTGCCTCTGTAGCAAAAACGGACGTAAAACACTATTCATTCATTGTTCTATTTAAATGTTATATACGGAGTTCGGTTGCGAAAAAGCAAATATTAATGCTACTAAACCGATTTTTCAATTAGGGGTTTCAGGCAACTCCCTCTCTTAATAGTCTAATTTCACTGATTTACAGATAATATTTTCTTGTTTTATTTCAATGTCATATATCCAGTTTTCTTAAAATTAAAATTGCGGTCGCTAGAGCGATTTTAAATTTCGCTTTAGCCCCATTCGCTTTTCAGGTACAGCTCCACTTTTAATAGCTCGATTGCCTTAAATTTCGAAAATTACTTTTATCAATTTATTTTAAAGAAATATGCCAAGTTTCGTTGAGGAAAAAAATTTGCGGCCGCTAGAGCAATTTTTTTTTATCTATTTAGGTTAACTCCCATCCTCAATGATCTAATTTTGCTGATTAAAGAACTTGACACATCATTTGTTAATTGATGATTATATGCCGAGTTTCATCGAAGAGAAACAAAAATTGCGACCGCTAGAGCGTTGACGTTCAAGGGTACAACCACAATAATTACATTCATTGGGAATTCGTTAAAAACCATGTGCACGATTTAGAATTAAAAAATTAAGAGTGACTTCAGATATATAGTAGAAACAGGCATTTCATACCATAATGTGTATAACATTTAAACTAAAAAATCATAGAAATAAAACAAGATAGCTTCAAGATGAATGTTTTGGATGTTGACATCCATTGAAAAAAACGACTCACAATTATACGTAACACTAACACATTTTTGTGCAAATAATTAGAAAAATTTTGACACGTTCGTGTCTATGGATAGGTCATAAGATCAGACTCTGGTCCTGAATAGAAGGAATAGAAACATAAAGAGGTTTCCGCCCGCTAGAAAATTGTTCATTCGAATATATAAATTCAGGTCAACGTTGTATTGTAATTTTATTTTGAAAATTTTACTAAATTTACCAGTTGCAGTACTAATGTGTGGTTGCAAAGCATCGCTCAAACCCGGAATGACAATATTTTCTATTAAATCGTGAGTGTTTCATATTAGAGATTTTCCTAAAGAGACTGAACTTCAAATAAGAACGCTATACAGAGTATACATAACGCATACAAAATGAAAACTCGTATTGTAAATTGTTCTAGGCATTTGGAAAGATTTTTGAAGAATGATACATTGTGGTTAGATGCTGAATGTAAGCTATATAGTGAAATGAATAGTTTCATTTCAAGAATGCTTGTTAAAGCAGGACCTTGAAAGCTCTTTAGTGATTGGCCATAAGTAAAAATATAGGCACATAAAAACTCGTTAATGTGAAAATATTACTTCTGCTGTAGAAACAAACCTTCGTGCTTCAGGAAAGAAAGATTCAGCGAATATTGTTATGAAATTGATAGAAGAATTCTTGCAAAGATCAACAAAAATAAAAATTGTTAATAAAGGTCGGAAGATCGAATTAGAATACAATAGTACTAAGCAAGCTTTAGCTTTTTTTGTGGACACAAAATTGACCGCCCATCAATATAAATAAATTCATACATAACTCAAGGATCGAAATTGCTAGGTTTATCCTCATATTTTGGAGGCCAGAAAGCTATGTAACCGCCTGATAGAAATAAAGCTGCAGGAACTATTAGAGCATACCATTCAGCGCATTATTTTGACACAAATGTGAGGTATTGTAGGAGCATTTATCGATAAAAATGGTCAATATCTTAATCCTTGTTTGTAAAGGGGATGTGTTGGAAGTTTAAAACACAATATTTATAAACGGACATTTTCCAACAAGATTTTAGTAACGAAAAGATGTTCTTCATTTCTTTGGTTCCGCTTCAATATCTCACAAATGAACCTGAAAAACACATTTTATGGCATAGTACATATCCATCTTCTACCAGATTTTGTAAACGTAACATTTTATCAACGGGAAACTACAGAATTAATAAAGAAAGGAACTGACATCGTTGGAAAACTAATTGCCTATCTCACAGCTTGCAAATTGTTTGTTGGCATTAGGCAGTTGGAAAGTCCGTCAATTATGACTCTGGTCGACGGGAAAATACATAACGCATTAAAAGTGATAAATCTTCACAATCAGCCCAAGAGATAAAAGCAATGTTGCTGATCCGTGCACGTATTTCCTCAGTTCACTTTATTTGCGTGGATTCTTTCATTTCAGGATGATATAGAGTTCATATTAAAAATGGAATGTAAGATTTAAGTTAATTGCGGGAGTGAATTCCCAATTACATCTTTCATGTCTCATCAAACTAAATACGCAATCAATTAGCCAATTCGAATTTAAGTCATCGTGGCCTTCTGAGTTAAAGAAAATGCCTGATTAAGGTAAAGAATACGCTATACACCATTTATAAATTACCGGAGATCGTTACTCATTTGTTTTTTCATGACAATTGCACATCAGAAATGGAAGAAAGAAGAGAATTTAATGTGTAAGTAAGACGAGCTATAGCAGCGCTCACTCGATACGCAATTCGTTGGGTCTTTGCTTTACTACTAAATAGCCTGCTGTTCTTGTAGCGTTAACTCGTAGTGTATATTCAAGGAGAAAATTTGATTCCTTAAGCGAACAGAATACGCTACTTTAAATTACATTTCATTTATACTGAGTGTTTGACAGTTCAGATAACCAACTTTCGAAATATGGGAAGACATAACCTCATTAGTGTAACTTAACATAACCTACAACATAAAGATTCCTGTTTTATGTAATATTTACAATGAAATAGCAAGAAGAAGTCTTTTAGCATTATTTAAACATTATAAAAATTCCCATGTCTATTGGGAATTCTAGGTCATCTTCTATTGAACTTAAAATATCTAATACCGAAACTTTTCTCAGGTGAAACAGCATTTGGAAATCTGTTTCACTCATACTATTAAATAAATCTTGTCTTTCGGAAATTATCTTCGGCCGCCTTGGAATAATGTGGTCCTCAAATGTCAAATTTACATTCGCTTTGCCCATGTTGAAAAGTTAATTCAGAATTAACTCGTTAAATGGCCAAATATACGTAAATTAACTTGTTTGGAGTTTAATGATGGATCAGCATCCAATTGTTGATGTGAGATGCAACACCCCAATTAAAGGAGAATTAAACAAAAATTAAAGTTAATCGAGCTCGGTGAGATCGGCCCTAAATATGATACTAGAAAGAAATTAATCATAAATACATGCAAGGCTCATATGAGACTAATTGTGGAGTGAACAATACCTGGTAATGAAGTATCAAATGACGGAAACACGCCATTGGAATATTTTTTCGAAATCCTTATGTTACTTAAAAAATAATAAATAAATTAAGAAAGCATTCGCTGTTTTTCTATCATACTTGAAACATTGTCTTCTGGTTACATCATTAAAGTAGAGAAATTAAATGCTTGCGCGAGAAAAACTAAAGCTATGTGTTTGAACCTACATGCCCGCAACTGTCCACAAAATTCTTACTGAAGGTCCTGAAATGATAAAACACTTATCTGGGCAATTGGACAAGTGTCGAAGGAGGCTCAAGGAACTCGAAATAAGTATCTCAGGAGATTTAGACAAATTACATTAGAATTGCAACAAAATTAGGATTTATTGTCAATACTCTTGTTAACGTTCTATCCGGTAATTTTTTCAATAAGAACACTTCTAAATGTATTGAATCAACTCCAATTCGACATCATAACGCGCAACCTCAAGTGGCTTCCTAGTGATCAAGGAGTTTATAAGTCGAAGCCTTATTTATATATTTTACAATACTCTATTATTATTATTATTATTATTATTATTATTATTATTATTATTATTATTATTATTATTATTATTATTATTATTATTATTATATTTTATTATTTGAAACTCCAACGTATAGTTTAAAGGGAGTAAACCAGGGGAATTTGTGTCGAAACACCAAAATTGAGATTTTTATGGTTTTTTTTTTTTTTGGCGTCTTTAATATCTTATAAACACCATACGGAAAGATGGAATGTAAATTCGAATATTTTGTGCTCCAAATTTAATGATCTCTAAGATGGTGCACTTAGTAGCCATGCTCCCTTCTGTGTTCTCTGTCCTGCAGTTGAAATATTTAGGGGACAGAGACAGCAAAGGCTTCTTGAGAATAGTTGGAAAGTGAATTCTATGGATAAAACCAACATACTGAAAAATTAGAATGCATAGACAACGTTCAAAAACATATGTGTTCGCCTCTGAGTAAACAAAAGAAAGACACGGTTGGGAAGAAACTGTCAGATGGAAAAGAATTAGGAGGGGAAAAAAAGACTAACTGATAACATGATTGACAAACTGCAATAGTATTATAGGATGGCAATAAGATCTAATATGCATGATTTTAAGAGTATGAGACATGCATTTTGGGGCCACTTATTTTCTGATCTACACTGATGACAACCTACAACATGGTTTATACCCCAAAGGCCCGGCTCTTAGTGTAAATTAAACAGACAAGAGCCAAATTATAAAATTTGTTGACACAAAATGTCAACGAATCATAGTGTTTTGTGGACTCTTGTGCCAAAAACAGTGTTTGTTGGTCTTGATACACTAAAACTTGATGCAGTTTTAACATTTAACACCGGAATTATATCAACAATTAGGGTTAAGAATGAACTGTCAATAGACCCCGGGTACAACACGATAGTGCAACTTCAAGAACAGAATCGCACACGTATTTAGAAAACAGAGAGAATTGGAGGAAATGGAAAAATCTGAGAAAGGAGAGAAGAAACTAGAGGAAGACCAGCGAGGTTGAGGTGACTGGCGAATAGAACAAGAGATTTCAAAACATGTGTTAATAAGACAATTATAAACTTTAACGTCGTTTTTTTCATCTAGATATTTTTATGCCTTATGGTGCAAATTTCTCCCACACTATTAAAAATAACAAAATGAAATAAATACAGCATGTTCCCATGATAAAGAGCTACAAAAATTAGAAGGGCATTTTTCGTAACTCATAAAGGTTTCAAAATAAATAAAATAATTTGAATAAAATATTTATTTAAAAATATATATTGCTATAAAAATTGGCAACCAATTAAAACTTCAGAAAACTGCTTCTTTTTGTTATAAATGAAGGTACAAGTTTACACATGTAAAAGTTTGAAGTTGATATCTCCATCCATTTTTGAGAAAAGTGCACCTGAAAATATGGGCAAGATAGGGCAGGTCCCTTTCACAATGAAAATTAAACGTAACGTAAACTTAAACGTAAAAACTACATACTATGTATTGTAATGGAACCATTTACAATGAATCACGTAAAAATAAAAATAAAGGTACAATTAGACGTAAACTTAGAAGCTTGCAAGGTCCACCTTCTAAGTTAAACTTAAGAAATCAGCCAATCAGAATTCAGCTGCTCTGTTTGTAGAGCACTGTGGTAGAGAACTGAAGATCAGTGGCTCTGTAGACAATGGCGTCAATGGACAAAAGATTAATTGCATTATAAGAAAGCTATCCTTGCTTATATTACTCCAAACAAATTAGTTAACTGCACTTTGCATATGCGTAAACGCTACCACCGTCTGCTCAGAAGCAGCCATTTTCAATCAGCTGTTATTTCATCTTCGCTTGATTAGCTAATACGTTCGTTTTCGTCTTTCATTGTGAATGCCTACATACTACTAAGTTAACGTGTTACGTCTTATTTTATAATGTTTACCTTTAATTTTCATTGTGAATGGAGTCTTACTTCCCTTATGTGTAATGAAGTTAATTTATTTACAATGAAGTTTTTTCTTTCGTTTTCCCGTGTTATTCTTAAGAACGTTGGTGCAGCTAGGTAGCTTTTGCATGAGGTTATAATCAACAAACATTTTATTTATTTTTAAATAGGCATTGATTATAATGTTATTATAATTATTATTAAAATATATAATGATGGATAATAGCTAAGAGCCTTCGTGTTAATCATGCTTTACAAGAAATGGCGTTCTGCATCGAGAAATTTATGTATTATAAATATTTTTACACTTCTAGAATGCACCCATTAACAGGAGGGAAGTCTCAACAGGAAATATTCTACTAATTTCACGAAATAGAATGGAAATGAAATTTATTTATTTAACATAATGCGTATTATAGAGAATACATTTTTGTCTACCAAATTACTGAAATTGAACACTGTGAAACGAAAAATTCATAATCAGCGATAACCCTGGGCTGAAACTGAAATAAAATCGTCAGATATGCAAATTGAAACGGAGTTCAAGACTTTTGATAATAGAGACAGGCAGAAAAGCTGGGTTGGTATGCTAATCGTTTTGAACAAATTCTCAGATATTTACACTGTAATAACAATATTAAGTTTAACGAGAAAGACCAGACGTGGACAATTAGATATTTCATTGAAAGAATAAGAGGCAAATGTAATAATCTTTTTGTTCCTCAACAACATCTCTCTTTAGTGAACCAAAGATAAAATCATTTAGCTGACATTCTTGCAAGCAATTAATTAACGGGAAACAAGATTCTGATACAAAGCTTAGTGCTTATGTACCACATCTGGCTATCTTGTATATTTTTCCTTCTACCAAGAAAAATCACCAGAG
The DNA here is from genome assembly GCA_030762175.1 of Metallyticus violacea. Classification (NCBI taxonomy): domain Eukaryota; kingdom Metazoa; phylum Arthropoda; class Insecta; order Mantodea; family Metallyticidae; genus Metallyticus; species Metallyticus violacea. Next base: position 91,382,712 of record CM060830.1, on the reverse strand, counting down.
GCAAATGAAGGACACTTTTGTAAGGCACAGTGTAATATTTTTAATTAAACAACAATGAAATCACATGTGCATAGAGAACGTTGTCGGTCAGGGTCAGTTATTTGGTAGTGTTTGTGCTGTTCTGATTCGTTTTCTGTGATTATGTGGCACAAGGATTCCTACATCTTCTCGACTCTTTCTTGTTGATTTAATATTATGTCAGTAGAATTGAATTTAGGAGCGAAGCTTAAAAGAAAAGAAAAGGAAAAAAAAAAAAAAAAAAAAAAAAAAGCGAAGAAAAGCGAAAAAACCCGTTTCAAAGTTAGTCGGATTTTCGCGTAAATATAACTACCGCCAACACCATTACTACCACTATTACAAAGCCAATAATGTAAATGTTGAATAATTATCAAATAATGAAGCAGAATTTTCCACTGATCGCGCTAATTTTTAGGCTATTTTAGTTGATGGAACCAAGAAATGTGTTGTTCACCACAGCTCTTATAGGCCAGATGCGTTTCCTCAAGATGCGGGGCTGGACTGATAGATGTTTTCTAGAATTTACGATGAGTATTTCGCTCATGTAATGTCTTAAAACAGACCAATGAAACGAAACAAAAACTTTGAATTTTGACCTATCACAGCCGGATTACGGAGTGAAATTATATGGCATACACCGAGTTTCCTTTAAAAAAAACTTTGCCGCTAGAGCGATTTTAAATTTAGCTTTAACTAGACTCGTTTTTCAGGTAAACTCCCAATAATCTGATGCTTTTCAGAAGAAATTTTTATTGTTTGATTTAAATGCACTATGCCGAGTTTTGTTGTGAAAAACAAATATTGGTGCTCTAGAGCGATTAAAAATGTGTGTTTCATGTTAACTCCCACTTCTAATGACTGGATTTCTCTAATTTTTAGAAACTACTTTTCTAATTTTATTTATATGCGGAGTTTCGTTGCGAAAAAAGTAAATATTAATGCCGCTAAAGCGATTTTTAAATTTGCGGTTTCAGGCAAACACCCCCCTCCCAATAGTCCGATTTCACTGATTTTCATAAACTATTTTTATTATTTTATTTCATTGGAATATATCAGGTTTCCTTAAAACAAACAAAATTACGGCCGCTAGACCAATTTTTAAATTTCGATTTTACCCCCATTAGTTTTTTAAGTATACTCATACTCCTAATGGATCAATTGTTCTGAGTTCGGAAACTACTTTATCTTTATTTTATAGAAATTTACTGAATTTCGTTGAGAATAAACAAAAATGCAGCAGCTAGAGCGATGTTCATTTTTTTATTATTATTATTATTATTATTAATTTTGGACCCTAACGGTCCAATTTTGCTAGTTAACGAACTCGACGAATTGTTTGTTAATTGATGGTTAGGTATATTCCGAGTTTCGTTGAAAAAAAAATGACTGCTAGAGCGTTAACGGACACATACATAAACACCTATATATAAATGAAAAATAATATAACATAGTGGTATATTATTTTTCGCATACATAATATAATATAACACTATTAACAATGTAACTAAAATAGCAATAACTAGAAAAGTATAAAAGGATAAACACTAAGAGAAAGTCACAGATTTGTAATGGCTATATTTCGAAATACTTGAGTTCTTCTATGGCAAGACTTCTATATAGTTAACCATTATAATCTGCGACTTTGTCTTAGTGTTTTATCCTTTCTAAAAGGAGCTGGCACAGATTAACTAAGCTAGTTTTTATTCCCTGTTGCTTAAAAGCAAACTTTCTAAATTTACTGCATCATTAAACTCCAAATTTAAAGTTATCATTATCTTAGAATAACAGATGTGTCCTATTTCCATTGATAACGATTTCCTTCTTTTCCATTGAGTCAATCAGGACACTGAGATAGTTATAATTGGACAAATAAAATGTAACCGCGCTCTTTGGAAGAAACAAAAAATTATCTGGAGTTCTACTAAACGTTATTCCTCTGCGGTGGAAATGCACCATGACCTTCAACGTTACACTAACCCACTAAATTCTTTCTCTCTGTCGTGCAGTTTTAATACTTGATGGATGTTTTTCAAGTCAAGAGGTCAGAGTAGAGTTCAACAATCTTGCTGAATTTTCAGTCTGTCTTACCATATATATTTTTTTTAGTGGTGTTTAACGCCCGTTTTTGCTACAGAGGCACCACAGGCAATGGACAGTGATACATGAGATGAAATGATATATTGGAAAAAGATATTTTTATTTTAGGAAGGACACATTCCATCTCTAAGATTAGGGTGCCTTCCCGGTATTTGCCATTTATGAGGACTGAGGAAAAACCAGAAAAAAATCCTCAGTCAGGGAGGAAGGTGCTGGCGGGATTCGAACCCCAAACCTCCCGCTCATGAGTCCGCGCCATAACGACCTCGGCCACCCGTGGAATATCTTTTTTGTCCATCAGCATCTTTTTTTAATAAAATTATAAAAATACTATGCAGTACTTTAAAAAACGTTTTTAAAATAAAACACGGCATTATAAATTATGACTTATTATTTATTAATCGTTTTTAAAGGGTTTTCTAAACTACGAAGGGACAAAATATTTGTTTTGGTATTTAGAAAATAATTAAAGAAACACAACAAAGTAATTTTACTGGGAAAAATATGCTTCGTTACAATCTAAGAGTTTTTTTTCCAACATAAAACCAACGTGATATGCACTTTTGAAAAATGTGGTCTCTGATTGGTATGAAAAACCTTAGAATTCTGTGCGGGTCAAATACCATTTCTGACATTACTCTTGTCATTGACAGTTTTTTTTTATTTGGTTAATTTACGGGCGCTCTTTAACATCTCAGGTCATCAGTGTCCCGTTCAAACCAGGGCGTGAAACGGCCGACAAATTTTGTTCAGAGGCCTCTTCAGTCTTGAGGTTCTTTATCGTGCCGTAAATGTACGACACGGAATCCACGGCTTTACTTCCCTTCCGAAGGAAGCCATATTTAGGATTTTTACACCCGAAAAAAAATTCATCAATCCTAGTCGGGTTCGAACCCGCGATCTTAGAGTTTTACAAGGCAAGTATGGTACCACTGCGCCACCAGGACCGACATCATAGAGAGTTCATTAGTGAAAGATTCAGTATGGAGGATGCACTTAAGTTTTGCATCATAGTATCTATATCGACTTCCGCGAATATTGAGCAAGAGAGGACACTTTTGCTGTTGATTAATCCTTTAGAATGAGAAGATTCAGGTACTTGTGTATAAATTTCTGTTTATTTTGACACTCGTGAGATGTTCATACCTGAATAAAATTGTACATGTGCAATAGTATAAAATAATGTGTAGATAGTCCAATATCTTTGGAAGTGGTAAAGTTTTTTGGCAGTTATGACTTTAGGTAATTCATTATTTTTTTTTTTTTGTCTCCTGAGAATGTTTTAAAACACCTCTGCTCTTAATCTGTGTTTTCTCAAATTTGTTATGATGTTAATTACTTCTTCAGGAATATTGAAGTTTACAAAAAAATTTGTTGACTGAACTTAACTGATCTGAATATATGCGAACTGTTACAGCTTTTTCCCTTCAGCTCAAGCTTATAATTACGGTCAGGATTTTCGTGCACAAAAAACACCGAAATATGCATGATTAAAGACATTACTTCAAACTTACTTAACAAAATATGCACTAAAAGCAACCTGTGCGCAACAAGTGATTTTAGTTTTTAAATTCTGTGCTGATCTCAGTATTGTTCAGGTTTGTTTGTTTGTTTTCCCATTACAGTTGGTCACCACCAGACGTTTAAAGATTTGCACAGCCAGTTTTCTTTTGTTGCTTTTTAGGATGTCCCTATAGCGCGAGAAACTGTTCAAAATCTTGCATGACGATAAAGGAGCATACAGAAAACTGCGACTTGTTCAGTTTTTTCTTCTTTTTTTTTCTATCTTTTTATTTTATTTTATTTTATTTATTATATTTCATTTTATTTTCCTTGGCCTTTCAGTATACGTGACCCTTCAAGAATTTCTTGTACATTTCACATATTTGTTCATATTCTGGATTTTTGGAAATAATGTTCTGAACTTCTTTCTTCGACAAATTTATCAATATTACCAGAAATATATGTTGATAGATCTTTATTAAAATATATATAATCAAGCACCCAATAATCTAACAATTATATTAGCATCCTACCTGAAATTTGAATGTTAAGGGGTTTATGTTTTTATTTATTCAAAAGTTTTCATTATTTTGAATAAGCGTATATTTATTAATTCGTTTTGGGAATTCTTTCCCTGATTATTTATTACAGTTTTAATGGAAGGTAAACAAATCATATAAGGATTGAAAACAATCAATCAATTTATTATTCTTCCTAAAGTTTGTGGATTTAGGATGAAGCGAATATTTTGGAGCTCAAAATATTCACGACGTTTTTTGGATAATGTTGCCATAAAATCATTTTAGTTTTACTTGCTTTCAATGATAAAATGCAGAAATAAATGTAGGGCAATGAAACAAACATTAGTCTTAATTTTTTCAGTTTGAGAGGACCTTTAGAGTCACTTTTTAATGCTGCATCAAAAGACTTTACTTCATTGTTTTCTAGCGCAGCAAACTGTCGCTAGCAGCGGGTTAGAGTTGGTTCTTGTGTCACGGAGATATCTAGCGCATTGTTTTTGACAGTTGTCTGTAGCTGCTTTGATAAAACTTTTTATACAGAACAATGCTTTTATCAACAAGTGGGAAATTAACTTTGTTTATCTCTGGTGCATGCCCAGGAAAGTTAGATGTATCATATTTGGGGATATTACTTGTTAAGCTTGCTGTATCAATGAAATATTTTGCAATTGTGAAGCTGTTTGTAATTTGCAAGTATCGACCTTCGCAGTCTATTTTTATATACCCATAGGAATTGCATTACGTGCTGCTGAATCTTTATTTGTTTAATTGTAGCACTGCATCAATAAGTTTTGCGCACTGCTAAATCGTCAGGCTTGTGTTATTTATAATTTCAAAGAATTTACGTAAAACTGGGTTAGTTATTTTCCACGGAGGAAAATCAGCTATGCCAGGAAAGCTTCACACAAATCATGGAAAGATAGGAGAAACGCTTACCAATACCCAAATAATCATGGTAAAGTTTCTGAATGGAAACACTTTTTCCTTGTGTTTACTGGAGTTAAAACATTGCAAGCATTTTTCCAGTACTGATTATTTTCCCACACGCTTGATAGTAAAGCATTTTTTTCTACATTTAAATTTAATTTTTTAAATTCCTCTTGAAGGCTACGCAGTTTCGTATTTGTACTTTATTTTATTTAGGCATTTTATTGCAAGTAAAACAACCAGCGTTTCTAAAGAGAATAAACTTCACAGTTCCAAATTTGAATAAACCACCGAATTGAAAACATACCGGGAAACTGATAGAAAGATTTGTATTGGAATTGCAAGAGATGTTTATCTTATTCCGCTCTCAATTCTTGCTTGGTCAGAATGATTCACACTGCATTGAAAACAGAGGTCGGATTACATTGGATATTTGTATTTTCCTCTTCCGCGTGATTCACGCTTAAGGTTTTTTCAGACAATTTCCTTATGTTGCAATTGAATTCTATTCATAGCTATCAGCTCCAATCAAATTTACAAAACCAGCTTTATGAAAGAAAGTATTTAGTACAGCATGGGTCGCTTTTGCTGTGTGCCGGTTGTACCTTTAATTATGGCAGTGAACCACATACTACCACATTACATTTCCTAAAGAGCAGTCATTACATGAGAAGTAGATAAATATTATACTCCGTGCAAATTGTGCAGAGAACAGTAGTCCACGTACCACCAATGGTACGCGTACCATATGTTGAGAACTCCTGTGCACTGCATCTTTACCTGTAGTTGATGCTGATGTATGGTCTTCATTTGATGAAATTCAGTATTACTCTTAGACTAGATGTCAACAATGTCTGCTTCAGAAGAAAAGTTGAAACCGCTTTCAAAGATACCGCCATCTTCTTTCAGCAATATTCTAATAAAATAGTCAAATCTTGGGCTAGTCATATTCATAGATATTTTTTCATATTTTTAGCTTAAATGTTCTTTTCCAAAATACAGAGAAACTGGAACTATGCATTATCCCATAAAAGGAAATTGCACTGAATGGAGCACTGCGCCTTAACTATCTCGGCCATTGGGAGGCCAAGCACATACTGACCATGGCACGACAGCCCTGAAGTTATAAAATTTGATAATATGTACTGACTTGTCTACCTGTGATGAGAGATTGCATGTAACAACAAACAAAAACAGTGGTGTCTTTAAATTTAAAGTTTAACTTAAAGAACTTTTTGAGAGAAAGGAAGAAGCCATAGCAATGATTAATGAACATGGCTGTAAGTGGACGACAACCCAACTTAACACATCCAAGAATCGCAGTAGTAGGCCTCCCCTCTAGCGGATTAATTGAATACGGCGTTGGCAGCCCTGATATGTGCACTCTGCAACTTCTGTTAATCAAGCAAAGAATGAAATACACAGGGTGCCAAAAATGTATACACATTACAAACAAAGAAAAACCTGTCTTAACATAAAACTGAATTCACACAAACAGAAAATCTTAGACTTTTACAGTTACAACAGTTGCTCAAAATGCCCACCATCGGCGTCGATACACTTCTGAGTACGTTGAACTACTGATTGAGCAACGTTTGCGAAAGTGTCCTCAGTGATTGCAGCACATGCCGTTTCAATTTCTTCCCGAAGTGCTGTCAGTGTAGCTGATTTTCTACGTTATACAACATCCTTAAGAGTTCCCCATAGGTAGAAATCCAACGGAGTTAGATCCGGAGAACGCGGTGGAAACTCAGTCGACCTCTTCGTCCTATCCAGTGCCTTGGATCCAGTGCGTGGGGCTTGCTGTGCGAGGTCTTCCAGATCTGCCCTTGTGAACATACATTGTGAGCATACGGTACCACGAGTCTCGAATGCGTGCAATTATTACTCGCGTTGGCGGTTCTGTTCTGTCTCCATTGCCTTTGGACTTTAACAACATTCCCGGTTTTCCAATACCACTTCAAAATTGCTTTCTGCTGTTCAAACGATAATTTTGATTCCATTTTATTGTAGCATCGCTAGCATAACGTAACGTGAGTTACATCTGTTTACAGAACATCATACAATAATCTTGGCTGCATTTGTTCATTGTTGATTTACCTATCACGTAGCAATGCTATCATAATGTATGTGAGTCACATCTGTTTACTGAACATCATACTACACATTACTGTTGTTTTTGGGTTCAACTTTGAAATATATTAAATAGAGATCTACTGTGAAAGTGTGTACACATTTTTGGCAACCTCGGTTAGAGTGTAAACTATGCTTAAATTCGGGTGTAAAAGAGAGATTATTGCATTAAAATAAAGCTTCAAAGTGGAATATAAACTTTTTTTGGAGTGGTGTTAGCGATACCGCTAGATCTAAGAAATATAAAATGGACAAGACGATGACTGATTTTTGCAAAACAGTGGCTGCTCGTGATATTAAAATTAGTGGAGCCCTATTTCCACATAAAGAGTTTAGTTTGAAAATAATGCTGAGTACAAGTATATCTCGTTTTAGTAGTGTTTAACGCCCGACTTTACTGCTGTGGTATCACAGGACACTGGATGCACAGGATGAAATCATATTTTGAAAAAAAAAAAAAAAAAAAAAAATTAAGAGGGAAACGATATAGGCCTAAAGTTTCTATCTATCTCCCCGGAATTTGGCATTTATGAGAACCGGCTATTTTTTTAAGGAAAAACAAGGAAGGGACGTAAAAAGGGGATGAATCAATGCCGGAAGTTGGGGAGGAATAAAGGGAAAGAGGTAATGAGGTCCCGCTTAGGCATTCTTGTTAGCCTGCGGGATTTGGAAGGCTGCCGGCCGATGGCAGGAAGCACGTTGCAAAGCATTATTCCGATAGCCAGACATTGCCGAGGCCCTGAATGCCACCGGAGGATTAAAAGGAATGGAAGTAGGTTAGGAGGTAACGTTGCTTTAATCATCGGTTTAACGCTTTGAGTTCTTGTGCCATAACCACCCAGGGGCAGACAGGGCCTGTGTCATTGGGTTGGTGAAGGCACGTGGCATTGTTGAATTTGCTGCAGTATACGGTTACTGAGTTTGTGTAGCTTGGTTATGGACGTTTGAAGATCCTGGATGGTTTTGTCTACGTGCGTGTGTTGACTCGTCTCTTTATACTATCGGCGTGGCAGTTCGTGTGGGCCTCTTCCAACGCATAACATGGGAGAAGAGGGTCCCGTGGCAGGTATGAAGTACTGTTGCAGGTTGGAGATCTGGGCGAAGATGTTCCGTAGATGGTTAAAACGTCTGGAGATCTGGGCGAAGATGTTCCGTAGATGGTTAAAGCGTCTCGAGATCTGGGCGAAGATGTTCCGTAGATGGTTAAAGCTTCTGGCTGGAGTCTTCGTTGGGCACTCTCGGTGAGCTGACTGGGATTGTGGAGGTGCTCTGGTGGCTGAGAGTGCCGTGTCGGAAGACATGACGGTCTAGAGGACTGGCGAAAATCTGGGAGAAAAAAAACTCCAATCTGGGAGAACGGTCCTGGCGGAAATCAAACCTCACACCTCCCGCTCACGAGATCCTGGATGGTTTTGTCTACGTGCGTGTGTTGACTCGTCTCTTTATACTATCGGCGTGGCAGTTCGTGTGGGCCTCTTCCAACGCATAACATGGGAGAAGAGGGTCCCGTGGCAGGTATGAAGTACTGTTGCAGGTTGGAGATCTGGGCGAAGATGTTCCGTAGATGGTTAAAACGTCTCGAGATCTGGGCGAAGATGTTCCGTAGATGGTTAAAGCTTCTGGCTGGAGTCTTCGTTGGGCACTCTCGGTGAGCTGACTGGGATTGTGGAGGTGCTCTGGTGGTTGAGAGTGCCGTGTTGGAAGACATGACGGTCTAGAGGACTGGCGAAAATCTGGGAGAAAAAAAAACTCCAATCTGGGAGAACGGGCCTGGCGGAAATCAAACCTCTCACCTCCCGCTCACGAGTCCATGTTTTAACAACCTCGGCCACCGTGTCGGTATCAACTCGCTGTTTTAAACCACTTATTACACAACAGAAGGCTGATAAAGTAAAACACTAATTTATTTCATATATTCACGAACTTAGACAAGCTTCACTATTTGTACGTCATTTTATGTAAATGCAACAATGTAACTGCACGGCGCCATAGAAAACCAAACCTACAAGCAGCAGTACCATATCAGTCGCTTCATTAAAGCCGGAGTCAAATGAAATTAAAATAGTATGTTAGCATTTCAAAATGTTTATTTTTGTAGCTACAGACTATAAAACAAGCAGCTTAATCACTAAACCAGTAAATGTAAAATGTAAAAGTTATTGTGGCTAAACGAAGTCTCAAAAATTATAGTTAGCAAGCTGATTCTACTCTTTGGCCCCACTTGCTATCTCGGAGCATAAAGCAAGCTTCTAACGTTGTTATGTCAACCGCTATGAAACAGGTCGCAAGTGTAGCCCAGTTCATTCTGAAAAGTTAGGCTGTACCAGAGGAATTATTCATCAACATTTAAACATGAATAAACCTGGCGAAGCACCGCCTCTGAAGGCCAAGGTCACTCAGTCAACCAAGAAGATCATGGCCACAATCTTTTGGGACTGTGAAGGACTACTCTTCATTGACTTAAAGGAGAGGAACACCACAGTAAATGGGGAGTACTATGCTGGCCTACTGCACAGACTACGTGCTTCCATCAAAGAGAAAAGGCGAGGAAAGCTGAGCTTCCAGTGACTATTTCCTCTTCTCAAAACTCAAGAAGGCCCTTCGAGAAATGAAATTTAGGTGTTATGAAGAAGTGATGGATGTTGTTTGTGCCCATTTTGCAGACAACGCTTATGGCTATTTTGGGGGGGAGGGGATTGAAATGGTAATTCAAAAATGTGAAAAGTGTATTGCAATAAAGGGTAACTATATTGAAAAGTGAAATATAATTTTGTCTTTATCATACTAGAAAATGGTTAGGCCGGAAACTTATGGACTTCCTCATATGCTGGGTGTGGTAGCAACTCGATCCTTGCGATTCCTCAATTTTTTCTATGGTTGTTCGAGGGTTATGTCTCGCATTGTCCTGCACAAAAGAACTCTTAATTCGATTAACTAATACTGGGTATCTCTGTCTCAAAACTTCATGAACTCGTTACAGTTGTTGAGATTCACATGGACTGCACGCCCGTTGAACTAACCCCCATGAACCACGCCTTAAAATTTCCACCAGACATAACGTTTCATTGAGGCTGTGCCGATTTTGTTCACTGATGACTTTGACAAGCTCAGGGGGTTTTGTTGATCTGGTTTATTTACGGACGTTCTCTAAAATCTCAGGTCATCTGCGTCTCATTCAATTCAGGACGTGAAATGGCGGACAATTTTTGCTTAGAGGCCTCTTCTTTCAGACTTGAGGTTCTTTTACGTGCCGTAAATCTACGATACGGGACCCATGACATAAAACATGTTTGAACCATAATTTCTAAGAAATATTCTCTGACATCATTTCACTTAGAATGCAGTACATTAACGTCTATTTATAAAAATATGAAGGAGAACAGAGTAGCGAGGAGTTAACGAAGAAGTTGGTGATGATTATATCAATGATTGTAAAACAATAACTAACAGCATAACAGTTAGAGAGAAAGAAAGTGAGGGAAGGAGAAGAGGAAGGAAGACCGAGATAGATAGAAGAAGGGAAAATGAATGAATAATGTTTAACGCCCTTTTTTTTGCTACAGAGGCACCACAGGCGATGGACACTGATGATACATGAGATTAAATAAATTGGGAAAGGATTTATTTTTAAGGAAGGAATCGTTCCAGGCCTAAGTTTAGAGTACCTCCCCGGTATTTGCTATTTATGAGGACTGAGGAAAACCTGGAAGAAACCTCAGTCAGGGAGGACGGTCCTGGCGGGATTCGAACCCAGACCTCCCGCTCACCAGTCCGCGCCCTAACGACCTCGGCCACCCATGGCAGTATAGAAGAAGGGAGTGATAATCGATCACAAATATATCATTAACACAACACCAACAACTACTGAACCATACAACTAATGAAGAAGAAAGAAGACCGAAAGTAGACATGGTGGTTATTGCAGTAAACAGCGTACTGCAAAAGGAGGAGGTGAATTAAGACTGGAGAGGAGGTAAGAATCACGGGGAAGAAGGAGCCACGGTAAGCGATACAAGAAGAAGGAAATGGTGGTAATTAAAAAGGGATAGTAAAAGTGTTTAAGCGTTTAATGCGCGTGTAAGTTTAGTGATAAATAGAAATACCAGATAATATATAAACAATGAAAGCAGTGAACAAATACTAATTTGAAGAGTAGCGAGTAAGAATTACATGTAAAAATAGCATTAGTGACAGAATAGCAAGAGTAAAACATTCTTAAAGTGAATAACAATATATTAAGTGAACTAAGTAGAGTTCAAAGCATGTATTAATATTGTAAGTTTAAGATACATAAACATTAAAATCTAAAGAGAAACAATGATTTAAATAAGAAGTGAATACAGAAGGTGGAAATAAAAATAAAATAATAATTAAATTCTCTTAGATAGCTAGGGTAAGGTAGATGCTGGTTACCAACACCCTGACCGTTCGGTTTCCGACAGTCAATTTAGTTCTTGTAGTTAGCTGGTTACCAGCTAATGGTAACTAGTGGTTCCCAGTAGTATGTAAATTATTAAACCCGGTATAGGTGCCGGGATGGAGTATTGCAGATTTTATTTTATTTATAAAAATATCTCGATTTCGTCTAGATCTGCCCCCCCCCCAAAAAAAAACTGTTCCGCTAATGTAATCGCCTCTTCATCTGACAAAAATTTGTTCTAGTTAAGGTTTTGTTTTGTTTAGCGACCAGGTTCGTAGTATTTTGGCAAGCGCGATCGTTGTTCTGATGAAATAGCACTTTCGTTATGGCCATTCCATGTTTTTCAAGCTAACGTTTTCTTGCAGTGTCTGAAATAGGTTGGCGGTGGTAGTTCAACCCTCTAGAACATAATGCTCGATAATTATACCTTTGAAACCCCCCAGAGACTGCATGTTTTCCTCTCCGTAACCTATTGGAGATTCCAAGTTTAATAAGTCGTGACAGACCGTCTTGTAAAATCTTATTTCTCTCGAAATGCTCCAAACACTGCTTTGACACTTGAAATCGAACGTGCTTTTGTTACGAGCAAGCGTACGTTTCCTCCCTCTCCACGTATTTTTGACATTTGTTAGAGCTATTACCACATTCTTTTGCAACGCCAACAACTCCACTAATCAATCACTCTGTGATGGCTCCTTATATAAAAGTTAGTAATATCTGTACCTAAGAAGTTTAATTTGAAAATAATGCTATCTACTACACAATTTGAGTATAAAAATATACTGATATACACAATTATATCTATTCACTGTTTTAGACTACTTATTACCAACAGAAGGCTGATAAAGTAAAAACTGCTATATTTCAACATTAACTGCAACACATCAGAGATACTACATTAATATGCCTTTTAACAAAGGAGTTCATTTACGAACGAATACAAGATTCAATGTTTGCACGTCGTTTTATGTACATACAATAATCCACCTCATTATGCACCAGAATGGCGCCTCAGAAAGCCGAAGCTACAAGCAGCTGTACCATACCAAATCGCTTCAATATAGCAGGGGCTAAATGCAATAGCAATTAAAACAATATATATACAATCCAAAATGTTTTATTGTTGTAGCTGCAGGCTATAGAACAAGTAGCTTAATGACTATACCAGTCAATATAAAATTTAAAAAGTATTGTAACTAAACGAAGGCTCAAAAAATTACATTTAGCAAGCTGGTAATGCTCGCCGGCTCGCACATCTTCTGAGTTGCAATGGAAGCGAGGCAGCCCATCAACAACACATTTCTCTCCACTCTAGATGCTGCCCACCGTCTGATTCTCAGTTTTGACTGTACTTGCTGTCTCTGAGCATAAAGCAAACTTCAACCGTTGTTATGGTAATCGCTAGGAAATAGATCGCAAGTGCAGCCAAATTCGTTCTGACGGGGTTGGGCTGTACCAGAGGATGTGAGTGTAAGAATCGTGCCAAAGCAGCACTCTGTTACCGATAAATCGTTTGCCAGCACTCAGAAATAATTTAAATTTTAGTTAAAAACGGAAAGCCATGAAATTAATAATTATAAATGTACTGATACTAGTGCAGCTCAGTTCTACCTGCAGCATTTGAAAAGTGCATTCTTGTTTTTCTTTCAGTCGGAAGCGTGTCAATTTTTTTTTTAATTCCACTAAATGTTTAATGACTACTCGAAGTTCAGATGTGTCTATCTTAAAATATAGCCTCACATAATTTTCTAACATATTCGCTCACGCAGAAACTAATGAATAGGAGATTACATAAATTTATTTGTATTGTTACAATGAATAAGATATTCGAGTAATTGAAGGTTATCCCTGTTTTAGGCCTGGATTTTTTAAACACCTTCATATTTCTGACAATACTCTCACCATGAATGTGTCGGTCCTGGTGGTTTAGTGGTAACCATACTTGTCTTCTAAACCCAAGATCGCGGGTTCAAACCCGACCAGGATCGATGGATTTTTTCAGGCGTAAAAATCCTAAGTATGGCTTGCTTCGGAAAGGGAAGTAAAGCCGTGGGTCCCGTGTCGTACATTTACGGCACGATAAAGAACTTCAAGCGTGAAAGAAGAGGCCTCTGAGCAAAATTTGTCGGCCGTTTCACGCCCTAATTGAATGGGACGCTGATGACTTGAGATGTTAAAGAGCGTCCGTAAATAAACAAAAAAAAAATCACCATGAATGCGGCATCTTTATAACCTTTGCTACTCCTAAAAATTGATCATCAGTGAATAATAAGGAATAGGTTTAAGGTCTCATCTGCTGTCAATATTCCCATGCGGGAAAGTTTATAACACTGTTAACCATGTAATAAATTAACAGTAATTATAAAAGCAGAAAAGGATAAAACACTAAAAGAAATTCACACTTGTCTTCTTGCCATAGAAGAACTCTAGTAGTTCGAAATACAGCGATTGCAAATGTGAATTTCTCTTAGTGTTTTATTCTTTTCTGCTTTTATAATTACTGTTAATTTATATATATATATATATATATATATATATATATATAATATAAAAGTTGCTAACAGATTACTTTTAACTGTAATTTAATAAGTACAACTTGAGGTTAGTTATTATTTCTATTGCAAAAAGTACCTCAGACTACGTAACCAGAGTTTGCAATAACCGTCAAACCTATGGCAACATCACGAAATAATAGGGAAATTCCTATTTAGAGCGAGTTGATGTTCAATTGTTCAACCTGCGAAAATCAATAATTATTCAATTTTCACACTTCCTATGACATGTTTTTGTTTTTGTTTTTGTTTTTTCCTTAATATATCTTCAAACATGAATAAGGAAAAGTCAAAGTGAATGCGAGCGGCAATTTTTAGCAAACGTGAGAAAGATATCATTTGGTGCTAAAATATCAGAGAATAATTAAAAAAATAAAAATAAATTCGGTAATAAGGATAAAGAATATACACGGGGGAAATTTTACCAAACAGTATAATCCAATTCTTAAGACTTCTGTATTGTTTACCTCCAGGTGGATTAACAAGTGTGTGTACTCTTTAGCACCTAAAATTCCAGGTAAGTTGCGAATGTTATAAAAGACTAGCGGCACTTTCCTTACATAGCCATATTCGGTTGGTATTTTAATTAACATAATTCCCAGAGCTGCAGTTGCTCTAGTAAGTTTGTGGATGGTTCTATTGGTCGTTTCTTTCTCCACTTTGAATATACCTCCAATAACTATAACTATTCAAGACCTGATTTCGCTTAGTTTGTGATTGTAATCCTCTGTTCCAGCTCTTTGACATCTTTTGCTAAACGAAATTTCATTTTGAATTGTTTGTCGTTCACTTCTAGGGATGGATCATTTCTCTCGAGAAATGCATGAGGAGCATGGTGAAATTCATCATCGGATGAGATATTGGAATAATCAGAAACTTTAACAAAATATGTACAACATACCGCTTGTAAGTTTAGCCTAACATATCCTACAATTGAACGCAACTCTGTTGTTATTACGCGGAAATGAAAATTGAAACATTGAAGAAACTTTATATATATGAAATAAAAATAAACGTGACTCACTATTTTATTTATAAATGAAATCGTTATCAGATCATCTGTACTTTGCTAAATGTTTTATTTAACACTCACTAAACTCTGGTTAGTGCTTTAATTTGGAGTTAGATTTAATTTGAGGTTAAGAGGAAATAATCTTAGATTAATGTTTATGCAACCAAAATTCCAAGTTAAGTACAACTGATAATTTATTTTATGCCCTAAGCTCGAGCTAACGGCCCTTAGTGACATAGAATTCTAGAATTCATTTGGAAAAATGTTTTTATTTTTTTTTATTTTTGATTAATAATAAAAATAGTAATAGTAATAAATGTCATTATGTTTATTTTATATTATTTTGAAACATTTTATAATTTTTATTATTATTATTATTATTATTATTATTATTATTATTATTATTATTATTATTATTATTATTACAATTTGGCAGAGACGCTCATAGTGATGGTGGTTCTCTACCAAGCTATATGAAGGATGGGAGATGGTCTGGCAAGTGCAAATGTTGCTGATGGAAGCTGTAACACTCCCTCTCCACCTCTTTCCACTTGTCCCCACTCTACTGATTCTGAGGCTTTATAAGGAGGGCCAGGACATAGGCTGAGGTCTTGTGGTTTGTTGTCTCAGTATGGCAACACAAGTATGGACCTCGGGGGTTACACCCCTATCACTACTGTTGCTCATCTTTGCAGCCACCACATTAACAACCAGTGCTGGTGAGTGCTCAACCTTACCTTTTTTATTTTAATTCCCCTGCAATGATATACTAGTACAAATTCATAAGTTACCATTTGCTCAACAATAGTTTATTAAGAGAACTATTTTTCGTTATTACTTATATTGGAACTTAAAATCATTTATATCATATTAAGGCCATTTTATTATGGTTTTTCATTATATATATCTATGCCATAGCATAATTTATTTATTTTAGGTACTTTACAAATTAGAAATTCAAGAACCTTCTATTTTGTGGTTTGGGCGAGCTTTAGAAATACAGTAATATTCAGAGAAAAATAATTCCTGACTAAATAAAATTTTGTTCTTGGTTGGCATTTTACTACATAAATTATGTGATTCTTGTGGTTTTATTATTAAATAAATAAAAATTCACTATAATATATTTTTAAACTTTTCACTTTAACAAGTTTTAATACAGGGTATAATTTATAAAATAAGTGAGATATTGCCTATTATATGTTGGTGTAAATTTTTCTATGACTACATGAAAGTAAGAAACATTAGCCACTATATGTTTCTTTTTTGACATCATCTAATTTGTTTGTTACCTCCCATTATATCCATGAAATATTATAAACAAATTTTTGTTACTCAAAAGAATATTATCAGAAATTCACATTAATTTTTACTATATTAAATTTAGTAATGTACATTTAATGTTCATATATTAAACATTTTCATTCTATTGTCAAAATGTCAATAAGGATAAATTGTGAAATGAATATATTTGAACAATATTGAAGATAATAATTATATTACAGTAAGTAGGTTGTGCATGATAGGCATCGTGGCTGAAACTTAATTTCATGTACAATGTACAAATTTTACATTATATTTATTGAAGTCTTCACTTTTGCTAAACCTTCTTAAGTTAGGTATTAATGTATGGATAAATAAATTCAAATTATCTATATTTCTTGTCTGTTCCACTACCATATTTATCATCCTTTCAGGGTATCCTATCAGAAGAAAATGTTGATGTTAAAACATGATTTCCTATTGAAAATTATTGCAAATATGAAATGCTTTACACATCTAATAAAAATTATAATAAGCCCCTGTATGATGCCTGCACTTTCAATGACAAATGTGCCTACTTTATATTTTACTCATTTTTTTTGAAATTGCTGTATACTTCATGTATAATATTAGAATGCAAAAGCAGTCAATAAATATTTTCCAAGGATGATTCTGTAATAGTTGTTTTAATAATAATCAAAATAGTAAAAGTCAATAGTCTTTCTATATTAAGGAAATCTGGAAATATGGTGAAATGAAGTCTCAGTAGCTCCTGTGCATTATGACATTTGTACATCGGTAACAACAAAACATCAGGGTCTGATCTTCTGTTGAATGTCTTAAGTGAACTGTGTTTTACTGTGAAGACAATGTGCTGACTTAGAGCAGGGTTAGGACTGATGGGTACAGGAAGATCTGGTAATGGGATAATGTTCCCCCGTCACATGAGGGGAGCATAACTTAATAGGGAAATCTTCCAGTGTGTCAAATAGATGGGATGTAACTGGCACTCCAGTAGCCTTCACCTAGCTCAAAAACTATACAATGCCAACTGGACAATTTAGACAATATAGCATACGTTGTTATATAAGTGCTGCATATAGTCTGCACAGCAAATTATCACAACTCAACAGCTGTTACTGTCTGAAAGCTTATCTGGTGAGGAATAGCTTCAAGTGTTATTTCGAAATAAACTTTTTGCTACATGTAAATGTATATGTATTGAATGAATTAATTTATTCATTACTAAATACAAAGAAAAATTATAATATGCAGAATTATATGTTTTAAAAGGGACAGTTTAAATATATAATTAAAATAGGGTTTTAGGAAGGTAGTAAGGATGGGATATAAGGATGTAGGAATTCAAAACGTTTAGTGAGATAACTGTAAAAAAGTCTCTAGTTTTCTATATTCTAATGAAGAAAAATTTTGAAAAGGAAATATTAATATATTCATGAAGTAAATAATGAGCAAAAGGAAAGAATCATGGTTAAGAGCAGGTCTATGAAGATTAAAAGGACTGAGAAATGTTGTTCCACAGAATCAGTACACTATTGTGGCAGGAACAAAGATGTTTAACACATAGTATTTGAGTACCAAGGGACAAACCTGTAGAGGAAAGAGTTACCAAAGCAGAAACGACTTAAATTAGATGGGAGAATGACTTTAAATGAAATTTTCAGAAAGGACAAAAAAGAAAAATACACACATATGACAGGTTTTGAGTAGCATTAAAAAAAATGGAATTGATCAGTAAAAAAATAAATAAATAACATAGCTTAAACATAATTGTATGCTAATTTGAATTTTTAATAATTTGGTAATTTTTCAGGAAGTAATTATAAATTGCATATAGATACTGAATTATGTATGTTGAATATATCTGACTAAGATCCTGGGTGCAATGCCTAGTTATGCTCATAATATGCATTTGCCTAGTACAAATAAATAAGATAAAATAAATATAATTAAAACAGCATCTTTTTCTCCTGCTGTAAATGGAGCCAAGATCTTCAAATCTCCTAAAGACACTAACTTCGTTCCTAATTTCTGGTACTGCTTGAACCCCACTCTTTGGATTTCCAAGGCCTTACCATTATCTAACTTATCACCCCATACAAATTTGCATTTAAAAATCACAAATCCTTCAATTAACATTTTATCACAATATATTAGCTAATTTTCTCATTGACTTAATATCCACAACACATGTAGATGTAAAGGGGCAACTGATAAAACTCAGCTATAAGTTAGAATGTAATGTAAAGAATAATATAAAAAATATTCAAACTGAAAAACAGAACATAGAATTATAGTTAGAGTAAAATCTAGAGAATTATGTGAGACCCTTTATAAAAAATTGCAAATTTTGCCCACTGTCTTCATAATATGAAAACTTGTATCTAGTGCATCATACCTACCTGATGATAAAATTACAAAAATTATTACTCATTTTATGAAAAGAAATACATTATATGACTAAAAATTTTACTAACCTCCCTACAAAATTAAAACACAAAACTATTTCTGACAAATTTAAAGAGGTGTTTAATTTCTTACATTTTCTCTTCTATAAAATACTTTTTGTTGGTTCAAAATGTTAAGGAAATATTTATGTACTACACACTTTGTATGTATTAGAAGGCATTTATGAATAATGTTTTTGTAATATTCATATAAAGAGAACAGACATGAGTCATCATAGTCTACCAATAGGATGAATGATTTCCAGGTTTGAATTTATATTTATATTCTGGTTGAGTTTTAACACATCTGTTGGGAGTGTCACACTTGTCAATGGTACCAAACCCAGATATTGCTCTGTTTCTATTGTTTGTGTAAGATTAATCTTAGGAATTACATTTTCTTTACCAGCGGGGAAGCTTAACTTTCTCTTATTCAGGGTTATAGCTAGAATAGTGGCATTGGATTGACTACATAGCATTTGGCATTTTGAATAGCTAAACACTGAAATAATACAACATTTAATTGTGGTTGATAATTAACCAGCTCACTTGGTTTTTAGTTTTACTTAAGAAACTGTAATAAACAATATAAAATTACACTTTTGATATGTGATGGCTCCTTACTTCTAACAAAAGATTAGTTTTATTGATTCCATTTATTTCTGGATCCTTTGGTTATTTTTTAGTTTAACATAGCATACTTGTAGCTTATTCTAAAGTATTTACATTTCCCTGTTTTTTTTAAAAGTTAGCTAATAAAATCAAAAAACACAACTTTCAATGTAATTTGATGGAATTATCAAAAACTTCTTAGTGGCCAAGGCCTACATGGCACACCTGCTGTCCATGTCCCTGCTTTTACCTTTATGCACTTTTGATATAATGCTTTCCTGAGATTTTAGAATAATTGAAAATTTTCTTAATTTCCTATTGCTGACTTGAAGTCCAATTAACTGTTATTGCTGAATAACATAATCATTTTCCAATTCATTTTTAATGGGGAACTATTGTGTTAAAATTTGCATTGCATGTATGTAGATTTACCAGAACCTGCAATTAATCTGAAATTTGTATTTTTTCTAAGTATTCAATTTTTTAAAATTAAATTAATTACTTTGGCTCCATATTTTTACTGATAGATCCTTAGCACACAATCAATATGGGCAGGGATAAAGCTACATACCAGATCTTTTATATTGGCATTGTTACATATTTGTAACAGGCAATTATATTAGAGCAGCTCTCATTGTTATAGCAAGCAATTTGTCACCTAAAAGCCAAAGAATCTAAGATTGTTGGAAAATCATATATAACCTAATTTAAACTTAGCAAAAGAAATTGTTCAATGGTTTAATCATTAATTACACAAAGAGGGTCAAAACATAACAGAACTAAGACATTAGATCTTAAGTGATGTGACTATATTAACAGACAAGGAAATAAGCATGAAAAATATGCTAAATATACTCAAAAATATTTCAAAACAGTTAAAATCAAAATCAATGCCAACTAACCTAAAATTCTTAAAAGAATAACAAAAAATGATTGCTATTATATAATGTTAATTTAACTGCACTTGGAATAAAGACAAGAATAACATTAGTCGAACAAACATTATTTACAATAAATAACTCAAAGTAAATATGAGGAAACATTTTATTAAAGTGTTATATTTGAAGCTTATTGTTAGTTGGTTGTAAAAGCAATCTAGTCAAAAAATACAACAATATAATAGAGATGAGTTAAATATGGCAAGAAAATATATCTTTGTCCACAGTTTAAGATGTTACAATTTTTTGGAAGAAAACTTGGAGGAAAAAATTTTGAGAAATACCTCAAATAACTCTTTTGTTAATATACAATAAGGGCAGAACTATCAGCAAATAAAAAGAGTTCCAAAGAGAAGGGAGGAATAGGTTGAGGTAGAAGGTAGAAGACAAAAGATATTTGAGCGGATGCAAAACATTCTTCATCATTAACACCACCTTCTTCTGCTTCTTCTTTAAAGTTTCCATTCTTTATATACAACTCTGATCTTGCCATCTTTTCCTGGGTCCCAATATTAGCTGTTTTCCTTTTGATTTATAGTTTTGAATAATTTTATGGAATTGTTCTATCTAGTTTATACAATATGTTGCAAATTATTTCATATTCCTATTCTTCTATTCCAAATTTCCCCAACAATGGACATACAATCCTCATTTGGAGTCTCTTCTGCCTTATTTAAAATCCAAGTATTGCTCCCATAGAATGCACCTTGTGTTGTGTACAGTATAATGTCATTAAAACTTCTTTACTCATTCATTTTTTTAAATACATTAATTTTTTGCTATTTTTTCTCTTCTTTTATCACAGTATCTTGGATACTTAAATATGTCATAACTCCTTCTTGTCATATAATGCAGTTGCTTATGACAATTTTGACCTGTCCTTGAAAAAACCTGTGTTGTGTATTTCTTGTTGATATTTTCAAAAATAATTCATGGTAGCACATGTATGTCAGTATATAAAATTATCTGGCAATCACATTATCAAATTTGGGAAAAATTTATAGTATTATCACTTAGGCAGTTTATTACAAATGAAAATTTAATTGTGCTGATAGCCATTTTGATGGGCCAGGATTTAGATTGAATTCTGCAAATCATGGTTGACTTCTTTGAGATACACTTTCTGTTGGTTTTGTTCGGATAATGTGAAAATGTTTATTTTTATAGACAAGTAATTCAGAATTTTTATGAAATCATTAAACAATTTTATTAAATTATTAAAACCATCACATATTGATTAAACGATAAGTTAACTAGACATTTGACATTGTGGAAATTTGAACATTCTTTCATTTAAGCAGAATCAGAGTTTATCAGCATTATAATTTAATTTTTCTGTGCACCTTAGTCTTTTTTGGAGATTTAATTATTTTCATTCGCTTAAGAAAGTAAAATATCTTATATTATTAACTTATTACTAACTTATTACCAATTGTATGCAATTATATATGCAGCCTTGTTTATAATTTGATCCAAGATCTTACTGAACAAATCAATAGGACATTTTTAAGGCAGTAATATAACCATGGTTTTCACTTTAATTTTAGATAATTTTAATTTTAGTGTGAAAATGTCATAACATTTGCTTAAGAACATTTCTTAAACATTTTGTACTGAAAAATGTAATAAAAATCCTTATACAATATAATATGAAACACTTGTAGTGGTAAGTTTACAGATTCGAGTAAACATCCTGCTTTACTGCTCTTGTGCTTTTATCACGACTGTGGACCCTGAACTTGACTTTGAGTTGCTAAATGCAACAGATTATCTCTAACCTCTGCCCCTATAAGCAAGTACTTTCTTAAGAAATAGATAATTGTGTCACAATGATATTTCATTCCTAAATTTCTTCTAATGATGCAATAAGGAACACTGTGAAATAATGTTTTATGATTTCAGCAATTTGTTATCAACTCTGGCATTTTAAAGTCTTTTATATGGACAATCTTACTTTCATCTAGTTCTGATGTTGTAATAGTTGACCATACCCAGAGTTAATGCACATTATTTAGTATTAGTGCTTGACTTTTATAATAAGAATATATTTTAGGAGAAAGAGAGGTTATATTTAGTGTGAAAATATTATGCCTTATAAATCAATGACACCTTTTACGACTTGCGTTTTGCTTTTGTAAGCTGGTGACAGAATTATGTGTTGTTATTGTGTCCTGTGAACATGCGACAGGTTATCTATTCATTTAAAGAAACCTAAATGGAAGCAATAAAATTGAAATTTGACCTCTTGGATATCACTGGAAACAAGTAACGTTATTGCTTCGGCTCGTAAAATTGATGTATGAAGTAGTGAGTAATGAGGTCGGAATGTCATTTCGGTACCTCTTTCCATTTACTGTCTGCTCGTAACAAATCGGACCGATTATGCGACTGCGCTAATTGCACACCAAACTCTTTTGCGTTATTACGGTACTGCAGAGATGAAAAGTGAAATGTTTTAATACAATTCTGCAAGAAACTGAAGAAAGGGAAAGGATGGTGAATAAAAGTTCTCCAGTGCTTCTCGTAACTTAAGTTAACCCCAGTTAATTAATTGTAAAGACATAGGTGGCTTGTATTTGTATTGCAGAAGGTATGATATGTCATCTTTTCCCCCTCATATCCAACGTAATGCCCACCAGTATGTAATTCTTGAATAAGAGCTGTTGATTATTTTAAAAAATGTAAAAATTAAAGGGGGTTTTGTTTTAAATGTTATATTATTGTTTTATATTTTAAGGATATTTTGGAGTACTTTTAGGTTTTTTGTTTTTTAAATGTTCGAAAATTGTTTAGAACAATGAGTACGAGTCAAATGTATTTTTTCTCTTTCTTGTCAGCGGACATGGCGACAATAGCGCCATCTGTAAATAACGACCGCCACGGGTGGCCGAGGTCGTTAAGGCGCGGACTCATGAGCGGGAGGTCTGGGGTTCGAATCCAACCCGGACCGTCCTCCTTGACTGAGGTTTTCCCAGGTGTTCCTCAGTCCTCATAACTGGCAAATGCCGAGGAGGTACCCTAAACTTTGGCCTGGAACGTTTCCTTCCTTAAAAAAAATCCTTTCCCAATATTTCATCTCATGTATCATCAGTGTCCGCCTGTGGTGCCTCAGTAGTAAAAACGGGCGTTAAACACCATTCAAAAAATGTAAATAACGTTTATGAATGAAATGCTGCAGTTGGTAACATGCAGATCTAATATTCTCTAAGCTCTCACGGCTGACGTTGTTATTATTAAAATTTATAATTACGTCTATGTTGCCATGGTCGTTGGTTTAAATGAAATTGAAAACTCAAAGCTTTCGTTGATTACAGTTGCCAGCATCGTCAGTACCCGCGTGGAAGTGTCTGGATAGGCAGAGGGGGGAGAACCGTTAAAAGTGGGAGGGGAAGGAGTGGTGGGGTAGTATAGTGCAGTTATTTGTTGACTTCATGTTTTGTTTATTTGAAAGGCATTGTTTATATTATCTAAACGCTCATTTATTTCTACACAAGGCCTCTATTCTTCTATGGCGCTACAACCCGAGATCGAGCCATGGCCTGCCGCAGCAACTTCTGCTTCAATCTCTTCCTACATCTTACGACTTCATTGATAGAGGGAAGGGGGGCATGTGATCAGCCTGCCGGAACTCCGCCGGTCTCCTGTCACTCACGCAATCAGGCAGCTCCCCAATTATCCTCACGAAGCTGGATATACCCCATTCCAGACTTCTCTAGCTTAGATAAATTCCTAAATATGTACCAGGAATCGAACTCGGGCCCTCAGCAAGCTCAGCAACTCTGACCACAAGAATAAAAACATGTTATTATTTAGAAACAATTACAGTGTACAAAGCAAATAAAAACAATGGAAGTTATATCAATTTTCATTGACTTTGACATTTAATTTAAAGGTTATTGCAGTGAAACTAGTAAAACAAACGTTTTCTGAACGTTATTAACTTATTACAGAGCGCTCTTATGTACAAATACTGAATATGTAGAGATACATTTTTGTATTTTTTTTTTCGGTGTCTAGTAGGTACGATGAAGACTATTCAAAACGAATTCTATTAGTACAATCGCAATAGCTTACATTCCTTTGGAATTCGCTGAAAACTGTCATTTTCTAAAATACCTATTTTTGAAAAATTTTAGTCCGATGAAACAAAACTAAAGCTGATTTGAGAGATTCCATGTGGTTAGAAATCAGATAATATGAACAGTTTTCATTCAGCAAAAATTGTCTAGACCAGTTGTACTTACTGCGCATTAAATGGATTTTTGTTAAATATTAATAAGCCTTAATGATAAACTTGGAGGAAAATGTCCCGATCTTCCACCCCTTTCCCATACCCATGCAGATAGACACAGGGTCAGCTTATTTCTTTACTTGTCAGTCCAGATTATGAACATTTTGCTTGAAACTTTATAGGAGCAATCCAAACAGATATTCATTTTCCTTCCGTTGTCGCTCCAAGAAAGTAAGTAAAACATAAGTGGACACGGGTGGCCGAGGTCATTAAGCATGGACTCGTGAGCGCGAATTATGGGGTTTCTATCCTCGCCAGGACCGTCCTTATTTTTAATACCGTTGAACGCCCATTTTAACTACTGAGACACCACAGACAGTGATCACTGACGATACATGAAATGATAAACCGAGAAAGTTTTTTTTTTAAGCGGTCCAGGCCTAAGTTTATGGTACCTGCTCGGCTATTTGCCATTTATGAGGATCCAGGAAAACCTGAAGGAAAAAAAAACTGTCAGAGAGGACAGTTCTGTGGGAATCGAACCTCATACCTCCCATTCCGAGTCCGCACTTTAATGATCTCGGCCACCCGTGGCGGTAGGACCGTTCTCCCTTATTGAGATTTTGTGCAGGTTTTCCTCAGTTCTCATAAATGACTATTGCCGAGGATATACCATAAATTTAGGTTTAGAATTCTTCCTTCCTTAAAATAAAAATCCTTTCCCAATTCATGTATAACCAGTTTCCTGCCTGTTGGCAAACAGGCGTTAAACTATAGTAATAATAAAAGTAGATAAGGATAAAACACTGAGAAACACTTGATTCAAGTGTGACTTTATCTAAGTGTTTTATCCTTATCTACTTTTATTATTACTCTTAATTTGTTACATTGTTAATAGTGTTACTTTATTTTTATTTTTCATTTATATATAAGGATATATATATATATATAATATTAATGAAAAATAAAATAAAGAAACACTATTAACAATGTAACAAATTAACACTAATAATAAAAGTAGATAAAGATAAAACACAGAGAAAGAGTCACACTTGAAATTGCATGCTGCTTTTAACTTTGCTTATTAAGCTTTATTTGCTTTTGTGTGTTTTGCTTTTGACTTCTTTACTATTTATCTATTTTTCTTTTAATTTTATTTCTGTGTTTTCTAAAATACTTTATTATTTATTACATCTTATACCATGACACCTATCCAAGGTAATGTTATCACATTTTGGTTCAACAAATGTTAAGTACCATTCTAAACAATTAGCTAAATATACAGGGCACGTTGGCTTTCTTTCTTATTGCGCTATTACTGTGTTTGTCCTAACGGAATATTCAGTCAATTGCCATTGTCCGCTATAGCTCCTAGCACTCATAGCCAATTTCACTTATTTAGGCACCATATCTCCCAACATTTTCTACGGATCCTTAATAATTGTCGATATTTGCAGCAATTTCATTTGTCTAAATTAATTAGTTTTATTAAAATTATTCTGGCATGTTCTCCAAAATATATTACCACTGTTAATAATATCTTGATGAGTGCTAATAAGTTATTAAGTTCCCTCAATCAGAAACATCTTCTTAAACTATCGCGGTTATATTTACAATATTTAACAGCTGGTATTCCTATTCAGTTTACAGCATCTTTTTTTCCAAAACTTTGCCCCGCCGCTCGTAGCGTCAGCTCCTGACTTGGCTTCTATTTTCAATTTACCTCGTCCATCTAAATTTTACTCCGGTACTGCATACCAGCAGCCCAATAGCAAATGTATCCCTTGTACTTCTCCTACTAGTAATATTGCGGTTGTTAATTTATCTTCTATTTCACTTTCTAATACACTTACATTGCTTTTACAAAAAGGATTATCTTTTGCCCCAACTCCCAAATTTAATCGCCTTAAATTTGTTTCTGATGGCGCTAAATTTTGCCGTAATTTAAGATGGCGTTACTATTGGCATACTAAATCTTCTCAGGCTACTTCAAATGTTACTCCTTGCCTTCTCAAATTTCGTTCTCCCTCCAAACTTGAACCTCCATCTTTACCTTCTAGCCATCCTTTAGAAATGTTTATTAACAGATTTTTAACTTCGATCAGTGATTCTAAATTTCTAGATAAGATCACTCCTAAAGACAACTTAACTTTACGTGAGAAATCAGCACTTAAAAGATTATCTAATAATCCTAATGTTATTATCCTTCCAGCTGATAAAGGGTCCTCAGTAGTACTACAGGACATTTCGTCTTACAATGCTGAAGCTTACCGACAGCTTGAGAATGTCACTTATTATGAACTATTGTCTTCCGACCCAACTCTCAAGTTTAATGAAGAAATAGCTTCTTTTATTACTTCTTCTGGTACTGCTGAAGGACTTAGTTCCCAAGATATCACTCTTCTTACTCCTCATGTCCCTCGTATTCCCACCATATATTTTCTCCCTAAAATTCACAAAGAGAACTGTCCAGGCCGCCCAAAAGTAGCCAGCTTCGATTCCCCTACTGAACGTATTTCCGCTCTAGTAGATTGTTTGTTACAGCCTTTTGTTACTTCTAGGCCATTCTATATTAAAGATTCCTTCCATTTTTTAAGTTTACTTAAGAAAGTTGACCTTACGGCACACTCTGATATACTTCTTGCCACTATCGATGTGACGTCACTCTACACTAACATCCGCCATCATGAAGGATTAGCTGCCGTTAAACATTTCTTGAATTCTCGAGCACCTCCTCATATCCCATCCACAGATTTCATTTGTCATCTTGCTTATCTGGTCCTCACTCGCAATGCGTTTAGTTTTGATAATAAATATTATCTACAAATTAAAGGCACTGCGATGGGCATTAGAATGGCACCTTCTTATGCCAATCTTTTTATGGCTCTCTTAGAGGAGGAATTTCTTAAGTCAGAACCTTTGGCACCATTATTATGGCTGAGATATATTGATGATATATTTGTGCTTTGGACTCATGGCTCAGAATCTCTCGAGCAGTTCCTTACTAATCTTAACTCCAAGTTTTCAGTTAAGTTCACTTCTTCTGTCTCTCCCAATGCTGCTACTTTCCTAGATATTGATATTTCTTTATGCAATGGCTCTTTCCTTACCTCTGTGCACATTAAGCCTACCAATTTACAACAGTATCTTCATTTTGATAGTTGTCATCCATTGCATATCAAAAGACCTATTCCTTTTTCTCTTTCAATCCGTGGTCATCGTCTTTGTAACAACTTTTCATCTCTTGACAAGTATATTAAAAACCTAATTCAAAAGTTCCAAAACCAAAATTATCCTTCCACTCTTTTAAAATCCCGTATAATCCCATCACACAAAACTTTCCAATGCAAACCTAAAACCTCTAACAAGAACTTCATCAACCTTGTTACTACTTACGTGCCTGGAATTGAAAGCATCAGACCTATTTTGAAAGAATGTCACGATACTTTGTTAATGTATCGATCTTTAAATGATTTTTCTAAAATTGTAGCCCGCCTTACTTTCAGAACACCCCCTAACCTTAAAAGTATATTTCGCCATAACCTATCCTCTCCGAATTTACCACGTCCCTTTGCTGGCTCGTATCCTTGCCAACGTCCTAAATGTAAAACCTGTGCACTAATTATGCCGTGCAAATCATTCCATAGCCCTAATTTATCCAAGGAATTCAACATTTCTTCATTTGCTACCTGTTCTTCCAAGAACGTCGTATATATGTTATCTTTGCTACCTGTTCTTCCAAGAACGTCGTATATATGTTATCTTGTAAGCTTTGTAAAGCATTTTATATTGGTTTAACTTCTACTGTTGTTTCGCTACGCATGAACAATCATAGACGTTCTGTTAAAACCAAGTCTCCCTTGCGGGTTGCCCAACATGCCTTATCTCACTGTAAGGATTTTGATGATGCTTTTAGTCTAACTCTTATTGATGCTTTACCTACACAATGGCAATTTCAAGTGTGACTCTTTCTCTGTGTTTTATCTTTATCTACTTTTACTATTAGTGTTAATTTGTTTTATATATATATATATATATATATATATATATATATATATATATATCCTTATACTTGGACAGTAAGAGCCAGAGTGTTTGATCGATTATTCTAAATTTAAAAAATTTTGATATCGCCGTTACTCGATATCCCAATAATAACACTGTTAATGTAGCCGGCAACAGTACGTTTGTCTTCTGTTAATTCTAGACCGCTATTGACTGAAGCTCACTCCACCTGCTGTTGTTGGCTGAAGCTAAAATATTATTGATGCAGTAAGACAAAGAACTCTCGTTAAACAATTGATCTCAAAGACTCTGAGGAAAACTCGATAGGCTACAGTTCAACATCCTAGACTACTATAGGCTGAAACTAAAATATTACTGGTGGGGGGTAAGACAGAGGATACCTATCGTTGTATTATGAAAGGCTCTGAAAAAAATTTGTCGACAAATCACACGCCATTGTTACCTATTCAATACGATGAGCGCGGCAATTATACTAACGTAAGAACATGACACGCTTTAGGCGCAGTGTTGCCAACGCTATTCGAGCGAAAATAAGAAATAGAAACTCAAAATAGAAGCATAAAGTACAGTTTCGAACTGTAAAGAGCACTGGCGCACCCAGGTTTTTCGTCTGTGATGAAATCAAGTTCATTGGGGGGATGGAGCTGAAATGTTACGAGTACCTGTGAGAAAAAAAAAAAAAAAAAAAAAAAAAAAAAAAAAAAAAGTTAATTTATGAATTAGCAGTATTTTTAAAATACATAATGATACATAAGTTCAGTATATACAAAATGTTTCTCCAGATCACGTCGTGTAGCAATCGCAAGAATAAACTTTTGTTAGCAGCCCAAGCGAAAAGAAACACTATTACACTTTTGTTTGCTGCATTGCGTTTGTATTATTTAGCAGTGAGCTTGAAGGAAACTATAAAACTGATGTGAGAGACACCAGCGTATGTGGGGTCCGCAGATAAGCTGAACAGTGGTGTGAGGGAGGCCATCTGGCATTACATTAATAAACACCTCTTCTAACGAGGAGCATGCCGAAACATACCTCAACAATTTTCCTGCGTCATCATTCTGCTATAAAATGTCCATGTTCCAACATTGAGTTGCCTTTTACAACTGGAATTACACTAAAATTAGTTACAAATTCTTATAACATAGAAAACATAACATGGTACTATAGAGAAGAAACTGGACAACCCTGAGGGGGCAACAGTCTTTCGTTAGCACCCGTTACTCGATGTCCCAACAATAACACTGATAAACTCTCCCACAGCTGTAACTTTATCTGCTGTTAATCCTAGATTGTTATTCGCTGAAGCTAAAATATTGGTGCGGTAAGAGAGAAAAATTCTATCGCTAAACAATTGATCTCGAAGGCTGCCTGCCAGATTTCTTCAGACTTCGGTCTCTGAGTAAAACGTGGCAACTATAGGCTGCCATTCAACATCATTCCACCAGACTACCATTGGCATAAGTTAAAATATTAGTGCGGCAAGATAGAGAATTTCTATCACATAATTATCAAAGGCTCTGAAAAAATGCGGCGACGCAATTGTTAACTACTCAAAGTAAGCCGTTTGGGTACACGATTATCCCGGCAATTATAACAATGTGAAAATGACGCGACTATTTGCTGTGCATAGTGCAGAAAGAACGTGTGTTTAACCAATCACTTTTGTTTTGTCTTCGTCCCTGCAAGACACTAACAGGTACGGTCGATCGTCTCCGCGCATCCCGAATGCCGGGTTGCAGTTAAAGAATGTCCATTCTTCCACTGCATCAACAACATTTTCCAGTTTCGGTCTCGGGTGCTTGCAATTGAAAACAGCAGTTCATTTTAAAAGATGGACTTCTTATAGCACTTAGATGACACAGGAAAAGTCTTGTGGTATGTTTCGATATGAGTGTATTGATATGTTCCTTGTAAGATTTAGAATATTTCTCCACGGGGCTTATCGCAAGAATAAACATTGGTTAGCAAAAGACGCGTAACTCAATTCGATAGTGCATGGAAACAAATGTTGTGCTAATTGATCTATAAAAGTTGTCTAAGTGTCGTAAATGTAATTATTTCCTTTAATTATGAGGAAGAAGCGATTGTAATTTGGAATTGAAAATGTTGATCATCGAAAATTGCCAAAAAGAAGGAAAACAGTTATCTTTATTAAGTGGATTCTTGAAAAATAAGATTAAGGTTACCTTAAAATTTTGAAGTAGAGAAGAAAAAAGGAAGAAAATCTTCGAAATAAGTAGACATGGCAACACTGAGGTGGCGCCAGCTCTGACTACCAAGTCGGTCCTGGTGGTGTAGTAGTTACCATATTGCCTCCTACACCCAAGAACGCGGGTTCGAACCCGGCCAGGACCGATGGATTTTTTCTTTCGGAAGGGAAGTAAAGCCGCGGGTCCCGTGTCGTACATTTACGGCACGAAAAAGAACCTCAAGCCTGAAAGAGAGGCCTCTGAGCAAAATTTGTCGGCCGTTTCACGCCCTGAGTTGAATGGGACGCTGATGACCTGAGATGTTAAAGAGCGTCCATAAATAAATCAATCAAAAAAAAAAAAAATCTGACTACCAATCACCGTTAAAGTAAGCAGACGGTACTTATGCATTTGTTTACATCAGGTCCAGTAGCAAAATAGTTTCAAACATTCCATCAGTGTATTTGGGGAGGAAGATGTTTTTCCAACAGATTGTAAAATTCTAATTTGCAAACTTTGTGAGATTTGGATGACAACATAAAAAAATTTTACAGTAGAGCATTATAACATCGATATGCCATTTTCAGCTAAATTAATCATACTTCGAAAGCTGAAACATTTTTAGGACAATTTTAAAAGAATATAACAATTAACCCTTACAGACTATAAGACCTTCTTATAGTACAGTCGGTCCTGGTGGTGTAATGGTAACCATACTTTCCCTCTACACCCAAGGTCGCGGGTTCAAACCCGGCCAGGATCGATGGACTTTTTCGGGCGTAAAATCCTAAGTATGGCTTCCTTCGGAAGGGAAGTAAAGCCGTGGGTCCCGTGTCATACATTTACGGCACGAAAAAGAACCTCAAGCCTGAAAGAAGAGGCCTCTGAGCAAAATTTGTTGGCCGTTTCACGCCCTGAATTGAATGGGATGCTGATGCCCTGAGATGTTAAAGAGCGTGCTTAAATGAAACGAATCGAATTCTTATAGTACTGATAGTTTAGTGTTCCGTTTTAATTTGTATCACTCTGTTTTAAATCTTTTCTGCAGCCGATTGTAGATCGAAAAGAAAAGCCAACGTTTTCTGTTAAGTTCGCCAACAAACTTCTTCCTCTATTCCAGAATTATTGCACCTTGGTGGAGTATACAGCCTCCAAAGCTGTTATTCACATTGAAAGAAATTGTTTGTTTGTTAACATCACGTTCGAGTGTGTTTGAACAAGTTTGGTAAAACCCGCCATCAGAGATAAAAGAAAACCTCTAAAAATAAATTTAAAAAGTAATAACATTTATTTTAGTATATATGAGGAATATTTCACGAAAATTGCGTTAAATACATTGGCATTATTCACCTACAAATGACATATTCAGCATTTGTTATCTAATTGATTACATTTTAGCTGATCACAGTTAAGTTCCTGAGGTTCCGTGTAAGTTTCGCTGATGGTCAGTTGACCGTGGACACAAGCTTGTATCTTTTATCGCCATAGAGTGACGCCTTTGCTTGGTCTAAATGAATGACTCATTGTCAGAACGCGAGGAGGAAGTGTGTGAGTGTGTCCGTACAAAAACAAAGAACAGCTCACAACGACATAGCACTAGTGATGCCAGTGTACTTTAATCATTTTCTCGCGAGTATTTGGAACAGGGTACGAAATGATTAAAAAATCCGAACTAGAAGCACGATCATTTTATTGATTTGGTAACAATGCAGTCAATAATCTGAGACTTCATTGTTGACTGCAGTTGGGACGTGAATGTGTGTGGAGCTGCCACAATACTGAAGATCTGATCGTCACTATTTTATCTGTATTATTGCTGTTATTTTCATAGAAATACACAGAAAACACGTTATTTTTCAGTAATATATGAAATTGTACATTTTCCTTGTGTTTTATAAAGAAAGGATTCTCCCTCCTCCCGAAAAATGTTGGTGGAGGGAGTTTTTGAGATAAAATCGTCGGTGGAGGGAAAATTTCCCCCATCCTCCGCGCGATTTAGCACCCTGGTTTGGAAACTTTGTGATTTAGGTACTCCCATTATTCTGTAGCAGATGTGTAAATACTCTGATGAAGACATCAAATTAACAAACACTTTTAAGATTTCATTAACGTTTCCTTTACGATAAATTCCTTAAAATAACAATGGCAGTGAAACGGCGAATATCGTACTCTTCACATATTCCGCCATTCAATAGGAGCGCACGACTACCCACAAACGAACCGGCATTTGTTTAGAGTCCAGCTTATTTGTAGACTAAATCCGTTTCATCATTTTGTTTTCCCAAATTTTGAAGCACTGTCAATGATCTTAACAGTCAAAGTTATGAAAAAGTACGTAAACGTGAAATCGAAAGTTCTTTATTATTTATCAGCCTCAAGATGGACGAAATATGTCATATGGTAGAAACTCTTTGGTAATCACTTTGGATTTAGATTTTTTTGGGGGGAGAGGTTTTAACGCAGTTAAAGAACTGTTTTCTGTAAAGCGCTTTCTTTAAAAATAAATATTTGTTATGCAAGTAACATTATTTAAGGATACAATTAGTGAAATGTTGAAATCTTGAGGTTCCCAAAGTGTGGTTCGCAACCTCTAGGAAATCGTTCAAAGGGCTGGGGTAGGTCGCGGAACATTTACAAAATAAATAAAAACACATTACTGTCACACTTTTATTTTGTATTTAGGAGTATAAAGGCAAACATAATTTAATAATAAAAGATACAAGTTGCTGTATAGTTAAAATACAAACGAATGCGATGAACGTGCCTTTATTTTAGAAATTAATTTCTCAACTGTCAACTCTGTATTTCAAGTACACACAATGATGTAGAACACGATTTTGTATAAATAGCATGTTGCAAACAATATGACAATTTTAATAACACCGTTTGGAGGTTCGAAATATTCTTGATTCATTTCAGGGGTACCTACATAGGTGTTGGGGAGGGTGTTAGAACGTCCTTTTAGATCCCCCATTCCTTCAAGGGGACTGTTTTTTTAATTTAATTTTTTAAATTGTTATATGCCAATGATTGATATGTGGATTGTGTAATACTGTTAAATATGTTTAAAAATATAGAATAGCATTTATGTACTATAATATTTAAAGTATCTCTGTTGTTCTTTTGAAATATTAAACATTTAAATATGTTTAAAACAAAGGCTAGCTCTGGATTCTGTGCTTCCAGTATGCGACTACCTTTTATAAAATTAATAAAGCAAATAAACATCTTTTGTTAAAATGTCTGTTCATACATATTTATCCTATAATTTTCCAAATACCAAACTGAGAACTCCCCCCCCCCCATTTGAGAAAATTGGGGATATTTATTTGAAACAAAACTGGTCTATATTGTGGGGGGAAGTTATAATTTCACAACGTACGAATATTTCAGTAGTATTTTATTAATTATTTGTTGAAATTTCAGTCAGTTGCAGCAACATTTTACGAAACAGTTATAATGGGTGTTGGGACCGCTCCACGCCTAACGGCTCTCGGTTGGTTCAAGGTGGTAGCGCCGTGAACGGAGTCTGAAAGTCCGCACACATTTTATTTTAATGCCTCAGAGATAAAAATCACATGGCGTTAAACCCGGGAACCGAGGTGGCCATATGTTATTAGTGATGACTCCATCGTCTAACATTTCATGAATTGCATGTAAGGAGACATGGGCTGTATGTGCCGTTACAGAGATATTTTGGAACGCCGCGATCCTATGTTCCCTCATAGTTAATTTAAGGAAAAAGAGTTGCAAATTCTTTTTAATATACCTATTACTATTACTTGGTTCTTCAAAAAATAATAAACATAAAACACTGTTATTCTCTCACACCACACTCCTCTCTATTAATGTGCAGGGATTCCTCGTGAAACAGGTTAGATTTTACTTGTCAAAGTTCGTCCGTAAAGAAAATTAGACTAGGGTCAATTTCTCCGCCATGCACACTATTCCAGATCCTTTCACGAAATTTACTCCTGGATGCAGAATCGTCCTGTTTAAGTTCTTGCCCTTGAGGTGGAATTAATTAGCTGCCACCCCATATAAATTATAATCAACCTATTAATTAATTTTTGTAATTTTCTTATTTTAATCATGATTGTAGTGGCGTTTTTATTTCTTGTACATGTGTTGATGCGTTGTGTAAGATGTTGCTCTCGTACCAGAGTGCAGAAGTGCCCTAGCCACAAAAAAACTTGACTTGGAAATTTGGGACAGGGAAGCCTGCTGCCTATTGCAAGCCGTATTCTTATATATGAAGCAAGCGAACCGCTACAGCTTGGAGAATTCTAAAGCAGGGCCCTTAAAAAAGATGTTTATTTCGTATACAGTTAGAGAGTTGTGTATTTGTAGGTCAGGGTAGATGTAATAATATTAGGTTCAGATACGGAGGTGAAGAGACAGGCCGACAACCTCTTGATACATAGGTGATCGAAGTCACGTACTCCAGATAGCCAATAAGTAAAATTAGAAGGACATTGTGTGAGTTCAGTATCCAATAAAAATTCTTAGGTGTGAGGATTTTTTCTAGATGTTTCTAAAATAATATTTTGAAAGAATAAAGGGAGCATCAGAAAGACTGACGATCCCCACGTTCGCTTAGGCTCAGAACCAGTTTTTCACCAGTTTCCTCAGCTCAGCTCTCACTTCGCAGTAGCGAGCTCGCCGTTAGCGGAACCAGTTGCGTGTTATAGTTTGATCAGTCTTGTCAAGTTTAGCATTGTATCAACACCAGTTTTACTGAGTTAACAGAAGGAAGTTTCGGAGTTATCAAAGTGCGTCAGGGCGTCAGTGTATGATCGTCATAGTTAGTGCAAAAGTGGTAAATCTAGCAATTTAACTCTCCAAGGAGTAACGGTGCCTCTTTAAGTGGAACAAACTTTGTCAGTAAATAGTATTTCATTCCACGACCCCACAAATCTTATTATTCCCCTTATTAATCTCTTTGACTTCTTCCTTTGTGGTTTTCGGCCCACAAAAAGTCCAACAAAGAAACAAGAGCTAGCCCAGGTAACGCGGAAAATCATCGGGGAGAAAGAACCAATTAATCAAAAACTCAAGTAGTTAAAATTCTTCCATAATCTTCCCTCCATTACCACCCACCCTTTTGAAAAACCGCTGCACCCTACAGTAATTTTATAGGATTTTAACTGAAGTGCCTTTGTTGCCGTTCGAACAGAGAACTAGGAAATTCCGTTTGCTAAGGACGTCGATCTTATTTTTAGGGGAACGTACCAGAGCATAGCCAATGTTATGTAACGTTTCTTCTGTTAGTACTGTACGCGCCTGTATATGCTTTTTTTAAATAAAAAATACTTCCCGTTTCACTAAATGTATTTCCCAATCGATGGATTGAAACTTCGACTTGAAAGCTAGATATCAGGAGATGTCTCTTAAAACAATCTCCATATAATATGAGCCGCTTCTGTATGCACGTATGAATCGTAAATAAGTCATATTTAGAGAATAGAGTACCTGAATTTAGCCGTATT
The DNA here is from genome assembly GCA_030762175.1 of Metallyticus violacea. Taxonomy (NCBI): domain Eukaryota; kingdom Metazoa; phylum Arthropoda; class Insecta; order Mantodea; family Metallyticidae; genus Metallyticus; species Metallyticus violacea. The sequence continues at coordinate 91,346,313 of CM060830.1, read as the reverse complement.
AACGTAATGAATACGCAATACACTGTTAACAACACACAAGAACATTCCTACAGTTAAACTCGCACTGAACTCCCCTCCGGCTTTCAAGCGTGGGAATGAGACAGCACCTGCAAAGCCAACTGCATGCGGAGCGAAGGAAAAATTACTCACCAGTTTATACCTTTTGCATTGTGCATCTCGCTGTAAAACCGAATTTCGCATAACTCCATTCATGTCTGTGTAGAAAGTAAAGAGCAGCTTTTTCAAAACTCAATAAATGCACTCGCTCACTGAACATAAAAGTCTTACGACGAAATGTTTCATGTGAACCAACTACATACATTAGTTACGACCTCAATGTTGCAGTTTACTGGGTTTCTTGCTCGTTTCTGCTAGCGTTGATAACCCCATTTTATTCTTATATACTGAAGAAGTTATCTTTCAGGATGCATGCAAAGCGAGTCATTTCATGTACTAAACCATCAGCAGAAGCCCACAATATGTCTGTAGAAGTTCAGAATTCTTATACAGCCTTTCCTGTGCAGATGAATGTGGTTACACCTGCGGAAAAAAAAAAAAAAAAAAAAAAAACCGCATCAACAAGGTAATGGCTCTATCCCGGACTGTTCCTAAGACAAATATCGTGAGAAAAGAAAAGGGGCATTCAGAATCTAAGGAAGTGTTTTGAATTAAAAAAAAAAAAAAAAAAAAAAATAATAATAATAATAATAATAATAATAATAATGATGATGATGATAATAATAATAATAATAATAATAATAATAATAATAATAATAATAATAATAATAATTTTATAATGACGTGCTAAGACAGATGTTGAGTTAAATGCATGGAGCCTGAAAACAGATGATATTTATTTATTCTGGTAGAGCTAAGGCCATTACGCCTTCTCTTCCGCTCTACCAATCTAATAATACCTACATAACATTATAGCGACAATATTACAATCACAACATTGACAGTTAAGTTGACAATACTCGTACACATGTAAACCAATGTATAAATAAATGTATGCTAATACATAAATATTGTAATGAAAACTATTAAGAAGAAAAATAAGAAAATAAAAGAACAATATTATACCACAAGCACCAGTAATAACAAATTATACACATATCAACGTACATAAATTCTGAAAGTGGAAATAAAGATACAAATTAAACCTTGACAATACTATGAAGCAGATGGAAACGTTTATCATAGTAATAAAAATAATAGAACGATAATTCTGCAGCAGGATAAAATAAATAAATACGTGCATTGTAACAAAAGGAATTTAAATCTAGGATAATCGATTATTTCTAATAATATCAAACAATTTCTTATAAAATGATCCTAAAGTTCGGCATTCTCTGACGTCCCGTGGCAATGCATTCCAGAGACAGGCAGTGGTTACCGTGAATGATGAGAATAAAGTGCAATGTAATAATAATACGTGCCGGGTTCAGAACGTGTGTTAAGGTTATGAGAGGAAGCCAGATTTTGAAAACGAGAAGATAGATAAGATGGAGAAGATGCATGGATAATTTTGAAAAGTAGGTGAGACAATGAATGTTTCTTCTGTCTTTCAAGCGGAACCAATACAAACATATCGAGAGAATATGATCCAACAAACGCACATCGCAGATGTAACGTATGCACATATTATGAACACGCTGTAGTTGTTGCGTTAGGTTAGAGTTTATGTCTGTGAGCAGAAAATCGCAGTAGTCGAAGTGAGGCATCACCAGGGATTGCACCAAGATATTTTTTAAGGTTCTGGGGTAGGGATACATTTAATCTTTTAAACGCGTGGATTAGAGAATTTACTTTCGTGCAGATTTCAACACCATGGTTTTCCTAACCGAGATTAGCCTCCATAATAGCTGTAATGCTTTTCGCAGAATCAGTGAGGGGAATTTCTATTTGATTGATATCTATGGGAGAAATATTACCTATGTCTGTTGCACTTAGCAATTGCTGGTGTCTCACGACCATAACCTGCGATTTTAAGGGATAAAGACCAAGGCCCAGAGTACGCATCTGTAAATGAACTGAGTCTAGATCTTGGTTAATGTTAGTTATTGCGTCATGAATATTGTCTAACGAAAACAATAAGGGACCCAGAACACTACTTTGCGAAATGCCTGCCTTCACGAACCGCCACGAAGAGGAAATACTTCCAGAAACAACGCACTCTGCCGCTCGTGAAGATAAGAGTCGAACCACAGGACGATACTGTCAGACATATGTAACACCTTTAGTTTAGTAAGAAGCAAGTCTGTGTCTACGGAAGAAAAGCTTTAGTCATGTCAAGCAATTGAGTGTATCGTGAATATTTCAACATTACAGCGCTTTTTTGTTTTGTATTCAAAGCTATTAAATATAAAATAAGGTATATAGAAATAAAATTTATTAACAATGTAAAAACATTAAACAATAAAACAAGTAGAAAACTTGCTCACCGTATACAAACTAACAAAAATTCAGCATTACAAAAATTATTTTAATACTGAACCTAACTAATGAAAATTTGTTACAACTTAAATTCTATGAAGATGGTGATGATAATGAAGAAGATGATGATGATGATGATGATAATAATAATAATAATAAATAATAATAATAATTACATAAAATAAGATACAGGCAATACGCTGTGTTTTAAATAATAATAATATATTAATTCATTTCAGTAATAATAGTAATAATTATTGTTTTTATTATATTTAAATTCAATAAACTAAGTGTGTTTGCAGTTTAAAATAAAATGTAAACGGCAATAATCAATAATAAATTTCAACTCGTTGTACACGCATGAAAAAATTAATCTACATCTATCCGGATTTGAAAAAATCTAGAATTTTCAGGACCTTAATTTAATTAGATATGTTACTTACACCTATCTCTTGGCATTGCAGCGCAGTGGGACAGTTTTTAAATTGGAGAATGCATGTTAAAGAATTATGGCGGTGATAAAGCCATACCACTTTTAAAACAGAAAAAGATGTTTTTCTTAAAAACATATTTTGTGCATGCACATTATTTTGAAAAAAACGCTTCTCAATTATTTTGAGTTTCTTTCAAAAAGCACCAAAAAGTTTTTGTTTAACATTCAAAAAATGTATTGCGTACCTGCAGAAGAAAACTCAGAATTTTCCATATATTATACAGGTACATACTAAATTTTGTGTCAGTTCTTGTGTACAACAGGAAATTTTTGTCCCAAGTGACGTCGAGCAAACTGCGTTGATTTCATCCTTATTATTACTTTAATTCCTCAGAATTGTTAGTTATATTTCAAAATGTTATTTGAGTGCTCGATTATATCAGTTTGAGTGATCTACAGTGCTTGAGAATGGGGCGGAATGCGGAAGGATAACATCCCGGCTCTTTTTTATCCGTTACTTTGTAGCATCATTAACGCCATTCCGATTTTTTTTTTCTTTTTCTATTAAAAGTGTATAGAGTGTTGATTTTAAAATATTTTCTGTGCTTCATACCACTCAAATCAAATATAATCTGGTCGCTTATTATCATTATCACTTTTCCGACGACCCCTCGCTACTTATTCGACATTGTACAAGCACGACTCACTATATTAACCAGACCCTAACGTAGGTATCGACAGTAGATAAAATGGTGGAATATATGATCCATGTGTTAATTACATCACGTTATTAATTTTCAGTTATCTGTTTTATTAATTGGTTTATAATTGGCAGTAAATCAACAGTAGGTGTTACTTTTTCTTCTTTTTGTTAAGTTAATGGTGATTTAGTGAAATAACACCAGGAACTTATTTAATAGAAAGTATTAGTACCACATGGGCTTGCTCTTGTGTGTCTTTATTATGGCAGAGCTTGGCATATATTTACATTTCCTAAATAGGAGTAATTAAAATAGGAGCGTATACAATTTCTTTGTGCAATTTTCCTTAATCTACTATCTTAATGAAAAGGAAAGATCTGGAAGAACGTATGAGGCGGATTTTGGAGCGAGATGAAGAGAGTTTTGATGAATGGTGAGCAGGATATTAGGTTTCAACTCCTTTTCAATTGAGGTTAAGACAAGACATGCACACCCGTTTACTACTATTGCCAAGAAAAACTATATTCTTTTACTTAAAATAGACTATGACAAATATGATGATGTCTCAAATATGTCGATTAGTTTTAAAGTGTCCATTTTTTTTTTTTTTTTTTTTTTTTTGAAGTTCGCGTTTTTATAAAGAGTTTCCTTACCTGTGGAGAAGGTTTAATTCACATTATTTTATCCTTCGTTTGCATATGAGAGATATTGATTGTAAACAATTTCAGATTCTAAAAAAACTTCGAAATATTTTAAACAATGTTATCATGTGAACATGATACTGCGTAAAAGTTCTGCATTTGCTGTGGAAGTAATGGGGCTACTTCGGCAACCATTTTTTTTCCGTTTTGGGGTCTGGTTAAGTATAGTTGGTATTGGTACAAGCTTCATTTTCGTATTCTTAAGGCCTATAATAAATTTCACAGCACATTGTAAAACAATCTTTATTATAAAAGCATACACTTGAAGTATGTCATACCTCCCTTTAATAATACACCTGGTAAAATTATAAACCGAAACAGGAGCCAGGGATTTTACTTATTTTGACCTCTTGTTTTAAATTAATTAGATATTTGAGTTGTGTTCAAATCTGTTATTTATTTTTGTTTTTATTAATTTACTGTAGTCTGCGTCAGTTGTTTATTTCTATTTTTAATGTCACATCTGATTTGTTAGTTATTGAAAATGAATTCGTTGTTGAAATAACATGACAAACCACAAATATAATTATAACGGGTATAGGCAGTAGGTTGTATTCTCACACCCGGAAATACTTGCAGAATAATCTAAGCGTGTGTTAGATGTTTCCAGAAAATAGTCAAAAATTTTTCTGTTGTTGATGACACGTTCCATCAGAGAGATCAGCCAATTAAGTAAGCAATGAAAATACATAATTTTAAATGTGTACATAATGTAATGCGTGTGTGACTTTATTCTAACATGTGCTATTTTTAAATTACTGACAGTCCCGAATCTTTTTTCATTCCACCTCAAACATTGGTGTCCGTTAATATTTGTAAGGAAGGCTCCTTTAAGAAACCAAAGAGAAATCAGCGCCACTGCGGCAATATTTCGAAGCACTAGAAAGAAGTGTACGTAGGAAATGCTCCGTGTCATGTTGCAGCTTATGTTTTTAGATGCTGTTCACTAGCTTTGTATTAAAATTATCTTTGTTTTTTATTTTACGTGTAATTTTACATTTCGAGATAATGTAGAGGTCATATTTGAACATTTTTCAATCGCGTCACAAACAGTGTTTTTGCGAACAAAAGTTAATTTTTAATTCTATATTTTCTCAACATAATGAATGGCTTAGTTATTTAAAGAATTTAAAAGCATTCGCGTGTTATTAGCAATTTACAGGACAATTGTTTGTTGCTGTTCTCTCTTTCTCTCTATGCTTTCTCTTTTCTATTTTTCTAAATACTCCCGCCAGGCACTTAAATATTCTCTCATACATACACATGATATCTTTATAGTGAGTTACAAAAGTATATAGACCGCCTCCATGGTCTAATGGTAGCGTTTGCTTCTTCTGATTCACCTGGGTTTGAATCCCAGTCAGTCAACCTGTCTGGTTAAGGTTTTTTTTCTATTTTGTTTTTGAGTTGTTTCCTTATCCTGATAAGGTGAATGTCAGATAGCTTTAAGGCTCATTTGAGGCATCATTAATTCATTTCATTTCATTTCATTCATCTCTACAGACTTACATCTAAAGTATTCAGTGGACAATCTACAGTCGTTGGGAGCCAAAGCGACAGTAAATAAAACATAAAAAAGAACATATTATTCATGTTTAGAAATATATCCAGCATTCTAAATAATTCTTCAATGGAATGTGTAGAACTATTGTCCAAGAGAGCAATGGTCCATTTCCATTACTAAATTCGGCAACTTCAGACATAGACTCTTTTTCCTCTGTTTGGAATCTAAACTTTAGGAATAAATGTTGGGTGACAAAATTATATCGATCTAAAACAAAGATAAGCCCATTTCAATTATTGCATCAATAGTGTAATTAAAATGCAAATTTGTGATGGTTATGCCTATTAAGCTGAACATTTTAAATTGGTGATACAATTTACTTCTTTTATTTATAAATAATAAACTTGTCTCCCTGTTTAGTGCTTTTTAAGTCTGCGCTCCCTGACTGCGTTGCCACGTAATATTTAGACGACAGCACAACAAGTAACCGATTGGTTCATTCAACCTTTAACCCCGAAGGCACCTTCTGACCCCGTGCAAATAAAAAATAAAAATGCTGGTCCCGTGCCAATATCGACACTAGTGAAACTAAACTTTGTATATTTGACGTAGGTAAACATGGATCAAGGGTCAAGCTGATTCAACATGAAATTTTGATTTCTATTTGAATCGTTAATCAGATCATAGATAACAGCAGAAATGAACTTGTTATTCATTTTGAACTCCGTTAAGGTTATGACCTTAACGCGTTCGCAGCGCATAATGGAAAAGCAGATAAGCTTGGTGAAACCGCACATTAAGAAGGTTTTCTTTCAAATAGCACTTGGGATTTTTAGTTATGTACGAATCCAAATGAAAGGAAAATTCAGCATCAGAACAAAGGGATGAATATCCCTCATCTCCGCGCAATAGTCGCCATTAGCGCTTTCTCAGACCGCCATGTTGTACTTGCTTACGGTGAAGTTGGTATGGAATTTGAATGTAGTTGGATATACGAGAAATGCTCAATAATGACAGAAACTGCGTTATTTCTGACACGTGACAATGACAACTACCCACTTCAATGGACTTATCATAGTCCTAAAACACATGGCGTACGTCTTTCTTTGTGACCTCATTTAAATTCATCTCAGATTTCTTAAACACTTCTTTTGAAATCTCAAATCAATAACTTGGTAGTTTTTGCAATGTGAAGAATATAAAAATGTCACACACGGGGTGGATAAAGCCTGTAGGGGGTGTGATACACAACTTCTTTCAAATTTATCTAAATATTCCACAACATTAAATCTTGCGTTGTCATGAAGACGATGGAGTTTTGATTGTTTCACTACAATATGCTCCCCCAGTGTGTGTGTGTGTGTGTGTGTGTGTGTGTGTGGTGCGTTGTCCTCCTCAGATTCTTTTGGAGAAAAAGTTAGGCATGCCAAGTCAGCAACTGAAGAAATATGTGACGCAGATGAGAATGTTGACAGTATAAGAACAGCATCAAGTTGGTCCAGTCAATTCAATAATGGAAATATTTGCCTTGAAGATCATCCGCGCTATGGGTGGTTTTCAATTATAGAAAGTCGGTCCTGGTGGTGTAGTGGTAACCATACTTGCCTTCTAAACCCAAGATCGCGGGGTCAAACCGGCCAGGATCGATGGATTTTTTCCGGCGTAAAAAGCCTAAGTATGGCTTCCTTCGGAAGGGAAGTAAAACCGTGGGTCCCGTGTCGTACATTTACGGCACGAAAAAGAACCTCAAGCCTGAAAGAAGAGACATCTGGACAAAATTTGTCGGCCGTTTCACGCCCTGAATTGAATGGGAGGCTGACGACCTGAGATGTTAAAGAGCGTCCGTAAATAAAACAAATCGACCAACAACAACTAATATCAACTATAGAAAATGAAGTTTTGCGCACTATGCTCGAAGAGAAGCCACTTTTCACCTAATCATGAATTATAAGGTAGGTTTGGTGTCTCCAAAGCAACTGCAGCAACTCGACTACTGTTTTGCAAACGCACTGTGACATGTGATTAAAATGACTGTAATTCCGTGATTTTGAGAAGAGAAAGCAAAGGGTGTCCTGTGGGAAAGAACCTCAGTCAGTGGTTCGTCTAAGTCGTTTTGCGCAAAAGATGATGTCTTGAGCTTCGTGGAATTTTAAAGGTTTTGGCAATTTGGGGCTGGTCCCAAACGGTCGTACACTTGACGCTGAATTGTACTGTGGTCAGCTGCACAGTGTTTGCGAATTTTAAGGTTTATTTGCCCAGTTTTAATAAATAGAAACGGCACAATACTGCAACAAGATAACGCTGCTACCTTTTGAATCCAGAAATTAGACAGAATAGAATTATTGCTTCACTCAGCATACAATCCAAATATTGCTGTATCTATGGCTTGTTCCAATCCATGACATCATTTCTTCGAGGAAGGCTGTTCGATAATCCTGAAGATGCCAAAAAATACCTAATCAAGTTTGTTTGTTTGTTTTTTCTTTCTCTAAATCCATGTATTTGTATCGCCAACAATTTTGAATGCTGACAGATAGGTGGATTGAAAGTCGTTCAAAAGTATAGTATATTTTAAATAATAATATACAGAGGGTGCCAAAAATGTATACACACTTCAAGCACAAAAAAAAAACCTGTGTTAATATAACAAAACTGAATTCATACAAACAGAAAATGATAGCACTAATCATCTTAGATTTTTACAGTTACAACAGTTGCTCAAAATGTCCACCTTAGTACTTCTGGGTACGTTGAACTACTGATTTAGCAAAGTTTGTGAAAGTGTCCTCAGCGATTGCAGCACATGCCGTTTCAATTTCTTCCCGAAGTGTTGCCAGTGTAGCTGGTTTTCTACGGTATACAACATCCTTAAGGGTTCCCCATAGGTAGAAGTTCAACGGAGTTAGATCCGGAGAACGCGGTGGAAACCTCTTCGTCATATTGCATTTGAACTTCAACAACATTCTCGGTTTTCTAATACCACTTCAAAATTGCTTTCCGCTGTTCAAAAGATAATCTTGGTTCCATTTTGTAGTAGCAACTCTAGCATAACGTAATGTGAGTCACATCTGTTTACAGAACATCATACTACACATTACTGTTTTTTTTCCTGCCCAACCTTGAAATATATTAAACACATATCTACTGTGAAAGTGTGTATACTATTTTGGCACCCTTGGTATATATAATGCTACTTGAGTTGACACTGTGACTTTGGTTGATATTTTAACTTTCTGAATGAGAATGATATTAGAAATAGGCACTAAGTACAATAAGAGCTCAGAAGGAAATATTGAAGAGTTTTTGCTCTTTTCTATCCACCTAATTATTACTACTACCCTACATATATAGACTACCACATTGGCAGAGAGTAATAGTATTAAAGAATGAATCAGTATCCAAGAGGAATGTAAATGGAAAGGATCATGCTATCTCAAAGTGCAGAAATGTTGCAACAGATAGGCATGGGGAGCTTATGGATAAATAGGGAATATCAAAATAAAGGATCTTGCGAAGAAATAAACCTAAAATTGGAAGATTGTAAGATGGGAAATGTTTGGTAGTATGAGAGAAAACAGTTCATTGCGACTATATACGGAATTAAATATATTATGTGGTATGGAAAAAACATATAGAAAAATATGATAAGGCATATAGAAAAGGGTCTACTTGTGCTATAACTGGAGTTATGAATTTAAAAGGTTTAAGATATGATAAAGATGTAGAAAAATGTCCAATATGTGGAGAAACCGACATGAATTATAGAGAGATCAAGCTTGGCAACAAACATGGAAAAATTTAGATGGGGGAAATATTAATTAGAAAGATTTTAAATGTATAAAAATGATAGAAAACTATTTGGGCAAAGCTATAGAGAATGGGTAGGAATGATTAAGTTAGATAAGTATAAACAAGAATAGGTTATTACAGTTATTAATAAGACGATCACCAATACACTAATAACCTGCAGTTGTGTGAACTGGTGTAAGACTGTAAGCAAGCAACTCTAGAAAACCGCCACGGGTGACCGAGGTCGTTAAGGCGCGGACTCGTGAGCGGGAGGACCGTCCTCCCTGACTGAGGTTTTTCCTGGTTTTCCTCAGTCCTCATAACTGGAAAATGCTGGGGAGGTACTGTAAATTTAGGCCTGGAATATTTCCTTCCTTAAAATAAATCCTTTTCCAGTATATCATTTCATCTCATGAATCATCATGTCCATCGCCTGTGGTGCCTCAGTAGTAAAAACGAGCGTTAAACACTATTAAAAAAACTTTACAAAGAAAATATCCAGAGGAGATAATTAAAATTAGTGTTATTTTATTTTTAGATATTATTTTACAATGAATTGATAAAGTATGTATTTTTGAGTTTAGTATATTATGTTATCTTTTAGGATATATTCCCAATAAATTTCAGTTTTAATTTAAAACAACCCTTTTCTCACAACAATCCATGAACAAACAGTTTTCTTCCTATATTAGATGATTCAGAAGTATCAGCTTCTGAAGGTTGAATGGGAGGACATCATCCTCAAGTACTGTTTGGTCTTTGTTGCGCCACAATTTTATTTTTTAAGGTCGGTCTATATTCATCCAAGGCTGAGCATGGGGTTGAGCTCTTCCTCAAATTAAGGCATAGATGAGACAACGACTAAAAATCAACATTAAAGCCATGCCAATTGTGCAAATACTATGAAAGGCCAGGAGAAAAGTGTCCAAGTAACATTCTCGATACCTGATTGACCTTCAGATGATTTATCTGGGTTGCTATATTTCTGCTGAAGCTATTAAGTGCTCTTATTGATCATTTTAAGTTTCCCCAAGGGCGTTTTATAAAGTAACAGCAAATTGGTGGTATTTCATGAAAATAGAAATCCCAGGTATTAGAGATTCCTGCACAGAAAAGATGGAGTATAGGTCTATAAGTTTCCGGTCTAACCATTTTCTAGGTATCATAAAGACAAAAACTATATTTCATTTTTCATTGTAGTTACTCTTAATTGCAATACACTTCTCACATCTTTGAATTAACATTTCATTTCCCTCCTCTCAAAAATAGTCAGAAGTCTTGTCTGCAAAATGGGCATAAATAGCATCCATCACTTCTTCGTCACACTTATATTGCCTTCCTTGAAGGTCCTTCTCGAGTTTTGAGAAGAGGAAATAGTCACTGGGAGCTAGATCTGGTCAGTAGGGTAAATGGTCATTCTCCTTGAAGCCACGTTGCTTCACAGCTTCCTTTGCAACAAGAGCTGGGTGCACAGGCGCGTTGTCGTGAAGAAGGCGCACACCACCACTCAGATTTCCACGCCTTTTCTCTTTGATGGAGCACATAGTCTGTGCAGTAGGCCAGCATAGTACTCCCCATTAACTGTGGTATTCCTCTCCTTGAAATCAATGAAGAGTATTCCTTCACAGTCCCAAAAGATTGTGACCATGATCTTCTTGGGTGACTGAGTGACCTTGGCCTTTAGACGCGGTGCTTCGCCAGGTTTACGCCATCCTATCCATTGATTCTCTTTTGGGCAAAGGATAATAGTAGATGACCATAGTTTCATGTCCTGTAACAATGTTTGCAGAAATTCTCTCGTTGACATGGCAGAGCTCCAAAAATGCCTGACAACAGATGGCTCGTTGCTGCTTTTGGACTGAGGAAAGAAGTGTGGGCATCCATCTTGCACTAAACTTATTCATGTTTAAATGTTGATGAATAATTTCTCCTTCCACAAGAGCGATGTTTTCAGGAGTGAATACCTCCATGGGTCGACCTGCACACTTTTCGTCTTCAATGCTTTCTCGATCCATACGAAAAAGTTTTCCCCATTCTTTACGGTAGAATGTGCGGGGGATACTTCCCCATATACACATTTCAATCACTGTTTCATTTGGAGTAAGTCCTTCTTTTGTGAAGAACTTAATAACGGCTCAAAACTCCATTCCGAACGTGTCACAATCTTCTACACATAGGTTTCTTTATGTAACTATTTCTGAACAACTGAACAAAGCGGAGCGGAAGTTACAGCAGCAATTATTTACATAACAGATAAGGCATGACACCAGATAAGGGTTTTGTGAAGGCGATAATTGTTATCGGCTAGGCCGGAAATTTATGGACCCACCCTCGTACATTCTTAGGGAAAGTGTCCAAGCTGACCAACAGATGGCATGGCGCTCTTAGGTGTACCCAACGCGATGGAACAACGAGAGTCGTCACATTTCTGTTGTGTGAGATCGTGAACTCTCGTGCAATTTATAAAAGAATTATAACAACATGGAGATGCCTACATTGATGAGAGAAGTTTAAAAATGTATAACCTTGGTGAGCAAAGCCCTGGTCATCCCAGCAGGGCTAAGGTGGGACAGGCTGAAGACGTTATTTGTGCAAAATAGGCGCATTTCATTAGAAGTTCTGACCAAGGAATTAGAAACCTGCATCACTACGAACCCGAAAGAAAGAGGCAATTTAAAGAATGGCGGGTTCGTCTTCCTTAATCCTTCATCGGTAAGATCCTGTTGACCACCAATTTTAGAAGCACCAGCAAGAAAAGCGTAAAACAACGATTTAGTGACTGTTAAAGCGCAATGTTGGAAGAGGAGCTAAAGCCAGCATTACGCAATCATTCCAGGGTTCCTTCTTTAGGATAGTTGGTCCTGGTGGTGTAGTGGTTACCATACTTGCCTCCTAAACCCAAGATCGCGGGTTCGAACCCGGCCAGGATCGATGGATTTTTTCGGGGCGTAAAAATCTTAAGTATGGCTTCCTTCGGAAGGGAAGTAAAGCCGCGGGTCCCATGTCGCACATTTACAGCACGAAAAAGAACCTCAAGCCTGAAAGAGAGGCCTCTGAGCAAAATTTGTCGGCCGTTTCACGCCCTGAGTTGAATGGGACGCTGATGACCTGAGCCGTTAAAGAGCGTCCATAAATAAATCATTCAAAAAAAAAAATTCTTTAGGATAATTCACGCTCTCACATGGCCATTGCAGTTCTTAACACCTGCGGAGATAGAAATTTGGAGTCATCTTGCAGAATTTTCATACAGTCCTTATCTTTCTTACTCAGATAACTATGTGTTTGCACGCGTGAGAAGGAAGGAAGAATTGGGATGAAGGCGAGATCAAAGAAACAGAACTTTCCTGGCTTCAAGCACAGGACTTTTTTTTTTTTTTTTTTTTTTTTTTGCTGGGAGTTTGTGTAAAGACGTGAAAAGTATATTGAAAAGGAGGGTGACTATGCACACAAATGGCGTTATTAATTTATACTAATCTAAATCTAAAAATATTTAATACGCCGTTTCTTTTCAAATACCCTTGCATCATTTATGCATGTGGATACATGTTACCACGTTAAAAGCTTATACAGATTCAAAATGGTAAGAAGACACATATTTTAATAAAAAAAAATCCATGTGTAATAATTGTGTGCTTTAACACTAGAAGCACATATTCCAGTTTCACATTATTACTTTTCATCATACATAAATGCTAAAAAGCATAATTGCACAACTAATACACGATGCGACACAAACAATGACCCATTTTAAGTCGTGCGCTAGTGCTAGTCACGGCTTCTTAGAGAGGGGATATTTGTACTATAGCGTATGCAGTTCAAAGCATTTTCTGTACGCCATATTACACGTCCTTGACCGCTCGCTCCGCTGCACATACTCGGCAGTCAGTATGGGGCGCAGATTGAATGAACATGGTGCGTTTGCAATTGAAACGTTTTTCAAATGTGGCGATTGAGTCGTAAAAACGCAGCTTTTGTTTCGGCAACAAACAAGAAGATTACCTGGTAGGTCATCCAACGCGATCAGTTCGTCGGCATTCATCCGACGCACACTGCTATCCATATGTTAAGGGCTTGCGAATGCCCACGAACTGATCGCGTTAAATTTTGCTCTAAAGCAGCTCTTCCTGTCTCCATGTTTATGGAGTGCGAACCGTAGGTGACCTAGCAGGTGGTTTCTTGTTGCAAGCAGATGTTGTCATAAACTGCCTGATCCATCTCGTAATCGCCTTCCATGGTGGAGCTTGTCCATTTCGACCGATGTAGAGATGTTGCCTAAACAAAGGCTGCATTCTTACGTCACAATCACCACATTTGAAAAACGTTTCAATTGCAAACGCTCCATGTTCATTCAATCTGCACCCCATGCTAACTGCCAAGTATGTGCAGAGGAGCGAGCGGCCAAGGTCATGTAATATGGCGTACAGAAAATGCTTTGAACTGCACTACGCAACAGTACAAACATCAGCACTCTAAAAAGTCATGACCACCAATAGCGCACAATTTAAAATGGGTCATTGCTTTTGCCGCACTCTGTAGTATGGCATATTTTTCTGGACGATTCAACTATTGTAGCTTAGAGGAACATCTTGTTTTGTATGTACTGTAAACTTTGGCAGGATTTACTCTATGTACTTCCATTACAGAGTGTTCAAAATGAAATCTACCTCGAGTACAGGTTTTTATTGCACAATGCTCATGTAATCGATCTTATTAGCCACAAATATTAATGTAGTCTGTCACAATCTCCACATTCCTCTAGCGCAAAGTGCCTATCAATTCTGACAGCTGTATTAAATTACCTATTAAGAAATTTAATTGAAATGGTGAATTTAAGTTCAAGGTTACCCTCGATATTTTCTAAATTTAAGTGGCAGCCCAAATGGCATAAATGCACGTAATACACGGGGCTATTCACATTTTTTACACTTTTATAACATTTATAGCTCGGCAACAACCAAAGGACGGCGCTTTCTAGGTAAATAAATATTAAAGAAAATATCTCACTTTTTTTTTTTTTTTTTTTTTTTTTTTTTTTGCATAGATACTCTATAGTTCATTTTGCATGACGCGGCGAACATTCCTGTCGATAATCCATTTCTGATCGTAGCATATCAAGGTTGATAGTAGCAATTGCATTTTGTGATATGATATCGCAATTTGGCCAGATAGCAGGAATGTGGAAACGAAAACATTGTAAACATTGTACCTCCAAGAAAGAAAATAGTCAGCGGGAGATTTTGAGGACAGATCAAGGCATGTTCACCAACGATAATGTGCTTTGTCCAACGTTGTAACTTGTGGTTCAGTGGTAATGTGGTGGTGCATTGTCTTGCCGGAAAATGTAATCGTGCTTGGCATCAGTCAATGTTGTAACATCGATATAAGATAGTGCGGCAAGCGTAGCAGAAGTTTGTACACGATCTCTTTTAACAGCACACAAAATACAAGGGTTTTGGATGGAGTCACGCTGATGCTCTAGGATACGAAAATTATGACGTTCATATTTCCAGATAAGTGATATGTTTCCTGTTCAACCAGTTTGTCCTTAAAAGCTGTCCACTTCAAATCGGGCTTGCATTTCTTAGCAGAATGGTCATTAGCACAGGGCTTTTGTACCAATCAGGACTATATACAGATTCTGTAAGATAACAAGAAATTTGTCTCCGAAGGTTTTAAGAATTGCAGTGGGCACGTGAGGGTGTGAATTATCCTAAAGAAGGAACCCTGGGATAATTGCATATTGTTGGCTTAGCTCCTCTTCCAACATTGCGCTGTAACAGTCACTATTAGTAGTTTTACGCGTTTCCTGATAGTGTTTTCTAACATTGATCATTTCATATCACAGAGGAGAGCCAACAGGACCTTACCGGTGGAGGATTGAGGTATGACATGTGCTTGGCTGGAGAAGATGAACCCGCCATTCTTTAAATTGCCTCTTTCTTTCGGATTCGTAGTGATGCAGGTTTCCAATTCCTTGATGAGAACGTCTAATGAAATGCGCCTGTTTTTTCACAATTAACGGCTTCAGCCTGTCCCGCCTTGGCCCTGCTGGGATGACCAGAGCTTTGCTCACCAAGGTTATACATTTTTAAACTTCTCTCACCAATGTAGGCATCTCCATACTGTTACAATATTCTTCTATAAATTGCACGAGAGTTCACGATCTCACACAACAGAAATGTGATGACTCACGTTGTTCCTTCGGGTTGGATACACCTAAGAGGACCATGCCATCTGTTGGTCAGCTTGGGCGCGTTCCCTAGGAATGTACCTTTGCTGTGCGGGAATTTGTAATGCCTGGGTATTTTATTTTCATGAAATACCACTGTTACTTTATAAAACGCCCTTGGAAAAAATACTTAAATGTTGAAGTTAAAAGTTGAAGTTATTAAGAGCACTTAATAACTTCAGTAGAAGTATAGCAACCCATATAAATCATTTGAACAGTCCTAAAATCATACAAATGCAAAGAATTCTCCAAACAGTTGGTTGAAATATTCTCGCTGTAAGGAATGACGGTTTATTGACCTACGAGGTTCCGCAAGTATGAGTTGCATCGACTCATCCTGGCAGGTCGCTCTTTTTGGAGTGCACACAACTTTCTTCTCGAATTCTGTTATATCAGCAGTTTATGCTGTTGCGCGATGGTGTTTTCTTACCACATTAGCGTCTAAATCTTACGTTGAATTCGTTTTTGCATATTTCAAGACGCAAAACGCTTTCTCACGTTCAGTAAAGTGAAGTGTATAAACCCGGGTTCTGGCGACGGCCGAACTGGCAGTCTGTTTGAAAAATTTAAAAGCTCATTTAATACATCGGTAGCGATCCTTGGTTTCATTAAGGATTAACGAAGTTAATCAAGAAATGTCATATGAACAACTCTGAATATCAACCAGATGATCAAAACGCCTAAATTTAGCAATGCAAACAAATCTTTTTGCAGCATAACACAGGAATATTAAACGTTATTTTGCTTGTTAACACTAAATGAAATTTTTCTGCAAGGTTATACATGAACATTGTTGCTTTCTGATCATTCTGTGACCTCTAGATGTTTGTATCACGTTCATATAAACATCCTGTACAAAGACAAAGCACATTTGCACAGGAAAAAGAAAACTAATGTTATTTATTTATTTGTTTATTTATTTATTGCTTTTTCTTGTTTCAGGCGTTCCAACATGCAAAACTGGATGTCAAGGAAGTAAGTAAAATTTTGCTTAAATTGTTCTTAGAGCACCACACACTTTCAAAGCATATAAGTACAAGGTGATTGCCAATTTTCATTTTGATGTGAGAGCCGTTATACTATTTCTAAATTTGCTTAAAATATAACTCAATTTTGTTTCTTGAGTATTAATTTATGCATATTGCTTGATTTGATAGCGTATCAGATTAACATAGTACCGGACTTTAGTTATAAAACTTGTATCACGGTGCTTTACTACTCGGCTAATACCTGAACTCTGCTTCCCAAAACACATTTGTACAATCTTATCAGAATTGCCACCTCTCTCAAATAAACGAACATTGTATCAAGAAAACACATTCAGATTGGCAGAATTAAGTTCGGCTATCTTAGCATATCTGATTGCATTTCTAATGCTTTCCTTTTTTCCAAAATTGCACTTGTTGGCTTCACTTCAGGTTGATTATTATTATTATTATTATTATTATTATTATTATTATTATTATAATATGCTGCACGCAGCCATCCTATCAATGGGTCAAATTTCCTCAGAGCTGGCACTGCCTGTGTACTCGCGAGCTACAAGGTACAGAATTTTTTCTACCCATTTGCAGTTGAAGAACAAAAATGTGTTTTAATAAATGTGTTTTAATCTGTCAAATATCACTTTATATATAACGCGAAAACTGCCACAATTAAAAATATACTTACAGTTCTCTTCAAGAAAGTCACACACAAAGCAACATAATAAAATATTACTCGCCAGCACAAACCTGTAACAGGCCCATTTCTCGAACCGATTTCTTTCACCGTTTACTTCGATTGCATCCAATAATTCACTAATGCTTACAACCTGCCCATCGTCAGTCACCTTCACTCGAACAGGACAGCCACTGTTGCCTGCCCTTGCTGGCTCACTGGTACTCGCCGCCAGGCGCCAAAGTACATAATCATTACTTAGCAGAGAGACTTGACTTTCAAATATTTTCCACTAAAATTGAAGATTGGATTCATCCAGAAAAACAATAATTTCTCTCAAGAGCCTAAGGGAAGCGGCACTTCCAACGCTTCTTAGCACACTTTGCCAATTAATGTAGCTATACAAATTGCTATTGGTACAAAAACTCCAGCCTGATTATCCAACATAGCGGCTGACTTTAGGCGAGAACTTGCATCCCATGGTGGAAGTGGGTGGAGGTTTAGCGCAACGGTGTCCAAACCGCGCTTTGCGTCGATACACAGAACGTGCAACACGCACAACCAAATAGGGGCAAAGAAGTGAACTGAGAGAATGGGTGGCTTCATTCGCCATTAACAAATTCTTCATCACTCACACACACCACATTCATTATATTTACTTTTTTCATGTGCAGTGTCTTTATAAATATAAAAAAATAACATTCTCGAACGGGACCCTCAGAAATCAGGATTATTATTGTCAGTGATAAAATGAAAGGAATTGCAAAGTATATCAAATTTACTTGACTACATATCAACAAACTGATTTACTAACAGCACCGAAAATATTCTCCCGTGGTCTTATATTTGAAAGGTACTACTTCTAATCGTGGACAGTGAATCTTTCTCCGCACTGTGAGACTTTCCAAAAGGTTTTTGTAACGGCACATACAGCCCATGTCTCCTTACATGCACTTTATGAAATATTCGACGATAAAGTCATCACTAATAATATATGGCCAATATAGTGGGACTTGGGGAATAGCAAAAATATTGAGGTATATCATAATTTCAGAACCATTGTCTCCAGCAAGGGAAAAAATATATGAAAATATTCATTTTATTAACTACGATTTTGCAAGATGCGGGAAAGATGCAAGTCTTTGAAGTTTCGAACATCAAAATTAAAGGCGTAAAAATATTCCCATTGTTTTTTACGTACTTCAATTCTAATGAGATCATGAGATCATTCATAGATCATTCTATGAGATCATAGAATCTTAAATCTTTGTCTGGAGAAGCTTCAGAAATCATTGCCAAGTTTTGAGGAAGATACTAACTTAAAAGAAAAAAACAATCGCTCTTTGTGCAGATAATAAAATTGCAATTTTGGATGTATATCTAGTAAAGGCATCAAAAATGTCTTCACTAAACCAAAAGGAAATTTAGGGCATAACTTGGGGTTGGGTGTTATAATTCATAATACTATCCAGATGACTGCTTATGTCCTTTCTATTGCTATTGAAGGCGTTGTTTCTAAAATATATTCTTATTTTTATGTGCCTACTGTAAGGGTTGAAAGTCTTAAAGAAGTTTGTAAATTTATAGACCAGGAGTACAAACAAGTTTTAGGATATATCCAAAGAAAGTGACTTGTTTCACTCCCTGCTGTCCAACATCTTCTGACTATGTTTCACTGAAATCATATTTTGAATCTCAAAGTAATTGTCCATTTCTTATCAAATAAGTTTTTGAAAATTCATTATTAGAAGCATGACTGTACTTTCTTCATAACCAAGCATTAACTTTCCACTCTGCAGTTCAAAGAGTAGAAGGTCAAACAATTACAACAGTTTTTGAAGTAATTCCTGTTTTAAATGACTTAAAAACTAATGTAATTTCCAAGGTTGAAAATTACTTCATAATATCAGCTATCAAATAACTCTTAGTAAATTGGAAAAGGAGATTTATCATCAGAGATTGCAAAATTTAAGCAATATGTCCATACATCTTATCAATTACAGCTGAATATTTAAATAAATAAATGGCACTCTTTGAGAGTTATGGCCTAAATTTCCTTCCAGTTTATTGAAGACATTATTGATACCCTTTCTAGATATATGTCCAAAATTGCAGTTTGTATTACCTGCACAAAGAGCCATTGTTTTTCTTATAAGTTAATATTTTCCAAACACATAATAATTGTTTCTGTAGCTTCTCTAGAAAAAGATTTAAGAGCCAACATTTTACCTTGAATCTACTCATTATGATTAGAGTATCTAACAAGCAATGGGAATATTTTTATGTCCTTATATTTGATGCATCCATCATTATTGAAATAAAATTAGCTTTCTGAAACTCAGATTCTAGTTCAGAAATGGCAAATAGGGTTAAAACTTTTAGTGCAATTGCCTCAGCTTTACTAGGGCTGCAATAAATTTTGGTTCAAAAGTACAGGATAAATTTAGAAGTACAGTCCATGAATCTGAAAGACTGGTTGTGTTAGACAGTATAAGTAAACGCTCCTTCAACTACTGCTAATTTCATATCTTCGTCACCAGAACTTTCATTTTTAAAAAAAATCAGTCAATACGGTGCTAGAAGATGCACTGTGCACATCATTCTTTTATATTTTTCACTAATTATATGTTATGATATATCCGTTTGCCCTCATGGGTTATATTGAGAGTAGAGCACACTTATTGCATTGAACATCTAAGTAAGAAATTGTTTTTAATGTATCCTTTTAATTCCTTCTGTTGGAAACTATTAAAAACACCCTTCCTTTTTGGGGATGACTTTTTATTTTCAAGCATTTTAGCACTTGCAGTTTACAAAGGTACACTCTATTTTAATATTTCACAAATTCAGAATATAAATATTGTCTTCTACTAGAGTCACAACTGCAATGAATTTCTTTTGACTGATGCATATGCATTTGCAGTTTTCAATATTGTTGCAGTTTGCATGTAAAACAGATTAATTAGTTCGCATCATCTTACCATAGAGAACTCATAGCAGAGCAGTTCAATTGTTGGCTACATCATTCATTTACTGTATTTCCCCACATAAAGCCCCCACATTGTTTCAGGTGTATACCAATAATATAAACAGTGCTTTGCTTTGGCAATTGTCAGTAATCTTTAATTTTTTTCATGAATCTTATAATAAGCGGTACATTATGAGAACTATTGATAACGGAAATTTATGCCAATAAGTAATTGCCAAAAAAGGGACATTTTGACATCCTGTTTTATCTTTAAAAAAAGACAGGACAACAACCCCTCCCCCCCAAAAAAGGGACTGTTCTGGCTAATATGAGAAATGTGATTATCTCACAACATTGACCATCATAGGGCTGAGGTTGTTAAGGTACGGACTTGTGAGCAGAAGCTCTGGGGTTCTATCTCACAACATTGACCATCATAGGGCCGAGGTCATTAAGGAGCAAACTTGTGAGCAGAAGGTCTGGGGTTCGAATACCATCAGGGCCATCCTCCCTGAGTGGGATTTTTTCCAGTTTTCCTCAGTCCTCATAAATGGCAAAGACTGGTTAGGTACCCTAAACTTAGGCCAAAAATGATTCCTTCCTTAAAAAATATCCTTTCCTAATTTATAATTTCATCTTGTGTATCATCAGGGTTCACCACCTGTGGTTTCTCAATAGTAATTATGGGCATTAAAAACCATTAAAAAAATCTTGCAGCAAGTTAATATGCACAAACCAGTAATAAACAAATTGGAAATCCCAGGTTTACTTTATGCTGATGATTTAATGGCAACATCTATTTCAGTGGTAGGAATAAGATATGCATTATTAGAAATTATGACATATTGTAAAGAATGGGAACTTAAAGTGAATAAAAAGAAGAGTAAAATAATAGTATTTAAAATATAAATAAGGTGAGGAGGAAATAATAGAAGTGGTTTAATTTGTGAAGGAATTTTCATACTTAGGAATGATTCTGAGCTCCTCTGGTTCAATAGGAGAAACAAAAGAAATTAGAATTAATCTAGGGCCTATTATCTTTGAAGTTATTTTAGAAATGTAGTTTGTTGCACCAGAAATAAAGATGAATTAGTCAGAAACAATATATAGGGCACTGGTGGAGTTAAGGTGGGCATATAGCATTGAAATATGGGGGATATAAGAAAGTTAGAAATTGATGGATAGGATACTTAGTAGGTTTTGTAAAATTATGTTGGGAATTCTGCAAGATGCTACAAATATAGGAGCATTATTGGAGATGGGGAGGGTTGGTTTAAGAAGGTGGGTAATGGAGAGGGTTTTGAAGTACTGGTTTAGTATACAACAGCTGTTGGAGGTTTCTGTGTTAAATGAATGTTAAAATCCCAGAAGATTTTTACTGATTAAATAAAGTTAGGGAAGAGTTAACAAGGAATGGAATGGGTGATGTACGGTTAAAAAGAAGGGATTTTGAGGGAGGTTTTTGAAACCGTTTAGAGTAAGGATATAGAAAGACAGATATTACATTTTATAATGAGGGGAAATAGGTCACTAGTGTTCTATCACAAGATAAAATGGAATACTAAAAGAAATAGATGCATCAGTATGTATAATAGGCAGGAGGTAGAAATGGCATGGATTAGATTAGGAATCTGGAGCTTATGTGGTTTTAGAAGTAATTGTGAGCATGGAGTTTGCATATATGTGCAAATTTGGAAAATGTACAGCATATATTGTTTGAATGTTCAGGAGCAAGTAAATGGAGACAACATGCAAAAATGGTAAATTCAATAAGCAAATTGCAGCAAAGAAAAATGTTGGTGACCAATTATAAATTAGGAATCTTGAAGAATATTTGTAAGAATTAAGAATAAATGATTATTGTCTGTGAGGAGAGATGATTTGGATGATTGATTATGTTTGACTTGTGTAATTAGTTAGTAATGGTACTTTGATTGTATGTATAGAATTAAAATTTAAATGTGTATGGATGTAAGCTGTTTAAGGGCAGGGGTTCTATAAATGGAAACAGATTTATAGTAAATTTGGGAGATTATTGAACTGTGTAAAATGTTTTATTACATGTTATTATAGTGTTTCATTGTTTATGTTGTTTAGTTTAGAGGGTTATGTTGTGGGAAAGAGCTAGGGTGATTTCCAAACTATAATTGATATATTTAAATTTAATATAAAGAATCAATACAAATTTGAGGAATACAGAAGGGGCTCTACCAAAATCCTCCGAATATCCTGGTAGGAAGCTACTGATGAATCATGGACTAGGGTTCAGCTATTATTGTTAAAATATAGTTAGTGAAATGGTGAACATCTGTATGTTGATTATTAGAATATTTGGCTTAGGAATGGTTTAAAATACCAAGGGTGCCAAAAAAATGTATACATACTTTCACAGTAGATATCTATTTAACATATTTCAAAGTTGGACCGAAAAACAACAGTAATAGTGTGATGTTCTGTAAGCAGATGTGACTCACATTACGTTATGTTGCTACAACAAAATGGAGCCAAGATTATCGTTTGAACAGCAGAAAGCAATTATGAAGTGGTATTGGAAAACCAAGAATGTTGTTGAAGTTCAAAGGCAATGGAGAAGTATGTACAGAACAGAATAGCCAACCGAGTAGCAATTGCATGCATTCCAGACAAATTTAGACTCATGGTACCATAAGCAGTGTTCACAAGGGCAGATCTGGGAGACCTCGCACAGCAACAAGCTCCGCATCCTCAGCTATGATTTTGTAATGCTTTGAGCACTCATCACAGAAATCTACAAAGTAATGTGCATGTGAGACTGGGATTAACAGAATAGAGTATGTCGTATTATTAAAATAGCAAAATTGAAAGATTTCATCCCAAGATTTTTGCATGTATTAAATGAAGATGACCCTGGTCCGAGAATGTAGTTCTGTGAGTGGTTTCCGAACATGGTGCAAGAGGATGAGGCCTTTGTAGGGAAAGTTGTTTGGTCTGATGAGACACAATTTAAGTTGAACAGAACTGTTAACCACCATAACTATGTCTACTGGTCTGCAAACGATCCACATGTTATTTTGGAAAAGACTGTTAATTTACCTGGAATTAATGGTTGGTGAAATTTACCTGGAATTAATGGTTGGTGTGGGTTGTCATCTAAGGGTCTAATTGGACCATTCTTTTTTGATACTCTTACTGGCCCAGTGTACAGGGCCAGTAAGAGTATGTGTGTGATGCACACATCCATCTTACTCGCCATTCATACACTCTATGGAAAGAATGAGGAAGTTTACATCCAACAGGATGGTGCACCACCATATCAACACCAAGATGCACATGCATATCTTGATGACAATCTTCCAAGGCAATGGATGGAACGAAGAAGTCCGATTGAGTTTCCATTGTGTTCTCTGGATCTAACTCTGTTGCATTTCTACCTATGGGGAACTCTCAAGGATGTTGTATACCATAGAAAATCAGCTACACTGGCAGCACTTTGAGAAAAAATTGAAATGGCATGTGCTGCAATCGCTGAGGACACTTTTGCAAACATTACTCAATCAGTAGTTCAAAGTACTCAAAAGTGTATCGATGCTGATGGTGGACATTTTGAGCAAATGTTGTAACTGTAAAAGTCTAAAAGATGATTAGTGCTCATTATTTTCATCATAGTTTGTGTGAATTCAGTTTTGTTATGTTAAAGCAGCCTTTTCTTTGCTTGAGGTGAGTATACATTTTTGGCACCCTTTGTATTGTTATATATATATATGAAGAAAAAGGACAAAACACTTGGAAAGTCACAGATTTAATATCATAATATTTTGGAAAAGTTCATGTTCCTCTTAGGCAACAAGGCAAGTCAATATATATATATATATATATATATATATATACCAAGAGTGCCAAAAATGTATGCACACTTTTCCAGTAGATATCTATATATTTCAAAGTTGGACTGAAAAACAACAGTAATATGTAGTATAATGTTCTGTAAACAGATGTGACTTATGTACATTATGATAGTGCTGCTACGTGACAGGTAAATTAACAATGAACAAATGAAGCCAAGATTATCGTATGATGTTCTGTAAATAGATGTGATGCACACTACATTATGCTAGTGTTACTACAACAGAATGGAACCAAGATTATCATTTGAACAGTGAAGTGTAATTTTGAAGTATCCAAGGCACTGGATAGGATGAAGAGGTCCAATTGAGTTTCCACCATGTTCTCTTGATCTAACTCCATTGGACTCCTACCTATGGGGAACTCTTAAGGAAGTTGTATACTGTAGAAAACCAGCTAGACTGGCAGCACTTCGGGAAGAAATTGAAATGGCATGCACGTCAATCGCTGAGGACACTTGCAAATATTGCTCAATCAATAGTTCAAAGTACTCAGAAGGTTTCAATGCCGATGGTGGGCATTTTGAGCAACTCTTGTATCTGTAAAAGTCTAAGATGATTAGTGCTCATCATTTTCTGTTTATGTGAATTCAGTTTTGTTATGTTAACAGTTTTTTCTTTTCTAGAAATGTGAATATATATTTTTTGGCACTCTCTGCATATAAAGTGGATACTATCCAAGAATCACTGAAACAAATGAAATACAACACATGTAAAATATTCTTATATGTAAACACCATATCTAGTACATATATTACCACTGGAGTGCTTCAGTAATAGTTCAGTAGAAATTGAAAATCATTTTGCACTTTTCTTGATGGTATTTTTTAGCACTTTATGCGCTGAATGACAGTTTGTAAGGGAATGACAGGTTGTTATGATGGCCAAGAATAAAATTATAGATTTATGAAGAAACTGTTAAATTTTTACATCATTTGCAACCTTGCACAATTTATATGAAATAAGTTCCTCAGCAATGACGCATTAATATCTTGTACTTTAAAATTAAGTCATTGAGAAGGTACCAAATACAGATTGCAAAATTGAACAGCCAGTTTCTGAAAAGCAGGCACATTTTTCTCACTTTATTTAAATAATGATAAATGTCTTAAATAATGCTTTGTTTATTTTTTAAATCCTCTGGTGACCACCTCCCTCAGTTCTTTAATAAAGCCCCTAAGGTGTCATGACCCAAAATTGTGAACCATTGATTATATTGCATAATAGAATGTTAAAAAGCAGGGATTATAAAAGAAGTAATTGTGACTAAAGAAATGGAATAACCTAATAGAAATATTAATAATTGTTATTGAATGCAAAAGAGATAATTAACATTCCCTGTAAGAGTTAATATATTGCTAAATCAATTTCACACTTACCTTTTTTTTTTTTTTTTTTTTCCAGAGTGTTAATAATATTTGGACGGCCCTATAACAGTTAATATATTGCTAAATGAATTTCATACATACCTTTCTGTTTTTTCAGAGCCTGTGATATATCCCGTAAATTATGAGACTGGACATACTTATGTTTATCACTACGAAGGCCACTCACTGATAACACTACCAGGTGCCCAGGGTGATGGTACAAAAATGCATATAAAGGCCACTGCTGAAGTCAGCATCCTAAGTGACTGTAGGAATATTCTTAAGCTAAAGGATGTTACAGTCACAGGTCCTGACTCCAAGGTATGATCTTTATCCAATCCATTAGTTTTGCTTAGTGCTGAATCTTTCGTCATAGCAAACTAATTCTCGGAGTAATAAGGAACTCTAATTGTGGAAATTTCACAGTGAAATATGACAATAAACACTTAATTTTGACATTCAAATTTCAGTAATTTTGAATTAAATTACTTGGGACATGTTTTGAAGACTGCTGTCTGCATTATATACAATGATTTATTTTGACTTTCAAGCATGATATGTAGATATTTCTATAAATCATACTAATTTGGAGATGAGACTCTTTTTGTTCAATAATAATTGATAAACTGGAAAAATATTAAAACAAAATAGAGTTCACAGTAATTATTACTGTCATTTACATCAAATGCCTGCCTATTTAATTTGGAATTTTAGATGCATTCTTACCTTTCACTGAACTCGGCCTTCACATAACCCAAAATGTACAAATAAATTTTGCCCCTGTTTTAAGTATCCATTGCTAAGGAGAGAAACTGTTTTTCTTCTGCGAATTTTATAAAATCTCAAAAAAAGTCGCACACATAAGTGCTTTTGCTTTTGTTCTTCCAGTAGCTTTGATGCTGTTGCAAAATCCCTAAAAATGTCTGAAGTTAATTTTGTGATAATTAAAACTATTATAGCTCTAATTATGTTTTGCATTGTGTTAACAGAAACTTAATTTAGCAGCAGTTATGTACCTATCTTCAGATACACTAGTACTTTCTTCTAAGAAGAACTTTGTGATTTTGTTGTATCAATCTGTCTAGCACAGAATGCATTTAGAGATGTGTGTTTTCACATCATTTCCATCTCTATTAGCAATGGAAAATTCCTGGTTACATTACATGTATTTGGTTTTAAAGGAATGGTTTTTCACTGGAACAAGACAAGAGTAGATTTTCTCTCATTTCTCCAATCTATTTCTTTTGTGTGGAGAATAATCAGTTATTATGATATGAATAAGCTCACATCTTTACAAACCTAAGCATAATAATCAAACTCAATTAGAAGCAAGTGAAAAAAATTATAAACATTGTTACATATGGAAATTCAAATTGATCCAATAATTTTCTTTATTTTGTATATTATCCTACCATATAAATTTTTTTAATGTGTAAGTTTGAATTAGAACTTTTAATAAATAAATTTATGCCTTTAATTGATATTATTGTATGATTCAGTTGAACTACACACTCTTAAAGCTTCACTTACTTTTCATAAATGTATGGAACCGGTTTCGAGAACATTTAGTTCCCATCTTCAGCCAAGCTAAAGTTCAACTGTCGGATCATTCGTTGAGCTGTGGGAATGTATATTCTGCTCTAGTGGCAGTGTGATAAACTTGTAGTTTATTTTTTCATCCCCGGCAATGTCGAAGTTCATTATGCTGTCTTTGTATTTGTAGATGTAGATTTTCTCCCAGGTTGCTAATTTCGTACGTTCTTGTACTGATTTTAATAATTTTGCTTTATTTATCATGTCATGATTTTGTGTCCAAAAATGATATGCTACTGCTGATTTCTCTTTTTGCTTGTACTTTATGTTCCTGAAATGTTTCTTTAACCATGTTTCAGGAACATAAAGTACAGTTTATTTCAGGAACATAAAGTATAAGCAAGTAGAGAAATTAGCAGTAGCATATCATTTTTGGACACAAAATCATGACATAATAAATAAAGCAAAATTATTAAAATCAGTACAAGAACGTACGAAATTAGCAACCTGGGAGAAAATCTACATCTACAAATACAAAGACAGCATAATGAACTTTGACATTGCCGGGGATGAAAACATAAATTACAAGTTTATTACATCACCACCAGAGCAGAATATACATTCCCACAGCTCAACGAATGATCCAACAGTTGAACTTTAGCCTGACTGAAGATGGGAACTAAATGTTCTCGAAACTGGTTCCATACATTTATGAAAAGTAAGTGAAGCTTTAAGAGTGTGTAGTTCAACTGAATCATACAATAATATCAATTAATATGATTAGCTCCACTGTGCAAGTTCCAATTTACATTTAAGTAAATTTATGCCTGTTTTATATTCTTTTTCATTCAATGTAACAGAATCTTTTTCATCACCACTCTGAACTGTATGCTGTACAAGCAAATGTTAATGACACGGAATAGAAGCACATGGATACAAAGATGCACCATGCACATAATATAACATTCAATAATTTACCTGACAGCCTTCATTTTATCTCTAATGTGACAATTTAACATATCATATATATATTACATAAAAAACATGGAATATTAAAAGGAAATCATGGGAAATGGTCACTCTTTTGCTTGTTTGTAAATATGGGATTTTGGACATACCATACAAGGTCAATAAGAGACAAGTTTTCATGGTTTCAAATCTTTAAAAGAATGAAGTTTTATGAGCTGTCATAAATGTTTATGTTGTTTCTGACAAAACAAAATAATAAGAAAATATTGAAAATAATATGAAAATGTGCAGAATACAGTTTACAAAAAATGATAATTATAATCCAAGAGTTACATTGAAATTTGTCAGCTAGTTAGGATTAGTCTAAAGTTGTTATATTGATGGGTTTTTTCTGTGTTATTTTTGTTATTTAAATGTTATTATTGTGGCACTGTTTTTTGGATTATATAGTTTTGTTATTTATCATTGTGGTTTCATCATATTTTCTGTAGTCATTCCATTATATTCTCTGCAGAATAAATGCAAGTGGGAGGCAATTACCAGGCTTAACTGAAGGGAAAGAGAAGGGGAAAAAAGGAATGTGCTATCTTATTCATTGCCTTCACTGAACCTCAGTATTATTTTTCCAACACAGCCCATATTAAATAAATCACAGAAAGTATTTAATTTTCTTCATTTTCATTTCCTAACCATAAAAGAAGAAACTTTAGAAGGATAATTAGAGGGACTATCACATTACTATATGGATTTTCATTACCTAATTTACTTGCTCTATGAAATTATACAATGTTCATTTTTTAAATGAATATAATCCCAAAAATATACAAATAAGATAAAATAAAATTAAATCTCTGTAAAATTTAATAACTCTAAAGTAATTCTGCTTTTTATTTTTTATGCTTTATTGCTCAATTTACATTTATATTAATCATAATTAGAAATTAAATTTACATATTAGTCCCGGCGTCAAACAGTGGATGACTAACATAAAAATATTGTTTCTCCATTGTTTGGCGCACAGAAGTACAACGAACTTCCAGAACTAGAGGCACATCCTGTTGTCTTTAGCTACGAAAATGGCATTGTGGACCAAGAACTATGCACCGAACCAGAAGACACTGAGGCCTCACTCAACATCAAGAGAGCAGTGCTATCACTTCTACAGATTGCCTCAGCAGAATCCTCAAACCTTCGCCATGGACCAGTGGTAAGTGTTTACACTGAACTTTTTCTCCTTTTCACTGCATGTAAAAAAAAAAAAAAAATCTTAATTTCACTTCATTTTTCATTTTTATAACTGCTTTGGTTGTTGATATTCAACATTTATGTGTTGTAGCTGAAATATTGTAATGGGAAAAATATTTTGTATCTTGCTATTGAATTAGTTCACTATAATTTATTTCAATTGATAATATACAGCATTTTTGAAAATATTGGCCCTTATTTCAAATGGGTATAGTTGTGCACCTATACATTATGTATTAATTTTGTGTCCATCAAATGACAGGGAACTTTCCAAATTTAGATAGTCATCATGATTTGTTGTAGGTAATTCATTGCTATACAACAGACAATTATTTATGGTGAAACTTTAAATTTGAATTGTATTTGAGCTGTTTTCTGTACTGATATCCATTAAAAGTATTTATTGAAGTAATTTTATCTAGTACCTAGACTAACCAAATAGTAAAAGGCATTCTATGTGTTGCAGTTTTCAAAATAGGATTTAATAATCATGTTGCAATAGACATTTATTATTTTGTAACTGATCTAGGCAATATCATTTTGAAACTGACCTACTAGGTCAAATGCAATAATATATTGCAATAAAATATATCAATCAAGAACTGTGAATTTCTCAGACGATTGCTTGGCATATTTTGAGATGACACTTGATTATGCAGCCATGAAGATTGCAAATTTTAAGCCTTAAAGCCAAAGGAGAAGGTATGCTAGCTTTTGCCAGATCATGCAGTAGGCTCTAGAGGACAATAATTTAACTCCCCAGTGCTTAGTGATGAAGCAGCTCTTCATTTTGAATTTTGGACAGTGTTTTTAGAATACTTAACTTTAAGAGGTTCTTTTTCATGTATGCAAAATTAATAAATGGTTGATGGTTACAGAATTATACTGATTTGAAAGAGCAGTCGTTTTGAAATTCCCTAAATCTGTACATAGTAATTTTTGGAATTTCCCACACATGCATTATATTTCATGATATAACAACTAGTTATGTAGCATTGTTTATTAGGGCGTGGTTAGGGGAGAGAAGTATAAATGCTTTACTAATGATGGCACTATTAGGTAATCCTTTTTTTTCAGTATATGAAGCACAAAAAGAGAGCTACCCTACTTTATTGTTGTTCCCATCTGATCCATTAAGGTCTTTTAATGTACAAAATCAAATAATATAATAGAGCCCAATATAAATACTTTGTATAATGGAACAGTTTTCTCCTTCATTAACTTGATCTCCTCTCCCCTGTCTGAAATAGAACAAGAGACAGTGAACCACCTTCCGACACTAGAAAAAGTGAATTAAACTATGTGATAAATAGTAAACTTCCATTTTATCATAATAATTACCTAAGGAGATGATGCTGTCATAAAAAGGGATTTAATCTTATAATAAATGGTATAAAATTGTACATAAAATGTGTGTTTATCCATAATAGTGTAATTTAAATATTCAGCAAGAATTGACATTTCTTAGTGATTGTCAGTGATCACTACATTTCCTACATTTCCTAGTGAAAGATACTTCTGTTTTTTCCAAATGGCATTTCACATAAATACATATAAATTTGAAAATTATTGTAATTTATTTTTGTGCATTTTTTCATAACTTTTCATTGTTCAGTCTCAACCTGGATTTCCAGTGCAAATGTAAGCATCATGTAAAACCTTATGCAATTCCTCATAATGAACAAAATATTGAACCTAGGCAGATTTATTTGCAGGAAATATTAACCTGTAACTCCATTTAGCTCAAGTACATGATATAATCTTAAAAATCTGTAATCATTATATTTCTTGAAACCTTTATCTTCAATATTTTAACTTTATTCACTGGATTATTTTATTGTTTTTTGCTCATAGAAATGCTGTATATGTAGGAGGATTTTCAATCTGTTCCTATTATTTTCAAAAAACTTATAATTTAACAATTCAGGGCATGAAATAATCAATCAGTTTTCCTCAGAGGCCTCTTCTTTCAGGCTTGAGATTCCTTTACTTGCCCTAAATCTACAACAATGGACTCATGGGTTTTACTTCTCTTCTAAAGGAAGTCATACATCTGAGTTTTACTCACTAAATTCCATTGACCCTGTGAGGGGATTGAACCCACGATCTTGAGTCTATGAGACAATTATAGTTACCAGTAGACCACCAGAACCAATACCTTACTCAAACTAAATTCAATTTTCACTGTGATATGTTAGCAAGTATTGAAACTTATTACAGGATGTTGATATATGAATATTAATGCTTCACTGCTCAACCTAGTGAATGTCAACCATTCACTAGGAATAATCAATGTTCACATACTTTCAACATCTACTGTAACATATCTATTGTTTAATGAATGGGAATTGTTGTAATGAAGAAATGATAATATGAAAGGGAATTATTACTTTGCATTTATTTTTATTGGTTTAGTCATAGCCATTCCATTTTTCATACTTAAATGTTATCCTTTCTTGCTCTCATGGAAGTCAATAATGTATGTCTATAGTCTCAAGCAACCTACATTATTTCCCTTAATTATTATAATGGGTGAGTCTTTCTGTTATCTAGGACATTGTTCATCATGCATTGCATTTCTACTAAAATTCCAGTTATTTGAGATTAGGGCTGTAGAATTCTAAAGTATGAGTGAAATATGGTCTTGATGAGTCTCAAACCCTCACTGGAATACTGGAGACTTATAAATAGAGAAAAGGTTCAAGTTAGTATTGAATATCAACATACATATATACATAATTTAGATTTAAAACATAGTAAGAAAATTAATTGATATTTTTATTTATGTAAGCATCTGTAGACAAGTGTAATTTATTTGTTCTGTATAAATGTGAAAGGTATCTGCCCATGTATATATTGGAAGAAAAACTACTGAGGATAAGCTACATAGATATAACTTAAAATATATTAATATGCAATGTTAACTTTATTTAAAATGATACTGCTTATTTATTTACTAGAAATATACAATTTGATTTTTCATGCAGCATATACATTCTGGAATAGCATTGTTAGGATATATTTCTGGGAAGTCAAATTTTCAAATTCTCTTTCTAATCTAGAAATCAACTCTCAAACAGCAAAAAATAAACTATGTTGACTTGGTGCTACATATTCTGTTTGAAACCTTGTGGACTAAATAGAACAAAATGCCTGTATATGCCCATGTCTAGTGGGCATACTTGCTTAAAAATATGTAATTTTCCTATGGGCATTCATGCTACTCCCAGCTATATAATGCAAACTGCTTTGTGAACTTCTGTTAATATATTTTAGATAGATATTTGGACATAGATAGCTGCCCGCCATATTGCTATATCACTTGATTCCCTAAGAAGATGAAGAGCTGTGTGTTCCATGGAAATTTAGCACAAGCTCTCAAGATTCTCAAAGTGCTGCATGCTTGGTGTCTTCTATTCTAGAGTAGAAATATTTTTTTATTAATCTACTGGTTTCATTATTAAACATCCTCATTATTGATACTCATTTTATCATTTAGATTCTATTTTTGGGTGCACTCACTTCTTCCCCTTCAGTCTCTGCAATTACCTTAGCTTTAAAATCTGTTGTTAAAGAACAATGTAATGGAATGGCAATATCAAGCATAATATTTATAAACAGCCTCATAGAATGTTCCACAATAGAAGGGGGGGGGGAATCAATACTTGCAAGGAATAAAATCCAGCACTACTATGATGGGCATTCAATAAGTAATACAACATATCTCTTTTCTCTTTGAGGTTTTGTTTATTTCAATTTCAAATGGATTCCATTATTTCTCAATACTCTGGTTATAAAGTGCTGTTTTTCAATATAATGCAGTTTAGATCTGTCTCTCAGCCATAGAGCAGGTATGATTTCTTCACAGTCATCAAACCTCCTCCTGCAGATTGTATCTTTTAGAGCTTAAATGATGGAAATCACAATTGTTTCTTAAAATGAAGAGAGAAAAAATCTGACTTTTCAAAACTTTTGCACCTTTTACACTTAGTTAAACAACTCAAAAGTAAAGAGAAACAGAATTTTGAAATAAAACATCAAAAGTGTGAAGACAGAGCAAGAAATCAATATCATGCAAAGACTTCCTAATACTATACTTATTTTAGGCTATCCATTCTTAAAGAAAAAGAAAATTCTTTCCTTTTTATGCAAGATATGTTTAGAACTGCAAAGTAATTTTTGTATAATTAAAATGTACTTTTTCAAATCCTTCATCTAATTTTATTATAATGTGCTTATCAATCTCTTTATTAACTACATTAAACATTTACTAAGACCTCCCACCAAATATCAATGCTGAAATTCATAAAATTCTGTTGATTATTTGTACTTTGTTTGATCAAGTAATTCTTAATAAGAATTTTTAAATTTTTTTCATTATTACTAACATGGCTCATTTATCTCATTGTGTGGTTTCTAATAGTTCAAATCCTGAAAAAATGAGGGTATTTATTTCTTTTTCAACAAATAATATTTAAATTTAAAGAGAACTATAACAGAATTGCATAATTTATACATATATTTCTAATATAGCTGGATATCCTTGGATACTGTCCTACTGACTTCACAGTCAGTGAATATGGAGGTGTCACAACAATCACCAAGCTGAGGAACCTGAACAAGTGTCGTCATCGTGAGCATCTTGTCCAGGATTACACCTCTATTGCTTATGGCTCTGATTCTGTAAGTTTTCATAATTGCATTAATGTTCAAAGCTTTGCATGCTCCCGAAAGCTTAAAACCTTACTAATATGTAAAAATTATTTAAGATTATAACAAAAATTAGGATAAAGCTTAACAATTCCTATATTCAAAATAGAAATTGTAGCTTATAATAGCCATACATTTTAAAATGTCACCAACAATTATTAATAGGTATTCAAAATACTAATGAACAACACTGAAGTATTTTCACTCTATAGAATAGGGTGACCAGATGACTACCACTGAAACTTAGGATACTGATGCCTGAAATGTAGAACTTTTCACCAAAATGTAGGACATTTTATCCAGCAACAAATTTTATCTGAAACACCACCAGGCAAATTTGTCTTATTGAAGGTCATTGAATAATTCATTGGAAGGAATAATCTCTTCTGAGTCAAAATATTTAGAACACTCTTTATGGTTTCACTTACATAAGCTTTACTCCAGACATGTTTTATGGAACAGTCGTTCACATCCTCAGCTGTTAAATGACTTTTGGATCAAGTTTACCACAAGACCACTAGAGCCAACCCAGATATCTACCCATCTAATTTCTATGAATGATTCAACAGCTAAGGATGTGGACAATTGTTCCATGAAATATGTCCTGGATAAACCTCATTTAAGTGAAAGCATAAAGAGTGGAACAAATATTTCGACTCAGAAGAGAGTATTATGCTTATTTCACTGTGTTCGATTCCAAATTATTTTAATATTAATATTACTGGAACCAACTTTGAGGATGGATTTTGCAAAAGAAACAGGTGCTACTAAAAACATTTATTTTATTACCATAAAGTAGATAAGTACATCATAAGAAGTACTTATCTACCAATGTGATTTCAATAAATCATTTCTATTCAACACATAATTATAAAATTCTTTGCATTCAACACTTTTAAAAGCATATTTCACAAATAATAAACCTTTCATGGATTTGATGTGTAAGTGATTGCAAGTATCAGTTCATTGGAAGATATTAAAGGAAAAAACCTCCCTACATTGGTATTTTAACCACTGAAAATACCCTGATTAAAAAAAAAACCTACCCATTTTCCTTTACAAGTCAAACTTGCAATTTTTGTGTAAATTATAATTAATCTGTCATCTAACATACTCTTAAGCTTCACTTACTTTTAAGAGCCATTCACTCCATCTTCAACCAACTTGACGACTGGTATGAGAAATTAACATCTATGAGGACCTATGGCTTCGTCCTGGTGGTGTTTTTTCTTTATAAACTGGAAATTGGTTTTACATTCTCCAGTTTATAAAGAAAAAACACCTCCAGGATGGAGCCACAGGTCCTCATAGATGTTAGTTTCTCATACCAGTCGTCAAGTTGGTTGAAGATGGAAAGGATGTCTCTTCGAAACCGGTCCCACCATATTTAAAAGTAAGTGAAGCATAAGAGTGTGTTAGACAACAGATTAATTATAATTTACATTTAACGTTAAAAGAACATTTCAGGATCATAATATATAAGCAAATGAAAATATCAGTAGTAGCATCTATTTCTTGACAGAAAACCACAACATAATGAATAAGGTAAAATGATTAAAATCAGTACAAGAACCTACAGAGTTAGCAACATAGGAGAAAATCTATATTTACAAATACAGAGACAGATTAATAAACTTCAACACTTACAGGGATTTTTTTTTAATAGTGTTTAATGCCCATTTTTACTACTGAGGTACCAAAGGTGATGGACATTGTTATTGATTTGATTTATTTACGGATGCTCTTTAACATATCAGGTCATCAACATCCCATTCTATTCAGGGCGTAAAATGGCCGACAAATTTTGCTCAGAGGCCTCTTCTTTCAAGCTTGAGGTTCTTTTTCGTGCCGTAAATGTATGACACAGGACCCATGGCTTTACTTCCCTTCTGAAGGAAGCTATACTTAGGATTTTTATGCCCAAAAAATCCATCATTCCTGGCTGGGTTTGAACCCGCAATCTTGGGTTTAGAAGGCAAGTATGGTTACCACTACACCACCAGGACCGAATGGTGATGGACACTGAGAATATAGGTGATGAACTGATAAATTGGGAAAGTATATTTTTAAGAAAGGAAACATTTCAGGCCTATGTTGAAGGTACCTCCCCAGCATTTGCCATTTATGAGGAGTGAGGAAATCTTGGAAAAAATCGCAGTCAGAGAGGATGGTCCTGGTGGGAATCAAACCCCAGACCTCCTGCTCATGAGTCACACCTTAATGACCTCAGCCACTCATGGCGGTACTTCTGGGGATGAAAACATAAACTTTAAGTTTGTCATATCTCTGCCAGAGCAGAATATGCATCCTCAAAGCATAACAAATTATCCAGCAATCAACATAAGTTGAGGATGTGGACAACAATCTGCAAAACATGTATAAATTTAAACAAGTGGAGCCCATAAGAATGTGTAGTTCTACTTAGTCATACAATAATCTTAATTATTAATGATAGAGCTAGATTCTTTTTCAATATCCTTGAATTAAAAATTTACATAAATGAATATAGATGCCACAGCTAAGCCATACTTAACTTATTTTTGAAAAGCCTGAGCAATAGTTTAGGAGAATTTAATATGGACAATAAGTAATATTTCAATGCATCATATATATCTATCATTCTCTGAACAGTAGGGAGTAAAGACACCACTGAGTTTTAGCGTGCAATAGCAAAATAACTATGCAATTTCATAACAGTGGAGTCTGTGTCTACATTCAAAACCTCACTTTCTTCCTGTATTGTAGTATGCAGTATGTATATGAGCTACCTATCAAATTCTGGTTAAGAGAATCTTTCAACTTAGTAAAGATGTTGTTCCCTGGCTTTTGTTTCATCCCGCACATTTGTATTAGTATTATCCCAGCCAAAAGCTATGCATTTTTCTGCTATTTCCAGATATTTTAAAGTTTCATTAAGATAATTTGCTATTGTTTCTGAAATTTCATTTGGCACAGTGTTGCAATTCAGCTACTTTTGTTTGGATACCACCTACATGATAATCAAAATACTGTATTATTATGGGAACACTTTATAGTTTCAGTGGCTATTGCCATCAGTGCATATCCCAAAACAATTTATATTGTTCAAACTTTTAACTGTAATATACACAGAATGTGGAGCTAGAACCTTATTTATTATTGTTTCAGTTTTTGCTCTTGTATAGATAACTTATTTTGCTATTTCAAAATGTGAATAAAGAATGCAGTCCATTAAATGGTAAGAAGAATTATGATGCTCGTTGTGGAACACTAAAGTGGCTGCTGCTTGCACCTTCTGCATGAACTTTGAGGAGTAGCAAAATATTCCTTTATATCTGATGTCCCACAATCTCTGACTTCTTTATGCTGTTTGAATTTCAAATCAACCTCCAAATCTTTAGCAACTGCATAAAATTATAACCAGTCTTAGCCTTACTTACCTTTAAGCACTGATAAAGCCTACTTTAAAATACAAACTATGGGCATCTAATGAAAGTAGCTTAATTAAAAATTGCTTATCTTTATTGGCAATAGACAGATACATTTCCATTGGGCTTATAAGATATTCTGGTTCATTTTCACTCTGCCCTTTTTTTGAAAGTTTTGTATTTTCCTTCAAATTTGTCCCTAAATTTATACAGACTTTTGGGCATTATTCAGTATTCACTCACAATCTGATTGAATATACATTCAATATATTTACATAAATGAGCATTATAAAACAGGTGAACTTATCTAAAAAGAATATACCTGATATCATCAACCTCTCACTAACCACCAAGTGAACAATCAGAACATCACTACACATGCAGCAAGAACTAAGAAGCTTGAGAATCACAGATAGGTAGTGTTACTCATGTCAGTCCAAGTGCATTTGTCAACGTTATTGCCAACATTATTACTTTTTTAATCTAAGAAAAAGATCCAAAAATCTAATATATACCTTCTTTAACAAAAGTGCAAACAAACATCAAAATTCACCAGAATTGTTGCTATATAAATGTTAAAAATTCCAGAAAAGTCGCTCATCACTTTTAAGAAGATTTTGTCATCAAGATAGTCAAAATCTATTGGATTTAGCAACTTGTCACTAGAGCTGGCACTACTGATTGGAAGTCTAAGCTAATACATCATGCCAAGCCATGCCAGGATAACAAACAGTCTTTGAATAATTTCCCTGAATTATTATATTCTTACTCAAACCCAATGTCAGACAGATAGCAATAGCATGAACTTTTTAGTAGGAGTCATAAATACTCACTTTATTAATGAACAATTTCATTAAAAAAAGATACTAAAGTAAGAAATTTTCAAATGCAGGACATTTTGACACATTTCCCAGACATTTTGATATGGGATCAAAATGTAAGATTTATCTGGGAAATGTAAGATGTGTGGTCACCCTAGTATAGAAGGATCTTAGGTGAGTTATTTAGAATAGGGAAACCAGGATCTCTGGTGTAATATTTTGGAAATATGAAGCATTGTGGTAATAGTAATGTGATAATTAAAAATTAATAATTCACTTCAAATGTTTTTTTTGAAAGATACTGATTGTTATATCTCATTAATATCTCAATAGCATGAGATCATAATTTAATGTTACCACATTTTGCAGTTTTACAGATGATTGAATGGTAATGTATTTGCATAGTAATAGGAATGCAAATGTTAACAGCAAAATTGTATTCTACTTTTATCCAACCTTTGCAAGAGTCTAATTTGAATTAATTTATTTCTTATTTCGTAAAGACTTGAAATGATTGATTTTGTCTAAAATAAACCATTTTCACTAACAGAATTTTTTCTGTATTTTTCATTTATAATTCACATTTCACTTCTGTAGCTTAGTATGGATTCAACAAAAAAATGTTAATGCACTCATATTTTTGGTACATTTTTTATATATTTATCACATCATATTGAATGTTCTGTTTAGTTCTGATATTTCTCTCTTCTTCTCCAATTCCATCTTTGTTATTTATAATTGTTTTTAATATTTAGCTAAATTTTCTTCAATGTTGATGTTAACTTTAGTTCTGCTGTTAATGACCATATATTCAGTTTTGTCATTATTCATTATAAGCCCCATTAATTCATAGTCCTTTCTTAATATTTTAATCATATGTGCTAAATAATAATAGTTTGGATTGTTACTATTTTATCATTCATCCATTGTAAATTAAGATTAAAATAATTAATTAATTTTTTTGATAACTTTGTTTGGCATACATTTCATTTTCATAGTTTGTGGGTAATAAATCTTATAGTAATATAAGAATATTCTGTGGCAATTGTAGTGTTAAATTCTGATTTTTTGGCAAAGATAGCTTAAGATGAAGAAATATGTTTTTCAGGATATACAAACTACACCACTTCTGGAGGCTGCACAAGAAACAAGGACTCAGTTGAAAGATGGTCTTGTAACATTGGCAGAGAGCACAGAAAATTACCTTTACAGACCATTTTCAAACCAAGAAGCTGGAGCTAAGACAGTTGTTAACAGCAAGCTAACTCTCCAAACACATGCTGCTCAAGAAGCACCTGCAAGTAAGTAGCATGCCTCTTTAACTTATCTGAATGTTTCATGGTAGTAGCTATATGCTCAAGGAACACAGGATTTTGCTGTAAGGAAAGTTGTTTGTGATATCTGGTAATGACTTTCACTTAGTAAAAACTGTATCTTCATCACCAATCACTAAGCTATAACCTTGCATCTATACTAAGGGTGCTAAAAAATGTATACACATTTTTACAGTAGATAATCTATTTAATATATTTAAATGTTGGACGGAAAAACAACAGTAATTTGTAGTATGATGTTCTGTAAACAGATGTGACTCACATACATTATGATAGCATTGCTACATGACAGGTAAATAAACAATGAACAAATGAAGTCAAGATTACCAACTGGCCCAGATACCGAACATGATACGCATATCCATCTTACCCACCATACACTCTATGGAAATGAGGAATTTTACTTCCAACAGGATTGTACACCACCACAGTATACCTTGATGGCAATCTTCCAAGACAATGGGTAAGTTGAAGGGGTCTGATTGAGTTTCCACTGCATTCTCCAGAACTAAATCTGTTGGACTTCTACCTATGGGGAACTCTTAAGGATGTTGTATACCATAGAAAACCAGCTACACTGGCAGCACTTCGGGAAGAAATTGAAGGCATGTGCTGCAGTTGCTGAGAACACTTTTGCAACCTTTGCTCAATAAGTAGTTCAATGTACTCAGAAGTGTATTGACTCAGATGATGGACATTTTAAGCAAATTCAGTTTGTATGTTAACACAGGTTTTTCTTATCTTGAAGTGTGTATACATTTTTTGGCACCCTTTGTATTTTCTCTAAAGAAGGCTCTTTATGTATAGCCATATCTATTTTTTCCCACTCCTTATAGGCTTCCCATAATTCATACAGAGCACAAACAGGATTGCTAAATACTCAAGATGAACCTAAGAAACCAAATCATACTAGTAGTTTAATGCATAATCTTACCTGTTTTTTTGTCTGCATATCTACTTACTCTCATTGTGCAGTGTTCCTAATGATATTCACAATGCTCAGAAGAAATATGTAAATGCTGACAGAGAGAGATATTCAAATCCAGGCTAATATTTGAGCTATTATTAATACAATAACCTAAATAGATAAGCTCTGATACAAATACGAGTATGTACAATCTGAATCATATTAGCAGGATTATTTACAGTTTCCATGACATTAACACTAATTTAAGTTTTACTTTGTATTGCTGCTGACAGCTTTTGATTGTTTATCATTGCATTTTACAAGATCAAAAAATATTTGCATGGAACTATCAAAGAAATTAATAATTCACCTCTTATGAACTATTTCAACTATATGTTTTATCAGTCTCTCTTGTGAAAATACTCTTTCCAGATATGTATTCCAGTTAGGTATACTCAATCAAAAGTTTACCAAATCAAAAAAATTAGTTGCATCATCCCCTGCATTCTTAGAGACAGTCATCCATTTTTCAGCATTTTTTAGTTTGTCATCATTATTGACAATGGCTAATGCATCCTTTAAAATGAAAAATTTATCATACAAATCATCTATGGTAATTATTATAAATAGAAAAAATGCTTTATGGATACAATATCTACATAAGTACAGTGAAACCTATGTATTTTGGTGTTAGGCAACTCATTATATTGGACATCTTTTTCTGAAACTGGATAAATTAACATGTCTAGTAGGTCCTCTGTTGGACAGAAGCTGGAAACCTCTTATGATCAGAGAGTTAGAGAAATATGCTTTTATACAGTTAGCCACAAATATTAAGAACTTTTTTTGGACTAGAACATGATATTGAGAGACAGTGGGCATTGCCAAAAATTAATAAAACAAACCAGTGTCTCTTAACAGATTTATTTAATAAGCAGTGACTATAATGGGTACCTAAGTCAAAATGACCGTAATTTTATCTGTGTGATTTAACATTTACAGTGATTGCATAACTTTTTCTTACTACTAAACTTAACTTTCATTTTACTTTTATTAAGCATTGTCATTTTCTTTAAATTATGTACATTGTATGATAAAAACCTACTTCCTTCTATCATGGACACCTGGCTAAATTAGACAACAATACTTTATTGAACCATATCTGTCCAGGTTAGAGAGATTTCACTGTAATATGCACAGTAGAATGCGTTACATTAGAGTGAGAGGGATAGAAAAAGGGCATTTATGCTCTCTTTTCCATAACTGCAGAGAAATAGCTAATATAATCTACCTGGCATGTACTGAGTGAAGTGAAAAATATTTTTATTTAATTCAGTGAAAGTATAGCATCTGTTTCTAGTGATCACACATGAATGAGAGGGGGAAAAAAAATCAAGCCAAAGCATAGCGTTAGTTGTGCCAATAAAGTTGCAGTATTTAAGTCAGGGGTATTAGTTGTATCTGCAAGAATGTTATAGTGCAAATAATGCAACTATTATTTAGATTATAAATGAAATATGCATTAGATAAACATTGCCAATCTAAGAAACACACTGTTGCCATTCAAGTAAATGAATTTCTAGTAGCTACTTTAGAAGTAGCATTAAACTGCGTTAAACAAATGAAAGATGTAAAAAGAGCAATTATTCTGGACACAGTGAAGGCATTCATGAAATGTAACATCCCAATTAAAGAACTTGATCAACCTGCTATTGGGAAGTGAATGAACAAATATGTGCATAGTTCTGGCGAAGTGCCCTTTTTTATAGACTCAGGCAACATTATGGAAAATTGAAAAAAGAAAAGGTAAAGAAGTTTGTCTATTGCAACAAACCTATTGATAAAAATGAAACAAGAACTCATATTGCAACTTCAGTCCTTCTTGGTGCTGCAAATTGTA
Source organism: Metallyticus violacea (assembly GCA_030762175.1). NCBI lineage: Eukaryota > Metazoa > Arthropoda > Insecta > Mantodea > Metallyticidae > Metallyticus > Metallyticus violacea. Next base: position 91,303,819 of record CM060830.1, on the reverse strand, counting down.
CTGTGCCATACTTGATAGCTTACAGAGTTATAACATTGAAGGAGATCATATTGTTTCTGTTGAACATTGAAAGAGAATATATTATTTTTGTTGTCACAGATTTGGCAAGGTATTTGAGTGTGTTCACATTCTGTGGCAGCTTACAGAAAATTTGAGTAAATCATGTTCAGTTTGAATACATAATGTTGATAACATCAGTAGTGTCTTTGAAGATATAGTTGGTATTGCCAGAATATAGCTTCACAAGTGCAATAAAGGAAAGATATGACTTCTCTGATGTAGCTATTAATGTCAAGAGTACCTGTAATTTGTACCAGTCATTGAGAATGATACTCAATTACATTCACACTATCATATCTGCTGTTCAGCCAACAATGCATGATGAATGATAGCATTTTAATGCGTATATAGCAATCATTGCAGTCCAAGTTAAAGTGAAACTCATTCAAAAACATGACATGTTGCTGTTGTCCACCAGTCTATCTGTCAAGGAATTCCATTGAAAGGAATGCATTCAGCATATCTGCGTAACAAACAACAGCTTGATGCAGTGCTCTACCATTGTGTTAAAACTTATGTTGAAGCTAATCCAAAATATTCCATAAGAAGTGGGCATGAGATCAATATGGTATGAGGGGGAAAGAGTGAGAAAAGTAATTTGGAAAGAGATAAAAACAAGAATTGAGGATATTGAAAAACAGAAAATATGGGCTAATCTTAATGCCAAGAAATCTCTGAAATAGCATACTAAAAATGATTTTGGAAGAGAAAGATATATTGAAACCTGTGATAAGGTAGGAAGGGAAGGAGTGGCATAGTTCAGAATTTATATAAGTGGAATAAGAAATGGACATATTAAAGGGATATATCCTATGTATGAAGAACCAGATAGTGCTTGGCATTATATATTAGAATGTAAACAAACCAAAACCAAGTTTTGGAGGGACAGTTCCTATTACAAAAGTGGGAAAACTTACCAAATGAAATAAGAGGAGTAAATCTAAAATCAGACAAAAATATTAAAAACCTTGGAAAATACATAGACAAGGTGGGCAAAAATGGTTGAGCAAGGTGGGAAAGACAATTGTAATTAATTGTAATGGGGTGCAGAAGGAATGCAACTTCATAAAGTTAGAGTGATTAAATGGAAAATTTAATTGTTTTAATAGTAGTAGGTTATATGTATTGAGAATATGGAAATGTAAATTGTTTACTTTGATTTTAAGATGTATATTTGTGAAAATTGGTTCTATTAAATGAAAATCAAATAAGTTGTAAAATCTATCAATGAAGTAAACCTTCAAATATTCTATTTATTAAATCCTAGAAAATTCTAGTTAGGTAAAGTTAAAATAATTGTAAATTTATTTATGTAAAGATATTAGTAAATAAATTCATTCATTCATATATTGAAGCTGAGTGTTTCATCATTGGCAGGCAGAAGAGAGATCTGTACCCTGATGATGTTAGCATATTTCATGCTCCATTGTTGAATTTTTTATTCCTCTGGTTCTATGCAGCTTAATCTTTCCATATTTACTTCACTATCATGACTTCATGTCCTATGTTAGTAGCAACAAAAATCTACCTTCATGCAAGCCAATCATTAATTTCTGTTTGAATGCTATCATTTGTTTATATTGTGCCCTTTTGGTGTTGGCATGGCATTATGACTCGAATAAATGTTTACTGCTTGTTAATAAGCTCTGTTTATATGTAAACACAACAGTTCAGAGAGCAAACTAATCTCAGGAATGTACAATCATTTTGCATCTATAATCATTTGTATATCATTACTTCATGTTTCCTGTTTCATATGCTAACAGCATCATTCCTTCATGTAGTTGCAATTTTCAAAAACAGTGGTATATTTATGGTACAACTATGTCCATATGTAATGAGATTGAAATTACTCAAATGTCAGTAATAATTATAAAATGCCCTTTATGATACAATTGTGTAATCTGCTACTCCATGTCTATTGATTAAGAGTCTTGAGATTGATTAAAACAAAACTTTTAGTAATATTTTTTCTTGAATTGTTCCTAATTGTTACACATTCATTTTATTTTTATACAGTTTATCTTGCAAGTCACTTTTCAGTTCAGTATGGAATGTTATTATGAATTTTTACAACAAACTTACTTTGAATGCTGCTAACAGATAAAAAATATATGCACTGTTTTGCAGGTGGAGCCAATCTGCCCCGATCACTAATGTTTCAGCCTCCTCATTTGGGTAACACTAAGTCTAGCAGTGCAGCCAACATCATTGATGCCCTGCATAAGGCACACAATGCAATGCCTGAACAAGTTGGACCAGATGCTGCTGCTGAGGTAGCAAATCTTGTGCGAGTTCTTCGTCATAGCTCCAAGGAAGATATTCTCTCTGTTTATGGACAAGCAAAGGCTGGTGCAGGCATCAGAAACAAGAAGGCAGCCAAGTGAGTACTTTACCCTGTACCTGTCTATTCTGATTTTTAACACAATAAAATATGCTCTTCAGTTATATTCAGTGATATGTAGGCATTAGGGGCGATGCTATTTTTAGCATAATTTTCTTCATATGTGTCCATAAAAATTCACTCAGTACTTGGTTGCATTGTTATACTGAGGAATTAGCCCTTAATATGCTCTTTTGTTATAAATAACTATGTTAACCATAATACATTATTCTTTCCCTCCTTTTTTGCCTTTGTTGGTTAACAATCTGTTTCAATATTGATCTCTTTTTATTACAGCTGTAATTCTGCAGTTTAAAGACTTGAATTTCAATAATTGAGTTTTTTATAGTTAAAATGAGAAAAAGAGCTATATTGACTAGAACTATTAATCACAACAGTAAGCCATTTGGCTGCATTGTTAGTTTAATTAAAACAGTTTAAACAGTATTAATGTTATGAATATTGAGATAAATTCAATAGATCTCATATATAAATAAATGTTTTACTTCAAAGTAAGCATCTTGAAAAAGGTTGCAATAGAGCAATTTGGATTCAATAAAGTATTGGACCATTAGAAATGGAAAAATATGATGTGGGCTAATGAGTCAAGGTTTCAGAACCATAGGTTAGATCACTGAATATATACTTTTAAAGAACAAGAATTTTCACAGTGAATGTAATAATAATTAGTAAAATTTACATTATCACTGAAAATATGTCCACTGTTATTCAGAGAATGAGCATTGAAAGCTGACCTAAAACTGGTTAAGAGATATGGAAAGGTAATGATGCTTGGGGTTGTATTGGTTACATTGAAGTGGGAGGTTTGATGAGAGGGCAGAGTATTTTGATAAAGGAGCTATTTTGCCATTTGGGGCTCAACTGATTGGTAGAGATTTGTTTCTGCAGCAGGACAATGAATTAAATACATGCTAAATTTGGTAAGAAGTATCGTGTAAGGATAAAAGAATTTTCATGAGTTCTGCAAGTACATAATGATTTGACCCTTTCAGTTACCCCTATTAGGTTGTGAGAAGAACTAGACCATAAAGCAAAATATATCTGCAATTAGTTGTGAAAAGCTTTGGTAGTGCTTTTGGCAAGTATGGGGATTTAGGAACACCAAGGTATTGGAAAAAGTAAGCACAAGAATGTTATGTATTGTGAGCAAGTGGGAGACATGTAGATGGGCAAAATGTTTATTTGAACAGTGTAACTATACAAAATATTCTTTTAAAATATTTGAGGCATGAATTGCATTATAGTCTGTTCAGTTTGCAGCCATTTGTATATAGATACATGCCTAAGTTTGCATTTGATTAAAAATATATATTACTTGAAATATAAATACTCTGATATCTGAGAAATTGTAGTAATTACAGCTCATTAAAAGTGCTCTTTAGCTTTTTGGTGTTAGTGTGCATAGGAATATTAGGAAATAGGTTAAAATATGATGAATTAAATCTCTTTATATACTTGAGATAATACATTAATGCAGATATTTGGAAATCACTATACAGCAAGCTATTGCTATATGGAATAACAAGTTTCTAATGTTACTTTGTTTACAGAAAACTATTCCTGGATGCACTGCTTCGCACTGGAACTGGAGATGCAGTGGAGGTTGTGGTTGAGTTGCTAAAGAACAAGGAAATCACTGGAAATCTAGCACATCTGTACTACATGCAGCTTGCATTTATCAAGCATGTCTCTCTTCCTGCATTGAGTGCTGCAGTGGTAAGTTTTTTCTTACATTTTAGTAAAAAAAAATCACCAAAGTTAAGCAAATGCAGAAATTTCTCTGAAGGCTTGTATAAATACAAATTCCAAGGTTATAATGCTGCTGTGGTCATTCTTAACCATACATTCTGATTAACCAAAAGGAAGAAGCTGATAGACTCTATACTCTTACGATTTAGAAATTCATTCACAAGAACTAATACAGAGTTGCAGTATGTTTTCTGTAATTTGGCCCTATTAGGGCCCAAGGAATACAAGATTAGTGAAAACAGAATATCATTAAAACCTTCTAGTAGTTACATAAACTTTTGATTTAAGAACCAATGATAATCCTTTATCTGCTGCTATTATTGTTTTACTATATGTTGCCAATGTTACATGCTCTTATCAGAATTTTATATCTGCTCAGAGCATTACTTATCACTGGACCTAATTACTGTATTAGCAAGCAAATAAAACCTCACCTCACAGTAAAACCTCATAGATTTTGGTTTATAAATTGAAAAACAAAAGAGTTAACAGAATTTTTTTAATTTTTTGAAAAAAAATCAGTGATTTTTACTTTTTACTTCATTTTATATATTATTTTAAATGTTAATTTATTATACTGAATGTGTATGTAGTTATTTTTTACATCTATTTTGCATTTGTAACATAATTAATTTTTACATTTTTATTTGAACATAGCATCTATTTTGTTATCCACATTACAGTGTGCCTCTTTCATTACAATTAACAGAGATTTCACTTGTACTTGTATGCATCAAAAATATAAGTGTGAGAATGATATCTTACAAGTTTTTTATCTGTCAATAAAATGTCTGACATTGGAGGACCTATGTTCTGCACAAATGCTGATGTATACAGAAATGACAGTGCCAGCACTTAAAATGGCTTTCTTATGACTATTGTACTTTTTCCTCAGTCTTTGCTGGACCAACCGGATGTGCCTAAATTGGCATATCTGGGTGTTGGATCTCTTGGAGGTCGCTATTGCTCTGCTCACATTTGTGAGGGAGTTCCTGAATTTGATGCCTACCTTAATCAACTTGCTAGCCACCTTGGAAATGGAAAGCCCAACAATTGGGATGATGAACTCAAGGTAAGGAACCTTTAGTTTCCTGTAGTTAATGTAAATCTTAGATATTCTACAGAACATAATGTTCAATGAATGAATGAATGAGAATGTTTAACACCCATTTTTGCTACAGAGGCACCATAGGTAATGAACACTGATGATACATGAGGTGAAATGATATATTGGGAAAGGGTTTATTTTTAAGGAAGGAAACATTCCAGGCCTAAGTTTAGGGTACCTCCCCAGCATTTACCATTTATGAGGACTGAGGAAAACCTGGAAAGAACTTCAGTCAGGGAGGACGGTCCTGTCAGGATTGGAACACCAGACCTGCCACTCATGAGTCTGTACCTTAACAACCTCGGCCACCCGTGGCGGTCATAATGTTCAAGACAGCTGTCCAACATGAAGAATTCATATGTGTTGATATCAAGAATGACAACAATAACAATAATAATAATAGATAAAAGTGATTGAAATGACATTAAATTTTACACTGATAGTGTTATGCTATGTATGTCCTTCAACCCAGCTGCATAATCTTTAAGAAGAGTAAATGGTAATGCAAGGCTTAAAGTATGAAACTTCATGATATGTATTTATACCTTTGAAGGAATCCACACAGTAAAACGAAAATATAGCTTCTTTGTTTATTAAAAAGTTGATGATATGTATTTATGCATGTTAAATTACACTATAAAGTTTCTATTAAATTATAACTTGCCTTTGCTTTAAGGAAAGAAATTTTGAGTTAAATATGGAAAATTTTGGTATGATGTTGGCATATTAATCTACAATTGTGATAGTGGTTGTGTAATGGAGTACTACAATTTATTTATGTCTGCAGGTGGTGGCAACTCTTAAAGCCCTTCATAATGTCCACCATTTGAATGATGCCGTTGCAGAAAAAGTGTCAAAGATTGCGCTAGATGATACCGTATCCACAAGGGTTAGAGTGGCAGCACTGGAGTCATTACAGAGTGATGCTTGCAGGGTAAGCACAGTAAATCCTAAACACTATTGTACAAGGGTGATTTTTAAAGCAAAGAGCTTTTAGCTATAAAGATGTTAATTGTTACAGTCAGAGACTGGCAATTTAGGCATTATGTTATATTTATTGCATTAAAATGACAGGCAAAAAGATTATAAACAATAAAAATAGGTTAAAAAAGCAGCATAGAAAAATATATATTAAGCTTATACTGACTATTATTTTCCAGATTAACTAATCAACGTATTTATGATGAATTAGATAAATAAACAAAAAATAGTTGACAGTGAAAGAAAATATCATTGGATAATAGCAGTCAGCAGTAATAATACCATTATACTTCATGTAGTTTAAAATGTGGAATATGTTTGAAGAGCCTTCACTCCCCTCATCAACTGTAGGCTGACTGACACCATCTGATGATAGTAGAATTAACTTTTCTTAACGATCCATTTTAAATAATAACACATTAGTTAGATTGGTTTCCCAAAATAAATTAGGCACCAAGAATTTTCAAATCATTCCAAAAATACAGTACCAAATAACAAGAAAGCTCAATTTAATTGCGAGGACTGTAATCAAGTATATAGAATAAATTAAGAGAAATTTAGAAATTTGAACCAAAGAACACTGCAGGAATATTTAATACAAAACAGACTGAAAAATCAGCAGTTGCAGCACATTTATGGCCTAAAAATCACATTAAAAAGAATATAAATTATTAAAGACAGTCCAAGAGTCTAACAGATCTATCAATGAGGAAAAAAATATTTTACCATAAAAAAAAGACCATCATGAACTTTGAGATTCCATCAATGGAATGATTGGGAATTCTTATTCTGCCATGACCAGGGACATAAGTTGGTCCACATCTGATGATGAAAGAGAATTCTCTTGAAACATGTCCTATGTTTTAAACAAGTAAGTGAAGTATAATTATGTTACCATTGTCAGCTGCTATTATCAAACAGTATATTTATGTTAGCATTGTGGTGGATGTTTAATTGTTATTTTAAAGTTATAAACAAATTTATAGCTATAATTGACAGTAAAATAAACTTTCTAACGTGTATTATGAATTCATATTGGCTTACTGGTTACACATTGCAATCATTTTTTTTTTAAAGTTTTCTATGATTATGTTATGTCTCCAGTTAGATAACACAGTATTTATTTGAGAAAATTATCACCCACCATCCACAAAAGTTACTGGGACAAATCTGAGGCAGTACTACATAGAAGATCCATTTCATTTTCATATTATATAATTGTCACTCTGTAGAATTTGTGGTTGCCAGGTTTTGTAATTTTATAGATAGTCTATGAGCACAATACTCTGAGCATCCTAGAAACAGTTTCTACTGATGGAGCACATTTGGCCTAAGAGACCTTCACCCTTTTGAATTGCTACTTTATCCCTAAAATGTATTGAATCAACAGTGATATAACATCACAGAAATTTGGTTGAATTGTATTTAAGCATGTCCAAACACTTCTAAGAAATGTTTATTCAGATATGCTTCTGATCAACTATTAGCAAATGCAGCACTCATTGCACTGAGAGCTTCTTCATGCATTAATGTTTGTGCAAGATGTTCCAAACATGATTTACTGGGATATTAGCAATAGCAGGAAATTCAGTACCTTCATTCATCAATAATAATTAATTAGGCATTGTGGATATTTGCAATATTTTTCTCAGTCATTGAAACTATTGACATCCTGAATGTGTAGTCGATCCTGGTGGTGTAGTGGTAATCATACTTGCCTTCTAAACCCAAGATCACGGGTTCAAACCCAGCCAGTATCAATGGATTTTTTCGGGGCATAAAAATCTTAAGTATGGCTTCCTTTGGAAGGGAAGTAAAGCCGTGGGTCCTGTGTCATACATAAAGAACCTCAAGCCTGTAAAAAGAGGCCTCTGAGCAAAATTTGTCGGCCATTTCACGCCCTGAATTGAATAGGACGCTTATGACCTGAGATGTTAAAGAGCGTCCATAAATAAAACAAATTAACAATCCTGAATGTTCCTTATCAAAATGGAAGAATGGTATTGTTTTTATTTAGAAGCCCATTTCTTCACTGTAGAAAGCTAGGGTGAAGAGTCTTTCAATCAAAATGGAATCAAATTCATTTTTATGTTGATATTAAACCTTTTGAAACAAAGTGTTTTATCAGTGTACAATATTTGATTTCATCCATTTTTTTTGAAAAACTCTACATCATGTTTATTTTGGTTGATCATAGCAACCACATTAATGAAAATGTAAGTTTGAAATTTTATGGTATGCACCTAAAGAGAAACATCCTTATTATTTGATACAACCTACGTGATCTCTGTGTCAGGTTGAAAACTTCTTGAACTGCCCTTGTATATGGCAAGTTGTGGAAAATATAAATCTGTATTTTAATGAAATTCAATTTTGAAATAATTTTAAAATGTTTACTTCTGGAACAAAGCTATCTTTTGGAAATATCTCCATACTTTAAAGCAACTTTTGTACAGTAAATAATGCAATTTTATACCATTGAATAGCTGCACCCACCATCAATTTATACAAAAATTGAAAAAATTAAGTTCATGAAAAAATGCTGAGATGTTAACCTTCAAAGTGGACATATCAAGTGAATAGTTGCATCCACCATCAAAACATAAAATAAGTGCAATAAAAGGAAGAGAAAATGTTTTTGCATTGTTTCATTTGGCAGTATTTATCTTTGCAGGTTAAGGACAAATCAGTGGAAATCTTGGAGAACACACAGCTGGATTCTGAAATCAGGATCAAAGCTTTCCTGGTCCTTGCATCCTGTCCATGCTCTAAATTAGCCAATAAACTCAAAGAAATTCTGGATCATGAGCCTACTTACCAAGGTGAGCCTTGTATTCTGAATAGTACTTGCACTACTTCTATGATAAAACATTCATAAATATATTTTAATGTATAATACTATACAATAAAGATATCATTTCTGAAATTAAATCTTGATTCATTAGCAAAAATCTAACTAGCTTTTCTTAATGGTGTTACAGTTTTTCAATTTTTACAATTTTTCAAAATTGTTGGTTTAATTTCCTGTCAAACTATTTCTATCATATTGGAACTTATTAAGTTTATGAAATTCATTTTCCTTAATTATTTCAGTTCTCTCTTGAATATTTAACTGAGAGTTACTATGATTATGCTTCTGTTACAGTTGGTTCATATATTGTCTCTTATCTTCGTAATCTCCGAGCATCAACCAACCCTGACAAAGCCAAAGCCAAAGCAGTTTATGGTCATATTCGTGCTACAAAACGTTACCCTGAAGACTTACGTAAATTTTCCCACAATTATGAGCTCTCATACCATCTCAGTGGAGCCAATGTTGGTACATCAATTGAGTCCAATGTTATCTACTCCCAGAAGTCCTTCCTTCCTCGATCAACCTTTGTCAATGTCACCACTGAGATCTTTGGACACTCAGTCAATCTTATGGAGGTAAGTAGGTGTTGAAAGTATGTGCTTACTTTTATAGAATAATACTACTTTTAATTTACATAGAGAATTGTTTTGTGAACATGAGTCAATAGATTATTTCTTGTCGTCATTTAAATTATACTAGTATCCTAGTTGGTAGTAACATGAAGTTTCATGGGCAGCAATATTATGCTCACTCTTTCTGCATTTTCTTTTATTCTCATTTCTTTTATTACATTTTATTTATTTATTTGTTTAATATTTTTCACAAGCAGTAAAATTGTATTCACCATTATATAAAATACTTGAAGTGTCTCAGACATACCTGTATCATTTTGCACAGCTAATGGGAAACTTCCTAGAGTTAAATTTTGTTAATAATGAATATAGCTTGACAAATATTTTATTTTGGAACTCTCATATCACATAAATTGTTTTTATTAGCTACATTTTTGAGGTTACCCTACAAATAACAGTCACAAGGATTAAAATCCAGAATTATTCAAGGCTGCAAACCATAATAAACCATAATAATTATTAATCAACATCTTGCTTAAAGCCTACCTTTGTTTAATGTTTATCTTTAGGATAAATGCATACAAGAGCATACACTTTTAACAACTTTATTTTATTAGTACTTCACTCTAAGGATACATTTGGATATGATATGAGCAATAAATTTTTCATCAAAGTTTTTATGGTTAGATGAAGAATTTACATTTGCAGAATTCTGGAAAAAGAAAACAGAAAAACTTGCCAAGTGTGAACTGTTAGAGATATGATAGGTAAGAGTGTGTATAGGAGATCCAAGAAAGTTATACATTTCCTAAACTTAGGTATTCATTTTTTTTACACTAAACTCCATTTACTTACATAAAAGTAAGACACATTTTGGGAGAATCTCTCTCATCTTCAGTTGCTCACCAAATCGCCGTTACTCGAAGCAACTGAAGATGGGAGAGATTCTCCCAAAATGCGTCTTACTTTTATGTAAGTAAATGGAGTTTAGTGTAAAAAAATGAATACCTAAGTTTAGGATATATTACCACTCCATTGTCAACAGCTTTGTAAGTACAGTATTTATATACAAGCTATACATTATTTACAAATAAAACAGAAGCTGCAATTTTACATATTTTTCACATATTTTATGATTTAGTTGTGCAGTTTTATGTAAATGAGCAAATGAAACTTTCGTAGTTATTTATTAAACCATTTTTAAAACAATGCAAAATCAGTCAACTGAAATAATTGAAAAATATAAAGTTTATTCTGTATAAAACAAAGAAACAATCCAAGGAAAAATAAAATTAACTAACTGAATAATTCTAAAGCCTTACAAACAATAAAAACTGTGATTAATACTGAAAAAGAATTACTTTGATTCATATTAAATTTAGCAATAATCACAAATGAAAGAGAAATTTCCTTAATAATTTGACCTTTTTCATGTCATGATTACTCACAATGTCCACACTGCACCCAATTGCCATCAAAGGATTCATCACATCCAGGGTATATATTGTTTTCAAAAAAGATTGCTGGAATTTTTTAGTTGCTGAAACTGTAGGAGTCTTTACTGAAAACTGAAGCTTATGTGGAACTGATTTTGCAGCCTTTTTGAGCAATTTCATGTTTTGTTTTTCTTGTAGTATATTTTAAATGAAGGGCTAGTCAATGTTTCTACTCTCTGTAAACATCTGTTCCTTTCTTTATATCTATTTAATATTATAAAGCTGTACCTTTTTTCATTAATCAAAGACTTGACTATTACACCATACTCTCGCATTTATATAAGATTTGAAATGCAGCCATTTTATTGCTTTCCATGAGCTGATGATAGGAATTTGAACTTGTGCTAATTGTCAGGAAGATATTTGCAAATCATTGTTTAAGCAATGACCACATCATCTAACTTTTCTTTTGTCAAAAAAAGTTTCATTCTTTTGGGCCTTTTATCAATAAAAATACCTTTATTTCCCCCCGCTTTTTCCCCCACTAAAGCTTAAAAATGCTACTTTGGGCAGCATTCTGGAACATTTATGGTGAAACCTCCATATGGAATGTTTCATTTTAACATAGTAGTCATAAATATACACTTTCTCTTCTAAATTGATTCTCATTCAGAGTAAAGTCTAAACTGAATCTATGCATGCATATGTGCATAGCCCAAAATGCCAGAAACTGGGAAGTAGGAGGGTCATGACAGTGGTTGATTCAGCAAGTGTTCAAGTCTATCCCTTTTTTGGTGAGAGTAGGTTAGACTCTTAAAAGAATTTCCATTAGTAGTAATAAATTAATCTCTTCTGAGTTGAAATATTTAGAACACTCTATATGGTTTCACTTACATGAGATTTACTCAGGACATGTACCTACCTACCCAATTTGTATGAATGATCCAACAGTCATTTAACAGCTGATGATATGCACAAATGTTCCACAAAACATGTCCTGGGGTAAATCTTATTTAAGTAAAACCATTAAGAGTGTTCTAAATATTTTTATTCAGAAGAGATTATTAATGTTTGTTTTGCTGTGTTTTATTCCAAATTGAATTAATATTGAAAGTAATAACTTAATTAATAAATGCTTAATTTTTTATCAATGATATTTTTTACATAATATTTAACCATTTTAAATTTACTACTAGTTGTTGAACTACTACTAGATGTCTGAATCTCCAATTTTTTTTACACTCCCTTGTTTTTTTAACCTTATTAAACAGTTTTTTAATATACTCTGACCATCATTCAGCATATTTATAACATTTTCCAAAATTTCCCAGGAATCCCATTTATACCTTCTGCCTTAATTCTTTCCAAATTTTTAATTTGGTATTCAATTTCACTACTTATAATTTCCTTCTAACCCTCAACTCTTTCCACTGTTTTATTATACATCAACACTTCACTTTTTACAATTTTTACCCCAACCAAGCCTACAAAATACTTTCTCCATTCCTTTTGTGTAATTTTGTTTCATATTTTATTTTTCGTGTAGACACCCTTCATATTTCTTATAATTTTTATCTCTAAATGCTTTCTTAAACGTATCTTCATTTTTTGCTGTTATTCTTCCTGTTTCCTCTCTAGTAAACATTTACTTCTCCATTTCTTTAATATAAAATACTGCCTATCTCTATTATAATTTGTTCTTCTCCATCTATATAAATCTCTAAAAACTTCTTTTGTATCCTCCATTCATTCTTCATTTAGCCAATTTGTACTTCTTTCTCCTCTTTTTTGTTTTGTTACCATCTTCATACGCAGCCTTTTCATCATTAATTCCAAACCCCTTCCCCCTCTATATTTTCTATTCCAAAAACCTCTTCTGCTTCACATTTTAAAAACTGATTTTCTAATGATCTTAATCCTTTCCAAAAAATCTCCCTTACCTCATCCATCCACTTAAATTTTCTTATAAATTTTAACTCCTCTAATGTCTCATCACTTTCATTATTTTCCTCTAAATTTATATTCATTGTTAAAAGAAAATGACTACTACTGACCTTCATCAATAACTCTAACATTGTTAACATTTTCATCCATCACTTCACTACATGGCATATAGTCAACCACAGTTTGACCATTTACATTCATAAATGTAATTTCTTCTCCATCATTTGCTTCTCTAACACCATTAGTTCATTTCACATTGCCAAATTGTTCTTCTCACAAAAATTTATTAATTTAATGCCTTCCGTGTTATGTTTATCACAACTTCTTCTTATCTTTACTTCTGCTTTCGGCAATCATAGTCACTTTCCAAGCTCACAGATCTTATTTCTCTCACCCTAGCATTAAAGTATCCCATTACAATAAACTTCACATTTAAATACTTTATATCATCCATCCCTTGACTAAGTTCAAAAAATAACTTATCATAATATTCAGAAGACATAGGTGGGTTGCATATGACACCCTATACTATTCATTTAAGAACTTTCGAAAAATAGGACATTTTTAAAAATTCTGTTAGAACTTACACAGTGAAGCTTGTTAAATGTAAATTATAATTAATCTGTCGTCTAACACACTCTTATGCTTCACTTACTTTTAAATACAGTGGGACTGGTTTCAAAGAGACATCCTCTCCATCTTCAACCAACTTGATGATTCAAGTCATCACTTCTATTCCTCCTATTATCAACAATGCAACTAATACTACTGCTATCCATAACTGTTTCTTTATAACATCTATGCTCTCTCCTTCATTTATCTATTTCCCTCCTTTAAACCTTCCAATTCTCGCCCAATGAACTTATAAATTATTTCCCAACCTTTTAATGTGCCAGAGTAATGGGTAAGCACATCCACTCTCTTGTACTGCTTGTGTGAGACTCACATGCTCAATACAAGCATTTAAGTATTTGGATGTTTAGTATTGTAAAGATTTAGTTATTTTAACCTTCCTTTTAAAACAATAAATGGTATTGGAAAACATAGTGGCAACAAGAAGAAATTATTGTAGAACCATCATACCATTACATTACTTCATTATAATCTCCTGCCATATTTATTACCTTTGGAAGATGTTGAATATCAGTAGCAACATTGTTTTTATTGATTTTAGCAAATAGGTGCTCTACTTCTTGAAAAATTGCTTCTCATTTATGAAAATACTGTGTTTTGAGTACCTCCTACCCCCATTATATCAATAAATCTTCATAGTAGTAGTAGCGGGTCACCAGGCACTGTCTTGCAAGAAAATGGGGACACAACTGAAAACTTCACCATTTTCTCTGCAAGGAAAAATGAAGATTATGTTCTAGCTACTTATGGGCATTAACAGTCTGGCCCTGAGGAACTTTATGATTATCACATTTTGGATATTGTATGTCACTGTTAATATCACTTTTATAATCTCACATTCTTGACACATTTTGACTCAGGAGATGATGGAATTTGCCATTCTGTGAACTGACAATTAACTTCTAGCTTGCAAGGTTGTGCCTACACTTCATCCAATGCAATGATCCTATCAATGAATGCATCTTCTCTGCTGTAAAAGATAGTTGCTTGCAAGGGCATAATGTTGCCATGAGCATGCATAAGATGATGAGTCAACCTCAGGATGTAATTTTGTGATACCCATGCAAAGATTTCAATATGTACATTTGTTTAAAACTCCACAAAGAGAGAAAGTGCAGAGTGTTTAGTTGAGGAACTGTTGCCGTATGTAATTCCACCAGATATTTGTCTGTATACCTTTCTTTACAGCTATAATTTTGCTGGTACCAATTATCCACTTGGAATGATTTTACCTTAAAAAATTCATACTCGGCCATGGTAACCTTAATGCATTTCAACTAATGGTACTGCAACAACTTTTCAACATTCATGGGCTGAAACTTTATAAATTTCCTCATTTGACCATATTCTGTGCTTTGTATGGCAAATTAGCTATATCACTAGATGTGAGCAAAATGCTTCTGAGGCATGAACTATTCAAAATGAAATTTTTCAAATGTTAAAACATTTTTGTAGCCGTGAATTGCTAAAAGTCAAACAACAATTTTAAAAGTAAACAAAAAAGTGCAAGTAAAAAGAAAAGCATTACTAATTACTTATATCTATTATTGTTGTTGTTGTTGTTGTTATTATTATTATTATTATTATTATTATTATTATTATTATTATTATTTCATAGATGGATAATTTTCCATTTCATGTAATTTTCTTTTAGAAAGAAAGACTTTGTAAACATCTTTATGCTGATGAGTAAGCTCCAAATCTGTTGATATTTGACTTTATGTTTTTAGAAGTTACTTTATTGTGCTGCTGTAATACACTAACTTTGATTGTAACAAAATGCTCATTATGGCTAATTATGTGACAGATGAATGTGAGGCAAGAGAACTTGGACAGGTTTGCAGAACAGTTGTTTGGACCAGTTGGTTACTTCAAGACCCACAACATCAATGATGTGCTCAAGAAAGGCAAGGAGGCCATCGATATACTGGAGAATAAAGTAAAGCAGAGAATGGAACATAGTTTGCGAGGCCGCCGTTCAGTTTCCCATGATCAGTTAGAAGCGGTCAGGCATAATGTAAGTGCTTTCAATGTTTGATGAAATATAGGAACATTTGCTATTATTTGAAAATTAAAGAGCAATTGACTTTCATAATTTGTTCATTTTATATGAAGACTTCTTTATTTTACTTATTATAATGGAGAATCTGGAAAAACTAAGATCACAAATGGCAATATTTTTTTATATTACAGCTATATGTTTAAGTATAAAAAGATAGAGGTTATATGCATTAGTCATGATTATTTTTCATTTATATTTTTTATATATACACAGGGTGTTAATGGATTACACCAAAATAATTTCAGAGAGAGTAGAGATGTCGTGTGTAAGCAATTTGGGATAGTAAACATATTACTTATTTGTTCAAATTTCAAAGCTATGGCACCAAGTTTCTAAATCTTAACATATCAATTCATGTAATTACAACCTTTTAGTTGTTATTGTACTTACCAATCAGAGTCATGTCCTAAGTATGTGTTAGGTAAATTAAGTTTTAGACATCATGTTAGTAGTAGGTTTCTTAGCCATTATATGTTGGTAACACTTTCATTGTTGTTGAGAAAGAGAATAAAATTTGAAAGCATTAAGTAAATTTCATTCATAATCCTTTAGTATGTATATCACAACATTCATATTTAATAAAAAAATAAAATTAATGCCATGCCAAGTATTGAACCCACATTTTGGGGAACATCAGTTTTTGCATAATGCATTATGTCACACAAGCAAAGAGCTCCTTCTAGAGTAGGCTATATAATGCAAGTAGGCAGTTGAATTGAATTGAATTTATTTCTCTTTACATCAACATACTATTTTAAATATTAGAATAAGATCTATGTCTTCATCAATTACATAACACTAACTGACAATATAAAAGTAATACATATCATTATGACTCTATTACAATATTTTAATTCTAAACGCTACATCCAACTTTTATCCTATACTTGTGAGTTACTTATTTCCTTAGAACAATATACACACACTAACACCAGGTTATTTGTAGGTAAAATCCTGTTTCTAATGCTAATTTACTCCCATTTCCTCCCCTATTCAATTTATCAATCATTAACTATACCATTATATCCTAAACTTAGATATTAATTTTTTTACACTAAACGCCATTTTCCAGTAATGACGGTTTGGTGAGCAACTGAAGATGGGAGAAATTCTCCCAAAACGCATCTTACTTTTATGTAAGTAAATGGAGATTAGTGTAAAAAAATGAATACCTAAGTTTAAGATATATTACCATTCCATTGTTAATAGCTTCGCAAGTACAATAACTGACCATTCTTTATCATTCCTTCCTCAACTTCCCTAAATACACTGTAAATTCATAAATTATTATACTTCTAATGTTACACTTCTTCCTACATTTCCTTCCATCCTCTTCCTCCTCATTCTTATCCATTTCTTTCTAACTTTACCTAAATAGTTCCCTATCATTTTTATAACTTTCTCTCCTCTTACAGTTAAAATCTTCCTAACTAAAATTTTTCCATCTAAATGTTCCCCTTTTTTATTTCAAACCTTTTCTCTCCATAACTTTGTTTAATTATAATATAACAAACAATGAAAATCTCTATTGGCTTTTCCACACATTAAACAATTTCCTGTTCCTTTATCATATCCTAACCTTTTTAAATGCATAACTCCAGTTCTAACCCAAGCAAACCCTTCTCTACCTGCCTTATCACATTTTTTTATATATTTTTCCCTACTCCATGTTAGTTTTATTCCCCTATGAAGTCTAAATGAATTCTTTTCACCTAAACTACTAATTATTTCTTGTCACTCAATATCTTCTAATCTTAGATTTATTTCTTTCCAAAATCCTCTGTTTTGGTATTCCCTATTTATCCATAGTTTTCCCAAACCTATATGTTGCAAAATTTCCTGCACTTTGAAATACCATGATTCTTTCCACTTATATTTCTTCTGTATTTAATGATATCACTCTCCTCTAATATGGTAATTCTGAATAAATATTTCATAATTCTTGTGATTATTTTTTTCTTAGTGGAATATATACCTAATTATAGCTGTGCTATACCATTTGAGGATAATGTTGGTAAACCTAAAATCAATTTACAAAAACTTCCATTTTAAGGAGGCAGTTAATAAGTAATCAGTGTTGCACTGTCATATGATTAGTTTGAGATTTGAGGGATTTTTATGGCATTAAATCTTGAAAATGCTGATAATGGGCTGAGGAAAATCAATATTTCTGTGCTTGAAAGGCAGTTTTAAAGATATTAAAAACTAATTTTTCACCCTTTAAAGCTTTGCTTTAACACCGACTTAATAGCATCTGATGCCAAAATTTAACACCATATAACTGAGTTATGCTTAGTTGTGGACCATCCATTGCCTATCTGAAATTGCTTATATACATCATCTCTACACTCTCTGAAAGTATTTCACTATAGTTCATTAACACCCTGTTTACATATATAAAATAATTAAGATCTCTAAGATAAGGTGACAAAAGCTATTTTGAATATGGTAAGCTTAACACATAGTTAGAAATGGTGGTAAGTTCAGGAAAGATAATGGCACATGGAAGGAACAGAGATTGAAATGGTAAGCAAATTTGAGTATTTAGGAATAATGTTAAATAATGATGTAGGGTGACCTAGTGAAGTGGCTTAGACTAAGATGCCAAAAATTATCATTTGGGAGGTCCCAGATTCAGTTCCTGTTAGTATGACCATCCTGACCATGGGTTTTTGTGACTTTCCCTGGTCATTTAGGCAAATGCTGGGGTAGGTATTTACATTCCACAAATTTTCTACTCTCCCATTTCATATTATTTCATTATTGCACTGAAAAAATTGTAAGGATGGCATTACTTTGTTGCCAATAATGCGAAGCCATTTTGTATGTAAAGTGGTGAACAAATATCCTGCAATATTTCCAACAGCTGGTTCTTGTACATTCTCCTTACAGTGAAAATTTCTCACCTTGATATAGCCACATGTTTGGCTACTGAAAGAGATCTTTAAGTAATCTATGTTTCATTGTGACAATTCAAATACATCTCTCAATCAAAGTCCATAATCATTGACCCCATATAAAAGAACTTTTCTCCTCCATTGCATTCATATAGTCCATATATCCATATCCTCATCTCCAAATCTAATAACCTTCTAAAACCCCTCAATATATGCCCTCCATCTTATTC
Organism: Metallyticus violacea; assembly: GCA_030762175.1. Taxonomy (NCBI): domain Eukaryota; kingdom Metazoa; phylum Arthropoda; class Insecta; order Mantodea; family Metallyticidae; genus Metallyticus; species Metallyticus violacea. The sequence continues at coordinate 91,284,889 of CM060830.1, read as the reverse complement.
TTCATCAATTGGTTCCTAATTCCATGTGCCCTTATTTGCTGTTGCCTCTTAAACCAATAATTCAATATTCTCTTCACAACCCCTCTGACACTACCTCTTTCCAACTCTAATAGCCATTTTATCTGACAAGGCATTTTATTCTTTATGATCAAAACAATGGATAGATTATCACACATACAAAATTTAAGAAATTACTTGAAGATCTCATTGGAGGTACTTTATAAATTGTCATGTTAGATAGCTAACCTGTAAAAATATATTTATAAAGTATGAATTATGTTGCCAGTATGTCTTGCTTTTTGATTCACATGTTCCATATTACAGAAAAGTCTAATATTCATATGTGCTTCTTTCAGACTGTGGGACCATACCATACAGAACATCATCATGGTCTGATCTTGGACATGTCTCTCAAACTTTATGGATCTGAACTTGGATGGTACAGCATTCAGAGAGACTATGAGATGACTCCAGAAAAAGTAGTTGATCAAGGCTTAGATCTACTTGATGAACTTATCATTAAGGCCAGAGACATAAATGTAGGTGACACATAACAACATCTACTTATTCATTTATTAATCTTTTATTTATCCTATAAACCAACATAATGTTAAGACACAAACTCGTGAATGGGAGGTCTGCAGTTTTAATCTTGCCAGGACTGAGGTTTTTTCCAGGTTTTCTTGAAAATACAGGGAACTATGCTAAACTCAGGCCTGGAATTCTTCCTTACTCTCAATAAAAATATTTTCCCAATTTATAATTTCATCTCATACATCATTAATGTCCACCATCTATAATGCATCAGTAGTAAAAAAAAAAGTAATTCCAATTAAAAATAAAAGGATCCTATAAGCAGGACTAATCATTTTTATAATTAAATACAATTATTAGCCACAACTAACTATAAAAGTTGCAATCAAACAAAACCATTAATTTTAATTGTCACTAAAGAAATACTTAATGATATACTTCTTCTATGCCATATTAAGAGTATCTGGAAACTAGAACATAAATACATAATGAAGGACAGATTTATTGTATCATTGTATAGTTTTGCTTTATATATTCAAGTATTATGCACATTTTTTTTTACTTTGACTTTGCTTGAAATTATCAATGTGTCCTATATCATTGTACTTTGTACAGGTATATGATTTAAGAGAATGAATGATACATAGAAACATAAAATCTTAAGTATACCTTTTCAAAACATCTTCATGATATTCATTAATTTAATAAAACTGTTATGTTGTTCAGCCATCTGAAATTATCTACAGAAACTATATTTTTTAAATATTAAGGCTTGTGATAGGTATATAATATCAAATCATTATATTTAAATGATTTTTTCAAATCATTATATTAACATGTATAAACTTGGTCTTATTTCAAATGATAACTAATTTTAAGCATTAGTCATGAAGTAAACATTTTTTTGCACATCACGCATTTACAAGTGCTTACTCATATTTTAAAAATTTAATTATTAGATACCCTGAGTCAACACAATAAATATAAAAACCCAATGTTATTAGTTATTGTTTACATTTGTTTTGTTGCAGATTAAACAGAGAGAACATACAACAATCCTGGATTCAGAATTGGTATATCCTACTGCTGCAGGACTTCCCCTTAAACTAGTAGCTGTAGGTAGTGCTGCAGTCCATCTTGATCTTGAAGGCAAGATTGACATAAAACAAATGTATAGAGACCTTGAAAATTCTGATGTTCATCTTAAGGTCGTCCCAAGGTTGGTGTGACTGCCAAACTTTGCCTTAATTATTAAGAGATCATAATATGCTGCAGAGCCAGAATTAGTGTCTGCCTATAACTTACACTGAATCAATTTTGCCATATTAGCACATAATAAAAAAAACATTGACTTTCTCTTGCTCTAAGACACAAATAAACAAACAAATAAATAAATAAATCTACTACTATCTCAATGCTTCTGCTACTCGTATGTGAATCAAATGAATCACATGGTTCATTGTGTTGTTATAGATCTATCAACTTTGTGTGGAAAAACATTATCTGGTCATATCTAGCATGTTCCTCTGAATTTGACATGGAACAACAATTGTAGGTGTTATTAATCTCTTTTGAGTTGAAATATTTAGAATGCTCTTTATGATCTCACATTAGAGTGTCCTAAATATTTCAAATCAGAAGTAATTATTAATGAGTATTTCACTGTGTTCAATCCAAATTGAATTAATATTGAAATTATAGATGTTATATTATTATCTCAAGTAAAAAATAAATGCAAATTCATATTTAGTAGCAGTAGATGAGTGATAGAATGTTCCTTTGCAACAAGAGCTGTGTGCACAGGCTCATTGTCTTGAAGAAGGTGCACATCACAACTCAGCTTTCCTTGCCTTTTCTCTTTGATGGAAGCACATAGTCCATATAGTAGATCAACATAGTATACTTCCCATTTACTGTGGTGTTCCTCTCCTTAAAGTCAATGAAGAGTATTCCTTCACAGTACCAAAAGATTATGGCCTTGATCTTTTTGGTTGACTGAGTGATCTTGGCCTTTAGAGGTGGTGCTTCATAATAGAGGACCATAGTTTCATCTCCTGTAACAATGTTTTGCACAAATTCTCTTTTGCTGCCACTGCAGAGCTCCAAAAATGCGTAATAACAAATGATTCATTGCAGCTTTTGGACTGAGGAAAGAAATCTAAGCACCCATCTTGCACTAACCTTATTCATGTTTAAATGTTCATGAATAATTTGAAGGACTATTATTTTAAAAAGGCCCAACCTTGCTGCTATTTCTGTAACTTTGAGCTGCCGGTCTTCCATAATTTCTCCTTCCATAAGAGAGATGTTTTCAGGAGTGAGTACCTAAGAGGGCCAACCTGCATGCTCTACATCTTCATTGCTTTCTCGACCCATTCAAAAAAGTTTGGCCCAATCTTTTACAATAAAATATGAGAGGAATGCTTCCCCATGTACACCATCCAATCACTGTTTAATTTTATTTGGAGTAAGTCCTTCTTTTGTGAAGAACTTAATAACAAGTCAATGCTCCATTTTGAACATGTCACAATCTTCTACACTAGCCTTCTTTATGCAACTACATCTGAACAACTGAACACAGAAGAGTGGAAGTTAGAGCTGTAATTATTTACTTAACAGATAAGGTATGACACCAGATAAAGGTTTTGCAAATCCTTATTGGCGAAGCCAGAAACTTATGGACCTACCCTCATATATAAACATTGAAAAGTGATACTTCCCAACTCTTGATAGTACAGATTTTATGCAGGAAGATACAAGAGATCATAGGCCAAAAATTCAATTTAACTTTCAAAGAACACATTTGGTACATTTTGGAAGGATAGGGCTTAAAATTGTTCATATCTCAGTAATATAGAACACTTATGGACAAGCATGGAGTGTTCATAGAGATCAACTTACTGCGCATGCTATGTAGAAATGGAGCTCAATGCCATGGAAATGACTGCAATGCTCACTGATAGTTTTGCAAGACATGCATAAGAACATCTCCACAACAAGACTAATATACTATTAATGAAGTGAACTATTTGAGAGTCTACTGTAAAGAGCAATGCAGAGCACATAGTTATTATAAAAATTTGTATTATAAAATTATTATTTAAAAATATTGATGGAAAATAGCTCTCTGTCCATATGGTTATGGTTATGCCAATAGATTGAAGGAAGAATTCTTAATATTGTTTAGTGTTTTTGCAAAATTATCTTTAGTTTATTTTTGTTAATGCCTAAAACCTACCTTCTGTATTTTATAAATATTATTTTGCTATTTATCAAATTTCCCTGAAAATATACCCTCATATAAGCATGAATGGAAATATTTAAAATAAATATAATGAATTTAAACATATTTCTCTTACTAATTGCATTGGAAAGGAAAATATTAAACATATTAGTTTTTAATTAAGATATTTAAGTAAATAATGATTTGAAAATGTAGTTAATTTAAACCTAAAAATTTCACACAAGAACATATATCTATATATGAGGGTCATTTGAAAATTTCTCAAAATGAAGTACAAAAGGACAGCATAGCTTTTTGAAACTATTCTTATTTTCCACCATAGTCTCCATTGACACTAATACACTTTGTCCAGCGATGCTCCAAAGCCTTTATCCCATCATAAAAGTCAGATTCTTCCCTGGCCTGATTTAAGCCCTTCATCTGATGAAAATTTCTTTCCACCAAGGAATTTTCTCAGTTTAGGCAACAGATGGAAGTTCAATGGAGCCAAGTCAGGAGAATAAGGCAAATGTGGCAGAAAAACTTACCCTGATTCAGATTTTCACCATTACAATGGACATAGGTGAGGACTGGCATTGTCTTGATGCAATATACTTTCTTCTTTGATAAACCCAACTTCTTCTCACATATTTTTGTCTTCAATAGATACAGAAGATTAGCATAATATGCTCCAGTGAGAAGATAGTCAATTAGCAGTACATCCTTGGCATCCCAGAAACCAATTCCGTAATCTTCACTGTCAATTTCACAAACTTAACTTTCTTTGGCAGTGGAGAATCATAATGCTTCCATTGTTTACACTGCTGTGTTGCATCAGGTGTGTAGTAGTACACCCATATTCTATCAATGGTCACAAATTGATGCATAAAGTTATAGAATATCTCTGAAAAAGGGTCAAAATTTGCTAAGAGATTTGCACTCTGTTTTGCTTTTGATCCCAAGTCAGCAGTTGCAATACCCATCTTACTGATAATTTTTTCAAGCACAATTCTTTCTTCAAAATATGAAATACATATTCTCTAAAATTCCCAGAGTTTTAGCAATTTTGGACACCTTTAATTGGCAATATGCAGAATCATATAATGCACTATATTGATAATTTCTAATGCCATTACTGATTTTGGTTGTTTGCTCAGTAGGTCATCTTCCAAGTTTTCATGGTTGCATTTTAACTCTGTTGTCCATTTAGAAAGGGTACAGAGCCCTGCTAGAGTGGTTGCCATATCTGTATGAATTTCTGTTGCATTCATATCCTTCTATACCAAGTACTTAATAATAGCATGATGTTAAATATTTACCATTTTTCCCATATACACATGTCTGCACTACAACGAACAGCTGCAGCTAATATAATTCTTGACTAATCCATGTATTACAGCACAGATATTTCTATGGGAGTGGAACTGCATTGGAACTGCTACTGCAATCTGTGGGTTATTCCAAGAACTTCTATATGGCATAGAAGAACTCAACAAGCTCGAAATATAGCAATTTCAAGTATGACTTTATCTTAGTGTTTTATCCTTTTGAAGCTTCTATAATTACTGTTAATCTGTTACATTGCTAATAGTGTTACTTTATTTTTATTTTTCTTTTATATTATATATATATGTGTGTGTATGTAAAAGACAAAATAAAAATAAAAAAGTAACACTATTAACAATGTAACAAATTAACAGTAATTATAATAGTAGAAAAGGATAAAACACTGAGAAAAAGTCACACTTGAGATCGCTATATTTCAAATTTGGGGAGTCCTTCTATGGCAAGAAGACAAATGACAAAATATATATAATACACATCTACAGAGCTTTGTTTGGATGCATGGCCTGCTTAATTTCCTTAGTTTGCCTTTTCTGCACAATACTATTCTGTTTACCACTCCATTTTTCCTCCTCCCCAAGAGCCAGCCAATTAGTTGATGCAAAATCTTTGTGCTGTACAGAAGTTGGAATATTGTGAGACCATGTGTTTCAGTGTTATAGTGTATTACTGCTGTTATAATGCCAAAAAGTTCATATACTTTAGCACACAGAATCTTCATGTGTGATTCCTACGTGATCCTCACAAAGAAATGGTTCATAATCCTGTGAATAGATTTAGGAAATGGATCTGTTCTTACCAAAAGTAAAACACTGGGTTCTTACAGAGGAAGAACTTAATGACATTGGAGAAAAATTAAAGCGAAGTTCAAAGAAATCTCTGAGAAAGCTTATGCAGGAATTAGGAATTTTATAAATCTTGGTTTGGAAAGCCACTAAACTTTTAAAATTAAAACCCCATAAGATAACAGTCATTTAGGAATTGCAACCATGCAGTAATGTGAATAGAGTTAATTTCTGCAATTGGGTGTTGGATAAATGATCATTCTGTTTACTTGCATTTAATTTTTGTACGGATGAAACATGATGTTTTTTACATGGCTATGTAGGGACACAAAATAATAGACATTGATATAACAATAGATATTGGAGTGCAGAAAAATCCATTCTTATACACGAAATGCCATTGTATGACCCAAAAATTGGTGCTTGGTGTGCTGTGAATGCTTACAGAATTATAGAACTTATAGGAAGAGAAATTGTTGCAATTTCAGAAGAAGAAGTAATGAGTGTTAATGAAAATTTTCTTAAAAGGTGTGAGAGATGTGTGGTAGCACAAGGACATTATTTCCACATCTTCTATGATGAAGGTATATGGTTATTTTAGTTATGATTTGCATGATAAATCTATGAGCTTGAATTTAAGGAGCTATGACTATCTTGCTCAACTGGCAAACAGCTTGCTCTCCAATGCCAAGCAAATCCTTGTTAAGCTGGCCAAGTGTTCAAATGAGGGCTCTGTATTTATTATTTGTTTATATACATAGAACAGATATACACACATATTTTTTATTTGATATTTATTCTTATTCCTTGCAGTTAAACTCACAAGTTAATCTTTGTTCATTGCAGTGGCGCTGTACAAGTGGTTGGAGAGCTTGTGGTTGATGGTTATGCAGTTGAGGCTGGTGTGAAAGTTGCCACTACATTGCATACTTCAACAGGCATAGATGTGACAGTGAAAGCTACAGATGGTGTTGGCATAGACATTAAGATGGGACTGCCTGTGAAGAAACAAGATGTTATCAATGTGCGTTCTGAAATCCTCTCAACCATCAAGGAGCCAGGCAAGGCTAGTGTAGACACTGACATCAAATTTAATACTCCAAGGTAACTATTTTAATTAAAAATGCTGTGATATCAGAGGAGGTTTTATTGCACATTCTTGACTAACAGCTCTGCTTAAAGACAAACACATAATAATAGAAATGATGAATTCACTGTACTGTATCAAACTATGAGTATTGATTCCTGCGCTCCATTCCTGACCCATTCTAGTCAATCTAAAATTTTTATTATTACTTTAAGTTTCAACATACCATCCTTGAAAACTGTTGTACTTCTCCATGCAATGCTTTAACATTTCTACTGCTTGCTGGAAGAAGGTTACCCAACCAGTCAAACTATTGCTTCATGACTTCTTAACCTGATGAATATTTCCTACCTCTAAGGTTTTATTTCAGTTTTTTGAACAGCCTGAAGTAGGAGGAAGCTAGATTTGGAGAGTATTCCAGATTGTTCCAACAGTTAAAAACTTGCTTTTTCAATCAATTATAGCCATTGAAACACAAGACTTGTTATGGCTTGAAGCTTTGTTCTGGAAAAAAGTCCACCACAACTTTCTATGATTTCTCTTTGATTACATTTCATAATTTTTCAAATTAAATTTGTATAACAATGACCAGTATCTATAGCTCTTCCCAGCAAATAATCAACCAGAATAACTCATTGTGCTTCCCCCCAAAATAAACAGTATTGTTTTGCCTACTGATGGCTGTTCCCTGAATTTCTTAAGGGGTGAATTTCTTATATTTCTATTCCTTTGCATTTTGATTTCAGGATCACAGTGATGAATCCATGACTCATTCATGGTTACAGACTCATCAAGAGATATCTGTTTTTCTCTCTGAAAATGTCTTAGATATTGTCTAAAAATGTTGATTCTTGATAATTTTTGAGTAGGTTTCAAATTTTAAGACACCTATCTTGCAGTATTAATTTTTTAATCTCTGGCTCATTAGTTTAAAAAGCATATACATTAGGAGATAAAGTTTATGTTTTCTCCACTATATTCCTTATTCCAAACCTTTGAAAAAAAATCACACTTGAAATAATTTAACCTAAACAATATATTTAACTTTGAAGCCTGGGCCACAAGCATTTGAAGGCTTCATGTTATCTATTAGGCATAAAATATCTACAATGAAACAACTTTATAGATTTCCAGGATACAACAACAAATTCACATAGGATATTATGGTCGGGCAGGAACGATGAGAGCATCAACACAGTATGCCAAAAATCTATGATTGAATCCCAGCCATGACTTCAAATATTTCCTATCTGACCCTGATTCCAAACCTTAGCCACTTATGGCTTGTGTTTAAAAAAAAAAAAAAGAATAAAACACACATTTAATTTATTCCTGGTAGTTGCTCATCATTCTTGCACATAAAATCATGTACTTTATTGATATTTTCTTCTGTTTTAACAACCTTCCAAGGACCATTGCCATGTCCATCTTAACCGAATGATGTATCACATATAACTCACAATACTATGTTTTTACTCTATCATAAGAACCAGCACATTTCCAAAAGTCATTGATATATCTTGATGATTTAATTTGGTTTATTTATGGACACTCTTTATCATCTCAGGTCATCAGCATCCCATTCAATTCAGGGCGTGAAACACAGACAAATTTTGCTCAGAGGCCTCTTTTTTCAGGCTTGAGGTTCTTTATTGTACTGCATATGTACAACACGGGATCCATGGCTTTACTTCCTTTCTGAAGGAAGCCATACTTAGGATTTTTATGCTCAAAAAAATCCATCAGTTCTGGCCAGGATTGAATCTGCAATCTTGGGTTTAGGAGGCAAGTATGATTACCACTAACTACACCAACAGGACCGACAATATATCTTGATGAAATGTATCACAATCAAATCACAATACTATATTTTCATTCCATCATAAGACATGGCATATTTCCTAAATGTCATTGATATATCTTGATGAACTGCAGGAGATATTTCCTTGCTTTACAGGTATTTAACAATATCTCTTTACGTTTTTTTATTATTATTATTATTATTATTATTATTATTATTATTATTATTATTATTATTTTATTATTTTATTAATTGCTGCATTGACTGCATTGGGTTTCTCATAATGTCTGTAGATTTAATATGAATTCTGCATGTGTAAGTCTGCAGTCATGAATGAAATGAAATGGATTAATGATAACATAATGAATTTAGAGTTCTTGGTGCCTTAAAGCTATCTGGCATTCACCTTCTCAGGGTAAGGAAAAACAGAGTTTATCCTTACCCTGAAAAAAAGGTTTTTACCTTACCAAGACTGTTAGACCTAACTGGGATTCAAACCAGAACCTTCAGATTAGTGGTTCCCAAGCACTACCACTAGACCAAGGAGGCAGTCAACTTTTCTTGATATGTTTATTTTTTTAGTAAGTCAAAACTTTTAATCATTTCAATATATGAGTTAAACTGTGCCTGCAGCATTTTTTCAAGCATATTTTTCTATGAAATAAAAGTTTTAGATAAACTAGAAATAAATCAGAGATGGGCATAGAAATCAACTCTCATAGCATTTGTAAATTACATTTGCAAAATTTAATAGCAAATCTTATTAGTTCATTTTAATTGTTTAACAATGTATATATGTATACTGTATTTAAGACTATATAAGGTTTTACAGACTCTGGCATAAAATATAATATTAATTTGTTTGGTTAACTGCAAAATTATTGAGCTAAAAATAGTATATAACATGAATTATCCTAAAAAAGAAGAATATATATATATATATATATATATATATATGCATGCTTTATTTTTGTGTTAATGGCTGCACTAATAATACCATTATATAATGTTATTGTGTGAACTTTTCAGTACTCTCATACTCTCACAGCATTCACTTCTCAATAGTATGATGTGAGTCATGCCCACCAGTCACATTTATGTCAATTACAAGAGTATTATTAAATATCATTGAATCTGATAAATTTGTTCTGTATATGATGAATATATTATTACTTCTTTTATGCCTTTGTATATGAGCCATAATTGAACCAAAATGGTTACTCTTATGCCAAGGAAGAAGTAAATGAAGAAATGTTGTTCACAAAAAGGATCTTTTAAGTTAACCTAGGGGTAACATGCTCTCCTATAGACCCAAGGTTCAAGGGTTCAAACCCAGCCAAGGTCAATAGGTTTTTCAGGATGTAAAAATCTCAAATCCAAGTCCTCCCTAAAAAACTGAGCCAACATTTATGAACCAACTCTGAAAGTTTGCTGCAGAGTTTGTAGCCATTCTGTATATCTTGTTAGGCTGTTATAACAGGGTTTCCATCCAGGTCTCTGATAGCTTTGAAAAAGTGCAGCTTAATTTGAACAAAATCATCTAATAATTTTTAAACTTCTATAATGAGCAGTGTCTAAAATTAAGGTAAAATATAATAAGATTTTATTAGTCTGAATCTTTGTAACCTTTTTATTCTCTTAAGATTTATATAGAATAAATTTGCAAAGCCATCTTTTTTCTTTAAAATAAATTAGACACAAAAGAAATGCAAGTTTTTAAAAAAATTAGAACCAGACATCAACACCATTGAATATAGAAAATCTTAAAACATATTTGTTGAATGCAAACAGATGATTAATGAATTGGACTATTTTACTTATGCTTCTTGACAATTAAGTCAACATTTTCCAAATGTTTGCAGGAAAGACTACCATGGTTGTTTTGATCCCCTGAAGAGTCTCCTTGGTATAACCATCTGTGGTGAAGTCAGCTTCCCATGGGATCCTGTTGCAGCCAAGGCAGCACTCTATCCTCTCAATGGAAATAGCAAGCTCAGTGTCTCTATTGAGAATGAGGATGTCACCAGCTATCACCTCCGCCTAGCCCTAAGTAACAAAGGTTGGTCTTTAATAATTTAAAAATGTAACATTTGATTCATTTCAAGATTTTTTGCAAATTTATCCTAAACAGCATTTAGAGCATGGAAGAACTGGAAGAAATATAGTGTGTTTCACTTAAACTCTGTTTCTCCCATAATTTCAAACTAATGGACATGATTTCAGGACATTTGACATAGATGTGTCTTAGTATATAAGAAGCATGATGATCAAATGTTGAAAGTAGTTGCCATTAACATCAAGGCATTTCTGCACATTTCTAAACATGTTACGTAGAATAAGAGTTACAGTTTCTACTTTTTTCTGAATATTTTCTTACAGTTCCCCAAGAATCCATGTCTTGTTGTGATGTAGTTTTCCTTTCATAATTATTTCATAAGGAAAAACTATGGTGAGATAAGGTCAGATGATCTTAGTATTCTTTAGGAAAAACATAATCTTCAGACACGAAACAATTCAGCTATTGAATTGAAGGCGTGTCAGGTGGCATCTTATGCTGAAATTGGTCAGTACAAACAAAGTTCCCAAAAATTTAACTGATTCATACATTTGTTTAAAAATTTCCATGCTTCATTGTATGGAAGAAGTCAATAATGAAGCACAGTAAGAGAGCACACCACATCCAAATTATTTCATTATAAAGGGGTGTCTCATGCATGGTAGGAGGATTCTCATTAGCTCAAATTTGGACATTCAAGGAATGACATGCCTACTTAGATGAAACCACAAGTAGTCCAGTATTGTGCACTGACAAATTACTGGAATGAATGGCAGTAATCAAGTCTCCTTTATCATCAGAAGGTTTAAGTTTTTGCTCAGCAATAGCATTAAATGCATGTAACTTTGATTTTATTGCAATTTGTTGACATGTGTTTATGGAAACCATTATCTCCAACAGTTTATGCAAGAACATTTGTGGGAAAACCTGAAGTTTGTTACTACCTCCTGTACCATTGCTTCTGGCAGTTTCAGATGCACTGTTTTGTGAAATTCCAACAGTATTCACATTTTCAATTTCTTTACCAGACACTGGCTTCTGAACTCCAAACTATATAATAAATTTTCTTTGACATCCCTTACTCAATACAGTTTTGCAATATGTACAAATAATAAACAAGTGCTGTTCTTTTGTGTATTATGAAGTGACTTGTTCTATATTATTTACATTCAAATGAAATAAATGATTTACAGGAAAATAAATAAATACTCTATTTAAATTAAAATGTAAATTGAAACTTGCACAATTAAGCCTATAATACAATAATATCAAATACTCTATTGTTAATTATATATTCATTTCTGTCCTTTCATAACCAAGCTATTCATATACCTACCAATATATGTCTGTGCCAAATTTCATGAATTAGATTTGTTTATTTGAAAATTATTAGAAAAAACTGGGGCTGAAAGTGAGTATAATAGTTTGCATAATCTGTTTTTCTGTAAAAGTACTTTTTAAACAAAGTGCACAAATTAACAAAGCTTAATAGACAGTGTTAGTTGCTAAGGAGCTTCATTTAAAATTGACAATGTCAGAATTTTTGTTGTTTTATAAAGAATTCTATGAAATGTTAGAATAAGAATATAATTGTATTGGTTTGTACTATTTCTGTCATTCCGTTTTACTGAAATTTAAGAACTCAGGCTTTGTAATAAATCAATCATTTTTTTAATTCTTTCAAATTATATAGCAGAAGAATAAAATTATCTTTAACAGGCCAAAATCATCATTTATCTTTGATATCGCTTAGTTTTATTAATTAACAGGAGTATAGAATGAGCTTTATATTAAATCTTTGTTGCAGATCCCCACAAAAGATCTATAGAGGTATTGCTTGATACCCCTAACTCACAAATGAATCGCAAACTTCAGCTGCTGTTGGAACATACTAAGTCACCATATCAAGGGCTCAAGGCCCAGCTTGTATGTCCTTGGAAAACACTATCTGCCGAAGGTAATCTAGCACCTCACTACTAAACTACATTAATGTGTTTAAAAAGCACTTAAGTAACAATTGCTCTATTTATTATGAATAAGATCTAATGACACATTAAGCCCCTTTTTATCTGACTTGTTGTCAGGGACAGTTTTTTTTTTTTCCTCTCTAAATTGTCAGAAAATTTACTCAGTAGTGGGGTCTATAGCTTGGAAGCATCTGAAATAAACAGTGAATACTATTTGGACATTTAAAGCAAGCATCAGATTTTCCTAGTTCAGATGACTGGAGTGTTGGCTATGTTTTGCACTGTATTAAAGTCTATACATCTACATAATTGTATAATCATATCATTATCTTCATCCTCATTCTTCCCAAAAACTAGATATTACTGTGAGTGTTTTCATTAATTCCACATTGATCCTTTATCAAAACTGATAGCAAAATGCAACCAGGGATCTCATTATTATAATTTGTAAATTGACTTTTTGTGTAATTCCTAAAATATTACCAATATACAAATTAAATAACATAGTACTTAATCTAAAGACTCATCTTAAAATAATGTTAACAATGCCTTATATACCAGTTTTCTCATCCTGCAGATTGGTAACTAGGCAAACCCTACATTTTACAGTTGATAGTAATTGCAAGTGCTCTCAAGTGACCTACCGCATCACCGGTCCATCCTATTCAGAAAGAATCTACTATCTACATATTGCTCTAGAACTAATTCTGTCTTTTTTTTTTTCCTTCTTTTGTATGTAAGAATGTAATTCAAAGAGTAAAATATAATTCAAACCCTTATGTTTGTCATTTCACATTAATGTAAAATTAATTGCATTAACTTGCTATGTGCAATAAAGCAGAAGATTCTTAAAGTAATTTGAGATTTAATGGAAATTCACATAATTAGGCTTTTTACATTTATAAATATCACAGAATAAGCATTCTTTCTCTCTTCTGCACCAGAAAACAAAACAAAAAATGCTATACTTTCATGGGCTAGTATTTAAACCCTGGATCTTCACTGATAATGTATAGTGTATACACACAGTGCAGCTTAATCAGAACATTTCTAGAGGCACATAGCAGTTAATTTGACTGAAATCAATATGGCACAGGGAACAGTGTTTATGGGATAGTCTGTAAAACACTGGGATTGTGTAACTTCCCAATATGCTGGATGAGAAGACTCACTCAGTATATATATAGTATAAATATATAACTATAGAAGAATTAGTTTATTAGCAGTGATATGAAAATATATATGACATAAACAAATACTTCAATAGAATTCATAGTAATAAATGCTTTTGCTCATTTGTGTAAATAAGCTGGTCTGCATTAAAATAAAGAGGATACTACTTTATTAGTTTGGAAATTTTTTGCAAACTGGAGCTTTGGAAAAATCTTTATATCTTGATTTCATTTGAACAACTTGCCAGTCAATGATTTAGTATGTCAGCACCTTTATACTACCCTTTTCAGAGTCACTGAAACTTACATTCCCATTAAATTGGACTCTATTTTACACACAATCTTCAATGAAAGCCTCAATTAGGTTTTGTACATCTGCAATGGCAGGTTGAATTTCACTATGGCAAACATTTATATTAACTAGTGATTGTAGAACTTTAAACAGAGGGTCAATGGGAACAAATTTGTGTTCCATGTACAATCAGTCTATTTGCACAATTTATGGTGTCGTAGTTCCAGTGAGAATGTTTGTCATCAATTATTGCATTAAAAATCTAGTGTAACTCATTGAAATATTTAATATAGTTATGATGGTCCTTGAGTGAAAGTTCTATGTTATTGCAGGTCTGTGGCAAATTAAATTCCTTTTCAGTAAGCAATACAGTGAGCTTGGACAACTTGCTGAAAAAATTATGAAATGCCCATTAATCAGAAATAAACAAAAATACTTGTTTTATTGTTTTTGTACCATATAAAAGCACTAGATTCAATTTGTGTGTGTAGCAGTGGATAAAGTTCATGTGAGGGCAAAATTCCTTATCAACATGTTGTACGGGGTTTGTTGGCCTGCCATTACTGAGTAACCATCATAGGTTTCGCATACGACTATTTTTATCTATATTCCACTCTTCCAAAACCTTACAAATTATACCTGCCAAACTGGCATCACTTTTATCATTTGAGACATTTCTTCAATCCTATCTTGAAGACAGTACCAGAAAATTATCCATAGTTGGCTCTTGCAAGACACATCTAAGGTCTTGTTGACTTGAAACAAAGATCTTGAATTTCTGACTTAATTTTGTCCTTAACAACAGAACTTATGACCTCTAGTTCATTTGTTTTTCATTTTACTATAAGTTCATTTTATATATATCTGGTGAAGTCCCTTTCAACATTGATGCACATGCAATGGTCTCATATACTGGATTTGTTCTGAGCAAGTAAATTTAAAAGTTCTAAGTAATGCCCCTGTGATTGGTTGATTTATCATATTCTTGAAGGTCACATAAAGCATTTGTTTGCACAAATATATGATAGTTTGAATTATATGTTCAAGAACCTATCTATTTGATGCTTCTTGTTCATTAGGCTTCATTGTTTGAAAATGTGCAGCTTCTGATAAAACATTGTCATTCTGATATCTTCCTAGGAAATGAAATTTCTTTGTATTTAACAAATGTACCTTTGATTCTTGATGCTTGATTATTTTTTTAATAAAGTTACTTAAATCAGACATGCCTTTTATGCACTACTCTGAATCTTTTTTGCTGAACATGATGCAAACATAGCAATATATTTTGTTTGTTTCATAACTACCCATAAGCCAGGGAACCTCTCATATCATAAAGATTGAAAGTAGCATGTTTGCTTTTTGTTAACTTCCTTATATTCAATTTTGGAGTAGGCCATTTCACATTCAACTCACATCATTCTTCATAACTATAATTTGATAGAGACTTTGACTGTAAGATGTTTAACAGATCTAATGTTTCCTGTATATCCCTCATTAATAATCTTTTCTGAGTTGAAATATTTAGAACACTTTTTATGGTTTCACTTATTGGAGATTTACTCAGGATATGACTTGTGGACCCTCTTCCACATCCTCAGCTGTTAAACAACTGTTCGATCATTCATATAAGTTGTGTTCATAGGTATCTGGGTTGACTCTGGTGACTCTGTGATAAACTTGAATAAAGAGCAGAGAGCAGTCTGCTTCTGTCCTGAAACATGTGCTGAGTAAATTTCCAATAAATAAAATCATAAAGAGTGTTCTAAATATTGAGACTCAGAAGAGATTTTTTTTAACTCTGTAAGTGATTTGGAGCCTAGTATGCACTGTATGTTTCAATATTCCATTATTATTAATTACTGGAGCACTACTTGGTTAATTTATGCAGAATATCATTAACACATATTTAAAATAAAATAGATTTAGTTAAAAAAAATTACATATCAAATGTACACTGTAATATATTTAAACTAAAGTAGCTTGCAAAATGTTTTAGTAAATATGTAAATATTCTTTTCTTTTTCTTGTAAATAACTCATATTATAATTTCAAGTAACAGTTTTTATTCAACTGTATTCCCCAGAAGTTATAACTTAATAATCTCTGTTTTCTTTGACTGTTGCCTAATCATCAACTTTAAAATGGTGCCAAAACTGCATGAACTTCAATTTATAAATGCTTAAATTAATTTAATTGTTAGGTATGTTGAGACACATATTAAATTTTGCATTCTTACATCCTCTGAGCATTTTTAATGTCAATTTAAAGAAAGATTCTTTCTTTACACAATAGTGGCCTATGTTGATGATGACCATGAGCTGTCACTTGAGGGCAAGTTGCACAATGATGACCAGGAATACTCAGTAAAGATTGGAGCTGCAGTTACTGGAGATGCCAATCATGCTACTTATACACCACTGCTGGAGTACAAGACCCCAGACCAAACAGGAAGCTTAGTGTCCAGGAAAGATGGCAAGGGTAAACCTGGGAAGAGTGGCCAAGGCTATGGAGTACAAGGTATGCATAACACCAATGTAAAATCCAATAGATAGGGGTATGCTGATTTCAGAGGGACAGATAACATTTTATATATTTCTATGATAGTCTTCATGTATTATTGTAGATAACTGTTGGATGTGATTTTAAATCTGTTTCAGGATCAGTTACTGTGGACAAATCAGGAGATGCCAGGAAGTATACCTTCAATGATGTAATTATCGATACTCCACATGGTAAGTTACTAAAGCAAATAGTTTTCAAAAGAATGAAGTTAGAATGGATAACAGTTCCATATTATAGATACTGGAACAGTCCAAAAAGCATTTCATCATTTAATGTTTAAAAAAATTAGCTTACCTAGCATATTGGCATCTTATTCCACTTCATAATATTCCCCTCTTTTGGGAACACCATCAACCGCCTCTTGGTCATTTTCTTAGTCTTGTAAATTATCTGAAATCCTTGAATCTTATACAACCTAAAAATAGCTAAGACTAATTAAATTTAAATGAATTCTAAATATAATTGATTGCAAATTATTAAGATTCAATTAAATAATCTTCAATATTGCAACATCCAATCATGCACTATATATATATCATTTATTCTGTTTTGACATCACAAAATATTCTACCACATTTAAAATCACAATATATTCTGTTATTACTCATAAGTAGAGTCTGAATTACCCCTTTTAACATTTTTTTAAAAAAAAAAATTTAACACTTTTAGGATAATTTTGTAAGTTTCTCTTAGCTAAAGTAGAATAAACTCATTGAAACAAATACATGATAATATGAATTTATTTCAATTTAATTTTACTTACATTATTTATCCTTTTTCTGAAACACAAAACTACATGAACACTTAAAATTTCTAAGTCTTCATAATGTCAGGGCACTAAATTTTTAAATCGTTTTAAAGCATTGAATTTTTTAAAAGGTTTAAAAAGTTTTTTAATTTTTTTTTAAGTTGCAAAGCACTAAGCTTAACCTGAAATTTTTAAATTAATCAACTTTAAATGGAACATTTTTCAATTGATCAAACTTGACAAGAACATTTTTAAATTATTTAGGTTACTGTTGCACTGCACTATTAAAAACATTGCTAAGTTTTCCATCATGAAACTTTTCTGTTATCTTATAGTAAGAAATGTTCTCTCAACACAATACTGAAGTCATCAGTATTTCAATGTAGCCACTGCTGCCGGTCCCCATGGTAGATTGTCTGAAATTTGTTCCCCCTGAAGAGCAGCAGATATATTTTTCATCGTTGCAAACCCTGGATTCCACTGCAGAAGCTTCAAAGCACAGGCTGCACCCACTGGCTGTGGTAATTCTTTCTTAGAATTTGTGTCAATCATTTTCATTACATCTTTTAGTGATAAAGATGCAGATTCCAAACATTGAATAACTGCAGAAAAATCACTGAAAATGACCTTAATAAAGACAAGCGAAGTGATGTTCTAATTGTGAAAAGCAGTTTTAGCCTTTGTTTTGCACGTTGCTTTGTTGATGCCAAACATGTCTAGAAAACTCTTGATGCCTTTAAAATAATTGGCATAATAGAAGGTTGCCTGCAGTCAAGGAACCCAGTGAGTGATGATGGGTTCTGGTATCAGAGGGGTTTGTGGTAGCATTTCCTTGAAACTCTGAGTGCAACTGGGAGCTCTGAGAAAGACTTTCTTTATAGGTGAAATAATATTGTTCACTCCTGGGAAATTGTTCCTAACCTCTTTGTATAAACATATTTAAAACCAGTTAAAGCTTCTTTCCCGTAATAGATACAGCCATTTCTAATGATTTTAAAAAACAGATGATAGATAAAAAAGTTGTAAGATTTCAGAGACAAAAGAAAATTACACAAATTACCACATTGAGTGCTTTATCTAAAGATAAGATCTACAAAAAGTTCACTTACCAATCCACAATTGAATAATAAATTTCAACAAAAAAATTAATCAGTACAATATATATTGGCTCTTCTAAATATATATATATATATATATATATAGGTTAGAATTGTTGAAACTAAACAAAGTAGATGGCAGACCCAAAGAGGAAGAGTTTGGGATATATCTGATAAACCAATAAATAAATTGTAAGGACTGAAAAGGTATATATAGGAAAAACTACGAGAAACATAGGTACCAGAATGAAGGAGCACATGAGAAATATTAGACATAAACAGATAGAAAAATTAGCTGTAGTGGCACATTTTTGGAATGAGCATCAAGAAATTGATAAAAATATTAATTTACTGAGAGCCATCCAATTTTCTAAAGAACTGAGCACATGGGAGAACATCTTTATTAAGAAAAATGAACACAGAAACTGGTTTGAATTAGGTTTGTACAAAGAAACTACATATGTTTTATTGTGTTGATACCTATTGAGTTTTATATTTGTTCCTAACCTCTTCAGCCAATTGATGTAAGCCATGAGCAAGGCAGGTGATGTGCAGCATGTTAGGGTAGAAAATGTTCAATGTCTCTCCTGCCTTGATAATGTAGCCCGCACTGTTGGTCATAAACAGTAGAAATTTCTCATCACAGTTTTCTGTTTGCTATAGGATGCTTAAAGTGTCTCTGATGTGCAGGCAATGGTACTGTGGTTTGTTTTGTCCAGCATCTTGTATAATATCAGGCAAGGTTTACTAGGTTTTGTGGGGTCTAACATTAATCACAGCATTAGCAATGAAACGACCACAACTATCTGTGGTTTCATCTACTGAAAACCAGATGTTACAGTTCTGCAGTTTTGCTCTGATGAATTCAATATTTTTCTCATATAGTTAGTGCCTATATTTTTTCCTTAAGATTGACTTGTATGGTATCTTTCAACCACTGATATTTTTAAGAAATTTATTGAATACTGAGTTCTGTACCACATACCAAGGCACATTTGCTGATACTAATGCCTCACATAAACGTGGATTAAAATGTCTTCTAAAGAGTCAGAAAAACTGAAATTAGTGGTTGTAACTGGATCCTCTGTTTCCTTTCAATGCTGCTGATATGCCTGTAGACACTGTATACAGCAGAAAATGTTATTTTTTGTCACAGCTCACTTGATTTTGGCACACCTGGCAAAATACAAGTGGTAAAATTGTGACACTGCCAATCCACTGTCTAATCAACCAACTTTTAGAAAATTTTCCTTTTGACATTTTGCTGTAGCTTTTAATAAAATGGAAGTGTAAACTTCTTAATAATGCCTTCAGTTTTCTTCTAAATAAGAGTTACAGCCAACATTTTTCTTTAATAGAATATGACTGACAATAAAGAAATAGAAGAAGTCTGTTCGATAGTCATTTGAGAAAAATAGCATTGAATGTGACTGACAATAAAAATCAGTTTGTTTCTTGTTTTTTAAAAATAATTTCATTTCAATGATGCTTGTAAAACTATAAAACAATAATGGAATTAAAATTTTTTAAAAATTGTAAAAACTTTAAAAAATTCATATGGAACTAACATTTAATATAGGAATTACACAATTAAATGCAATGATTTTCCTTTGAAGTTCATTAACAAGCACATTGTTGGCTATATTTGAAAAGTAATTTTATCACACATTTTATATTAATATATAGGAAATGTTTTAACAAAACAGATACAAATGAAAAAAAGATGGTTATCTTGAATATTGACACCTATTCAAAAAGACTTAGAGCCAGTATTTGTGAAACATTTTAGATATTAATTGATATCATTGTATGATTTAGTTGAACTACACACTCTTAAAGCTTCACTTACTTTTCATAAATGTATGGAACCAGTTTTGAGAACATTTAGTTCCCATCTTCAGCCAGGCTAAAGTTCAACTGTTGGATCATTCGTTGAGCTGTGGAAATGTGTATTCTGCTCTGGTGGTGGTATGATAAATTTATAGTTTAAGTTTTCATCTCCAGCAATGTCGAAGTTCATTATGCTGTCTTTGTATTTGTAGATGTAGATTTTCTCCCAGGTTGTTAGTTCCATAGGTCCTTGAACTGATGTTAATAATTTTGCTTTATTATAATGTTGTGATTTTGTGTCCAAAAATGATATGCTACTGCTGATTTCTATATTTGCTTGTACTTTATGTTTCTAAAATGTTCCTTTAACCATATGCCTATGTTTCTCTTTGTTTTTTCAATGTAGATTTTTTCACATTCTGCACAGTTTATTTTGTAAATACCTGATTTTTCTTCTTGTGGAATACTGTCATTAACATTATCTATCAACAAGTTTTTAACATTAAATCTATTATTCAGTGCCAACCTGATATTTAAATCTTTAACTGGAATTTTTTGTAGCCTATGGATAATATGTGAATTTTTTAAAAATTTGTTTATCTTTTCTTGCTGAAAGTGTTGTGGTTTCTTTGATATGTTTTTGTCTCTTGAATTTCTGCTCCATTTTGTGTACTAGTTCTTTTTTAAAATCATTTTTAACTGCTGTTTCTTATATTTTTTTGTATTCATTAAAATATTCTTCTTTGCTAATTTGTAGGTTAACTAGCCGGTGTGTTAAACTGTTAATTATTTCATGTTTGTGCGCTGTGGGGTTAAAACTGTCAGCTTTGATGTGATTATCTGCATGTATATTCTTTCTGTATATTCAAAATTTAAGATTTTCTTGAAATTTTAGATATTTTTTACTATAATGCAGGTAAATTTCTTACACATTTCACTTACTTCATTTGGGTTAAAACATGTTTCAGGAACCAATGTTCCTTTTGTCAGCTGTTGACCCACTGTTTCCTGATGCTTATGTTGGTCCTGTGGAAGCTGTTGTGTTATATATGGTGATCTCTGGTGGATGAGAAATGAATATGGAAAGGTAATCCCACTGTGGAAGGTCAAAATTCATTGCAACTTTCTGGTTTTTTAGAATGAAGATATTCTCCCAGGTAGCCAATTTATACAGATTGTTTAGTTCTTTAAAATGTTTTATCTCTGGATTTATTTCATGGTTTTGGCTCTAGTAACAGTGTGCTAATGCTGATTTTTCCATCTGTGTTAATTGAAAGTTTCTGAAGTATTCTTTCTTCTGAATTGTCAGATTTCTTTTAGTTTTTCCTGCATGTTTCAATTCACAGTCTAGCATTCTATGGCATATATTCCTAATTTATTTTTTGGGGGTATCCAATCTTTTAATTTTGATCCTAGGAACTACTTGATATTGTATCTGTTGACCAGGACTAACTTTATGTTAAACTTTTTGAAAATTTTTTCAAATGTATAGTGCAATTGTGAAATGCAAGTGATTTGCCATATCTGTCATGTCTTTATTTAAGTTGAGGGTCAAAATTTTTTTATAGATTTTTTTGAGTTTGTACAAAGGTACTTGATATTGTATCTGTTGATGGGGGCTAACTTTATGTAAACTTTTTGAAAATCTTTTCAAATTTGTAGTGCAGTTATGGGATACAAGTGAATTTGCAATATCTGTTGTTACCTCGAGGGTCAAAGTTTCTTTTATAGATTTCTCAAGTTTTTACAAACTATAAAAGAAACTTTGACTCTTCAGGTAATCAAAGACAAGCACAGATAATGCCAATTCACTTATAACCCACAGCTGCACTATAAATTTGAAAAGATTTTCAAAATGTTCAACATAAAGTTAGCCCCAATCAATAGATATAATATCAAGTAGCTCCTGGGATCAAAATTAAAAGATTAGATACCTCCAAAAAATAAATCGGGAATATATGTCATATGCTTAGACGTGAATTGAAATATATAGGAAAAACTAAAAGAAATCTGACAATTTGGAAGAAAGAACACTTCAGAAACATCAAATTAAAACAAATGGAAAAATACACATTAGCACTATTACTGAAGCCAAAACCATAAAATAAACCCAGAAATAAAACTTCTTAAAGAACTAAACAATCCATATGAATTGGCTGCCTGGGAGAATGTCTTCATTCTAAAAAAATAGAAAATTGCAATGAATATCAAACTTTCACTGTAGGTTTACCTTTCCAAATTCATTTCTCATCCTCCAGAGGTCACCACATACAATACAACAGCTTCCATGGGACCAACATGAGCATCAGAAAACAGTGGGTCAACAGCTGATGGTGAAAACATTGATTTCCGAAATATATCCTAACATAAAACAGTAAGTGAATTGTGTAAGAAATTTACCCTCATTGAGTAATTAATATATAACTCTTCACTATAAACAGCTTCAAAACAAACAAATATGTAACATTTTAGATAATTAAGATCTTTGTATGATTGAGTTGAACTACACCCACTTATTGTTTGCACTTATTGGAGTACCTGGACTCAATCATACATGATTATAATTATATGATAATTTTAAGTTCTAATTAGCATTTGAAAATTTAGATATTTTCAAGCAAACGAAAATACATTCTATTCTATATTCTATTCAATTCTATATTCTTCTAAAAGAAGAAAGAAAAAAGAAAGAAGAAAGTTCAGGTATATATAGAATTAATTGCAAAGATTGTGACAAAATATACATTGGCAAAATAAAGAGAAATCTGGGGATGAGATTAAAGGAACACTCGAGAAATATTAGATACAAACAAGTAGAAAAATCAGCAGCGGCTGCACATTTTTGGAATGAAAATAATGAAATAGAGAAGGACATAGTATTACTAAAAACAATTCAACATCGAAGGAACTTAATATATGGAAAAAAATTTACATAAAAAAATATGAATACAAACTTATGAATTTTGATATACCGGAAGCAGATAACACATTGTGTAAATTCATTAACAGACCACCAGAGCAAACATAGCGACACACATACCTTATTGAAATTGACCCATCAGTCGTTGATTGGTTGACAATGTGAGGAGTGCACCTCATGAAACGTGTCCCAAAATTACTTTTATAAGTGTGTTTGTGGAACATGTCCCAAAATTACTTTTATAAGTGTGTTTGTGAAACTTCAAGAGAGTTTTAATATGATGACATGATTTTTAGAGTTTTACTTTAAATCAAAATAAGATTAACAAAAGTTTCACTGTGTGGATTCCGACGTTCCGTAACCATAGAAAATACATTTCTTGGCAGATTTGTGTCTATGGGTCCACACTATGAATCTGATTATATGCATTCAGGTCAAGGAGTTGCAATGGCTGCTATTGATAAAGCGACATTTGAAATGCTGGTGCATCCCACTAACTCTGCAAATCTAAGCCCCAGTGACTTGAGGCTATTCCTGAAATTGAAAGCAAACCTAAACTTTTCATCAGAATATGGGCGAGAAAAAGGTTTAGCTGGATTTAATTCAGGATCTTAGAAATTAATAGGATTTACAAGGAACATGAAAGGAAGCATTTGCCAGTAATATGTAAAGTGAAGAGGATGAAACATATATTATATTTAAATGTCAAAGAACAATAAAATTGGGAATGGAACTAATGAAAGAGAAATGACTTAAGATCAGTTTCCCTTTCATTTATGCTTGCCGAATGTTGATCAATAATAGCATGCACACGATAATAATTTTATGAGTGTTAACTTGCCCATCTAGAGCTAATCATTTGTGCAATAGCTCTACTTCCATAATTTTTTCAATTTCTGCCTGGATGTTTTATTTAATTTCCTATGCAATACGGAGATTATTCCTTTAGACTTTATTTTTCTTTGTGTTAATGGTAATATTTCAGTATAATATATTATATAATATTTTATTATAGTGAAATTTATATCATTAGCACTGTGTAATAACACAAAGACTTGAGTTATATGATCTCTTAACCACAACTGAGTTATAATAATACCATATTAACTTATAGAACTAACTATAGGGCAAAGGCCTCCCTCATATAAACTTCTACTTCTACTTCTCAATTCTTGATTGCTGAAATATATAGAACTCACTGAAGATAAAGATGAAGGAGATGATGTAATTTTTTATATTTATCTCTTTTTTATTGTTTTTAATTGTATTACCTTGTTACTTAAATGATTGGGGCTAGTTCTATAAGTTAAAATAAAATTAATAAAGAAAAAATGTATCATTATTAATTATATCCTTTTCTCTGTTGTCCACTTTGGTTATTGGCAAATCATATTTTGAAAGAAAAGTTTTATTTTTTTTACATAAATTAGCCACTTATAACATATCCTTCACTAATGTAATCAACTTATTCACATTAACTCTTTACTTGTAAGTAAATAAAATTAGTGTGAACAATTTGATTACATAAGGGTGGAATATATTATCACTCCATTGTCTACAGCTTCATAAGGGCAATTTAATTCATTTATAACATGTTTGATCTGCATAAGTAAAGATATTTCCTAACACAGTTTTAACATTTTTCTGTACAGGGGAAGTCAAGGCTGATGGAACAGTTGAAGGAGTACCTGGAGTGTCATATGCCACTGATCTAAAGATAACATATGGTGGTGGCCATAATGATGTAACACTACAGTCAAAGTTGGAGAAAATAAACCCCAAACACTATAAAGCACATGTCCATGTATTGCATTCTCAGTATCCAGATCTTGGCATTAACCTGAATTGGGAGTATCTCCGTGATAAACATAATGTAAGTATGGAATAAGACCATTAGATCAATCTGTACTGGATCAAAATCTTTCAAGTGCAGATTTTCTTCTGGCTCTTAGTACCTTGTACTTGCAAATTTTTGTTGATTTGTTTTATTTTCTGAAGCTCTTTAACATCTCAGGTCATCAGTGTCTCATTGTATTCATGGCGTGAAATGGCCGACAAATTTTGCTCTTAGGCCTGTTCTTTCAGGCTTGAGGTTCTTTTTCTCGCCATAAATGTATGACAGAGACCCACAGCTTTACTTCCCTTCTGAAGGAAGTCATACGTAGGAATTTTTATGCTCGAAAAAATCCATCAATCCTGGCCGGAATTGAACCCCCAATCTTGGGTTTAGCAGGCAAGTATGGTTACCACTACACCAGGACGGATGCACTTGCTAATAACTAGAAATATGAGTTGTCCATCTTCCCTCTAAATTGTGGTTTTCATCTGCCTTTAGTTAATTAACTATTGTTTATCTATTTTTCTAGTAGATCCTTTGCATACTGTAGGATAGGTCACAGAATTAAAATTAATACAAAATAATCAAGCATTGCAAATATAAAAAAAAAATTAAGTAACAGGCATTTAATACACAGTTTTACAGGTGCACTTATAGAAATTGTCGCTAATTTTACATCGCCATCCTGCTTTGTAACACACTTAGTCCACTTGTGCACATACTTTTGGAATCTCTCAAGAAAAAAGCTTTTTGGTGCAGCCTTTAGCCCACTTTGCTGCATCTCCATTATATCATGGTTACCTGCAAACTTCTGATCAGGCATATGTTCTCGCAACAAACAAGTAAAAGTTCTATACACTAAGCCCATATTGTAGGAGAATATTTCAATATCTCTTTTCACTTTTTTTGAGAGAAACTCCCAGCATTTTTGTCATTTAGCAGACTTTCATTTCTTCATTCTTATGTCACAGTATCAAATAGTAATCTCAATGTGATCCCTTTTCCTGAAAGTGCATCAATATAGCACCATTTATATCCCAAAAGATTATTAGAATGACTTTCTCATAGGTAGCCTATGTCATGTATTTTTTCATGACCAGAGATAATGGGTACATCCACTGCATCCAATGTTTCTGGCTAATAATGCAACTAGGATTTTTGTCTTATAACTAAAAATAGCTACTTCATGAGCATGGTGATACAAGTGCTCCTGACAAATTGTCTGCAGTACATGCTGTAGTCATTAAACATTTGTCTAGGGATTCATCTACTGCAGACTTTTCCTAAGTCTGAAATTGCCAAGAATAATATTGTATGTAGAACATAGCTCGTGCTGAATTCTACAGCAATTTCATCAACAGTAGCTCACCTGCTGTCATGAATTTACTGCTTGATATGTTGTTTCACAGTCTGTTGCAATGTAAATTGAACTCCCACTCTAGTATTCATCATTCATATTTTGTCTTTTATTTTTTAAAAAAAAACCACCATTTCATATATTTTCTCCTGATTCAAACATTTATCTTCATTTTGAATTGTAGCTAGATTTCTGAAGGTGTCCCTGCCTCTGACTATATAAAATAATGATTGCTTTCTGTTTTACCACAGTGCAATTCAAAAATGGAGCAGCCATATTTTATGAGGTGCAAACTACTTGAATGTAATGGCAGCTATATTGCATATTACTAAGCAGTCCATTTTCTCTCCTGAAATAAGATTTGTACATACAACTCCAAGAAATTTTAATATAGGATAAATTTAAAGTGCCTGTTTGAATTATAGAACTGAAAATGTCCCTGAATTCCAAATTTCCTTGATTTTGCTGACAGCTTTTTGCTGCTAAGCTGGCTTTAAACCTTCCTTCTTCCTTGATCTTAAAAATCCATTTTTCTGTTGCACACTCTTCATTTATAAATCTCCATCTTTATTCTTCTTTAATGATTCCTTTTCTTCATTAATGGCCTTGATTCACCCTTCTTTACCTTAACTTCTCATGTAGCCTTTGTAGGTTAATAGTACATCATAATTACTTGCATTGTTATTATACACAATAAAGTCTCTAAATTTGTTTGGCATTTTTCTCTCTCTTCTTGATCTTTGGTTTACATTTTCTTTCCCCTTGATGCTTTCTGTTCTTTCACCATTTTGGATGTTTTCATCTTTTTCATTCTTGTTTTCTGCTCTTTCTTTATTTTGAATGTTTTCATCTTCTTCATGCTCATTTTCTGCTCTTTCTTTAATTTTATCATTTTCTCTTACAGCAATTTCTTCACCTTCTTTTAGGTCCTCAATTGTGATGTAGTTTCTGATTTGTTTTTCACAATTTTCCTTCCTCTGCAGTCCTAGAGGCACAATATCTCATGATACAAATATTTTCCATTTTTTTTTTATATGCCAGATCCTGTATCCATTCTCTACATAGCTGATGAATATACCTTTTCTAGCTCTTGGGTTCAACTTCTTCAGAAGCCCAAATACTTGAGTGTAAACAGTTGATCAAAATATTACCATTTGTGACAGATCTGGTTTTCTTCTTTACCATAGTCCTGCTCAAGTGACTTTTGTTGCTGTTGTAGGGCTTCTGTTTTAGATGTAGGTTGCTGTATATAGTGTTTCATCCCACATATCATTTTCAAGATTAGAGTCATATAACATGGCTCTCACCTTGTTTACTAGAGTTCTATTCATTCTCTTTACAGTTCCATTTAGCTGTCTATATGAAAAACTCAATATTGATATAGTAATAACGAGGATCCTGACTATTTTGCCTGTAAATTTAAACGTTTTTCAGGTGCTTGGAATTCAGCTCCAGCATCAAACAGAACCATGGAAAATGAAATAAGCTAGAAAAAAATACCTTTCAAAGTTTGTCCTGAATTTACCACATAACAACCAGCATCCATGACAAATATAAGTAGTTAATTTTATTTAATATCAAACGATCATGAAAATTCTAAAGAATCCATTAAACACAGGGTCACAGTTACATTGTTAGTGGCTTGTAATTCACATGTATTAAGAAGGTAAGGATCTGATGTTCCTTATTTAAGGCACCAATTATTTTACATATGCAATTAAGTGATCCTCAGAGTCAACAGACAACCACAAGAACTGATTTTATAGTTTATATGGTAAATATGAGATTTGCATTATTGTAACAATGTCCTATATTTTTTTATCAAATGTACTTTATTCAGGTGTATGCACATAATTTTTTTAGAAATAGGTTATTACTTTTTCACAAAAGAAAAACTTATAAAAATAAACTTAAAAAAACTTATAAAAATGCTTCATACATGTCATAAAAATTGAATGATTCTACTCTCTAAGCAATGCCCTAGTTGCTTTTAAACAGTGAGTGTTTTATAACCTACATTAATATGTTCAAGATGTTAACACTAACTCCACTTACTTTTTTAAAACTCTGGACTAGTTTTGGGAGAGGTTCCTCCCATCATCGGCTGCTGTTGATTGAATGCCGTTGTTCGAAGAACCACAAGACACCACTACAGGAGCCAACGGGCGTCCATCCCCCATTTCGAACAATGGCATTCAATCAACAGCAGCCGATGATGGGAGGAACCTCTCCCAAAACTAGTCCAGAGTTTTAAAAAAGTAAGTGGAGTTAGTGTTAACAACTTGAACACATTAATGTAGTATATATTACCACTCCATTGTGTACAGCTTCGTAAGTACATTTTTTACTTAGTGAGTGTTTTGATTAAATTATCTTTTTTCCTGTCTTTATATGCTGTATTATGTGAAATCATTTCTCATGCCTTAAATTCTTCTCACATGCTCCACAAAACAGTACCTTATTGTTTGTAGATATTAAGTTACTGCACATAAACTATCTCATTCATCCATCTGCCAGTGGATTGATAATGCTGGGATTTGTTCGGCCAGTGGCTTGTAAATGATTGAGTGGATTAGAGGAAAGAAACTCTGTAAATCTTAAACATTTACCATTTAAATATAAAGTTAATTACAAATATGATACACTTATAAATATGACAAGGGTATGCAGTTATATGCAAAATTGAACTGTGATAAATAACTTTAAAAATCTTTACAGATAATAATCACACAGATATAGATACAAACTTCAGGAAAAATATGAAAAAGCATGAACTTCCAGGCCCTAATTATTATTGAACTAGGGGCTTTAACATTTGAATGTTAAGAGATAGACAAGTGGAAAATTTTTCAAATTTTATTTGGTGAATATGAGGGAAGCAAAAACTTATTTCAAATGTTAGAGTAGAAGACCTGATATCGATTGTGCTACTAAAGCACAGACTGTTTGGCAGAGCTCTAAAATTCTTCTTTGTCACTATAGGTAAAGAATGACCTTGTGCTGGTACATGGGGCAGATCCCAATAATGATGTCACTTGTATCACTATACATCAGGAGTTCCATCATCAGTGGGAGAACAGTCTTAACTATGATGTATTCATGAAGAATAAAAGTAAGTTATAGAAGCCTTAATAACAGTCATTGATATAATGATTAATGTTATATGCTTGAAAATGTGCATTTATGAGGGTCATTTGAAATATAAATTGGATTTTTTAAAAATTAAATTTACTCTTACCATATTTTCTACATAGTTTCCTTCAACAGAAATGCATTTTCTCCACCAGATGAGCAGTTTTTTTATTTCCTCATCAAAGAAAGAAGATTGGTGCATGAACAGCCAATTGTACATAAAGTGCTTAACCTCTGCATCATCGCTGAATGTTTTCCTTTTCAATGCTTCCTTGTGGTCCAAACATATGGTAATCATGAGATGAATTGGGACTATAAGGAGGATGTTCTAGAGATGTCCAGTGAATTTTTCCTTTTTGATCCTGGCTTATGGCGATGTATGTGGCTGCACATTGTCATATAGAACCCATCACAAATGGGTTGCCAGTATCTTTTGTTGCGATAAATGACTCTCACGTTGTCAAACAGTTTTCAATATATGCCACATTCACAGTCCTTCCTTTATGAAGGAAATTGATTAGCAACTGCCTTTGGAGTCCCAAAACTCATTTGCAAGAACTTTTCCAGCTGACAGGTGAGTTTTGGCCTTGGTTGGAGCACCACCCCTTGTTTCCTTCACTCCATATTTGTTCTATTGTTTTCAGGGATGTAGTGGTCTACTTACATCTCTGATAAGAAATAAGCTATATTATAATTATTATTACCATAATTATTTAATTAATCTCATGAATTATTTTAATTATAACCAACTTATTATAAAAAAAATTTGAAAGACTGTCTTCCTCAAACTGATCTAGAAGCCTCTTATGTCCTTTCAAACTTTTTCTGTTCATTAGAAGGAGATGTGAGACCCATCTCGTCAACACTTTTTGAAATCCTAGTTTTACAGAAAGAATGGTGTGGCCACTTCCATAACTTATGCCTATCTCTGAAGTGATTTTGAGCACATTTAGGATTACTTCCCACAAAGTCATAAATGATCGAATGTAGTTCTGAGTGACACTCATCAGGGCTTTCATTTTTCATGCATCATGACAACTGAGGAAGCTCTTGTGCCAATCAAACACTGAGATTAGCTTCTTCAAACTGTGCCTGAAGTCTAGAAAAAATGTTGGTTGGTTTGATTTGTTCTTTGATAAGAAAACAAATAGACGAGAGATTAGATATAATTTACATTTGATAAGCTTCACCTTTTGAGTTCCAACAGAATTTTTTAAAACTGTCTTATTTTTTGAAAGTTCTTAAATGAAATGATGATTTGCTGTGCAATGGTAAGTGCAACCTCTTGCTCAGACATAGCGCTACTGATTATGGAACGACCAATGTGGAAATATCTGTTAGATTATTCCACTCCACATATGCTCATCTAACTACTACTATGGCCCAAACCCTCTCACCACTACATCCTAGCCCAGAGAACCAAAGGCTGGTTTAAATTTAAATGACCCTTGAGATAGATTTAATGTTACAGACAGAACAAATAGCTTCCAATATTTCAGTGGTTTGTGATTGTGTTTGATTATTTCCTTTATTTATTCCACAGGCAAGATTAGATTTTTATTTAATTTTTATTTTTTTCATAATGACATACTATTCATTTTATCATATACATGTTTTTATTACAGTTACATATCCCTTGCTTAATGTTGTGGGCAAGCTAGATGGAAAGGTGACACCAAAAACTATCCAGGTTGAGCTAGAGGCAGGATATGAGAAATACCATATTCATACAGAACTTGAAGCAAAGAGAGATGTGGTCCATGAAGGAGACTATGAGGTGGAACTTGAGGTAATATCAACAAATATGATGTATTCTGTATTATTTTAGCAGCAGCTGAGAACCACAAACTGTTTTGAATAGGAGTCTCATAAGGTTTTTCACTCATTCTTGGCCCTGATTTTCCCTAACAACTTTCAAATTAATGGATAAATCAGTGATGTGACATATATATTCTTGAGATCCATGAAAATGGTTCTAATGTCTTATGTTTTATTAGGGGACTTAATTTTTTCAAATTCATAGATAAGTGCTTTTATATAAGTTGGTAACTCAGGGAAGCAGATGAAATTTAGTATTAATATGTTTAGTTTCTTGAACAAAGTTTTGCTTAGTGTTCCTAGTTTTGCTCATGTAATAAGTCAGTATATTTTTTATCCTATATATTATATACTTTGTTAACTATCTACCTTATACCATGAATAGATATATATATAATATAAAAGAAAAATAAAAATAAAGTAACACTTAACAATGTAACAAATTAATAAAACGCTAAGAAAAAGTCACACTTGAGATCGCTGTATTTTGGACTCATGGAGTCCTTCTATGGCAAGAAGACTTGTCATATAGCGATCTCAAGTGTGACTTTTTTTTAGTGTTTTATCCTTTACTACTGTTATAATTACTGATTATTTATATATATATTGTGTGTAGTAAAGTTGCATATACATGTACATACATAAATTATTTATTACACTTATATTATCACAGTAAATATATGTACATTTTCTATGTAGTAAAATTATATATGTACATACATGCGTGTTCATAAATAAATACATACATTACTTATTATATTTATATCATGGAATATCCTACTTAGGTTAACTGACAAAGCATGATATATTCCTCTTACTTTAAATTCTTATCTAATATTACTCTTAAAACTTGGTTCAGGAAGTATATTATATACAAAAGACATTCAACAATTTGAAAATTTACCTCCCTATTTCCAAGTAATGAATTGTATTAAATTGTTCAAATACTCTGAACTCTCTCCACACATAGTCATAGGCATTGCAACCCATTTATCAAAAGTTTTGTGATACTCTCACTGAGATATTTTTAACAGAGCTGAATTTATTTCTTAGGCAGGGTCCTGCATTCATTCCAAGTTTATACAGTGATGACAAATTACTCAAAGGAATTATGAAAAGTCGCACAAGTTTAGGTCTGGGCTTAGGAGGGATGGTTGACCACCTGGGCTTTTATAGCCTCCAATACACTCAGATTTACTCCTGGTTTGGGAGTTAAGCAAAAGCAAAAGCCTTGGAGTTCCTATCTTGGAACATTGCAGTCTCATTTCCTTAAATAAAGGTTCCAATACATAAGTGACAGTTTGTCTCATTCATTCTCATTCCTTCATGCATGCAATCAACCACTAAAGACCCTTCATTGTTGAATATCATGAATAGTCACTTAGAATGAAAATGTTAATAAACAACGATTGATCTTAGATCATTTTCAGTCAACAACTCAGCAATTCTGAATTTTGTTTGGAGTGGCATGATGATGATGATGATGATGATGATGATGATGATGATGATGATGATGATGATGATGATGATGATGATGATGATGATGATACCAACTTTATCATCATCAGTATATATGATGTCAACTACATAGAATTGCTTGGTGTGAACACCATGAGAAATTTTCTTGCACATTCCTTCCTCTTTAACTTCTGTTCATTGTTTCAAAAATGTGGAATTCATTTTGCACAGATTTTTCACAGCTTTAAATATCAGTGAAGTGCATGTAAATGCTGCCAACTTGACACTAACTTCCATATTTACTCTTTGGTTTTACTTTACTTTATTTTAGGATGTTTTTAAATGTCTTATCCATATGCTATTAACATAATCAGAGTCAGGATCATCTTTCAAAGTTTCTCTCTCTCTGCTCTTTAGATGATCAAATCCTTCTTGCTATTATTTCAAATGAACACACCAGATGACCATGAACTATCACTTTTTATGGATATTTCCCCATTGTTTTTCCTGCTAATAATGTGTGAATGCTAATAATTTCTCTAGAAATAACTATGATTTTCCACCCAGCTCTTAACACATTACTGAACTGAACAGACTCTCCTATAAGAACATGTAAACTCAAACTTGCACAGATACATACTTTTATAGCTTAAAGTCCATTAGTTGATCTCCAGCTGATGATGAGAGCAAATGCTCTTAAAACATGTTCTGTATTTTAAACAGTAAGTGAGGTATAATGGTGTATGCTGACTACAATGACCAAAATGCTTCACTGTTAATAACTTCTGTTTAATTCTTCAAATTTTGATTAGTTTGAAGAAGTTAACATAGAATATAAAGATAAAGCGAGTTGCATTAAGTCACCAACAGCAGTGACTGAAGGAAACAGAACAAATGGTAAGAAAAGATCCAAAATTGGGGCATGAGGATTTATGGTTGACTTTAAGGAAAAGTTCTTCAAGTGTTTCTAGCATTCTTTGAGAATCCATGAATATAAAAAAAAAAAAAAAAAGTGCAAAATAATTGTCCGACAGTTAACTCTGGGAAAAGCAAAAATCTGCAGGATAAATGCTTGAAAGCTTCAACAATGGGAAATATTTTCGTGCATTTGACATTGTCATGTGAAATGAGACTAAGATGTGCCAGTTTGATCCTGAAACCAAGTGCCAGTCTTTCATTTACATCTTTCCTGATGACAGTCATCCTTGAAAGTCAAAAGGGCAAGAAGTACTGGAAAGGAATTGGTTATAATGCCAATGCTTCTACTCACACTGTCAGCATTACCTGACACTTTTAGAGAGCACAGAAGCAAAAGCTGATGCAGCCACCTTACAGTCCCAACCTGACACAATGTGACTCTTTCTGTTCACATCTATGAAGAATCACCTTTGAGATCAGGGATTTTTCAGCTCTCAAGACACTATCCCAAGTGGCCAAGATCAATAAGGCACATATTCATTAGTGGAAGGTCTAGGATTTGATTCCTGCCAGAACCATTCTCCCCGACTGAGGTTTTTTTCAGGTTTTCCTTGATCCTCATAAATGGCAAATACTGGGGAGGTACCCATTTAGACCTGGAATGCTTCCTTCCTTAAAAATTTCTTTCTCAGTTTCTCATTTTATCTCATGGATCAACAGTGCCCACTGCCTGTGATGCCTAAGTACTAAAAGCAGGCATTAAACACTATCCAAAAAAAGTAAATCCCTGAAGAAGTGGTCACAGTCTACAAAGAGGAATTGACTGCAGTGCCAAGTTGTAGCATATGTGCTTTCAGAAGTGGCAGTAGAGGATGGAGCATTGTATATAATGCCAAAGGGGGTCCTTTGAAAAGTGAGATGAACAAAAGTCCTCTGTAACTCTTAGTTACTATCTCAAAACTTATACAATTTACTTCATAATGTGAATAAATATAGTATTTTGAAATATTTTCTTTAGTTTGATGTAGATACATAGTGGAGTCAGAAAGAAACCTTAGTAAAGCAATAAAAAAAATGATATAGTTAGACCACTTTAAACACACCTATAAATGCCAAATATTTATACTCTTCTGCTGGAAGAGCCATTTTGTACAGTTTGATGGGAAATGTGACATCAGTGACCACAGTGAGATGGCTACACCTTTGGAAGTATGCATGAGAGAAGAGCAGCAGATGGATGAAGAAACAATAAGGGGATTCCTGTATTTTAGGGAAGATTAGGAAGAAATGGTTGAGGAGGATCAATAAAAAGTTAAAGAAGTCAAAAGACCAAAGTACTCTACTGTGTGCTCTTGCAGCATGATAATGCACAAAAAAATTGAGGACATTTATCTTAAGTGCCTACCACATCCTGTATATTTATTTACCTAAACAAGCACCAAGTGATTATCATGTAATATGACAAATTATTATTACAAAATCACTAAATGATTATCATGTGTTTGAACTCCTCAAGGAGACACAAGGTAGCAAAAAGTTCTTCACTTATGATATGGTTACAACCTATTCAGATTTTGACTGAACTGTCCAGGATATGTTACAGACGTCCAGCATTCAGACATATGCTAAAAATGTCCACATACTTTCAAAATCTATATTAAGTATCATTTGAATACATGGAATAACAATAAATTTCCAATTTTTATGATTTTTAGATCAAGATGTCATTTGATTAAGCAGCTGATGAAGGTTTTTAGAGTATATTTATCTGAGTTGATAGCACTCAGAGTTCAGTAATATTCACAGTAAAATATCTTGAAAAATGGAAAATTGATGAAAGTCCTGCCATTTGAGGAAAAATGATTGTTCATTACTCATATCATCTTGATAAAATAAGATATAATGTTTAGGAGCTAATTTATTGTGTTATAAAATATACCTTCAAAAGACAGCAGCAGTAATAATAGCTTTAGAAAAATTAAAGGTAAATTTATTTTTATGTATTCTAGTATGTGTTTACATCCTTCCCCTCATTGAAATATATAGCCATAGCTGTACAGACGTTTCAACTTCAAAAGGTGGCAACCCTAACAGACAGTGAGGTGGAAAAGGTGGTACATGAATGATTAAACAGTTAGTCCGAAAAATGATTTTTTTCATAGAACAGGCATTAGTGAAATGGTGGCATACCTGTATTGAACATGGTGAAGAGCATTTTGAAAATTGATGAAGAGTTTTAAATTTTCTTAAAAAATTTTGTTATTAAAAATATTGTGGTTTATTTATGATTTTTCTCCATGTTTTATAAAAACCTTTTCATATCATAATTAATGTTGCTCAAGCTTATTTCTTGCCCCTATGGTTCTACCTTTCAAATCATATCTAAATAATAATAATAATAATAATAATAATAATAATAATAATAATAATAATAATAATAATAATAATAATAAGTGTTCCATGATACTCTGCCGCTCTAAAAATTTATGGTACTGCTCATGACTATTGACTAAGTTATGAATATCAATTTTTTTTTTAAATATGATGTATACATTTGTACAGGTAAAGGCACTCAGTAATGGCATAAAGCTTGAGACAAAGCGTGAAATCCTGGATCCTGAAAAGTCAAAGTTCACTACAGTTCTTGAGGTGGTACCTGGTGGCAAGTATGAGCTGATAGCAGATGTCACTCATGTCTCACAGAAGAACAACATCAACCTTCAAGTTGAAGCAATTGCCAAGCTTCATGGACAATCTGATGATTACAAGTAAATAATATGTTTACATCTAGTCAACATTTTCTTTGTCAGAGATGTTGCTTGAGTAAATAAGTAATTTGGTGTATTGATTCATTTGTTCACTGTGCCTTTTGAATTACTTTTCTTTGAGTTTTTTTTTATTGTATTAGCACTACAAATTTTTAGCATAGTCTTCCCTAATCTATTTTCTTATTCATTTCTTCAATAGCATTTAATATCTGTTTGTACTGCTATGGTTATCAGGCTATTGAGTCACCCACATAATCAAAATCAAAATTTTGTTCTAACTTTTCACACATTTTATTTTTTGAACTTCTTTATTGATTCTTCTCAACCATTTCTTTTTCACCTTCCCAAAATAATTTCGTATTTCTTTACATTTTCCTCTGAATTTAAATTTAGTGTCTTAATCCCAACTCTGTTGGTAGATTACTCCATTTCACCAAAAGCAAATTCTCTCTCTGTAACATAGTTACTTTATATTCTAATAAATTAAACCACAAATTTTTTTCCCTCCACAGACTGGACGTATCTCTGCATTGATTTTTCCTCCTACTGCTTCAATTTGACAACTCCTTTTTTCTCTCATGCAAACACTTCTCTGGCATCTTTATTAAAACATTCAATATATTTTTTGCTATCCCATTTGTTTTTAATGCTTCTATATAAACTTATGGATTTTTTATTATTAAAGTCACTAAATATTTCTTGCACTTCAATATCTTATATCCTTAATTTAATTCCAAAAACCTTTCTCTTTCAGTTCCTAATTCTTCCATATTCCTCCCATATTAATCCTTTATAATCTGCTTAAAAATACAAACCCACTCTCTCTGTTTTATCCTTTCTTGTAAAATTAAACATTGCTGCAATATATTTTATTCCTCTAGCAAATTTATCCTAAATCAATACTTTAATTCCCTTTCCACTGTTTTTCATTTATTCATCATAACTCTGTTTGAGTTATGCAATTGGGTGAAGCCCTCAGTACACTCAAAATTAATTTACAGAAATTTATGTGAATCAAATCAACATTTACCCAACACTCAAATTTCCTTCAAATCTCTACCTCATGTAATATTTTGCCCCAACTATTACTGCATAAACTCTTCACAATCATTTAATTTTAATTCTTGGAACTTTCTCCAGACATATTTTCACAGCTTATTTTCTCTCTCTTAATAACCGTTTTCTTTTGCTCATTTCATCCTCCATTAGTTTTTGTGGTTTCCAAGGGACCTTTTCATTCCAGAATTATTTCCTAGCTTCAGGAATCTATAAAAGCAATTCTTTAGCTTTTTCCTAAGAAGAAAGTGTTCTCCTTTGTAGACTTTAATTGCACTCTTCATAAACAGAGTTACAAGGTTAATCATTCGCTACAGCAAATTATGCATAAGCGACTAACATCATGTAAGAAAACAGATTGATCATATCATTTTGCAACTCCAGATTCACTAAAGTAGCTATATCCTGCATTATATGAAATTTACAAATAATAAATATTAAATTCAAACTACATTTATTTATGTAATGTTTGTTTAACTATTTGCTTTTATGTGAAAAATATTTATTCTGTCATTATGCAAGAGGAAATATAGTATATTTATCATTTGGCAATGAACTATTTATGTAATGTTTGTTTAACTATTTGCTTTTATATGAAAAATATTTATTCTGTCATTATGCTGAGGAAATATAGTATATTTATCATTTGACAATGAACCTTATAATTTAACTTTAATAACTTTGAAAAATTACAGCAAAAATATCACATAGCAAGGTTATGTAGTGGTGAAATGTTAGTTCATTAATCTGAAAAGTGCCTTTTTTGGGGAGGAGGGGTATTTTCCAAAGTTATTTGTAATAACATTCAAAGTAACATTTCACTAAATGTAAAACATTAATCAGATTATAATTGTTTAATTCATTTCTTGATTTCTTCATACAATCAAGACTACACTAGATGATAATTCTTTATGATTAGTTAAATCAAGTTGTAAATATTTGCTCTGGCTTGGTTTGATTTGTATTTTTTTTCTTTAATTATTTCATATACTGTCTTTTTGATAAGGTTTGTAATAAAACTATTTTGAAGCATGTTGAAATTTTACCCTAATAGTGTTTTTATCTGTAACCTATTTTATTTATTTATTTTTTTCCTCTCTATCCAGGTTGGATACTGGCTTAATTATAAACCCTCAAGTTTTAGATGCTCATGCCAAGGTTATTATAGGAGACACTGAATATATAGACATCCTTTCCAAGTACAACAAAGCTAATGGAAATCCTTCAGGCAGTGCCAAGGTAAATGATATAGAAGCAAAATAATATGACAGCATAAGAAACATTCAGAATATGCACTTAATTGCAATAATACAAATTTCAAATTAGAGAATCACTTTATCCTAGAAGATGTAAATATAGTTTAACACACATTAGAAAAAATGAATTTACTGGTTTAAATGTAGAACATATTTCTTTTTTTTTTTTTTTTTTGAGTAGTGTTTAACGCCCGTTTTTACTACTGAGGCACCACAGGCGGTATAACATATTTCTACACCATTGTCTGCATCCTCAGTTAACTGTTGACGCGTTAGCTGAGACTTCAGGGCAATAATCTGCAAAATATGTTCTACATTTAAACAAGTAAATGGAACCAATAAGAGCATGTAGTTCAACTTAATCATAAATTAATTATATGATTAACTTCACTGTACAAGTTCTAATTAATATTTCAACTTAGTACATCATGTTTGTTGTATTACCTAAGACACTTGCACATTTACTGTAATTTGATAGTAGCATTTGTAAGTATGTAATATAGCCTTCCAAACCTTTAAACTATATTTTCTGTGCAAATACATTTTCAGAAGTTTCCAACTTTAGGAATGACCTTAATAATATTGGACTAATAATAATAGAATCTTGAAGAACACAACACTTAATTACTTTCTTTGCAGTCATGTAGATATTTGTTGCCTTTGTTAATCATCAATATATTTTATTTCAACCATTTTACTTCATTTTGCTAGATAGGGCTAAAATCAATTCTTCAATGCTGTGTACTCCAACTTCTAGGTTTTGTAATAAAATACTATAATCAAAATTCAAAAGCTTTAATCAGTGCTATGAACAGGTATATGTTAATTCCTCTGTCATTTAGAAATTTGTCAACTAGTGTTAAAAATTCTGTTATTACAGTTTTTCTGTGTGTGTGTGTGTTTTATTTATTATTGTTTTGACTGCATTAGTCTTCTCATGACATCTGAACATAAATACTGCAGGTGTAGATCTGTAGTTATGAATGAAATTTATTAATAATGGCACAAAGTATCTCAGAGTGCTTGGTGCCTTTAAGCTATCTGGCATTCACCTTCTCAGGATAAGGAAAAACTAAAAAAAAAATCTTAACCAGGCAGCTTGACCTGCCCAAGAATCAACCCAAAATCTTCAGATTAGTAGCACAAATGCTACCACTAGATCATGTGGGCTGTATTGCAGTTTTTACAGACTTACCTTCACATAAACCAGTTGAATGCAAAAATTATATATATTATTTTCTTAAAAAGTTTTTAAATAGCATCTTCATTAAAAAGTTAATTGGAACTTGCAGAGTGAAGCCAATAATATCAGTATCTTCATTATTTGCTCTAGTATTTTTGAGAAAACAGAAAGTAAAGAGAGTGGCTATTTTTCTTACTGATTACTTCTTATGTAAAGGATTTATTACAGCTAATTTGAATTGCTTTAGAAAATGTCCAATGGAAAATATGTTGACATAATGAACTCGAGTGTGTGAGCTTTTAAATCACAGAATTTAAACTTTCATCAAATCTTGCTGGTCTATTTATCTTCATTTGTTTAATAATGTTTATTATCTCTCATTCACATACTGCTGGAGAAAGAAACATTGATTTGTTTTGTTTATGGTTCATATGTTGTACTACAAAGAGACTTTCTGCCATACTGGCACTCTAAATAAAATATCACATTTTTCTAAGCTAGACTATTGAAAAAAATTTTCTTTGTAGTATTAAACCAAGCTAATGTATACTTTTATGAGTTTGGATATATCTATCTGAGGAACATCATTTCAAAAAGCAGTTTGTCCATCCATGGACAAAATTCTGTTCGATTCTCAGTAATACCTTGCATAGTACTAGAATGTAGAATATAAACCTCAAATTGCATATTTAGTGCAGATTGCATTTAGTTCATTCAGTGTGTTGGAACAAAATGCAGTCCATCCAAGGAATGCTGTTTTCTGCACCATTCTCATATAAAGTATACAAACAGAGAATATAACAATACAAGAACTAAGAGGTTATACTCAGAACTCAATATTAATAAGTTATAAGATGTATACCAGAGTTCCAGATAACCTCAAAGTAAAAAAGTAGTTTTCATAGAATATTTTTTCAACTATTTCAATCTGGGATTTGGATCTCCAACAACAGATGCTTGTAGCTATTTTACACAAATGTCCCATTTACTGAAATCTACCAATGATGAAAACATAAAAGCTGAACTTAGAGCAGCCTTATTTCATCACAATTTGAGAGCAAAAACCTTCCATAAAATTATGGAGAAGCATATGAACAGTGTCTCATTCTCCTTTGATCTCCAGCCTATCCTTAAACTTTCTATAGGGAAGCTTACCATTCACAGAAATTTTCATTTTATGCTCTTTGCATAGCTGACACGAAAATAAATTTCCATACTTCTATTGCTGGACAGAAAATCAGGATGATCATGGAGCTGTTGATGTGTCATCCATTCTAACTGATTTCCTCAGTAAATTCAATTTTATCATTATACTACAATTGTATGACTTTTCTGTGATGGGTGTGGGGACAAAACCAAAACATTCACATTCATTCCAAACATTCCAAGAGTTTTTATGGTGGCTTTTGAAACATTCTCCTCCATAGATATATTTCATTTATTTTTTTCCATTCAGGGATCATTCATTTCTGCTCCCAGAGAGAATTTTCAGAGTTACAGAATAAATGTTCTGAATGATATCTAAAATAAAAACACCAAAAAAATACCATGAAATTTATAGAAAAGAGGCCCTATCCATTTTATGGGTAAAGATTGGACTGATCTGGATTTTAAATATTTATCCAATGTGGTAAAAAAGTTAAGCTAGTATTAGGGATATGAAGAGGATCATGTTAAAGAAATCAGGAAAGACTAATGTCATAAGAATGGAACCTACCTATAGATTAGATGATCCTTCTAAAAATTCCACTTTTGAAAAGGAGACACTTAGTGAAAATGTTTGTGATCTAGATACTGTTACGTTGATACCCAATTAAACATGCCAAATGGAATGATGTAGGCAAGTTACTGAAGCAGGGATTTGGTGACAATTGGAGAAGCCTAGACTCAGTGAATTTTTATCTTGGTGTCATTGATCAATAAGCAATATAAGATATTGGTGAAGATAAATGATCATGTTGTTAATGAGGACATTACATGAGATTTCCTTGAAGAGGAAGAAGGATTGGGGATTTTTGTAGATTAAGTGCCTTCTTAAGATATAATTAAAAGTGATTAAATAATATAATTTGCATTTGAAATGTATGTGTTTGTTTAATAAGTCCCTATGTTCCATGCATAAGGCCATTTGTTGAAGTATTTTTTTGGGATTGTATATGAACATTATAATAATAGATTTTTTTTAATGTTGTAGCCTTGTAAGGTCTTGATCTTGAAAGTTACATTTTTTATTTTTTTGTTTATCCTTTTTAATTTGGTTGCTGTGCATTTTTCTTACTCCTGAAAAACTTATATTTGTGGACAAACTGATTTTTGAAACGATGCTCCTCATATAAAACAATAATAGACACATTTTATTAACATCTTCAACAGTTATATGTGATATTATAGTATGATATAGTGAAGGCATTTTCTAAATTAATACTTTCACTACCCCATTGTTATTTCTCACAGAAAGCTAAAGAGTTATATACTTCTTTCTTCATCAATTCCTATCTGTTACTGTTTCCAATAATGTTATTGCATTCTGTATTTTCCAATCTGTTACAGCTTTATGTAAAGAACTATCTGGATGGTACAGCACAGTACAAATATGCTGGGGGAAAAGGTAGTGCCACGCTCAACATTGATATCCCTAAGATTGGCCGCAAAATAAAGGGTACAGGTGATTTGGATGTGGATGGCTCTAGGCATGTTGGCACTATTGATCTATATTACAATGCTGATAAAAATCCTAACCAGAGAATCCACCTCCATACTGATTCAGACATTAAAAATGATGCCATTGACTCCAAGTAAGTGAAACATTTAGGACATATGTTCATAAATACAAAATAATAATCTATTCATTTGTATGTATTTGTACATTCATTCATGAAGATAGACAGTTGACTCTAGTGCAACACATTATTGTATGCAATTATTATTTCTGAAGCAATATAAGTAAAACTAAAATTGTTAGGAAAAAAAAAAGGTTTTAAGAAAGAACTAGTACATAAAAAGGTGCAGAAATTCAAGAGACAAAAACATATCAAAGAAACCACAACACTTTCAGCAAAAAAAGATAAACTTATTTTTAAAAAATTCACATATCATCCATGGGCCACAAAAAAATTTCAGAATATTCTTAAAGATTTTAATATCAGGTTGGCACCGATTAATAGATTTAATGTTCAAAATTTGCTGATAGATAATGTTAATGACAGTATTCCACAAGAAGAAAAATCAGGTATTTACAAAATAAACTGTGCAGAATGTGAAAAAATCTACATAGGGAAAACAAAGAGAAACATTGGCACACGGTTAAAGGAACATTTCAGGAACATAAAGTACAAGCAAATAGAGAAATCAGCAGTAGCATATCATTTTTGGACACAAAATCACGACATAATAAATAAAACAAAATTATTAAAATCAGTACAAGGACCTACGGAATTAGCAACCTGGGAGAAAATCTACATCTACAAATACAAAAACAGCATAATGAACTTCGACATTGTCGGGGATGAAAACATAAACTACAAGTTTATCACACTGCCACCAGAGCAGAATATACATTCCCACAGCTCAACGAATGATCCGACAGTTGAACCTTAGCATGGCTGAAGATGGGAACAAAATGTTCTCGAAACCGGTTCCATACATTTATAAAAAGTAAGTGAAGCTTTAAGAGTGTGTAGTTCAACTAATCATACAATGATATCCATTAATAAGAGTGTGTAGTTCAACTAATCATACAATGATATCCATTAAAAAAAGCATTGTTGCACTTCCATTATTATGAATTAAAAAAATGTAATACATTTATGTTATTTATATTATGCATTGTGATATGAAGGTCTGAGACTTTGTTAATAACTAAAGCATAGCATGAAGCAAACATTTTTAATCCTGGAGAAGATATGCACCATTCAGTACTTCTTCAGAAAAGATATAAATACCAGGAGTCAGCATGCATAGCAAGATTATCAAAAGCACTGTCATTACTAAAACACAAGTGATTATTACATAATTTGAATAAGAGTATTTAAAAAGTATTTTTTTCTTTATATAAGGCTGAAAGTCTTTGCATAATTTTACTTCATGTGCAAATTAGATCAAAAAATAAAGTCACTTGAAAATATCTTCATTGAATTTATGATATTTTTCTATTCATAAACTCTTTAACTTCAATAGAAGATCCATTTTTTTCCCTGCAGAAAGTTCTTTCTTAGAATTTAGTAGTTTGAAATCTCCATATTTGAAAGCTAAGGTTTTGCACTTTCTAATCATATAGAAAGTAGCCCAATACTCAATATCGCTTAGACTTTTTTGTTCTTATTATATTGGGACTGGCAGAAGTGACTCTAATCCAAGATATTTG
Organism: Metallyticus violacea; assembly: GCA_030762175.1. Classification (NCBI taxonomy): domain Eukaryota; kingdom Metazoa; phylum Arthropoda; class Insecta; order Mantodea; family Metallyticidae; genus Metallyticus; species Metallyticus violacea. The sequence goes on along the minus strand of CM060830.1, from coordinate 91,240,322 downwards.
AGGTTTCCATTTGTTTTGCCATTGTTATTACAGAAGTATTCATTATAATAACTGAACACAACATTATTAAGTAGCAACAATATCAAATTTGCAGATACATTTGTGATTATGCTATTATTTGTTGTATATGTCATAGGCACTTATATCATTCCCTTGGAGACTGCCTTTGAAACTGATATCAAGTGTCATCTAACAAGCATTTTTTGAGCCAGTATCAATGGATCATATATCCTTTACCAAGTTTTGACAATGGTCCATGAACCAATCTTCATGAAAGAACAAGTAAAATAGTTTTGTGGTACTTATACAATTTTCCATGGATAGTTCACATTTTAAATATGAATCAGTTTATCATGCACTTGTAGACTTTATTCACCTTTTCCTAATCCTTTCAGAATTGTAATTCATTATACTGTGCACAAATTTGAATCTACTTATTAAGTGCAAAACAAATAACAATATGATATTTGTGCACATCTAAAATATTTTCCAGTAAATTCACTGCAGAAGTTAACGAATGGGAGCTTTGGAGTATAAAGGAAAATATTAGTACTTAATGAAATCAGAAACATTATTGTATCAAACTTAATTTGTGTCAGTCAGAATGTGTTTTATTGATGTGATACTAATTTAGCTAAGGAAGGATGACAATTCTAGCATCTTCCATAATGTAAGAAGCAGAGATGAAGTACAGGCACCTCCTGCTATACCATAGTATGTAGAATAATGTACAAACAAACATGGTTTATATCTAAAACCTGGTATTTCTTAAGGATTTTTATTCAAAGAAAGCACAGAATTTGATATATAACTCAGAATTCATCAAACTCTATATTTGAGTACATATCACACAGCTCATTTTATGCATAATTTGTGCACAGTATTTAAAATACTATAATCAGAGTACTATAATAAAATAAATTAAAATTCTCATTAGAAAATGTTATTGTAAATTTAGTGATCACACAGCACACGATCTCATTGTCAAAGAGTTACATAAAAGTTACTGTTCACATACATGCACCAAGACTCCCAATGACTTGCCATGTGTCCAGTTCTTAGACATTAACATGGCTGGATATTTCTAGGTAAACTTTTAGTTCATTCTCTTTTTGTATTTACCAACCAATTGAAGAATATTAACTAGAACATACTATTTTCAGGAATACTTTATCAATATTGGATTACACTACAACTTTAAATGTAAAGGGCACTCTCACTGGCAAGGTTGAAGATGGACAAATTGTAGGAGAGATGGACATAACTTTACCAAATGATTATCATTTAACTGGAAAGGTGAGTGTTCTGAATGCTTCCAATGGACATTTATCAGCTAGAGCATGGACACTATAGCTGAAAAGGCTTATGTTGCTCTTTCCTCTAACCTTCAGTTTCTCCCCTGCATTAAGTAGTTGCAGTATTAACTTAGTATCATTCACATTACTCTTTATTTTTGTACTGTACTGTTCATAATCCTGTGAATAAATTTAGAAAAACAGGATCTTCTTGATAATAAAGCAAAAGTAAACAGCCATGTGCTTAACCAGTTTACTCACAGACATCTGTGAGATGCAGGAACAATGGGGAATTTTCTTACAAATTATCATCTTGCCTTTCTGCAAAGGTTTTGTTTTCACATATGAATACCACATGAAAACTCTGTACTTAATTTTAGCATTATAACAGCACTAACACACAAATAAAGGGAAAAATGCTTCATTATCTTAAGAATATCTAAGCTAAAACTCCAATTAATTTAGGTGGGGGAGAGACTTTTAAAATGAAAACTGTATAAGATAAGTGTTATTCAAAAATTAGAGCCACATGATATTGTAAATAAATTTCTGCAGCTGAATTTTGAATAATGCTAGCAATTACTCCATTGGCTTACATTTAATTTTTTTCATGGATAAAGTATGGGTTCCCTTTAAATGGTCAGGTGGGACAGAGCAAAAGATACTGAAATGCATAAAAACTAGAATCATGTATATAAAATACCACTGCATGACTAACAAAAATTGGTGTAGGTGTGCAGTGAATGCTTACAGAATTATAGAGCCTATATTTTATGAAAATATTGTAAATGTGCTGAGATACAGAGATAACATTTTTCACCCCATTCTTCAAAGAATTGTCAGGACTTTAATGAAACTTGTATTTTTTTAACTAGACATTGCTATGATGCATACAGTTGATTTCTTGTTAGCTTTAATTTAGGAATTGTTTTAAGACAGGGCATTACTAAGAGCTTAGGGTCGGGCTCCAGATCTTACTATAAGTGATTTCTATTAATGAGATAACTTGAAAAACAAAGTGTATTGGAATTACCCGCATACATTGGAAGAACTGAAAAGTAAATAAGAACAGAAATGTGTGCCAAAAAAAAAAAAAAAAAAAAAAAAAAAACTACCTGGCCAATACCAATCTAACTGCTTAAGTCCCTGTGTTCTGCTCACTTCTTCTGTAGTAGAGCCAGTTAATATATGCACAATATTACATTAACCATTATTGCTTCAGTTTTTGTCTTGGCACAGAAAAATGTATAGTAACATGGATGTAACACATTTTTCTATCATATTGTTTTGTGCATATGTTGATGTTGTAGGACTGGTGATGTTTTACACAGTGGAATGCAAAGCAACTTTGCTGCTAAAAGTTTTCTTTCCTTTGACTTATTAGTTAAAAGAAACTAGACAATGGTTTTGTTATAGAACAAGAGCTGGCATTTTTTTATTTCCACAAATGATTCTTGGGTCCCTTTTACTTTCAAGATCAATCAAAGTGTAATGTTTGGCAAGCAAAATTATTAAAATTAACATTCTATAAAATTTATTTAGCAAAACAAATTGAATGATTAACTCACTCATACAACTGAAAGTTTGTTCAGAGAGTTTAACCCTACATTAGTAGCATGCAGAATCTCTGCACTCGAAATCATTTATAAAAAACATATGTTGCTAACAATTGTAAGTGACTCCTTCTTTGTCTACCTGCCTTTACTTCCATTATTAGATATCTGTTACAACATTCAGTGTTTGTTGATCCATTGTGGCTTACTGTTCACTTCATTTCGACTGTGCATGGTACTGAGAATAATTTCTATGTGCAACAAAGTAATGTTGTTACTTATACAGCAACATACTTGTTACATATAACCAATGTAATAAAATTTTGTTTACACTAACTCCATTCACTTATATAAAAATTGGACATATGTTTCGGGAGTCATCCCTCCCATCTTCAGCCTGTAGACAAACTGTTATTAGACGTGGTGGTTGGGTCCCTTGATGTTCTTGTGGCGGCATCTGGTAGTTCTATTAGGAACTTGCTGAGGTCATCCATTGGAGGGAACTCAAAATTCTCAAGCTATCCTTGTTTTTTGTAATGAAAATTTTTTCCCAAGTTGAAAGTTCTATTGTGTTATGAAGTTGTTTCAGTAGTTTTATCTCTGGTTTAATTTCATGATTTTTATTCCAAAAGTGTGCTGCTATTGCTGATTTATCAGTCTGTTTTAAGCAAATATTTCTAAAGTGTTCTTTTTTATGGATTTCCAAATTCCTCTTTGTTTTTCCAATGTATTTTTTATCGCACTCTGCACATTTTATTTCATAAATACCTGATTTTTGTTCTGTTGGCATGTTGTCCTTTACCCTGCAACCTAATAAGTTCTTTATATTAAAATTTTTCTTTGGGGCTAACATAATTCCTTGTTCTTTGAATATCTTTTTGAATTTATACCAAAGTTTGAGTGTCAAAAACTCACAGGATGTGGTAGACAAATTACATATTTTGTAAGTACATTTAATTGAGTATACTTGTTAGGTTTTACACAATATTTCATAATCTGAAATATGGATAATTATGCTAGAGAAAAGAAAGAAATGTTGAACAACAACGAAAATGATTAAGTAGATATATTTACAAAGACAAATGAATAAGATAAACTGGACATTGTGGAAAATAGTGATCATGATTGTGGAAGTGATGAATCAACTGATGAAGATCTGACTACATATCAACAATTCAACTTTTCGGGTCAAGCAATGAAACTACTTGTTTTCTCTGCCGGTGTACCATATTTTCAATATACAAAATGGTTTATGTACTAACCTCATTAAATGTGAGAGCAAAGCAGCATAACACTGTGACACACTTACCTGGAGTCAAGGGACAACCCAAACAAACTCGTACACCAATTGAGTCATGGAGTATGTTTTTTCGAAATAACATGTTGGAAAACATTGTGGAATGTATGAATCCATGGATTTCTAGAAAAAGGGAAAACTGCAGCAGAGAAAGAGATGCCTAAGATACCAATATTGCCCAAATAAAGCCCCTGCTTAGGTTATTATATCTTGCAGGAATCGTGAAGTCATCAACAAATATTTGGATGGTTTTTATGCCAAGGATGCTACAGGAATAGAATTTTTCTCAGCAGTAATGTCACTTTGAAGAGTTTGATTCCTTTTGACAGTACTTTGTTTTGATGACATCTCCAGCAGAAATTACAGAAAGCAGTTTACAAGCTGGCACCTATTATAGATGTTTTTGAATGTTTCAACACATGCTGCAAGAGTACATATTCTGTAAAAGAATAAACTACAATTGACAAAATGCTAGAATGTTGCAGCTTTTGAGTGTTCATGAAATCAAAACCAGCAAAATTTGTTATAAAGATATTTGCCCTTATTGATGCTAGCTTTTTATGCAGCAAACATGAAAGTATATGTTGGACAACAGCCTACTGGATCATTCCAGCTGAACAACACACTCCATCAAATAGTTCTACTATTAGTTGAACCTATATCAGGAATGGGACAAAACATCGCTATAGACAATTTCAGTTCAATACCCCTAGAAGTGAACCTTCATTCTCAGAGGTAGTCTATAGATGCCATAATGAGAAAAAATAAAAGGGAAAATCCTGTGATTTTCACCAAAGGAAAGCATCATGAAGAATGCAGTAGTCATTTTGATTCTGGTGAAAAGATGGCATTATTGTCATATGTACCAAATAATAATCATGTGATTATTCTGCTCTCATCTGTCCATTATTCTGATTCTATAGATACAACATCTAGAGAATCAAAAAGAGCCATAGATGCTAATGTTCTATAGCCTGACTAAGGAAGGCACTGATAAAATGGATGAGATGAAGGCTGCAAATAGAACACATCTTGCTCTATTTTTTGCTATAATGAATATTGGTAGTGTCAATACTATATAGTTTTCTAAACTAACACCCAGTAAAGCATGCCCAGATGAGAGTTTTTGAAGATTCTTTCAAAGTAACTTTGTCTAGACCAAATTAAGGCATATTAGTGGTACAAAATTTACTAATTAAATTGGAACTTGCACATTGAAGCCAATCATATAATTGATACTATTGTATGATTTAGTTGAACTACACACTCTTAATGCTTCACTTACTTGTCATAATATATAGAACCGGTTTCAAGAACAGGTTCTATATATTATGACAAGTAAATGAAACATTAAGAGTGTGTAGTTCAACTAAATCATACAACAGTGTCAATTAAGTACAAAATTTTCTGGCGACTTGAGAACAAAGGTTAGGAGATTGGCAGAAATGCCTGAAGAGCCAGCTACAAAATCTGAAACAGTTTCGAAATCTGGCAGATATTTCTTTCACACACACACACACACAAAAAAAAAAAAGAAAACAGGAAGACAAAATATGTACTATATGTCACAAATTTGTGTGCGGAGTGCACAAAAAGATGGTTACTTATTTCCAACAGTGTGTTCAGCAGGAATCAGATGATGAAAATTTGGACATGGTGTAATAATACCATAGAATAATATAAGTATTTCAAGTTTCTATATATAGAAACCCATGATAACTTATCCACCTTTGCACTTACATAATTTTGATTTCTGTATTTTCCATTTTAAATTTGTATTTATTCATATTTGTACACATCTATGTATATTACATTGTATAACTCTGCATTAATGCCACTTTGTACTCTATTGAAATATAAAAATGAGCATATGAAATGAAAAAAAATAAACATAATAAAATTACACATTACAAATATAAGAAATAATGACAAATAACTATCAAGAATTTGCTGCTGAATTTACAAAATGAGTTATGATGAGGTTGTAACTAAAATAGGGTTAAATAAGAGTTGTTTTTGCCATTCTCATATTCTCCAGATTTTGCCCCCATTGATTTTAACCTTTACCTTCAACTCAAGGAGCTCCTGGTGGCCAGTGATGATGAACTTCTTGAACATAGAACAGACAAGATATCAAAACACTTGTATACAGTAGTTTTATTATATTTACCAGTTTCAGTTGATAAGTAAAAGCCTTGGTGAAAATATAACTACTTTATTTGGAAATGAGCAAAAGACTACATATCATATATAGAGGCACATTTATGTCATCACTTCTTAAAAATAATATGTGCTAAATGTGCCTTATCCATAACTCTGTAATAAGATCATCATGACAAGTCACATAGTATCTTCTAAAATGATATGGATTTTAAGACAGATTGCAGCCTTCAACTTCTCAGTGCTGTGCAGACAATGGGCAAATATTTCCTACTTCAAGCGACTCTAGAAGAAGAGATAGAGACTGTATAAATCTGCAGAAAAGGATAGGAAAGTGAAATCACCAAAGTGTAAGAGAAGTAATTCGAAAACACATTGGAGGAGAGCCAGACTTCAGCATGCAGTATTTGATGTAGTGCCGTCCTTTTGGAACCATATGGTGTTTACCAAATCCCTAAACAATTTCCTCTATATATTTACAATGATCTGGCATGATGATTTATTGACCAGTGGGGACTCCAGTCCAGTTGGACCCACACTAAATTCTCTGACATCAAAACACTTATCCAATTGGGTGATTTAAGGATATGAACATTGTCATTGTTTATCCAGTGTTTGATTCATCTCAATGCTGCATTATACTGGTGCAAGTTCATAGCTATCTTCATTATTGCACCATAGTGTTCTGTGTTTCTTGAACAGAGCCTTTTTAAATGAATGATACCTCTACAACTGTGATCCATATTTGCACTGACCAATATTCCATGGCTGGATGATTTCCATTCTTGTAACTGTCAATGCATGTGTCATTCCTGCATCTGCATTCCTGGAGTTTGGTAGGATAACACAATGAAATTGGTAGATCTTTATGTGCCACCTTATATCATGGTAATGGAAATGTTTAGATAAAGAGGACAACTATATGGAAAAGTAAAATTGGATTTCTGGAGTGCAAATAAAAATTTCAAAGAAAAAATTATATTATTGCTTTTTTCTTTATATATGGGAAAATTAATTGTTTGGATGATCTTCATACATCATATAGAACTGCTTCTATGCTTTCACAAAGAATGTGAAGACTGTATGAAATGGATATGAAACACAATTCTCAATATTCCCATGAAAATGTATCACATATCAACAGTCAGGTCTTAGTGCAAGAATATTGAAATTCTGAGTGTATGAAAATAAAAAATCCAAGAATCATTTGGTGGAGATGGTAAGCTCAGTTTAGCTCACAACATTTTGCCAAATCTGCCAGGAAACATTTAATAACTTAGTCTCTGTACACTTGTCCAGTCAAAATGCAGTTTTTATCTTTATTTTCAATCAAATATAGACCAATGATGCTGTGACAGGACCGAGAAGACCACAGTAATGTAATGGTCTCTGTTCCTGTTCATCCAATTTTCAATTTCTATGCTATATGAATTATTAAGAAACATATGTTTATTGAAGTTTATGTAGTTAGTCTTGTTGATATTTAATATCAGCTTATTAGGTAGTAACCAATTATTTAAATTTTGCATTGGATCATTCATCTAGGATCTCAAAGTGACTTTACTTGGATTCCTAAATATGAGATTAGTGTCATCAGCAAACAGAACCATATTTGAAGATGAAGTTCTTTCAGCTTGTGGAATGCCTGAAATCAATACAAATGCATCCCAAAATCCCCAATCAAGTACTGAATACCAGTGTGTATGTGCTATATCAAGTTATTTTGATATGCAATGCTCACTTTTCTTTAGAGAAGTTAAGAGTGTATGATTTTGACCCTTCCAGATATTCTTTTGTTACAATTAAGAACTGAACCTACCATTAATATAACCACCAATTGAAGAAGGGTTTTTATTCCATAGTGTTGGTTTACGAAACTTCTCTTTGAAGCCCTCCAATATAATTTACAATTATTCCTTCCAATGCCATAGCTGCAAAAATAATAGGTATTCCACAACACAGGAGTGTTCTGTTAGGCATGCTGCAGGATTATTAACTCAGGTGCTTAATAATCATTAACAAAATTGAATGATATAATGCATAAAATTTATGGTTATTTTTTAAGGCCACCTGTAATATGGATAATTATATGGTAACAAGAAAAACTTTCCATCAGAGACATAAAAAGCATTTTTATAAGGAGTCATACATTTTTTTTAATGAATAGCTACTCACTTTTCTTAAATATTCTCCCAAATATTTTTATTTTACTAGAAAAACACAGTTCTATGAGTTTGGTTACTAAGATATGGACATAACATTGCAGTTGGACAGAACTTTACATGTGCGCCCAACCAACAGTGAAGGAGATGTAAAATTGGAGTTGACAGCTGCCAAGTCTGCATCAAGCCCTCCTGCAAAGATGACATTTGAGTTGGCAGCCAAAAATGTGGATACCAAACTGTATTCTTTTGATGGACAAGCTAAGTTAACCTACAGCACACCAGATGGTAAGGATGGCACTGTTTATGTTGCTGGCAAGAATATTCCTCAACGTGAGCAACGGGTTGTTGAGGGACAGGTGAGTTTCAAATAGCTGAGCATAAAAATATATTCATACTATAGAATAATGTTAAAAAAATTATATTATTGTTATGCATATATTCATACTAATACATATAAAAAGAGAGAAGTATACAAAAAGCCAAATTTATATTCTGTAAGACTCTGATGTAAATGTGCAAGACATGTAGGTACATAAAAATATACACATCATCAAGCTTGGGGTTATATGTAGTTACATTTTTAATGAGGTTTATTTGTGCATGAAGAAAAGACAAATGATAGTTCCACAAGCAAGAATGTTTTCCATAAATTTTAATAAAATCTGTTCTGAGCTTTTGGTATAATACTAAATATTTCACACCAGACTGTATAATTTTTTTTTAACATTATTGCATTGCTCATTTTAGTAATATTCAAAGCAAAAATACAGCATTTTGTTGTCACCAACAATGATTGGTTTTAAAAAATTGTTCCTTTCTTATCCTCAAAATGCATCAAAATCTGTAACAGTCAGCTGTTGACAGTGCTTTCACAATAAATATAAAACAATATTCTATCAAAGTGCGACAGTTACCAAATACACAATGAAATTTCGACTGAAACAAGATTGCAGTGCCATCTGTTTTTTATTAAAAATAAACTTGGATATTTTCAAAGGAATACTATATACATAGTTTCAGGGTTAGTCTACATCATGTTATAATGAGTATTTCAATGGTGTGCAAGACAATGGTTGCAGTGGTCATAACCTGACATAAAGTTCTTATACCTGAATTTTAATATTACTTACAGAAATGTTGCAAGTGCAATATTCCATTTGAGTAAAATCTGAGTAAAAACTGGTTGGCTCTTAGAATCTTAGAAAAAATCAGTACTGACATGGTAATTCACATAATATATGCCAATCTAATTTTGAGTAAAATGTATTCTGAGGCTGCATCCAAACTTGCATGATTCGTTAATTAATTTATTTATACCGGTAGAGGTAAGACCTTAGGGCCTTTTTTTCCATTCAACCAGTCTTATACATACATACATTGCATACATACAGCATATATATTGTATTTATATATTCATCAAACAATCAATACTATGGAACAAATCAACTAAATTACAATAAATGAATAAATAAACATTTCATAATAAAACAACAAAAGTAATACACACATAGATACAATTAAAAGCAAAAACTCACATGCAATTATATATATACATATCAAATATATAATAAATTATATATATAAAAGAAGTGCTATACTCAGAACTTTTGAGGAGTCACAGTATAAAGTCACATAGCACTATAGAAGATCCTATTTCACTGAACAGTGCTCACAACTGGAACATAAAAAAAGTTACCATGTGAATTTAAACTCCTATCAGGTTAAGGTTTAAATATTCCACTATAGTATATGGCATGTGATTTAACAAAAGTTAATTTAATTTGCTTTAAAGTTTTGCTTACTCAATTGATTAGGTAATTTGTTATACAAACATAAAGCTATTATTAATTCATGAACTTTCTTCCTTAAACTGTACATTTACATGTAACAATGACATTTGAGAGAGAGTTACATTTGTACAGCAAGCCCTAACAGGATCAACCAAGTTATTGCAATTTGGTTTATTTTATACTACAATTCAATACTCAAGTTTTTGGTGGCCTTTTATCCATATTGGATGCATGCAGTGCTTCTTTAATTTCTGAAATCAAGACTTTCTCCTGCTATATCAAACTGCTGCATCCATTTGGTAAGGTGCCTTGATCACTTCATCTGTTCATAGCTCTTCAAGTTGCCCTGCTAGAGCTATTGGGCCTGATTTAGCTGATTCAACTTTTTTAATTTCTGAAGCAGTTTTTTTGGGCTATTACCATTATAATTCAGCTGCAGCCCATGTCTTGTAAAGTATTCTCATGGTAGATTAACATCCAACATTGTTTCATTTGGAGATACTTTTGCAATTTTTTTAGTTTATCATTGAAAATTTTACTTCCTCATTCATACATGAGGGGCTTATCAAATTATGCCTATGTGTAACAACTATCAGAACAATATTTGTGATGGATTTAAGGTGCAATTGTCAGAGAGTGACAAAGAAGAGAGGGTCCTATTTTTGTACATAGTTGTTGTTGCATGCATATTAAAAGCAGCAAAAATTACAATGAGTGGAAGAGACAGATTTTTTTTTATTTGTTTTATTTACGGATGCTCTTTAACATCTCAGATCATCAGCATCCCATTCAAATCAGGGCATTAAATGGCCGAGAAATTTTGCTCAGAGGCTTCTTTTTTCAGGCTTGAGGTTCTTTTTTGTGCCATAAATATATGTATGATACAGGACCTATGGCTTTAATTCCCTTCCAAAGGAAGCCATACTTAGGATTTTTATGCTTGAAAAAATTCACCAGTCCTAGTTAGGATCAAACCTGCAAGCTTTGGTTTAGGAGGCAAGTATGATGAGAGACAGAAATCAATTTCTAGAAGGTAATAAATTAATATTAACATTCAAAAAAAATTTTTTTTTTTAAATTTTCTTATTATGTACCATGCCATAAGTAGCAACAACCATCTGACATATCTCTGCCTCCAGTCTGTGATTGCAAGGTGAGCTAACTGGATTAAGGCTAATTTTCTGAAGAAAGTATTTTGAAGCTATGAAGATTATGTTCAGAACTTTTCTTCTGATTCTGCATTGTCTATGAGTGTGAATTCTTTGGGCATTCAGCAGTTATAAAGTGTTCAGTTCAATTTCACCCACCACATACTATTTCAAACAGCTTTTCAACATTATCAAGATATTGGGAACTATTTCATGTCTCCAAGAAGCCATGAAAATGATGGGAAATGAAGTTCAGAATGTTATTTTTGTACCAGGTGCAGTGTAGATACCAGTCAAGTGCAGGCTGTCTTAATAAGAACCCCAGATACATAATTTTTATTACATTGTCTTGCTTATTTAACAGTAAAACTATAGAACCTCCTAAAAATGCTAACCCTAGCACAATATTCCTCTATATAAATACATATCAGGGATATTTACAGTGTTAAGTGATGTTTCTCTGTTTGTTGAAACACAATGGCAAACAAAAATCTGTACACAACACCAGAACATTTGGGAAACCATTTGATAGTTAATTGTGATTTCCTTTCCAGTATAACTTTAAATGCTTAAATAGGGACACTTTTACTTCAGAACTCTTGTATTCATTCTAATGTTCTAATATTTAATTTGGGATTTAATGTTTATAACATAAGTAATTAGTTAATTATTGATTATTTTCAAATTGCATGTACAAAATTATCAGCTGGACTAGCTGTAAAATAAAGCAAAATTAAAAAAATACATATAAACATTATGCAAATAAAAAATTAAATATTTTATACTGCATATACTTGCTTCATTATATATTATCTAATATAATTTCATTTTGGTTACATATTTATATACATATTTCTTAACTTGATATTACATAAAATCAGGAATCTAGTCATGAAAAAAGAAAAAACAAATTCTCTCCATTAAGAGAAAGAAATATCTACTGGAAATTAATTATAAATATGAATAGATAAAGAGCAATCCATAAGCTATTAGTTTTTCAAACAATATGTTATAACCCAGATCAAAAAGCCTTGGATAAATATAAGAATAGACCTACATTAATTTTTTTTCTTACTAAGGGATTTGTAGGCATTTTAAATTAAGTTAAATAGTACTATGGTTTATATTTATTTATTTTCCAGAATATATTTGATAGTGTATTAAATTTGGGTAAAAGCTGCATCAAACTTCTATGCATGAACATTTCAAGAATTTTTAAAAAGACAGACAGCAGTAAAACCATATCTAATTCTCTAGTTTAGTTAATGTGAATTAGTAGTGGATCAGAGCACGATTGCTAGTACTGTAATGAGAGATTATTATAATTATTAATAAATATAGGTGCAGCAGTCAGTAAACTTTTAAAAATATGTTAAAATTCTGAATTTTATACCTTAAATGGCTAGACCCACAACCAGGTGGATCATTTTGTATTCTTTACCTAGCATTAAATGAATTTAGTTCAATTTTAAACTTAACGGATGTTATTTAAATACTTTTCTTTTGTATTCTGATTTTTAACTCCAGCAGGAATGTTATATTGTGTTATAAAAAATGTTGTGTCTGCTATTTACAGATGGTAGTACAAAGTTCATGTATTGGGGAGCCATTGAGAATGGAATTCAGTTCAGAAGTTCATGTACCACATGTGACATATAAGGCTCATGGTAGCTATGGCACCAATACGGTTGTGGACATATCAGGAAAGGTGACTAAGGGACTAAAGTACAGCTCTGAACTGTGTTTTCTTCTGGGACCTATTGGCTTTGAAAACACCCTGGAGATCCGTTTACCTCTTGAGAAAGTAAAGCACATAAAATATGTTGCTCTTGTCTCTGGTGAAGCACATGAAAACAAGCTATGGGTAAGCAAGGACTTTTTGTACTGCCTTTATAAGATATATTTATGAGTATAGGTGTTTTAACGATAGCAAATATTTATTTACCATGGATACAGAAATTATATATATATATATGTTTTACTGCCAGTGTTATGAAAGTAATAGAATACCATTTTATTGAAAGCTTCAATTGTGTGGCCTCTGCATAAGAATCTGTGAAACTGTTCTGAAGTGAATGCTACAAAATAGTTTCTTTATTCTAAGAAAAAGTCAAAATCTCAGGAGCTTAAGTTAGGGAAGTATGGGAGATGCTGGACCATTTTCTTTCCATGTAAAATTATTTGATTGTGTACAAAGTATTGCCACTTTTCTCTCAAAGTTGGTCACAAATGATATTCCAAAAATGAACAGAAATACTGTGCAATGACACGCTTTGATGTTGCGGGGGTTCTGATGAGCTTTTGGATTTAATGGCCGGCCGTCTGAATATTGCTGGGGTTTCATAAATGTTTGATTTTTGTGGTGTCCCACAATGATGCAAATTATTGACTAACATTACATTTGGGCTGATACAATCTGGTTTATGTACTGATATAGCACTTAAAAATTTATTAAAAATTATTAGAAAGTGATTATCATGTTAACTAACATCACCACATAATGTGTCATGTGACAATGAAAATTGGAAGATCACTGCTGTTATTTCTCTGTTTTTGCTAGTCAGAAATAGTGAATTTTTGTACAGGGAAAGTCATGCATGTATTGACCTCTCTGATCATTTCACATTGTAGCAAACATATCACTAATTGCAGGTAATACTGGCTATATTCATTATCAGTAATGCAGCAAAGTTAACTGATCCCTCTACAATTTAAGAAATAAAATATTTAAATATTGCTTAACAGAAATTTTATATTAACTTTCTTTTACATTGTCATAAAAAATGTTATGCCTCATTGTTCATCACATCACCTTGTTTCATAATACAGTTGATCTAACTGTCCATAACTGCTAATGCTCTCAAGAATGTTTTGATGTAGACTTAAACCAGCTTTGCATTGTCTCCATTACCTTGTCATTTGCAAATTTCTGACTTAACAGATGATGACTGAATGGTTCAGATGTTTCAACTCTTCAAATTTTACATTATTTAGTATATTCACAGTAAGCATAGCAATGTGGGAAAAGAGTTGTTGTACAGCAGCAAAGGAATACTTCTTTTGAGAGAATATCAACACTTGATCATATTGCAAGCTTCAACTTGTTCACCAGCATTTATCCATACTGAGCACTATTTTTGATGGAGAATAGCATCTCTTTTCATGAGCATGATGATCCAAGTGTTCCTGACAAATCATCTGATGAACATTCTTATGATCACTGGAAGTTGCCTTGGCACCCATCTGCTATGCCTGCGGTCATCATAGGTAATATTTTATACATAGAATGATCCATATTGAATTCTAGAACAGTTTCATGTAAAGTGACTCACCTGTATTCATGGATTTGTTTCTTAATTGTACACTCTCCTGTAACCGAAATAACTATCTCCATAATGAACCTTCATTCTGCTGTAATTTTTCAAAAGATTTCACTCCCTTCCACAAAAAAGAAAATAAAAATAAAATGATGATGATGGTGATGATGATGCTTGTTGCTCTTTCGTGATGAAACTTGGCAATGCAAGGCCATGTATTATGAATTATTTTGCAGGCTCATAATGTTTGATCATCACAATTCCTATGTAGTGTACTACCAAGAAAGTATTTTATGTCCCAAACAAGACTGTGCCTTTGCATTAATCTCCATAAACTTTAGAATGAAATTCCTGTTATTTAATGACTTTCTCTTGAGTATAATTACTACCCATACAATATAGTATAATTTTCTGCTATAAAAACCCCTGAATGGATTTAGTAGGAGAAATTTCCTAGTAATAATAAATGTTCATCTAACGTTTCTCTGATGAGAATCTTGGTTCTGTTCTTTGCTTGTTATCCAAAATAATTCCCACTTTCTGAAATTTTTAACTAGATGATGACAATTTGGAACTTTAACACTAAGGAATCTTTGATCAATCATGTTCAAAATTGATGAGTCAAATGCATCAAAATATTAATTGTTCAATAGAAACATACGATTATACCTAGTTATGAGTATACCTAGTGCAGAGCTCATTTCTGTAATAATTTCACTAAAAGAATATCTTAATATTCCAGATGATATTTCCATAATTATCATCAATTTATTCCATCAAATTAATGAAAAAGACTTTGATTTTCAGTGGATCCCTTTACATATTGTTATACATAACAACAAAATAACTGATAGCTAATCAATGAAAAGTGCAATAAAACCACACAAATATATTAGAATTAACATATTTCGAATGTATCTAAATTAAAAACTGAAAATACTGCCAATTCATTATTGGTATAAAGAAAAAATACCTGAAAATATATTGAAAATAAATTTAGACTGGAGTGACAGCAGTCATTTCAAAACTAAATTATGGACAACTACAGAAGATGAAGATTTCATATTCAACAAAAAAATGTTAACAATGCACCATCTGCAAAAACATAGACACAACATAAAACAAATGCACAACTGTATTAGAACTTAGATAATCCCTACAGTAAAACAAAGATTGAAGATTTGCAATCTCATGAACTTGTTCTCATACAAGGGGATAACAAATACAGCAACAACACTTAGAGAGCATGCCATTTTAAACTATGGTAGTAAATGGTGCACAAATGGTCAAAACTTATATAGTAGGAGTGTGTGATTATATGTAGAATCATTGGAAATTTGTTTTAAATGACATGAAAAGAAAAAATATGCATTCAAAATAAGAAAAAATTAAATTATTAAATATATATAAGAAAGAGAAATCATTGAAAAACTGCTTGAATGAATTGATTCCACAATTAACTTTACAATTTGTTACAACAATATATCCTTAATTTACAATAACTATTTCTGTACAAACTAGAAAACTGCCTATAGACTTTATAATAGGAATATACCTAAAATTATAATAATCATTTTAAATAAGAATAAACTAGCTAAAGGTATGAGGAAAATGACCTTCTTTGATATGTACAGGTCAAAGGACAATGTGCTAGATTACATTAGTCAAACTGGTTTCAGTACCAATGAAATTTATTAAAAAGTTCACAGCACAGTTAAAAAGAACTTAGTTAATGAGAGAAACAAACAAAAGAAAATGCTTTTTTAATAAAGGCAGTAATTTATACTTTTACTATTTATTCTATTAATAGAGTTCAGTTACATCAATGTTCCATGCAGGATTTGAACTGCAGACCTCCCAACAAATTCATGTCTTAGTGACCTGGTCCACCATGCAGCTCTAAATAGTGATGGTAATTAAACTTTCCACTTGGTAATTGAGTACTGAATAAATGTATTTTTGTGATCATATGAGTAAGTTAATACTCAAGCATACTTTGTTCATATATAGTAATATGTTTAATTTGGATGATCCTTAAACACTATATTAGCAGCATATAAGGTATATTGGTGATTCATGGTTAACAAGGCCAAATTAACCACTTGCCGGAACTCCCAAAGTAAACATTTTAAAATTTCAATGCAAATATTTACTATGTACTATGTATTTGCAAATATTTTGTACTCCACCATAATTTTTAGATATTTAAGTTAAGGGAAGTTTTTTTTTTCTTCCCAAGCTATTGAAATTAGCTGAAATGTTAGAAGTTATGTCCAGAAAGGTCAAACACTTTGAAAACAGATTTCAAATCCTTCCCATTTTCCACTGTCTGTTTTCTTGCATAGAACATGAAAAAGTTTCTCAAGTAAAAAAAATGTTTAAAAAAATGAACATAATTAAAAAAAACATTACTTTTTAATATAATAATTAGGGACAGTGACTTCAGCAATTCCAGAAGGCGCTAACTCTAATAAAAATTTATTGGCTCAGCTGCCAGTCTTCCGTTTATCAGCAGCTACCTACTGGAATATGAGACTGGGCTCCAATCCAAGCAAAAACAAAACACAACATTAAAAATAATTTATATATTTATTACAATATTAAGTTATATTTTCTACAATACTAAACCTTTCTTCTTTTTTAATTAAACCCATTCGGTCAAATTTCTATCCTTGAGAGTTGCTTATTCCTTAGAACCTTATACATATTAACACCCTGGTTATTGGTATATAAGGATCCTGTTTAACTAATGCTAGATAACTAGTCCTATTCCCTCTCCTACTCATTTCATCCTTCTTTCACTATCTGACAATTCTGTACTATTTCTCAAGCACCTTTCCTAAGTATTTTATACCTATAACCATTTTTGTCTTACCTCGCCTATGTATTTTCTCAGTTCCTTAATGCCTCCTAAACCCAAGATCGCAGGTTCGAACCCAGCCAGACCGATGGGTTTTTTGGGCGTAAAAATCCTAAGCATGGCTTCCTTCAGAAGGGAAGTAAAGCTGTGGGTTGCATGTCATACATTTATGGCATGAAAAAGAACCTCAAGCTAGAAACAGAGGCCTCTGAGCAAAATTTGTTGGCCGTTTCACACCCTGAATTGAATGGGACGCTGATGACCTGAGATGTTTAAAAGCATCCATAAATAAATCAATCAATCAATCAGTTCCTTAATGTTTTCATCTGATTTTAAATTTAAAATTCTTCTGTCTCTTATTCCATTTGATAAATTTTCCTACTTTTGTTAAAGGAACTATTTTCTCCAAAACTTGGTTTGCTTACATTCTAATACACTATGCCAAGTTCTCTCTGGTTCTTCAAACATCCTTAGTGTATCCATTTTTTAAACCACTTAAATATTTTACTCCTATTCTAAACCATGCCAACCCTTCCCTTCCTATCTTATCACAAATTTCAAGATATCTTTCTCTTCCCCGCACATTTTTTAATGTACTATAAACTTTTAGAGATTTTTGATGTCAAGATTTTCCCATATTTCCTGTTTTTAAATATCTTCAATTCTTATTGTTATCTATTTCCAAAATCCTTTATCAATCTTTCTCCTTCATACCATGTTGATCCCATGCCCACATCTTATTGGTTATTTTGGATTTTAGATAACCAAGTTTCTCTCCCCTTAATTTTTTCTTGTGCTACCAAACACTGATTAATGATATTCTCCTCTTCTAATCTCCCTATTCTATACAAATATTTCAATACTTTTTCTATAACCTTACTTTTATAACTCAATCTTCCTACTTCCATTAGGGCAACCAGGTTAGGTGATGATCTAGGTAAGCCTAGGACAATTCTACAAAATAGTCTATTTATCACATTCATCCCTTTCCATCCTTCATCTGGCCCCCAAATTTCTATTCCATACATCATTGTACTCTCTACTATTTAGCCATATATTCTCTACAACCATTTTACTTGCATATTTGGCATTTTGTTTATATAATATCTGATTACAATCATGGATACTTTTCCTTCTGCTACTGTTTTCCTTTTTTGATCACTTCATTTCCCATTACTAGACAGTCTAACACCTAAATAATCAATTTTCTTGACAACTTCAATTTCCGTGCCCTCCCACCACCATTTTTCCCATTTTTTTAATTTGAAACCTTTTTTCATCACCATAAACTTAGATTTGTTTTTATTTATCTTAAGACTCCATTTTCTACAAAATGTGCCTGTAACTTCTAATGATCGTTTTAATCCTACACTTGTTAAAGAACCTGTTACCAAATCATCTGCAAAAAGCAGACCCAGTATCTCTAAATTATTTATAGTTGGCAAATGTATATTACCTGTACTAACTTCTTCTAGAACATCATCAGTAAATAGATTGGAGAGAACTGGGCTTAATTTACATCCTTGTCTTAGACCTACATTGTTGGATATTTTATCTGTAACCCTCCCTCTTTCATATTTAACACAAAATTCATTTTCCTTATAAATATTCTGAATTACCTTTATAAAATTTGGGCTTACTCCTTTCTTTCTCAGTTTAACCCAAAGCACTTCTCTAGAAATGTCTCTCAAATATTAAATTAGCTGCCAAACTAATGTGATAAGTGTTTTTAGTTTAGAGTTTATCATATTTATAAAAAAATTTGGTTTTCAGCTCAAAACAAGTGATATATTGCATGTGGATGGTAAGGTATATAAACTGGAATTAGATTCTGAAAATGAGCTAGAGAAAGGAAGCAATAAGATTGTTGCAACCCTTCCCAATGATCAACCTCGTATCTACTCCAGTGATTGGTACTACAATGCTAATGAATACAAGACAAATGGTAAGCTAATTCAATCTCACATGGTAGTAGTCTTAAGATTTACTACACTATCTTTTTTTTCTGAAAAAATGTAGAAGGTTATGATAATTAGTACATGGTATGACAACAGAGATAGCTGCCTCATGAAATAGATAAACAATTAATTGCACAGGATTATCAATTGGTATTCAATGTTGAATACTGCTTATTCAAGGAGCATCAAGCAATTGTACAACAGGCCACATAAAAAGATAAATGCATATAGGGTTGTCACATAATTTATTTGTTTATTCATTGTGCTTCATTCACTATATCACCAGAGAAAAAAGCATACCACCAGCACAGCTATAACAGAGCAATTGGCAAACAATTAAGAATAGGGTTTAAACACCAATCATTGAAATCAAAGTAGACTATTTTAAGTGTAAATTAATACATTCTAGGTCCGTCATAAACATATATTACCTGTTTCAGGTAACTTTACCATTGAGCATGGAATTGCTTGTATAGTTGTTGACAAGAAATCATAGGTGATTGTGAGAGGCGGGGTGAGTGATGGAATTGAAAGCATGGTATAGTTATTTCACAATATTAAAAAGAATGCATAAACCAAATACTATTACAGAAATAAGATGCACATACATGAGTTGTTAGCACCAAATAATATACTATATAACAATCATAAATGCATTAGAAATTATATATATTCTTTTCGTTAGTGTTCAACTCTCTGAATGAGACAACAACCATAATTATGTACTTGCTTCATTGAGTTATCTTTCTGCTGTGACTCTACAGGGTATGACAAACAGTTAGCTTTAGCCATCAGTAAAGTGAGCTTGAACGGGTAATATTGAACTATCTAACAGCTGGTCTGAATGTCAAATCCTATGTCACAGAAGTGGTTTGGCTACCAGGATACCTAAGCTGGTATAATGTCCTGTGGTGATTTGTAAATTCAGATATATGAAATTTGAAGCTAAAAATGAACAAAATTATGTGACAAACCAATATTTATTCCAATTAGTAATTTAATGCTGAACTGTAGAGTCTCTAATTTCCAAGCATTTTGAATATTTGCTGTTGGAATTAATCACTTCCTGCTGTTGTTTCTTTTGAGAAATGAAACTTCCTCACAGCATACTCGTATGATCATTTGCAGTTCCTGTAGCATGTCAGAAGGCATGTTATGATATAATAGCAGTAAATTTGTAGACTTTATAACAAACAGTCAACATTTGGGAAACATATAACTCTGAATACTGTACTTACTTGTGAACAGTCCCCCTCCTCAGCTTAATACCTTATGCAGCCAAAGTGAATATCAGTTAGGCCATATAAAATGGGTGATGAATGACTTTCTTTGATGATGAAACTTAAATTGGAGTGCCTGGGTATATTGAAAATATAGGTATAAGAGTGATATCTTTTAATTTTTCATCTAGCTAGACAATGTTTATTGTAAAGAGCTGTATCTTCCACTTGAATGATTATCTTAAAAATGGTTACACCAGATGTTCATTATTTAGATCACTGATGTAGGAAAATATTTTATGCAATATTAAACTAAATGTACAGATTGCATATAAACAATTGGATGGTTTTGTAGGTCCATATTTCCATCAGTACTGAGCAGAAATGCATGATATTTTAAATTTTATGCTGACATTCTGAAATGCATTCTCTATGTGCATCACATGTGCCATAACAAGTGTACAGCCAGTACTCTCATTTTCTCTTAACCTTCTCAAATGTGTATTGTGTGATGCTCCCAATGGCAATATTCATGTGCCTTCAAATTCCGACAATGTCATTGGATATGGAAGGATGTAAATATTGTCCTTGAAGAAATCCCAAAGGAAGAAATCATATCTGTGAGGTCTGGTGAGGGAGATAGTAATGTGCAAATGTCTGCTGCAGCTGCACAACCAGTTCACAGACCTGGCAGGAGTTTATTTAGATAATCCTGGGTTCTTCATGGCAATGTGATGAAACCCCATCTCTTTGATAAATGGGCTCCTGTCCTTCCTCACCCGCAAGTTGTGGCTTTAACCAGGTTTCCAGACTGTCTATATACATATGTTGTGTAACAGTGCCCTACTATAAAAAGAATGGCCCAGATATGGAAGCAATACAAAACGCTTTCACATCCTATCTTGATGACAGCTTAGGGATTCTGGAACCCCTATATGGACATTGTGCCTATTGATCTTTCTGGATAAACAAAATAAAATATTATCCATTCCAACAAATACTCATCCATTTCCATTATGGCTAGAAAATTTGGAGGGAATTTTTGCACTGGTTGCAATTTGTATGAGTACAATTGTGATCATTTCTGTAGAGTGTTTTTCACTATACACTTCACTAGCCACAATTTTCAAAATTTCTTCAGCTTCATAAAGGAAGGATTGTCCAAACTCTGGTTTAAAGCCTCCACAACTTCAAAATTTGATAAAAATGTTTAAATTGGATTTGGAAACAGCTGAAGTAGGGAGTAAATCAGATGCTCTGGTACTTCAAACCCTGCTTATCAATTAGAGCTATTGAAATGCAAGACTTTGGTTTGCTTACTTCTCTCCTAAACTTTTTTCTTGGTTGTATCTCATAATTTTGAGACTGAATTTGTATAATAATTGCTTATTAATATGATCTCTCTGTGCAAAAATTCAAGAACAACACTTTGTGCATTCCAAAATACAGACAGCATAATCTTGCTTGCACAGTAAAGGCTGCACTGAGAATTACTTATATTGTGGATACCCATTATGTTTCTATTACTTACTTTACAATTTTGTTTTTAGAATATAGTGATGTGCCCATAACTCATCCATAGTCACAAATATTTAAAGAAATTTCTGTTTTTCTGCCTGAAAATATTTTTTACATTTTTACAAATGTTGACTCTTGATGTTTTTGGGTATGTGTCAATATTTTACTACCCATCTTGCAATTATTTTGTTAAACTTTAATTCTTTAGTTAAAATATTACATATGAATGTATACTAGCATATGAAAAGCCTTGTTCCCAATACAGTACTTTTTTTTTTTGAGTAGTGTTTAATGCCTTTTTACTACTGAGGCACCACAGGCAGTGGACACTGATGATACATGAAATGAAATTATATATTGGGAAAGGATAATTTTTTAAGGGAGGAAGCATTCCAGGCCTAAGTTTAGGGTGCTTCCCCGGCATTTGCCAGTTATGAGGACTGAGGAAAATCTGGAAAAAACCCAAGTCAGGGAGGACAGTCCTGGCAGGATTCGAACCCCAGACCTCCTACTCATGAGTCCGCTCCTTAATGACCCCAGCCACTCGTAGCGGTGCAATACAGTACTGTTAATAGTCACTAGTTGACATTGCATTTTAATTGTTTTCTCTGTTATGACAGTTTTTCAAAGACTATTTATCCTTACAGAAAGTTTTGTTACATTCAAACTCATTACACTATCTTTTTACTATATTATAAAATGCAGCACTTTC
Organism: Metallyticus violacea; assembly: GCA_030762175.1. Taxonomy (NCBI): domain Eukaryota; kingdom Metazoa; phylum Arthropoda; class Insecta; order Mantodea; family Metallyticidae; genus Metallyticus; species Metallyticus violacea. Next base: position 91,217,329 of record CM060830.1, on the reverse strand, counting down.
CCCCAGTTTGATATATGTTGATGAATTTCAGGAGGCATTCCCTTTATTTGCTGAACTCTTTGATTGTCTCATTTACCTAGGGAGTTGGTGTTTCTTGTCATTTCAACTGTTGCTATGACATTATAAAATTATGTATGAACTTGAAATTGTGTACACAGTATCTAACAAAATTTTTATAAATGGATCAAGGGTATATCATAGGTATTAACCCTCATATAAAATTATTATACATAGCCATTTAAAGTAGTGCTAGAATTTCAAATAAATTATAGCTCCATAAACCATAATTCAAGTGATAAAATGTTCAGAAAGATTAAAATGTCTTATTTTCATAATGGTAACAATAATACTTTTTGGTAGGGTATCCCAAATCATGAATCTTTTCGCTGTATGCAATTTTTTTAACATATTCCTGAAAGATGTTACTGTAATTTTCTTCCAGGTTGTTGTGCCATGGTCTGCTGGAGGTGAGAATTCCAGACGTTTTGTCCATAACTATGGCGGACATCTTCAGTGGTGTAATGATACTTCGTCCATGCCACTGAAGATGTCTGCCATAGTTGCAGATGAAATATCCAGAGTTCTCACCTGCAGCAGACCATGGCACAACAGCCTGAAAGAAAAATTGCAGTTACATTTATGACTCCAGCCGTGAGAGCCTACGTTCTGTCATATTCCTGAAAAATATGCATTGAAGTAAGAATTGGGCTTCTAGGAGGATAAGAAATATACCCGTCTCTACCAATCCAGTACTAATAATTCCTGTTTCATACTAATTATTAAACTATCAATAAATGTCATAATAGAAATATTCTGTTCAGTATAAATTGTTGATCAAACATTAAACCAATACAATTCAGCATGAACAGAACATACAGTGCTCCCTATTACATTGTGGCCAGTGGAGAAGATTGTCAGAGATAACTTAATAATATTTCTTTATATTTTAATATTAGGACTGAAGCAATAAATAAATAAATATATACATACACATACACACCAAATTATGTAGTAATTACTGTTTTCAGCTCCTGCCATTCTTTTCTGATGATCTGTACATTTGTTGCTCAAGTACTCATTATTGAGTACCACAAACAAATTGACATTGATATATTTCTTTGGGCAGAATAGGTGAGATAAATATTTACTTGCGAGCAGAATCAAGCACTGGTTGATATTTTGCAGAGGTACTGAAATATGGAGGTTCTATTGCGGCACAATGGGCTGGCTCCAAAGAGGCCAAACTGACAATTGATGTAAATGGCAAGAAAGATCTCTCTGATTACAACATACATGCTACGGCACAGACTCCAATAGAGAAAATGAAGACCATTGAACTTAATCTAAAGAATAAGGTCAGTGGTATTCAGGATTTTATTTTTTTTTAATAATGAAAAATGTAATTTTGGTTATTTGTAAATAAGTTTGCTTGTTCAAGTAAATTTTTAGTAAAGGAAAATACTTTAATTTAATTAATACTTAGCTTTAGTTATAAGCCTTGTTTACCCAAGTAGCATTTTACATCTCTACTGCTAAGTGTAATTCAGATGATGACACTAATACTTCAATGCAATCTCCTAAAATGTACAATGCAACCTTACCTTATACAGGATACTGGAATTGTTGCCCTCCCTTGGCTAAATAAGAATTATATGGAAATATATTATGATTGACATGCTACCATAATGTTTCTGATTTAGTTGTTAATGTTTTCCTTTACAGACTGAAATCCCCACTTGTGACTTTTGTTGCATATATTTAAGTTTTGCACAATGTTTGTCTTTTTTTTTTCTCTGTTAAACTATAAGTTTTCATACATGCTTTTTTTAATTCAAATATCAGTTATGGAAGAAGACAATTGGTCAGGGAAGTTTTAAACTTATTTAGTTTACAAAAGAAAAATATTATTTTTATTTAAAATAATTTTTACATTAAAAATATGTTGCTCTAAAGTCAACTATATTTGCAAATAAAGGTATATACTGCTGTGATACTGGAAGGAAACAGGTTCAGAAAGTGAAGTTCAAAATGGAAAAGCAGGATTGAAGTATGGGCACTGCTGGCTGCAGTATACCTAAAAGGGAGATTTAAAACATCATGTGAGCAGACAAGGCTTATAGTTAAAACTGTGTATGTAGATATGGAGCACAACTAAACATTAAAAAATGTATTTCAATTTAGTTCCTCTGTCTCCCATATACACATTCCCTTTCTTTTTCTCACAATATATTTACATTTTTAATCAAATTCTTACTAATCAAACATAAAGATTCATAATGCCAAATTGCTGGCTAGAACCATCAAAAGGCAAATAGAAATAGTTTCCTCTTCAAAAGAGAACTGTGTTTTATGACATTAAGGGAATAATTCAGTTTTAAAAACACTGGAATGTGAAAACAGCATGTTTTAACCAAAACAAAGATATCTGAATATGTTCTTCCTAGTTAGAAATTTATAAAATATACTTTTTTCTTGAAATTCAATAAAAAGATGTTTCAACATTATTGTTTTAGGATGTTTGTAAATAAGATAAAAAAATGAATATTTCAAAAATATATCTTATTACTTAAGTACAGTATTTAAAAAAATTTGCTCATATGCTATTCATTCTCTCCTAGTACACTGTCATACTGTTTTACTAAATGAATGGTTCTATGAATTTTAATTTTATTTTAACAAATTCTATGATATTTTGTTAGTTGAAAAAAGGAAAAAATTGTAAATTACTGCTACTAAATTTTATTAAACTACAACATCATATTGCACAGAAATTTACTCATTTCACTTGAAATATTCATAAAATTTCAGGTATATTATTATGAAATAAATGTACCTAAGGCCATAATTCATAAAAAACTAAAAGTATTCTATTTTCACTTAATCTGAAATCTCCTAAAACCATATTAATAAATTTTCTGGTTCTCTTTAGAAATCCTTTTCTGATTCAATCTTTGATTATTTGAAAAGGAAAGCTTTCTTCTTTGGCAAGCCAATTTTAGTTGATGCATAAAGTACAATTGTGCTGTATTCCAATGCCAAGTTTCTTCATACTTTAACTGTGCTTGTACATTCATCATTGAAATAGATTACTGCATCCATTAGTCGCACTTGAAGTAATTAGGTAAACTAGTACCTTTTTAGAGATGTAAAATTTTAATTTCAATTCTGTACATTATTAAGGAGATACTTTTTCGATGTCAATAGTATGTAAATTGAGAATGAGGAAATAGAATAAAATTGAATGTAAAGACATGTGTTTAGTCGATGCAACAAGTCCCTCTTGTTGCATTGATAAAGTGAGTGGTAAAAGCTAGCAAAGGCTGGAACAATCTCTGCAGTTCTTTTAGAATGCCAAACACTCAGTTCCACAGTCCTTAGATGTCTTTTACATCTTTCTTGGGGTACTCTTTTAATGGTAATTGCAGGAAATAATCACAGGGAGAAAAATATGTAATAGGGCAGATGATGAAGTTTGTTGTATTCAAACTAAAAATTCCTGACAGCTACTGCCCAATGAATCAGTTCATTATCATTAAGATGGAACCAACTGCCCAGTTCTGAGTACTGGAGCTGCACACAAAGAACCCACTTTGGCATTTGGTTTTAGGATCATATAAAAAATACTAAGTTTCATCCTCTGTGACAAATTAATTTTAGTGTTTCATTTTTATGGGCAGTTGGAAGAATATCTTTTGAGTTCAGGAAGCACTCAGGTTTTTGATCATCTTCCACTGAGAGTTGATGAATCATCATCTCCCAATTGACTCCAAATGCATCTACCATTATTCTACATTCACACAATGATCTTTGTCTGTTCTCTAGTATTTGGAACGAGTTTCTCATTATGAATAGAAATTTGACACTCAGACCAGACTTCTTCCCACCATTTTTGAACTGTGAATCACCTTAATCACCTTAATATCTATGCTCAAGATAAACAATGATCCCCAAACATTGCCTTATTAATTCTGAACTCTTGCTGTAGTTTTTCTGAGTTTAAAATAAAATTTAATGTTTGTTATCTGTTCAGGATACTAACGTGATAACATTCTCTTATTCCTGTACAGTTTAGCACTATATTTACTGTCCTGCTTAGTGTGGAGCCTTGCAGTATAGATGAAGGTTAGTTACAGGAATGGCCTACGTTGCTTCATAGACGGTATATCTATCTTGGTCAAAATAAAATTGATCTCCTTATGTAATTGTTTGACATATTTTCATTGGCTAGATCTCTGAATATGGGTTTAATTGCCTTCATGATAGCTATTGGTAGATCATGGAATGAGTTTCCTTTTGCCATAGTTTTATCTAATATCAATCATTTTAGTACTAATCCATGTTATGGAGTTTGCCATTTAAAAATAGTAGACTCATGCATACCATGTTTAAAGACTAATTCACGATATTTGTATTTAAAACCTCACCCAACTGTATTATTGTTGAATTAGAGTCATCAGAAATGAAGAAAATGTAAAAAAGTTCTGTGACATCCCAACATCCTTAATATTTCCATAACAAATGGTATAATGCCAAATGTATTATATATTTGGTTTTCTTACAGTATACACCTGCACCTGCACTTGAAGTAGACACTGATCTTACTCTGGTTGTTGAAGACAAGACTTACAAGATCACCAACAAACTGACACCTGGAATAACTCCAGCATTGCCCAACGTTGACTTCACAGCCATTCATCCTGGAGGAAAGACAGGTCTCTTACTCTTGCTACAGGTAACAAAGTTGTACACCTCATTACTATTTCAGAATGTAGAAATAAATACTAATAACATTATAAATTCAGTTTTAAGATAATAGAAATGCATTTTTTTGTAATTGCTGAAGTTATTAATCTACTAAGGAAGAGAAAGCAAAATGGAAGTATAACTAGCAACAAATTAATTATGGAACTTGGAAAAAATAGTGGCAACTCATTTGCCACATTGCATAGTAACAAATAATAAGTAAGGGCACTGTGATGCTACATTGGCAAAGGGAGGACACCTATTGTTACTATTGCAGAACTTACTGACACATACATACAAAGGTCTGAAGTAATGGTATCAAAGATCAATGAAATCCACCCTAAAGATACATTTTCTAATTTTGAACAATGAGCCTAGATCAAAATTGAGAGTTTCTGAAGGGACTGCAAAAGAATGTAATAAGGGTCTATGGAGCATATGATGTCTTGCCATATCGGGCAATAGCATGCAGGTTTTCTGTGTTTTGGCATGAACATGTTGGTATGCAGGATGTGTCATGCACAGGTCACTTTGGCACTATATGGAGTTGATTCATTTCTGCTGGAAGTGGATAGACAATGAATAGTAAGGAGGTTGGCTTTGGAGGTAGGAATGATCCATTTGATAATGTCGTACATGTCTACTTTCATTTCTTACCCAAACTAAAGATACCATTCAGAAGAAAGTGCTTTGATACAAAAGGAGCATTTCGTGGATCAGCAGGTTACTTGTTGATGACATCTACAAAAATTGTTTAAAAATTTTACGAAAGGTGATAAATATAGCAGGGGATTACATTGAAGGACTGTTAGAATATGCTGCTTTTAGAATATATTATTGTTTCTTATATATAAATGTATTGCCACTACTTTTGTTAAACCATCACATATTATAATACAGCTAAGACTTCACTGATCTAGTAATCATTGGGACCTGTGTGTCAGATTAATAATAATGCTAGATCACAGCAAACAGTCTTAGTTCTCCATGAAGTACTTTTGTTTATTCTTTAATCTAACTCCTACACAATGCAACACTTTTACTTAAACAAGTGCAGCCACTTAATCAGAAGTGGCTAAGCCATTTAATCAGAAGTTTATATACATTTTTAAACTTTGTGCATCCATTATTATTTTCATTGTGCACATATATTTTTATTAAAAAATTGCCAAAGCTTTTACTTTATTTCTTTTTTTGTATATGATGCAAGAATCAGTATATTAATGCTTGGATAAGTTTTCCACTGATACAGCTTTGTTCATATTGTCTTTCAAGGATAATGTGCAGTATTTTCACATCATATAATGAACTATTTCTTAATGCAACTAAATAAGAGATAATGAAATGAATAGGAGTGTTCAATAAATAATGTAACATACTTTTTTTTGTTTGCCTTATTTCAGTTCAAAATACATTAGATATTTTTGTTGATTCTTTGTCTATTTATGCTATTTTCAATATAATTTCTTTACAAATTTATAGCTTTGTGTTGCCTAGATATCAGAGCCTGTATCATGCTACAAGACTGCCTCTCAGCCATTTCTGTACTGTGACTATGCTTTCCTCCTCCTGTTCTTTCTGCTCCTCCTGCTCCTCCTCCTCGTCCTCGTAATCATCATCATACCTCTTCCAATAAATGGCATCTTGTAAAGCAAAAGAGATGGAAAAAAAGGTGTAACATCCAGGTTGTAAGATGAGTAGAGGAGGACAGACCATCAGAGTTTAGTGATCTTTTCTTGGATACATAGGCATGTATTGCTTTATAATTTTATAAAGAATTTTGGACAGATTTTTGTGAGGATAAATGCAACAAAACCACTTCTTCAATTTCCAAAGAACACTAGCACATGCTTTAGAGTCTGCCATTCCTTCACAAGGCAATTTGTTTATCAAAATAATCTCTTTAATATCTGAAATGAGTATTGTCTTAATTTTTTTTCTGAGCAGAAATTTTGTGATACAGCTCCATGAACTTTCTTTTAGCCTCAGACTCAAAATGATGAATCCACGTTTATCTCTTGTTGTGACTCCAGACAAGAAATTTTATTCTTTAGCCTTATAACCAGCAAACAATTCTGAGCAGATGAGGTTTACTGTGTATTCTGATTGGTTAAGTTTTGAAGGACCCACTGAGCAGAAATTTTTGGAATATGCAAACTAATGGATAATTGTGTTCACACTGCCAACAGAGAAGCACGAGTTTATTGATTGTTATTCACTGATTACTCTGAATAAGGATTGGGAACATTCCATCTTTATACAGCTGCCTGGAGCATGAATTATCAGTAAAACTGCCTCAACCTTTTTTGATGATGACAATCTTTTTCATTGTCATTTTTCCATACACATCTCTTAAATTCCTCTGAATGTAGGCAGTGGCCCCATTTTCTTGCCAAATAAAGTCAATTAAGACTCTTTGTTTATAATACACTTCAAGTAGAGACTTCATTTTAAAAGTTAACTGCATCACTGGCACCTAACAGAAGAAGATGAAACTAGTATGCAAGGGTTTAAAAGTGTTTAAGTCTTATGTTATTCCCAGTTAATTGGCCAAGAAAAAAATGCATTACATATTGCATTATCCTCATAGAAAAATAATGTCCTCCTCAAGTATATTTTTTTAACTCTTTTGAATGTAATATTATTACAGTCCAAGTCGAAGAATGAAGTCAGTGGTAAAGCAGAATTGGAATGGTCAGCCCAGGGAGGTGGCAAACTAACAGCTAATGGCAAGGCAAACTTAGAGTCTGCACAAAACTTCAAGATAGAGCTAACAGTGGACTCTCAAGCCCTTCATATAGAGAAATGGCATGTTCTACTTGCAAACAAACCTGCCAAGGGTGCCAAGAGTCTTGTACTAACTGTTACTGAAGCAGGAAATTCAATTGTCAGTGGCAGGTTAGTAAAAAAGTTTCCTTATACATCACATCTTATCTAGTCCGTTCAATTCTTGTTTACTTTTTATGTATTATTATAGTAGTTTAACCATTCAAGCAAACCTCTTAGACAAAAATATCAAAACATATGATAATTCTAACAGAAATTTGAGGAAAACAAAATTGAACACTAATACAGGATACTAGAATTGGAAAAAAAGATAATTCAAGTAGAGACAAAAGAAAATAGAACAGCGGTAGTGAAATTAAAATGCAAAGAACAATTTATGCAAAAAACAATTACATAGTAATCAATAAATTTTGACATACTTAAAACATTGTTCTATTAATATAAACTTGAATATTGTTCTAAACATGTATGAAATAAATTCAATAAAATTACAATTGTTTAAGACATATAAAATCCTGCATGCACTTTGGCCACCAAGAGTCAATTTTGCCCCTTATCTGAGACTAAAGCTTAATGCTAATCTATTTAAAAAAGAGGATATGTTACTCAGACTTCAATGTCTCATAACTTCCAGATCTATTCTATTATGAACAAGAGAAAGACTTCCCTATAGAGTCTGTATAGCCAGAGCATCACAAATTTATCAAGGTTTCCTACTTCATTCCACATCTTGTATGTTTAGAATCTTCAATAAGCCCCATAAAATTTAAGTGCCTATTTAGCTATTTTGCCCAGTAAGAAGACCATTCATGGTTCTAAGCTTATCCATATTAAAAAATAAGATATCTCTCCTCTTAATTCACCCTGGAGCTTTCATTAAGGGTCTTGTTTGATAAAACTGATCAAGGATGCTCTTCTGGCATATAGGAAGTTGAGGAAGTTGAGTTGTCAGATTTACTTCTCTCTTTGCATACTATTTGGCAATGTCAAGCACTGCCTCAAAACCTAAAAAGTCACCCCTCAAGCATTTCTTAGCCCAACTATCTCATTTCCTTAAATACCAATACCCGGTATCCAACCAAGGATGCGAAGCAGCTCCTGGAGATATATCCAGACCTTGCTGATATTGCCATCCTAGCCTGGAGGTAACTCTGACAGTGCTTTCTGTCTATAAATATATTAATATAAGTATGACAATGTGACATATTCTTTACCACATTACAAGAAGCTAATTTTGATTGATTTATTAATGGACGCTCTTTAACATCTCAGATCATCAGTGTAGAAGCTAATCTGCATAAAGTACTGATACATATTTCTCCAGATAGAATAAGAGTTTTTCTCCAGCCCAGACCCCTCACCAGTTCTGTACTTGTTGTATAATAGATGAGCAGATGAGCCCCTTCACCAGCTGTACCTATGGCATGGGTTATCTAGGATTTATGAGGTCAAGCTCATGGCAAACATAGTCTCACATTCCTAAAGAATAAACAGAATAGAGCTGTGGCCTTTCATTGGATTAAAGGTCCACCCTCTCAAACTTCAAAACCTATATTTACTCATCTTTGTTTCAAGCTAAATAACAAGCTTTAGATATAATAAAGCCTCTATTACCAAGAGCGGAGTTATGCATAAAGCCCTAAAACATATTACTTCATCCCTGCTTTCCAGCACAAACCAAGATGAATCTTTTCATTTCAGACTGCAGGTATAGTTCTGTTAGTAAAATTGGAAAGGAATGCATGCACAGCACAATCATCCTCTTTTGAGATATACTGTTTCTATATAGCATACCCAATTTCTGTCTTTTCTTTCATCAGATTAACTGAGATGTTGATGCACTTATTTATCAAGAAACTTTCCAGGAAAACTGAACACTGCATACATGCACCTGTAGATATTTTCTTCATATTGCATCCATTAGTCAGAAAAGCACCTCTGGGTAGTCCTCCTTGCTTATAAGAGAACCATTTATTGATAATAAAAAAATTACCAAATGTGAAAACTCAGACATTTCCATTGGAGGATGAGTTGATATTTTAGCATAATAACTTCTAGGCCCTTAACTCATCTTCAGTTATGAATTTCTAGAGGAGTTTGGATTATTCAATCATGAAATTTCCTCTGCTTTGATAATAATAACTGTTAAACAATTTTTGCTGGAACATTTTGGCAAAATGCATTGGATCAAATGCATTCTAAAAATTGTTTTGTTTATAAGTATAAGTTGCATTTTTTTGCAGGTTGGAATATCATTTGGAGGATAAGGAAAATAGTTATAAGGCAGGAGTAAGTGGCCAGGTTAAAGTGAGGGATCAACCCCAACCCCTGAAGGCTGAGGTCTCCTTATACCGCTACTCACCCTCTGTTGATGGTGAGCTTGGATATCAGGTGAGTATAGATTAGATGTACAGAGGGGCCCAAAAATATGTATATACATTTCAACATGAAATATATTGCTTTAAAGCTTTATTACAAATGCATGAAGACATCAAAAGGGAGATTTAAGTAAAATGTTCAGAAACACTGACTTTTTAGTGTAGGTCCTTATTAAATCACAATGCAGTAGAAATGTAAATTCTGCAAAATTCTTTACCTGCAATAATCATGAAGAAAAATTAGTGCAGATAATCAGTAAAAACTTATTTTTAGTTAGATATTTAAGTAAATTTAAACTGATAATACAGCTAGAATGTTATATTTTTCCCTTATTCAGGCACACATAATTTATGCCATAGAAATATGGGGCACTACTTTCAAAATAAACTTTAATAAAATCTTTATCTTATAAAAAGAGCTGTTGGGTATCTGCATCATCTTACATACAATAATTCCTGTAGGAGTACTTTCAGACAATTAAAGATTATAACTGTGCCATGTTTATACATCTACAAAACCATTCTTTACTTAATAAAATATAACTCAAATATTAATTCAATTTGGATTTGAACACAGTTAAACAAGCATTAATAATTTCTTTTGAGTCCAAATATAATTTACCTATACAAACAAACTGAGGTACATAAAGTACAACACAAGGAATAAAATGATTTCTCTCTCCCAAGCCATAGACTCTGCTTATATGAAAAGATGCCTAGCTTTATGGTAATAAATTCTACATTGCTCTTTCTAAAGAAGTCATATCCTCTAACAACTGCTTTAAATTACATACAGTTTTGGAACCTTATTTAATAAATAAAAACCTACTATTGCATTGACAAATATTTATTGTAACTGAGTCCTTAATTTTATTGCAAATATACATTTCTTATAAATGAATACTCATTGCAATCTAGAGGTATTCCTTGCTATACATATTGTAGTGTTATTATCCATTTTTATGTGATGATTCATTACAGTCTACATTTGTATTTTTTTCCTGCAACCCTTATGTAATATATATCTTATTAATTATTGTATGTATTTTTCTGATGAACATGTATAGACATGTATAGACCCTAGTCTATATTTACTGTATACATAAAATTATTCTTAGCTGTAATTATAGCTTCATATTGACATGATTCAATTATGTATCATGCCATATTGAACTGCAATAGATTTAAATTGAAATGTTTGACTTCTGCAATCTCAAAAAATGGTCAAAATATTCACTATTAGCATCCCGACACTTTTGAACAAACAACACACAAACAACACTGCCTAAAGTATCAAGCATGCTTCTGCCATTTTTATTTTGTTTGTTGTTTTGCTCATTCTCATTGCAACATCTTTAGGGACAACATAATACTACATATTGATACAATTCAATTTGGAATTAAAAAATTAAGTAAAGGAAAATGCTGTTAAAAGAGTGCATACAACTTCTTTGGACTCCTGTATGTAATTATTAAAGTAGCAATATTAGGCATCTCGTAATTACAAAATACAGTTGAAAAGTATCTAGAAAAGTGTTATAAATTTACTATAAAACAATTTATGTACATAGTTCTCAGAGAGAGTGTGTGCTGGCATCTAGTATCAAAGTGATAATTTGGCATTTGTCAATGTGTGTATACATTACTCATTACCCTTCTTAGCTATTTTTGAGAAATGGGATCTTGACAGATGTTACTCTTTAGTACATCAAAGGTATGTGAATTTTTCCTGTGCACTTAATTTTTTAATGTTCTATAGAGGTAATAGTCACAAAGATCTGATTCATGGATTGAGGGGACCATATTTTATTACTTGTGTGTAAATTTTGATCTTAAAATGTACCTTACAATTTTAAAAAAATTGACCTAATAATTACAAAGAAAGACATAAAATCTAAAATGTCTTGTTTAAATGCCTTACAAAATGTCATTTATTTATTTGTTTGTTTATTTATTTATTGGACTATAGCAGTTTGTTTACAATAACATGAAATTATTGAATATTACAAATTTATTCTAACAAAATATTCATTAGCTATATGGTAACCATGAATTTATACTGTAATTTTAAACTAGTAGAAAAACAAAAAATGAGTAAAAAAGATGAAAAAAATCTATGTATAAACCCAACTTTGTTCCACATTGCACTAGACCACTGAGATGATAAGAAATAAATGATTGATTATTATCTGGCAGCATATTTATAGAGGTCCTTATTGAAGCTGTTCTCTACATTCACAGACAAGATGGAGATAAAGTATATTGGAACACTGAGGATGATTTCTTGTTTAATGTTTGATAGGATTTCACTGAACAGTACTTGAGAAAGTATGCACATTGTATGGAAGCCTGCATATATGTATACTAATTTTTCCTCACCGAAAACTTGCTTGCAACTGTGGTACTTTAATTGTGTTTGCAACCTTTTTTTTTGTTTGACTAATTGGCAGAGTGGAAGATAAGCACTTGTTTAGTAGATTGCAAGGATGAGATAGTCAAAACAATAGATGATTTTATTGTTACCAATGATAACCATTAAAAATCAGTAGCATTTTGATAAAACATGTTTCTGCAGTTGTGTATGTTCAAAACATATAAATGTCACATTAAAACATTTTAAAAAGACAATAGATTTATAGATTTCATTGTTTTAAAGTCAGTGATATGAGCAAAACACACCAGTCTTTGACTTGCGAACTACCAGATGTTCTCAGAACTCATAATGTATGATGCCATAGTATGGAAAATCCTTGAAACCAAATATTTTTTTTCAAGCTTGGAAGATCAGCTGCCTTATGCAACATTAGATAATATAGAACTCCTTTATTAAATTCTAATTAAGGCTGAAACATAAACCCAAAAGTGAAAAATAGTCTAAAACTTTAAAAAAAATTGTCTAAAATCTGAAAATGCACAAAAATTAACTACAAATTACACACAAGTTTAAAAAATTTCTAATATATGATCTAAAAATTATGACCTTTTAGAATTTAGGAGTGATATAGAGGATTTATAAATTAATGAACAACTTCGGACAGAAGAAAAAAAAGATGACTACATCAAAATTAGGCCCTGGTTGTTACTGATAGCTCTTTGTCAAACACTTCATGAATTGCCTGTAGAGAAATCTTGGTTACATTCACCAGTAGAGAGACCTACTGGAAAATATAATTTTACATTCTTTAACAGCTAATTTAGCAAAAGAGTTAATAAATGATTTGTGCATACCTAAGATTGTTAATTGTTTTATAAACATATTGGGTTCTATAATCCTGTTACTGCTAACTAGCACCATTCTACCATTTTTTATTCATGAAGCAGTTTCTCATAGAACAAATAATGTCTGAAGTAGCCTGTATGTAATATAATGTGTTTATGTTTGGTTACAGGCTACTCTTCTGTTTCATCTAGGAGACAAGAAGTTAGATGCTGTAAGCAAATACACAAATAAAGAAGGCAAGGCTAGTATTTCTATTTGCCCTTCCGCTTCAGAATGCTCAGTTGCAGAAGCATACTACATAATCAAAATTGATGGTGAGTATGACAATGGCATTCATTGGCTACAAAAACTTTTCTTTAAATTTGCAAACATAAACACAGTGTACCTACATAAATATTCAATAACTCTTGGCATATGTTACTCATTTTATTGTAAGTTAACTAGGTATAAAGTTTTAGTACATAGTATAAACTATATAAAAATTAGTAGTATTTTTATAAACAATTACAAACTAATATCTTTTAAATGAATCAATAAAATTAATTGCTGTTTTTACCAAATCTCATTAGAGAAAAGGCCTTCTGGATAGCCTAATAGACAACATTTCATTCAGACCCTTTACAGTGAAATTAGGGGTGAGAGATTTTAAATAAAATGGTGGTAATTTTCTTTAATATTCTGATTCTCCTGAATAAATGAAGCAAGTTTTGTTTAAACATTTTTCTAAACTGAAACTTAAGAATGTACATGGTGTTTGAAATGAGACACAGTAGGTAAAAATATTGAATATATAAATTATAATTAACCAGGATATTACATTGCATCACATTATTAAATGCTCAAAATGACATCTATTAACATATAAATACTTAACTAAAAATGTTAATTGGAACTTGTACAGTTAAGCTAATGATACAATGATATTAATTATCTAAATACTTATTAACTTATATGAAGACTTTCTCTAAAATTTATATCCTATTAAAGGGCTAATGTGAGGTGAGTGGGTTGGTCATGAGACATATCCACCACCACATTTCTGCTCTTACACTTAGAGGTAATTTTTCATTAGTAAAGGTAATGGCTGACAAAGTGATGTTTATATCTTACCTATAATTGTGCATTCAAAAGAGTTAGGACTACATGTAATGATGAACATTTTTTTTTTAATAGTGTTTAACACCCATTTTTACTACTGAAGCACCACAGGCAATGAACACTGATGATACATGAAATGAAATGATATATTGGGAAAGAATTTTTTTTTTAAGGAAGGAAACATTCCAGGCCTAAGTTTAGGGTACCTCCCTGGCATTTGCCATTTATGAGGACTGAGGAAAACCTGGAAAAAACCTCAGTCAGGGAGGACGGTCCTGGGGGGATTGGAACACCAGACCTCCCACTCACAAGTCCGTGCCTTAACAACCTCGGCCACTCGTGGCAGTTTGAATGAACAGCATTGAAAAGGTATAGTTCTCATTCATTTATAGTTTTCATTTGCCCAATAAGGCATATTATCTTTATTAATACATCTTATGTTTGAAAACATTGATTCTTCAGAAAATTTCCTTAACAATGAGCCATTTTCTGCAATAGTATTCTGTAACCATTCAGAAGAAACAATGCATAGCAGACAATCACTTTGCAGGAGTTTATATATAAGCAGATAGATAAGCTGATATATTTATGTACTGACATAGGGATGATTCTGCTTTCTATATCTAACTCACATTGACTTAACAAGAGCAGCAAAAACATAACTAGTACCAGCTTTTAATACATTCAGGTATCAACGCAGTAAAATTAACATAAAATTTTTTCTAGTTAAATTAGTTAAAATCTCTCTATGCTCTCATTCCCATGGGAAAGAATCAGTCTCAGTTAAAACATTTAACATTTTAAACACTCTTTATGGTTTCACTCTCAGGAATTAAAAAAACCAAGACATGTTTCGTGAAACATTTGTTGACATTGTATACTGACAAATGACTAAATGACTCAGTCGTTTAACAGTTAATGGTGTGCATAAATGTTTCACAAAGCTTGTCCTGGTTTTTTTAATTCTTGAGAGTGAAACCATAAAGAGTGTTTAGAATATTTTAAATGTTTAACTCAGACTGATTCCTTGGTCCTGGTGGTGTAATAGTGACCATACTTGCCTTATAAATGCAAGTTTGCAGGTTGAAAGCTGACCAGGATTGATGGATATTTTTGGGCGTAAAAATCCTAAGTATGGCTTCCTTCTAAAGGGAAGTAAAGGTGGGTCCCGTATTGTACATTTACAGTGTGAAAAAGAACCTCAAGCCTGAAAGAAGAGCCTCTGAGCAAAATTTGTCAGCCGTTTCACACCCTGAATTGAATAAGATGCTGATGACCTGAGATGTTAAATAGCATCCATAAATAAACCAAATTAACAACAAAATCAGACTGATTCTTTCCCATGAGAAGGAAGGCATAAAGAGTTTTTAAATATTGTGAAATATTTTAACTAGAAGAGACTACATAGTGTTTTATTTATTCACTTTAGACCTTATCTTAATATGATTCTTATTCTTTACATGTCCATTATTATATAAACATATTTCCAACCATTTAAATTTCATATCTGATAAATGCATTCCATATTATTCATTAAATACTTTTAATACTAGCCCATAGATCCTTCTGCATTTACCTTGTATTAAAAGCATGCTTACATTTAAGTCAAACCATACTATTTTTTCATCTATGATAATTAAACAGTGAACAAGAACAGGCAGGCTGTGTTTAAGATGTTACATCACTTTGAAAACAGATTGTTTCCAGAATTGTTTCTTTTTATGATTCACAAAGAGTGTATGTTATTTTTAACACTCTGTAATTCTTAAGAGCTCAATTTAGAAAAAAATATTTTAAACAAAATTTGTTTTGATAATATTGTATGATTTAGTTGAACTATATACTCTTAATGCTTCACTTACATGTCATTATGTATAGAACCAGTTTTGACAACATTTGGTTCTCATCATCAGCTAAATTTTTGAAGTGTTTGTCATTTTACATCTATCTGTACACTTTTAAATGAAATGTAAAATTAAGTTTCTTGGAAACTATTTCCCCTATAATGAGCTCCCAAAACAGCTGTGTGTGTGTGAGTGTATGTGCGTGCGTGGGTGCATGCGTGATGTCCTGTTGTATTTTTCTAACATTCCTCAATTCTTCCGATACCAATTTCTAAACAGTCGATTCTTGCATCATGGAGAAATCTATGTATTTTTGCAAGCTTACCAATTCAAAATGTTGTGCACATTGTAAATTATTCCTCCCTGAATGACTGCACATTTCATCATTGCAAAACTACCCACAGTACTTTTTCTAGCTTCTAGCACTATTCATAAGAAGAAAGGATGGAAAAAAAGAAAAAAAGAAAAGGGAAAAATAAAAAAAAAGAAGGAGAGAGAGAGAGAGAGAGGGGGAAAGAGGGAAAGAAAAAAAGAAAGAAAGAAAAAAAACAGACAGCAGAATACTAATTGATTAATTAACTAAAATGCAAATTACAATGTGGAACTTATAAATACTGTAGTTGGAAGAGATATAAAAATAATTTTCTTCTGTATAACTTTTAGAAGTTTGATTTTCTGCATCCTCTAGCAAATGCATAATCATGGTGTGCATTTGAATTTATTGTTTTGTACCCAGCCTGGATCTCAAGTTTGAGCTGTTAGCATTCCTTTTAAAGAATATGTGCCAGAATATTGACATCCATTAGAAATTAAAATAGGGATTTGCACTGGTGTGAACTGAACAGAAAGACAAACTCTGTTTGATAGCTATTTATAAATTTCTGTAAGTATTATTTTTATGCATGCAAGTGATATAGGAAATTACTGTAGTAGGCAATACTGGAGGTGGTGGAGTGATTTGATTGGCTAAAACGACATGCCAGTACATTTCTGCAGTGACTTTGATATTCATTAAATTGTGGTGGCCACAGTAACAGCAAATAAAAGAGCAAATAATAGCACTTTGTTTATTACATATTCAAGAATGGATGTAGCAATTTTAAAGCTTGTTGGTCTTTAATGCTTAGAACAGTACTGTAACCTATGCCTTTTATTTTGCACTTTCAGAAGTTATTATGAAATTTTTAAATTAGATCATTATAAATTTAATAAATTATGTGTACATAATAAACTATATCCTACATTAAATGTACCTTAATTCACATGGAAGTAAAATAATTATATTACTGAAAGATATTCTTCACACTAGTCTTATAAAACTTGCAAATTTATAGGCCTTTACTCCCGAAAAAAGTTAGAAAAATGTAAAAGAGCCTCTTGCATTTTTGTACACAAAGCAAGCAAGGCAACCTTTTATCTGTAGGTTTCCACACATTTTCATTTTAAATTATTGCATGGAAATATTAATACTAATTATGTGAAAACTTCTATGTGCAGCACTAGAGAAAATACCCTCATTTAATTTATATCTTTAAAAGATAAGTTTTGGATTTTTAAATGGCAAGAAGTCAAAAATAAAAATAGTTTTATGAAGTTGAAATTTTAAATTAATTTTCAAATAAAAATCAGGAAATAATTTTTTGTAATATTTTCATAATTTTAAATTACTTTTTATGCTCTTTCATCTTTCATCTCCTTTCTATTACTCCTATTTCCTTTTACCAACAAGAATATTCTCGGAACTGGTTTTGTAGGCTCTAAAATGTAATAATACTCATTTAGACAAAGTCTCTTTTCTTAGTTACCCATGAGTAAATGGCACTATTTCACTTTTAAATATCAGGGAAAGTCATTAAACAGCAACAGCAGAAATTTTGTAATAAATTTAAAGAAATCATATTTGTTTTACTTTTCAACATAGTACCACTGTTGCAGCACAATTAGTCCACCTATCTATTAACTTATGGATGCTCTCAGAAAAAACCATTTCATTATGATCTTTGAAGTAACTCTGCCCTGCCTCTTTACCTCATTGTCATCTGTAAACTTTCAAGCCCACAAATACTCTTTCAAAGATGCAAACAATAACCAAAAGTCTAATTGCACTAAGTCAGGAATGTATTTTAGATCATTTAGTTATTCAATGTATGCACCATCACTGCATTGATTGTCTTACTATGTAGTTCATAATGGTGCTCAGAACCCATCTCTGTGAAAGAAAAATGCATCTCCTTCATGAGCACCATAGCTCCATAAGTACTCCTGATAAATCGCCTGCTGTAAAGACTTGTGATCATTGGACAGCTGCCTTAGGACCCATCTGTTCACATTTTTGCATACTCAAGGTCATAATGGATAATATTGTTGAATTATACAGCAATTAAACCAACAAATCCAACATTCCGTAAACAAATGACTCATCTGTAATCATTGATTTGTGACTCAATTTACTGTTTCATTATTTTAGTTCTAATACATACTGGTTTGCAATTCTAATATGTTTTAATGATATTTTGTCTTATATTTTTAAATCTTTTCAACCATTCATACATTCCTCCCTGATTCAAATAGATGTTAACATAATGACTCCTGTATAGCTTATTGCTTAGCAGTAATAAGATTTTTTTTGCATAAATTTCCACAAAATTCAAAATAAAATTTTTCAAGTCCTTATACTTTATTCCAATATTTCTTCAGAATATATCTTAACAATGATAAGCACATATTTCTATGTATGAGGGTAGGTCCATAAGTTTCTGGCCTAACCATTTTGTAGGTATGATAAAAACAAACTCTATATTTCACTTTTCAATATAGTTACCTTTATTGCAATACGCTTCTCACATCTTTGAAATAACATTTCAATCCCCTCCAAAATAGTCAGAAGTCTTGTCTGAAAAATGGGCATCCATCACTTCTTCGTTAAATTAAATTTCCTTTCTTAAAGGTCCTTCTTGAGCTTTCAGAAGAGGAAATAGTCACTGAGAGCTAGATCTGAACTGTAGGGTGAATGGTCGACATTTCTTCACAGCTTCCTTTGCAACAAGAGCTCTGTGTACAGACTCATTGTCATGAAGAAGATGCACACCACCTGAGTAGCTTTCCTTGCCTTTTCTCTTTGATAGAAGCATGTAGTCTGTGCAGTAGGCCAGTATAGTACTCCCCATTTACTGTGGTGTTCCTCTCCTTGAAGTTGGTGAACAGTATTCCTCCACAGTTCCAAAAGATGTGACCATTCTTGGTTGACTAAGTGATCTTGAACTTTAGAGGCAGTGCTTCCCCAGGTTTACGCCACTCCATTGTCCATTGATTCTCTTTTGGACAAGGGATAATAATAATAATAATAATAATAATAATAATAATAATAATAATAATAATAATAATAATTTATTCACCATTTGGATCATTTACATGATATGGGCTTCATCCAGAATATAAAGTAAGCAATATACAAGTTTACTTTATACTAGATTTACAATATGTCTTATTTAAAGTTCATATAGTTACTTACTGAATAAAAGGTATGTTGTAGTAGAAAGGCTTTGACTGCTTTATTAAACTGTTTTATATTGGTTATTTCTTTAATATTAATTGGTAGTTTGTTATACATTTTAATGCCTACATTTGTGAGATTATTTTTTAAAATATTTGTCCTGCATATCTGAACATGAAAGTAATTTTTCCTTCTTGTATTATGAGAATGAATATCTATATTTGTACACAATTCTCCCTGATGTTTCTTAATAGGATTTACGACCTCTATTATAAAGAGGCAGGCTAATGGTAGTATATTATGTTTCCTAAAATAGGGTCTACAGGATGTCATACTATCTATTCCACTTATAATTCTTATTGCTCTCTTCTGGATTTTAAATACTCTCCCCCATTTTTCTCCCCAAAATTTTATTCCATATTTTAATCGACTATGAAAATGAGCAAAATATACATTTTTCAATCCTAATAAATTCAGTGTCCTTTTTAGACTTTTAAGCATATAACAAACAGAACTAAGTTTAGTCACTAAATAATGAGTGTGAGTATCCCATTTAGGGTTTTCATTCACATGTATACCTAAGAATTTTGTTTCTCCCTTGTACTAAATAATGTTTCCATTATATATAATTTGAGGTTTAATACTGTTTTTACCTTGCCATCTATGAAATGTCATTGCAATAGTTTTTTCATTGTTTATGATTAGTTCATTTATAAACCAGTTGTTGAGGCTATTCATGGTGTCTGCTTTATTTTGCAATACAGTACCATTATCTCCTTTTACAAGAATGTTTGTATCATCAGCAAAAAAAACCATATCAGCCTTTTGAATATTATTAGGCAAGTCATTTATATACACTAAAAACAACAGAAGCCCTAGTACTAAACCTTGAGGAACACCTCTCATAATTTCTTTTGTATTTGATCGATAATTACTTATTCTCAGTTGTTTTTCATATTGTAGATCCACTACTTGTTTCCTATTGGTGAGATAGGATTCAATCCACCTATTCATGTTTCCTCTAATTCCATATTTGTACAACTTAGATATTAGGATTTTGTAGTCTAATGCATCATATGCTTTAGTAAGGTCTAAAAAAATTCCTATTGTTGGTATATTTTTGTCCACTGCATGCTGAATTTGATTCAGTAATTTAGCTATGGCTGTTCCTATAGACCTGTTTTTTTCTGAAACCAAATTGAACATCAGAAAGGATGTTATATTTTTCCAAGAATAATATTAATCTATTGTACACTAATTTTTTAAAATTTTTTGAAAACACTGATAGTACACTTATTGGTCTATAGTTTTCTTTCTTTTAATTTTCTCCTTTCTTGTTCAGCAGGATAATTTTTGGAATTTTAAGCTTATCCAGGAAGATTCCCGAGTCAAGCCAAGAGTTATATATGTTAACCAAAGGGACTTTCACCTGTTCTATACATTGTTTAATCACATAGTCTGGTATTTCATCTATTCCAGATGAATATTTGCCTTTCATTAACTACTTTTTGTATTTCACTTTCTGTAATTGGATTTATAAAAATAGAATTATTATAATTTTTTATCTCTGTTGTGGTTTTACAGTGAAAATGTTGGGAATGATTTGAACTAAGGAGTTTGTCTGCTGTTTCTGAGAAATATGTATTGCAAGACTCTGCTATATGCTGAGGACTTCTAATTTTGTTACCATCATTAATTAGTTCTGTTACACACTGTTTAGAGTTATTCTTCCCAGTTTCCTGGTTTATTATTTTCCACAGTGCCTTTGTTTTATTATTTGCATTTAATATGATTCTTTCATTTTCTTGTCTTTTTGCTTCCAAAATTACTTTGTGATTGATACTTTTATATTTTTGTACATAACCCTTAAAATCATTATTTATATAACCCTGTTTCTTTAGTCTACTCAGCAGCTTCAGCTTATTACTTGAGATTTTTATTTTGTTATCCACCCATTTTGGGTTTGACTGTTTATATGTACACGTTTTTGTGGGAAAGCAATGTTAAATCACTGGAGAAATATGTTTAAGAAGGTGTTAAATTTTACATTTATATTGCTTTACTGAAGGATCTTCTCCCAGTTTCCTCTTTTAATAAGAAGTTCAATAAATTTATGCTTTCTGGATTGAATGTCCTTCTCATACATGTTCCTGTTTTCCCTGTTTGTTTAGGTACTAGTACATCAACTTGTAATATTTGTCCACAATGATCAGACAGGGTCATATCCTCAACTAATGATTGTTTTTGAACTTTAGATTTGTTGGTGATCATTACATCCAATAATGATGTTTTTGATCTGTTATTCTTGTCGGTACCACTACCGTATTAACTAAATTGTATACAGAGAGCAAATATTTTATTTTGTTTACCTTATTATCCTCCTCCAAAAAATCTACGTTCCAATCTCCACAAATTATGATATTCTTATATTTTCTAGTTAGGTGGAATAGAACTGAATCTAATTTAGTTAAAAATTTATAGAGTTTTGTATTTGGTGCCCTATAAATGCACATGATAACTATATTCTGATCACTAATCTCTATCAATGATAGCTCAAAGTTCCTATTTCCTTGAGATCCTCAAACAGGTCTATATTTCTAGTGTTTATATCTGATCTAACGTATATACATGACCCTCTATGTATATAGGCTTTCCTACAAAAGGAATCTACTAGCCTAAACTGTTTGAGGCTAGTAACTATTAACTGCTCTAACTTTAACCAATGTTCCAATGTTCAGTTATGCATATTCACATGTAACAATTCTACATTTAATAATACATCTATTTGGTTTATTTTATTTTTATACTCTGTACATTTTGATGTAGTATGCATAATTTGTTAACTCTTGTTTCCTTTCCACTATTACATACCTTTGGTTCTATATTTTGTTGTTCATTGTCTTCTCCATCCACCTTGACTTTAGCTAGTTTCCCTTTAACTGCAATTGAATAACTTCACACAGTAATCTGCCAAATTTGTGTGATTCTTTGCAGTTGAGGTGCACACCATCCCTTCCAAAATCATTATTGTGCAGCCAAAAGATTCCATCCATGATCACCCACTTTCTGACATTACACAGCCAGTTTAATTCACTGTTTATTCTTGCAATCTTTCTCTCACTCACATCATACCTTCTTAGCACACTACTTATAACAATTTTCACATCCAGTACTGCCTTTGTAATAGTGTTTGCCAGATCCATTGTGGCCCCCATAATTTCTTCAGCCATTATTCCTCGATTTATATAATTTGTTCCT
The DNA here is from genome assembly GCA_030762175.1 of Metallyticus violacea. NCBI lineage: Eukaryota > Metazoa > Arthropoda > Insecta > Mantodea > Metallyticidae > Metallyticus > Metallyticus violacea. The sequence continues at coordinate 91,194,508 of CM060830.1, read as the reverse complement.
GCATGGATCACCACCACTTTTGGCTTACATTGCTTAATGTTTATTTTCTCTAACCTGTGTTTAAGCTCATTTACTTTTATCCCCAGCATGCAGTGCACATCATAACCTCTCTCTTGGCACAAATTTCCAGAGAACTTGAGCATGAAATTCCCAATCACCGTCACATTTTTGTGTCTTCCTGAGGCACCGGAATTTTCATAGTTAAACGTGTTTTCATTTACCTCACCCTGCAATACCTCAAATCTATTATGATGTATTGGAATGACTGAATTTACATCTTGTTCACCTAGCATGGATGTTGTATGTTTTCTTCTCTCAGATTTCCCTTTCACTGCATTGGCAAGACTTGCATTCTCTTCTTTTGCTCTTAAATCTTCGTTTTCTGTCTTTAATGATTGAATTTTTGTTTGAGCACTTTTTAAATCTTTGTTTAACATCCCGAGCATCACGTGAAGGGATGCTATCACTTCTGCCTCATGCATCCTACCAGCTTCCGATCGTGTTTCTTTCCTTTCTTCGATTTCTGTATTTATTTAAAAATTACCTTTATTTCCTCCAGTTTCCCATTGCTACTACTTTGTTCACTGTTCTTCTTTCTCGCCTCACTCATTGAAATACCATGATTTTTATATAAATTTAGAGCCATATTTCGCGTTACGACACGACTCACCACCATAGTAGAGGATAGTTTCATCTCCTGTAACAATGGTTTGTGGAACTTCTCTCTTTTTTGTTGCTATGGCAGAGCTCCAAAAATGCCTGACCGCAGATGGCTTGTTGCTGCTTTTGGACTGAGGAAAGAAGTTTAGGCACCCATCTTGCACTAACCTTATTCATGTTTAAATGTTCATGAATAATTTGAAGGACTGTTGTTTTAGAAAGACCCAACCTTCTGATATTTTTGTAACCTTGAGCCGCCAGTCTTCCATAATTTCTCCTTCCACAAGAGCGATGTTTTCATGAGTGAACACCTCAAAGGGCTGACCTGCACACTCTTCGTCTTCAATGCTTTCTTGACCAGTTCAAAAAGTTTCACCCATTCTTTTATGGTGGAGTATGAGGGGGATGCTTCCCTACACTTCCAATTATGTTTAATTTCATTTGGAGTAAGTTGTTTTTCTTTGTGAAGAACTTAATAACAGCTCGATAGTGCATTTTGAACATCTCACAATCTTCTACGCATAGCCTTCTTTATGTAACTATATCTGAACAACTGAACACAGCAGAGCAGAAGTTAACAGCTGCAATTATTTACTTAACAGACAAGATATGACACCAGGTAAGAATTTTGTGAAGGGAATAATCCTTATCAGCAAGGCCGGAAACCTATGGACCTAACCTTATATATGTACTTAATATTTTGCATTCTGAAAGATATATAAACATTTACATTACATGCCATATACATTGCTATATAACTGAGATACAATTTTCTAATTACTTGTGTTTTTTCTTTTGCAGAGCTAACTAAGATGGACCATGAATATGGAGCTAAATTGGACTTAAAGGCTACTGGCCTGGCAGATGGCTTTGTCCTGGAGGGCAAGACAATCAGTAATCCAACATCCTTGGATCACAAGGCTGAACTGAAACTGCTGAATGACAAACAGACAACATATAGTGTGCATGTCTATGGCAATGATAAAGAAATTGGTAAGCTACATCAATGAAAAGCTTTGATGAATTCATATTAAAATGCTTGTAAGATTATGTATCAGTTGATGTATTTATTATCCATAAAGTACATACAGAGCAGGTAACAGTTAGAATTCAACATGATAAAACACTCCATTCAGTCCTGAGTAAAGGAATATTTTATAATTATCAAACATACAGCTAAAATATTTCAGAATAGTTTTATCTTGGCTAGTACCACTAGTACCTAAAATAACATTAAATATAAAGAACTGTTTTGACATAGAAGATGTTTAGGAACATGAAGTTCATTTGAAGGGGAACTAAAATTGTAAAATAAGGTTTGTTGCATTCCTCAAGTCCCAGACTAAAATAAAGTAAAATTAAAAGATATGTTACAAGGGTTGATCCCTATGCTCCACTCTTGATGCATTTCTAGTTTATGTAACTTTTTTTCTTGTACCTCACATTTAACATACTCTTCTGCATTTCTCCCAGCAATGCTCTAATGTCAGTGAAGAAGAGTTGCCTAACCTTGCAAACCACTAGTTATCAGCCTCCATGACTTCATAATCTGTTAAAAATGTCCTCCCTTGAAGGTTTCTTTCTATTTTTGGGAATAATATGAGGTTTCTTAGATTTGGAGAGTAAGCAGTTCAAATCCCATTTTATCATGTTCTTAATTATCTAGTGAGTCGGTTTGATAATCTTATGCTCCACTTACTGTTGAATTATGCAAAACTAGTTTTGCAGGCTTTTGCCTGCATCCTCAGTTGTGACCTAATTGATTTCGACATAAAATTAAATTTTATATTCCCATTTTATCAATTGCAGTTATTGCAGCACAAGACTGTGGGTCAAGCATTGTTCTGAAGGATGAGCACACCTTTACTGAAATGTTTGATATGATGAGGCATCTAGTATCAAAATCCATCATGGTTGAATTTTCAGTAGAGCAATAATAATGTAAAACAAAAACAAAATATTTTCATATATATTATATGTATATATGAGAAGACTGTGCCAACTCTGTTACCTTTATAACACTTATGGTACCAAATGCTTCAGAAAAAAAAACCAGTTGCATATTAAAATATGGAGTGTCATATTTTTAAACAAAAATGTGGTTTTGAATTGTTTTGAAACTTACAAGGCCTCCGTATTAGTTTACAAATCTTTCTTATCCTGCTTTAATGGGTTCAAAGCTGCAGCAGGAGATACTAAAGTAAATATTACAACTGGTATAAAATCAGTCTGTAATGAAGCAATAAAAATTACATAATACCTAGTGATAATGTTAATGGCTATAAAATTTAAGAATGAAAACTTATTAAACAAAATAAACTTCCTTCATTTCAAAGTCTTCATAATAATAACTACATTATCTTCTATAATATCCTACAATTCATGATCCTATTGTTCTCTCTCAAAGCCACCTTCCAACTTTTCAAGTAATTTATGATGCTGCACAATTTATTTCTTCTTTCCACCTGTGCATAATACTATATGCTTCAAGTGAATTCTCTGTAATGCTTATAACAGCTTATTAACATTGGTCACTTTTGCTTCTTTAAACAGCATCCCATGGGTCACAGTTTCCTGTTTAACAATGGCAACATTTTTGTTCAGTTGAGTAACAAGTGTTGATGTGCACGCCTTACTCATGTTGAACACTTCACTGAACAGTTACATTTCTAAGATTTTTAATGAAATATTTGACACAGTTAAACTGAAAATGCAAACTGATGGTATTTTTCAAGCTTCCTCCTTCCAGCCTTGGATCTCAACAGTTCTGAGATGTACTGTATCATAAATTTGAGTAATTACTTTCTATTCCTCAGATTTTAAAATTATATCTCTTTTTCTAAGTCTTTTTAATATTTCTAAACAATGGTCTTAAGGAATAAAAGGTTACCCTATAATGAGAAATATTACTTCTACCTCTGAAAAGTTTCTGGGGCTTCTAATGAAAACCATTTTGCTAGCATGATACTTGGTGTGATTTTGTTCACCCCTAGCACCATATGCAAAACATTATTTATTTAATGCTTTTATGTATAAATACACAGAACCATTGAGCATGTGCTCTTCATAGAAGCAGTGCGTATTATATTTCAGGTGGCTTTTGAATGTAAAATAACAGTATTTTATTATGCAGAGTAGATATTATTTTATAATTATAATATTATACATATTAAGGTAATATACATTATAGCATGGACAAAAAAAAATTTACTTGGCACTAAATTATTTACAGAACAAAATAATAACTTTTAATTTACCTTATATATATTTGATACTTTATGACATAGATGTAAAAAGTTACACAGCATTAAATAATTGTAGGTACAAAAACTTGAAATTAAGATTATTATGAATGCTTTTTCATTTTAACAGCTTCTATTTCATAAAAACATTTTTTTTTTAATCTATAGCTTTATTCACATTTTCCTCTTAATTAAATTCTTTAACATATTCATCCCATAAGTATTTTATAACTTGTTTCCTGAAATTTTCAATTTTGTTAATTATTTTACGTTTTCAGTTAATGTCTTAAACTCGTAAAAGAAAGAATTTCAGTTCATATATTGTTGCATTAGATCTTTAGACATTTACAGAAGTTTTTCTCCTTGTAGTCTGAGCTATTCAGGCTGCGATACACAAATAGTGCTACTGCATTGAAAAGATTTTAATATATATCCTCTATCCATACATAACAAAATACATTTTCCCTTTTTAGAGAACTTTGTGATTTATCAACAATGATTGCAAAGTGCAAAATGTGTATTGATGATAGCTATTATGTACCTTCTTTTTTAATTCATTGGAATTATAATGAATAAACCTAGCTTAAATAAACATATATACTGTTAGTAAACTTGCTGCAGTCTCTTCTCTGATACTTTTTTCCATTCCTTAATTGGTTTTCTTTTGGGACTCATTTGGTGGAAACTGTTCAAGATACTTTCTTATTCCATATTTTCCATTGTATAATTGATACAAAAATTAATAATAAACACACAAGCAGATGAAAATATCTAAATTATAAACTTACTGAATAATTATACATATAAAGAGGTCGGTATTAGGTGACCCTATACTTAATTAACTAATTAATTTATCAAAACATGTTTCAAAAGCATTCATCTTCAATTGGGATCGACAAACACTAGCAGGTGATGATATAACCTCTGGTGGTTCCAATATACAGCAAAAGAGGAGGTCCCTTGGTGGGAGATCAAAATTCATAACATGATGCTCATTCTTTAAAATAAAAATCTTTTCCCATATTGCTAATTCCCTGGAATTGTTGAAAGCTCTATATATATATATATATTATTTCTCCTGTCATTCATAAAATTATTCATTTTCTGGACTTCATGTATGTCTTTCCTTCAACACAAAAGTATATATTTTACAATACATCTTAAACTCTTTACTATTTTTTTGATAAAATATTTGACACAGCTAAACTGAAAATGCAAACTGTGGTCTTTTTCAAGCATCAAGATAATATAAAATTACTTTTATCAACTCATCATTCTTGTTTATAAGATCAGTTGCATTAAATGCTTTGCCCCATTTCTCCATCTCTAATAAAAAATTGTAATAGTCTATACTTGCTTTAGTAAATGATCTAACATTCTATTTTTGTCTTGTCTTGTATTTATGTTATCTTTATTTTTATATAAAAGTGGACTAGAACAGCATCATTATTATAAATGCATAAATTTATATTTTCTTTCAAAAAAGGGAAAGATTATGATTATAATTTGATCTAGACAAAATTTTGTGACTCCTGAGAAACATGTGCAAGAATCAATGATTAAAATTAGATTAAAGAAGTGAAATAGTGCATTAAAATTTGAAACTACCTTATATGTTATAACATTTATATTAAAATCACCATAGAGTATCAATAGTTTGTTTTTTTCCCTTAGTATACCTATTAGTACCTCCAGTTTATCTAAGAATGTATTAAAATTACTATCTGGTGATCTATATATGCATACTACAGCAATTACTGTGTTTTGAAATAATATTTCTGCTATTGCATTTTCAACATTGTCTTTGCATTCCATTCTAGACCAAATTTTATATATATTAATAAACCTGTGTTCTTATATGTTGAACAAAAATAATCTAAATCCAATCCAATTTACATTTAAGTAATCTAAATCAATTAGGGAAGAGAAGTTACATTCATGCTGTTGAAGCCTATGTTCTGTGAGACATTAAACATAATCTAAAATTACTCAGGGGATAGAAGTCACATTCATACTGTCAAAGCTAATGTTCTGTGAGACTTATTAACACTATTTAGTTCACCACATATAGCTATTTCTAATTCACGAACCTCCTTCCTTAGACATTGTGTATTTAGATGTAGCAATAAGACTTGAGAGGTAGCTGTATTTGTACATGAAGCTCTAACAGCATCAACCAAGTTATTATGATTCAGTTCCTTTATATTACAAGGAAAGTTATCTATAAAAAATCAATACTTAGTTTTATGGCCTTCTGTTACTTTTGGATGCACACAGTGCTTCTTCAATTTCTGAAGTCAAGACTTTCTCTTGCACTACCAAACTGCTGCATGACTACATCCATTTGGCAAGCTTTCATGTTCACTTCATCTGTTCATAGATCTTCATGTTGCTATGCTAGAGCTATTGGGCCTGATTTAGCTGAATCAACAATTTTTTTTTCTGCAGCAATTTTCTGGGTCATCTTGGTCTTGTCATTATAATACAGTTGCAGCCCACGTCTTTTAAAGCATTCTTTTGGTAGATCATTGTCCAATACTGTTTCATTTGGAGATAGTTTTGTAATCTTTTTTAGTTTGCTATTGTAAATCTTTACTCTCTCATTCACACATAAGGATTTTATCAAATCATGCCTATGTGTCGCAACTACTAACACTAGCTACTCTTTTTAGCGTATTTTCTTTTATACTCCTGCTCTCTAGATATTATATGGAACGAAGTATGATTTAAAATTTGTGAGGAAAGGAGTTTTCTTGTTGTGTTTTAATTGTTCACCATCCCAATATTCTGTCATCTTATTAAGTTATATTCCACCTTATGTGGATTTCTTATACAAGATATTGTTATATAATTTTTACTTTTCCCAGTTCAGTCTCATGTTACTAATTGTAAAATTTATTTCAGCCTCGTTCACAACCTTAATTATGCTGATTGTTTTAAAACTTTTATTATAAGAAAATATTGCAATTTAATTGTTCTAAAGTTTGGAATAAATTTGGTCATTCAGTAAATTAATTATTACTGATTAGGTTATAAATAAATATACCTATTTCCTTCTTCATATCCAAATCAATTTATTATCATCATCATCCTCGTTGTTGTTGTTGTTGTTGTTGTTGTTGTTGTTGTTGTTGTTGTTATTATTATTATTATTATTATTATTATTATTATTATTATTATTATAAATAAGGGTCTGGCACACTAGCAGACAGGTCTTCTGGACAATCTTGTGTTCTCCAACACAATGAAAATGATGCAAGGCTTGCTCACAGTTTACTGCTCAAGACAGTAATGCTATCTGTCCCATAAAATCTATAATTTTTATTTTGCTTTATTTCATTTTTACTGATTTACATATACTTTTACAGGTTTATATAAGCAAAGATTCATAAGCTGCATAAAGCAAAATTTATTAGGTACATGAAGCTTAAAAATATTAGGCCACCCTTTTGTTATCTGTAGTGTAGTGATGGCAGGGCACTACATCAGCCAATAAGTTATTGCTCACAGCCAGCCAGACCACCAAGAGTCAGAGTGTGCAGGTGGAACATAACAAGAGTATGAAATAGAAGTATTAATGACAGTATAATTATTTCTAATGCATATAAAAGTTGTTATTATACTCATCCATGTCAAATCAAGGAGATACTGGAACTGCCTGCCTTCATTTATCACACATTTCTGATATCAGCTTATTATTCTTCTTAATTTTTTCCAGAAATTAAATTTATTTTTTCACAAAAATTGTCCTTTAGTTCATCTAAGTGTGAGACACTATTAGTTTATGTATCGCATTATGATTTGAAATCTGATAATTTGAGAATTTCTCTTCAAATAAGCTTCTGACAGCAAAATGAACTCGCCATGGACAATTATAAATAAACACTCATTGTGAAGTAGAATAATTTGGCCTAGTATTATCATTTTGCATCCTTAGTAGACTTTACTTTAGTATTAGATGCTTGTTGTTTCTTCTATTGATCAAACATCATTGACTGAATAAGCAATATTCAAGGACAACATATTAGTTTGGTAAACCCTACCTGCCTGCTCCAACTCATGTAGCCTAGCTGGCCTTGCATGATAGCTTATCTATCAATGCAGTCCCGACTACTATTAGTTGAATGTTATATATTTAAAAGCAAGTAGTATAGACACAAGTTAAGAAATCTGATTCATTTTCCAGGAGTTGTATTTGATCTACCACAGCAAAGGGTAATAGCACTTGAAGGAAAGATAATCAGAAAGGATGAGAAAGGACAAGTTGGCATAGATCTGAGCTTATGGCTAGACAAAGTTCGTCAACCAGAACAGAAGGCCGGCCTGCATCTTTTGGGTCAGTTTAATCCAAGTAAAGATGGAACTTCTATCTATGGTGAAGCCAAATTGTCTCATCCTGCACTTGGCAAGGTAACTGAAAATTTGGTCTTTTCATAACTATTGACACCAACACTTATGCCGGCATTTAATGCAAATGTCTTCCCATTCAGTCATTTTTCCAACTTTGGAAGGAAATAGAAACTTGAAGCAGCTAAATCTTGAGCATATGGAGCATATAGAAGCAACTAGCAATTCATGTGTTTTTGTGGCTGCAACTGCATATTTATGAGTTGATGCAGTACTGTAATAAAAAAATCACACTTTTTTCACTAATTATGGACATTTATTCTTGATTTTTTCATTCAGATGGTCTATTAATGGTGAATAACTCTACAATTATTTTGTTATATAGTCAATATTATGCCACGTGCAACCCAGAAAACAGTCACCATGGTTTTACCAGCTAACATTTCAAATTTCTTGTTTACAGCCATTTATCATAATATAAAAGAATTTTTTAATGTTTTCATAGCTATTTCAAAAATCTTTTCATGGGTACAACTACAATAGCTACATTCTTTCAGAATTTGCTAAAAATAGACAATGCATAGCATGCAGACATCATGGAAACTGTTTATAGTTATAACAGGCAACTGGTGTGGCGTTAGTTTAGTGTACATAGCACTCATCTGCAGATGCAGCCAAAAATAATTTTCAGTACTATTTTTACTTAATAGTGCATACTAAATTCTAATAATGATAGTTATAATTTAAAAATACCAAGTTTATTTTGGCAATGAGCTTACCACCTGTTCCTCTGCCTTCTGTCAGGAAATAGAGTGTATGAAATCTTCCTTTGTAATTGAAACCTCACCACCACTGGCCAAGGTCGTTAAAGCATGGACTCATAAGCACGATGTCAAGGGTTCAAATCCCTTCAGGACCATCCTCCCTGACTGAGGTTTTTTCCAGTTTTCCTCAGTCCTCATAAATGGCAAATGCCAGGGAGGTACCCTAAACTTAGGCCTGGAACGTTTCCTTCCTTAAAAAAAATCCTTTTGCAATATATCATTTCATTTCATGTGTCATCAGTGTCAGTGCCTGTGGTGCCTCAGTAGTAAAAACATTAGTTTAACACTAATAAAAAAAAAAAGTAATTGAAACCTCCCTAAAGGGAGGTACATATAATCTGAAATTGAATTATGGGTACTAAGTTTCAAAATGGAGAAAGTCTTAAGTAATTGTTTTGAGTATTTAAGTTGCAAACCTATTTATTAATCTTTTAGCTCTGTAAACTAGATGTTGATTATTTTAAAACTATTAAAGAATAAGAAAAAAGTTTACTGTTCTGTTTATCAATTGTCTATTTATATTAAAGAGTTCTTTCTTTTATTGAAACAAATATGTTGATTTGCAGGATCTGGCCATCATTGCCAAAGGTTCTATTATGAAGAATGACATGCTACTTGATGGTACCATTGACTTTGATTTGTTTGCCAAGAAGAACCAAAAAATAATAGTGATTGCCAAGGTTACACATAACAATGTTGAGAAGGGTTTCAACGTCACAGGGTACTTTGAGGTCAAGAGTAAAGTAAGTAAATATCTTTTAATAAAAGTATATCTATATAAGGTTGTTAGAATTACACAAATTTCTAATCAACTGCTAGAAAATAAGGGTAAAATATATGTACTATCAAGTCAAAACTGATTACAACTATTTGTTTCTGTTTCAAGATTTCTTGATCTTATTAACATGTTAAGATGAAATTTCCATTGGCCCCAAGTTCAGTAACATTTCAAATGCTATATTTGACAAATAGGATCTCATTTTTCAAGGAATATCATAAAACCATTTATGGAATAGCAGCAGGTTGAATCATTTCATGATCATTTATTTTATTTAACATATTTAGTCTATAGGATAAATCTTGGATCTCAACTTGAGTGGCAAGAAAGATCTAAGCCAAAGAAGGTCCAAGAACTACTAATATGGTATACAGAGGATCACAGATTCTTAATCAAGCTGGAGCCGACATCTATGGCGAAACACTCAGACTAACATTAGTATTAGCCTCAGAAATACTGTACCGTGTTTCAGGCAGAGATCTTAGCATAGGTGTACAAAATGGCATAAAGGGCTACTATGGGAAACATATTATGATCCTCTTAGATAATCAAGCTGCACTTTGAGCACTTGACTCTTACCATCAATTCTTAGCCTCCAGAAACTGATAGCCCTGTTGAGCAACAACTCTGTTGAATTGAGGTGGGTGCCAGATCACAGAGGAGTGACGGGGAATGAAGCAGCACATAAACTGGCCAAGAAAGGAGCACCTAGCCCCTTAATAGGACTGGAACCGGCCTGTGGAGTTAGTAAATCCACAGTAAGGACAACAATTAAATTATGGGCCAGAGAGAAACATAAAATATGGTGGTCCGTTTACCTAGGACAAGCTCTTGGGAAAAGGCTTGTCAGTGGACCTAATCCACACTCACCAGAATGGTCCTGATGTTGGGAAGGACAAAGTTAAGGAGAGTAGTGGAATTAATTACTGGATATGGTCAATTTAGAAAATATCTCCAGAGTATGGGACTCTTCCAGGGAGAGCCCATTTGTAGACTTTGTGGCCAATCTCATGAGACTGCAAAGCATTTACTCCTTGAGTGTGAAGCCCTAGAGAAAAGCAGATATTAACTCTTCGGCCCACAACCATATCTTAATATGGATGATCCCCTTATAGGAAGTAAGGTTTTGGATCTAATCAAGAACACAGAATATGGAAGAGTATAAAGGATTTGGGGGTGGCACAAAAAGCTTATGGCTGAAGTGCCCAAAACTCTCTCCTCTACCCCCTCTAATATTACTATATTGCTAACATACTTATGTCAATTTCATTTTGAGAATCATGAAGAAGAAAGAAGATATTTCAATTTCAATTTATTGTGATACATGATTGAACCATGTCAGTATGAAGCTACAGTACAGGATAATTTTATACAGTTAAAACAAATTAATCAATAAATGTGTACAATATAACCCTATTGGATATAATAGGCTGGACAAAATGTATATGTGAATGCTGCTGTTACATAGATATGTTCTGATATATGCAAGTACTTTAAATTTAACCTCATCTGTAAATAAATACATTGATTGCTCATTTTAAATAACCTAATTGATATTTGCTGTTATCACATGCTTCTGTCTTTGGCACTTCCAAGTGACTGATTTTGATTTTTTTTAATATTGTTAAATGCCCGTTTTTAATACTGAGGCATCACAGGTGGTGGACACTAATGATACATAAGATAAAATGATATATTGGGAAAGGATTTTTTTTAAGGAAGAAAACATTCCAGGCCTAAGTTAAGAGAACCTCCCTGGCATTTACCATTTATGAGGACTGAGGAAAACCTGGAAAAAACACCTTAGTCAGGATGGACAGTCCTGGCAGAATTTGAACCCCAGACATCCCGCTCATAAGTCCGTGCCTTAACAACTCAACCACCTGTGGCTGTCAACTGACTATGATGATTTATAGGCATAGATGTAAAAGTAGATGGCACTATTTAATGCTTTATTAGACTATACCACATTATTTAATTAAGATCATTGTATAATTAGCTTCACTGTACAAGTTCTAGTTAACATTTCTAGTTCTCCCATATTGATTTTCTTTTTAATTTGTGACTAGAAATCTAGGAAATTGTGATAATGCAGTGGGAGGTCCTATATACATAAAAATGTAATTTTACTGTCTTATTTCCTACCATAATACTTTTTTTTTGTGCTTCACTTACAATTGAACTCCTCAGAACATCTTCTATGGGCCTTTACTTGCATCATCAGCTGCGTTCAACAGCTGGATTCCTTGATGATTGGACAACTTTAGTTTAGCTCTGGTGGGCACTTGATTAACTTTTGAATCAATTTGTCCTCTATTGGAATCTTGAAGTTCATAACCATATCCACATATTTCTTTATATAAATCCTTTCCCATATTCTTACCTCCACTGGGCTATCCACGAATTTCAGTAATGTGCTTTCCATGCATATGTTTGATGTGATGTGCAACCGTAATTTTCTGCCTGTTTAATGTTCCTTCAGTGTTCTTTATGGTTGATTCCTATACTTATTTTCCTTGTTGCAATCTGAGGAATTAATTTTATATATCCCTAGTTTCTTCTCATTAGGGATTTTATCATTAATTCTAAAATTATGTAGATTATTTAGATTGAATTTATTTACTGGAGACAAAGTAATACTGAAATCTCTGAGAATTTCTGAATTTTCTGGTGGCCCAAGGATGACAGCTTAATTTCTTGTGAATGGTCGTTTCAGTTATAATTTTCTGTAATATCTAAGTTGTTATTACATACTTCTACATTACCATACTCTTTCTCTCTACTATGCAACTCTTTCTATAATGCTTACAATAAATGTTAGCAACTTTCAGAACAGATGTTCAGTAAAAGTAACATTTATAAGGGAAACTTGCCTAATAATAACAAAAATATTATATGTGTATACTGTACCCAAGAACATGCATGAGACATTTCACTCATTCTCAGCCCCTGATTTCCTTATAACTTTCAAACAAATTAATATAATTCATGATACCTTGCTACATGATAAGCTTCATTACAGAAAAAAATTATTGCTAGCTCTACTCTGTATCCTGTGGAAGCCAATTGCATGTTTGCTGTCTTAGCAGTAGTATGCACATCTTACTGTATGTAGTTACAAAGTTGTCAATAATCATCATGCTTTTGGGTTATGATCAATGCAATATGTACAGAGTGAACTGATACATAGTGTATTAGTACCTATAAGTTATCTGCAACAAGCAGGCTCTAGTCAGAGGTGATATTACTTCTTACTGAGTGTGGAAAGATATGTTGGCTAGTTTAAATGTAGACATATGGAAAAAATTAAAGACTTTTGGTTTTTAAAAACATATTGAAATTTGTATTATTTCAGACAAAAATTTATGCAAAACTTTGTATATTTCATAAATCAAAGCTGCCATTAGCACAGAATTTAAATTATGACTCTGTTCATTAATTACTTTTTGAAAAACATTCCACCCATGGGCACACCAAAAATTCCAGAAGATTTTTAAAAAGGCAAACATAATTTTGGCTCCAGCAAACAAATGTAGTTTAAAAAAACTCTTAAATGAACGCAAAAGACAAAATTCTTCCAGAAAAACAATCAGGCATTTATGAAATTGCTTGCAAAGATTGCAATATAAAATATATAGGCAAAACAAAAAGAAATATTTCCATATGGTTTAAGGAGTACATGAGACATTTAAAATATAAACACATGGAAAAATCAGCAATAGCAGACCATTTCTGGCAAAAGAACCACGAATTCCAAAAGGAACCAAAACCCTTAAAAGCTCTTCAAAAACCAATAGAATTGACAGTGTGGGAAAATATATTCATAAATAAAAACAAAGAAAATTTGGTTAATTTTGATCTCCCAAACAATAGTAACCTTATCACTAAGTTCATGAAGTCAACGGAGTGACATCTTAATACCACGCAGGGAAGCGGACATTGGGATCATGCTGATGATGAAGGCAACCGCCTTTGAAACATGTCCAAGTAAGTGGAACTAAATTAGTGAAATTTGAGTGATTTCCTCAATAATAATTTGTTATAGTAGGACAAATATTTTTCCTCTAGATGGTCACCTCATCTCCAGTGTCATAGAAATGCTGTATGCTGGCTATCCATTTTCTTGCAAAGTATTTTAAACAACTTGAATTGAAGCGAGAAGGAAATGATAAAATTAACATAAGTTTAACTGAATCATCAAGCACACTTTTAAGGATTACTGGCATCTTTTTTTATTGCAAAAAGTTTATCTATGTAAAGCACAGTGGCTGCTAGTGCTTTGTCAAGCAACATTCAGGATTCTTCTTATAGCTCCTTTTATCTTCCCCATCATTTCTCATACACTGTCACTGCAAATATCGCAACATTTACCCCAACCAATTTTATGTTTCATTATAAAGTCATTGATGGAATTAAATATTTCTTCTCCAGTATATGTTTTTCCAAATATTCATATAGGAGCAAATCTTCTTCTATAGAGTTATTATACACATATGGAATCATTACATTACAAATAAGCAGTAAGGCCAGTCTGGAAATGTCACTAGACTCATCTAACTGAATTGCATATCCATTGGAATTTTTCAATTGGTGAATTAACTCTTCCTTAACGTAATAAGCAAGATTGTGAATTAATCATGACAGCTGTATTTTGTCAATTTCATTCGCTGACTCTTCATCCAACATGCAGGCCATAATGACTTTTGCACAAGGCTTTACAATATTTGTGCAATAGTATGTGCTTCCCCAGTATGCGCAATATGGTAACTTATATGATAAGATGTTTCTGTTGCACTTTGATTAGCAGTCTTGACAATTTTATTCATGGTAAATTTACAATTTTCAAGTGAAAAACATTTTCTGTTAAAAAACTTTAAATCTTTTTCTTTGCATTCAGGATGATTGGTTTCTAAATGCTTGTGTAATTTACTGGAAGCCATTGAACTACAGGTCAAGATTTTATTGCTACAACACACTGGGTATCAGGAGTATTTTCTTTTCCAATCCGTATAAAATCATAATTTAATTAACCATCATAAATATAATACTTATGGTGTAGTCTTCTATTTTGTTACTGAATTGTGTGCTTTAAGTGGACATTTTGGATGATCTTATTACTGCCAGCTTTTTCTTCTTTTAATTTGGCCACCTTGGAGATGTTAGGGGAATTTTCTTTTCTTTTTAAACTCAGTGTTTTAATCTCAAATCCACAGTGAACTAATAATTATATTCTTCCTTGTGTAATTTGTGTGCTAAACTACTTTCAAACTGAAATACAATATTATTTTATCATTGTTGGGAGTAGTAGAAAGGGAACAGCAAACCCTCAATGCTAGATTTCACAACTATTAATGCAGATTTGATAATAAATGGGGGGAACAATATAAGTGTTATGTGTCATGTCTGGCGGAATAAAATGGTTCATTCCCATTTAAAATTTGACCTCAACTAGAAGCAGGATATGTACGCATGCCTCATGGAAAGCTAATGTTCTGCGGAACATAGTTTGGGAAACACTGCTCTAGAGTTATGCAAACGTTACATGGTTCACTTTGTCAGACAAGTAAATGATCAGGTTTACCTCAAAACTGTCAATTTTAAGGCAAATTAAATTTCTTTGCAGAACAGTTTTTATGTTTCCTTGTCATGAACACTGAGCTCTTGTATCATCTGCAGTTTTTAGAGCTTTACCATCATATACCAGTAGCGAATTTTCTAAATTGTTGGTTGAGATATTCCCAGCTGTAAGAAGTACTGGACAGTACACCTGCCTATTCACTCTATCATCTCATCAGAAGGACCAGGTCATTCAGAATGCTTTTTCAAGTGCATAATACTTTCTTTTTGGGAACCTCACAAATGTGGTGAGTTTATCCCTCATTTAATATCTTTGAAGCAGCTATCTTTTGATTTAGTGGGGAGTAATGAATATTTTATAAATGTCAAGGAATTATAATAAACACTGTATTTTTAAATGTAGTGATTACAAAAAGTTGTAAGTATAAAAACTGTTTAGATTAATAGTTTGCAGTTTTAACTTAGTATCTGTCTCTTGAATAGATTGAAGTGCAAGTAATGCACTTATTCACCTTATTATCCCACATACTGTAAATATAATTGCTGAGAATGGATCACTTTTTTACAGGGCCAAGGACTGGACATAGTACTGGATAATAGTATAGAGGTCAGCACTGAGGGACTTGGATTAGAATCTAGGCTCACATATAAGGATGAGAAACAGAAACATAAGGAAGCTATTGTTTTGGTCCATCTTAGTCTTGTGGAAGTGCTTGTTTATGTAAGTACTGTCAAATTACTCAAACCCAGAGTGAGCCACAAGATCACTGGCTTATTTTGTAAAAATTTACAGATGGAGAATAATTACAATCATTTATTAAAAAATTGTTGAACTCTATAATACAACATATAATATATATTAATTAATACAAATATATAATATATTCAGCTCTATAATCTCTTTATTTATTTCATAACTTCTAAACCAGCAAGCTGGAGAAGGATATTATAAACAGAAAATTATCTAACTTCTATCTACACAGTGTTGATAGATCAATTCATTAATGTTAAACATAATTCACTATGCAGACGATACTATGAGAATTATTCCTATGACCCCATTTCTAGATTAGTAATTTTTTTTTATTTCATGGTACAAGAATACCTAAAATGTATTAATGTTATATAAACATTGTTCCATAATGTCATAGCAGTTGTTAAAATGCTTGGAAATGCTGATTCATTAGGAAAATTACAAATAAAGTATTATATTTAAATACCTGCAATTAAGAGAACATTTCCTTCTGAAATTCATCAACAGCTTAGAAAAAATTCTGCATCTGATAATGTAGTAAAAATGGTGTTGTGAATTTAAAGGGATTGAACATTCTAAAGTTCAGCATGGTGGTGAGAAGAGAACATAACTAAAATACATGATTTAGTGTTGCAGATTAAATGAATGACTATCAGGGACATAATAGAGGAAAAGAGCCATTCATATTATAGTTTATATAATATGTTAACTAAAGAATTGAAGAAGAAAATATTAATATCTTGAATGCTGTTATCTATTGAAAAAAGATTAAGAGGCAACATTTGTAAGTGACATTCTAAAGTGTATAGAAATTTGTTTTTCATGGTAGAATCAAATGACAAGCCTGATGACTCAATTTTCTCATTGGCAGTTATGTTAGTTGCATTTATAATGTTGATCTCGCCAAATACACCAAAAGGAGAAATTACTCATTCTAACTCTGAAATGGATATGGTTAGGAAGTATTTTTTCTTTAAGTTTGTATCACATGTAGATGCTCTGTTATTAAATTCTTCAGACATTCACTTTTATTTTTGAGTAAGCTTATTTCGAAACTAAAGTAGTGGTTTCTACTATTTTATACTTGTGTACTCCTATTTTTAAAATAACTGTTTTTAAATATTAACCCATTTGTTCAGTGCCTAATAATATAAAATAGTGGAAATGCAAAATTACTACACCAAAAAATAAAAACCAAAAATTTAATTTTATAATATTTGTAAAACAAAAATAGGTTTAACTTCATGTTAAATATTTATAATGATTATATCAAGCATTTAATGAACTTTTAATAATATTTATTTGTGTGATCTGAAAAGTCTGTAATAAGTATTATACAGATCATTAACTGTTAGTAAGATCATTGAGGCAGCTTTGATGCTCTTAGTTTCTTGAAATTGCTCAAAAGATGGAAGATTTTAAAATCAGAATTTAAAAAAGAATTGACTGAAAGTTTGATTAACTATTCTTTTTCAGGGATTGATAGTTCAGCTTCTTTGAAGAATTCTTCATTTCAGGGATCTGAAACCCATTGTTTTCTTTTCCATGTTGAAAGAAGAATTTATTTAATTTATTTAATTATTTGCACTAACCTCATTACAAACTTCATATGCTTAAAGCTAACCCAAATTCTATCCCAACCTATATAAACAATAAATAAATTTCTTCTCTCACCTTTACAATTCTTGTTAAAAATTTAATTCAACTTATATAGTATAATTATAATCTATAAATTTTACAAAATAATTCATCTTATGTGAACATGCTTGATTTATGGACTAAATCCATTTCTTTTTGACACTAGATACTCTTCTAAACTATTAATCTGAGATTATTAAAAACAGTTTGTTCACATTGCTATTGTTTTTGCCCCCATCAGCCATTTTTTTGGATTAATTCTTTCCTCCAGATATTTTTACCTTTGCATTCTGACAAGATATGGATCATATCTTCTTTCTCCCTGCATATAGGGCATACACCTTCTTCATTCCTTCCGCTGTAACCTTTCAATTTCCATATTTGCAATGCAATACTTTCTCTTTGATCTTAATTACATTTCCCAATATACATCTCTCTTCCATCATTCATTCCAAAATTTGTATAAAACTATAGAGAGCTTAAATTAAAATGTTAATTTGAACTTGCACAGTGAAGCCAATAATATCTATAAAGAGCTATAGAGAGCTTCTTTTCTTCCATCATTGCCACTAAGCTGTTGATTCATATTTTTCAATTGGCCTCTGATTATTTTCCAAAATTTTATCCATATATTCTCTTTTCTTACTATATATTAACAATACTATTCATTATAAATTGATGCCTGACTCACCTAGCCAAATATTTGAATGTATACACTTTTTTTACTCCTTTCAAAATATGAATTGATAAATTCTGAACCAATATTTTATTACTCTTTTCATAATCATCCCTCTTACACTGACATTATCTAATTCATACGTAATTACTTTCCCTGCAGCTTTATATGGCACTTTAAAATCAATTTACAAAACATTTTCAGTCATACATCCAGCTTATCCCAAATCTCAATTTCATGTGGACATCTCGACTCAACTAAAGTTTTACACATATGTTCCAGCCATCCTACATCCATCATAGGAGCTATATATAAGCATTTACCCTAGAACTTCAATACAGGTTATCCTTTTGCCATGGCCATTTCTTTGTGTTTCGTCCTCCTGTGCCATTAAGGTTTATATCTAAATATACAAACTCCTTAAAAATTTGAATTTTTTCTATTACCTCTACCTCCCATACTTTTATCAAAATGTATTGTTTATATATTTCCTTTAAAGAATTTACTATCTCTCTACTTAACTCTTTTCCTTTTTTGTAATTTTGTAATTTATATCACAGAGCCTCTCTTATTATACTAACATAACCTACAAGCATAGCACATTATGTACAATTCTTCTTCTTTTTCTAAAACCTAACCGATACGGTGATGCCAAATTATTACTTTCTGACCAGTTTTGAATTTTTTCTAACTGTATACCATTAAACTTTTTTCTAAAATTTGACAGCAGTGCTATACCTCTGTAGCTATTTGGATTATATTACTCTTGCTCTTATATATTGGATCTATTATGGTTACCTGCCAACTCTTTGGTATACCCCTATGATGCTTAATTTCATTCACTAGTCTAGTTAAACATGGAAGCCTTTCTGTATGTTCAATCCATGCATGGGAAAATTCTGAGGATAAACCATCACTGCCCACTGCTTTTTTCTTCTTGAGCTTCCTTATTGCTGTAAAACTTCCTCATCAGTAAATGGTCTGTCTAGTTCTTCTATATACTGATATTTTATAGTGAACTACAAGGAATGAATCATTCCTCTTGTTTTCATTGCAAACAATTGTTTAAAATGTTCAAACCATATTCCTGACTCTACTGATGTTAGTCCTTATTGACCTCTATTATGTTTCCTATTATTTCATATTTTCACCCATATTAGTTGTACATTGCCTGATCTAATTCATTTCAATTTCTTGGCCTTCTTCATTTCCCACTTCAACAATTTTTGTACTAGAGCTCCCTATATTGAGCTCTCAAATCAAAACCCTTGCTCTTCATGAGCAGTTTTTTCTCTCCCTCTAATGTTTATTTCCTTTAACAGTCATTTTAAATCTCTGCATTCACAATTGTATAAATCATACTTATGAATGCTTCTTGGATCCTAACCTCATATTACCTGCCTATTTCAGAATGAATTGAAATATGCTCACTGATTTTATCATTTTATGTTCAATAATCATCTTATTTATTCCATACAAACATAGTATTCCTATTACAGAATTATCATGTAATGAAATTTGGCTTTCCTATCATTCATTTATATTTTTCCATTCTCTCCAGTCTATTTAAATTGGTAACCACATTATTACTTTCTTCACCCCTATCTCCAATCTTAATCTCTATGATCAATAGGAAATAAACTCTGTTACAAACAAAATTCATCACCTTAAAATGATTTGCTACAAGTGCTATGCCATATCACAGAGTCCATAATTCACTATATGCTTTCCATTAACATTAATTAAGGTATATTTTTCCTGACTGTCTTCTCTTCAACACCTATTTAATATAATAATATTATTATTCTCACAGAAATTTATTAATTTCAAACCTTTTTCATGCATCACCTCATTCTTATTATTCCTTTCATTAACAAAATATAAATGATCTTTTATTTTGCTTTCCTGTGACTCTTATCCTCTTATTTTTCAATTCTTACATTAAAATCCCATAACACAATAAACTCTATCATCAGATACAACCATTTAACTATCCATTTGATGGAAGAGATCATGATAATGAAACTGGGAGTTTTTAGGTGGATCATATACTATTCTTAAACACAATTATGTTCTTTGAATTATTATTCACAAAAATATTTAATTTTTGATTGAAGGAAGAACTGTATAAAAGGACACTTTCAGATCTTCCAATATTCTCTTTCATGTTTTGGGATAGAGGCAAGTCATTCTCAGATAAGAGGTTGTGTAGAATTTAAAACATTTCAAGCTGACTCTTTGAACATATGCTTTCCAAAGGTCAGTTTTTTAATAATTGGTTCAATTTTGTCACTTACTTTTATTATAGTAATTGTGATGTTTTATAGTCCCAAGTTAAGTATACTCTATAAAATATCTGATAAATATGCTAGACTTTCTAGATTTTCATGGTTGTGCATTTATAATTTTGCAGCCTCACAAGAACATTTTTCAGGTAATTGGAAAAGGTTTGAATGCAAGACTTTGTCTATGAATTCAGCAGTGACTCCATAGTACAAGAAGGATGCATTTTTTTTAGCTCAGCTGCATAGGCCTTTAAAACAAATGACATAGTCTTGCCATGCATACACCACGACAGTTCAACCAACTATTTCTTTTAATGAAATAACCATTGAATACATTAAAATACCTTCACCTATGTTATATTCTGTCAATGGGCACAAAGCAACTGTTTTCCTCAATTTCATCTTCTATCAAGTACTTTGGGATGATGAGTATCATAAATAAGTCAGCTACATCTACCTACACCTTTATCTATCTAGATGGAAAAGAATTTACATATTTTTTTAATTCTAACTACTATCATCAAACATAATCTGAATTATATGAGATATTGTATTGTTTGAAAAAGAGACAGTATTGATTTGTGGATGTGTTCTTCTCTAAATTTACACACAAAAAAAAAATCTTTAATATCAGGAGGCCTTAAATATTTGGCTATGATGCAGCTTATACCACATTTAGCATATGATGTGCAATACAGTAGGTAGCCTGCTTTCTCATTATATTCCTTTCCTGACATTGTGTATGAAGTTATAATTGGACACTTTTCTAAATACTGAAAATATTTTTTGCTCAAAGATGATTTGGTTTGTAAATGTCACATGAGTAGAGAAGGTTTATGCAACCATTGGATAATATTTTCCCACATAAAGGACATACAGACTTAGGATAGGTACCTCCACAAATAAAAATCCATATTTAATATACTCTTCACAGCATTTCCTTTTTTCTGGGTAGTATCCAAGGTGCATGCCTTTTTATTATTTCTCAGTATGTGTGACCTGCAGACATGTTTTGATAAGTGTTTGCAATGGGCTACCTATAACTCTTAATTTTAGTTTTTACATGCCTGTTTTCAACCACTAATCCATAACTGATATTTAAAAATCACTGGCATTAATAACTGAAACTAATTATGTTAAACATAAATGAAAAATACTAGGAACTTGAAAAGGATCAAAATTCACGATAATGCAGTTGCTTAGACTTAGCCAATAACTGAACTGGTCAGAAATTCTGGCTATGAATGCATGTATATGTTTGGAGGGGATTTTGGGAACATTGCAAATGGAAGTTAGTGAAAGATTCCTTATGGCAAAATTGCAAAGGTCATATCCAATTATTCTGGAAAGGAAGTTGGGTGACAAAATTAATGCTTCAAGTATGCTTGGTGATTGGTAAAAAGGTGGATGTAGAATAAGATACCCCCTCAGTCTCACTATATCCTCTCTCTGTAATAATTCCAATTCATTATCTTTTACTGAATTTATTTAAAGTTCACCCCACAGAAATTGCAGAATGAATTTGAAGCATTTAATGCCTTGTCACTGAAAGGTTAAAAAAAAAAAAACAAACAAACAAACAAAAAACAAAACAAAACAAAACAAACATTTCGTATATCATTGAGATACCAATTTGAAATTTGCATTGAGTAGCTAGAAGACATGTTACTTTGTGTATAAATTTTTCAGAAAATTTAAGTATTCCATTTCTCTGAAAACTCAAAGTTAAAAAATTGAGAAGCAGTGAACTTTTAAAAAATCTAAAATTATATCATGTTGTATTTCAAATGAAAATCTTTATTCATAAGCTTGAAAGTGACACCTGTTCCAGGTCTGCACCCATTATAGTTTTCTAATAAACACATTTAAGTATGTGGAGGTTAGCAAATTATGTAGTTTTCGGCATTTAAAAAATCCTATATCACAGAAATGGATGGTTGGAATTAAACAATAATAATAATAATTTACTTATCTTATAATATGACATATATATACAAAAAATTAACAAAATCTAAGGCATCATGTT
The DNA here is from genome assembly GCA_030762175.1 of Metallyticus violacea. NCBI lineage: Eukaryota > Metazoa > Arthropoda > Insecta > Mantodea > Metallyticidae > Metallyticus > Metallyticus violacea. The sequence continues at coordinate 91,171,701 of CM060830.1, read as the reverse complement.
CCAAAATTAATTTTTTATTTGTTGATTTGGCACAGGCCCATATAACTATATTTTTTGAAAAAATGTCTTTATATAGGTACAAAGTTCTTTAAAATTCTCTATAGTTCATTAAAAGATTGTCAAGGTTTGACCCCTATGCTTCATCCAGGATCCATTTCTAGTTCAACTAAAAGTTTTATTTTTATCTCCCTTTTAACATGTTTTCTTTCAAAACTGATGCACTTCTCTTAGTAATACTCTGAAAGTGTTACAACTTTCTGAAAAAGTTTTCCAAATTCTGTAAACCATTGACTTACAGCCTTCATGATTTTATAATCTGATGAAAAATTTCTCCCTTAAAGGTTTTCTTTCAGTTTTGAGAACAGCCTGAAGTTGTCAGGAACTAGGTCTGGAGAGTCAGCAGGGTATTCCAGCAGTTCAAACCTTACTTAAGTTTATATTGCAAAACAAGAACTGTGGCCTGAAACATTATCCTGAAAAAAGAGCACATGTCACCTCAACTTTCAGTAATGTTTCTCCTTGACTGCATTTCATAATTTTTTTAATTAAATGTACATATTTTTTATTGTTAAATTGTTAAATGCAACATTGTCAAAGTCAAAATAAGAACAGAAATATGGCTGGGAATTTTTTTCATAACGTTGCAACTTTTAACACAGCTGTATTACTATTGGATTCTTTTAATGACTTTTCAGTTCTATTCTTTTTATTACCCATCATAACAGTTTTAAACTATCAAAACCTGAGAACATAACTTCTTCTACCATATAAATGTACATATGGTTTCAGAATTCTAATACTTGGTCCAAAGTTCAAATCAATCCAAAGAAAATTTTATAAAACTATTTTACAAAATAAATTTATAAACTTTATAAAGTACATAATATCCAGGCTTATTAGCTGTGGTTCAATATTAGAGGTTATGGTAACTGAAGTTTCGCTGAGAACTGCACTCAGCATTTTCAAAGCATGCATGTTGCGTCAACCAAAACTTATATGAAGTGCAGCCAAAATTGGCCTTAATTTATCCCTCTCTGCTGATTGTTGGTAGGCATTGTAACTTCATGAGGAGGACATGGAGCAAATAAACAAATCTGGATTCTGGCACTGAAGAGTCCAGGTTGATTTCTCTGCTTTCTCTTTGCAGTTGAAGTTGCAAAGCCCATTGACTGTCAGCAGAGAGAGATAAATTGAGGACAGTTTTGGCCAAGCTTCATACAAGTTCTGGAATTGGTCAACTCAACAAACATACCTTGAAAATGCTGAGTGCAGTTCTTATCATTAACCTCTAATACTGGACCATGACCAACAAGCCCTCTTTACAAAATATAACACTGGTCAATGAAAGCCTTATAAGTTATATGAAATTTATGGACCTCAAAGTATTCTTCATTTATCTCTGTCATAGTGATTAACTATTTAACTAAATCTTGTATTCATGTGAAGACATTTTTCATATTGATGCATTTGATTAGGATTTACCACATTAGACTATTTTATAAAGTACAAAGTATAATTTTGGTAACAAATCATAATTAGATAAGCTCACGGCTTATGTAAGATGCAAACTTCTTGTAAAGTGTTACCAATTTCATTTAGATATTTTCTTCTTCTATTTCAAAGTTCTGTTTTGTAGAATAGGGACAATTTTGCCTCCAAACTTTATACACAGCCTTCATAATTGAAGATAAATTCATAAAGAAATCAGAATGATTTCAGAACCTTTGAAATAGCCCTCTTATATAAAACTGTTAATCATTGTACTACTGTTTGTTTTACACATGTTATAGTACAAAAATTTAATTTGTTGGCAAAACATATCCATTATTCCCCAAAATGTAGGAATGCTTTTGAGAGATATAAGAAACAACCAATTTTTTCATTTGACTGAAATTGTGAGCATAGGTATTATCTGAAATATTTACTGTCACATTAATGTTTGCTTTTACCAAAATACACCCATCCTCAGAACTGAAATTGTGAGCACAGTATAATATAATTTTAAATTAATATTTTTAAGAACTTAGCAGTGCTAAAATAAAATTAAATATATTCATTCATTTATAATGTACAATCCCTTTAATAGGAGCCTTTCTTTCACCACAGGTCAAGTCTCCAGTTGCAGAACTCATTCGTATTGAGCGCCACCTCACTTCAATTGGTGATGATGTTTATTCAGTGAAGGGTGAAGCATATGTTACTGGCATGGACCCAGTTCTTGTCACAGGACAAGTAGACATTCCTGAGAGCAGCCACCACATTTTGTACAAGAAGAGTAAGTAATGGGGCTTACAGTGTATATCTACATAATCCTAATTACAGCTTGTAGAACCAATCTTTTCCAAAAAGAAATTCTGATATGACACAGTGATATCGTTTCCATAAGTCCAGTAGAGATACTTGCAGGAGTAGTGTATTTTGTTATTTTCAAGCAGGTTGTCAATAGGTCACGACACAGATGTGACAGGGTGGTAGAAAAGGGTCATTGTATTTGAACAAAAAGTAAATGAAGTGGCCCAGTTTGCTGGTGTTAATGCAAACTATTCAGAGGGTATACAAGGAGTATGTACCTTGCCCATTAACCTCAAATTGGTGCTATAACAGTAGATAGAAAAAGGTCATTACTGATAGGGACCACTGTAGTATTGCTTGTCTTTCAGAAAGGATGTTGATAAGGGAACTGCATATTATGTGCATCTGGATAAAGCATCATCGAAAATACCTCTGCTAACATGGTTCATTAAGCAGAAGGACTGGAAACTTGTAATATGGTATGATGAATCTGCCTCTTTGTACATCCAGATGACTGTGTTGCAGATGTTGCTCAAGCTAAAGGGAATTCTGAGATATTCTGGGGATGTTTTTTGTGCCATGAACCGAGTCCTCTTATAGAATTGACTATGACTTTGAAGCATGGATATTCAGCATTTTGAATCACTAGTTTTGCCTTTTAGTCATTGTTTTTATTCTTCCACAGCCTCTCTAATTTCAGCTGGGCTGCTAAGTCCCTCAATTTGTATAAAAAATTTGTGGAACTAAAGGAATAGCAAGTGAAACACTAAAACAGATTTCCACATAAAGTAAAGCTAAAAATTGTATATACATATATACAAATTAAAAAAAAAAATTTAAATAAAGTGACTCATAAAATTAATATGAACTTTAGAAATGTTGAAACACAAATTTATGCAATATTTTGAACTGCTTGTGCTCTACTTCAAAGGCCAAAGACAAGTAAAAGTGTTAGAAGTAAATATTGAATATCAAAGATAACACAGTGTGTGGAAATATCCTTAAAAAGCTGAAGGTAAAAGGGTGGGGTAGTAAAATAAGTAAGAGTACCATTAAATAAATAAACCAAATAATAACTATAAAGGGATATTAACACACAAAATTAAAACATATATTATGAAAAAAATTGATATAATTAAATAATTTGGATTATTATTATTATTATTATTATTATTGTTGTTGTTGTTGTTGTTGTTGTTGTTGTGTTACTGTTAACTCAGTCATTGTCAATAAGATCACGTATAGCTGTATCCTAAACTTAGGTATTCATTTTTTATACTCCACTTACATAGAAGTAAGACGCATTTCGGGAGAATCTCTACCATCTACATTTGCTCACTGAGCCACTATTACTCAAAAATGAAGCTCACTGAACTGCTGTTACTCAAAAATGAAGCTTCGAGTAATGGCAGTTTGGTGAGCAACTGAAGAGGGGACAGATTCTCCCAAAACGCATCTTACTTGTATGTAAGTAAGTGGAGTTTAGTGTAATAAATGAATACCTAAGTTTAGGATATATTACCACTCCATTGTCAACAGCTTTGTTAGTACAATATTCATATATAGCTCTTTCATTAAAGTTATTTGAAATTAAATTGAATATTTATTTAGATGCTAAGCAAAAAACAAGTGGCAAACAGGGATGTCACAACTATAGCACTCAGACTTAGAACAATTATTATCATCTAAATGTAAATAAAAAGCTACTGAAAGAGATCCAAGAGTTACTGTTTTTTTTTTTTTTTTTTTTTTTTTTTTTAAATAAACTGCCATTAATGATTCAAATTCAAAGACGGAAAAAGTTTCAAACAGAATTCAAAAACTTCTTGATAGGTAAATGTATGTATAGAATAAGTGAACTGTAAATATGTATATAAAATATAGCTTAATGTAATTGTTTATAGTATAAATGAAAATACCCCATTATTATATGAGTTAAATTTGCTTTTTATTTTAAACTGTTTGGCTTATCAATGTATATTGTGATTAATGTATTTTCTGGCAATGACGAGAACTCAAGTGTAGAGTCTATGGTCTGTATTAAAAAAAAAAAAAAAAAAAAAAAAAAAATAATAATCATCATCATCATCATCATCATCCTCATCATCCACCCCATTTTAGCCCAGGCAATTTTTAGGTATGGTCACCACAAATAAAAGTGGTTTCAAGATAAATTGAAACTAAATAAAGTAACATAAATGGATAATAATTTAATAGAAAATAAACAAACAATGGAAATTTTCTACTGAAAAAGAAGAAGAAAAAAACAAATCTTCAAATCTTTCTTATTTTTTATATTTATTTTCACCATCTTCACTTCTCTTCTACCTTTGAAGAAAAAGAATGCAAGCAGCTCAAAATATTATGCTATTTATGTGTCTGTTTCAGTGTTTTATTTATTTCTACTTTTTCTATTATTCTTAGCTGTATTATTGATACAGTGTATGATTTTAACATTTTTAACCTTAGAGGTTAGGAAATAACAAGCTAAGAAAACAAGGTGATGATGAAAGTGTTAAAGGAGCAAGAAGGAAGAGAAGCAGTAATATGTAAATGTTTAAATGCATCTATAGTAACTGATGGTCACTAGAATGAGGAATGAAGTGATTGAAGGCCAAAAGCATAAAATTTTGTTTTACTCTTTAAGCAAATTATTTTAAAGCTAAGGGAAATGAAAATATTTGCAAGATCCAATATAAAATGCAGAAAATTATGATGTAGAACTGCAAAACCTTTTGATGGCAAGTTTACTTGAGTGATTAATCTTGGTCACTGCTTTATAGTAAAGAAAGACAGCATATTCATTCACCACCAATCTGTTATATTGAAGTATATCCTTAAGGAAGAAATTTTAACTTATGTTTTCAGTATCATTAATATTTTATATGTACAATTAATTTAATTTATTTATGATTAGCTATATCTTTCTTTAAGGATTCGATTTGACTGCTTTACTTTAGACAATTCATTTATATTTGGATTTACTTTAAGTTAAAATTCTATACGGGAGAAAAGCAATGGATTCTATCGTGAGATTTGTTTCAGGCAATCCCAACAAAAAATTGGATGTTTACCTGCAGCATGATATTATGAAAGGTTATGGCATTCGAATTACACTGGTTGACGGAGACTCCAAAAATGATCTTCTATGGGCTGGAGTGATACTGACCGATGAAGACTTCCTCAAAACCAAGTTCATCTGGTCTTCTGAGGAGCTTAAACACATTCTGGTGAGCATATTTTTACAAAAATTTATTTTGTAGATCTAGACAAGTTTGGAAGCAAAGACATACTTGGTAAATCTTATGTTTTAAAGCAATCTGCATCACCAAAACTATAACCCTCAAAGCTTACGCTTTTATTTTTAAAATACTGTTATCTAATTTAAAGTCTTTTTGAAATGCCAAGAGAATTCAAAGGCTCTCCATATTATTAATTATTCAATTTTAGGCATTTAAGTGATTCAGACATTTTGCTGCATTAATTGTGAAAGTATTAAAGCCTTACAATTTTTAACAGAAAATTTATTTGTTTTATTTTAACAGAATAAGTTAATGCATAAGAATGCGCAACCATTAATAATCAGGTAGTACATTAAATTATTCATTAAAGTATAAGACAAATTTTTTAACAAATATGTTAGTTTCAGAAAAAGCTCATCCCTTTACCTCTGTGAAGATTTGTACAGATATTTATGATAGCAAACTGTTACAGGAGGCAATTAAGAAGGATGCAGTGGCTTATGTGAAGCAAATCAAGGTTGTGGCCCAGGACCTTGGTACAGAGGTCTCTAACGAAATTCAGGGCTTTGTTGAAGCCATGAAGAAGGCTCAGCCAAACTTTAAACCCGTTGTCTCATCTTACCAGAACCAGTTGAAGGTGCTCAAAGAGGAGTTGCTGAATGATGAAGGATTCAAGGAGGCATCAGAGTACATGTAGGCACAAAAGTAACATTTATACAATGATTCTGGCTTTGAGCACAGTATACCAATAATCACAGAAACCATTAAAGAAACGAAGTGAGCTTGGATTAAAACTCATTCACTCACATAAAAGCCCTTTAGGAACGTCATCCATCACTTCCAGATCTTCTAAGTTATTAATCTCTTTTCAATACACATCTTATTTCAAATGGCTCCAAATAAATTTACCCAAAGGCAACAAGTTGGAAAATTTTGTCATCCACTTTATGAAATCTTGCCTAAAGTATGTATAAAATAAGAAGGCACATGAGTTCCTCAAATCTGCAATCAGCTATGGAACTCTGTTGCTGGAGCACATCATAATGCAAAAGAAAGAGAGAGGAGACATGCAGGTGAGCGAAACCTGTAGATATCAGCAAAGACAGTGAAAGGTACAAGATGCACAAGATAAACCTGTCGTAACAATTTTCCTTGCTTTAAAATGAGATGATTTGCTCCCTAATACAATTGTGATTTACTTTAAATATCAATTCCTCATCTGAGCAAGCAATTTTCATTTGCAATCTAAGATTTCATAAAAATTCACGTCTTACCTGTCATACCTAAATTTATATTTTTTAAAGAACATATGCACCTGAGATCACAAGGAGCTGCAAGGAGGAGGACTTCCTCCTCTCACCCCTCTTCTTCCTTCTCTCCTTTTGTAACCACTTCTTCTTCACTTCAGTCTGAATCACTGTCTCTAAGGTTATTACTTAGTTCTGAATAATGCTGTCTATTGCTACTTCTTTGTGGAAAATTTTTGGTTGAAGATTTTCAGCATGAGCAACATGTCCCACCCAGTCCTCTACCTTAACTTTTCAAGAGTCTCATGCATAAGTTTCTTAACATCCACCAGTCGAAATATCAAATTTCTGGCAGCAACTTTACAATTTACTTTTGCTCAAATTAATTCTATTAGGTTGTATAGCAATGATCGGGGGGTAATGGAATAACTTGATGACCTCTTTCCAAGGCAATTTCATCTTATTCCCTTTTTTTTTTTTTTTTTTTTTTTTTAAGTAATGCTTCCTACTGTTTCATATGGATTATATGCAATGTTGTCAGCTTGCAGTCATTCCTAAATGTCTTGTTTCCTGGATTTTGTTGTGCCATTCATTAATCACTTTAGAGTGATAACTTGCATTGTCCATTGTGATAATTGATCCCTCTTCCCATGATTTTAAAATCTGTTCACAAACAAGTATTTAAAACTTTCTGCATTCATTTCCGAGTGATATTCTAAATTTGTGTTTTCCAAATGGGAACAAAACACCCATTTGCTCTCCAGAATGAAGCTTGTTTTTGCAGATCCTGCATGGCAAACAATGAACCTACTACCTTTTCCAACAGGAAATTTAAGACCACTATTTACCAAGGAATCCTGCCAGATGTTTTTTTCCAAAGTGATTTTGTTTCATCCAGTTCTTATCAACATAAAATATCACCTGAAACTCTTAGTTCTTTCATTGTTCTCAAAAATTTGATTCTGGCAGCAACAATGTCATTCCTTTCTAACAGAAATTTCCTTCCATTATTATTTTTTCTATAACAAAGTCCAATGTTTTTTAATATTAGTCTCATAGATAAGATGGAACCTTTATACTCTATTTTTTCCCTGATTAAATGAATCAATTTTTTAATAATAGGACATTTGCCATTATCATCATTTTAAAAATGGTGCAGCAAAGAATGTCTTTTAGGAAGTCGTCCAGATTCGAAACACATTTTTGTGTCTTACAGTGTTTTTTAGGGGATTTTAATAGGAGCTGCCCTGACTCAGAAATGGCTGCTTTGCCCTGTTTCACTATATGTGATGCTGAATGTTAATTTACATTGCATGCATTAACTATTATCATCTGATTCTGTTTAAATGCAATATTAGTACGTACTTCTTCTGAGGACTACAGGACTACAGGCCATCTAAAATATTGATTCTTGTACAGTCAGTTTCAAAATTTCCAGCTCTATTCTGTGGAATAGTTTATAATAATGAGCAGTTGTTGGATTTGGTGAGTGCAAAGGGGAAATTGTAAAGTAATTATTGCACCAGGCAACATGTTAGCAAACTGGGCAACAGTGCCTCTCTAGGATAGGCTACTCACTCTTGCCTTGCATTGTCTAGCTCCCCCTTGTGTGCCTTCTTATTTCATATGCACTCTAGTAGTAGTAGTAGTAGTAGTAGTAGTAGTAGTAGTAGTAGTAGTAGTAGTAGTAGTAGTAGTAGTAGTAGTAGTAGTAGTAGTAAGAGTAGTAGTAGTAGTAGTAGTAGTAGTAGTGGTGGTGGTGGTGGCAGTAGAGAGTCAAAGCACTTGCATGCCCCCCCCCTTATTCTGCTGCTCTTTATAACAACACTAATAATAATAATAATAATAATAATAATAATAATAATAATAATAATAATAATAATAATAATAATATTTTTGTTGCAGACTATAGACTCTACACTTGAATTTCAGTCATTGTTAAAAAAATACTTTGCTAAACCAAACAATTGTATTCAAGTATATTTTATATACATATTTACAATTGGTCCTATACATAAATTTTATCTATCAAGAAATTTTTAATTCCATTTGAAACTTTTTCCCTCTTTGACTTTTTATTGTTACTGGTAATTAATTATACAAAATTTTACCAATAACTCTTGGATCTCTCTCAGTAGCTATTTTGTTTACATTTAGATGATAATAATTGTTCTGAGTCCAAGTGCTATAGTTGTGGCAGTGCTGTTTAGGATCTTGTTCTGTTCATTGTTAACAACAAATAGAACTACCTTATATAAATATATATATATATATATATATATGCATATAATAATATTATAATTAACATTTTAGTTTCCTTAAAAGTACTTTTACATGATATTCTCCTGTCTACCTCATCTCAAACAACTTTTTTGAAGGATTAGTAGTCTTCATATTTACACCACATGTACTTCCCCAAACCTCAATTGCATAACAAAAATATGGATAGATTAAACCATAATACACTAACTTTAGACTATCTGAATTTAAATATTGTGATTATTTCCTTAACAAGTATATATATGTGCTGACTTTATTACAAATAAAGTCTACATGGTGTTTGAAAGTTAATCGATTATCAAAAATGACTCCTAAGAAATTTTTATGATTAACCTGACCTATAACTTCTCAGTTAATTATAATATTTATGTCTAGATTCTCATGCCTATTATTGCAGTATGAAACATAGGTGCTTAATTTTTTGCACAATTAGTGTTAAATTATTACTTATTAATTATTTGTAAATTGTATTTGATTTTTGTGCTATACTTTGTTCTAATCCAATAACAGATGTACAAGAAAATAGCAGAGTTATATCATCAACTTATGATACAGTGTTAGATTTGCAAAGATTAGGCAAATTGTTTACATATACATATTAAAAACAATAGTGGGCCCAGTACAAATCCCTGAGGTACTCAAACTTGAACTATTTTAGTTTTATTTAGCTGAAGTTATGGAAATTCCATTTTATAGTGAATTTCTGTACATTGTTTGCAGTTTTGTAGATATGAATGTAGAATTTCTCTGACTTTACCCTAAATTCTATATTTTTGTACTTTTTCCAATAGCATTGAATGGGATACTAAGTCAAATGCCTTGGACCGATCAAGGAATAATCACAAAATTTTCTCATCATCATCTTCTAGAGTTTTAAGTATTGAATGATAAAGATCTGCTACTGCTGTTATTGTGGATAAGCCTTTTCTGAAGCCATGCTGTTATTTGCTTAGTACATTATCTTTCATTGAAATTTTAGCTCTATTTTTAACAAGCTTAGATACCTTCACTACTGTCCAGTGATGAAGCTCCAAGGAGTTGAAATCTCCTCCTCTCCAGGACCTCGTACCCAAGCAGTATGTGTTTTGTAGTTTCAATATGCTGCTTATGCAATTTACAGACTGGATCTCCTAAAAGAGCCCTTGAGTCAGCAGATGTTTCCTGATATGGCCATGTTCGGTAATTGATCTTTCCTACCAATTTATGTAAAAATGTCTATAGTAATAGAGCAATGGAACTCCATTTTGCTGGAAAAAAGATGTTAAGATGTCATCTCCATCTAATCTTCAGTTGTCTAGATGTGAAATCAAATTGGTGATTGCTGGTGTAATGTGGTTTTCTAAGTTCAAATACCAATTTGCATTTGGTGTTTATCTATAGAATAAAAGCCTTTTAATATTTTTCCCAACAATGCCAATTCAAACTTTTATTTTTTATGGATGCTTCATATGGTTCTCCTTCATTATTTTTTTAATAATGTTAATACCAATTTTCACGACGGAGGCACCAAGGGCAATGAGTACTGTTCATATATGAAATTAAATGATAAACTGGGATTTTGTTTAATTAAAGAAGCATTCTGGGCATAAGTTTGGGGTACCTTCCTGGTATTTGTCATTGATGAAGATTGAGGGAACTTGTCAAAACCTCACTCAGTCAGGAAGAATAGTCCTGGCAAGAATTAAAATGCAGACCTGACATTCATGAGTGTATGCCTTAGCAATCTCAGTCTCCCATGTTGATCCTCACCTTCCTTATTAATCTCTTGCTTTTTCTCTCTCTTTCTCACTCACACACATCTTCCTTATTCATTTATCCTTAACTTTTTTAAAATTTCACTCATAATCTTGCTTCTCACAGTGCATTTAACTGCCAACATTTTAACTACTATAATGTAATTTTCTGTTACACCATTTTATATCCTAAACAGCTTCTTTCCAGTTTTTTATATACTTGCACTGCACCAAACATTGAAACCTCTCTTCTTCTTTCCCATGTATGCTATTACATTCCTATATTCTTAAGAAAAAATGCACTTTTCTGCATCCATGCACATCCTTCTCATCCTTGATTACAGCAGTCAACATATTTCTCTTTGCCCCATTCCTTTTTGTTGAATAAATTAATACATTTCTAAACAATTAATATATTAAAAAATATAACTACCATTACAAATTTAAATCAGTAATCTTTGTGGATTTTCAAACATTGGCAATTATTTAACATAAATACATTCAAGTAGATCATAGATTGATCAGAGAACATGATTTGTCTTGGAAATTTTGGTTTTTGTTGATATTCTTCATCATAAATTTACAAAATTGCATTCATCCATAATGTGTTATTTTTTGGGCTGTGATATCATCTTTCCAGATAACTGGGTCACTGCTTATTGCTAATTGATATGTCACAAGTTTTGACAGACACCTTTATTGCATTCACTCAAGAAATGGGTTAATTGTAAGCAAACAATCTTCAAAGTATTGTTGACCTTAAGGCAGCAATCAAAATTACTGAGGATTTCCAGCAATACACTCACTTTTGTGATTCATATGAACTTCATTTCATTATTATCTGTGATAAGTCTTTCATAGTATACATTATTTCATAACTTGCTAAAGTTGATGCATATTTTCCTTTTGGAATGAAGTGAGTACTAGTTTGTTTTGTTTGTTTGTTTTTTGGGGAGGATTATTAACTATTTCTTTTCATTCAGCACTTTTCTTTATACTCTGTGTATGCTATGTTTGCTAGTTACTGCATATTTAGATGTTATTTTCACACAAAGTGATACATTACTTAGAAATTTAAATCAAGGTCAGATATGAAAAATTTGAGATAAAAATTTGGAATGTACACTATGGAACTAAGGCTTACCATGCCAATCTCTAACTATATGAGATACTATGCTCTGTTTGGCTAAAATTACAAACTTTTCTCAAATGGTCAGATAGCAGTAAATATTTATTTGTTTTGAGTAATCGGAAGCTTTCATAGCCGGAGTAAGATTTATAACTAGAAGTTTCTTCCGGGCTTAGCAGCTGTGGTCTATTTATTTGTTTGTTTATTTAATCTGATAGAGCTAAGGCCATTAAGCCTCTTCATCTGCTCTGCCAATCTAATAAAATTATACTAAATTATAGCGACAATATTACATTCATAACATTTACAGTAACATGGGCAATTCTTACACATATAAACCAATGTAAAACATGATGTAGACATATAAATGTATACTAATACATATCTATGGATAATGAAAAATATTAACCTAAGAAGAAGGAAAAAGTAAAAAGAACAAAAATAATACAAGCACCAACAATGACAATTTATACACATATCAACTTATGTAAATCCTGAAATAAATATACAAGAAAAACAAAAAAATTAAAAACCCTAACAATACTATGAAGGAAATAGAAACATTTATGACAGTAATAACATTAATAGAATGAATATTCTGCAGCGGGATAAAACAAATAAATACCTGTATTGTAACATAAGGAGTCTAAATCTAGCGTAACCGATTATTTCTAATAATATTAAAACATTTCTTATGAAATGCTCCTAAACTTAGAGTATGTGACATTAGAACTATTTCACAGTTACTAAGGAATCCAAGGCATAGCTTTGAACATTGGCATCAATGATATGGGAAAGTACAAACTGTAGAGTAATGACTACTGCCAATATATATGAAAGATTCATATTATATATAATCATTTGCAATTCCAGTTTAGCAAATTAATTTTGAAAGCCATATATCTTGAAAACTGTTAAACATAGGACATACATTCATGTGGATTTCTTATTTTCTTTTTCCCCTATTTCCCAGATAAATTCATGCATTCTACATGACAACATAATATTTTTTACAGCTTGATGCCCATCATTAAAAGGGTAATAATTCTTAATGTACAGAGTTCCTTAACAGTATAATGGATAATTACACTATGTCTCATTTTGAAATACAGTATACACACAAAATCATGGTGGAGTTACAGATATCCAGACAAAACAAAAAAAAAAAAAAATAAATAAAGTCACTACACTTATAGTGCATGAAGAGTTTCAGAGCTATGGAGAAGACTTTGGATGGTTGCATAGTTGAAAACATGTCCTCAGCAAAAACATAAGTCAATGAAAATAACCAAGTGTTTAATAAAGAGCAAACAATAACATTCACTGCTAACTTAGCTTGCTGGATGGAAAAAAGTTTTAGCAGGCCATCAGCTATTATCACATTATTCAGGTTATACGTAAAGGCGAGCTACCTAAGAACTTTGAAGAAATTGGTGCATATCCATACTCAAAATCTAAGCTTGGAAAAGACTTCAGCCTACAAAGTTTTGAAGAAACATCTCCAATTTACAGGTTACAAACTGCAGTATTACGGCAATATGTCAAATTGGTGTGCTCAAAAGATTTTATTTTGCTGTACAGACACTTAATGATAAACCTTTATTACAGAAGTTGTACAATTGTATTCATTGTTGAGTCTATGTTCTAAGTGTCTGGTCATATTTATTGATTCAACATTCTAATATAAACAAAAAGTATCTGTACTGAGCATGAATGTGACAGTTGAAAAGTGTGCATGTGGTATGTTCTCACACATGACAGATTGTAAAGAACTGCTTGTGACATCATGCATCTATCTTAATGTGTTGTAACCATTTATAGTGCCAGAAATTGGAGATAAAGGTGTCAACTTTAACAAAATTGTACTCCTCCACAATATGGATTGCTACGATGTTCATGAGTTTCTGGCATGAGTAATGACATTTACACATCTATGGACCCTCTCATGCTTTTAGATTTTTATCTCTAAGTCTACAGCAAAATATGCACCACATTTATATCAATGACCTTACCACTTGAAAGAATCAGAGAAGCTGTGCAATTTGTTATAGCTGACGTGCTTCTGTAGCAATAGTTGGAGTGTAATTTAAATGTAAACAGAAGTCATAATGACCTACATTAAAAACTTGGTATCTTATTTATTAAAGATTTGTGATGTTTAATGTTTATTACTATATCAATAAGTAGTTTTTAAACCTCACCATGACATTGTGAATACACTGTATAAGCCACGGCTTCTCTGCATGAAATTAGTATCATTAGGTCAGCCAAAGAGCACTACCATAGTGTACTGCTGTAGTTGTATCAAAAGCCTTTTATTTCAATGTTTTTCTTACTTCTAAGAGTGTGATTTAACTACTCATGATGAGATGATGATGGTATTGGTGTTGGTGATGATGGTTAACTGAAAAACAGGGAAAGTTCTTAATTAAAAATAAGAGTAGAAGTAAAAATTTGGCCTCAGCTCCTTTATGTGAATTATACTTTTTACCATTTTTCTCCCCCTCCCTTAATGCAATGTCATTTAAAAATTATATGTACCCTGCGTTCCTCAAACTATAAAACTGTCGTGCCTTAATCAACTATATAACAGAACTGCCCGCACTATCATTTTCATAGTTTAGAGAATCTTGTCAAGTTTTAGCATACAGTAATTTCATTTTGTTAAAAACAGTATTCATAAAAATAGATAAAAAGTTACAGTGGTTATTCTGCAAGTGTTCATTAATACATTTAATTTTTTCCTAATTGATTACTATCATGCATTTTTGTGACCTTGGCTTTGGGTTGTTGGTGTTGTGGTGATGGTGTTGATGCTGGTAACATGGTGACAATGACCTTTTGCAGGAAAAAAGCTGTTGGTGGACTGACAAAAACATTAGTAGAGATATCAGAGAAAATCACAGAGATAGCAGATCATATGTTGGAAATCATCAACAAGATTAAGGATGCAACAGATGAGGCTGTGAAGAAGGTGAGTTACATTTATGCTTCCAGGTCTGAGTAGAAACTATTAAAATTCTTTATTTTGATGTATAAAAATTTGCAAAAGTTGTCTTCAAAATATGCCTAAGTAAATGGAAAAAATTTAGTGAAATTTGAGTGATTTCCTCATAAATAACTTACTATATTATATTTAGTGAATTTGGAAAATGGGGGATAATGATATACAAAATGCTTGTTTAAATAACTTAATGACAAGTGTGAATGTAAATAGAGCACTCTTTAAGAGCAGGCAGCAGTAGTAGAGCATTGGTTGAGTACGATTATAATGGCATATATGCTGCTGAGAGAAAAATGTTCAAATATAAAAGTATTCTTTGCCATCACAGTATATGAATATTGCCTATTGATGCTTATTTCAACCACAGTCATACAGAATTAGCCAAGATGACTTTAAATTGTACAAAAATCATTAATTTTTTTCTTTTCAATCCACACTTTTTTGTTCACCATAAAATCACACACAATTCATGAAATCCATGGCATATGGCAACTCTATGTCCAAAAAAGTGTTAGTAAGAGAAGCTAGGAAGAGATAAATTAGCAAATATCTTGTATATGATTGTAAAAATATGGCATACATAGAAATCCTTTGAAAAATAATGAGTCTAGCCAATATATGGTAATGAAAGTAATTTATTTCATAGATTTATAATTAATTAACTGACATGGCATATCAGAATGATGTTTTATCACAAATGATAGCAATTCATAAAACATGTGATTTTACAATCAAGTAATTAAGCATGCTAAATGGCATAAAGTGTATGAAACTTTTGAATACAAGCAACCAAATTGAATGTATGTCTTTTTCAGTATATGCCCAAGGTGACAGAGTTCTATACCAAGGTAGTTGACGTTGTAGCAACATACACTAGTATTGCTTTGGAGGAAGGTGCTAAGATTCTCATCAAGTTGGCAGCTATTTTAAAGGAACATGATGAAGAAATAAGGAAGCTGATCACTGTTGTTCTTGACATCATTGAAGGTGAGTGGTTCATTGCTGAATGCAAAAGCAATATCTCAGCTGCATTTTCAATTTGAAGTTCAGAAGTATTTTATAGTTTGATTATATGAGCTTTTATAAGAAAGTGAACTTAATTAATAAAAACTGTATTTTAGTTATGGTATACCGAAGCATAATTTCAATTTGGTACTCAATGCAGCTTTATTTTAACAAATTATCATGTTTGTTGTTGCATAAATTATACTTTAAAACAAGAATTAGAATTTAAATATGATTAAGGGAAAACTTTAACATCTGAGATTATTCAGTTTTTCTGATATATTTACATTTAAATCAGCCAACACATCATTGCACAATCAGTAATAGGATTCACTAACTTGATTCAAATAATTGATTGTTTTCTGACTGGTATGCTTAAAATTAAGTTGTGAATATGAACTTGCTGTTCTGCAACCTTTTCTTGATTAATTCATCAGAATTCCAGAAAATAGTAAAATTGTTTGCATATGCAATGTCCAAACATATCCTATGCCTGCAACATAGGTGGCTAAGGTTGTTAAGGCATAGATTCATGAGCAGGTCTGGGGGTCGATTCTTCCCAGGACCAACCTCCCAGATTGAGTTTTTTTTTTTTTCTGAGTTTTACTCAGTCCTCATAAATGGTAAATGCTGGGGAGGTACTAGGCTTGGAATCCTTCCTTAAAATAAGAAAAATCCTTTTCCCAATTAATCGTTTTTATCTCATATATCAACAGTATCCATCCACATTTGGTGCCTTTGTAGTAGTATAAAAGGATTAAACCCTATTTAAAAAAATATCTTTTGCTTATTTGATAGAGCTGAAATTCAAACTATGCACAGGCCACTTGAAAGTGACAATTCCATCATCCTTGAGGAATTGTTAACACACATCAAATAGTGTGGAAATGGGCATTGTCAAACATAACCACAAAGTTATTGCCAAATGTGGCGAGTATAAGGAATGGCATATAGATTGATAATTTCCTGAATATAGCAGTGTGTCATTACAGAGTCAAGCTCAGTAGATGTTTCATAGTCCATGTAAACCCACACAATGATGGAACTTCCAGTATACCTGAACCTCATTGAAAAGATGCAGGTAGCATAATGCTCTTCTGGTTTTCTTCATACCCTCATTGAATGTTGACTCATCTATAAAAGAACTTGTACAGACCATGTTCTTAAGCATATTGAAGACAGAGTATTTAGTGCTATGGAGTTGCAAACTGAACCTGTCAATTTTTTGTGACCTGAGATTTACTTCTCTCAGTCCCCATCTGGATGCCTGACAAATATTTTCCTCCTTATAAAGTACATAACCAGATTATATTTGTTCTTTAAGTATTTATGCTGCTGATCAATTTTAATATCTAGGATTTTTGCAGTATGATCTGAAAAAAACCTTATCAAATACATCAACAGTATACTCCCATAGATTTCCATTTACGATGAATTGGTCAATTACCAATTTAAATCTAGTTGGTTGATTAATCACTGCCTGCAAGCCATAGAAAGCCAGCATCATTTATAGGCCAAGATCTATATTGCATAAAAAGTCTATGTTTATATCACCAGCTTCCTTATCAAAACACTAACTATAACATCTAGATTCTCTATAAATACATTAATATTGTCAATGGAAGTTCTACATACATAAAGAATTATTGTTTTTGTCTGGGTGAATTCCACCAAACTAGCTTCAAAATGTTCTTCCCTGACTAAATTTTCATAATTTTTTATTTGTAAATCTGGTTTAACAAATATTCAGGAGTTTTAATGTTATTTATTAACTCTACAGAATTTTGAATCAAAAGTTAATCTGTTAGGTTACAAAATTCAAAATCACTATATCTCAACCTGTGAAACATATGATATATGGAATAATTTTATCAGTTAATAGTATTTCAAAATGAAACTTTTTAATGTGGCAACATTCAAAATATGGAATAATTTTATCAGCTAATAGTATTTCAAAATGAAACTTTTTAATGTGGCAACATTCAAAATTGGGCTTAAATCTCGTCTGTTTCCTGGCCTATCTAATAGTTTATTGCACAATTCTGAAGATATTTGTTCATCTAAGAATAAATTATCTTAAAAATTCATAAAATGTACAGTAGTTTGGTCCTAGAGATAAATAAAACTAAGTACTACACCTCATACAGACCTACAAGTTCAGCAATATAGCATGGTGCAGAATTTGACTGACAAATTCATGTCTATTTTAAATTAAATTCAGCTTAAGGACATGTTTGAGGCATTTTTATGAATGTCTGTATAAGTGCATGATTAGCTGTATTAAATTCAGATTAAAACCCTTAATATTAGAAATTCCTTTGCTATGTTATACATTCCTACATTACCTGGCTTGTAGGAAATATTATAGTTTGCTTAAAACAATCTGGATGGCAGTTTTCATTGCTTCTGTGACAAACATATTCTTACTAAGTTAATAATTATAATGGCAATTCTATTTTAATTATTAACTTATAAGTGCTTCATTATTGTGATTTTGACATAAATTTAGTTTTAAATTTATATTGCTTATTGCAGATCTGCATAATTTCAATTTAATTCATCCAAAAAATTGCAAATTCACAGTTTTAGCATGAACACCAGAATGATTTTTCATGCTATCTTTTAGCTCCAATGAAATTACTTTATAGCAGATATTTTAGAATTTTTTGGATACTCCATTTTGACTTGATAAATTGGGCCATTTCAGTTCATATTTTCTTGTATTTCCTGTCTCACAATTACATAATCCTACATTGTCTAATGCCAAAATAATGGTTTAAGCTGCTCATAAGTATCCATAAATATAATGAAATTTATTGCAACAAGATTATCTTGTGATCAATAAAACATGTGAGAGCTATAAACAAGTAAAAAAACCAATAAATCTATTCATAATCACCTACAGGTTTAACATTTATAAAAATTGTATTTCTCATTAGTAGTAGTACAGTTTATCTGTTCATCATCGTAGATATCATTAATAGCACTGAGTGGGGTGGCTCAAACTGTAATACTTGGTACTTGCATTTGGGAGGTTCTAGATTAAAATCTCTTGGTCCCATTCTAACCTTGGGTTTTTTCATAGTTTCTCCTGGTTATTTTATTACAATGCTGGATGAATATTTGCTTTCAATGAATTTCCTTATACATTCCCTCTCATTTCCTTTCCTTGTGCATCATTTCAGGGTTGCAAGGCCAGTCAATATGGATTGGAAATAAATGACATGCAGAAGTATTATTTGCCCACTGAAGAATTTCTCTGACTTCTGGTGTGATAGCCCTTCCAAGCAGCTCAAATTTCTTGAAAAAAGGTGGGGGGCAGTGTCAAAATGGGGATGAAAAATCTGGAAACATTAGGACCCTGACTGCATGCATGCTTGCCTCTCCATAAATATGATCATCTTTCATATCCCTCATTTTACTCCATACTCCTGGAGGTTTACTAGGATACAAAAGGTTTCTGTTGTTGCACTTGTGTTCCTGAAATCCTCCTCTGTCTCACCCACTTCCATCATCAATAATAACTTAATGCAATTAGAGAACAAAGAGCATGTGCCTACACCTCTCTGATCCAACAAATTGATGAATATGCATAAAGTTATATTTTCACATATGGTATAAAGTAATGCTCATTTGTTATTATGAACTATTATATTTAATTATTAATGTAATAGGCTTTAGAGCAATTCATATAAATCATCAGATGTTCATAACTGTTATAAATAATTCATTATCAGAAGTAAATAGTACTTATGTCTGTACAGTTATATTTGAAAGTGATTCCACATTGTCCATTCCTTTCTTAAACTATTAAAATATTTTCTATCTCTTAACAGAATCTGCATCATCATTATGTTATCTTTTGCTTACAGATGTTGGCCACATTGTTGGCAAGACCTTGGTGCAAATTCGAAAGGAGATTATGGACTTAACAAAGACTATTGTTGAACAAGTAAAGGCTCTGCCTCTTTATGCCACAATCAATGAGCGATTTGAATATGTGAGTATATCCAGCAATACTTTAAAGGAGCAACAATGGGCAATTAAAGCTATTTTAATTAGATATAGGAACCATTATACATAGCTTTACCTATAAATTTATCTGCTTATGCAGTGTTTAGCATCTCAGCAACTAAGTGCATTACAACCAATGGCACCTGCACTTCAACTCTGCTACCTAAAATATGTATACAACTTACCTTATAGAATGTGCTGATGTAATTAACTTAAAACAAGTAATGTTTCTGATTTCATTGCTAATCCTATTTTCCTTCTGGAAGATGTCAAGATATTCAATAAATGTGTTAAATTTATTATCTTTGGAAGTTGAAGTTCTAGGTTCCCTATTAAAAATCATTCCATATTTTACATTGGGTCTCTATTACCAATCTAAATAGAGCAAGTGCTGGAGGTATATGCCAATTTTTTTTGTTTGTTTTCAATTTTTTATTTATCACTTAAAATTTTAATTGAAAAATTGAAGTGATTGCTATCATGGCTGTAGCAAGCAATTTATCTCCTAAAAGCAAAGAATCTTAGAATATGTAGCCTAATTAAACTTAACAAGTATTTCAATAGGTATTATCACAATGTTTTTTCTCTCTGGTAATGAGGCACTGATCATCTTTTCAAAATGGGAGGCCAAAGTATACAAAACATGTGAAAATTTTAATATCTCATGCAGTTAAAAGATTGATTAACTCCAAATTCCAATGCTTTATAACATTTTTAGGATAAATCAAAAATACATAATCTGACCATAAGATCTGTTATAATGTTTTTAATTTGCTGAATAACAACAAAATACCTCAGTCATTTTAAATATGATTTTTGTGTGATATTCACATCTATTCTATGGATTTAGAACCAGTAATTTTTCAAAATGGTCTACCCTTTCTCTTACACGTGACTAAGTCTGTTTTTAAGATAGAGAGGCAAATGCTATATCTCCATGAGGAAATCTGCCACTGCTGCATCCAAGAATTGCTTAAGGATTTTAGTATAACTTGTCTTTCCTGCCATATCTTCTAGTGCTGATCCAAAACTCAACATATAAGTTAAGGTTGGGGTTTGAGGGCCATTCTTGAGCAGCAATAAAATTAGGAGCATTTCTCTGAAGTCAGTTCTGGGGGATCTTGCCTCCTAAAAGATGCTAAATATTGCTGGAAGCACTGGTGCCTATTCTTAAAGTGGTGTGCAGGTCTTTTAGCACAGATTGAAGAAGAATGATTTTGACCATTATCTTTATCCCATTTTGATAGAAATACCACTATCATAACTTATTCCTCAGAAAACCATCATTGAGGCAAGATGGTGACTCCTCTGAATCCTCAGCACCCTCTTATAAGCTACTTGGTAGTTACGTCTCTTTGATGATTGTAACTAAATTCAACATTTTTCCATCTATAAAAAGAAATTTTTATGCCTATTTAGGGTAATGCTCAAGTATGCATTTGAGCTTTCTGTACTTCTTCAGGCTTCTTCCAATATTCCAATTATACACCTTCAGTCCCAAGTCCTCTCTGAGCAATCTGGAGATTGGTTTCCTGGAAATGTTCCTATCACAGGCCATGTTTTTCTTTCTTTCCTTATTGAATTATATCCAATATGAGGCTTAATATATTTAAATGCCTATTTGTGCTAATTTTTCCTTAGGTAAAGTTATAATGTTAATTTTGTTTTGTTTTTTGCACTGAACCGGTAGTCATATCTGTGCACAGTTTTGGTAATTGCAGTTCTGGAAGGAAGCAATTGATTAGTAAAGGTTTGAATAATTTTTGAATGCACATGACAAGCTGATTCTTGTTTAAACTAATGTTTGCACACAAAAATTCATGCTCTAGAGTCAACATTTAACCATCATCATGAATGAATGTATACTGCTGTGAGACTGGTTCGCAATAAGTACAAAAATTGCCACTGGTGGCTGAGGTCATTAAGGCATGGACTCATGAGAGGGAGGTCTGGAGTTTGAATCCCATCAAGACTGTCCTCTCTGATTGAAATTTTTTCCAGACTTTCCTCAGTCCTCATAAATGGCAAATGCCTGGTAGTACCCTAAAACCCTGGAACGATTCCTTCCTTAAAAATAAATCCTTTCCCAATATATCATTTCATCTCATGTATCATAGTATCCATTGCCTATGGTGCTTCTGTAGCAAAAATGGGCATTAAACACTATTCATTCATTGTAATACTGTGAATATAAAAACTGAGCTCTTAAGCATAGTATGTTAGTATAACTGGCATAAAATTTGTAAAACTTTGTTAATATATGGAAGCTCACTTCATTGAACAATCAATTATATCCATATCCTCACACATTCAACAGTCCTATCAAAATAAAAAAAAAAACATTAAGATTGGTTCTAGATAAAATTAAATATCATGAGCATGAATGGCATGTATTCAGTGAATTATGCTTGCAGATCATTTAAATTAACAGTAGATCTACTACAGGGAAAACAGGATGGCTACACAAAATATTCATTAACAGTTTGTCAACCAATGCACTTATAGAAGTATGTTAATTACAACCTGAAAGGATGTCGTCCTTTGTGGTTATGAACAATGTTCCCATATTTTAAAACTGTGACAAGCTATGAAAGCAACTTAGGCCTGGAGACAAAAATATTAACAATCAGAAAGAATGACAATAATTGAGTCTGTCCATTAGGAGGTTTCAAATCTTACCAGTGGTAGTGCAATATACAGCTTTTGCACCTTGTTGTTGGCATTTTCTTGTCAGTTTTTCAACCAGAAACTAAATGGAAGACTTTGCTGGCGATTTCTTAGCTCCAAACTGTGCAATAACTACAGAAAATAAACACATCCTCTTCCTCTGTATACTAGTTCACATTTTATGTATGGGTCTGCTTGTAATATAAAGGCAGTCCTGTAACAACAGGAAGTCACATGCATCACATTGCTATCAACAATAGTGAGCACACAAATGGCATTCATGAGACTATTTAAGACTCAGTCTAGATTGGGTAGTGCCACCATTTTTGTTCTTCCATGGTCTTGCTTTTCATATGCCAAAGGTATGTAAGTTCTTATAATTCTCCAGGTCCACCATGACAGTCACCAATCAAAAAATTTAATTGAATTGTAAGATCACATATATTTCCACACTATAGGTATGTGTCAATGCATTGACACAACTAATACCAAGTTCCAGAGAAACCTGGTTTTCTATGTCAGTGGGTTTCTAGAACTTTTTAAAGATGAATGATGATTTAAGACCAATTTTTTTGTGGATGTCAAAGTGATATTCCAAAAATATTTATAAATTCTTGTATTTGCATGCAGTAATAATATAACTGTGATATGGATTACAATTTCTATTTTAAATGTTGCCTATTCTAACAATTGAAAGTGTAATAGAAATGGAAGGAAATAATGACAGTATAGAAGGATATAACAATAGCCTAAGATCTCTGGCATCACACTATAAAGTAAAAGTTTTCTTAATTTCTAGTCTGCAGGATCACATTAATCGCGTGTTATATATTTATATAAGGGTTTTCTGAAATGTATAAGTATGCTTCAAATAGTAAGAGCAAATTAAACATTTTTAGATATATAATTCTTAGAAATATAAATGTTATATCACCTGTCTGCATAATCAATCTCCTTTTAAATATATTTATCTAATTGCTCTAGATTCTTTATCCCATTAGAAAATAATATTAACTCTTTAACTGCTCCATTTTCAAATCTTTCTCCTCTCAAGATATCCTTCATGATAAACTGAAGAAGCAAGATTGAGGCTATATGGGGGATTCAGTAACATTAAATCTCAATCTTTGAATGGTGTCAAGAGTTGCAGTGGCCATTTGAGGCCATGCATTATCATGAAGGAGGTAAAAGACTTTAGACAAAACTGTCCTTGATAACTTCATATTGCTGGCTTCAGCTTCTCCTCTGCCAATGTACCATATTGGACACTATTAACTGCTTTACCCTTTCATTGATAGTGCTCCACAATTGATCCTTTCATATTTCAGAAGAGAGTCAGCAAAAAGATTTCCATTAAAGTCTTGAGACTTACATTTCTTGGCTGGAGATGAGGTTACCACCATTCTTTAGACTATTTCCTCTTGCCACTTTTTCCTCTTGCTTTCAGGTGCATAGTGATGCAACTGAATTTCATCCTCTGAGACAATATATGCTAGAAATACTTCTCCATCATTATACTATGTCAAAAATGCTGTGAAAGTTTGCTCATGATCATCTTATATCTTGGCAAATTTGCTATACTTGAGAACCTCCATGACAATGGTATGTGCAAATTCAATACTGACATCCAATACCCTAGCCAGAACTTATGAAGAATCTATTGTTTTCACAAATAATGGTGTCAATCTGATTCTTCTGCTTATCAGTAATGACTATATTATGATGACCAGAGCATTGCTTACCAATGATATATTCACCCATTTTTAAAATCATCTACCCACTTTACATATTTACTTACAAAGATATCTTATTCTATTGCAGCATTCTTCTATGAATTTCATGAGATTTTACAGCCTTAGACTATAGAAAGCATATGACAAATCATAGCTCCCATATGGTGCAAGCAGCAAAAATTTTCCTTATATCATCTGTTCAGCACTGTCAACATTTTCTACCTGTGTGGATGTTTGAAATCCCTGGGATTTACATTTATTGGAATACTATTAATACTTAACTTAGTCCCACTCCCTAAAGAAAATAAACCTTAAATCTACAGTTATGAATATAATGTAAATCAGAAAGTGTGGTGAAATTGATGATAATTCAAGTAGAATAGTTCCTCCAGCAAATTAGTTAAATTTAGTTTTTACCTCTTAAAGTTGTTGTTGTTGTAGGTTTTTTTTTTTTTTTTTTTCCTGTTTCAGTGAAGATAACAAAGTATTTACAGTACACTTTTCTCCTGACCTAAGAGTTTGTAACTCGTGCTAATTTTTTATATAAGACCAACAGATGTTTCACTTATCCATTATATGATCTCAACACTGTATACAGTAACAAAGAATTGCATATAAATTTCATCTTTTGATTAAAGAAAGACTCCAAATATTTTAAGAAAAATAACACATAAATTTCCCACTATCTATTGGTGTTTTATTTACAGATTATGAGCCAAGCATCTGATTATGTGATACCTGAGGAGGTATGGTCAGTGACTCAAGAGATTATTTCTGGAATTAAGGAATCTATGCCCACACAAGAGCTTCAGGATCTTATATCAGCCATTGAGAAATATATTCAGAAGGTTAGTATCACATAAAATTAGTTGACCTTATTTACAGTATTTTGCTGGCATCTATACATTTTATTAGCACTAAAGAACATAACATTTACTTAACACTTTAGTTTTACTATAAATGACTCTAAGTAAAGGGAAAAATTCATTTTATCAAAAATTTTCTTCTCTATAATACAATAAAGTATTGGGCTATTAATACATTTTTATACATTTTTAAAAATCCTTTTCTTGGAAATATTCTTATATGAATGAAAAATGTATGGATCTGTGATCCCTCCATCATGGAATATTATTAATCATCTATATGATTTTCATTTTAAATGCTGTTAAAATTTATTATATTAATAATAACTATATGTTAGGTTTTAAAAATATTGTACTCAAAAATTAATAATATATTCTCAAGTTCTTAATTACCTAGTGAGTCGATTTAATAATCTTATGCTCCACTTACTGTAAGTTGAGCATAAGATTATTAAATTGACTCACTAGGTAATTAAGAACATAATAGTCGCTTTGCTGTATTGGTTCCAATACGAAATTAAATGTTATATTTATTTATAATATATTTTATTTACAAATACAGAGGTTTTCCGCTTCTCAAAATAAAACACAGTACAAAATATCAGGCACTATAACTTCAGAAGTATTCATTATCATTGCATATAATTATTGGATTGGAAGAACAAGCTTTCTAAATCAACAGACTTTTATTTTCATATTTGCACCATGTTTTGTTTATATTTTATGGAGTGTAAAAGGAGACAATGTAAAAACTCAATTTCCACATAAATGTTATTATAATAATAACTAATATGACCAAACTGAACTTCATTTATGATTGCATGAATATTTTAAATAAATTAAAAATTCAGCAAAATAATTAGGCCTATAAATAGAGCTCAATATGATCTTTATCTCTTTCCAGAGCCTTCTGCAATCAGGTATTGTCCTGATGGCCTAAGGCAAAGGCAATCTGTTTTGGGGGAAGCTGGAGCCAAAAACACTTTAAATGCATTGTGTTGCCAATATTTCCTTCCTGATACCCATCTTCTTCAGTCGGCTCCATACAAAATAGTTCATAAGATTGAAATCTGGGTTACACAGTAGAATATAAAGATATAAAGATTAGACAGTTGGTTTGAAGATAGGAAATAGTTTCTGAGCTCTCTGGCATGGTGCTCCATCTTGCATTATATGAAAATTTGGTATAGTAACTTCAATGTTTGGAAACAATTTTCCAAGTACATCATTACAACAGTTATAAGCATTCAGCCTTCTTTTTTTCCCATGAATATAACTTCCTTTCATGTGAAACTCCCGCAGAAACCATCACATTGCCAATGAAGTATGTGCCTTAATCTCTCTGAGTTAATTGTTTTGAATGTTAACAAAATCTCTGCCATTCTGCACATTTCTTGGCCTTAATGCTGAATATTTTTGTTATATGTGAACCAAATATTCCTGATTGTGCATTTTAGGTATTTTGTTGCATATTCTTGTCCAGTATAGTTATGTTACATCTTTGAAATATATTCAATTCTAAATCCATATGCTAACTGAACTGCAATTTACTTACGCCTGCATTGAAGTTTGCCTTAAACTTTTTCTAGGGGCATCGTCATCAATACATACCAAATGGTGAATAAATGCAATTTTTACTGGTACTCTTATCTTCCACTTTCTAATTTTCTTATGGCATTCTCAGCATTATGTTATTAATGTCAGCATTAATAATCTTTGTTATTAATCTTTCAAATAGTAAGAAGTCTAGCATAGCTACTGATGCACTGCAATTGTAAGCTATTATACTATTCTATAATTATTATTATAATAATAATAATAATAATAATAATAATAATAATAATAATAATAATGAGCCCATCAATTCCTACCTGGCAAGGGTCTCTTACCTACTTTGGGATGTTTAGTTTTTATTCGCATGGGAAGCCAATCCACGTGAGTTAAAGTTATTTGCCCCTTTAGATTTTGTTTCCTTAGCATGTTTGCCTTATGGCTTATTTACCAGATCACATTCTAGGTTATATCCCATGAAGCCGGATTCTTCATAATACTATATGATACTAGCCTAATAATTTGTCTTTTGTTCTTGGTCTGCATGTTTATCTCCACTTTCATCTCACTATCTTACCATTTTGGGTTTTATGCACTTCCCTACACTGCACTGTATCTTATTACCTCTGTTACTAGGGTTTTCCACTTATCTCTTATTTCTGGCAATTGTTGTCCAGTCTACTCTGGCTACTATCTGGATGTCTTCTGCCCATCTACATTTAAGGGGTCTCTCCTTTTTATCCCACACTGTTGTAGCTTAAGCCTATCTGTCCTATTGCAGCCTAGCAGCATGGCCTTCCCATTTCCACTTTAGCTCTTTTGCCTGAATTCCCACATCGTTCATCTTGGATCTTGCTCTTATTTCTGATTTGAAATTCTGTCAATTGCTACAGTGCATTATCCCAACTTTCATTAAAAAATCTGCTTTTGAATTCTTTGGTTATATTAATATAGTCTCAATTATACAATGAGACTTTTTGAGTTACATGCATACAGGGTGTGACTGCATACTGAGAGAATTAACGTCAATAAACAAAAGTCATTGTGGATGTGCAGGTAGTAAGTTGTAGTTAGTTTGGGGGAGGTTTTGTCAGTGAGTGGTTCTAGTTTGTTTGTTACTCAGTACTTTTATTATATGTAAATAGTGTGTTAATAGTACTTTGTTGTGTCGCTTTTTTTTTTATATATATAATCAGGCAGAGAAGAGGCAAGACAATTCACAAGAAAATATTCTGGCAATCATGCTTCAGGCAGGAAAACACTGTATGCCAAAGTTATAAGAGACAGTATCTCTCAATGACAAGAAACATGTGTCAAACCACCATGCTCTTACAGAATGATGGTTAGATGAAATACAGGAATTTTCTATGCAAGTGCCATTAATGTATTGCCATTTAGAGCATCATTTTTAACATCTCTTATAACACAAGTTCATGCTTATTATTATCGTTTTTAAATCTAGCATTTTATGCTTTCAGTAAAAATATAAGTACTAAAATAAAAATACTATTTTACATGTGGCGACTCTCTTTCCCTTTTTCTGGTTGCAGCAGCTGCACTTTCCCAGTTAGCAGCCATGCTCAGGCAGCCTGTAACTCAAAAAACTTCATTATATTGTATCTCTTGCAATCTAAAATTTCACAGAGTAGAATATGTGATGGACAGTTTTGGTCCCTTCCTGCAGAATCTGCATTACAGAATGCTTCTTAAATGCCCATTTTATTTAAGGTTCCTTCATAAATGCAGGTCTTGTGAGAAGTGCTACTGTAACTCTTAACTGAATTCCATTGCAGTTAGTAATATTTTGTTATTTTTTTTACATGCTCCTTTGATATATAATTTCTCATATTGAACACGTGTGGTTTATTTTTCCAATTTTGATAATTTTTATCTCTGAAACATCCCTAGAGCCAGTTCTGGTTCAGAAAAACCTAATGTTGACCTCGAAGGGCAAGTTCATCAGCTTTCTCATTTCCATAAATGCCATTGTGACCTGAAATACATATTGGATTAACAGTACTGTGTTCACTGAAATGAAACGGAGATGAGGCATGTATCAAAAGATAATTATTTTCAATGTAGTGAGCCAATAAATTATTATGTAAAAAAAGTTAATGAATATTTTATCATAATTCAACTATTACATTTTGTGGCACAGTAAGATTTATAACAAAGGAAACAATTGCAGTTAATTATTACATTTTTCTTTTCTGCAACTGATTTAAATATGTGTCTTGGAGACAGCCTTTTGTAGTGTTTTATTTCAGACTTTGAGATTTTTAAGTAAGACCTTTAATCAATGCAATAAAAGCATATTTCCGGAGCAGAAGGTTTTCTTTCTTTCTTTTTTTTTTTTTTTCCATTTGTATACACATTCTACAAAAATGCTATTTATTTTCAAATTGTAGTCTTTAATTTTTTATCTATTATTTTTTGGCCCATTATACATATGTAATTATCTGTATATTAGTATATACTGTATATTAGCGTCACTTAACATCAATTTTCCAAGAGCAAAAAAACATAAAATAAAATATGGAAAATAACACAATTTCTCAATGAACAATTTTTATATTGTATTTGACATACTTTGTTCCAAACTTAGTCAAAGAAATGTTTAATCTTCATTGCCATCCTCCTGCAAGTCTTACACTACAATTCCCTTTCCAGTTATGACAGATTAAATGCTGAATAATAGAATTAATATACATGATTTTATAGATATATGAGGAATTTTTTCCCAGGCATGGAAGGAATTTTTAGTCTATGAGCAATCATTACTCTACCTAGGCCTATGAATGAAAATGAATGTATTGTATCCTAAACTTAAATATTCATTTTTTTTACACTAAACTACATTTACTTACTTAAAAGTAAGACACGTTTTGGGAGGATCTCTCCTATCTTCAGTTGCTCACCGAACCGCCATTACTCGAAATGATGGCTGGACACCAGGATGTTTCTGTGGTGGCCTCTGTTGGTTGAAGTAGGAAATTGCTGAGTTTATCCATAGGAGGAAACTTGAAATTCATTAGGTTTTTTATATTAAAAAATAGAAAAAAACCTAATTAAAAAATAGAAAAAATAGAAAAAAACCTAATGAATTTCTAGTTTCCTCCTATGGATGAACTCAGCAATTTCCTACTTCAACCAACAGAGGCCACCACAGAAACATCCTGGTGTCCAGCCATCATTTCGAGTAACGGCGGTTTGGTGAGCAACTGAAGATGGAAGAGATTCCCCCGAAATGAGTCTTACTTTTATATAAATATAGTTTAGTGTAAAAAATTGAATACCTAAGTTTAGGATATATTAACACTCCATTGTCAACAGATTCGTAAGTACAATATTTATGAATGAATTGTTTCAGCACATCAAGAAACAGATAGTGAATGAGATGGCAGAACTACAGGTGATTTCTAACAAGGCTGCCATTGCTCTCAAATCTATAATGGCACTTATCAGAGAACATACTCCGGCTGGTGATGGTCCTAGTTTCCTTGGTATCAGTGTGAGTTACTGCATGAACATTTTTCAACACAAATTAGAATTATAAATATATAAACTGATAATTAAATTTTAATTTAAGGCAGGTCTCAGGGAATTAGTCTTTCATTGATATTTCCAAGTTAAGTACAAATTTTATAAATTGATGCAATAAATGGAAGAATTTATTTTACATAAAATATTTAAAACAATTTCATTTTATTTATTGATTACATTTGCCTATATCCTATAACTGACATCTACTGTTGCTCTTGAAGTGTTAGGCTGAACTACAGGCACTATTTATATTCTTGCAGGCTTAATAGTGATGTATGATATATACCAATAATTTTAATTTATTGTACTTTAAGTTATATATTGAACTCTTTGGATGCATGCCTTAAACAAATAAATTGTTCCTAAATTTTAATGAAATAAAGTTTGTTAAATTCATCATAGATCCACAGTTTTGGATGGAAATTATTGGTAGTGCAAGGGAAAAACTATTAAATAACAGTTTTTAATATTTTTTTACAAGTGTCTTATTTTCTGACATAGTCATACTATGACTGACTATGACTTTGGGGTATATTTGGTCCCCTGGTCACAAGCTTGTGAACACCATCAAGAAAAGCTTTATTGTGTTGCGTCCATTATCTCATAAACTGCAAATTTCTGATGTCACAAATATTTTTATATATGTAACAAAATTGTATTTTATTACATTATTAAACAATGTGGTGTTATGTATGTAACCATTTATGTCTGTTGTATTTTGAGGTGTTATGATTTTGATCAAATAGGTAAAAAATGAAATCTTCATGATTTTAGAGTACTTGCAAAAAAGATTAAAAAAAAAACAAATCATACTAATGTTACAGCTTTTAAGAATGTTTAAAATGTAATAGGATAGCTGTCAATATTTATATCTTGCTCAAATAAATTTTTTTGCAATATATTTTAATATGAAATAAAACTGTTTATTACCACAGATTCCAGTCAAAATGTCCATACTCACAGACTTACCTAAGAATGTGGTCCTCAAACTGAGTCCACTTGCCTATATCTTGTCTGGTGATCTGCCCTCACTTGAGGAACTCATTTACACCTACAGACCAACTCTAAACCCTCTGGATTGGATACCACCATACAAAGGTGAGAATTTAGTTCTGCCATTTAATAAAGATATATTTCATGTTGATTTCAGTACATTTGAATTGCAGTATCTATGTCAAATCATATCTTCAATAAAGATTTCAAATATTAAGAGATAGTGACATATGGGAAAACTTCCCTGAGCATTGCAAAATATTGAAAAATGCACTTAAACAATAATGGTAATATTATGGTTGAAGGTGTTATTTTTCATTATACATCCAAAATGTGTGCAAGTGCACATATTTATTTCTTCATTTATGTTGGTGCAGAATACAGGAAGGTGTGCTAAGTATTCAAGGGAAATGTCTTGAGAGATAGTCTGATCTATATTAATCTAAACATTGTAATTACAAAATGTTTAGATATTGTAGAATTTTTTCAGCATTTGTTGGTACATAAGTAAATAAAATATTAGTAATTTCTTGTAAAACATGTAGTTTCTTTCTAATCTAAAACATAGCTTTCTGCTACATATGCTAATGACAAACAGTAACCATTACCTATAAATCCATTAGAGTTATGTGGAGAATAGTGTTTTTCATTTCAGCATCTTTCCATAAATTTAGTAATGCAGAAACAATACAGTGGCAAAAAAGAACCATTATGTTTGGACATGACAATGGATACAAAATGAATGAAGTGGCCATATTTACTGATATGTCAACACAGGTTGCCCAGATGGTGTAAAAAGAATGATTTATCTTGCTATCAACTTCAAATGGTGTTATGACAATGGGCTGGAAAAAAATTTCATTCACGCTGACAGGGAATACCACTATGTTACATACATGTGGTCGATATTAGGTGACACTATACTTCACTAAGTAAGTTCACAACCATGTTACATGCCGAATCAAAACAAATCAATTTAAAATCTGGCTGGAATTACTCAATGAAGGAAAATTCACCCCATTCAATTTTGGCAGAATATTTAGAAGGAATCTACTGCATGGGACACCACATTAGTAAAAATAAGTATTAAACACTTAAAAAATCTAAGAAAATAAAAAATACATAAGTAAATAAGTGAACTAGCCACAAGAAAGTAGTTTTATTCACCAGTCTTATATGAAGAGTTTGTATTTTAAAATTAACATTAGGATATACTCACAACCTTTGTTATGTGAAATATGCTACTTGTTCCATGAAAGAGCAACCAGGTTTTATCTCTAAACATTGCCAAAAGGCAGTAGAAATAAAAATATCTAATTTTTGTAATAATAGCACTTAACTAAATTTGCTTCTGAGCATGTAGCGCCATATACTGTTTGCTTTAGGTGCAAAAATATGCAACCATTTAATATTAAGAAAAAAATATAACAACCAGAACAAAAGTTCCACAGTTATCTTCAAACTGCTTCTATTGGGACCTCAGATAACCACTTCTATTATTCAAATCATTCTGTATTGAGTTTTCCAAAATATTGTGGCAAAAAGAATTGAAATTAAAAAGAACTAAGTCTAAGCTCTAAAGGTGATTTGATATGATGAGGTGATTAGCCAAAGGAATTTCTGGGAATATGAGTCACAACATTAGTACACAAGAATCTCAGTGTTTACCCTATAGAAAACAATAATATTGTCTTATTGGCTATCAAGTTACATCAAAATTATACAACCAATCCTCTTAAAATATTCATAGTGATCATTTGTACACTACAGCATAGATGTCTAAGATAATAGAGAAAGGAAAAGGTTTTAATTTATGTATGGAAATTTCAAGCTGAGTAATATGAATTGTCTATTCTGGTGTAGCCCATGGTGTGCTGATTGATCTGCATCACTTCATCACACTTGATGGCAGACACTACACCTACAAAGGTACCTGTGCTTACATACTGCTCCAGGACACTGTTGATGGAAATTTCTCTGTTGCTATTGACTATACCACCAAGTCACTTCTTGTATCTGACAATGATGGAGAGACCATAGAGATTGCTTATGATGGACCGGTAAGCTAAAAATTTTGGAATATTTTATTTTTTGTTTGTTTGGTACTCATTGGTGTCATGACCACTCCTGTATTTTAAATTATTTTTCTCTATAGTAGATAATCAATATGTTTACCCAGCTCATTTTCCCGCCTATAGCATACCCATAAATAAAGGCATCATTGCTTCCTTTTAACACTATTGAGATTAGGAAATAACAATATATACTTTTAATTGTTAATTTGGTTGTTTTAATGATCAATAAAAGATTCATACAAAAATAAGGACATGCATTTATCTCATGCATTTATCATTTCAGCTGAACTCTCAGTGGTACAGTTGTGGCATCATTGCAAACTTGGGTCCATATAGGATGTATTAAACCACATACTACAAATATTGTTATAAATCTATATAAATTAGACAAACAACAAATAAAGATAAATTAGTATAATAATTTTGCAATTTAGAATTATAAATATACCTAAAATTTCAATATTAATTCAATTTGGAGAACAAAGTAAAACATGCATTGATACCTCTTCTGAGTTGAAATATAGAACACTCTTTATGGTTTCACTTACATAGATTTACTCAGGACATGTTTTGTGAAACAATTGCCCACAACATCAGCTGTTAAATGACCATATGCTGTATCTAAAAAGAATTTTTATTTACACATTGTAACTCTTCCAAAGCATTACTCCCTTCTATATTAGGGTTTACAAGAACAAATTATTTTAGTAATTTTAGAGATATCCCATTCCAGCCCAACCAATAGAGTTTTTAATAGGTATCCCAATTAGTTTTAATAATATTTTCATATGATGTTGGGTACCTAAGAATAAGATTTTTTCAATCACAGACAAAGTTACTTGGCTCTCTCACATTCTTTGCTATGTTATTGGTACAAATAACATAGTATGAGAATGTCTGCTTTAAAAACAAAAGTAATGGTATTTTGAGATACCTAAGTAATCAATTAAAAGCAAAAATCAGTAATTAACATAGAATAAATAAGCCTTTTTATTTATTTAGGAATTGATATTAATGATTCTAAAAATGGTGTAGATATTAAGTTAAATAAGTTCCAGACAATTTATGGTAAAATAATAATCAAACTTTTAGAAATTAAATACATGGAGAGACAAAATTAAAATTTATTAAAGTTATGGCCGCCCTATATATTTTCTTACAGAAGTAAATTAGCATATTAACAAAAAACATATAATTAAAATTTAAGCATCGGAAATGAAATTCTAAAGAAAGTAAAGGATATACAAGATTAGTTCAAATAAGAAATAAAGGCACAATGAAGAACTGTAAATATTTCATATAAATGACAGACTGAATTACTATAAACAACATTGCAAAAAATATCTGGAAAGAATGCCTTATGAACAGCTGACTAAACAAATATGAACTTACAGCCTATGGGAGGTAGATTTGTCATGTTGCTATGGAATTCTCAATAGTTATTAATTTTCTAATCAGCATAATTCTGATTTGATTTTTATTGGAAATCCTTGAAGCTCTGTACCAAAAGTACAATTCAATTAAAAATAATTTTGAAATAGATTTCCTTTTTAAATTCCATGCTTCTGACTTAAGAGTGGATCACCTTAAACTTGCACAGCAAATGTTTCTGAAATGGAAGGTGCTATTGATGTATTGATATATGTCCAATGCAATACATCATCAAAATCCTCACAGTGAGACAGGACATGTTGGACAACTGGCTAGGATGACTTGGTTTTAACAGAATGCCTATGATTGATCTTATGGAGCTAAACAATGATATAAGTTAAACTAATATAATATGCTTTGCACTTTGCAAAGATTACAACATTACATATATATAACATTCTTAGAAGAACAGGAAGCAAATGAAATAATGTTAAAGTTCTGGATAAATTAGGACTGTGCAGTTCATATATATTATATTATAATATAATTCATAGTAAAACTATTGACATTGATAAAACTTTAATTCTGCAATTAATAAAAGAGACTAAAGAGTTAAAAAAGTATATTGCAATTAATTTACTAAAAATATTTTTAAAAATAATTTTTCACCTGTCATTAGTTTAATTCCTGGTAGAAGTTTGTTGTAGCAATTGCCACTCATTACCAATGGGTCATTCTGTAAACATTTTCTATAATGTCTTACCTTATCTAAATCATATTTATTTCTTTTATTGTGATGCGCACTTCTAATTTCTTGCATTTAGACTTAATAGTGTACCTACTTGACAAATAAAATAACATTATAAACATATAGAGAGTAAACAGTGAACATTTGTTCTCACTTAAAACTGTTCCTGAAATTCGGTTCTAAAATAATCTAGAATATATATTTTTAAAGGTAATACTGTATTTAAAATGTTAGCATATGCTGATCCTCATAGTTCAGTTCCCTAGAGCAAGTGTGTATAAATAACTCTGTAGTATATAATATATATATCTTAAGCAATTTTTTTTCTGCTTGTTAATCATATTGTTAACAGCTTTGGATATATTACAGATGTCAAAAAATTTCCTTATATTAAAAATTATGTTTCAAATGATAGGTAGTAAAACATATGCATTCCTATTTGCAGATGAAAGCCAATGGACAGCCAGCTGAATATCCATACTCTGAAGGAAAACATTTGGTGGCCTGGCGAGATTATAATACCATCAATATTATGAGCCATAACGGACTTTATATCAAATGTGACACTGAAAATAACTACTGCATCTTTTACGTGTCTGGATTTTACTTTGCAAAGACTCGTGGCCTCTTAGGTACCATGGACTATGAACCTTATAATGATTTGATGAAACCAAATGGAGAAGTAAGTATTTTAATAATTGTTAATAACATCTTTATAATTAATTAGCTATAATTGCATTTTATAAGAAAAATATCGTACAAAATTTCTTATAGTGTATATGTCTATTAGTATGAAATATTAACAAAAGTTAGACGTTCATATTAACTAATGTTTTGAATATGAGAGTATTAAATGTGTTGCTTCCAATAGAGTAATTCAACAAACATATTGTAATGGTCTGGATTATTAAACAAAATTTGATTCTCCATCATTTCTCAAGGATTTCATAGAAAATTGTAGAAAGTAATTTATATACCATTAGTATGAGAGTTACAATTTTAATGGTGCTAATTACTTATTTACAACAGTTAGAGAATACATACTGATTTCTACACTTTACTGTTCTATGTAGTCACTCATTGTATAAAACCCATTGCCAGCAATGTGGAAGTCATAGGACGCAGTTTTGTTGATAACTCAAATACAGTGTCCTAACCTAAGAATCTCTGAAACAGTTTGAAAGTTAATATCATGTAACAAAGTGGTTCCTTCATCTTAGGAATCAAGTCAAATTCACAGGAACTTATTTCAGGGAAGCATGAAGGATGATAGAGAACTTTCTTTCCATGCAAAATGATGTATAGATTCTTCAAAAAGTGTTGCTTTTTTCTCAAAGCTGATCACAGATTGTGTTGCAAAAATAAACAGAAATACTGCACACTGAAGTTTGCTTTGGGTTATGACATGCATCAAGATAACACCATCACAATCACTCATTATAATCACCAGAGATGATTACTGAGGCTCAAACAAACTTTTGATTTTTATAGTGTTCTGCAACAATGCCGCTCATTCAACTGGTATATCAATTTTGATTCATATGATCTGGTCCATGCCTTATCCAGCTTAACAATATGCCATAAGGAAACCTAGTGATCCAAATGAGTGTGAGTTGCATAGTTCCAAAAATTGTCATTTTTGTATTTTCATCAAAGCATGCAAAAACCATCATGATGCAATTTTTGCATTTCTAGGCATTCTTTCCTTCATAATGTGACAATCTTAACTTTAGGGCTAACTGAAAATTAATGATGCCAATCTGTT
The DNA here is from genome assembly GCA_030762175.1 of Metallyticus violacea. NCBI lineage: Eukaryota > Metazoa > Arthropoda > Insecta > Mantodea > Metallyticidae > Metallyticus > Metallyticus violacea. The sequence goes on along the minus strand of CM060830.1, from coordinate 91,134,443 downwards.
TCCAGTAACATAGAATCAGCATTCAAGTATCCTCTTGTACTTTTTACTATGTCTGTCATATTTGGCATCCCTTATTAAAGGCTTTTACTCATCTACTGCTCTTTATGTTGATAAAGATTCCCACAAGTCCCTTGGATTGTATAGATTCTGGCACATTTAATCTTTATCTAACTCTGTTGCTCCTTTCTTAGAAACTTCAACATTAGCATCAGTCCTGGTGATCTAGTATTAACCATATTTGCCCCATATAATGAATAAGTGCCATTATCTGATTCTGTTGCACAATGTGTCTAAAGCAGTGCTGCCACTGTTAAAATGACAATTTTCATAATACAATCTTCTTTCAAGATCGTGGATTCAATCCCAGCCAGGACTGATGAATTTTTTCAGGCATAAAAACCTAAGCGTGGCTTCCTTCAGAAGGAAAGTAAAGCCATGGGTCCTGTGTAAGAACCTCCACCCTGAAAAAAGAGGCTTCTGAGCAAAATTTTTTCACTGTTTCATGCTCTAAATAGAATGTGATGCTGATAACCCTAGATGTTAAAGAGAGTCCATAAATAAAACAATTTGAAAAAAAAAACTAACAATACAGATATTGCAATTTACTGATAAAATTAGGCATATATTTAATGCATTAAAGTCATCTCTTATACATTTAGAAAATAAATTACAACACATAGAAATAGCACAGAAGAAACCATATTATGTACAGATGTATTAATATAAAAATGAATTAAAATTACCCATCCCAAAATGTAAAGAAGAAAATCTATGGTACTATGAAGAAAAAATCTAGACATTATTCCATTAATTATTACTGAATATTTCAATTGCAAAAGTTCAGATAATTTAAATATTTAAACAACAAACTAAAAATCAAAACATAAAGACTGTTACTTGTACTGTCTGTAAATGAATTCATTTAAGATTATGATTCCGTATCTACAATTATAAGATTATTATATAACTTAGCTTACTTTTTCATGCTTTATTAAGAACTAAGTAAATTACAAACTAATGGATGCCTACAAATTCTTACCCCAGCCATCATCTCCATAGTACATCCTAAATTCAAAAAATGCAAAAGAAACAGGATACAATAAACCTATTATCTAAATAAATTCATCAAACAATACAAAACAAATAACATGTAATAAAAATATTATCTAAATAAATTCCAAAAAACTCAACTCCTAATCTATCAGTAGTTATCTACTTGAATCCAGATGCAGGTATGCATCCATAAGTTCAATATTGCTATACTACTTACTAATCTAGTAAAAATCTTTGCTCTTATATCTTTTGTCTCTTTTCAACAATCCATATCCACTTTAACTTAAGTTTCTATAGAAACTTTCCAAAAGTATTTATTTATCATTAAAGATATTTCTCAATGTTACTATTTTTCTGCTTTTCAATCATTTTCCCCAATAAATTTATCCTTCAATCATAAGACCTTTTGCAAGGTATATTGCATGTTCCCTCCCTCCAAAATTGGTACAAATATCACGCAACTCTTTATAAGAAATAATAATAATAGTAATGATTATTATTATTATTATCATTATTATTATTATTATTATTATTATTATTTATTGTTGTTGTTGTTGTTATTCCCAATATTTAAAACTATTTATTCACCCCTGTTCCTAACCCCATACTCCTAACTGAAAACAGGAAATTCCTTATCTTTCATTTTTATCATACACACAAATGTATATTTCTCTATCAAAATCAATTGATGTTCTCTGTAAAACTTTAATGGTCTTTTTTCATGAAATTGTGAATATAACATTTTTCTCTCCATATCCTCTAGCCTAGTTCTCACTTCAGACCAAAATCCTATATCAAAATTGGCATTAGACACCTAAATATTTTCTACTATTACTCAAATTTGTTTCTTGATATTTTATAAATATTTTCAATATATGGTTATCTGATAATTATTGAATGTGGAACAAATATTTCAATATTCTTTCTATTATAAGCATCCTCATACTCACTTTATCTACCACCAACAATGTCCCTGCATTGGTTCATTTCTGCAGAACACCCATTTTCTTAATAATAAATCTAGCTTTATCCATTATAATCCTCCATATTTCTATGCTATATATATATATATATATATATATATATATATATATATATATATATCCAATGAGACTCAACCAAATCACCACAAACCCTCAGAAACTGCTTTAAATACAAAAGTAATGGCAAAATTACTTGGCTCTCTCATATTCTTTGCTATGTTATTGGTATATACAATATAGCATGAAAATGTCTTCATTTTGAGGTACCTAAATAACCAGTTAAGAGCAACAAAAAAAAAAAAAAAAAAAAAAAAACAGTAATTAACATCCATGCCATAGAATAAATAAGTCTTTTTATTTATTTAGGATTTGATATCACTTATGCTAAAATGATGTAGATATTAATTAAATAAGTTCCAGACACTCATAACCGGAGCTAGGTACTGGTATCTTCTCAATGTACTCGTGGCAAATCTTATCCCATCCTTTCATATTACTGACGTTCTCCTAGATAAATAAATTTACTAATTACCTGACTTTTTTTTATCAAAAACAAACAATTTTTCTTCTAATTAAAATGTAAATTGGAACTTGCACAGTAAAGTCAATTATATAATTGATATTATTGTATGATTTAGTTGAACTACACACTCTTAATGCTTCACTTACTTGTTACAAGAAGTGAAACATTAAGAGAACTACGAACTACAGAACACAAATCAAAACAAAATTGTAATTTTTTACCAATTAGAAAAAAATATTTGTTTATACTTAAGCGTACTTTCTCTTCAAAAATTATTCATTCTTCTAACAAAATGCATTGTTACAAGACAAAAACCCAACCAGAATATAATATAAAAAGAAAAAAATGTCCAAATTAGATATATATGGGAAAAAATGGAGGTCATGAATGAGACATTAACCATAGATTTTTGGCTTACTGTTGCAATGCTCTAACCATAAAGCTACCATATCTTGTTTGGCCACAATTTCAAATCTTTCCCCTCTGAGTCTATATATCATGAAAACCTTAAGAGGTTATCTGTTCATGGTAGCTCAAATTGTTACACCATAATTATGGCTGAAACACCCATTTGAAATAAGCCATTAGATAGATCTGAATTATGCAGAGGAAACAAATTATAATGAAAAATAGAACAAGATGGATGAAACTCATGAGTGCTTATGCCTCCTGGAGTGCCACTGAATTGATTCATTGATTATGAGGTTAGGATTTTGAGAATGAAAATCAAAATTGCAGAAATATGTAATTACATAGCTGCTGCAGTTAATTGAGCAGTTAAAATTTTTTGTATTATTTTCTATTGCAGGTTTCATTGTGCAGTCTTTCTTACATACAAGGTAATATTCAAAATTTTGGATTAATTCTACCATCTGAACAGCAGTTGTATTAGCACAGTGCATTAGCAGATGATAGTATTACCTATCTTGGCAGGGTACAAAATGTCATAAAGTTGGATAGTTGTGTTGCTTTATTACATAATTTTATGTGGAAGCATGTATTTGGTCTGTGGGGACTTTGTGATCATCTCAAAAAGGAGTAGCAAGTGTGTATTCTCATATGGGCAAAATGGAATACTTCAAAGGTAGGCTGCCCACAGCTACTTTTTCATCAGATGGCAGTTTTAGTCCCAGACATTTTGGATAACACCTTGTATATTCTTCAGGGTTTTATTTTGAACCACATATCTTTAAATGTTTGTTCTAACAGCTCTTGGAGGAAACAAAAGCCATTAGGGGGCATGAGGCAAGTCTGAACCTTCATTATAAGATAAGTATCAGAAAAGAGTTTTGCAGCATAGATTTTGATTGAAATACTTGTTTTAGATTGTGAAAGATGTTAATCAGTTTGGCAACAGTTGGAAGATTGGCACTTGTTCTGACGTGACTGGAGAGACTCATCATGACCATCAAATGCCTGAGCCAGAGGAATGCTCCAGCACATTCTCTAGACATTCTGATATGAGGTACTTAGTACTTTAACTTGAAATGCTAATTGATACTTGTACAGTGGAGGTAGTCATATAATTAAGATTGCTCTATGATTTAGTTGAACTACATACTCTTATTGGCTCCACTTGTTTAAATATAGAACATATTTTGCAGACCAGCCTGCATCCTCAGCTAACTTTTGGTGAATTATTCAGCAGTGGACAGTTACCTGAGGATGCAGACAATAATCTAAAAAACATTTTCTACATTTAAATAAGTGGAGCCAATAATAGCGCATAGTTCTACTCATTGGTACCACAATTTTAGTTACTTAATATTTTAATTGTTTTAATTCTTCATGGAGCTTTGAGAAGATTTATCTAGAATTTTAACAATACAAGTGATATTTTTATGTTACAGTGTTGTTCTTATCATCATCATCATCATCATCATCATCATCATCATCATCATCCTTAACTCGTGTAAAATTGTTGACAATGAAGTCCTTAATGCTTTTGTCAACCAATATTTTTCATAAACAGTGGATTTAGCAATAGCTGATATTACTGAAGATGATCTTGATGCAGGTTTAAGACTGCAGACAGAGCGATGAATAAATTATTCCAATTCTATTATAGTGTTTGCAGTCAAAAACAGTAATTAATCAGGATGTTACAACTGTAAATTTCTGTAGGTTTTCACAAATTATACAAGATGTTTCAGAATTTAATCACACAATTGCAAGATTGTAGAGAGATAAAAGATGGACATTCTGAGATAGAGAACTTGTTGTCTGTGTGTCCTGTGGAATAAAAACAAATAGCATGCGACTGATTCAACTTCCACTTGAAGCTATAATAAAGTGAACAATAATCTTGAGGAAATACAATGTTACTCCTCAGTGCAGTGCCTGATTCTTAGCACATTCATAATTAAACTGCAGTTATGCTTGGAGAAGAAAAGGAGGATTCAAATCTCAATGAATGCATTAATTTTTGTTTACTGTTGTTTATAATTACCTGTGTAACTTAGGTTGAGTTTAAAGCTAATGAATTAAAGTATAAAAGGGTTTAGGAAACTAAGTTAGCTTTTCTTGTACATTATAATAGAATAAAAATTGTTTAAAATAATGAAATAAGAAGGTAATTCTACAAAACAGTATGTGACATAAACATTATAGTTTTTAATTCTGAGTTGTAGCTCATTGTGCAAATGTTTAAGATCAGAAGGTTAAAAAAAATAGAAATGACTTAACAAAAACAAACTCTTTCCAATTTCTGAAAGTCAAAAAAATGTGAATATTAGGATCATGAAGAAAAGGATAGCACATTTTACATTTTTTTTAAAAAAATTGTTTAAATAGAAGATGTTAATAAAGTTATTCTTTAAAAGAAAACAGTATTTTTCACTTTTGGAATAAATATCAAATGATACGAACAAAACAGAGTCGTATAGAAAGTCTATTTGTTTCATGAATAATAATAATTTTGTATGTTGATGATTTTAAATTGTCTTTCAGCACTGTCTGTATCTCACTTTGAGTGAAGAAACCAGTTACAGAAACTGTTGAATCTGGTGTCCTCCAACTTCCCTGCAGAGATCACATCTGTGCAAAAATGAACCATATAACATTTCAGAGAGTTCAGAAGTGCCTCAAATTTTATCACATACAGCCAATATCCTCCCTATTAATTCTTCATCTAAGGGAACTGGTGTTTTAAATATGAGGTTCTTGAGGTATCCCCATAAGAAACGATCCATGGGAACGATGTCAGAAGAGCTCAATGGCCATGCTACAGGACTACTTCTTCCAATCTAGCAGCCAGGGAACATATCTTCAAGTTGGTGTTGTGCATTTGTGCATTTATGTCTAAATGGGTAGACATACTGAGACAACATTTGAGGTTGTATGTCCAGAGGGATGTCTTCCAAAAAACAGATAGTACATGAATTAAGAATTTGTATATTTAGCTGCAGAGAAAGAAAATGCAGACTAAATGATTACCAACTATGCCAGCCTACAGTTTATGTTGAACCTGTGCTCATGGCTTGTCTCCACCACAGCATGTGAATTTTCATAATCCCACATTCTTGTAGTTTAGAGTTAGCCCATCCATGGTCAAAATGGCTTCAACACTGAAGAATACAGAAGAGGAAAAAATCAGGATGTTCACTATGACACTCCAAGACCTAATTGCAAAACTGTATCTTATCAGGGACCAAAGTCTGTCAGCCCAAAGGACTTTACCTTTAGAAAATGAAATCAGAGGAACCATACATATCTCCTGTATTATTTACCACATACTATGTGTCCTTGGCATGTGGGATTGCATGGGTAGTTGTTGTAGTATTAGCCTGAAGTCCATTGCATAATTCTTGTATGAAGACTGGAGTGTGATGAGTTTGATTTATATCAGTACCCAGAGTTTATTCCCCAGTTTCTCTTAGATACTGATAGATAGATTGGATGTTGCCTATCTAGATATCTTTCTTTGTACAGCTGCAGCTATGAATGCATGTCCTTTGGCTTTGCCATAAACAAAATTCATGTCTGCAAGCTTGGCAAATGAATGCTTATGATTAACGTTTTTCTTTAGAACCTTTAAACTTGAATGCGATGCAAGCATTTTTCTTCTGCACTATATGCACAAGAAATCCACAAATAATAAGCAGCCTGTGGCATGCAAATGTGACAGTAGTTTGCACTTGCAAAGTTTTGCTGTTTCTCACTACTGTTTTCCCCATGATTAAGATTAGTAGTAGTGAACTTACAGCCTTCAGCCTATGCACTTGAGCATGCACACTTGTACGATAATACATAGCTTTAACTGTTATTAAGTTGTGTGACTATGTTATAAAAAGAAAAGCAAAGAGACTTGAACCAGTTTTGTTTTGAAAAACCTGAGCTAAACATGCAGTAATATCTACTTCTGATTATATTCATAATTAAAAGTGTGTAATAGGTCACTGCTTATAACCTGTTTCTCCTACAATTAACACACGAATTAGTGGACTATTAGTATTCAGCATATGTGTATACTGCACACACTTGGGCAGTGCAGTTTTATGATATGATAATACATAGCTTTACTGTAATTATGTGGATACACATTCACAATATATTTTTATGCACGAAATGTAGTAGATCAGTTAGACATCTAAAAATCATAATCTAAAATTATGTTAAATGTAATGTTAGAAAAAAATGAGAATAACATGGGATTTGAACCAACTTTATTTGTAAAGCTTACATCATACCGATTGAGCTAAACATGCAGTGAGTGATTACCTTTGATTAGCTTATATGTATAATCAGAAGTGCCCTACAATGTTATCAATGGTATGTCTTCACTTGCTAGAAGTAAAATAATACCAAAACAGCAATGCCCATATTTTTGATAGTTCCCTCTAAATATATTTGGCAGAATCAGCATATATTTTTATTGATTCATTTGTGAAATATATAGACCATTATTATTTCTTTAAAAACAGTCACAAAATAAATTAACAATTCCAAAGGTCAATAAATGCCAAATTAAAAATGTAAAAAGTCTGAAAATGAAATTTAAAATTGTTTTCCCAGTAAGTTCAAAATGTTAAAGTAACTCTTCATAAAAATTGTTATACAGCTTGGCTTACCCATTCATACATACTGCACCTTACCGTGAGGCCTGTACTCATCTTATAGCTGATGCCAGCACACCTGAGGAAAAGAAGGAAGCTGCATGCTCTGTTGCAGCTGCTTATGTTGCAACTGCACGGGATGAGTATCTACCTGTGTCTCTACCCAAGGAATGTGGTGAGTATAGATTCCAGCAAAATAAATAAAATTAGTAGAATAAACAAAACAGGTGGTTTTAAACATTGTGACAATGTTTATGTTACAGTATACTGCACAGATGTAGATGGGCAGCATGTGGATGTGGGAAAAGTTGAGCATGTCAAGGTGCCTCAAAAGGCAGTTGATGTTGTAATTGTTGTTGAACAACACACTGCAAATGAGGTGATATATAAAGAGCTTATTACACCTCTTGTGACCACTTTAAGCAACGACCTCAAAAACAAAGGAATCACGTGAGTTTTAGTCATAATTCAGTTATTCTCTTGCAGATTTGAATGAATAGGCAGACTGTAGTGTTAAAGGGCATAAGAGGGGATGATGGAAAAGATAAAATATTGTTAAAGAAATGGGAAAAGTTATTTTTGAAGAAAAATATTTAACCCCTTAGCTTAACAATTATTTTGTAAAAGACAGTTAAAATTTTTCAATTTTTTCAATAACTGAAAATTAATATTTATTGCATATATAAATTATTGAAAAGTAATGGCAAAACTACATGCTTATTAAATTAATAATAGGATTTTAAAAAATGCCCATTTTGATACCTGAATATATTTGTTGCTTTGTAATAATGACTACACATAGTGAAGTAAATATTTATTGGTCAGTTAGCACAAAATTGCTTGTAAGCAATTGTAATTAATAAAATACATATTTTATAATGAAAACTTCTTAAATGTTTGTTGCTGTATGAAATGCTTTGAAGTGTGGTATATTATGCATAGAGCTACATCACAATCTTCACCATGTGTATATCTTGACGATCTCCTCGTCTTTTTCCCTTTTGCATCATGAACTTTGCTGCACATTCTACATATCCTGGAAGGTAGCTGTTTCTTGGCAGTAGGTGGGACTGGAAATTGTCCCAGTGAGCCAGTTAGGAATGTAGTCTTGAATGGATGAACTACTGCTTTTGGTGAGGATTCACTATTGTGATGTGATATCATCTCATTTGCTGCAATATAGAACTCAATGTTCTTTATTTCACCAACTATGTTAAACAAAATGATTGCATTCTATAGAGCAAGCTCTACAGATAGAAGAATATCTTTTCTTGTAATATTTTATTTCTTTTTTGTGTTGCTCGGTTATGTGCTAATTCACTTTATTAGCTTCTCCCACTGTGTCATCATATTCACTAACTGTTGCAGGTTTCATTTTTTGTTCATCTCTCTTATTAACAGTCTTAATCTCTGGGTTAAAAACAGTGCTGAAAAGACTTACCTGTCTTTTTTTTTCATCTTATATGTTATCTTTCTTCTGTTAAAAAAAACTACAACTCTTTTTTCCTTTATCTTTTCCCTAGAAACTCCTGCAAGCACATCTTTTCAGAAGGCTGCATAGTACCAAGTATTAGTTCTGCTAGTTATGGGGAAGTGTAGTAATCCTTGTTGAAGAGTGGCTTCATCATAGTCATTATGATCTGAGTTGTAGATTCTTGTGCTCACCATCAAATACTGTATCTTTGCCTATATATGTGATCATTTAGCATACATATCCACTATGCAATTCACAAAGCATAAGGCCTTGATTTCAAATCTTGCTTGTTTTAGAGGCAAATACTGGGCCAAGTCTAATCTGCCCTTATACAGCATCTGACCCTCATAATAGTTACTTCTCTCTTTAGAGTAGAAGCATTGTTTGTTTTGTTGTTATATGCTAAAATAGGTCATATTCTGTTCAGCTTATATTGTCAATGGTTTTGGATGTCATATGTTGAGCTGTTAGAAAAATGAAGGCATTTATATCAATGAAAATGTCTTGTAACTCAGGGGTTGCTCAGCTTGGAAATTGCTGGTTTGCACTATGCTGAAACATTTCAATGTTTAATTTCCTAGATGCATTTTTATGCATTTAAAAAGTATCTAGAGAACTTCTATCTTGTGCCATAGGTTTGTATTTGCAATAAAGTCTTGACAGATTTGTGGAGTATTTTGACCATGAGAGGTGAGAGGAACTGGTAGGTGGAGCCTCTTTCCATAAGCACCATTGTATGCGTACACCACCTGAAACATCTCTTGGCAAGTGCATTCCCAGAAAATTTTGCCTTGAGTTTCATATAGATTGATTATTGTTGTGTTACAAAATAATAAGATATTTTAATAGACTATTAGATAATAATAATGAAACAATATATTGATGGCAACACAGTCACATATATTAAATATGGGAAAACTTGAAGTTATTTCAGTACTTAACAATATTACATTTGAGGTAACAATGCTCTCATACAGACACTCTCCAGCAGTGATAATTAGCATGGTTGAGCTCATTAAGGCACAGACTTATGAGTGCAAGGTTTTGGGTTTGATTTCCACCAGGATGGTCCTCCCTGAAAGGTGTTTTTCCAGATTTTTCCCTGAATTCTCATGAATGGCAAATGCTTGGGAGGTACCCAAAATTTAGACCTGGGACACTTCCTTCCTTAAAAAAATCTTTTCCAATTCATCTCATGTATCATCATTATCCACTACCTGTGATACCAAAGTAGTTAAAAGAGGCATTAAACACTATAAAAAAATAATGATAATTGGTAACTTCATTAGTAGTAAGCTGTGTTGGTGAACTTTTGTGTGAATTCATGAGGTAGTTGCTTAATTTTATTTTCTGTTAATTGAATGTAAAACTTATTATCATTATTCAGAACTTACATTCTAAGCCTTTTTCTTTGGATTTTAATTGTAAGAGAAAATTGAATTTGAAAAATGATTAAGCCAACTTCAAATATTAGTTTGAGTGAAACTGTGGTTTCAAAATATAAGAAGTTATATAATGCTTCATCCTGCACATTCCATACTTTAATCAAATTATCATTGTCTAGTTTGTTGCCATGAAAACCAGAAGAATAGAATTTTTTTTGTTTAAATAGATGCATTACTGCAATATTTTTATTAAATTCTCTCTCTGTGATATATGTTCAGCCATGCACATATAAGTGTAATTGTTAATTCTAATTATTAAAATTGTAGAAGATTGTGGCCTATGGTGACAGTAATATAGACTTGTATTAATACAGCAACAGTAGCAGTAGTAAAGTTGCACAAGCTCAATAATTTTTAAGTGAACATACAATTTCATTTAAATTATTCACTTTTATTAAGACTATATTAGCTTATTTCTTCCTAAATATGCTATTTTATGCTATTTATTATAAAATTATTTTTATTTATTATGTTCCTTTGAATTCTTCTCCTATTTTTATCTCTCACTTCATAATGTAACTGAATATAAATAATTGTTTCTCAAAAATAGAATACAGTATAAGCTATAACTCTATATATTGATTTTCATAGAAAAGATCTCACAGTGAACAAATGTATATTGTTTTAGTGATGTACACTTCTCATTGATTGGCTTTGGAGAAGCTACACATTGGTATCCAGCACTCTACACTATCAATGGCAAAGTTGGTTATGATGGTAAGTTTACCATAGTTTGTAAATGAAAGATACTGTGCAGTTTAAAAAAATAATACAATGCAATATGTTTGGGGCATACTTTGTCACAAATATATCCTTTCTAATTTATTTAGTTTATTTTACTAAGTTCCGTTTTAACTATTAAAATTATATATATAACCTGGAGAAAAATAAAAAAAAAATAATAGTTATTTGAGAAATATTAAACCACAATGAACACATTGTTCAGCACTAAAAGGAGCACAAAGTAGTAAAAAGCACTAAAACAGCCAAATCCTTATAGTACACACAGAGTCCCACACCATCTAAATAATTTTTGAACCATCTGGTTCATGATGTAAAAACTCTGTATGTGCAGATAAATGTGTACTGAGAACTCAAAATTGATAGTATCCCCTTTTTTTACTTCTGGTTTAACCAGTAGTAGCTCCAACTCACATATTTATAGAATACCCAATAATTTTTTCAAATACTGCTTAAGAGCTTTTCAAATAGTATTTACATTAGATACTTCTGTACATATTTATTTTTGCTAAACTAAGAAAACAAAACTGTGCCATGAACGGTAAAACACTTTTTTTGTGTGCTGTGTTTTGTCAGTCATAACGTAAATACTATCCTTTATTTATATCCAAGAAATATGTTTATTGATACAGAAACATCTTACTTAAGGGGTTAAATCTAATATCTTGTGTTAAATAATTCTACCTGATGTTGATATTTTTGTTCAGCAAATGGGTAGGAATTCTAATTTTAATTATGCTTGGCTATGCAGACAAGCAGCAATCTCATTGAAACACAGCAAATTTATTTAATGATATGCATGCACATTGCAATCCAATTCCACAGACAATGGTGAAAGAATTTTAAAAAAAAGTACTAAGCTGGAAGCCTAAAGGACTTACCAAGACCAGGTCATCTCAAAATTGTAACAGATGAGAATATTTCACTGGATGTTCTCTCCATGTGCAAGTTTCTACTACAAATGTTTTGTTAGAATCAGATTTAAGCCAAAGTTCCATGATGAAAATCCTTAAAAGTGCTAACCAACATCATTATAAAGTTCAACTTTTATAGGAACATTCAGAGGTGATCCCAATGAAATAATGCAGTTTTGTGAATTAATGATGGAGCACATTAACAACAATTTAGTTTTTAAATATTGTACTTATGAAGCTTTAGACAGTGGAATGGTAATATATCTTAAACTTAGGTATTCATTTTTTACACTAAACTCCACTTGCTTACATAAAAATAGAACTAGTTTTGGGAGAATTACTCTTAGTGAGCAACTCAAGATAGGGGAGATTCTCCAAAAATGTGCCTTATTTTTATGCAAGTAAGTGGAATTTAGTATAAAAAATGAATATCTAAGTTTAGAATCTAGTTTTTCTTAGACAAATTATATTCTCAGATAATCAGATTCTGCCTGGAATGAATTTGTCAACAGACACAAATGCCGATAGTGGTCGGATGTAAATCCCGAATGGATGGAGAACCACACACAGTATTCACAAAAACATATTTGGGCTGGTATTGTTGGAGACCTTATCATTATCCTTTCTTCTTTAGAGAAACATTAAATGGTAATGAACATTTGAATTTTGCTCCAAAATCACGTATTATTGCATATTGCAATTTTCTTCCATATTCAGTCAACCAAGGGCTACAAAATGGAGTTCCAACTCACTATGGACAGAATGTTCATCAGTACTTAGACCAGGTTTCGTCACAACGATGGATTGGTAGGAAAGATCACATACAGTAGCCTGCAAGTTCTCCAGATTTGTCGCCTTTGGACTTGTTTTTAAGGGACCATTTGAAGTCAGTAGTACATCAAGAAATAAATTCTTATGATAGACTTCAAAGAAAGCAACACAACAGTAACTGGAAAGTACTAAGTTGAGCTACTGCATCAAATGTGCAGTACCATCTAGAAAAAGAGGTATGAAATGTGCAGTACCATCTAGAAAAAGAGGTATGAAATGCTAAGTTGATGAATCCATCTACTGCTCAACAATGTGTCAGTTCACATAGTTACTGTTGTTAAGGCTGTAAATGTATGTGGCTTCAGAGGAGAGATCATTCTTATTCCCAGAGCTATTATTTGTTTTCAAAACTGAAATCTGATCTTCAAGGTGGCAATTCATGAAAAATAATGAGTTGGAGGATAATGTTTTGCACTATTTTTCAAATAAAGTTTTGAACAATTTTTTTAGAGAGATTGAAATATTAATCCAGAGATGTGAAAAATACATTAAAGTAAAGAGAGATTATATTGAAAAATGAAAGAAAGAATCATGGTATTTCAAAGTGCAGGAAATTTTGAAACAGATAGGTTTGGGAAAAATATGAATAAATAGGGAATACCAAAACAGAGGATTTTGAAAAGATAATTAGTAATTTAGGTGAAAAGAGTTCATTGATACTTTATAGGGGAATAAAAATAGTATGGGGTAGGAAAAAGTATATAGAACAATGTGATAAGGCAGGTAGAGAAAGGTTTGCTTGGGCTAGAACTGAAGTTATGAATTTCAAAGATTAGGATATGATAAAGGAATATGAAATTGTTTAATGTGTGGAGAAAACAATACAGATTTTCATTGTCTGTTATATTGTAATCAAACAAAATAATGGAGAGAAAAAGTTTGGAATAAAAAATGAGGAAATTTATTTGGAAGATGTCAACTGTAAAAGGAGAGAAAGATATAAAAAATGATATTTAGGTAAAGTTAAAGAAAAATGAATAAGAATGATGAAGAGGATGATGGAAGGAAATGCAAAAAGAAGTGTAATCTTATAAGGATAATAATTTATGGATTTACAGTGTGTTTAGAAAAGATGAGGGAGAAATGATAAAGAATGGTGAGATAGTTAATAATTGATAAATTGATTAGGGGAGGGAATGGGAGTAAATTAGCATTAGAAACAGGATTATTATACACCAATCTGGGTGTTAGTGGGTATATAGTCCTAAGTAAATAAGTAACTCACAAGTATAGGATAATAGTTGGAGGTAATGTTTAGAATTAAAATATTGTAATACAGTCATAATGATATATATTAATTTTATATGGTTAGTTAGTATTATAGAATTGATGAAAGATATAGATCTTATTATAATATTTATAAATTGTATGCTGATGTAAAGAGAAATAAATTCAATTCAATTCAATTCAATGACCTAATAACACTAAGATATAAGTTATACTGATCTCTTACCCATATGTGCTGCAGGCCAAAAATAACTCCTGGTGTATGATGAAGTGTTGTTATATATAAAAAGTAATACCAAATTACTCCACATTAATTCTTAAATGCATTTCAAAACTAGCAACAAAGACAAATTATCTATCACAGGCTATTACCCAATTTTACGTGTTGGAAGTTTTAAATATAAATACATCAATTGGCACAACAATCTACCAGAAGCATTTAAACATATAACTTATTATACAAGTCATTTACTTTCATGCAATTTAAATGTATTGTTGGCACATCCTATGATAAATGTATTTGTTTTAGTGAATAAAAATAAATAAATGTATACCTATATTGAGAAAAGAAGTTACAAGTCTTGAATTGTATGGTTTATTGTAATATTAAATGCAGAAATATGATTAGATGTAAATATGCATGGCACTAGTCAAACATTATTCAAGTAAAATTGATATATCATTGATTGTTGATAGGCAAGGCACAGAACATCAAGTTCACAACTCCTGAGGATCCCTTCAATTTGCCATTAGATACCATGGAAAATAAGATCAAATATCTCACGGCTGTCTTAGAGGCTGAACTGGGATTGAGTGCAACTTCCAGAGCCTACCAATATGCTTCACAATACCCCTTCAAGATTGGCACCTCAAAGGTCCTTATTGGTATTGTGTCCAATACTAAGACTAGCCCACTTGCTATGACGGTAAGCCACAGAACAGCAGCAAATGTTTTCATTTTCTCATTTTATCAGTTTATATCATCTAGTTGATGTCACTTACATAGTTTGTATATGATGTGATAAGCTGAAAATTATTTTTTATTCACAGATGTTGCAACTACATGCTCTCTATGCTACCAAGGTCCTACGTGATCGTGGAGTTTCATACCATCTAATTGCTCCAGTAGAAGACCTGCATCTGAAAGATAAGGATGCTAAGGCTGTAAAGCAGATTGTCGGTATGTCTCTAGAATCATTACTTATTCATGTGTAATGGCATAAGTACAGCATTGCTAACTTTTGTATAGCAAACATTGTCTGTTCTCCTTTGTGTAAAGCATTAAAAACATTGAAAGAACTTTTTAGAATGTTTAAAAATATTCTCTGCCTGTTCTTGTCTTGTTATTTCAAATGTTTTAATATTTGATTTATTTTCATTATGGGTTTGCATTTTTTAGCATAATCATTACTAATTTATTCCATTTCTTCTATACTTTCTTTTCTTCTTTCCAATATATGGCACCATTATGTGACAACAGGTACATGCATCCCAAATCTTCTCTCTCACTTCTGAAATTCTTTAAGCTGAAATTCAATGAAGTGCAAATATTGGGGCTTTGTTTGGTAACTATGAGTCTGAAACCCTACCATGATTTTATGAGCACACTGCATTAATTTCATTTAAAAGTAGGTTTGATACTGTTGTGGCTGAAAGAAAGTCTTCTCCAATGAGTTCTGGGGCAGAATGAATCTTATAGTGATAGTGTAGTAATTTTTTTGTAAGCCTAGTAGGAGCTGTTATTTGTATATATTTAAACCAATTAGTTTTGGTTCATTGACTTTCTTTCCAAAATAATAATATCATCTATTTTTTAAATAGTGTTGTTATATATTGATATTTGCTTTACACTATCACAGACTTTATTCTTCTTTTGTTATTGTATTAAATTCCAACTTTCACTGTCATATATTAATAAGAGCATCACTATAAGTTTATAAAATTATTTGCTTTACAGTTTTATTTTGCAGTGTTTTAATAATTTTACAAAAATACTAACATTTTGCAAATGTTACATTCTCTAGTGTCTATAAATTTATAACATACATTAAAATATTTTTCCTTTAGCTAATGGCATCAATATTAAATGTTAAACTAAATAAATAAATAATGGGCATCTTGGCATACACCTTCATTAACTGTTTCTCCCAATCCAGTTACATTTCTTATTCTATATCTAGGTGTTCATACATACAAGATGCAGTCCATAAGTTTCTAGCCTAGCTACATTAGGTAGATGTTAGAGTAAAAACACAAGTATAATTTTTTAGTGTAATCTCCCTTTACTTCGATGCATTTATCACATCTCTGGATTAACATTTTAATGCCCCTAAAATAATCTGAAATTTTGTCTGCTTGGAAAACAGCATTCATCAAATCATTATCATTCATGAATTGTTGAATTCTTGAAGGTCAGATTTCAATTTTGAAAAAAAGTTCATCGAAACAACAATATTTAGTTTATTTTATCTGTGACAGGTTTTGATGATGAGCATGTGTATATGCTTAGCGATGCAAAGAAGAAGAATTTGGAGGGCAGTTCTGAGTTATATGAGTCTCTAAGCTACAAGAACAATGTCTGGATACCAATCTCACTAAATGTAAGTAGCTAAAATTTATTTGATTTCACAACTTCTCTGACTTTTAAATGCATATAAATTTAATAAAATTTACTTCATACTTATTTGAAAACCCAAAAGAATAAAATTTACAAATATTTTAAGTACTTACACAACAATTTATTCTATTTACAAAATAAATAAAGCCAAAAACAATTTTATTAATAGTGTGTCCAGAGTAGTGTTTGAATCCAGAGGGCACTGACTCCATTCATACCTGGATCATGAATCAGTCCAGATTTACCAAATTACCAAAGATCAGTCTCCCCATCTTCATCCAAAACAAAATACCAAATTAATATGTTACATTGAGCCTATAAAGTATACATTTTACCTTATTTCAAGCAGTATAATCTTAACCTAACCTATCTCTAGTTACAAATAGAACAATCCAAAACCAAGTCAAAAGAAGCTTTCACTGTTCAGAAGTACTATTCTAGTACATTTTAATTTGCTTATTATATTACACCTGAACAAAATGGTTATTAATGTCACAAGCCAATACCATTATAAAGAAATAGTAATATTTTTTCTTCATTCTTTTTGTAACTATCACAATTCATTTTTTCTTAACAATTAAAACCTCTTTATTTCTTATGTGTTATAAATTAAGTCATGTAGATAAATTTTAAATGCCAGGAACAATGCATGTTAAAGAAATAAAAGTGAATGTAATTTTCAAATTTTCTTCATATTAAATGCTAGATATTTTTATACTCTGAATTCTAATAGGAATCTGCTTTATTTATCAATTTATCAATAAAGTGAACTTTTAAATATTCTTTGTATTAGAATTTTAGAAAATTCTAGTCAGGTAAAGTTAAAGAAATTGTAAATTAAAGATATTAATGAAATAAATTCATTCATTCATTTATTCATACCTTTTCAAAGTCTATAATAAAATCTACATCATGCTTATGAAAAATTCCACTTGGTAATCTTCTTCATTTTCCAAATTAAATTTTGTTTCAAACCCACTTTCCTTCTCTACCTTTTTTTTTTAATGGTCATGACACAGGAACCTGAAGATCTATTGCGCCAGATGTTGGAAGATAACTTGGCCAAAAGAGTTCAGGAGACATTGTGGCCTTGGTTTGCCAGACATTCACCTAAAGAATTGAGGGAAAAACCCTGAAAAAGGTCAGTTAGTAAACTAACCCAACTGGAAACCAAATCCAGGCCCCATCATGGGAAGAGCAAATACTACCGCTAAACTAAGGCAATGGTAAAAATGAAATACTGGGAATATTTCCATACTCAATCCACCTCTCAGCCCTTTTAGCTAACAATTTATCTTCAATTTTTGACCTCACTTTTTTCCAAAAAACTTTGTTAATATTTGCTCCTTTATCCCATACATCTCCCATCCTTATTTTCTTCAGTATTCTTCATATCTTTAAAAACCAACTCTGACTTCTATCTTGGCTTATTTGTGTTCTAGGCATTCTTCAACAACATAGCCCTCCTTCACATCTTGTTCTACACCAGTATTTTTAAACCCTCTGATCACCTTTTCTTTATTCCCCACTGTTTCCATTTCAACAATACCATTTGGAGGAAATCTTGACAATTTACAAAATCTTCAGTAAATCTTAAAATGAACTATTCAACTACCATCCCCAGCTCTTACACACTGTACAGAGTGTTAATGAACTACACTGAAATAATTTCACAGAGTGTAGAGATGTCATATACAAGCAGTTTGAGATAGGCAATGTATGATCCACAATTAAATATAACACAGTTTTACAGTGTTAAACATTCTGGCATCAGATGCTGATAAGTCAGTGTTAAAGCCACACCAGGTGAAAAATAACTTCCTTGCAAGCATAGAAATATCCATTTTACAGTTCATTATCATATTTTTCAAGATTTAGTGTTATAAAAATCCCTTAAATCCCAGATTAATCATTTGACAGTGCAACATTGAACATCTATAAACTGCCTTCTTGCATTATGTAGCCTACTTTATAGGAAGCTCTTAACTGTTTCTGTGCCATAATGCATAATGCAAAAGCTGTGTTCCACAGGCAGTGAGGTCAATTCTTGTAATGCCATTGAATTTTTTTAATTTAAAATGAAGTGTTACGATGCACATACTAAAGAATTGTGAATGAAATTTACTTAATGGTTTCAAATTTTATTCTCTTTTTCAACAATTAATATTGCAAACATACAATGGCTAATAAGCTTATTACTAACATGATACCTAAAACTTAACTTATCTTATACATATTTAACTGCCTTCTAGTATTATATAGCCTGCTCTAGAGAAACTCTTGTACTATATAGATTCTTTCCTGTCAACTGTAAACTGTTATAGTTTTACCTCTCCTTGTGATTCCATTATCTGATAGATGTGATTTATCAATCTTCTATTCCCACAATAATCCCCAAGGATATTGATCCCACATTCAAATTTTGTATATCCTTCTCAAATCAAGACCTGCTGTTTCACCATTAGCATTTCTTAGCAGTTTTTTTACCAGCTGCTTGGAATGGCAGCTGTCACTTCAGCAATGATATCATCTGACTTTCCTGGCAGTTTACCTCTCTGTTCCCCTCCATAAATTATTTGTTGTTACTTCAGACCATCATCTCACTTTCTCCTTTTGCTATTGTTAGGTCACAGTCAATTATAGGCTGCCTGATTTCAGTCACAAAATGTACCATCAGTCGCTGATTCACATCCAAGAATTTTCCATCTTTTCTTACTCCATGCCTGTCACAAACACTTTCTTTTCTTTAATTCCTTGCAATAAAACAGCTCTTCTTTCTCTCTTCTGTTGGCCAAAATCTTGCTCAATAAAGATGTTAATCCCCTTCAGTTTGTTAGCACTAGTTAACACATTTCATTTAAAACTTTATTGTAGCCTATTTAACTAGTCTTGTTCTTCCAGTTCTAATTGAATCAAATAAGTTAATAGGATATATTTTATGAATATACATTAGTGTCCCATTCAATTCAGGATGTGAAAATAGTTGATAAATTTTTCTAGGAGGCCTCTTCTTTTAGGCTTGAGGTTCTTTTATTTACTGCAAAGCTATGACACAGTACCAATGGCTTCCTTCCCTTCTGAAGGAAGTCATACTTAAGAATTTTATGCCCTAAAAACAATTCATCAACCCTGGCCTATTTGAACTCATGACCTTGGGTCTACGAGGCAAATATTGTTACCACTAGGTCACCAGGACCCACTAAAAGCATCAATAATTTCCCACCCTAATATTTTGAACTCTAGTTATTTGCAAAAATTTCCTCCACCAAAATATCTAGTCTTCTTCCTTTCTGTTGCTTTATAACAACAAAAATTACACTTAGTTTCCTCCTCTCCTTGTTTATCTTTTCAAATTTTGAAATCCACCTTTTTGCATCTCTTTAATTCCTTTCTTTCTTATTTTCTTCTTCAAGCTTTATTAACTTTTACTTTATCTCTTTCAGTTTTCTCTCCAAATTATTTAGGCCTTTAATATTCCTCACAATTATTTTTAGCATTTCATTAATTTCTTACATTGTGGGATTGGAACTCATTTTGACACTGCCAATTAATAACAGTACCATAATCACTAGTGCAGTTCGACCATTTCGGGTAATAAATTAATCTGTTTTAGCTTCTTGCATGATCTTTTCTGATGATTAAACAAACCAATTCATACTTTATAAATTCCTAATCCTTTGCCTTTCTTTCCCCTTTATTAGATGAGAATTTACAATACACATCCATGTCCTACACACTCTTATAAGCAACTGTTTCTAATACACAAATGTGTGTATTTTTTATTCTTTTTTTACTTTAAATCTTGCTACCCATCAGAGAAATGGTATGCTTTCCAACAGCCTTTCCATAAATTCAACAGAGTTACTTGGAGATGTACTGGGCCTCAATTCTGTTCAAATGCTTGCCATAAAAGTCACAATGCAGATGTGACAGAATGGCAGGAAAAACTCATAGTGTTTGGAAATGCCATTGGACACAAAGTGAATGAATTGGTTTAGTTTGTGATGTGAAATAGTGTATCTTGTCATAAACCTAGAACTGGTGTCATAAAAGTGGACAGATAAACATTCTCACTGACAGGAATCACTGCATAATGTCGATAGAGGCCCACCCCAACCAATTGCTCATTACCTCTACCAGGAGGGACTAATATTTTGTTTTAGAAGTGTGAAATATTGTTGATAATGAACTCAAAATTTTACCTGTAATAATGCAATAGAATCATTTCATACAATAATCAAAGTTCTGCTTTATTCTTTAATACCTGCTTAAAATGAGCCCATAAAAATGTTTAAAAGTACATCTGAATGTAATAAGGTAGCAGTTTCTAATGTGTCAGCTGGTTAACTGTTGCACAAGCAGATGCAAGTTCTTATGATTATGTTGCAGAGTTATGGTGCAACTTATGTAGCACAGAACTTCATAGAGGCCAAGGCTGGAGCAAAGAAACAATACTTACAAGTGTTCTCCCATCGCATTGCACATTCTGTGGAGAGTGAAATCTATGTTGATTGCAAGTGTGCTATTCATGGTGGACTGCATTCATTTACAGAATGTAAGGTGACAGGACGCAAGGAGAGGGAACATACTCAGGTATGCTATCTTGTAATCTCAACACACTCAGCTGAATTTTTTCAAATTTATTCTGTTTTATTTTCAGAAATTTCAAGAAAGTTATTTGTCCTGCATTTATTATAAAAACAAGCCATATAGGACAATTGGGCGGTTGCTGGCTTTGTTGATTAACAAATTCCATTCATATTTCTATCCTTTGAAGCACAAAATATTACTTTTATTTCATAATGAATACCATCTAGTATTATAGTAGTTGTGGAATTAGGGTTTGTCTGCATTCTAGATTTCTGATGTCTTTTATGAAATCTGTATTCAATCTTAACATCACTGTGTCCATAATTATTCCTGTCCTGAAAGTTCCTCTAGAAATTACTCTTTAATCAGGGAGAGGGCATTTAGTAAGTAGGATGATAGGTTGAGTGGCCTGGGCTATAGGGAATGATGTGCAATCATTGACCTTGCAGTTGTATTAGTAAATTCATCAGATGACATACTACTCAAGTATGGCTGCTTCTGAAAAAGTGAAACCTGATTGAAAAATACACTGAAAGAAAATATATAAATTGTGCAATCATATTACCTCATTCTGCATAAGGTTTTAAATTATTTATATTATTTATATATATTATATGAACATGATTTACATGAATTTATGTTGTTTTTTATGGATGCAAGCATTACAGTTTACAACAAATTACATGCTATTGTCACATAGACTTTTTTGTACCTTGAAAAATTTCATTTTACTTCGCATGATCTAGTAGTCAAACAGAAAACATGCAATGTCAGTGTTGTTTGTGCCTTATTGAGTGAGCAATGTATTTTTTATTCTATACATTTCTCCCTATCCATCATTTTTCTGTAGAACACTTTTATGGCTATTCATGGTTCTTTCTGTAACTGGACCCTCTTTTACTTAATTCAGTGATAGTGACACCTATTCTATTGAATGAAAAGCATTTGACAATTTTAGCTTGATAATCGTATGTTATTGTATCCACTATATAGCTGAAATTACTGTGAACTGTCCTTATATAGGGCTTATGCTCCTACTCAGAGGTATCGATTATTTAAAAATTAATTTTTAACATAATACAAGCCATGCCATGTGTCCCAAAAAGCTACAATAGGCAAAGGAATTTCAGGCATTTCCTTAAACCTCTGATGGTGGAAGGCACTTTCAGAAATAAATTCTTTACATTGGCAATAGAATTATCATTATTAAAGCAGACTCTAACTTTTTCCACAACTCGGAGGCAGGTAGATGTATTATCTTAGGATAAGATTTTGTTATTTCTTTGGAAATTTTCCTCATGTAAATAACCAGTAACAAAATATTTTGCATTCTTAATACCTGCAGATCACAACAGAGACCAGGAATGATCATAATTAGCCTCCTCTAGTTCTATGATTAGTCTGGTATGCAGAGAAGCACTTGCAAGGGTTTGTTGTCGGGCATATGTACCTGCTCAGATGCTCACAACATGTGCCACCTATACTCCTACTTCAAAATGATTACTTTCATTATACATTACACTTTCTCCCACTGACCATCGCAAACTCTCTTACTGATTCCAAAGAACCCTAAGCAGCATGTGCTGTTGCATAATCTTGTTAAATATATCCATATTGTCTTTCATTAATTGGACAGTTATTGAGAAAAATTTTGTATTTCTGTGTGGTAGCTCTAACTAATGGCATCTTAAAAAGAATGAACCCCATTATTCTTCTTGTGGTTACAGCATGCACAGAATGCACCAGAATTTTGTGAGTTAATCAAGGTTTTTCTGAGTTCTAGGAACTTTGTTCTGTAAATTAACATGCCAATATAAATGGAACCATGCTTCATGTAAAAATAATTATTAATTGTGCATTGACAATAGCATTAGTAATGTTGTGCAATATCCAGAAACAAAAATTCACTCAATTTACATTTTACATCATTGTAATTCTGAAACTATAGACAGTTTGTAAGGTTTCAGTTTTAAAAATTCATTTGGTTTATAGGCTGAGAATTTTAAGACATCTGTTTCATTAAGACAATACTGAGATTTCCTTGGAGAATGCCCTAAGATTCCTCCAATTTGCTGTTTGCCTAGATCTAAGAACAACCTTTCTTACTGTTTTCCAGTAGTGCCATGAAGCCAGTTCCTATCAGATTGTCTGAACTGATTGTTAAAATTATTTCAGTTTATAGGGCTGGTTGTTAAATGTAAAATTAAACTTAAATATAACTTTAGTTTAATAATTTAATATGAAATTTGTGAACTGTTGCTATTGTAATGAACATTACAGTAATTTAAAATTACTGTACACATAACTGTAAAAGCATGTTGCATTGTAAATGTTTATTATTTGTAGCAAATGATAACCTAACTTAAACTATGTTTGTATAAAAGTTAATAAGATGGGGGAGAGAAATGTTGTTAGAAAATGGCACTACTGTGTATCCCTATGTGGAACTGGTTCACCAGGAAATACACACCTCCTACATGAGTTTCTTGTTACATAAGTGCAATGTAAAATTTCCTCTGTTCTAGTAATAACATTTGAGTACAATATACTATAGTAAAATTTATTAAACAAACATATTGTAATTAATAATACTGGCATACCAATAGCCTATATTAATGCAAAGACAGAAATAATGCTTGCTGTCATAACTGCATACTGCAACTGATGTAACTTTGGCTCTATGCACTGTACTCAACTGTGAACATATGGCAAAAATTCCCCAATCCCCAATATAAATGTAAAATTTTGGAAGGATATTTACTTCTAGCGGAAGATGTACTTTAGCAAGTCATCCGTTTATATTTTCCTTGTCGTTATTCTTCATGTATTGAATTATTTCTATTTCATTTTCAGGCCCTGAAAGGCATCAAGGGGGTGAAGGGATAAAGGAGAAGACAGCGCAAGGCAGTTTGTCAAAGAAAAGAGTTTTTTGTGCAGCAACTTTTAATTTAACAAATTTTAAGAAAAACCTTTAAGTGCAAAACATTTTTTTCATTGATGGAATACCTTGTAATACTGACAAAAACTAGTCAGTGTATTGAGATGGACATTACTGACTACTGATTTTTATTTAATGGTAGTAATTACAATTGGAAATTATTTCTAAAAATCTTTCTGGTTCCTGTAAATACAAAATGTGTAACTGAAAAAATGTCTTATTATTCATTACCCAATCACCTTCCTTTTCTTAAAAATTTTCCAGTAAAAAGTTGCTCTGTTCACAAGGAGATTGCTACAAACTTACCAATTTTTAATTTAAGGTAAGTGAAAAGATTATGAGTAATTGTATATTTAAGAATCAGACACATTTTTGGAAGCATTCTTTGTGTAATTACTGTTCTTAAATGAAAAATGGTTAGCCACTAGGGTCTACCACAATTACATGTTTATATTTCACTGGTTTAACCAGTAGAATTATGGAGTTCCAGGATTTTCACATGTGTATTAAGAGAAATTCATTTAATATGAGGTAATCAAAAAAAAAAGCAAAAGAAATACTTTAATAACCTTTTAGACACAATGGTTACTTGTTATACAACTATTTTTCCATCATTGTGTATGACATATGTGATACAATTTATCATCCTAGTAACCATAGCGTCACACTGTTCCCCTTTACAACATGTAGAACCGTTTCAATGTTTTCACAAAGTTTGTCTACAATACCAGAATCAGTATGTGCTCTTTCAGTATCCCCCACAATGACAAAGTAGAACTACCTAAAGGATATGGAAAGTGTGAGTGTCTAGAAATCAGCTAACTAGAAAACAGCTACTTCACAGTAATTCAGCAAATAAAAAGTGTCCAAATCCCCAGAAAAGTTCAATAATTTGTTCCTTGTACACTTCTGGTCTGATGTTAATTCTGTTTCCATATCATCCTCAATGAAGTTTGGGCCAATGATAATATGGGAAGACAAGCAGCCCACTCTGTCTGAATGTAATGGGGTCTCTGTGCTTATTCATCCAGTTTTTCTCAACCATGAAAACAACATTTTGCTTACTAACATGGCCATTAATTAGCACCACATTTGTAACACCACCACCAGTTTTGAAGATACTCTGATAAACATAAAACATAATATATGCATTACATTGGACTCATTCTATGAGTCCTTCAGTTCATGGAATGGAGGTATAATGTATTCTTTTATAAAAATTAATTTGCATACAATTAATTATTAGTAACTTTTTTTGACTACCCCTTACATTGAGGTGGCCAGTTTTTTTTCCCCCTATTGCAACATCCTTTCCACTTTTCAAAGTATGGAGTGATCCAGTAATATATGGATAAAATTAAACATTATTTTGATATTAAAACCTTTGTAAATAATATAAGTTATTTTCTTGTGGTTATTTTATTCTTAAAACATTGGAGTTACATATATTGTATTGGCAACAATTAGCAATTGAAAGCAATGAAGAATATAAAATAAAAATTTCTCTGGTATGCTAATTTGGAAGTGTTATACAAGTCCAAAAAAATTCATGTGAATAATACACCTAAATGCAATTTTATAAAGTGGTGGTGTTCAATATTGAAGAAACAGGGCCAATGTTGAAAAAACTTATAGGTGGTTGCAAGACAAACCATGGACAAATTCATCAAGGTGGTAACCATAGGCAGAAAAAAATTTCTACTCCTTATTTCAAAATCTACTTCAATGAACCTAAGCAAATGTAGACAACAGTAGACAGTGGTAGACCAAAATTTTCAAATAAGGCAAAATATAAACAAAGATCATCAAATATAAGCAGAATTAAGATAAAATGTAGAAAAAAAAGTCCTAAGATAAACAAAAGGATAAAAAATAAACTTAGGTAGAGATGTGCAAAACTTAAGGAAACAATGCCTGATGTACAAGGCAAAAATTTAATGCATCCCAAGATAGCATAGATATGTAGCAGAAACTGGGCTTAGGCAGTGATAAACAAAAATAGATAAAAATTAATAACTGAAGCATAAGATGTTAGTTAGACAAATATAGGTAAAACTTAATAATTCATGGTGTTGGCATGAATTAAAAAATAAAGCCTAAAATGAATGAAAAAAAGCAAAGACTAAAGAAATGGCTCCTAGTGTTGATTGCATTAGATTAGATTTATTATTTAAAATGGTAATGCTTATAACATTAGATATTCTCTTCCACACTAACTGTGCACTTACTGTACATATTTCATTAAAAAGTAAGTTCAGTTATATAATTCAAATTAAATAATTTATAAAATTCATTTCATGACAAATTATTTTGAGTGAGCTAACCACTAACAAAAATATAGACAATTAAATGCACAAAATAAAATTACAAGACTGACTTTATAGATAAAAGTAAAAGTATAAACAACACCTAAGACATATCAAGGAAATGAGCACAGTTAGAAAAAGATTAAATTAAAAATGAGCTATAATCAGATAAAAATTAGGACAGAAAAATAAAATGATAGGAAGATATAGGGGTAGGCAAAAACTGGTAAATGTGGCGTCAGAAAAAAGCGGCATATTTTGGTTTATGACAGCAAAATTTGAGAAACAAGACCTAAGAATAGCAAATATATGCAGATTTTCCAAACTTATAAACTTGATATTTTTATGCATAAAATTTTGCAACATACAATTTTGAATTCCTGAATCATTCTTGCATTGAGGGACATTGATTGAATTTTTGGGCCAATCGGGGTATAAATGTTGAGCACCTTTCAAAATTCAGACTCTCCTCTCCAGAGCCTGAAGATGTTCAAATGTCTCAATATTTTCCGAAAGTTGGGGCCAAGGCTACATGCAAGCCCCCATGTTGTTTTCTGCTTCAGTTTATATTTATCATGCATATAATTTTAAAAAAATGCTGGCCTTACAATTAATGGAGCAAAAATGTTCAAAGTAGCATTATGGACGCCTTTACTCATTCATGCATAGAGGATCACTATTTCTATTTCCGGAAGAATTTTTAGGGTAATCGAGGCGTGCAGCAGGGGCGAAACTGAGGGCCCTGCAGACCCCGCGACGCTGAGGGACGTCCGCTCCCGCAAAAAATGAAACGTTTGAAAATAACCGGAAAAAAAAAAAAGAATGTAAATAGGTTGATAATGGGAAAAGAAGACATGCAAAGCAGTAAAAGAAAAAAGAAGAAAAAAATCCCAACTTTCAGTGAATACGTCTGTACGTGTCAACAATCAGCAAATTGAATATAGAAAATTAATACAAGCCTGTTTGTCGCTGTTGTGCGGGCCGCCAATAATGCATATTTAGATTAATTCATGAACGGTGAATTTATTGGTTTATTTTTCCGTTCCTTCAGCATTATTGAGGAAGATGATGTGTCGCTTGGCTTGGATATAACAAAGTGTTTGATTCTAGCCTCGTGTCATGTACAAATTAGACTAAAAATTGCCTAGTTCTACCAATTCAAATTTTGTGTTATGTTTCATACAGCTTGGGGGGGGGGTTATTTCTTTCTTTCCGAAATGAAGTCACTTAGAACTAGCTATGAACAGTTAATGAGCGCAAAAACGGATAAAAAAAAAAGAAAGAAATTGAAAAATCGTTTCAAAATTAGTGAAAATGGGTCCTTTCTTTAAAACTAATTCAGAAAGAACAAATGAAAATTGTAATAGTCCATGTACTAGGAAATCATCTGTTTCTCTAAGGTTTTGGCGATGCAGTGAATATCATTCGAACCTATAGCGGAGTAAAAGCAAGAATTGAACAAAAACAGAAAACAGCTAAATATGTTCACTATCCCGCACATATTTTGAATTTAGTTCTAAATGACGCCGTTAGAAATGTATCTCAAAATAAGACGATTGTTTATATAGTTGAAACACGTTACTTATTTTTCAAGGTACAAAGCGATGTGAAATGTATCACTAGCTTCTTGCTCTTTAAAAAAGGTTCGTCCTACATCAAGATTGGACTCAATAAAAACTCTAAGACGTGGTTATTTAAATGTTATGAAGGCACTAATTGTAATAGTGTGGGAATCAAAATATACTGACTGTAATGTAATGCTCTTAAAAACAAATAAAAAAATATGAAATTTGTTTTTTCAAGTTGTCCTGCATTACAAAATACTTGAAGCCGTTAATTTGGTATCAAAATTACTGTAATCTAACGACCGTGACCTTTCCCGAAATTCAGTATTACTCCAAACCGCTGCAAATTTGCTAAACGACAATACAGGAACATTTTGTCCAGCAACTCTTGCAAAACAATGGGGAGTTGACGCCAAATTTGAAAACCAGAGATTCCGCAAAACTAAGAGGCATTTTGATGAACTAGCTCAAGATGAACGTCTGTCAGATCCTGCAAAACATTTTCAAGTAAATGTGTTTCACATGATGTTCGATATCATTGTTAAATCAAAATTAGATTCAATTCTGTGAAATGTTTAAGTGATCTGTTCAGTATTTAGTTTAGCGATGCTTTTCAGACTCAAAACTAATAAAACATATTTACATTGGACCGTGTCACAAGCGCGATTAAGTATCCAGTGTGAAACAATATGAAAGAATTGACGTGAGTGAAGTAGTGGAAACTTTTGCCTCAAAGAATATTGGACGTCTTCAACACTTCTAATGATCCTTGAGCTTCTATATATTACCTTGTGCCAGTACCAGATTTTGATTTTTGTTTGTTTATGGACGCTCTTTAACCTCTCAGGTCATCAGCGTCCCATTCAATTCAGGGCGTGAAAGGGCCGACAAAATTTTCTCTGAGGTCTCTTCTTTCAGGCTTTTTACATGCCGTAAATGTATGACACGGGATCCACGGCTTTACTTTCCTTCCGAAGGAAGCCATATTTAGGATTTTTACGCCCGAAAAAATCCATCCATCCTGGCCGGTTATGAACTTGCAATCTTGGGTTTAGAAGGCAAGTATGGTTACCAATATACCATCAGACCGACCCAGATTTTGGAGGTAAGCAGTGCACCTTGTATATAGCATCTAGGAAATAATACTACTTTGCTTCCTAATTCCCGACACTAATACCACTACTACTAGTAATATCTCCTACGGTAATAATACATGCAAATTTTCTTGCCTCCGACCTCCCCGAGGTCCTGTCAGCCTATCAAAGTTGACATTTTCCGCGGTCGAAGACATGCTACACCCCAGATGCTTGAACATTAATCATTTTGTTAAGGGGGCCCTAGGCTTAGTCCGTTACGGTGAAGCTTTTCCGTTGAGATCCTGGAAGTGTCGAAATGTTACAAAATTTATTAACATCACAGTAACATTAGGCGGTTTTTTATTTGTTGACAATTTGTGGGCCGGTTTTATCCCCGAATGAATTTTTATTAACGCAGGATTCTCTTCCCAATAACCAAATTTTGGCAGTTTGATGAGAAGATTTTTATCTTCCGGACAATTTCCAAACGCTAGTGCTTCAGGCTATCTCTCAGGACTGGTTCTACAGGAAAAAAGATGAATAGTAACACCTTCTTTGCAGTGTCTGATGTACATTGTGGTAAACAGCAATTCACCATATTCATGAACTGTTATTGATACAATTGCTCTGCTTTCTACTACTCTAACGTTAAACTCCTCTCAACTTACATATGGCAGCAAGAGCGTTGAATAATATCGGTCGGGTCATTTTTTAGCGAAAAGTCTCTAAGTCGCTACTTGAATTCTGACTATGTGTATAGGGATATCAGTTCAGTTTAAAAATGAAATTTTAGGATAATCGTATAATTGTAGGTGTAGAAGATTTTCGAAATTAAGCCCTTCTACAGAGGTGAAAACGCCAAAACATTTTAATAAATATATCCCCTACTATTATGAATTTATTATTATTATTATTATTATTATTATTATTATTATTATTATTATTATTATTATTATTTATACTTACCGGAACATTGGGATTTCAGGATATGTGCATACAAATGCTTGCTTTCTGATAAACTTTAATGTCTATTTTATCGAATCTATTGTTTTGAAAAAATGTCATTTGTGGAAAAAAAGTTTTCAAACAATCTGGAAAGTACACTTTCGGATACATTTAGCATTTTTGCTTAGTACGGCATTGGTTTTATTCTTGGATTAATTTTAAGGCATTGGAGATAAAGTTGCAGGTGATGAGCATTTTCGAAATTGAGGCTTCCTCGACAGCCTGAAAATGCTTAAATTTTGGATATACGAGAACCGTCCTATAAAGAATGATCATAGTTTTTTTGACCGCAATCTTTACTTATCCTCATAATTTTCATAATCTTTCTCCAAGCAGTCCCTGTTAGATGCAAGTACCTGGTCCTATATTTCTGCCGATCTTCAAAGACATGCAGAAAGACAGGTCCTTTAGAATCGCCTCGGCAACCTCCACCACTGTTCCTGATGATTGATGAAAAATATCTTCCATAAAAGCGTTTCTTCAATTTGGGAAGATGAGGGACATACTTCACATTTCTCCCTATGAGATAGTGAGCAACAACAATTACATGAGTGGCCGTGCATTATCGTGGCGCAGCATCCAGCTTTTCATGGAAACTTTGCTGTTTGGTTTCAGGATCACGTTTGCAGTGATTATCTTTGAAAGAAATTCCGCATCTTTCTGTAACTCATCTTTAACTGCATGCAAACGTCTTTTGTTGGGGAATCAGCAGTGAATTCACTTTGCACAATCGCGTCTCATATACACTTTTCAGTTACCAATGTGTGGGTGGCCCCCAGTAAACTTTTCAGAACTTCTGAAAGTGTCCTTAATTTTATTCGACGATCCTCTCTCACAATGAAAGGCAGTGGTGTTGTTTTCTTGTGTTAGAGCAAAAATTGGAGCCCGGGTCCATCTTCCTTTGAAATGATTACCTCCCCCTCTTTAAATATTTTAAACCATCTTCTAGTTATGCTGTAGGGAAGAACAAATTTCCTTAGGCCTCCTATAACATTGCATAGGCCTAAGCTGAAAATATGTTGAGACGAAAGAAAAATTTCAGAAGAGCATGCTGTTCGTCGCCTGTATTGTCCATTTTGCTGTAGGCAGAACTGAACATGTCTCAACTCGCACACCTTCACGGGGGGGGCAGAATTGACAGTAATACTAGTACCACGTGTATATTAGGTATTAAGCTAACAAAAAGTTAAATTTTAGCGCGAGAAATTATGACCATTATTTATTAGACAGTCCTAGTTATTTAATAAATACACGCTCAACGGTTTGGTAGTTATTTATTTTCTGAATACTTTTTGAATGTTTTATCGCCAATATATCAAGACCGATTCCAGTCCTCAGACCATAATGCGGGTATCGATGATACAAAAAATTGTGGCTATAGAGATTTAGGAATGATGCTGGTATTAACACATGGATTTGTATATTTCGTTCGTTGCAGTTATGTGTTTCATTACAGTGGTGTTGGTATACAGTAGCGTGTCAGTTCTTTTGTTTTTTATTGTTAAAACAATATTGATTTAGTGAAATTACGCCAGGAATTTGTCTAATTAGAAAGTGTTTAGTACAACATGGGTCGCTCTTGCTGATGCCCGGTTGTACCTATAATTAAGGCAGTGCACCGCATAATACCACATTTACATTTCCTAAAAAACAGTAATTAAAGGAGTGGATAAACAGTATACACCATGCAAATGTTGTAGTTAATAGTGAAGCTGTAGTATGTAGTGTGGATTAAACATTTTGCATCAAAATTTGTGGTTAGGGAGGACATTGTCCTTGTGCAGTTTTCCCTAATCTATCATCATATGTTACAGGGAAGGTTAGCATGTAAGGAAAGATCCGTAAGAAAGGATAAAGCGAGATAAGAAAGTTTTAATGAATGGTGTGGGAAGGAAGTTATGTTTTGATTCCTTTGAAAGTGAGGTTAAGACAAGACAGGTACGCCTATTTATGACTATTGCCAAAGAAGACATTGTTATTCAAATAGGCGGTGATATGTATGTTACTGTCCCATCTATGTGGATTAATTTTAAGGTGTCCAGTAATTAGGAAGTGGGTGTATTTTATAAAAATTTGTGCCTACCTTTGGAAATGTTTATATAATAATAAATAATATATATTATTTTTAATTTCAGGTTCTTAAAACCATCGAAATATTTTCTAATGATAAATAATGTCATCTTGCAAACGTAATACTGCGTAAAAGTTTCATATTTGCTATAGGCATATATATATATATGGCTGTGGAGTAGGTCTTGACACACACACACCACTTTCACAGTAGATGTCTAAGTTGGACCCAAAAACAACAGTAATGTGTAGTGTAGTATGATGTTCTGTAAATAGATGTGACTCACATACATTATGATAGCGCTGCTACGTGATACATAAATCAACAATGAACAAATGAACCCAAACTTATCGTATGATGTTCTGTAAACAGATGTGACTCACATTACGTTATGCTAGCGTTGCTACAACAAATGGAGCCAAGATTATCCAGGTTTGACCAGCGGAAAGCAATTTTGAAGTGGTATTGGAAAACCGAGAATGTTGTTGAAGTTCAAAGGCAATGGAGACATGTGTACAGAATAGAACCGCCAACGCAAGTAACAATTGCACACATTCGAGACAAATTTAAGAACCATGGTATCGTATGCGATGTTCATAAGGGCAGATCTGGGAGACCTCGCACAGCAACAAGCCTCCTGGATTCTAGGCACCATCCACGAGTACTGGATAGGACGAAGAGGTCCGATTGAGTTTCCACCGCGTTCTCCGGATCTAACTCCGTTGGACTTCTACCTATAGTAAACCTTTAAGGATGTTGTAAAAAAAAAAAAAAAAAAAAAAAAAAAAAAAAAAAAAAAAAAAAAACCCGCTACACTGACAGCACTTCGGGAAGAAATTGAAACGGCATGTGCTGCAATCGCTGAAGACACTTTCGCAAACGTTGCTCAATCAGTAGTTCAACGTACTCAGAGTGTATCGAAGCCGACGGTGGACATTTTGAGCAACTGTTGTAACTGTAAAAGTCTAAGATGATTAGTGCTCATCATTTTCTGTTTATGTGAATTTAGTTTTGTTATATTAACACATTTGAAGTATGTATACATTTTATCGGCACCCCTCTATATGTAGGGAGCATTCCTCGTTTACTGCTTTAGTTTAATGTCTTTTATACAACACATACATTTAAAATGTGCCTGATCATCTTTTGAAGTGAAGATTCTCGAAGCCACCTTATGCATTCTTTTGTCATTCTTGCACAGAAGTGCATTAGTTTCGTTCCCGGATTATTGTGTGTCATATTTATAGCAATCGCGAAACATGGGCGCTGGAAAGAAGGTAAAGGCACCACTGCTACCGAAATGTGACAACGTTAACAAGTCTATACTTGTTTTTACTATTTGAACCGGCTAATCTGCTGGCAGTACCTAGGCCAAGTTTTGAACGTAAAAAGTGAGTTCGATTTCATAAGTTTGCTGCCATATGTCAGCTGAGAGGAGTTTAACGTTAAGAGTAATAGAAAGCAGAGCAATTGTATCGTGAATATGGTGAATTGCTGTGTACCACAATGTACATCAGACACTGCAAAGATGTTACTATTCATCTTCTTTCCTGTAGAACCAGTCCTAAGAGAAAAATTGAGGATTGTCATTTAGAGAAAGGGCGAGAAGCTGCGACCTCTCTGGTCGCCTGTAGTTTACATTTTAAGATAGTTATTACATAAAACGATATTGCCAAATAAGCTGCCTTCATTATTCAGTGACTGTCGAGTCATAAACATAAAGGTAGGAGACGCAGAAAATGTCCCATTTCCTAGACAGAATACATCTCGATTACAACGAAGAAAGTAAAACACACAATAGCCAACAATTATACAGAAAATTTAATACCTCCACTAAATGGCGAAGTAAGAATAAAATTCGATTCGTGGCTAGTGTTCAGAAATTCAGATGTATAAAATGTAAATACATTTTAATAGGAAATTGAATTACTGATTGAAACGAAATGTGTATAAATTAAGATGGAAATATAAACATTTTGAAGAAATATAAGGAAAAAATGTGTTTTCACTTTAAAATAACATTAATAATATTAAAGATGTTGGAGAAAATGGTGAATCAAGGCTGTTTCTTTTAGAACAAATCGAAGCATGTGACAAAAAAATTGCTAGATACGGCGAAACGACATTCAAAATTGGTGTGTTTTGGCATAGAAAAGCACTAGATTTATCAGGTCATTAAACACCTCACTCGAATGAGGAAATATAATGTAGGTGGTTCTAATGGGGAAAATGAAATAACTTCTCTAATTAAACAATGTCTTCATTGTAAAGCTGATAAGCTGAAAACTGCAGCCAAATAAATGGGATCTCTAATCATTGGCCATCAAAGCAAAAGTTACCTGTGACCGGAAACTTATAATTAGCTATTTAGAGGGTGAAATAGAAGAACTGGGCCGAGCCGACAAAATTGCTAACAAACACCTCTGCCTTTTATTCCTCGGACTATCAACACCATTTCATATATCCGCTGTTTTCTATTTTATAGTTATACAATCAGTTATGAAAGTTATTTCTGAACTTGAAGAGATAGGTTTCCAGATTCAGCGATAACTGTTCAATGAATGTAAATATAACAAAAGAACTGTGTAATGGAACTCTTTTACCTCAAATTCTTCATCCTATTAATGAAAATACTCTTATTATGTTTAAGTCTTAGTTCCGTCCATTTGCTAAAATTTTATTTTCTTGCCACTTTTTTCCCCATAAAAATAAACTCATTTCAAGCATTCACGTAAAGAATATGTATAAATCAAAGAAGAATTATATGTAAACCCGTTCGCGACTTAACAAGAAACGCGCCCTGTTTCCCTCAAACTTATTAATGTAAATTAATGTAAAAAACAAAGTATATTTTCCCAGTGTCTCTTATGGCGGCACTGAAATCATTATCCCATTATTGCTTCAAAGATACTACAGCTGTTGAATTACTTTTAAACGTAATAAAGAGCTTGAACTTGGTCAGGAAATGACATGAATTTCATAATGTCTGTAATATAAAACAATTATATGTGTCTCGAAATACAGACAAGCAAGTACTCACGAAATCGGGGTATGATAGGCTACACTGCTTGTTAGGCACTTGTTTTGCTTTACATTGAAGAGGTACAAAATCTAGTTACAAGATAAACAGAACTATTCAAGAAACTTATGAATCTCTAGTTCCCACAGTCGACAGTGAAAGTCATCAAATGCCTGCTAACAGTTGGCTTTTAATATGTGTTGAGTCGTAATATGAGCATTGATGGCAGTAAAATCCTTTTTTTTTTTTTTTTTTTTTGTGCCACTGTCAAAGGGAATATGAATGA
This sequence comes from Metallyticus violacea, assembly GCA_030762175.1. Lineage (NCBI taxonomy): Eukaryota > Metazoa > Arthropoda > Insecta > Mantodea > Metallyticidae > Metallyticus > Metallyticus violacea. Next base: position 91,098,725 of record CM060830.1, on the reverse strand, counting down.
CATGATGGATGTGCGTGTTGCATTATGCAATGAAAACTACTTTGAAAACTGGCAAGATAAATTCCTCAAACACTTCAAATGTGGAAAGACAGGTTTTCAAGATGTTAGACAATATCTGCCAAAGACAAATGGACAGTGAGACCCGAAAAGGGTCAGTCATTTACTTACACGTCATTCAAGTGATATGGAACAGCCAACGTTGTGATGCAAGTAACACCTAGGTCCTTTGTCTAATCTTACCGTGAACACTTTGAATTTTATCCATGAACCTCTGGAAGATGCAGTAACTTTTATAGTAATTTATTTAGAAACGAACACGTTCTATTTTCGAATTTACATAAAAATTAAACAATTAAAAATTTTGCTTTATCTCTACGAAACTCTACTTTCTTTAAATTATATCGGTAAAAAAATAGTTTTCGAAAATCGAGGCAATTGGGCCACTAGAAATGGGGATATACCTGGAAAACCATTGGGGGTTAAAGCGAAATTTAGAGATCTAGCGGCTGCAATTTTAATTTCTTTTAAATAAAACTTGGTATATATCATTGAAATAAAAGTGGTAAAATGGTTTCCGAAAATCAGTGAAATCGGACTATTAGGAGGGGGGTTTGCCTGCACTCCAAAATTTAAAATTTGCTCTAGTGGCATTAATATGTTTTTTCGCAACGAAACTCTGAATATGCCATAAAATAAAAAAACAGTTCCTGAAAAAATCAGGGAAATCGGGCCATTACGAGTGTTACCTGAAACCCAACATTTTAAAATCGCTCTAGCAACACCAATATTTTTTTTTCACCGTAAAACTCGGCGTATACCAAATAAACCAAATAAGAAACATGGTTTTGGAAATTATCAGATTATTGGGAGTGGCGGTTGAACCAAAATTTAAAAATCGTTATAACGGCCGCAATCTATTTTTTTTAAAAGGAAACTCTATATGTACCAATGAAATAAATTATACAAAATAGTTTCTGAAAATCAGAAAATTTGGTCTATTAAGAGGAGGGGCACCTAAAATTTAAAAATCCCTCTAGTAGCCTTAATATACTTTTTTCCCACAACAAAACTCGGCATATACTATTTAAATCAAACAAGAAAAATAGTTTCTGCAAATCAGTGCAATAAGATTATTAGGAGTAGGGGTTTATCTGAAATCCAAAATTTAAAATTTATTCTTGGGGCATTATTTGCTTTTTCGCCACAAAACTCCGCATATACTATGTATATAACGCAAGAAAAATAGTTTCTGGAAATCAGGGGTATGGAACCATTAGGAGTGGGGTATGCCTGAAACCGAAAATTTAAAAATCGCTCAAGCGACACCAATTTGTTTCTTCACAACAAAATTTGGTATATGCCATTTAAATAAATAAGAAAAACAGTTTCTGAAAATTGTAAAAGTACACTTAAAAACCAAAATTTAAAAAGCGCTCTTGTGCTTAATTTTCTCTATATTGTTTTAAGATAAAATGAGAAATTAATTCAGCATAATAACTTTATATATAAAGTTACATATGTTTTATATTTAACAAAATATTGTCGAGAAAATGACAAATGTGAAATATTAATCTAATGTGTGTTTAAGAATTATATTTGTATGTAAGGGCGCTCTGTAATAACCTTCAGAAAACGTTTTCGTAACATGTTTACTATAATAAATTTAAATTAGATCTCAAAGCCAAAGAAAATCTATGAAACTTTCAATTGAAGAACACTGGTTGTTCGTCATACAGCGATCGATAATTCTTGAATACTTAAGTGTTTTATTCTTTTTCTGCTTCCTTAGTTATCGTTATTTTAGTTATATTATTCAACGTGTTACTTTATTTTTCAGTTATGCGTATATACGCATATATAACGGACTCTTATTGGCAAGCTAAACCGTTATCCTAGCCAAAGGCAATAAAATAAAACAAGCTCTATATTGTTGTACGTATTCATGATATTGCAAAATGCGGTATCTTAAGATTTTCACTGAAAAGTACATTATCTGTATATATACCACTATTAATGTTTATAAAGCTGTGATGGAAGTCTGTTTTGGATACTATTCTCCGTGTGCAAACATATGTATACTTGTTCGCATATACTTGCTCCCAAGAGAGAAAACATGACCTTACCTTTAATGCTGATTTTCCTTTGGAAAACTGAGAAGTTTTACTCCTTTATACATGGCACCAATGCAGTAGGTACTCGAAGATGCCACTCTTTCTCCCTTCGGCAATTTAAATACCTTTCTGCACCTAATAGGCACTCTTGCTAAGAATTCTTAATCTTATTTATGCTTAGAAAATATACTGCCTCAACATCTTCCAATATCAAAATGGTGATAACAAAAGTGGCTCTTGTGGGTTGTTATGGGAAATTAACAAAGGCGCACTTTCGCGCTTCTTTTGTCGTAACGGATTTTTTTGGGAAACGAACATAGGGACTAGGACAATGAGGTATATAAACATCACAGGCCATCTCCAAGTTTGGGTGGAAGCGATAAACACTATTGGCTGTCATAGTTTCCAGCAAATACACCTGTTAATGTTAAAGCACATGGGTTTATGATCAAGTAACATATTTTTAGTTGTTGTACATCATGCCCAGTGCATGTTCGGCATACAACTATGTAATTGGAGTAATAAGATAACTGATATATATTTTACATAAATAGGTTTTTCATGTTTGTTTTCTTTTAAATATATGGGTCTGCAGGCGTAGACTTTTTTTTTGCTTTATTAAGAGCAAAGTCAATTCTTGACAGTTACTAGAATATATATGTATATAAAACACTGTATATATTTATTTTACATATCCCTTAAAGGACAATGGGTTGACAAACTGATGAATAAACAATGTGAGACGCGATATATACTCGGCTCATTTTGAACATAAAGTTGCATATAAATTATTTTTCAAAAGCTGTGGTTCTAGACTATCTGAATTTTTTAAGGCGAAAAAGTTCTTCCATAGCGCGGCATCACTTCTAATTCAAAATTAATTTTTATGGCAATCGCGGCTTGGTTATAGCCGAAGCACTTTCAAAATTGAGGCCTTTCTTTTGAAGCCTTAAATTATAGCATTATCTCGATGAATATTGCTGCAGCCGTTACGCAGATTTTAATTTTATGGACATTTTCCAAAGGCTGAGATCCCTGCGTAACCGGTTTAGATTGTTTATTTTTGGAGCCTATAATTTTAAAATTGCTGGTCTATAAAATGACTAGATTTTGGGATGAACTTTCTGGATTGTTTTAGTCATTCTTGCATAGAGCAGCACCCGTTTTACTTTCAGTGCATTTTAAGGGCATTCGAGGCATGTTTAGGCATGGGACACTTCTGAAATTCAAAGTTCCCTCTTGAGAGCCTTTAAATGCCCACAATTTGGGCATAGTTTGCTATATAGTTTTACATTTTCTTCATATTATCCAAAAGCTGGAACCCCAAACTATGTTAATGCCACAGCGATATTTTCTGTTTTAGTTTAATATTATTTTATCAAGACTGTAATTTTCAAATATGTCATTTTTTGCCGAAAAATCCTCACATCCCCTTTTGAATTATGTTGGTTTTTCTTGCGCGTGCACCCACATTGGTACTATTCCTTAATTAAATTTTAGGGCAAACGATGCATATTTGTAAGCATCGAACATTTTCAACATTATAGCTGTCTGTCAAGAGCTTGAAAATCACGAAATTTTGGACACAGTTCGATGAATATCTGCGCAACCGTTTGGCAATTTGTATTTTAGGTAGTAAATTAAAAAATGTTAAAATTCTCTGGATAAATTGGAGTAGCGAAATTATGATATGGAATAATAAGCGCATGGGTTTTTATATTTAGGGCGTTGGCAAGGATATTAGCCTACGACGGGACGAGGTAAATTGGAAGGAGATAGGTTGCGGCGAAATATACATTTATGATTGGGGGTATTCTAAAAGTAAGGGAGTTTACGAATTCAGAAAAAATTGCAAGAAAATAAAGTATCGTGACATTCTTTCAAAATAAGTCTGATGCTTTCCATTCCTGGCACGAAAGTAACAAGGTTTTATCCTTTTTCTACCTATCTGCTTATTATTTCAGTTACATGGCATTATATATGCATATATAATAAATTACACTGCAAAAAATATGCCCGGCATGGGATGAAATAAGAAAATTAAAAAGGGCGAAGAATTTCTCTTGTTAAGAGTCACGAACCCAGTATTTTCGTTCTAACTTTGGCATGAAATACTGCACAAATTTCAATTCATCCCGTAGCAGTAAGTTAATAAGCGCACAAAATTCACCATGCTAAATTCTCGTTAAAAATCATGAACCAATAGTTTTCAATTCGTTTAGCTGTTGTTTGTTTCTTATTTCTAAGCCTCTTCACATTAATGAGCTCTTCAGTTATTAAGCATTTTTTGTGACACGAGAACGCTTCATTTCCGTATCAGCTTGCAGAAACTTTTAGTGTGATCTGCGTATTTTAAAACTTGCCTCGTAAACTCAGAATCCTGGGTTCAATCCCGGCCAGAGATAATGCATTTTTTTCCGGTGTAAAATACTAAGTATGGTTTCCTTCCGAAAGGAAATAAGGCTGTGGGCCCGGCACGTAAAAAACCCCAAGCCTGAGAGAAGAGGCCTCTTAGCAAAATATATCCGCCGTTTCACGTCCTGAATTGAATGGGGCGCTGATGACCTGAGATTTTAGAGCGTCCATAAATAAACAAATAATTAACTAAGTATTTTAAAATATGAGATAAGGAGCTTGGAGAAAGCAGGAATGAAAATGAAATAGCTTGAATTACAGCTAAGTTATTTTATTTTGCTATTACATAATTTTCACATTTTTTTTCCATTATGAAGTTACATTTATGCTTTTATGTAGAACAAAACAGTAAAACTATAATTATTATAAACATTCTCAAAACAAAACAGGAACTTCTGAACCAATGCTGGAGAGGGTTATACAAAAACAGTTGGATTGTTGAGTTTTGTACAAAGTTCAGGGAAAGTATGATATGCTTTGAAGTTTGCATTAAGTTTGATGCCTATCATTTGTTGTGTATTTTAACTCTTTTTTTATTTTCTTTGTTTATTTTCTCAATAAAAGTTACTATGAGCAACACTCCAACTGTTTTATATATATATATATATATATATATATATATATATATATATATAATATATAAATGCTTTTAAATAAATGTATTTCTATCTTTTTGATAAAATTTACGAGGGAGTGTCTTAATTTTTAATCATCACCGAATGTTCTATATAGAATATATGGGCTATCAATTCCTGTGATTGCCGTACAATCACATTTTCCCGCGCAAATGGATAGAGGAAGCCCTTAAAGGAACAAGCAAAATTGCTGCATCAGCTGAGAAAGTGGAACTTGGCTGTGAAACACTCTTGCAATTGCAATGAAAGTCTGTTAAGGAAATGCAAGAAAATATTACCGCTGTGTTGCAGGAAGGTGTACCATCATAAGACACACTTTTCAGGTGGAAAAGGTGCTTTCGAAGTGGAAGACTATCTCTCACTGAGGAACCAGAATTGGTGAGGTGCAAGCTTTGATCCCAACCGATGGATGCTCTTGCGAGGTCCGACTTCAGTCATGGGCCGGTTTTCAACAATGTACACCAGTTACATATGACAAAGACCGGTGTGACAATGGTTTCCTTGATTGTTGACATCAGTTCAGAAACAGCAGTAACGCATGGATATGGCAAACGGACCTTTGCATTTGTGTCAGGCTGAATTACCTACGCCTGACCACGACGATTTAGACCCGAGTTTATCATTATGACCCTGAAACAAAGGAAATGAGCAAGAAGTGGAACCACGCGGAATCACCGTCTCGTGACTGAAGTCTAGTGTCATTTGACCCAATACGCGTAACCATTACTGACAGTAGGAAGGTGTGCAAATCCTCGGGACAATGCACAGACCCTTGCTGTAGTTTGGGATGTGAATCTTCACGGTTATAGAAGAATTTCATGGTAAACGTTTTCAAGATGGTGACTTTGGGGGGGGGGGGGAAGGCTTTGCTTTGGAGGACTTCATTAACACAATGAAACGAGACGAGATTCAAAATATCGTTGGAAAATATGTGTTGCTTTGCAAGAGGACTAACATCCACACAATTTTTGTCCCTGTTTTTGTTTCTTCTGCGTGATAATTAAAAATGTATGACATTCCCCTCAAACACTTAGATATAGCCAAGACTCTCAGATTCTTAACATAAAGTTGTGTGAACAAAATAGTTTGATATTTTAATGTTTACATTATTACTATCACAAGGATGACTAAAAGCTGTATTTATTATGGTGCAAATGCACCTGCTCGATTGCCACAAACTTTATCTAGCTTACACTTTCTAAGGATTAAAAAACTTAACAATCTCCCATGGAAATTAAGCTGTCCAGAAATTGAATTCTAGCCCTTACACTCAATACCAAAAATGTCATGCTATTTGGTTGTACTTAGTTAGGTATATCCATTTATTTTGAAATTTTAATTTATAAATTACTACACAAGAATGTTTTTAACATATATTTCCCTTTGAATTTACTGCAACAGAATTCAACTAAGGGTTAAACAACAAGAGGGAGAGGAAAATTGAGGGGAACTGCTGCAGTAAATTTCAATAATCTCTGAAACAGCCTAAATCACAAAGGTAGTATTTGCCCCAAAATTATGAATCACTTTACCCGTTTCTTTATATATTCAATATTGTGCAGCATGTCAAAATTCATTCTAAATTTCATGATTTGAACTACAGCAAATACCTTATATACAAAAACGTTTATAATGCATTGTATGGGGCCACAGAAACTTTTATCATTAGCTTGCATGCACATACACATAAAAAAAATGCCAACATAACCTATGATCAATATAACGGAGAGAAATACAGGTTAGTTATGATTTCTGCCACCAGATGATATTGTAATCAAAACATAAGCGTCCTTGATATATTTTCCAAATGTCTGTATGGTGATTTGGCCACTAAAATAACAATTTGAATACTTAAAGATGCCACAGGCTAATAAAATGCCACTAAGTCCACTAATGCAACTCGTTAACTTAAGCCTAGCCTAAGGTTAAGATTTCGAGAAGACCCTATAGAGCTTAATAATATTTTATTTTGTTTATGTTGTTTATTGAATTTATTTTTAATTATTTGTTTCTTATTTGTAAGAATAATTGATTGTTCAATACTTTTTTCATTCGTGCCATTCGGTTAGGGATTTAAGATAAAACTAACTGCAAATTTACTAGAGAAATACTGCTCAATTAAAAAAAAAAAAAAAAAAAAATCGGTAACTTAGCAACTATATGGTCCTTTGCTAGGTCATTCACATTATTTTAATTTTCCCTGTAAGCTCTATTTTCTGTATGGTTCTTCTTTTCCATTAAATTACTATAGCTTTTAATACTATTTTTCTACTATTCTTATGTATAGAAATTGTTCTTTCACACTAGCAGTGTGTAGAACATAAGTTGTAAATGACAAATAAGGCTTGAAAAATTCGGGCCATTGCTAGGATTCAAACAAACTCTCAGTAGAGAAACCTTATGGAGGTATCTAGAATATGATGAGATTCACAGTTCCACACTTGCACGACAAGGTACTCAGATGATACAGTGTCAGCCTGAAAGGCTGAAGATCTGTAGTTTGAATTTTGGCCATGTCCCAAAGTTTTCAAGTTCGATTCTTCATTTCCTACCATTCCTAGACACACACATCTTCACTTCACCAGTATGTTAGCAATATTATCTACTTTGCCACTCCATGATATGAAATGTGCCCCATACAACACATAATTTTGCTGTAATTCACAAGGAAAATAACAAACATTTTTTTGAGTCACATTTTCACTTTAGAATGTTTAACAATGTTAGCACTTCCACTATACCGAACATACGTTCACTATTTCACTATGTACTGCAATTAATTTTAAATTTCTGTTAATATTCACAGCATTTTATAAAATTACAACATTAGGAAGAATAGTTTTAATATATAACAAAGAGCTTTATATATTTATCCTGTCTTGTTATAATATGGCACTGCCATTAGAGCCACTGGCTGAAATTCCATGATGTTGGACGGAGAACAAATTCTGCTTCTCCTTATATCTCCAAGGTTAGGGAGCCCTTTCCAGTAATTTGAGCATTTAAATATTCACAAATATGCCCATATAATAGGTTTCGCTGTCACAAAAATTCTTTAACAAGCTTTGTAACAAGGATCATCACAACAGGAATTCCAAGGAAAATACTAATATTTCTGTGTTACAAATACATTATTTTTTGACACTGCACATGCATTACATTTATTTTCAGTCCACCCCAATACATCTGATGTAAATGCAAGCACAAAATTTTTTATATTTTTAAAAAAATGGGAAATAAATGCTTAATCATCTGCAGAATTATTAACCCTTTTATCATTTACACTATTTGTATAATTTCTACACCTTAAACCAAAAAGGATCTGTGATTCAGGTCATCAGGCAATCACTACTAGCTCAGTTATTCTTGGCTATTTCTGATCTACTTTTACAAAGTTTTTTTCCCTCTGAACTTTCAGAGGTAAACATACTAATTAGTATGAATAATCACTATATACTCTCTACATCATACTACAATAGATAACCCCTTTCACAGATCCCTCACAAGTATTTCTCTAATACCAACTGTTGCTTCAAAACTTGGAAAACTTTATGGGTCTCCATCACATGTTGGTCACTAAATTATCTACAACCATTTTTAAGAGCTTGCAGTCAGTATTAATTTGCATACAACCACAGCAAGCACATCAAAGTACTAAAGCAGGTTTACAAGCTGCCTTTCTTTCAACAATTTCAAGGATAAGTACCCTATTACAACAATGGCATGTTATCAAAGGTATCATTGTAAGCAATGATTTATAACACTGAACTCTGATACCAATGCAACACTCCCAATTAAAAGTAGAGTTATAGACTTGTGATGTCAATATCTTCATTTCATGTATGCACACAGAGGCATTGTATAGGGAAGTTGTTTAAGTTACCAACCACCTGAGCTCTTCTCCCAGTACTGCTGGCTGGTAACTCAAACAGCCTTGTAGAAAATTAGCAGTTTCTTTACAAATCCAATAGTCATTCTTAAGAGGTAATGTGCTTCAGTTCTATTAAATTGCTTGTAGGCAAAATGTTCTCAGAGATGGTATGCCACTGTGTTCCACATGTAGTACATGCAAATTGGCTTTAAGCCTTGTAGCAATTACTCCAGACAGTCCATTAAAATCCATTTCAATCAATTTCTAATAAAAAATTGAGAAGAAAATGCATATGATAAATACCTGGGATAGACTACAATGGGAAATATCTCTGCTAACAGTGATTCACAAACCAGCATGTTCAACATTAACGTTAAAACTTAGGAGAACTGGAAATATGCAATACATCTAATGAAGCATTTCATTAAGACTACGTTGCTGGTCCTGTTCAAGTGTATTATATTCTGGCATTTTTTACACCATAAACTGGCCTCTCATTGAACTGTGCCCTTGAACCAGCAAGGATAATACAGCATTCTGCATGACCAAGTGTTGGTTTTAACCAATATGTCCATGTTATACAGCATGTGGATGCTCCTGTCTTCCAGGACAATTATCACGTGTCCTCCATATTTGATTAAAAAAAACTGTTGGATTATTAGAAACAACAGGTAAAACATTGGATTAGGTTTGCTATTAGGATTCCTTAATGGCGAGTGGCTCCAAATGATGTTGCATACGTTCACATTCTTGTTCAGTCCCTAACATAAATGATTCAAGTCATTATGTGGACCCAAGGTAATTTCACCGCCCTTATGGATTTTAGTATCATGCATTAATTTAGTATCTTTATAAAAAGAAACGAACTGCAAACAAATACATGATATACTGAAGACATTGCATGATAATACTGTATTTTAAGATGGGTACTGACATTCTTAAATATTATATATGCTTAGAAGGTCACAGCTACAATTCTTTGGGACTTGCAAGAAATCTTAATGGTAGATTTTCTTCAAAAGGGTTGCATAATAACTTGAAAATCTACGTTTTCCTGATCCAAATATAAGGGACATCATTTAGGAAAAAATTTGCATTACAACAATGCATAAACTTACACTATGTTAATTCATTATCTGCCATATTCACCCAATTTGCCTCCATTTTATTATGATTATTCTTACAGTTAAAGGGTACTAATGGCATATGGGAATTAAAACACAAAAGACAATTCTCCTGGCCTGTTTTAACATACCTGGGCTTTAAGTCTATGCTGTAAGAAATGGCAGAAAGTGCTTAATTTGTTGCTATTTCTTAATTATTTGAACCAAATAGTACATAAATGACAAATAAAATAATGGCCTCTTCCCATTACTCTGTGCATGTGCATGTGCATGTGCATGTACACAAAATGAAAATATTTGTCACCAATATTTCAGGATTCCTGGTTAAGACTTTTTTGCATGGCCAAATGTTATGATAATGTGTCTATTATTAACTGCTTTTATTACGAGTACATAATATTTAGCTTGCCAATGTTTATCACTGTTGGAATAGCTGATATGGAATGAATACTGTTCCCTGAAAGTTGAGAGAAACACATGCAATTATTAGCAATTTATTTGTACTAGACACTAACAAATTAAAAACATGGTACCACACTCATGAAATAATAACACTGTTATATGCAATTCTCTGTAATGGAAGAGAATCAAGGTAAAGCTGTTTATGGAGCAGTAAGAAAATACTGATTTGGTGTCACAGTTTCCGCATTTATAAACATGAACTGTAAGGCAAATTGACTTAAAGTTACTGAAATACAATTTATTTTGTTATATTTTTATTACTTAAATATGATTTGTAGAATATTAAATTCAATTTTTCACTTTTACAGAGAGACACATTTAAAAGAATTGTTTCTTACGTCCACTGACCAGTGGAGCAACCCACCAGTCATTCTCCTTCACCAAGTTACAGTCTTAATTGCATTACAAATTATATGCAGTCTTGAGAGAGAGCTGTACAGCAATGTGTTGTATTGTGCAATCTTAGACATTTACTGCTCATTGTTTTCAAGTTTTACATGGGAGAGTCATGCAAATTATATTCATATATAATACATTTAATAGACAAACACAATATATATTTCCAACACATAAATTTTAGTTGCTATAGACTATTACAACAAAAGATATCAATCTGCAAAGTACAATGGGAATATTATGACTATTGAGAAATCATATGATTATTTCAGATGAATAGTCAATATGATACAAATCACTCGATAACAGAGTTTGCTTAGTTGATTAGAAGATCACAGGCAAAAAAATATGCAAATCAACAAGTCTATGTAAACACATTTCTTGCAGAATGCACATTTGCTGAAAGCAAGTTGGTCATAATTCTCTTGTTCACACTTTTCTGTTAATCCTCCCTCAAATCAGTAATCCAAGGGTGAAATGCACTAGGAAAGGTCTTTGGTGTAACCACATCAGAAAAAAGCAAATTTGATTAAGTTAGAAAATCTAACTACTGAGAACTAGAGAAACACAAAGGATTGAAGGAGCGAGAACTGGTCTCTATACCATGTTAATTTCATTGTCAGAAGATGCCACAAATGTGGAATAGATGAAAGAAGAAAATGTTAAAATGTTGGCAGGTTGTACAAAGTCTACACATTTTGCTGGAGTCAGCTTCTTAATGAATTCAACACCTTCAGGAAAAGTAGAGTTATATTGTTATCATCTCTATTAGTTGTGTAGGAGTCAACTAAAAGAACTTTACTTTGTGAGCACCTTGATGTTCAGTAAATTGACACTTAAAAGACATGTGATCTACTCTAGCATAAACACACAACTCTCTTCTGAACACTGCACTGATTACAGTAAGATCGGGGAAATCTACACTGCCCCACCTATACCTCCTTCTACTGTCAATACCATTGACACATAGCAGCTAAATCTTTGCAAGATTTATTATTTATGATCCTTAAAGACTAAAATGGTTTTGTTCTACTCTGCAAAACAACTGCTGTGACCCTTCCTTGTTTGACTTAAGAACAAGACATGCATGGACTGAACATTATTTAATGTTCCTAACACAGTAGGCCTTGAAAGGTACTCTCCACAGCAACCCAAGTTATTTATTATGTGTCAAATTAAGAGGAGCATCTGATTTTTCTAGTTTTAATAGCTTACAAGTAGATATCCATTCCAGCATTCGCCTAAGTGACCAAGGAAAACCACGAAGGAAAAAAAAAAAAAACTGAAGGTCAGGATAGATGGCCCAATGGGAATTGAACCCAAGACCTCCTGCATGCGAATTTCATGCATTACCACCTGAGCCACCCTGCTCAGTTGCTCATGATATTAATAGAGGGCAGCACATGGATAATTCCAATCGTGAGCCCGACACTATGGAAGATTCGGGAACTGAGTTATGAATGTTGGATAATACTTATGCACATGCTTTATTTATTCATTTATTTATACCTTAAGAGTAGGCCATGGGGCCTTCTCTTTCATTCTACCAGAAGTATCAACAACGAAACATAAATTACAAAATACGCACATAACCATATAAAATATGTGAATAACTGACAAAACAAAATAATATACATGTAAATATAACTTTTTTTCTAATAATTTTATTAAAGTAAAAGTGGGAGAAGAAGTGAGAGACTACTATTACAATTCCTAAAATCAAAGAGATGACAATTTAATCCACGCTTACACTGCATTATTGTCCGACAATCTCCGATTTCAGCAGGGAGTTCCAGATTCTGGGTCATCTGAACGAGGTTGAGTATAAACGTGTTCGGTGATGAGGGATAGATACTAAAAGCATATTCCAATAGGTACAGGTATACGAAGCGAGAGGTAACACAATGAGGAGTGGAGATATGGAGGTTTATGAACAGCTTAAGGAAAAGGAAATCCATTCTTTTAGAGGTAGCCTTGATAGTTAATTACACAAAGGCATCACTTGATCAAATATATGGGCTTTAAGGTGAAAGAAACACAGACATTATGAACGCATTGTAATCTGTTGATTTGCCCAGTGTTCAGATTAGAATATATCATAATAATCAAGTGAGACATAAAAAGCCCTTGAGGTTGATTTTAAGAGTGAGAAGTAGATAGTTTGCTATATGTTTTAATGTGTGAATGAAAGAAAAATATAATGCACTTATGGGTTGCCTGGCTATGCCATTCTAGATCAGAGTCTATAGGCACCTGCAAGGCATGTTATTTCTTCGGAGTTCTTTTGAACGTTGTTAGCTTGCCAGGACGGCGTAAGCGTTTGAAGTTTGTACGATTAAATGAGTTTGAGTAAAGTCGCATAGTGAGTATCCATGAGGTAGAATGATTTAACCGGAAATTTTCATAACACGCTGGACGAGAAGGAACGGTAATGCATCGATGTTGGCCGGTGGTCCCAGAAAGCACTTGCCCATAAATATGGTTTCGGACCTACACCAAGAACGTCGCATCATAGAGCGACTATGACGGAACATTCTGAGCATCATCGCATAAAAGGTGTCGGCTAGAATTATCCGTCATTTACGCGTTCCTCCAGACAAGACTTCCGCTCAAGTCTCAGCACCATGCGGCCCGTCTCCAATGATCTCGAGAAAGGAGCACTTGGAGGAATAATGGCTATCTGTTGTGTATATCAATGAGAGTAGATTCTGCCCCAATGCTAATGATCGTATGCAACGTCGACATCCTTTGCAGTGTTTATGGCAAATGCCTGGAATCATGGTGTTTAGGCGATCATTCATGTGCTATTCTAACAGAACAGCGGCCGTCCATAAACCGCAGTGCTCTCCAAAATGTTCGCCAAATCTCCTGGTAAGCACGATAGCCAGACCTGTTCCCAACTGAACACAGTCAGACTGGATTGGATTTCGTCTAGCCTGGTTTCTGACACAGACATTAACCGTTGCCCTGCTGAGGCACCCGGTACAAATGCTTTTGGAACTCCATTCTACAGCTTCTAAATCTGTCTGCAATATGATATGAGCAATAAATAAAATAAATGGAACACCTGCTCAGTAAAAGCTACTTAATATGCTTTTCTTACTGCTCCAAATTTCACTATAAGCTGACTAAAAGCCTTACACTTATAACCATTTTTTTGTGTTATTTTCTGAAATTTTTATAAAGCACAAAGCAAACACTAATTCTACAAAGCACAAATATGAAATATAGCAGAAGCAATGATTTTATAATCCTTCGCACCCCTCAGGTTAAAATGTGTTGCATTGCATGCTTAGGCCACATTTTTTATTTTCTTATATACAGAAATTAAAACACAAGCAAACAACAGTTTCTCTCTTGTGTAATTATTTAACTATGAAGAAAAGTAAAGAAGACTGCTTATTTCATCTGAAAGTTTAATGATAAATGTATTGTATTAATGTATTATCTCCTATCCAAGCATTAAAATTTGTTACTAAAAATTTGATTCTTATGCTACTGCTGCTGTTTTACAAAATACTAATTTTGGTGTTTAACAATTATTTCATTTTTTACCTAAAGTAAATGGAATGCAAACAAGTAAATAAACAAATATGCACACATTTTCTGCAGCATGAGGAGAGCGAAGAATTTTCTGTACACGTACTATATATTATATTACAATAAAGATTTCTTTTTGTTGTCCATCTAGATATCATACAATCAGGCAGTCACAGGCTGGTCGCATATAGAATTTTTCTTCCCACTGCTCAGAAACTTAGAACAAAAAATAAAATGTAAACTTAAGTACGACATAAAAAGATGCGAACTTCATAAAAATCGCCTTAAAGTTCGAGCAAAAAAAAAAAAAAGCATTTTTATTTATCAATCAGGTCCCCATAGTCTTATCTTTTGCAGCTATATATACAAATGTGAACATCAGGAGAAGGACTAGGAACTTTTAATTTCAAGTTGTTGCCAGCAATCAGACTTTGAAAGTCCCTAGTTGTTTCTTCTGATTATGATGTAAAGCTGTTTACTTTATTTTTTTGTCCTTTTTAATTGCATTTCAATAATGGTACCGTGAACTTATGTTGCATTTTATGTAATACTAAATATTCTTACAATGAACAATGGAACTAAGTACAGCCTATCTAATCACAGAGTTCTTCTTTCTAAAGTTTTATTTTGTTGTCGACAGATGTGTCACTACTATATCCCTTAAAATTATCTTCTAAAGGTAGTAGAAGTAAATTTGATACTTTTCATACACAGATATTCACCTTTCAAACACTTAAATGAGAAAAATTCTACATCACCATTAATGAATAATTATGGAGGCGTAATGTATATTAGTTTTTTTAATATTATAATATAGGGTGCAATCTATCTAAACATGTGGTAGTTCTTTCAAAAATACTGTTTTGTGTTGACAGATGTGTCATTACTATATTTTGTATTCTTGGATGAATTCCTTAAAACTATCTTCAAAATGTAATGGAAGTAAATCTGATATTTTTCAACACTTAAAGGAGAAATATTCTACATCACCATTAAGGAATAATTATGGAGAACTAATGTACAATTACATTGTAAAATAACAAGTCTAAAGTTAAGCTTTTGCATGGTCTTTCCCAGCTCTTATAACCTCTACTCTCCAGGGAATTATGTATGAAAGTAAATTCTTCAGACCACCTCTACCTCCACCAGGATTGAATCTTCTCTTACCATCTGAACTGCAATATCCTCAATTATTACCACAGTTTTATAATTGCAGCAGTAAATGATTCTTGCACTAGTTATTTTATGAAGTTTAAACATGCACAGTTGCCAGTTTTCTGACCAGTATTAAAAAGCTGCTTCAATTGCAAGCATGAACATTCTACTTAGGTAAAATTAATAAAACTAACAATCATATAAGACAAGCAATACTATTATACAAATGTATTAAGTTATCCAGCATTTATAATGAAAAAATCTGGAAAATAACTAGTTTTTCAAATACATGAAGAAATTCAATATACCTCTAGATGCAATAAAGATGAAACGATGAAACACTGCAGATAAAATTAATAAAAAAACTGAGTATCTGGTTCAGCACTGTATTCTTACATGAATATAGTCATAATGAATTAATGATCTCATTACTATAGACACATTAGTGCACTAATTATTTAAAGAAAAGTATTTATGAAAACACTGAATCGTTTTAATAGCAACAATGTATTCACGGACCACAATTGTAATGCAGTGTGCTAGGTAAACATTTCTTAAAGTTTACAGTTTTCTATTTTTTCAGAATGTGGTATAGATCACAGATCAGCCAGTAATGATGACACGTCATTAAATTGTTTTGTAATTACTTTGCTACAGAAAACATGAATGAAATCAGAGTCAAAGATCCCCTTTATAGTTTATTATAAATTTGAGTGTTTAATCTATACTATAGACCAGATACTGTCATATTTTGATTAAGGTTTTTGTATACTTATATAGAGGAGAAATAATATTTGTAACATATCCTACAGCCAATGTCTGCATAAAAGAAGCAAAAATATTCACATATTTGGGTAGACACTACGTACTGCTTTTGGCCTGCAACTCTCTTCATACATAAAATCTAGCATATTAATTACATTTCTTCAGTTCATTCTGTAAAATTGTTTAATTCAGTGAAACTGATCATAGATGGAAAAAATAATTTATTTCCATAATTTTTGACTCTGCACTTCCCGATTCCCAGGAACACCTCAATTTTATGAGCATTAAATGTAAATATCCTGAAATTGTCATTTAAGCATGGTAATAGAAGGAATATATTCCCTTAATTACTTTTCACCAATAGTTATCATCAAGGCAGTTAAACCCATTACAGAAAACTTGGCAATGAAGACACACAGCCCAACAAGAGTATAAGTAGATTGATTATTTTGACCAAGAAAGTAACGCCATTTTTTGAAGCAATGTGTATGTCCAACCTTTATCTGGCAACACCATTTAGCTCCATGCTAAGCATGATGGGAAATATGTTGCCATGTTGTGTAGGTAGTGAGAATGTCATGTTAGCAGCACAGAGTAGACGGTGAACATTAAATTCTGTTTTAAACTCAGGAAAAATGCAGCTGAGACTGTGGAAATGATTAGACAAATGTATGCAAATAATTGTTTAACTCAAGCATAGCTGTTACAAATTTTTAGGAATATATGTACACTATAATTTATCCTGAAATCCACATGTAAATTTTATATGTACAACCAGTAGTTTTTGTGTATATACTTTATGGATCTAGTATTATATTTGAACCAAGTTCTAAAAACTGTATAATATGGAACTGTGTATCCAATTTTATTTTATACTGCCTATTGTGCCTCAGTAGTAAAAACAGGTGTTAAACACTATTTAAAAAAAAATTATCTTATGCTCTTGAATTATTGGGAAATCTTTAGTATAAATAACAATAATAGAATATTGTTACTACAAAAGAGGTGCTTAAGGTATATATATGGGTTAAAACAAAGGACTCTTGTAGGGGTATTTTTACAATTAACAGGCTATATATAGTTGTTGGATTTTATGTATGTCTGTGTGTGTGTGTGTGTGTGTGTGTGTGTGTGTGTGTGTGTGTGCGTGCGTGCAGAGTGCTTCAGAAATATTTTTACAAACTTTAGTAGCAGGTTTCTCACATCACCAAACAAGAAAAAAAAAAGTCCATATAAACATATGGAAAGCCTTAGTTTATGAGTTATTGAGTGAAATTATTATTGAGTTATTAATGAAAGTTTACTTCAATGCATTTGAAGGTATAATCTAAGAAATAAAATTCATTTTCTTAGGTAATCGAATGATGCTATCGATACAAGTCTGCTGATGCTCTCATTGTATCCTAGGATGGGCATGTGTTGCCAAGGAGATTTATTTACATTTGTCATTTAGGTACATTTGTGGTTAATCTGTTTCTAATCTTCCACCTGAGTTGCATGTTGTGTTTGTTCAACCATTCCATGCCCTTGCAAATAAGAAGAACCATGTGATTTATGCATGATGGGGCTCCAGCACTTTATAGCTGCATTGTTTGAGATGCACTGGCTGATATCTCCATGACAGATGGATAGGGGAGAACTAGTTCTATGGCAGATTCACTCAATCTCAATCCTTTGGATTTTTATCTGGAGTCACCATAAACAATTGGTTTATGCAGCAGAGATTCCTAATGCAGAGATACTTTATCAACGTTTCGTGGAAGCCTGGGAAACCGTTCGACACCATATGGGGATATCTGAAAGGGTGCAATAGTTCATGATCCGATGAGGCCTGCATTTGTGGAAGCAAGAGGTTTGAACATTTATTATAAATTAATCAGTTGACATTGTGTTTACTGGGTTTTGTTTCTTGTTTAATAAAATTTCATTAATAACTCAAAAACTAAGGATTTCCGGACATATATTTATATGGAATTTTTTCTTGTTTTGGTAACTTTCATTAATAACTCAAAAACTAAGAATTTTCACACATATGTTTATATGGCTTTCCCCCCCCCCCTCCCCATATGAGAAACCAGCCCCGAAAGTTTGGTATTTCTGAAACACTCTGTATATATTGAGTTATGCTAATTGGAATTTCAAAAGATAAAAAAGCTTAACCAATGATCATCTCTATGCTTATAATACAAGTGGAAAATATAATTACCACAGAATAATGCTAAACTTGAAATCAACAGACAAAGATTCTAAAATTAAAGGATTAATATTATATAACAATTTACGCTTATATATAAAAAAATAAATTGTAAAGGTACTAGTTTTAAGCTTAATCTGAAGAAGTTAATTGTTTTTATAAGCTGAATGAATTTTAAGTTTAATGTAAGTATAAAATGACAAGTCAGAAACCTGTACTAAGTCTATTGACAGTAAATAAATATTATTATCTTGAAATGCTAATTGGGACTTTTACAGTGAAGCTAATCATATAATTAAAATCATTGTATGATTAAGTCAGACTACACACTCTTATTGACTCCACTTATTTAAATTTAATGTTTCACAGACTTTTGTCCGAATCATCAGCTAACTTTACTCAATTGACTAGTTGATGATGCGAACAACAGTATGTGAAATATATACTAAATTTAAACAAATGGAGCCAAAAGTGTGTAGTTTAACTCAATTATATAATGAATTTAATTAATTAATTAATTAATAATAATAATGATAATTATTATTATTATTATTATTATATGCATGATTAAAAAATGATATGAAAACAGTTATAGATGAAGTCTGGTCGAGGTGTCTAATTTTCTGTTCATGGCACATGTGAAAGAATGAATAAAAGAAGATCGTAGCATTAGTCTGAGAATGATGCCACATAGTTTAGTGTTAACAGCCAAGTGATCTGCCAACCTTTGGTCAAAGACTTAGGCAATAAAAAGGTCATTTCCTAGTTTATGCTGCATTAAATGCAAATATCAAAAACACGAAAGTGCTCAATACTCAAAAGAAATCCTTTAAATAGCTTGTACAGATAAACCTTTCTTGAATTCTATTGTTGCAGAGGTTGAAATCAGTTTTTTTCCTCTATGCTTTTAAAACTAAATGCAATATGTATAATGAAGTTCACTAGAACTATCAATTCAAAAGTCTGCAGTGAAGACAACACTGGTTTGTTTCTGAAGAAGTTGGGCATCAAAGTGGAATCCAACACAATAACTGCACTAAAGCAATCAACAAAAATGGCTTGCCAAAGCAGAACATTTTTGCTCTTTAGGTGATCCAGAAGCCAGAATCAGTAAAAGGAATTTGAAGAAAATCAGAGAAGATTACAAATCACAGAAACAGATGAATATGGTTTTGGGAGGTTTTATATAGTTAAAAGCACACAATTTGTCTTTTACATTATTTGTGACCTTAAGTATATTTATTTCATGAACTATTTTAATTATTTTAAGATATTTACCCCAAATTTGTTGTATTTATAATCAATAAATTTCATATAGTGAATTAAGTATTTTTATGCAATAAGATGATTTAGTTTAATAAAACTAGAGTAGAGGTTTAAAATTTTTTTTTTCCCTTGACACATGAATTCATTATCATTTGTATAAAAATAAAATTTTAAAACTTTTGAAAAATTAAACCATGATAAATATGCTAGAAAAAAATAAACTTATAATGAGCAAAATTTTGCGTAAAAGTGCATCTAAATAAAGAAATTTAACTGCATTTCTATTTGAGGTATATAGTGTCCATTACCTTCAGTTTTCCACTGGAAATGTGTGATGATACAGTTGTAAGACCAGAGATGAAGTGAAATGTAAAATATTTTTCATAATAAAATGATAACAAATACGGCATAAATGTTCAATGATGGAGAGGATCTGTTCTCGAGAATGAAAGCATATATACCAAATGGGAAGAGCATCTACTTGGCAGTACTATGAATTGTTAGCAATTTGTAGTGTTTCTAAGGTCAATGTCATATCAACATGGGATTATGTTTAAACAACAATGATTAGGTATGTATTAACTGACTGAAATAAATGTCTATTAAATGAATCAATTTCTGCCAATTAACTTCTTGAAAATGTCAGATGAATAATTATGAATCTTTTTGTGCATATCTGATCAGAGAAGGCGAGTATACTCATCTGCCAAATTTGGATGCTAATAGAGATATGGATTAAAGTTACCCAAAAATAATGGGCTCTATTTTGAAGACAATTTTGCTCAATAAAATTAATGAAAAAATATTGTGAGATACCCTAGTAAGTACCAATTAAAATTTATCAATTTTTCAATTGTTTTACTTTACTATCTGAGCTTTAATTGCCAACAATAAAACATTTTTATTCTGAAATTCTGAGCATATTTGCTTTGCCCATACCTATCTATCAATTATGGTAATGGTATGAATATTTGCAGCGGTTTAATGACTGTTTTTAGCTAAACTATAAATATCATTCTTCCACATGAATGACACAATTAGCACCTACAGCAAATAACTTTTACTAGTGACAATTAAATTAAAACCACAGTCAAAAATATTAGATGGCACTACACTACAATCATCCGCTTAAAGAACAGATCATTTAAATGAAAACAGCAGCACTAGTTCTTATTAACTTAATTAACATATAATATCTGAATATGAAACATTACAAGCAACACCAATGTGATATTCATTAATTTGCTGCTCAGCATTCTGTTACAAAACTCAGGGGTAGGAGGACAGAAAGATTTGGCATTTCAGGTCAACTTATGTAAATTTCAGTGCATTGCAGATTGTGAAAACTTAAATGTCTCTCGTCCAACTTACACATCAGCTGAACAGATCAGAAGCTAAGAAATGACATTTAGTACAGGAAAATAGTTTTCTAATATTAAAAATCTAGCAATGATTCAATGTGTGTCCCTTCTGTTTACTTGTCAACTTAAAACCACAAAAGTGTAACACTAAATAAAAGCTGGCTTCAATATTTCAACAGTGACTATAATTCAATGCTAACAGCTTGGAAGGATATACACAGTACAACTTAAGTTTAAAATTTATCAGTACTTTCACAAACCATGCACGATATCATATTGTAAACTGTTGATCTGTGACCCAACCTTTGAAGAATTAATATTTTCAATTAACGACAATAATGAAAAATATAGAGTTCTCTGTATATATTTTACATCATTCAGTAAAAATTGGCAGTGACGTTTCATGTACTACGTACCTCAGACTTCCTTCCTCATCAATTAAAAAAAAAGGAGAAAACTTTGAAAAACCATTGCATTCTCTCTTTCACACTCTCTCTTTCTTTCGTTCTCAAAATCCACCCACCCATCCACACTTTGTTCTAGCTGCAACTGCTGAAATGCTGAAACCACATTCTATATAATTACCAAATTTCATTTGCTTATTTTGAACATCTAAATTGTGTGAAAAACTCATAAATGAGATTCATACAACTTATTTTACTGTCCTCACGAAGGAAAAATTTTTTATATATGCTTTTTTCTTCCATACAAGCTGTGCCATCATGTAACACAACCTATTATTTGACAATAAACATTTAGGGGAGGGGATGGCTGTAACCTGTGGCATTTGGTTTACAGTGGTTATAATATGATAACTAGATATTATATTACTGAACTACTAAAGAAATGTGGAGGTTATTTAATAATTATTGCATAAAAATTTGCAAACTTCCATAGAAAAAACATGTGGAATAGTATGTGAATTGATATAAAAGTGTTGCAATAATTAAAAAGCAGTTATGAGTTAAGGAAACTTGTATATAAAAGACCATTTTAAAAAGAAATGCCAAAGAGACAGTATATAATGGCAAGAAAATCCCATGGCAGATTTAAAACTCTTTCGCAGATAAGATATTGGTATTGACACTGCTCAATAGATAGCATGGTATGCTTAACTGGAAGTGCAGTACTTTCAGTTTTTGCACCACAGAGGAGCAATGAGCTATCACAGTTATATATTATATATTTATATAATTTTGTGGTTTGAGATGGTGAAACCTCCTGAAATTCATAGAAGAATGCATATGGCAATGCTTACATTGCTAAAAAAAAGAGTGTACAACAGCGTAGATGTGTTTAAAAATGGAAGAACATCAATCCGAGATTTGCACTGCTCTGGTCATTCCAGTGGCATCATAATTAATGACATTATGGGTCAGGCTGATGCTATTATCCATCAAAACATACATTTCTTTGACTGACACAGGTGGCTAAAATCATTCAGACACAGACTTGTAAACAGGAGGTCTGGAGTTCAATTCCTGCCAGGACTAACCTCTCCAAATGAGATTTTCATGGTTTGCCTCAGTCCTCATCTGGGGAGGCATTCTAAATAAGCCTGGAATGCTTCTTTCCCCAAAAATTCCTTTTCAAACTTATCAATCACTTCGCCTCATGTACCTATTATTAGCGCCCAACAACTGTAATGCCTCTGTAGTGAAAAAGGGGATTTAAACATGGAAAAAGAAAAAAGGAAAAAAAAAAGGCATTTTTTAGCAGTTCTGGCCCAGAAACTGGATGTCGGCATCAGATGAGCACATACCATTGGGAAGGTCTTCAATAGTTGCAAGTTGTGTTCACAGTGGGTGCCTCTGATGTTGACTGAGAAATACAAGATGATTCTTCTCCTTGATTTCATGATACCTATCTCCTCACATTACTACTCAACTTCTGACAGCATTCAAAGATTGAGATTTCAGATATCACAATATTTCTCATACAACCCTGGTCTTGCGCTCTCAGATGTATGAGGAAGGTTTCTACACAAAAGAAAAATGTGGGAGTGATGATGGGGCTAAAGAAACAATGTTTCCATCCCAAAGGCAAAACCAATTTTTTTTTATGAAATAAAGAATTTGATGCAATGAGTAATAAAAGGAAGATGATTATGTAGAAAAATGACATATCATTTGTACCTCTAACACAATTATATATTTAACATATTAATTTCACTGTTACCTTATGAGATGCCTTTGCACACAAAACCACAAATTGAGCCTAGTTTATCCCAATATATAAATTAAGCAGTACATTATTCTTCGATGTTATTTATTATGACAGCAGTTTACATGCTACCACAAGTCTACCCACATCAGTTCATTCCTGAATATTATAAAATAAAGCTATCAAGTAATGTACTAAACTACTAGTTTTTATATATTATTTACTATTGTATATACTGCCCTCTGGAGTATTGAAGAGACTAATGAATATTAAAACATAGCTTTTTAGCTATTAATCTACAGGATGCATGAAAAAATTCTGAGCCTTTTCAATTAATATCATGATTTCACTGTCAGATCTACTGTTTTATGTCATGCTGCTAAGTATTATAATTAAATGTTTTAAAGAGAGAATCATCTACTATAGTAGTGGCAGTGTATTGTACAGATGGCTATATTCTTGACTATGTTTAAAGTCAATTCAATAATGATGAACCATATGAGACATATATCTTTTGGTTATATTTGGTTCTTGGATACTCATTTTGTGTTATCTTTTAGATAGGCTAATACGAGTACAAAAGTTTCTGCCATGAATGAATAACTGATCATTCAAAATGAAGTTAAATGCTTATTTAGACAAGTACATAATAATGCATATTTAATCCCCCTTTACATTTAATAATGCACTTAATGTTCTTCGGCTGGAAAAGAAATGAGATCATATAACATGCAAGATTCAAGTTCCGTATAGAGCAGGGTTTGTAAAGAGTTGAAATGGGCTTTAAGAAAATTGATTCAAAAACAAGATGCACTCTTATTGATGCTCTCAGAAGTAGAAGGCTATCAAAAATTAACCATGTACTCAAGAAAAAGTGGAAAAAGCGATGAATGATAAATATAGTGCTGAGTCATGCACAATTGCCAGACAGTTAACGTTTTCGGATGATTATTTGGGAAAAAAAAAATCCTATGTACCACAGAGAGCAGGCATATAAAACATAGCAAGGATGGCTTCAGAATGTAGGCAGACCCAGAATCACGTGGTAAACTGAAAAGAGACAATAAGGGAAAAGTTGAAATGAAAAGAAAATCTTGGCAGTAAATACAGTTTGGTAGCATGCTTTCATTAAGGCCCTATGCTTTCCAGAGGAGTGACAGAACTTAATCATCATTATTTATCACTGGATAAATAATTTCCTTCATTGTTGTAATCACATTATCTACATTCTATGAGAAAGAATGACTATAAGTAACCATATTCATGTTCAAAAAATGGAGAAGATCGGTGACAGTTTAAATTTTTGTGAAGGTTCTGCAAATGAAAACAAAAATGGAAAAAATAGCATGACAACATCCTATTCACAAATGAATCATTGGTTGAAAGGGACGCTCAAATCTAAAGAACATATCTCCTATTCAATGGAAAAGCAACAGAAAAAGAAGAAGGAAAAAACACATACTCTTCCTAAATTATAGTTGATTTGTTGATTTTGATTATTTAAGGACACTCTTCAACATCTCATGTCATCAGCATTCCATTCAATTCAGGGCGTGAAACGGCCAACAAATTTTGCTCAGAGGCTTCTTCTTTCAGGCTTGAGATTCTTTTTCAAGCCGTAAATGTATGACAGCTTTACCTCCCTTCCGAAGGAAGCCATACTTGGGATTTTTATGCCTGAAAAAATCCATCGATCCTGGCCGGGTTTGAACCTGCAATCTTGGGTTTAGAAGGCAAGTACGGTTACCACTACACCATCAGGATCGACTAAATTATAGTATCAGGCAGAGTTTCAGGTTACAGAAAAACTGCCCTGATAAGTTATTGATGATAAAACCAATGTGAATGGGAAATATCATATGATTTTATCTGAATATGAAAAAAGTGGTAATATTTTCCCTCTAAAAACATATTCCATGGCTATCATGCACACAGAAGCTAAACCCACACAGCAAAAACCACTAAGCAAAAAATTGTCTCATTTTGAGCAGTGTAGGATTTGCCTGGGAACTTGCCAGATCTCACTCCTATAGAATAGTCTATGCAAGGTTTCAGAACAGTGTAAAACGAAACACGCACAACTTGGATGCAATAAGAGTGGTTGTTACACAAAGACTGTATGAGAGCTTTTCTAAACAAAGGACATCTATTCCAAGTCTTACTAACTTAAGCCATTCAGGGTAGTGAAAAGAGCAAGAATTGGAGAAAAGGCAATATGATAGTAACAATGCAACACACAGTAAACTTTACCAAAAGTACTTTTATACTCTTTAGAGATGAAGAATAAAATAAAATTGAATGCACTATCCTTCATCTTAACTGTGCAACCTAAATCCATGCTGAATCCAGTTGGCAAGAATAACTGTCAAATATTACTGAGTAGCATCTTGAATCTATAACAATGTCAAATCTCTGTATTACTTTCCCTGTTTGTGCCAATTCTGCATGGAAAAATAAAGTGGAACTATTTCTTTCAAATAAAAATTATATATGTAAATTTGTTGATCTCTGATCATATATCTACCATGTATTTCAGCATTTCAGCAATCCCAGCCCTTTGTGAAGACCTGCTTCACATTATCCTGACAGATTCTATGCACTCAAAACTCACCAAATAGGTTTTTCTGTTTTAAGTACAGAACTACAGTTTTAAACTAGTTGACCAAATAGTTACAAAAGAACAGAAGTTTACTGTTTTATATTCTTTTTTGATCCATCCTCTATCTTGAAGCAGAATAGCATCATTACACTTTCCAGATCATTGGGCACCTATTCTGGTGTGAATCTCTGCTAAGTAGTTATAGAGATTTTTTGGCTTTCTTTAATATTACAAGCTTAAGATTCCCAACCAATGAGAATGTAACGATGCCAATGCTCCAACAAAAAACAATCATATGCTTTCTTTTACAAACAACACATTTCCATTCACACTTTCCTTGTAGTATTAGAATAGTAAAATTATTATTATTAATAATAATATTACTATTGTTATTATTAATAATATTAACACATACATTTCTTCTGATTAAAAATAGAGTTTATATCTAGGAGAAACTTGTAATATGTGGGATTTTGACAGAACAGCATAATGCAGTCCTATCCAATAACCTCTTCTTTTTAAAGTACAGCTTTCTGTCATAAGGACAACAGTAGTACAACTGCGTAATATTTAGCAAACCAGGAATAGGTTCAGTGAAAATGTATATTGTAACTTCCTTTGCCGATGTAGCAAACATGAAATTATGGTCTAAATGCACTAATATAATATTCAGGCATTAGAAAAATCTCTTGATCAAAAGTTATGGAAGATAAATGAATACATTTAAATTATAATTTACAATAAATCTAAAAGATTCTTATGTGATTTAGCGCTTGTTTACTAATATCTTAATTGCAAAGCCACAATTCTATCCAAATGCATGTAAATTATAAAAAAAAATTATAAATTTTTTTTTTTTAAATTGAACCAATTACATACTAATCTATTTTTCTACATAGTCTTGCCATACATTTTGCCTTTTATGTTCAGGTCATTGCAACCTGCTCAAACATACCTTTAAATGATAAAAATGGAACTGGATGTAAAGATAGAATAAAATTGCAAAAATTGCCCTTAACATATGTGATAAGACAACCAGAGAATATTAAATTGCTGAAATGGTTTAATTTTTCATTGAAATTTGTTTATCATACTATAAAAACATTTAGGAAACTTTACTTTACTGAAGACCATCTGAATTATGGCAAGCCACAAGAACTTCAGTGATAGTCCAAAGTGGTGTGTATGCAGATTTCCTACATTTCTATTTACAAGGGATAAAACAGAGCTCAACAGTATCAAAAAGACATTTTGGAAGTTGTTGCGAGGCCCTTGAACTTGAATGATACTGCTTGGTGGAAGGCATTGGATCATTCAACACAACTCAGCTCTGGCTCACAAGGTAAAACTCAGAAATATTGTTCCAGAATTCACTGCTGTGGAAAACTGTCTCTCTGGTAGTGCAGACCTGAACCTGCTGAACTAAAGGCAACAGGAAACTTGCAAGAACTTGCATTAAATCTCATTCCAGTTTGGATCAAATGAGATCTTGTAAATGCAAGAAGGGAAATATCTCTGGATGTCATCCTTGCTGAAATAGCAGATTGGCCTTATAAACTTAGGCTATTTTGAATGATTGACAATACTAATGGATTTCATTAGTTGGTAAAAATATTAAATTGATTATATTTTTTTTCTAAGTCCATTTCAAAGTCATTCTTAAGCAAACTTATGGCAAGACTAGATAAATTATGATTTGAAGTCATCAAAAATACCAAAATAATACTGAATGCTGTCTATACCAATTTTAATATTCTCTTTTTTACTTATGATCAAATAAGTCTGGCTATGTCAGAAGACAAATTACAAAGATTTACAAATAAAATGATTACAATGATACATTTCAAATTCAAACTAGTGATGGCTCTTAGAGGCAAAGAATATGACAGAATGTGCATGTGTGGCATTTAAAATAAAACTACTAATGAAATTTCAATTAAATTTCAGAGTATCACAATATAACAGATGGCATGACAGCTCTTTTGAAATCTGAATAATCAAAAGGTACACACTAACCACCTTCCCGCTGAAGAGATAGATTATAATTGCCCGACATCCATGAACCATTCAATGAATATTACTGTATTCCAGATTTATACATTTCTGTTTTTTATTTATTTATTTATTCTCCTTTTGTTTAATTCAAACAAAAATATTTTGAAAATATTTGTCTGTGAAAATATTTTTCAATTTCCTACATCGACTGAAAGCTGAAACTTGTACATTTTCATCATTCAATTCCAATGATACCAGCAGCTTGCTGTGACAAGTTTGGAGGTGGGACTGTTAGAAATCTAATGCAACAGAGACAAATGAGATATTTGAATATTAACTACAACAATCATGGCAGTGTATTTCACAGCCTTCCTTTCTCAAAAATGGCAACTGCATGTAAAGCATACCAGTGATTTTCCATTGGGTTGAAAAGCAAAGAGTGGTTTTTCAATATAGTATGTTAGCCTTCATTTATTATGGACTGTATATTATAGTCCAACATTTCTAGAGAAACACATTATACACAAAACCTGGGGAACTCTTTACATTTGCAAAACTTTATTCTGATAAAATTTAGTTTTCTGTACTATCACTTATTTTCTAAACATAATCTCTGCATGTTCCTTACTTAAAACATAATTTAATTTAGAGAACCTTAAAACAATTATGCATTTGTATTACAGAGCTGACAAAGGCTTATTACTTGGAGCAAGGTTTTATAGAAATTCCCACTAACCAAGTTTTGATTCTATGGAACTTTATACAATTTGTTCTATTTGTTATTATACTCAAAACCTGATTAGTGTACTTTTCATTATTTTTAACTGTTACAACAACTAAAAGCTTACACGCCCAATTTTAACATACATATTAAAGCAAAATTTATGTCCAGACATTCATAAAAGTTGTTACATGTGTATGTTGGCACCCCATTCTGATGAAAAACATTTGCAGTCTATTTTGAAATGGTATTTTTCTGATATGAATCTTAAAGAATATGTGGATATATGGCAGTTGTTCAAGTCTCTTGATAAAAATAAAGGTGTTAGAAAATACCACATACATTAGCACCCCATATTCATTGATGATCAATTTCTTGATCCAATGAGAATTTTCTGCTATCCAGTAGTGCACATTATTGCAACACCAAAATCTATGTTGTGAGATCTGGTTTCATCAGATCACAACTTTTGATAGGAAACTGGGGCCAAAATTTATTTTAACATTGCTTTAAATGTAGTGGTTAAAATTACAATTAATTCTGCGTTTATGTCTTGATTATTTGTTATCTCTTACCATGACAAAACTTAACTTCAAGCCTTATGAACATGGGTTTATAACGTTCACACTACAATATCCAGTTACTTCATGAACTTTTCCTGAATTCTCTAGAAATAAGGATTGTATCCACCCACGAATTTATATGATAAAGTCATTAACTACCATATTTGAAATAAATAGAAACCAATTTACTAGAAAATGAAAATAATAACCACAAAAGGCCTCTTAAGCATTAGAATATTACTTGACAGGAGAAAAAATCTGTATTATTGATAGAGGATCTAAAAATAAAATCAAAATGATTCATATAAACATATGGTTAATTTTGTTTAGTTTTTAGCATTTTTTGGGGTGTACTGATAAACCAGCCACAGAAATTTTTGTCCCTTACAAATTGATGGTTTGTAGTCAAACTCATCTGACATCTGCATAGAGTTGCCATGAAGTGCAGAATTTTCACATTATTGTTATATAGGCTGATAACAGTTCTCATACAGTTTTGTAAACAAGACACCAACTACAATTAGGCATCAATGTTTGAGTAAGAATAGTTTGCAACATATGAATTGATCCTTTTATTTTACCTGAACATTGACAGGAGAATCATACTGTGACTTTTTAACAGGTCATGTAAATGTTTGTTGGAAGAAGTTTCACTAAACTTAATATGCCATGAAGATGGAGGCAAACACCTTTGAAACATGTCCAAGTAAGTAGAACAAAATTAGTGAAATTTGAATAATAATTTGTCACATTATTAATATGCCATGTTTGATTTATGATTGATGGGGCACCATCTCATTTTTCTGATGCTGCTAGAGCAATTATAGGCCAATGATTCCCAAATAAACAAACAAATAGATAATTCAGAATCAACATCCTGATCTGCTCAATTTCCTAATCTTATTCCACAGGGATCAATTAAAGGTTATTATGTATTTCAGACCTATTTACAATATGGAGAATTTTTACCAGCATACTGAATTGTGATGTCAATAGAATATGGGAGAGTAAGATGATGACCGACGATATAGTGTCTGGAAGCCTGTGTTAGAACTCATGGTTACCATTTTTAGCAGTTTTTGTAGAACTATGGATAAGAAACAAAATAAATAAAATAGTACATAAAATTAATCATTTGCTTAATATCAACTTGTTTGCTTGTTTTCAGGTTTTCTATTAGTGCCTCCTCAAAGGTTTTCCCCATATTAAGTAACTTTCTATATAAATTTAGATTTATATTGTTTGAATTAATTATTCAGCACAATACATTATGGCAAAAAGACATGGGATCCCAGGGAAAAAGGGGGGATGAAGAAAAGAAAAAAGAAAGGAAAAAAACACACACACAGAACTTTGCTTTAGTATGCTTTTCTATAATGTCTTATATAATTGGCACTTATTGCAAATGGTAAAACCAGTCAACCTTGTAACATGCATACAGAATTATTTTTAGGCACTCAACGACATGTTCAATATTTGAATGTCTCAAAGTGAATGGAATATTTTGTATTAGAGAATTAATATTTATAAATGCTTTCTATTCTGTTAAAGAACTGCTATGTGGAAGTATATTAGAATATCATAGTCACAAATAAATTTCTTTATGTTTCAAAATATTTTATGATTAATTTGAATCCCAAAATGAAGGCTAACTAATTTTCATTATCCATGACCACTACTAGATAGCTAAGCAAGAAAAGGAGATAAGTGATGTTTTTAACACACATGGAATGAATGTTCAGTTGCCTGGAGCATTCAAACCAATTTTCAGATTCACTGGTGGGTAAGGAAGAATAATGCACATTTACTGCAAGTTGCACTTAAGCACATGGATCACTAAGCTGGTTATGAAGCAAATCTGTACAGTTCTTTGAGCAATAAAAATAGCTTTTTTTCTCTCTTTCTAAGAAAGTTGATATACTGGATTGCCAAATTTCCATTAGGTCCCACCTCATTTTGAATGATGTCAGGAAGCATTGTAAGAATTAAAAGTTTCATTTTAAAATTTGTTCTGTGCTCTCAGAAGTGTTGCCAAAGTCCATAATGGTTTAAAAATAAAAAAAGACTATGGCACATTATAGAAGAGTTTTCTTGCTGTGCCCTTGTGTAAATGTACTTGTGCTGTTGCTTTCATATCTACTAGAAAATGGAAGTAACAACTGTGCTGACAGTCTAATTAGCAAATTCTCTTAACTCCAAAAAAAGTGATGATAAAAATTACTTGTGTTAACCAACATGGGTAGCTGAGATTTCTAATGCATGAACCAGAGTTGGAGGTGGTGGTTTGAAACCTGCCAGGATCATGGCTGAGCTTTTATTCAAGATTTCCTGTTTTTATTAATGGCATATATAGGGAAAGTAATCTAAACTTAAGCCTGATATTTGCTTTCTTCCCAAAATTTCTTTCCCCTTATCATCATTTTATTGTCTCCACCACCTGTGATGCACTATAGTCAAAGCAGGCATCAAACATTATTAAAAGGATGATTGTGTTTGGAAAACCCACTGAAGCTTGCACAAAGGCAAACTGGGTTCAATCCAGTGGAATTTATAAGGGAAAAGACATCTAGACCAGTTTGTTTTTGGGTGTTCCACTTTCCTCTGCCATTCATTTAGCCAACTTTCATCCTTGCTGTCATTCCTATTTCCATCATCCAGCTCAAAACAATTAGCTTAACACAGGATTATGGCTTGAAACTGAACATCTTCTTGATTTCATTTATTTATGGATGCTCTTTAACATCTAAGGTCATCAGCATCCCATTCAATTCAGGGCGTGAAACGGCCAACAAATTTTGCTCAGAGGCCTCTTCTTTCAGGCTTGAGGTTCTTTATCATGCCATAAATGTATGACACGGGACCCACAGCTTTACTTCCCTTCCGAAGGAAACCATACTTAGGATTTTTACGCCCGAAAAAATCTGAAACTGAACTGCAACACTGCCCTCTACCATCTGTGTGAAAGTTCAATCCTTGTTTGGCAAGTGAGTAGGCCTTAGTACTCATCTAATCTCAGTGGTGGCACCTGATCTTTACAGTTGGTGTTAATATTTTCTCTGAGATAATATTAATCCATTGTGTGATATGATATTTATTTAAGATTTTAGATGTTTGCAGGAAGCCACTAAAATTACAACTAAAATCAGCTTTAATCTATAAATGATAAACTATAAAATACCAGATGTATACAATTGTGTTATTATTTGCACAAAGGCCGAGTATATCACCTCTTGTTCTTGGCAAATTTGTATATAACTTTGTTATTAAAAGTTGTACTTTCAGTTATTTCTTTTTTGTGAATAGAACAGCCACATAATTCTCCTGACCCATGGAATTTCAATGAAATATTTTGAATCTGCTAAACATTGAAATATGACTCTAGTGTTACTGGAGTAGTTAACACAATTACAAGGCTTCCTTCTTCAGAAAACAACTCTTTAAAGAAAGGATGAGCAAAAAATAGATCAACTAACACAGTGAAGACATGTTTTAGAGGTTATCATTTTGATTACAGAAAGTTTACTTTAAAACTTTTTTTTTAAAATACATGGACTACAGTTCAAAGAAAACTTTTTTGTTACATTCATAATAAGTTGGTTTTGGGTTAATTATTACAAAATTATCAAAATCTGCGAATATCTGAAGCATTCTTTAAGTTGCTTAGTAACAATATCACATACTTCTTTTGTGTTTGAAATCAGATTTATTTCCAAATTGTGTTTACATCATTTTGTAGGAGTAGAGGAACATTTTTTTTTTATTAAAATCTCTTTTATATCTTGAACTTCAGGCAGCTCATTCAAAATTTTGTTAAGTACTTCTAATGGTTATTGCAACAGTAACTGCATTTGAATTGCATTGTATAAGCATTAATATGTTTCAATATCTCACAGAAAAGATACTGCAATATTTTTAAGTCAAAGGCTTCATTTGCTGTTTATCATTTCAAGTATCTACCTCTTCAATTTTCTTAAAATGTGCAAGAACTGTTTAGTTTTCTGTTTATATTTTGCAACTTGGGATTGAACATTTCGGTCTTACTGGAACAGTAGATACTATGCATATCTACCAAAAACAGTAGGTCATTAGTTTAGGCAAAGAGCTGAGTACAAATATTTATGATTCAAGTGTTAAAAGTGGCAATGACATTTTATTTTGCGAGTAGGATGTTTGCAAAATGAGGCCAGAGATCCAGTTTAGCAAACATATGAACAAAATAATATCACTTTTAGCATAAATTTTACACACTATTTCAAGACAGTTATTAATATTTATAAATAAATTAGTAATAACAAATTAAATTTAATCCAGTCATTCCAAAATGTTCCTTGTTTCAAAGAAATAGTTCATATAGGAGGGACATGGAAGAAACCTAAATCTTTGGATAATGTTACTAACATCATAGTGGTGATAACTAATAGTTTTTTAAAGCATTTTGGCAGAGTAAAATTAAAATTAGAATGTTATTTATTATTACATTACATTTTATTGTGTAATACAGTATAATCCTGTTTAAAAATAAAGTTTTATCACACTGGAAAAAGGTAATAGTATGCACTTGGACATGCAGAGTGTTAGGATCAGCTATTATTATTTCCTTCCAGTGCCATGGTTCCCGGCTTGCCAATATTATGTTTACTAAGGAAAATGAAATAAATTTAAATAATATCACTAATTGCATTATGGTCAGATTTAAAACCCACCTTAAGGAATATAAACATTTTAAAAATGTATAATATTTTATGCCATTTGTATCTGTTTAATTAGGTTATTTGGTATTGAACAAAAGTTGGTGCATTTAGTCTGAGCTAATAAAAATATTAAAAGAATTTCACTGCAAACAAAAATCAATAGCACTGATATCTTTTTTCAGTTCTTTGATGCATTTTCATACTGCAGAATCAATCTGCATTGCAATATTTACAGCTCCAAATGTTTAAACTTAAGTAATTTTTTTATAATTATGGGTATATGTGCATTTATTCATTAAAATATTTACAATCCTTAAAGTCTGACATTGTCTGTAATTTCTATTCACCAAATTTGGGGTTATGAGCTTGCTATTTAGAACCTTTTAAATGTATTGGTTTTATTTGTCTTGTAAAACCAATAATATTATAAGTGGTAAATGAATAAGGAAGAGTGTGTTATTAGCTTACAAACTAAAATTTTTGCTAATGCATAATTGAGGAATCAAAAGGTAAAATTTCCAACTGTATTTGAGCCCTACTAATTCCTGACATCATTCCAAATTCCTTTCATTTTAATATAAAAAAAAACACTCTCAGGTCTAAAAACACTACATTTATTAGCACACAATTTCTGATTTGGAGTACATGATGAGAAAATGTCAGCTACAGAAACGCAGTAGTGTTTACAGCAGACAACATCTTTAAAGGTTCATATGCATATTATTCAACATAGTATTACACTGTCAGCCACAAGACATTATAAAGTTAAAACATTATATTTATTAAATGGTAAATATATAATTTAATAGTTCTCAGTCCCATAGAGTTGTGACAACACAGAAATTATTCTGGATGTCAAACATGTTTTGCTTATAGAGCAAAACCTTATATTATACTCCATTTTTCAATTATGTGCTAAACATAATACAACCATTCGAGAACTTTCTAAACCCTATGCTCAATTTGAAGCGAAAAGTAAAATAAGCATGCATTTGATACTATCACATTACAATACAAGCATTAACAAAAAGATACATATGACTAAGAAAAATGCACAATTCCCTATATCACCAACATATAAATATAGTTGTCTTTATTTATATATATATTATATTAATGTATACTTATGTAATTATGTAGTATTTACAGATTAATATACAAGTTGAAACTCTGATAGTTTCCAAATAAGATAAAGAAAGTCAGTGGAGTGGGTATATCCTATGCCAATTTATATAGCTATAACAGTACAGCCATTTCTTAATAAATTAACACTTATTTTGAAAAGCAAAGCTTTAAAAATTGCACAAAATGGTGGCAATACTGTTAATATCTGATAAATGTTCCAATGTTTTTATTTAGGTCAGTAAAATTTGCATCACAACTTGTGTTTATGCAAAGAAATAACTGCCAAGAAACAGATTAGCCTATTTTTGAATGCAACACACCATATACAATAAATTATTATAAATAGGCATTTGAGATATAATTCAACCACCTAAATTACAGAAGAAGATGCTAAAACCTGCCTTCTTCCTCCTTCTGTTGTAGTCTTTAAAATTAAAATGCCAATTTATTAATACATAAACTACTGCTGTTAAATATTGCAACTGTGTTCTATTTTAAAATGCACACAGTTGCGCAATTGCTCTTTCACTGTAAGAATGTGCAGATTTATCACAATGTTTACATGCACATGAATGCAGCATATGCACAATAGTTCATATGTTGTTACCAGCTGAAAGTAGCATTTTTTTACCATTTTCACAATTTTTTATACTGCAATAGGAGCTGCTTCCCCACTTCAATGATTTTCTTAAATTTTCCATCCTATTCTATCTAGCTGTAGTATTATTTTTGAGCTGTGCAAGCATTTTCATCTGAATTAATATGGCAAAAGAGAAAACAAATTATACGACACCCCATAATCATGTGCAGTGTCAACAAGAAATGGAAGTACTACCGATTTATATAATACAATATGAGTTTAATACTCAAATATTTTTCAACTTTTTTTGAATTTAAATCACAAATGTACTAAATATTAAAATATTTTTACTGTACATAACTAGATATTTCCAACAGATTACAACTAGTATGAAACAATAAACGGCATAACAGAAATTATACAACATAACAAAAAAGTTAAAAAGGAATTACATTTTTATAGCAAATTCAGTACCTTCACTCACTTAATTTTTGCTTTTGAATGATACACCTCAACAATCACTTTCAACTACAGAAATGTTCTCTTAAAAGCAACTGAATTGCTTGTACAGTTCACTACTGATGTAACAAATGACAGGAGTATTGGTTCCATTTTGAGGTGTACCATCCAATGTTGTTTGTTTTTAATTTCACACACACACAAAAAAAGCATTTTCTTGCAGATGCAGTAAACCCGAACAGTGTAGGGGTGCTTGAGATCATGTGCCTCATAAGATTACTACAAAAATGTGAAGGTTACCATTTCCCTGACATTTCACCTAAAATTCTCTCATGCGAATCTGAATATGAAATACTGTACACAAAATATCATGGAAGGAGCTTCATAGCACAAAACAAATGCACTTTACACAAAAATTATTTTAAATTAAATTTGGAAATAAATCCATATGAGCAACTTACAGGAATACCTAAATAATCATTTTAAACACTCTCAAATATAATACATTACTAAAAACCTATTTATTCTTTTTGAAAAAAAAAAAAAAAAAGATTTTGTGAACTTAAAAGAATTTAAAGGATTCCTTTGTGATTTTTCCAGATAATGAAAGTTACTAGTTTATGACTCTTATCACAGCAAAACAGTGATAAATGCTTGGAAACACCAACTGGATGCAAATTATCTAAGTGACTAAAGCTGCCCTTAAACAAAAAAAATTGTTGGTACATAAGGGAAGGAAACTAGCCAAATGATTGAGGGTTATGAACAACATTACAATGAAAAAGCAAAGCACAGGAACATAAATCATGAACAATTATCATAACAAAAGTTATGCAAAATCCATTAAGTTCTGGTTTCCAGAATGCTCTAAGGGATTTAATCCTGGGCTTTGTAGCCAATTTTTCAGCCATTCACAAATAATGAACAGCATATTGCCAAGCTGTAATTATGGAGTATGTCATAAACATGAAAAAAATGTGGCTTTATTCTTTAGAAGGGAAGTTCAATTTTATTAATAAAGATAACTGTAAAATTGTTTCTGCAAATACGCAACCATTAACTAAATTCTCATTTTTAAAGAATTTTTAACTATTAGCAACTAAGATAACTAACCTCTGTCATTATGTGACCACAGTTGGTGCATTTCGCCCAGTGAACTCTTCCAAGCGTGAAATTTGAAGGGCTATCTGTACCAGTGGCTTTAAAACATCCTGCAACAAAGAAAATTAATTTTGTGTGTTATATTTGATTACATAAATTTATCTAACCATCCCTTCAGCAATGGTTGCCATTTAAATTTGACACTCTCGAACCAGGACTCCTTCAAAATGGGTGGCTTGAAGGTACCTATTGGGAATGACTCATTATTTGTTATGAGAGGACTCCTAATGAAAGAAGTGGATTTTTCAGTACAAAACCACCTCAGACTATCACAAAGAAATGATAACTGATGCATTTAAAGACTGGTTTTTGAACAGATTCTTAAATTATTTAGAAGAAGGAAGCATTATAATAATAATGGATTATGCACCACACCATACCATTCAGTTGTTCAAAATAAAATTCCAAACATAGTCAGCAGAAAAGACCAAATTATGGAACGATTACAAAAAATAAGTTGTATTTTTGGTATCCGAAACTAAAACTGAGCTATTGCAACATTTACTTCCATTCAAAAACCAGAAAAAAATGTACCAGCTGGATAACCTAGGTAACAAAAGGGCCATGAGGTAATAAGCCTCTCTCCTGAACACTACCAATATAATTCAAGAAATTGTGTAGGCTCAAATAAAATTGGGCGTGGCTAAAAAGAAACACCACTCATAAACTGAAAGATGTAGAATGACTTATTTATGAAGAAATTGGCAAAGTGATCCAAAATGATTGGAAATTTTGTGTGCAACATGTCAAAAATTACAAAAGGACAACTTCATGAAAGAAATAGGACACGACAAAACTTTAGAAATTTGCAAGACTCAGATGATGAAGAGTGACAATAATGAACTGACTTCCGACGTAACTGATAGTGATGATAGCAACATAGAAGAGTCACTAACAGTTCCTTTGGATTCAAATATCAGGTAATTAATTAATTTAGATACATATTATGTTTATGCATAAATGTTTAAATCCATTTTATCAGTTTTATTACACTAGCTGTGTGAGAAGGCAGTTAATGTGCCAGTGGGTTGGAACTATAAAAAGAGCAATACTTTTCCGGTTTTTGCCTCTCATTTGCTATTGCTGATAACTCTTCCTAATTGAAAGTCACTAAAGGTACAGGGTCTGTTCTGTTCACTGTGTGCATGCGCACGCGCGCGCGCGCGTGTGTGTGTGTGTACACATACATACCTACCATACTCAAGTTCCAATCACCTGATATTTCCATAAAACATTGTCATATACTCAAATAATCTCAAATAAACTCAAATAATATAGGATGAATAGTTGGTCAACAGCTGATGAAAGCAGTTAGCTTCCGAAACATGCCCTAGAGTTATGCAAGTATTTCCAGTTAGTGTGAACAGGTTGAATAGATTAATGTAGGATATATTACTCCATTGTCTACAGCTTTCTCACTTTGAATTAATTTAAAATTAGCCATTACAAACCATAAATCACTAATTTTAAATAGCCTATCCTATCAGATTTCTTTATTGTTACACAATTCCTTTCAAATGCTTCTGAACTTCCTATCATACTACTTATGATATGCATATTTTATGAATACAGGAGTAGGAGAAGATAAAGATAGAGTTTGATATTATAATTCCATTCCTCACAAATCATAATATACATTTCTAAATAAACCAATAAAAAATCAAGTGATTAAAATAACTAATCAAATAACCATTTTTTTTTATTTTACTTAACTCTTACATTATTATTCATCCTATTATTTTTATGATAACCCAATATATTTCATATTTTTTTTCTTTAGTGTCCATATCTTTTTCTTCTTAACTATAAACAAAACCTCTCCTGCTTTCAATTTATAATCAATTAAGATGTATTTTACATTAGTTCATTTTACAACTGTTTTTCTAAAACTAGTTCTTTTTTCCCATTTCTCTGTCAAACAACTATGGAAAACATTCTCCATTTTTTACACGTAACAGATACCCTGTTCAACTACACTCGGATATCTTTTTATCTTCCAGACACCTAGTCAAAGTCATGCACTCTCCCTGTAATGCTACAAATATCCACATATTTGTCTCTTTCTCATCATTCACCTTTAGGTCCTAACAAAGTTTTTCCCTCATTGATTCCCCTTCATTTATTTATCTAAGTCTATCTTTTCAAAATGCCTTTCTCATATTTTCCCTCAATTTACAAATATATCACAGTATTCTTGACCAATCGTTCACTTATTATACTCCTCCAACCTAATGATCCCAGATTATTGCCTTGAAAATTTAAACATTCAAATTGTGGTTCTCAGGTAACTGTATATTCAGTACTAATACAGAGTGAAATATAAATTGCTTTTCCCAAAATTTTAAAAATGAAAAACAGTTTCCTCATTTTTTATTACACATTTCTTTACACAGTTTGTTTGAAATGGAGACCACAATTCTCATAACATAATTCATATTTGTGGGCATGGATTTGCAGATGGCAGAACATAATTGATAATGGATATCTAAGTTCTGGAATGTTCAATCAAATGTTGCAAGTGATTCACATCACATGAATTTTGAGCAAAAAGCTCATCTTTCACAATTATCATGAAGAGAAAATTCTCTTCATAATATACTGCTGGGAAAAATTTGGTCATTATTGCATAGTTTCAGATGTTGGCTAAACATCAGGAAATTCTGTTGTAGGTTTGTGTCGACATATCTTTGATCTTTTAACTTTTTCATCAATGTTGCAATGCAAAAACACATTGCTCGGGATTATTTCACAGAATAATTACAAGAAACACATGCAATTGCTAATAACAAAATTCATAATGATTACTGAACATTGCAACATAAACAATTCACCAATAAGGTGTAATGCCATGGGCGTCAACTCAACCACTTAGAAATAGTGTATTTTTATTCAGTACATATAAACTCAATTTAATTACAGCTATATATGTGTTTATGTGCTGACAATTATCAAAGCTAACTTTTTTGAGGAATGCTGTATTTTAGAACTCTCTAAATCATTAATTCTTTTGTACTATTGTACAGGACAGGCCCTTTTTTCCTGAAGTAAGTTTACAATTATCCAGCTGTTTATTTATGGTACATTGATATGATACTTGTGAAGAATGCAGTGCATCAGTTTGCTAAGGAAAACAATGTTGGAAAATTATCATGTATCATGGTATTATTTAGACAGAAGCAATAATACTAGACACTTGGGAATAGGAGGGATGGGGTGAGGTCATTAAGATTTGTCCTGCACAATAACTCCTTAATTGCAACAGGTCCTCACATCAGCTACAAAACCTTCTCAATATTCTGTCATTAGACTTCCATTCTTTCTCAATTCCCATTAATCAATTCTATACTACAATCTTGACTCTATTACTGTTATATATACCTTTTCAAAACATTCAACATTTAGAATTTGAACTAAAATTAAACATTTCTTCACAGATAGGACAGATTAGTGCTTTAAAAATGAAATAGTCTGGTCCAATATTGATGAAAGAAGTTTTAAAATTTACAGATAGTTGAATATGTAATAGGGTTCTAAAACAATATAGCACCAAGAAATTAATGGAAACTACTCATGTTAATTAACACAAGGAAGGCAGTGAACTAACCTGTGCATTAGCTCTGTAGGTGGCTTTATCATTCTCATAACTATCAACATAAAGTCTAATTGTGGCTCCAGAACTGCCGGTTCCACTCAACCGGAACACAATGCGTGAACCATCCTCAAACAATACTCTGATACCCTGGAAAAACATAATATATTCAAGAAGCAACTAACATTGTCTACAGAGTAAAAATAGTATGTATGTCACAATAATTACCTGTTTGGTAGCAATACTGCTATCTATGGGATCCATGTACTGAAAATTGTCACCAACCTTGACAGTGTAGGTTTTATTACAACTGGTAAGCTTTGTACCCACATAAGAAGGATCTGTCACCAGTGCTTCCAGTTCATCCATCATTTTGCTGCTAGGTTCTGCTTCACAGTTTTCATAATCATATCTGTGTAAAAAGATGCACATTAACATTTCTGATTCCTAAAGTATGTTACAATTAAATAACAGTTTTAATGAATAATAAATTACTTGGATACATTTCTTATTTTTTAATAGTGTTTATTGCCCATTTTTACTGTTGAGGTATCACAGGCAGTGGACACTGATAGATGATACACGAGATGAAATTATAAATTGGGGAAAAAAAAAATTAAGGGAAGGAAACATTCTATCAAGTTTAGGGTATCTCACCAACATTTATCATTTTTATGACTGAGGAAAACCTGAAAAAAATCTCAGTCAGGGATGACAGTCCTGGCAGGAATAAAATCTCTGACTTCCTGCTAATAAATCTTTGCCTTAATGACCTCGGCTACCTTACAACTTTTAAATAATGAACATAATTCTGTAAAATTTGACCCAGACAAGGAACCATATTTAGGATTTTTACACCCGGAAAAAATCCATCAACCTGGGCTGGGATTGAACCCGCAATCTTGGGTCTACGCAAGAGGATATGATCAAATGACTCAATATTATTTACACAAAGTAATAATTTGTTTTATCTTATTTCAGAAGGGAAGTAAAGTTGTGACCCCATGTTGTACATTTACGGCATGTAAATGAATCTCATGCCTGAAAGAAGAGGCCTCTGAGCAAAACTGGTCAGCCGTTTCACCCTCTGAATTGAATGGGACATTGATGACCTGAGGTGTTAAAGAGTGTCAGTAAACAAATAAAATCAATAAATATTGTACTTACAAAGCTGTTGACAATGGAGTGGCAATATAACCTAAACTTAGGTATTCATGTTTTACCCTAAACTACATTCACTTTACAAAAGTAAGACGCGTTTCGGGAGAATCTCTCCCATCTTCAGTTGCTCACTGAACCGCCGTTACTCGAAACGATGGCTGGGCAACCGAATGTTCCTGTGGTGGCCTCTGTTGGTTGAACTAGAAAGTTGCCTAGTTCATCCATAGGAGGAAACTCGAAATTCATTAGGTTTTCTCTATTTTTTAATATGAAAATTTTTTCCCAAGTGAATAACTCCAATGGGTTGTGAAGATGTTTCAGCATTTTATTTCATGGTTTTTGGTAGCAGAGTACAAAATAGAATACAAACAAATAATAAAGACAGCTATAATCAATGGTTTTAACAAAGATGCAGTGATAAAAATTATCAATAAATCTAAAAGACAAAAAGGGATAAGGGAAGTTTCCACGCTGAAAAACACAAAAGAAGAATACAAATTCAAAAGTTTCACCTACCATCCAATTTACCACAACAAGTTCAAGAAAATTATCAAAGAACATGGGATAATGTTAGCCCGAAAGAACAGATACAACATCAAGAATTTATTAGGTTGCACAGTAAAACACTCCATACCAACTGAACAAAAACCAGGAATTTACAAAATAAAATGTGCAGATTGTGAACCGAACTACATAGGCAAAACAAAAAGAAATTTGGAAATTCGGAGGAAAGAACATTTTAGGAATATTCAGTTTAAACCAGCAGTAGCAGCTCACTTTTGGACCAAAAACCATGAAATAAAACCGGGAATTAAACTGCTGAAACATCTTCACAACCCATTGGAGTTATCCACTTGGGAAAAAATT
Source organism: Metallyticus violacea (assembly GCA_030762175.1). Classification (NCBI taxonomy): domain Eukaryota; kingdom Metazoa; phylum Arthropoda; class Insecta; order Mantodea; family Metallyticidae; genus Metallyticus; species Metallyticus violacea. Next base: position 91,055,756 of record CM060830.1, on the reverse strand, counting down.
TTCTATTAAAAAATAAAGAAAACCTAATGAATTTCAGGTTTCCTCATATGAATGAACTCAGCAACTTCCAACTTCAACTAACAGAGGCCACCACAGGTACATCCGGTTGTCCAGCCATCATTTCGGGTAATGGCGGTTCAGTGAGCAACTGAAGATGGGAGAGATTCTCCCGAAACGCATCTTACTTTTGTGTAAGTGAATGGAGTTTAGTGTAAAAAATGAAAACTTAAGTTTAGGTTAAATAAAATCAATTTACAAAATCAACTTTTGTTTTATTTACAGGTGTGCAGTTTATTACAAGATTGTTGCTAATATCAACCTCACAAAGCATTTATGCAAATGTTAAGGGAATAAGGACATAGAATAGTGCTCATATCATTGTGTCTCATTTTCTCATACTTCATGATTACAATTCCATGATTGCTACAATTGTAATTATTGCTCAAATTATCAGAAACAAAATTCTTAAGATATTTGGTCAAGCAATCTGCAGCTTCTTTTGTATTCTATGAGCAATGGTTCACTGTGCAAGTTCCAATTTACATTTTAATTAAATGCTTGTAAATATTTAATGGATTGGAATAAAATCTTAAATTTTTCATTAGTAAATACAATGCCTTTTCTAAAGTTTAAAGAAATCCATATTTGTACTGTTTTAAACTGATTAGTTCTCATTGGCATTAACTGTACTGATTGTATAAATACATTGAGATAGTATAAAATTGCTTCTAACTAAGCCACCGAGCAAGACTGTGCAGGTAAAGGAACTCAGGTGCTAATCGCTGAAATGTCTTGATTCTAGAAGGTTCTTCATTTTTAAAACTGGAAAAGTAGTTGACCACATCTCTGTAGTTTAATCAAATTGATTCTGTGATGCAATGGAGCCCATGTGCTAAGCAAGTTATATTAACCATTCTGGGAAATTATGTTTCCTATGTTTCCTAGCTGCTTTCATCATGTAGGTTGCACCATCATCACAAAATGTTAAATTTTTCTATTTGAATACTGTGCAGCCAAAGCAATACCATTGCTTTTCAAACAAAGTTGCAACCATTGCATGGTTGACATGAACATATATATTTTCTATACCTTGAGATCAGAGTTCTCCTGCAATGGATCTGTTGGAAATATTTTACTTTTATTTGTAGATACATCTTTTTTTAAAAAATGAATGGCATTGGATTAAGATGATAGTGATAACTTCGCTGAATGAGTTCAGGGGACTTTGCAGCCTAAGTTTCCCAGGTATTTACCTAAAGAGCTCAGGAAAAACCCCAGAAAAACACACCAGTTAGAAAAGTAACTAAATAGAGAATTGAACCTGGACATGCTACATGGAAAGCTCCAATACTATCACCAAACTATAGCAGTGGTGATGGATACCAATACCTTTTAGTCATTTAATGCTTCTTTACTGTCATTTAATACACTTTCATAGCATTGCTGCATATATGTTGATTCATTAGAAATTATTCTATTGATGCATTTTTCCAGAAAATGTTTTAAACAAGTGTATTGTAATATGTTTACGGAATGTTGGAATCCACATAGTGAAACTTTTGTTAATTTTATTTTGATTTAAAGTAAAACACTAAAAATCATGTCGTCACATTAAAACTCTCTTTAAGTTTCACAAACACACTTATAAAATAATTTTGGTATATGTTTCGTGAGGTACATTCCTCACATTGTCAACCAAAATGACGACTGAGGAGTCAATTTCAGCAAGGTATGTATGTTCCTATGTTTGCTCTGGTGGTCTGTTAATGAACTTAAACAATATGTTGTCTGCTTCCAGTATATCAAAATTCATAAGTTTGTATTCATATTTTTTTATGTAAATTTTTTCCCATATATTAAGTTCTTTCGGATGTTGAATTGTTTTTAGTAATGTTATGTCCTCCTCTATTTCATGATTTTCATTCCAAAAATGTGCAGCCACTGCTGATTTTTCTACTTGTTTGTGTCTAATATTTCTCCAGTGTTCCTTTAATCTTATCCCCAGATTTCTCTTTCTTTTTCCTATGTATATTTTGTCACAATCTTTGCAATTAATTCTATATATATCATGAATTTTCTTCTTTTTTTGTTTAATTTTATTTAGATTCAATAATTTACCAATATCTGTTTATTGGTGCCAGAGTAATGTTATACTTTTGAAAATTTTTTGGAATTTATGGTTAACATAAGGATGATATGTGAATTTTTGATAAGTATTTTCTTTAAGTGAAGAACTGAGTGTAGTGATTAGTTTAATTTCCTTTTTATTTTTAAATCTTTTTATTTTTTTTCTACCATTTGTTTGTTAAATCCATTATTTTCTATGTGTGTATTATGTGTGTGTATTCTTTCCTGTATTCTTCTTTACTGAGTGATGTATTAACTAGCCAATGTCATACTATTGAATGCTGCTTCCTTGTGGGGTCTGGCATGCCACAAATTTTATTTGTGTGTGTGTGTGCATGCATTACTGGCTGACAATTCCATGTGTGCTCTAAAATTATTAAAAAGTTTTACAACTAATAAATCTTTATGTTGTACAAATATAAGGAAATGTGTAAATAAATATAACCATTCAATTCAGTTGTAAAGGGAAAATATAGGAACTTATTATTCTAATAGACAGCAAGAGCCTAAAAAGGCAAAATAGGCAGAAATTAAAGCATTTTATCAAACATTTGGACTCTAGTTACATGAACTACTTGCCATGTTCCCCTTAAATTTTTTTCTTCCTTATGAATGCAATTAAGAAAAGAATTTTATTATAATATATTCATTATATACAATAAATAAATGAGTCTAAGAATTATATTCCAAATAGCACATACATTTAGGTGGAAGATGTAGTTTTTGGACTGAAAACATGCAGTAACATTTTATCCATGTAGCTTCAGGAGTTACAGAGAAAAATACACTTGAAGTGTTTCTTCTCTTGTCTCCTCCTAAGTCTGGCTCCTTACACATGTTTTGCATATTCCTTTCTGCATTGATGACCCTCTTTATCATTCCCTACCTTCAATGCAATTTTCATATTATCCCTCACTGGTATCCCAAGATGCTTATATACTAATTCCACTGTTGCAACTATCATTAAAATGTACAATTGCAATTAACACACCCAGTTTCAATGTGATAGCTTCAAGATAAACGCTTATGGGGAAGCACTCCCAAATTACATGATGAAAACTTTCACTGGAATTTTGGGCATGAATGCAAACACTTTTCCAGAGATCATCTTTGGTCAGAATCTTGAAAAATTGCTTGAAATCTACATGAAGAATCTGAAGCCTAAAGACAGGGTTGCACTTTGGAAAACAAAATTTATGGCTTTACTTCCCTTCCAAAGGAGGCCATAATTAGAAGTTTTACACTCTAAAAATCCATCAACCTTGGCTGAGTTTGAGCCTATGATCTTGGGTCTACTAGGCAAATATGATTATCACTATACCACAAGATTTGGACAGAAAAATTTGCATGTGTTCTACCCACCAATATATATATTTATAAATGTTTTTGTAATAAATGGGGATTAAGATAATCAAGAATAAGAACAAGATTTGGTTAAGAGTGATCAGAAACTGTGAAAAGATGAAGAGATGGGAGATTAAAGGGCAGCAAATAGAGGTTGTAAGGAAGTTGATTATCTAGGAGTGAGATTCAGTAGTAATGAAGAACAAAATTAACTGTGAAGCGATTAAAGAGCCCGAAATATGAATAAAAGAGAAATGATATAATGCAACAGTGGAGGATAAAATGTACTACAGGTTGAAACCTGGAGTAAAGGTAGGAGATGAGAAAATGTGAATTTGATAAATGAGTACAGTTTACAATTTTTTTAACAAGTGTTTAATGCTCATTTTCACTATTGTGATGTCACAAATGGTGAGCTATATGAAATATGAGGTACATGAAATGAAATAATAAATTGGAAAATGAATTTTGGAAGGAAGCTTACCAGACCTAAGTGTTGGGCACCTTCGCATCCTTCACATTGATGAGGAAAACTGCAAAACCTAAGTCAGATTGGATGGTCATGGGTATTTAAACTGCAGATCTCATATTCACAAGAGTCTAGACCTCCACCAGGCATCAAAACTTTGACAAGGTACAGCTCAGTCTGTATGAAATGTCAGCATAATCATAAACTGCGGCAGCACCCGGAAGCCAAAATTTTAACTATGGAAACGAGCTGCAAAAGCTTGTTTTCACAAGTTTGTGCCTTTGGTCACCAATGTCTCAGTACTGTTCATAAGTAAATATAATAGTTTCCATTCCTCTAAATCAAAAATAAACAAAATAAAAATATTTTAAATGATTCCTTGGTCTAGCGAAGCAAAGGTACCGAGTTCAAATCCCGATCAGGTCTAATTGTGTGGATAAGATTTTTTTTAGGTTTTCATTACCCTAAGAAGGTGGTTGCCAGCTAGCTTTAAAGTGCCAAGAATTCCAAGCTTATTTGCACCATAAATAACTCATTTCATTTATCCCTACAAACTTACACCTATAGAAGCCAGTTCACAATATACACATGTCACAAGAAAACCAATGCAGTCAGGCTACAATAAATAAAACATTAAAAAGAAAACATTTTGCATTTCTTTTCCTGTCAAAGTACTTAATATATGCAAATATATAAACAATCAATCCTACTAGTTAGATCAATCTTCAGTTACACAACATACTTTATTAAGAATAACATAAGGTTGCTGAAGCATGAACTCATGAATGGGAGGTTTGTAATTTGAATCCTATCAGGACTGTTTTACCTAACTGAGGCATTTCTAAATTCATTTCAATGGCAAATGCCAAAAATGTATCTTAATTATAGGCTAGAACACCAATTCTTTCTAAAATTTCATTTATATTATTTCCTCTCATTTATCACCAAGATTCACTGTGTTTGTTTTTTAATAGTGTTTAATGCCCATTTTTACTGCTGACATATCGCAGGTGGTGGTCATTGATGAGAGATTAAATGATAAATTAGGAAAGGATATATTTTTGTTAAGGAAGCGTTCCAGATCTATGTTTAAGAGTACCTTCCCAGCATTTGCCATTTATGAATACTGAGAAAAACCTGGGGAAAAAAACCCAATCAGGGAGTCGGTCCTGGAAGGAGTTGAACACCTGACATCCCACTCATGAATCTGCACTCTAACCTCAACCATTTGGCGGTTCACTGCCTGTGATGCGACAGTAGTAAAAAGGGTTGTTTTAAAAAATTAATAATAAAATATCAGAATTTTTTATGAATATTTGGAATAGTCACGATCTCTCGCATATTACCTGGCCTACCTAAACTTGAACTTCAGCAACTTTAAATTATCATTTTAGGCAACATTCAAGCCTGAATTTCTCTACTCAGAGCTTGATGTGACAAAGAGCAAGTAAATACATTCATTTACTGTTGATATGATTCTGTCCTGTGATTTTACAAATATTATTGAAAATTACAAACATGCTGTAATGGCAAGAGGCTGCATTCTAGATAGGCTTTGGTTTCCATACATACCTAGTAAAAAAGTTGCGTCCAAATTTGTTCCAGTGATCCAAAAGAATTTCTTCAACAGACTTGTTCAGCTTGGCAATGATTGATAGCCAGGCAAGAACTGCCCATATTCCATCCTTCTCACGAATATGATCTGATCCAGTCCTACCAATATAACATTTCGTTTAAAACATTTTATGCTTAGTGCCACAGATCTTAAGGATAATCAAAGAAATGTATCTTGACAGACAAATGATCTTGGAGACTGCAGAAACAATGTTGCCTGGCATTTACTTTATCAGGATGAGGGAAAATTCTAGAAAAAACTTCACCCAGAAGCATGTTCTAACTAGGAATCATATCCAGGTCTGGCTTATGACAAGCAAACAGTAATGCATCAGTACACTGGTACCATTCTACATAAAAAAAACTAAATGGCTTGTAAGAAAATCATTACTCCATTATATGCCAAAGAAACCTTGATTTTTACGAAAGATTTTTTCATAAATTTTGATAAACTGAAAGATAGATTGAATTAAAAGAGTATGTTTACTGCATGATGTTGAAAATGTAATATCATGATATATCATAAATTTTCTATGTTTCAAAAAATGTTACACATTTCAGGAATTTTTTATTTTGGTGTATATTTGTGATGAAATCATGCAAAATACTGGACAGCAAGATAGCTAATGACTTCACTGTAAACAACTCAGCATTAGTTAACATTTATAGGCAAATTATTATAATTTATCTAGACCATTTAGCATGAAACAATACTTAACATACTTGAAGAGCTAATAGGAATATATACAGTGAAGCTAATCATAATATTAAGATTAATATAAGATCAAGTATTAATTACAAGACTTTATATGTTTATCTACTATAATTAGATTCAATCAATTTCTTAAACTAACATTCAATTAAGATGGAAACTACAAACCCAAAACTTTCTTCGCCACAGAGTGAAAGCTTCCCGGCATCCATCAGGTTACCAAAATATTTCCATCCAGTTGGCGTCTCATAACATGGCTTCTTTGTGCTCTCTGCCACCCTAGGATAAAACAGCAAACCAACAAACATTTAACTTTGTATGGTCTTAGCTAGAAGGTTCTGATTTAAACTCTGAAAACTCTTACATTTATTTGTGAAAATAATTTGTAACAGTTCAATGTCCCAAGCCCTGGAAAATATTTTATCTGGGCAAGTGCAAGCTTATACAAGCAGCATTTAAACCTGGTTTCGTACATTTTAAATGAACCTAAGATAGATGAGAATTAGAGCAAAATTGCAAATGTTGGATATAAAAGTGGACAAGGATAAAAATTATGTAAATTATTCTTAGCAGCACAGTGTACTTCACAATTACTCTACCACAGAGGGTTTTAGCATTTGAGAAAAAATCTGATAATTCAAGCCTTCATTATGCATATCAAAATGTGAATTATTTCTTAAGAACAAAATCAAAATGATATTGCAATGAAAAGTATGTTTCAATAATAAATTGGCAGAAAAGCAATTGCTAGCTGCAGAACATGCCAAAAAGCATGTTTTATCTCAGAGAAACTGGCAGGTACAGTACATTATATATAATATGGTCTAAATTTGACTTTGCCACAAGGATGGATATGCATACTATGGTATTAGAGATAACCCACTTGTAAGATTGTCAACCCTTTTACACTACTTGAAGATTGTGGATAAGCTTCCCACACCATTTTTAAGTTCTACATGGAGTTTTGTCCAGTAAAACATAAAACCTAATTTGCACATACCGCTATAATTTTAGATCCATATTGAGCACAACAAACATGACTTCATGCACTTGTTCCTATCCTCCAATGAGTAATTCCATACAAATAGTGCACATGATGCTACTATACGAAGGTTTGGTCTTTATGCCAACAATAATCCTGACACCCACCCCAAGTGGTTTATTAAATGCAATTAAAACAGCCTGATTATTTTTATTCACCAATCAAATATATGTATTCCTCAGTAATTTAAAAATGTACATAGAGCCGAAGTGATTCATTAATAAATTAAGATTTATAGACACTGCAGCAAAACAAATAGAACTTTATTAAGATGAATTATCATTTTACTATTTTAATGGAGGATAAGATACACTAGTATTTCATCTATTTTATATCATTAAAATAATCTCAGTAAATAAATTGTAAAATAGAACCAACCTGTCAACTGCTCCTGCTGTTGGCATGCTTCGTGCGTAGCCTTTCACTCCATTTTTCTTGAAATATGGAATGAAATCAAGGTTTGCAGCAAGAACTGCCAGGGAGTCTGAGGGTGTAACAAAAAATGCTTTCTTTCCCAAGATCATGTTCCGGTCCTGTTGGAAATTTAATACATATATTTATCAAATTTATAGAACTCTGATGCTGACAAATAATATCTTGACCAGAAGATACAGTGTGTCCATAAAGTCATGGTTGGATTTCATTCTTCTATACAATCTGAACAAAAAAAAAGCAACCAGGGAGTCACATGATTATGATTATGAGCAAACCAAGCAACTCGATTTGGAATTCAAGATTTTTATTCACAGAGTATGTACAGTTTGCAAATTTGGCTTCATCAATTAATATGATACATAACCACAAATTTATTATATACTTATATACATATCTAACTCTATAACTCCAAGAATTCCTCCACAGTATAAAAAAATGTGTTTTAACAATAGTTTAAACACATTTTTTAAATTTTGGGCTTGAAGTGCTTTTAAATGATTTTGGTATTTTATTATGGATTGCATCTTTATGTGTTACATAATTGATGCTTTTTGTAAGTTTGTGATATTGTAAGTGAATTAGGCAGCTGATATAGTGTGATGTACATGACAATTTTCATTATTTGTGAAAAGTTGTTTATTATTATGCACAAAAGATACAGTTTCTATTATATATATATGGACGATAATGAAAGAACATTTAATTCCTTAATAATTGGTTTGCTGGGAGCATGAAATGGTAATTGCTGCATTATTAATATTTTCTTTTGCGATTTAAAAGTCATAAATGACGAACTTGCTGCTCCCCAGAAAGGTACACCATAAGCTAATATAGAATATACACAGTCAAAATATACTATTCTCAAAATATCTTTAGTACAATTACTAATTAATATGTGCATTGCATAATTGGCTTAATTTATTACATAAGGTAAAAAAGTGTTCATTTCAAGATAAATCTGAGTCAATTACAATATTAAAAATGTTGTACTATTAAGGTTTTTATAGGTGTATTTTCAATTTCTATGCTCTATGAATTATCAAGAAGATTATGTTTAATGAAATTTATGTAGTTGTTCTTGCAAATATTTAGCATTAACTTATTAGATTTTAACCAATTATTTAAATTTTGCAATGCATCACTGATATAGGATTACAAAATAACTTTACTTGGATTCATAAATATAAGATTACCATCATCAACAAACAGAGCCATATTTGAAGGTAAAGTTAATGCTGAAAAATCATTAATATTGATTATAAAGGAAACTGGTCCCAATATTGAGCCTTGTGGTACATTAAACTTGGCCAACAGGGGAACAGATTGCATTTCATTTAATTTTACAAATTGGGTTGAATGTCGACAGTTTAGAGGAAGGTTCAATATATCTTTTGACTTGCAAAATTTGAATCAATTACATAGCTTTGTTATGAACATAATCATGTGTTCACTGAAGAGCCATCGCATGAAAATAGCATTGTTGGTGGGATCACTAGCTAAAGGAAAAATGTTGCAGCAGAAAATTACTTAATTTTTTAATAGTGTTTAATGCCAGTTTTTACTGCTGAAGCATCATAGTGAGTGGACACTGATCATACATGAAATGAAATGATAAAGTAGGAAAAAAGTTTTAAGGAAGGAAATGTTCCAGATCTAAGTTTAAGGTATCTCCAGCATTTGCTATTTATGAGAACTGAGGAAAACCGAAAAGGAATTAGGGAGGACAGGAAATAAACTCCAGATCTCCCAACCCACGAATCTGTGCCTTAACAACCTCGGCTACCTGTGGTGGTTAATAATTACTTAGTGACAAGACTGTTGAAGCTGTATGAAAGATTCAAAAAACTGGTACATATTCCAGTCTAAGTATAAGTCTTAGAAAATCTTATTTTGCAAAGTTTAGAAGAAACATCTTCATTTTATGTATTTGTTGCAGGCATTCAGCTCAGTTTATAACTCCAAAGAATCTGATTTTGCTGTAAGATGCTTGATGAGATGTCTATCTCATCATTACTTGTAAGATTGTCAATGCTTTTACACTGCTTGAAGATATGCCTTATACTCAGCATGACAGCCAGAAAGAGAACATATGGCGTCTTCACACATGAGAGAGTAATAACCATTTTTCTATGTAGAGCTGACTGTGATGTCATGCAATTAACTTGATATTAAATTTGTACAGTGCCACAATTTGAAGGTGAGTTATCTTTCAACATGAAGGGTTCTTTCACACTATTGCTATATTGTTTGCAAGTTTCTGGATATGACATTTCCACAGCATTGGATGGAAAGCATGTCATCAGACCTCAGTTTTAGACTTTTTACGTTTGAGGGTACATTAAACAAACTGTGTACAGCATTTGTACCAATGATATGCGCATCTGAAAGAGAACATTTGACAAACTGTTCAGTGTTTCACACCTGCTGTGCTTAGTTATACGTGATATGAACTCAACAAATGTAGAGTAACAAGCGGAAGACACATCAAATTACACTAAACATGTAAAAATAATTTAGGAGTTGGTTTCTTATTCAGCATGTATTGGAAATGTCTTATTATTTATGCTTACGTTAATAAATACATTGTAGTTCTGATTAATTGACATTCCATATTATCCATCAGTGATGGTGGAAGAATGAATTTTTACTTTAAAATATTTGAATATTGTTTCCATTTACTTTTGAGCACACTAAATCATTTATTGTATTTAATATTACAAAACTTAAATGTTATTTCTAAGTTCACTAAATAAAATATTTGACCATCTCCTTGGTCTAATGGTTAGCATTACTGACAGCTAACCAAGAGGACTGGTTTCCATTCGTGCCTCCTACAAATACTTAGGAATGATTCTTAGTTAGGCAGGACTGGAACAGGGTTCACCCAGCCTCGTGAGGACAATTAGGAAGCTGCTTTGATGGAGAGATGGCATTCTTCAATCAAGAAAGTCATATGATAGGCAACTGGCAGGGTGCCGACATGTTGATCACATGCACCATTGTAATACTGTTCTCTTATCAATGAAGTCATAAGATGGTGGTAGAGGAAGCAGAGGTCACCATAGCAGGCCAACCCACCCCAGGCTGTAGCATCAAATGAGAAAAAGAAATAAAATGTTTCATTGTTATTTTAACTCTACACGCTAGTTTGATTCCATTTTCTGTTATTTAACACTATTTGAACTTTTCAGTTATTCAACCTCATTAAGTTCCATGTATGTCAAATAATAGAATGCATTCAGTCAACAGCAGCCGATGATGGGGAAGTTGACAACTGAAAACATTAATGTAGGATATATTACCACTCCATTGTCTACAGCTTCGAAAGTACAATTTTTACTTAATAGAGATTCTACCTTGAGATTCTACCATAACTTTATGACACACTGAATTTGCATGCTATGGTACAAATAATTATAAACTAAAATGTAAATTGGAACTTGCACAGTGAAGCCAATCATATTAATTGATATCATTGTATGATTCAGTTGAACTACACACTCTTAAAGCTTCACTTACTTTTCATAAATGTATGGAACCGGTTTCGAGAACATTTTGTTCCCATCTTCAGCCATGCTAAAGTTCAACTTCAAGTTCAGCTTTAAGAGTGTGTAGTTCAACTGAATTATACAATGATATCAATTAAAATTATAAACTAACTGATGGATGTCTGTGAAACTTACACCATCACCATCAAATGCTGCACCAAAGTCGAAGTCCCCATTCTTGAGAGCCTCCACTAGGTCAGCTGCATAAGTAAGGTTAGGATCGGGATGGTGACCACCAAAGTCTTCTAAAATATTTGTTTTAACCAAACTGTCTTGGGATGTCTTCAGTTCTTTTAGAAATATTTGCTCTACATATGGGCCTGTCACTGCAAATATAAGTTTTAATATATATGTATAGAGGAGGATAAAACCATATTTTCAAATATTTGTTTAATTTATGTATTTTTTGTTTAGTTACAGTTTTCTAACATTTTGTTTATTTTGCTGCTTCACATATTCTGAATTCAACCGGAAGCAGAAATTCCTAAACAAATACATCACATCTTAGTATGAAAGTCAGGAGCATTGTTACTACTCTGCATAGGCCACTAGAAAAGTTTTCAGATGCAAGAAAATGAGTCAGAAGAAAAGAAATGGAGTCATATCATGCCAAATAGGACAAATTTAAAGGAAACTTAATTTTAGTTAAACCTTCTTAAACCATTGGATGGATGAAAGTAACATGTGATATTTTTATTTTCGTAATTTATATTATATCACTTTTCCAATTATTCAAAATCAAAATTTACATAATAGGCATACACTCTTACAATAAAATGGAGATATCTCTGTTCCTAACTAACGAAATTAATTCTAGCTTGGCTAATGTTAAAGCTTACAAGATGTTTGTTCCAAGATTTCATAACATTTTTATAAAGCTTGCACTAATTTTTCAAATTCTAAAAATATCATAGTATTCCATATTTTATACACTATAAAGTGTGCAAAATTTTACAATGGAATAAATATAAAAGGATAATTTGCAACAAATTAACTTACCCAGCAGAGTGCTGGCTGTTAAGTAGGACCATCTTTAATGACCACACCATGCAGTATGAATGCATGACTATACACAGTGCCAATATATTGTACAAATACCGGGTGTAACAATAAGGTACAGTCAAATTTTCAGGCCACATTTTCTAAATTAGTTAAGTCAGCTGTTATCCACTGTTTGTAATTCATTAAATTTATATCTGTTTCCAATGCTTTTTGTAAATATTGCATTTAATCTGATGATGGACAGTCTTGACATTTTCTGAAATAATTCCTCAATACAGTTTACATATGAGTCTTGGTAAGTTCCCAGTGGTTGGTCTAGGTTGACTTTAAGCTTCACCACATTTTCACTATCTATTAAATACTCTACATTTTCCTGTATGCTTCAAGTAACACGGCAAAGCAATAAGAAAGTCAATTGTGAGTTCCATTATGGAAGTTTGGCTAAATGCTTTCAATGCAAAAAAGAAAAAGCAAAATCACCATGCGATTCTTTTTTTAGATAATGTCATTTGCCTACCTATAATCACATTATCAAATGTGAAATTCATATGTTTTCCACCCTGCTGAACAAGCATTATGTAACCAATGGACCAAGGGGTCATCTTCACATTCAAATCCTACTACAGGTCGCTAATGATGCAGTCTATGACTGGAAACATTACTGAAGCCAACTGCACATACAGTATTGCATGATTAGTCTCAATCTTGGATGCAAGAAACTGGATTAATCAGGCAGTAAAGAAGGTTAAACCCAAGACTGTTTGCAAACTTTACTGGGTTTGAAGATAAAGTTGATGCATTAAAATGTAGCAGTCATTGCAACTTTAAATTCAATGCATAAAACTCCACACACTCCAAGAGGAATACATTCAGAATGATGACCCATCCACCCACTATGGCTTCACATTCACAATGAACCTCTTAATAATTTGTAAAGCAGAGAAGGATGCAAAAGATACCGAGGAGAGAAAGAAGATGAAGAAAGAAGTATCTCAGAAAATAAAATCCATCGAAGAGGCTCTAAAATGTATTGGTTATATCATGCAATTTCAAAGGAATTCAAACTTTCCCCCATCTGCTGGAATTACTGTACAGTGCAAAGGATTGTGTTGAATCAACCATTGCTAAACAAAAATGCAAACAAGTTTCTCTTCTTGATATGTGGAGAAAAGTGTGATTTCATGCATCATATAAGGCAGCTAAGTATCAGTATATGTAAGGTTCATTATAAAAATGTCTGTGTAAATCTATTATCTGTGATAAATATATCCCCTATGTATAGAAATAAGCAAGTAATTTTCATCAGAATTACCAAGTCTTTAGAAAGGTATATAAAGTACATTAAATGCATTAAACATGGTACAATATTTATAAGTTTAATATTAATGTATATTGTATTTTCTTTAATGCAGAAACTTGGCCATTTCAAAAAAATTATCCGGTCTCCTTAGACTCAGCTTTGAACATGTTTTACTGTATGTGATTAATGGTTCAAAAGCCAATGACTTGGTACCTGTGAGTTTAATAATCATAAAGATCTGCAAGCAATAGTAAGGAATTTCAGTAATTTGATTGCTTTGAGGGTAATACAATCAAAATCGGTTCTGATGTAATGTTTGTCTAGTAGAACACCCAAATACAGTAGTTGATCATTCAGGGTTATATGTCCATTCATTGAAATTTTTCGTTTTTCAAGTTTTCTTCTCCTTGTAACAAACAGGAATTTGGTTTTTTGAGATTTAATTGTAATTTACCTTTGTCCTAATTTTTTGAGATTTAATTGTAATTTACCTTTGTCCTAATTAAATAAAAAAAATGAATAAGGTTCAAATTAGATGCACATTCAACTCCATTACATAATCAATCCCAATTAAGAGTAGTGTATCATCAATCTAAGTATAAAAGACTTGCACCATGTACGGGAGGGATAATTAGTGAAGATTTTTATATAAACTATTTCCAGAATCCAAGACTACAGGATAATTCCTGTGGACATCCTTTGTTGACAAGTTTCATAAAAGATGCAGTACTGACTTGAAGTTTTGCTTTTCAGTTGCTGAAATACTTTTGGATACACATTTATATAGGTGGATCTGTTATAAAACAATACAGCAGGAGAAGGAAGATCCAACAAATTACAAGGAAAGTTAGTTTCCCTATTTTGAAAAAACATAAAATAAAATAAAAATTATGGTTTTGCTTTGAAAATGTTTATTTATATTTTACAACTCTTGTTTTATTTTTCCATAAAGTGACCTCCTTTGTCCAAAAACTTTCGGTACCAGAATACAAATTTTCTGATACCTTATCTTGTTTCATTTCTTTCAAATCAATGGTAAATCTGCTTCTTGAATTGCAATAAAGGTGCAAATGACTTGGGGTCAAGATCTGGTGAATGGGGTTGGCTAAAATCTCTCATTTGAACTTTCTAAGTAAATGTTCAGTCCTTTGAGACCAGTGCAGGTGAACTTTGTCATGCAGAAGCAGAATTTTGCATTTCAAATGTTCAGGGTATTTGCATTTGATTTCACCTTGAAGTTGCATTATAACCTGACTTTATCTCTTTATCATTTATAGTACTTTGGCAAGATGCATAACAAAACCCCTGATAGTCACAGAATATCTTCTGCATAACCTTTCCTGCAGAATGTGTGAACTTAGCTTTTTTTTTGGGAGCATTTACACTAGATATCTTCCAAATCAAGTTTTGTTGCTTTGTCTTCGGTGTTGAATGATGCAACCAGCTTTCACCAGGAACATCTCTTTCCTGAATTTTCAAAAAAATTTGAACTGAATTTATTCCATGTTGCTTATGAAAATCAATGAGCAAATAAGGCATCCAACTTGCACAGATAATGAAGCTGGTTTGACAATATGTTTTTGATGGATAGATATTCAATTTTAATTGTACAAGACAGAAGCCTATGATTTTCATTAAGTGACACAATGGTCATTATTGAAAGTTGCTGTAGTTAACTGTCCACTGTGCTCTCTTTATAATGCACATTTTCATGTTCTTCCACAAACCACAAATGCCACAATTGGACCGTGTGGATGTTCACCAGTCTTCCCAAAAACAGAAGTTATTCATGATGGATATTTACATTGTTTCAGTGTTTCCTGTCAAAAACATATGATGGCAAAATAATTTATAATTGGACAAGCTTAATAATACCTTCTTCATTACATCTAGTTATTACCACCATGTCAATGTGTGCAGGTGCTTAAGTCCTTACAGTGGATTGCAACAAAATATGCTGGTTCACTGAATTGGAATTACATTGAAATTTCTGAAGTGCCAAGAAAAATATACATACACACAAGGAGCTTCCACTTATCTGGCCCAGACCATTTTAGGTGTAACCCCTCACAATTACAACAATGTTTAATACAATAACTAACTTTATACTAATATCTTTATCTGAATTCTAAATAATTAAACTAAAGTACAAAATGTCCACCTTGAGTGCATCAGTCCCTAATCTCTGGTTCATCAGCAGCTGCCTACTGGAATTCCAGGGGATTAGGCTCTAACCAAACCCAAGGTACTAAAATAAAATATTTCACTTACTCTACCTATATCATTATTTTATTAGCTAGTTACAATCTCTACAAACTACGAATTCCTTTATTTCTCAAATACCAATTATAAAGCTATATTTATTCACCTCCTAGAACAATTTCCAATATTACAAGCTCAATAATTCAAATAAATTTAATATAATTCCACTCCCCAGTCATTTCCAGAGCAGTGACATTTTTCATAATCATACAATATTTTTCCTTCACTCTTTTAAAAGCCCATTTCCAATTTTTTTTACTTTCTCTAAATAAAGCCTCATGCTCTTACAATTTTTGTGTAAAATATTATTTATAATTAGTATTACTTGCTGTAGACCATACACTTTCTTTTCTCCAAATATTTTTTTCCATGCATTCAAATATTGTTTGTTGTACACCCCCCCCCCCCTTATAGTGAACATTCACTTTGTGGACATCTGTTTCGTTGCACTTTTAGCATCTGCACTCCTGCTCTCAACCATGCTATCCCCCCCTTTCTTCTTTATTTCTGTTATCTATATACTTCTCTCATCCACTGACTTAATTAATGCAAATTATTTTTTTCAGATATAAAATATAGGAAAGCTTATTTTTGGATAACTCTCATACTTATTTTTATATACATATATCCCCAGGCACAAATTCAACACACTTTGAAGTTGAACTAAAGGCCATCGATGAAGCTCTAAACAACTATTCAATCATTAGAAAGCCTTAAAAAATGTATTTATCCCTAATGACTGTAAATCAGTCATACAGTTAATTTACCCAGCCACCTGAAAGTAAACATATTCTAGAAATCATAGTATAAACAGATGTATAGAAACTACAGAATAAAAAAATAATACAATAAATTCCCTCTCACTGTGACTTTAAGGGCAATGAGGGTAGGACTTCTTAACCAAAAAAAAAATTCAATAGATTCATTATAACATTATATAATCAGAGAAATCCATAATGAAAGTGATCACAATAAGTAGGACTTTCTACTCAAAGAGAAAAGCTTGCCTCCGAGAGCCCAGATAAAATGCTGTTGACATCCTTCAGATTATATACAGACTGACAGCTGATCTACACATAAAGTTATGCAAGGAGAAAGTCTGAGCATCCTAAGCATTAGGACAACTGTTGCTAGGTTGCATGTCTGCATAGTACTTAAGTTAACAAACATTGCTCTCCAATCCCAAGACTAAATATATATGGCAATATTACACTGACTTTCCTGAACACAACAGATTAAATCCTTTATTTTGTGTATTAAGGCATCATTACAGAATGCAGAGAGAAACAGCAGATGTGGTAAGAGCTAAGATCTTTGCTAACGAATATCAATTAGTGAAAAGGAGGGGGTTAAGCAATGAAGTGTGGAATACATTGTTGTGTCAGCTGCTGAAAAGACTATTGGATATATATCTTGCAATTATGTTCAACATTACTAACCTTTACTTCCAATGGAATTGCCAACAGCTTAAAAGAGTAGTCATAAACAAATGTGTACAATTAGGTGACAAAGACCAAAGACAATTTAATATCATTGCCAGAGTGAGTTTCAGGGAACCTGAGACAAGAACTAATGTATATTGGTTGCTTGTGGGGTGATGAATGTTGAAAGATGTATTGCCACATCCTGTACATAAGCAGGTATGTGGCAAAAGAGGTCAAGAAAATATGCAACTAAGTTAAACAGTAACTGGCCAAGGAGTGAATATTAAAACGGCCCTGGAGAAAATGAGGACTTTTTTGTACTGCACATTAAATACTGTGCTTGCACATACTTTCAATGAATAGAAGTTTTTGTGACAGGAAGAAAGCTCCTCCATAAGTACACACAAAAAAAAAAAATAAATGCAGTAAAATGCATTTTATAATGCACAAAAAGAGGTGGTCACAGTGCTAGTTTGAACAAAATGCTCAAACAAGGAGGAAATCAGGAGAATTAAGGCATGAGCTGCACACTTCTTTGATGAGAAGACTGTTTTCAGAACTATACATAGTAGCAACATTTCTTTGGTCCTCATTTTAACATCAGATATTACTTCAGGAGTAGAATAGGACTGAAACTTTCCAAGAAATTCAGAGCATGTGCTTTTAAGAGCAATTTATGAGCTCTTCTATAGTCTGTAGTATGAAGTCATCATTACAACAGAGGAAACTGTTTGATAAATGGAATGATGAAGATAAAAATTGAAAACAAAATGAAATTGGCAAGTACCTTGTTTACTCTCCTGGAAACAAATTATTTATTAAAATGGTAGAACTTTCCTTAATTGCTAAAATACTACTGTGTGTTCCAGCTACAAGTTATGCTAGTGAATGAAATTTTAGTAAAGCAGACCTCTTAATAACCAGAAGTCAACTGGATCCATAAGAATTATAAAATAGCTTAACTGTTAATTTGGGAAACAAATAATTGCAAGAAAGTTAGAAATAATTTCTAACTTAAATATTTCTTATTTATGTTAATATTATAAATATAAAGTTAATTAATTTTCAATTTATTTGTACATTGTTTTACATTTCTATTACATAATATAGAAGTTATCGTGAGTCAATTTATACAATTTTATGTTACCAGTACAATGTATAGGAGTTTATGTGAGTAAATTTATTTGTTTGTGGTTTTATATTAATATTATAATGAATGTATATTTGTATATTGCTAATGATGAAAATATAGATTTATGATGTTACTGTGATAAATCCCACCATAAATACTTTGCACAATAATTTATAGGTCATGTTTTGCAAACTATGTCAAGACATTCAATGTCACACTTACAGGAAATTCAAATATACATACTAAACTGTGCTTATTTTTTAAGCCGAGATTTGAAACCACTTATAAATATTGCTTATGAACAAGTCCAAGGTTTGAAAGTCACAGTGTGCAGGTTGAACAGAACTTAATGCAGAGATTTTATTGCATGGTTTCACTGCACAAATTAAAATAGATCCCAAATTCCATGCAACTGATATTTCATGCACACTGTATTAAAATCTTTAAAATCTCTACAGTGGTCATTACAATAATTATCTCCTTCCAATGGTTTACTTATAAAACCAGTATTTTTATTTTTTGTACACTAATACAGATTAAATGTAATATATTTTCTTATGGTAATTTTTAAAATAGAACATCTAAAATGGGGAAAATAAGAACTTCAAAACCTAAATATTTATACCCTCAGAAGCTGCATAGAACAAGACTTGGTGATGGATAGGGAACAAGTATTACAATACAAATCAGTTTTATTGAAATACTATTGTGAAGTAAGATTACAAATGAGAGAACTAAAGAAGCCAGGCATTAGCAAAAAACCACTTCTAGAATCAGGATTAATTCTATCATTACATTGATTTAAAAAACAGCTAATATTTTCCATTTAAATGTTAATTTTAAACACCTTTATTTAAAATTCTAAAAAATATTTGACTACCTCTGAGATGACTTATATTTTTTTTCTTATATTACTTCCCTCCTACTGAAACTGGAGCTTATGAAATGGAAGCTGATAGAAATGGTGACATAGTTATGTGACCATGACACACTGGCAGAAATACTGTTACATGACCTGAACCAATTATCAAATGATAAAAATGTTGCAATCCCTGCTGTAAGCCATTTTCTGTCTATAAATTCATTTCAATTTTTTTTTTTTTTAATTTACCAAGAGATGTTCCTGGTCAAAGCTGGGTGCATTTATTCTAACTTATTTTTATGTGCTAAAAATGCTTTGAATGTGTCATAAAAATGAAAAAATATATAATTAAATTTTAATTATTTCATGTAAATATAAACAATATGTATAGTTACCAACATAACTTATTTTATACCTTCCCAACTGCTTAAGATTTGCAGTACATAATGAGATTCATCTTCAACTTATTCTGGGAAATGACTGATGATTATTGCAAACCAGTGATTTATATGGAAAAAGAACACTCCATGTCACAAAAAGTCTATTTGACGAATTTATACCTGGGCATGTCACACTTACAACAATATCCTTTACTTGCTGGCCATCTAAACTTGAAATTTTACATAAAGTGTAAAAATCCACTTTTTTCTGGGGGGGGGGGGGGGGGAGGACTTTGCTGGAGATCTGCTTAGTCTGTAAAGTTTTTCTCTCCACATCACAAACATGCTATATGATTTCTGACATGAATTTCCCCATTTTCTAGCTTTTCAAATGTACTGCAAGAAAAAATAAAGTAGTGAAGAAGTTAAGTTATTAAAGCTGTGCCACTGAATGTTTCCTGAAGAATTACAATTAAATATACATAATATCTATCTAGTTCATAAATGAAAGAAACAAAATCAACATTTTCTAAATAAAATGTACTGAAGCAAACTAAGTTCTCCAGTGGATCAATACCAGGTTGGCAATGGACTTTCAGGATTTTTGTTCTTCAATAGTTCAGTTTTTTTTTTTGGGAAAATTACTGAACATCTTTTTATCCATTAGAAATTGAATTATCCAAATTGTGATATACTCTTCTAATTTCTTCGTTTATTTCACGTAATCCATGTGCAATTAAGTAACATGGGATAATTTTTGGATAGTTAACAACAAGATCTTCCACTGACTTCTGTTGCTGCACCTTCAATAACAGTAAAACACTGTCATATTTAGCAGCACTGGTCATAAAATGTGCATTGCCCCATTAAGTAATCATGTCACATAATTGCAAATATTTCTTGTCATGTTGATAGAAAATATTTTTTTGAAATAGCTTCATCACTTTTTAATGCCATTACAATGACATTCCTAACTTTTCTGCTGGTTGAATCTGAAGTTTTATCTAAACTAACTCGGATTTTTTTATCTTCATATATGGAATGAATTTGTTTGAGAACTGCTTCATAGCACTTTGAAAGATAATTTTTTCTCAAAATACACTCTTCGGGAGTGTCAAGATTTTGATGAGAAGCTTCTGTAAAACCAGATTATTTACTTTATAAAGAAGTATGTCCACTGACCCAAATGCTCTACATATACCCACACAATAAACTGAAAATTTACAGGGGCCTGCAGAAGAACCCACTAATTAAAGCTTGTTTCTTCATCATGTGGGAAACTGCAGCGATGTCCTTTATGCCAGCTAGATGTTCAGTAACTTAAGACAGTTGATAAACTTTTATTGCTTTCCCATATGGTTGAAGAACAGTACATGTCCATCTGAACTAAAAATATCCTTAAATTCTGAAACATATTGCTGCAAGCAATAACTTGTGATGTTTTTACTTTGGACTTGTTAAACACACTAAAGAAAAACAAATGTGAAAACTATTGTCTTACAAACCAAAAATTAACTGCAACTGAGTGAATTTAGCTCAGAGCTCAAAGAGTGTTTATCTCAGAATATAACACTCTCTCCCACACCACCACCCTATTGATCACATCTTTAATGTGTGTCAACAGGGTCAAGCTGCAGATAATTCAATTATCTGATATGTAAAGATGTTCTCTCTAACATAGGACTAGCACCAGGTTCATACATATTTTCTATTAATGGAGAAACAAGGACAACTATGAGCATCAAGTTCAGGTCTGGAGAAAAAAAAAAAAAGATATTTCAAACCACATGATCACTGCACCAACAAATTTTGGAGTTCACACACTAGACTAACAGCACTTTATCACCTGGTAAGGAGAAAAAGAAGCAGGATGTAGAGACAATGTATAAAAAATTACTTCCAGCATAAACAATGATAGTATCTTGAAAATATAAACAGAGCAGTTCATGATAGGTATAGCACAATTCTAATAATCAAAATAGCATGCATTCAGATATTTATATTATTTTTGTTTACGGAATGTCGGAATCCACATTGAAACTTTTGTTAATCTTATTTTGATTTAAAGTAAAACACTAAAAATCAAATTAAGATTTATATTATTGCTCTGTGTTACATTAATCTGCTGAGTCAACCACATGATATGAAACACAAGACAAAGTGTAATTCTGTGCTGTGATTATAAGTCTAAAATTTGATTTTTTGTTAAAAGTGATTGAGTTTAAATTTATGTCAATATTTGGAAACATTTCTTTACATATATTTTTACAGAAATGTATATTTTTAAGTACCATAAAATTTAAAATATAAGCTTAATTTACCACACCCAAAGTTTTAAAAAAGCTTGTAAGATCCTTTTGCAATGCAAATAAAATATGTACAGTACAATCCCACCAATCCGAAGTCCGCCAAGTTCAAAACCCTGGATAATCCCAACCCAAAAAGTTGTAAGGAAAATTATCAAAGAAATGTCAGACTTGTATTACACTTTACCATAGAACATCAAATGACTGTAAAAATAATATAAATGCATTTACTTTAATGACTACAGAGAATCTTTTGTACTGCACTCATACAAAGATCCTGAATCTCAGTGTAGGAGATTCAATTATTTTTTATAATAATTCTGAATGCATGTTATCAACATTTCTGCTACTGGTCTCTGTAGCAGGTCTACCCTTATGAAAACTGTCACTGATGTAAAAACATGCACATTTCAATCCTGCAAACCAATCATGCACAGTCCTGTTAAAGTCATCAAATGCATTGTTTTGGTATCAATGATGATTTAAAATCATTAAAAAAATGGGCTAAAGTCCATTTTCTTTAATGCATTAAATATATCTACTGATAACTTGGAAGCTAATATATATAAAATATTTCCAAACAACAGCTGTCTTAGAAGTCAAATTGCATTTATTACTGAACAAAAAAATCCAATATATATATATAAAACTAGATAAGCAGAAAAAGGATAAAAAAAACACCAAGAAAGTCACAGATACTTCATTACATTGTTCATTGTGTTGTTTTATTTATTTGCAAAACTTACAGCATGATCTGCCTGTGACTTAACTATTAAATAAATATGAAAATGTAAATTACCACCAAGAACGAGTATAAACCCTCATGAGCAATATTTAATTAGCTCACCTCCATGCATGGAGTTTATGAGAACTTTGAATGGCTTCTTGTTGTCCTGGCATTCTAGCAATACCTTGATCGCTTGGAAGTCAAATATCTCTTTCATTAATTGCACATAATCTTCAACTGGGTCAATAACTTCAACAATGAATGGCTCTCCTTCAACCTGCAATCAAAATTACAATTGATACAAACTAAATTTTAGTCCTTTTAAAACTTATTAAAGAACTAAAAACAAAAGAACATAGTCAAAATATAGTATTACTTAACTTAATTCCTCAAGGTAGCTTGTTGTTTGTGAATAGTAAAACCTCGAATGCATAAAATTATATTATGGCAGAGAGTATGCTTAAAAGCAATACCCACAGATTTTCACAACATATACATGGTACCTAATAATTTTAAACTTTCAATGACATCATTCTATCCTCATCTTCAACCCCTCTCAGTTTTTGCTCTGCACCTTTTAAGTACTTCAGGATGTTCATCTGCATGTTATACCTAACCAAGTATAAATGTTATACAGTTTACAAATTCTAAATTATCTAAATTATAATTGCTGAGATTGCTTATGGATTTATTATAATTGATCATTATTACAACTACTATAATTAATAAATTCTGTTAAAATGTAATGATAAGCCTCAGAATAGACTGAAGATTAATGTACATAATTTATGTGGTATGTTAGGTAAATTACACTTTGAAAATTGAAATAGTACCTGTTTACAATATTTGGTTCGATATAGGTACTTCGTATGTTACTTGCTTACCAATCTTTCTTACATTCCCCTCTCCCCTCATACATGGCTAAAAATATTTCTAATAAAATAAATTTAGTTTCATTAATAAGAGGCAACTTTA
The DNA here is from genome assembly GCA_030762175.1 of Metallyticus violacea. Lineage (NCBI taxonomy): Eukaryota > Metazoa > Arthropoda > Insecta > Mantodea > Metallyticidae > Metallyticus > Metallyticus violacea. The sequence continues at coordinate 91,032,095 of CM060830.1, read as the reverse complement.
TGGATATTTTTATCTTTACCTTTATTTTAAGTTTTTCATATTTTGAGATTTTAATAGCCATTATATAAGTCCTCAAGACACTGTCATTATATATTTCATTTTTATCAAATTTTATGAAGTTCTTAGGCGAGATAGAGATTAAAATGTATCCAAATTAAAAAGGAAAAGATCTTTATTAATCAGTGATTGGGCACATCTATGGCAATTTACCCCACATTTGCATTTTTGCAGTATACCAGAGATAGCACAAGCACTGTATGTGTGTCCATTTAATCATTCATTATTCATAATAAGTTTCACTAAATGCAACATTTAAACAACCAATTTTTTTAATAGTTCATTCTTACTTAAGATGTGAATAGAGATGAAATCTTTGCTATGTGATTACTGCTTGATGCCGTAAGGTGTATGTATAATTTTACACATGAATTAGGCACTATTTCTATATTAGTTACTTTAGAGACATTCCAATTTAACAGAAGGGATTGCTATCTGATTGGAAAATTACCCATAGAAATTAAAAAGAAGGAAATATATTGATTCACAAAGTGCTGTTCCTTCCAGCTAGATAATGCAATTGTGCATATATTGTGTGTTTCTATAGAATATAATTTATGTTTGGTATGAATAGCTGAATAATCCTTCATAGTAACCTGATATTTCCAACCCAGCAACTATCTGTTCTCATGGCTTAAAGGGTTGCTTGTAAGGAACTTATCTTCTGAACAATGGATAATGTTGTGCAGATGGAGAATAAATGGCTAGACAGGAGGAACTTTTTTGTTTTTAAAAAATATACATTATGTTACAGAATGCTTACACCAGAGCATCAAACTAAAACAAGATTTTATTGAAAATAAAAAATTAAATCTGTTTTTATCATACTTTGTCAGAACTAAAACTTTGTCATTATTAAACACACATGATAAAACATGCTGTTACAGAAACATAATCCACCATAGTCTCATTCATTCATTCATTCATTCATTCATTCATTCATTCATTCATTGTGTTCTGCCTGAGGGCAGGTCCTTCACTGCATAGTGAGCATCATGATGCCATGTTTGCAGCTTTTTCTGGGGATATATCTGTGGTAGTTTCCCAATGCTTTCTGCAATAACCAAGATGAGATGGAGCAATGGCAGGAAGAAACGGTAGTACCCACAGAAAAGCTGCCTAGACTCAGCTTTGTTTACCATGAATTCCATGGTTACTAGACCAAATTTGAACCACCTCAATGGGAGGTAAATAGTCTAACCACTTAGCCATGATGTGCATGCAGTAGATCTCGGTTTTGTTCCTGATTGGGTTACTTTTCTTGAGGTTTTTCCCTTAGTTCTTAAGATGAACACCTAGGAAAAAAGCTACTAGTTCCCTTTTTGTTAAATTACAATTTACTGTCTAAACATCTACGCTAGATCTCATAGTTGCAATGACATGATTATTAAAAAAGTACTATACTCCAACAAAGCAGGCAGATATATAAACACTAAAGTAATAAACTTGTTTACACTAACTCCATGCACTTATAAGTATAAACAAGTTTATTACATTAGTGTTTACCATGAACTTGTTTACACTAACTCCATTCACTTACAAGTATAAACAAGTTTATTACATTAGTGTTTACATACGAGGGTTGGAACTTAAATAGTGGCAACACTGCTGTGGAGATGCTAAGCAACAGAATATAATATTGTCGCTGATAGCACACGTTGTTTACATGCCTATCTTTTCTCAGAGCAAATGGACTCTCCCTTCCCACATCACCTGCGTTTGCACCATCAAGAGAAACACAGTCACTTGTGAGCTAGCAGTCTAACGTACTGTTGTCACTATGTTTTCGAAACAGGAACAATGGAGTTGGATCAAGATTGAATGTGCAAGAGGTCATACAGCACGAGAGTGTCATAAAGGTCTTCAAGAGGCTTGCGGGGAATCTGCATTTCCTTACAGAACAGTGGCACATTGGGTAAAAAGACTTCAAAGATGGTCGGCAAACTATGGCTGACGTTCATCGGGCAGGTCGTCCTTCCAGCGTCAGTGAAGTAGTAGTGCCTGCTCTTGCCGCGTTACTGGACAGTGATCGACGCCAGACGATTTGTGAGATGACCCAAGAAACCGGATTAGCGCATACGACTGTGCTTCACATCCTGAAGGAACGCCTGGGCATGCGAAAAATGCATCACGATGGGTTCCGCATGATTTGATGGAAATGGAGAAATGGTTGCGTTACGACGCTGCCAAGACGCACTTGGAGCGCTATGAGCGCGAAGGAGAGACTTTCTTACGCTGTGATCATAACCCTGGATGAGACATGGGCCAAATCGTATGAGCCAAAACTGAACCCCAATCGAACGAATGGCGTCAGTATGATTTACCACGAAAGTCGAAAGTTCGTCAGAGCCCCAATACGGTGAAAGTTATGGTGATTCTCGTGTACGACTGTGATGGTGTTATCCTAACGCATTACATTCCTCTACGGCAGACCGTCAATGCTGCTGAGTATTACCGTTTATTTTTGGAGCACCACCTGCGACCAGCTTTGAGAAAGAAGCGGCAACACTTTCTGCAGAATCCATCCATCATTTTGCACAACAATGCTCGGGCGCATACAGCGCAAGCTGTGGCTGATTTGTTCGGTCGATGGCTTGGGAAGTACTGTACCATCCACCATACTCCCCGGATTTAAGTCCTTGTGACTTTGATTTGATTCTGAAGATGAAGGAACCACTTCATGGCATTCGCTTCAGAAGTGTTCCAGAGATTCGACAAGCAGTAGACCGCTCCATCTGCACCATCAAGAGAACAGGCTCTGCTAAAGGTATACTACGAATTCCACATCGCTGGCAACGGGTTATACAGAACGCTGGCGACTACATTGAAGGACAGTAAAGGTTGCTAACATGTAACTCTTTTGTATCGGTTGTAAATAAATAGTTGCCACTATTTAAGTTCCAACCTTCATATATATATATACCACTCCATTGTCAACAGCTTAGTGAGTACATTTAATAAAGCAAGCATATGCTTATCATATACCCATTATGCATGAAAACTTTGGCTTTAAGTTCAATATTATTTCAGACCCCAATATATCTAATACTGTGAAAGTTATGGAACATTCCTCTCAAAGAATTAATATTCATATAATGCATGAAGTGAGTGAAATTAAATAAAAACCATGAAAACAAAATCATGCAACAATTTGAAAGCGTTACATCATGATCCATTCACTAAGACACCATGCTGCACTGCTTGTTAAGTTCATATCACTAACCCACTTTCTACACCTACATATTTGGAGTTGAAAGGTCAAGCATTGCTGCCATGCCATTATCACAGTATTATCAAATAACCTTCACCCAAAAACCTTGAGTCACAGAACAAAGTAATATGTCAAGGAACGACTACTAGTTTCATATTTAGAAATTTCAAACTGAAATGTGCTTTGAGCATGGACTAAAAATATAAATATATCCTTGATATTTTAATTTTTTTACTGGAGGGAAGGCATTTACATTAACATTTGTAACAAGAAACTTATAAATGGTTATTGCCACTTTACTTTCTTGACTTAATCAGATTCTCAATGCTATTAGAAGATGCTATATTTATAATACTGCAATCTTTGATGACTTACTGTGCAAACTGGGATATCTTGCATTGGTTAACATTAAAAATAAGAAATGAGAGTGTTTTCTTTACAAATATATACCAAGAATTATGAACTGTTTGTCTGCAATTAAATCCCATATTGAACAAGTGTGCAAAAGAAGGGAAGTCCACAGTCAGTTAAAGAATAAAAATAGAGAAATTATTGAGAAGTTGTTATTCAACAGGCAGCTGCCAGTTAGTGAATGTTTCAATAAATTGGAATATAAGGGATGAATTCCACAAAATTAATTAAATGTTATAAGGGATAATTTGAAAATATGCTTCCATATTTTTTCCCCAGCACCTATAGAAATTTTGGGTTGGCAAGTAGTAAAACACGCATTATCCCTCTTTTTATTTTTGACTCAAGGACATCATTATGCAGGTGGCAGAGTAGTACAGGTTAAAGAAAGAGTCAAGCAGTATATGCCCAGAGGCATGAAGAAACAAGAATTGTATTGACAGTGACCAAGGAGAAAACCAAGGAGAAACTGTAAGCTATTGTCTGCTGTAAATAGGCACATGGGACCTCCTGTTCCAAAATTCATAACCTGATGAAAGTATATGGTACTGCAGGAGAGAACACTTTATCACCAATGCATACATTCTATCTATGCACATTCATTAATGTACAGGAAATGCAGTTTTACAAACTGAGGTACTTCAAAATTATGAAATGTTGGGACAAGTGCAACAATATTGGAGGGGACTATGTGGAAAAATAGAGAAATAATTCCTATTTCTTGTTAAAACTTCCTGCAGACTAGGAAAACTTATTTTCTGACTAACCCCCCATAGATACACATACATTTTATAAATAAAGCAGGTAAATCATAACATTATTGAATTAACAGAGAGAGCTAAATAGTTTGGTTACATTAATTTTTAATTTTAAAAAATTTGAACACACTTATAGATGCTTACCTCCTCAAAGAAAATATTGAAAGCATCTATAGTATCTAAACGTTTCTTGATTGGCATGTTACAACTCCGTTTTTGAAACACATTTCTCGTTTTATATGGTGTTTTGCAATTAATTTAATGTAAATGGATAGGAAATTGAAAAAAAAATTCTTATTAAAATGCATAATGATTTTAATATGACAGTTTAGTAGTGGAGTCTTAAACTAGGTGGTCATTTCAGAATTGGTTGGGTATCCCGTCAAATGTCTCTGGAAGTAACATTGCAATCCTGTCATCATGCTCAACAATTCACATAAACTTTTACCAATTAACTGAATTATAACTAGTGTTTTCAAATGTATATTTGTCCATGATAATTGGGGTCATCACAAGTAGCCGAGGTCATTATGGCACACACTCATGAGCAGGAGATCTGGGGAATTCCAGCCCGGACTGTTCTCCCTGATTGAAGTTTATTCCAAGTTTTCCTCAGTCCTCATAAATGGAAATGCTATCCTACTCTTAGGTCTGGAACATTTCTTAAAAAAATATCCTTTCCCAATACATCATTTCATCTCGTGTATCTTCAGTGTCCACCTGTGATGTTTCAGCAGTAAAAATGAGTGTTAAACACTATTAAAAAAATGACTACTGGAAGAATAACCAGCTGAATCAGATATGAATAATCCCTTAATTCAACCACACACATCTTTCAGGCAAGAGTCATTCCATGCTAAATTATCACAGTTGAGTGCATAGACACTATACAGATATGTAACTGTACAAAACTAGCCCTCTAAGTCACCTACTATATGACATACAATGGTTCAAACTTTGGGAAAAAACAGAAAAATTCCTTTAAACCCATTTTCATTAATAAATGTAACTTTTGTGTTAATTGTTTTGCAGAGTTGAGAGTGGTATCAATCAAAAGCTGGTAAGAAAGCCTTTCAATGATATGCAATACAACTATACTTGCACATTTATTTAGGTTTCAAGGATTTAACCTTTTACCTTGAATTATTCAAAACATGTCTTCTCAAAAATATACAGTCTCTATTAATGTTAGTGGGTATAACAAAAGTTACATAATGTGTTTTAAAACACAACCAATGCACCAGTGACCATCATGCGTGCATGCAACAAACTCTGTTATATTAGCAATCTCTAGTTCATTTTGCCCTGTTGTCAGTGATTCCATGTGAAAATAAAGTGAAAATAAATCAAATGTTGATGAAGATATAGATGAGATTAAAATAAGCTTTTTACATTCTTGTGGACCTTCACCTTCACTTCTGTATCCTGAAATTCCTGATATATTCAGTACAGAAAAGACAGCCATCCTAATAAAAGTTAATGTAAGAATACCAACACTTATGTCACCTCAAGATACATAGTAAATTTTGCAAGCCAATACTGAGGTTAATTAAAAGCTCCGACTATTTCTTATTTACCTAATCAAAACAAACCTGAGAATAATTTGTGAAATTTTATGTACTGCGTACTATCATTTAAAGTCTTCTGTAATGGAAAAGTCATTTAACTAAGTTATGTTTTCCGTCTCAGCTTGATATTCTGGGTAATTATATATAAGAGATGATTAATATATAATTTTTTTCAAATTATTTTAATGACATGTCTTTTAAAATCCAAGGTTAAAGATTATATCATATGACTTTGAAAGCTGAAAATTTGCCAACATAACCGTGTTACATGTCAATTGAAAGGCAGTCTCACCAGGTTTTGATTGATACCATTTTTAACTCTACATTAGTAATTGACTGATTTGAACCAATTAATAAGACACTATTTGTGTAAAATATTATTTTATCAATTCTTTAAATCCCTATATTTATTAAAGTATTATACCTAGGACTTATAATTTGGTTTGCATTCATGCACGCTAGTTATTCTTGTGAAATGGCTGCAATTTCTCTTCTTATATTGTCTTTCGATTCAACATTAGAAGATCATTCCAATGCACTTCATTTTTTAAGTCTCTTCATAAATAGAAATTGTACACAGCAATGTCTAGGAATTGGGATAGCCATAATCCCTTACTAACAACCCTATCTTCAAGATTTTCCTGAATTTAAGTTAATGAGAAATCAGCTGTATTCGCTGAAGTAGTTATATTGAAAACAATGCATGCTTACATTCAATGACCAATAATTATTCAAAAAATGGTGTGATTACGTTATGTTATCTCTATATCTTTTCACATTTACGGTATTTTCATAAAATATTATCTCAATTAGAATCTAGTATAAAAAATAAGTGATATTCTGAAAAAGATACTTTATCAATGTTGTTGTTTTCCCGCCCCCTTTAGAATAAAAACTTGAGTCGAACTTTTGGGGGAAAAGTTTTATTCGGTTAGACCATATACTAATTGTTTGACCATGCAGTTTTGAGTAAAAGGTTGGTATTTTCTATACTCCAACAAATTGTTCTGTAACTAGATATGTTAATTGGAACTTGCACAGTGAAGCTAATCATATAATTGAGTTGAGTTGAGCCAATGGGTTGTGGTTAATTAAGGAATGAACCACATTTAGTTTTTTTCATAGACAAAACATGGTTCCATTTAAATGGCCATGTAGTGACACAGAACAACTTGAAATCATTATATGATTGAGTCTAACTAAACACTCTGAAGTAGAGCAATAAGAGTGTTTAGTTTGACTCAATCATACAATGATTTCAAGTTGTTCTGTGTGACTACATGGCCATTTAAATGGAACCATGCTTTGTCTATGAAAAAAACTAAATGTGGTTCTTTCCGTAATTAACCACAACCCAGAGGCAGAAATTTATCTAATTACATTATCACACAGATGCATTTCACGCACAACAGTTATCTAATAGGGTTTTCATTTTAAAAGTCTGGTGTCATTCAAAGCTGAAGTGTGCAAAATTCCTTTTTCCTGTATATGCCTTCACAGAAATTTCTTTAAACTTCATTTTAATCTTTATCCAATTATATCAAGTTTCTCCTTGATAGGCAAAGGATTTTTTACTTTTTGTTTCTTATCAACAGTTCCCATTTCTCTAAATCTATTCACAAGATTACAAAAAGTATACCTTGAGGTGCAAGAACAAAGTGGAATTTTCTTTCAAATTGCAGTCTCATTTATCTGCAAGTTTGTTTTCATATATTAATCATACATAAAAATTCTGTGTTCTAAACTGTACAGACTTCATTGCATTATAATTGCATGTGCGCACACACACACAAACACTTTGTTTTTCAAGATATCACCTTAAAAATGTCTGAATGAAACAAAGATAATCTCCAACTGCATTTGGCAGGGACACAGAAGTTCATGCATAACAACATGTGCTTCTCTGCTGTCACTGCCCATGCTCTAGTGGACAAGCATCCATTTGAAAGCACTGTATTTGTGGAGGTTATTAATTTTTTTTTCTTTACTGGAATACATATTTTAACCAAACATATATATATAGATGATTGTTAAATGTCATTGCGATTGTTTAAATAATAAATTTCCAATTTAATGATTTATATTAAAAGAGCACCAGTTCCATTATTTGCTCTCTGCAGAGGAATTGTATTTCTCAAAATAATCTCACCAGTGCTTAGGCACTTATCCCACCTACTCACCTGATTTATTTATACTTTGATCATAAAAGTCTTTTGGCTGCTGGTGGCACCATTGCTGCACTGCCTCAATCATGTCCGCTGTAAACTGATGCCCTCCCAGGTCACTTTTGAGCTTGCCAAAAATCTGGAAATTGCATACTGATACCATGTTTCATCAAATGTCATTATATTTTTCCAGAAAGCCTCCCCCTGTTGTTCACTGTACATCGGATGTCGTAAACTTCAGCCCCATTTGGTGCCAGGGTGCGGGTCATCCTCCAGTGATGTTTGCCCTTGCTGGTATCACTTTGTACACTCACAGTCCATGGTATACCTTCTCCATATGACTATGAATCTTAATTGGTGAAACCCATTCGTGAGCTAGAACTTATACCACACAATGCTTAGAGATCCTGGATGCTCCCATTACTGTAAATGCCATTTTTGCCCAGCTGCTGCTTATCATTATCACTTCCTGTACACTCCAGTTAACCAACCACAGACAATAAAATTCTGAAAAAGTAGTATCAACTCCAAAAATGTTCTCCATGGTGACACATTAGCTGATTTTTGGCAGTTGATTTCTTGTTTTCATTTGACTGATTCTCATACATTCATTCTTCTTATGGTGGCACTGTGGCCCAATGGTAGATGGCTAAGCTCTCCCTATGGCAATCTGGATTTGATCCCAATAGCTGCAAATAAGATTTGTGGCAGAGGAAGTGGTATCTGGGCAAATTTTATCTGGGTCCTCCAGCTTTCCTTACCATTCATTCTGCCATTGCTCCATCATCTCTTCCCCATCTTCATCATTCATTGTGATGTATTTTGCCAGTTCTCAGCACAGGCATTTCAAATGGATTCTGCTACTGCCCTCTGCCACCTATTTGCAGAACTCCAGTGCCAGATTGGCAAGTTAGCTGGCAAAAGAACTCAATCACATTCATCCTTAAGCATAATTCACTTACAAGTTCAATAAGAGAAAATATCACTAAGGAGGAAGAAAAATAAAAAATTTTCTCATAATCTGAATAAATTTACAAATTTGTAACCGCCACATGTGGCCGAGGTCATTACGGTGCAGACTCGTGAGTGGGAGGTCTGGGGTTCGAATCCCACCAAAACCGTCCTCCCTGACTGAGGTTTTTTCCAGGTTTTCCTCAGTCCTCATAAATGGGAAATGCCGGGGAGGTACTATAAACTTAGGCCTAGAATGTTTCCTTCCATATTAACTCCTTTCCCTATATATAATTTCATTTCATGTACCATCAGTGTCCACTGTCTGTGGTGCCCCAGTAGTAATAACGGGCATTGAACACTATTAAAAAAAACACATTTTTGAATTAATAAATACTAAATCAATGCTAATAACAGTGAAAAGAAAGTGTCACAATTTTAAACATACAAACTGTGAAACTAATGTTGATCAGATAATGTATATATTATATTTATTAACATTAATATATGTTCTAATAATTTCTGACCAAAAATAAGACACACGTTTAAATTTCATTTGAAAACATTTGTATTTTCCACTTAATGACACACACTTTATATTGTGTGGAATTTATATATTATACATGTATACGGTTTTTCAAATAGGAAAGAGATTCAGCTGCACCCAATGGAACATAAATGCCTATCCAAATTTGCCAAATTGTATCCCTCCCTACTTCTGTCGCACCTATGCAAGTAGCATCATATTTGTTACATCAATTACAGTTTCCTGAAAATATATGGCATTATCAAAATAAATCATACTATTAAGATCATTGTATGATTGAGTCGAAGTACACACTCTAATTGCTCCACCTGTTTATAATATGTACCTATTGTATAATTGAGTAGAACTATACACTCTTATTGCTCCACTTACTTGTTTTACCATATTGTTTATAATCTCTTCTGAGTCAAAATATTCAGAACACTATTTATGGTTTCACTTACTGAGATTTACTCAGGACATTTTTTGTGGACAAGGGTGCAAGAAACATATCCTGAGAAAATCTCCAATAAGTACAGCCATAAGAAATGTTCTAAATAGTTCAACTCAGAAGAGATTATTAAGAGAAATAATACTTAATTGAATTTTAAGGCTAAAATGAAAGTTCAAATTTTTATTTAATTGCTAGAAGATAAAAATTTTCCTTGTAAAATTGATATTTTTTTAAGTTTGCCCTTTTAAATTGACTCTGTTGGCTCTACCAGAAAAGGTTATAGGTAGTGTTGGGAATAAACAGCAGCAGTAATGTAACCTATTTTTTACTAATATCCACATGTAGGAAAGCATTATATTGTGTACAGTGCTAAGGTAGAGTCATTCAGAAAACACTCGTCTATAAAAGAGATTGCATCTCAAACTTCCTGACTGTAATCAAAGGTCCTTTCAAAATCAGTTTGGCATTAGCAATGTTGAACTGTGAAGTCAACAATTCCGTGTGATTTACAAATTTATGTATTAAAAAAAATGTTACTTTTTTTTAAAAACACCTTGAAACATTTAGTTTTCCCCTCAGTAAAAGTGATAACTGCAGATTTGCTGTTTCTCTAAATAATACATTGTGTTTAATATTGTCAATAAGTTCTTCTACTCCTAACACTCCTGCATTTTTCTTCAAGAGAAAAAAGTACAGGTGGATTTGGCTGAGCTAAGCATTCTTACCGTGAAGTTCTTTGTTCCTTTTGTCAATACATCACACTCCAAGTCAGGTACAATTGCATACTCCTTTATTTGCTTGGTTATCTCAAATATTGCATTAGTAACAGCATCTGGTGCTGGACCTGCAGGACAAGAATAATAATAATAATAATAATAATAATAATAATAATAATAATAATAATAATAATAATAACAACAACAACAACAACAACAACAACAACAACAACAACAGCTTAAACAGTAGGTATAGTATGTGTAATTTCAAAAGATCCTGCTTTACAATAAAGTTCTATTAAGTAGCACATGATCTGCGTACAATGGCACAAAGTTTCAAATGTATAGAAATTAAATTGCTGGACTTAAAAGTGAAAGTTTAGGATAGTGGAATGAAAATTAATGCTCAAAAAGCCAAAGAAATGAGATCAAGTTAGATAAATTATATATAGATGACTAAGAGATAGAAAGAGTAGAATATTTCTATTATTTGGGATGTATAGTATCCCAAAATGGAGCAGAACAAGATGTACAAAATAAAAAAATAAAGCAAAGGGAGCTTTCATACAAATAAGAACATTGTAGAATTTACAAAACATTCAGACAAATATAAAAATTAGAATTTTTAACTCAGATGTATTATCCTTTCTACTATATGGTTGTGAAACATGGAAAACTATCCAACAAATAAACAAAAAAATTGCAGACATTTGTTAATCGCTGCCTCATATATATATATTTTTCAAGTGTGACTTTATCTAAGTGTTTTATCCTTTTCTACTTTTTTATATATATTAAAAATATGGTGGCCAAAAACTACCAGCAATGCCACACTTTGGAAGATCACAAATCAAATTGACCTTGAAATAAGGAAATAGAAGTGGACATGGATAGGACACACATTGAGAAAAGAACTGAAATATAACCAGACAGGCATAGATTGGTAGGGAGAGTTCAAAGACAGAGGAACTTGAAGAAAAACAGTTGGACTGCAATTGAAAAGAATGAATAAAACTTGGAAAGAGGTTAAAGCCCTGTCATAAAATAGAATCGGATGGCATAAATTTGTCCCAGCCCTATGCTTCTTTAGGAATTTAAGGAAATCAACATCAAATAGCATATCTTAAAATGTAGCATTATCTTCTGAAATTCTGAAATGCTAAATTTTCTAAATTGCAAGAAAAGTTCAAACTCACCTCCATTACTTATGTTGAACTTTATGCCAAAATCTTCATCCGGTCCACCAGGATTATGACTAGCTGTCAGGATTATGCCTCCAGTAGTCTTGTATTTGCGAATCAAATTAGACACAGCTGGAGTTGAACAAATGCCAGCTTGTCCCACTATCAGCTTTGATACCTGCAGGCAACAAAACATACAAATGGTTCATACTATCACCACTAATCATTTAAAAACAGAGAGAGAGAGCTGTTGATGGTGATGTCAATGTAAAAAGTCTGTGGAATAGGTCTACTAGTTGCACTAGTAAGGAAGTCCAGAATTTTTCTTAGGGAAACAGGGACTTCTGCAGGTTTTCATCTCAATAGGGACAAAAAAAATATGCATGGTGCCTAATAACTTAAAATGTTCAATGGGACATTATACTCATATTCTCTGTTCCTCTCAGTCTTGCTTTGCACTTTTTAAGTAAATTACGTTCATTGGCATGTTATAACAAACCAAATACATAAACCACACAATCTACTCATGCTAAGTGATCTAAATAAAAATTAGAGTTTCCAAATATATGATGGATTATTTTCATTTATCATTACAACTATTGTTATTTCATTAGAATGTAATGAATGTAAGGAAAGATTGACATAATTTCTTACAAATGAAATATCATCTTTGTTACAATTAAAGATAAGAAACAGGATTGTGAAGTTCTATTGTATTAAAGCATAAAATTTGTCCACATGTACTGTGGAATAATTTAAACAAAAACTGGATTCACCTGGGTTTCCTTCTGTAATGAATTCTCCTCTGATTTTATTTTTTCTGGAACTGATATCACATGCACACAGCTAAGATAGGTTATTTGTCATTGTTACTATTAGCTATATTTTTCACCTGTCTTAACATTACTACCAACAAAAATTTTCAAAACATAATACAATCTTTTTTTTAATTATTCTACTGAGATTATTGCTTAGAAAGAACATAAAGAAAAATAACAAACTTTATATTATTTGTAAAACTTTTATCATGAAAACCAATTTTAAATTATTAAAAGCAAATACATCCATTGCTACTTTGCAAAATAATAATAGTTCTTTTTCTTTAATACATTAAAATATAATGAGAACCTTAGAAAGAAAAGTAAATATCTGAAGGACCTTTTCTTGGAACAAGTAGCTTATGGCAAGTTAAGGGTTATCTTCGGGGCAGATGCCACAGTGGGCATAAATTCTGGTGTGATCTGTCAATAAGTCTAATTATTTATATTTCAAGATGCTATTTGCTTCTTCGGCAAATACAGTTTTTTATATTTTCCATCACCCTAGTGTTATCTACAACATTTAGGAATGTCATTAACTTGGAATGCAAACAACAAATTTCAAAAGCTCCTATATTCTTCTGAAATAGAATGGAATGGAATCAGATAAGGAGATACAAAGAAATGTTCTGGAATATTCAATGGCAAAAATTAATGAATGATTTGAACAATTTGTATGTCATCGTCGAATGCTATCTGCTCCAAGAGTTGTAGACACACTTTTAGCACAGTTCATGTTTTGAATTCAAGTTCTGCATTTTCTCTTTCATACATCAATATTTTAATGTGTCTTAGATATGTTCTGAAAGTTCCAGCAAGTTCATGTTCATCAATTGTAGGTTTTTCATAGCAGGTGCTACTTAGACTGAATATTTAACTGACTTTTACTATGTTAATGAATGATGAAGAAAGTGTGCAGAAAAGTTGTCAGACTTTTGTCTAATTTCATGATTACCTTCTTTGTATAATAATGCCAACGTCTCTACTATTTCCAAAAAGTGTTCTTTAAATTCTCCCCAAGACATGAGTTTTTCACATCAGCATATTTTGCCAAATTTCTGGAGAATTCCCACTAGGGCCTCCCTTTGACCACTCTCCTTTTTCTATGAAATAAAAAACCAATATTTAAAATGGTTTATATCCTACCTTGACAAAAGGAAACAAAAAGTAGTGATAAATTGTCCCTTCAATAATAAAAACAATGCATCAGAGTGGGGAATGATTAACCATGGAGTGCCTCAAGGATCTGTTCTGGGTCGACTTCTTTTTCTAATATATATAAATGACCTCTCCTTATCTATCCAAGATGTAGGAAATGCTGTTCTGTTTGCAGATGACACAAGCATATTGATAAATGGAAAGAGCCTTAATGATTGTGCCATTAAATTAAATTTGGTTCTCAGTTCATTGTGTGTATGGTTCAAAGCAAACAAATTGTCTCTAAATCTAGATAAAACAAATGTTATGAAATTCATTACTCACAGATCTCCAGATCAACAATTACAGATAGGATATTATAACACAAACCAAATATATTAAATTCCTTTGTTTAATAATTGATAACCATCTGAATTGGAAAGATCACATTGATCTTATTACACCTAAACTATGCAGTGCATGCTATGCAATACGTGCATTAGTAATGTTGCAGGCAATTAAGACTTTAAAACTAGTTTATTATGCTTATTTCAACTCAATAATGAAGTACAGTCTAATATTTTGTGGAAATTCAGTTAAAAGTGAACATGTCTTCCTGTTACAGAAAAAAGTCATACGAATAATTGCTGGTACACACAGTAGACATTCATGCAAAAACCTCTTTAGGAAATTTGAAATTTTAACTCTTCCTTGCGAATATATTTTATCCCTCATGAACTTTTATATAAGAAATAAACAAAAATTTGTTCAAAATCAAAATATACATGACAAGAATACTAGACAAAAAGTAAATCTACATCGCCCAATTTCAGCACTTTCATGCCATCAAAAAGGCATTTATTATGAGTGCATTTTAATATACAATGCTTTTCCCTCTAGCCTAAAAGCCTTAATAAACAATGACAATTCCTTTAAATCTGCTCTTAGAAAATACCTATGTAAAAACGCCTATTATTCTGTAAAGGAATATATGAGTGACAATAGTATACTGCACATATCAATGTATATGTAAATATGTATTAATAAAAGTTGTACGATTGATTTGTCTGTTTTTGGTGTTGGTTGAGTTGTTCTAAGTGTTCTTTTTATTTTTATTGTAATTATTTATGTAGATGTAAACAAATTTTTGTAAATACAGATTGAAAACTACTGTGGTATTTGTATATGACAAATTCAATGTTCGTAGGTCTCTGTGGCTGCATCACAAACTCACTGAATGCTCCGAGAACTAAACTAAACTAAACTCTCTTTGAAGAATAACATTTTCTATTTGATAAATGCTTTTCTAATCTCTGCAAAGGATTTAAATTTGTTCAGGACTAAATTAAGTCTATGACTTGCACAATGAAAGAAGCTGCTCTTGGGTATTTGATATTATTTTATAAACTTCATTAATTTTCCCAGCCATTGTATTATACCCACTGTAACCTTACCCTAAAATTTTATCCAGGTTTAATCCTCAAGAAGACAGTATAGATATTACTAGGATTAGGATGTTTATGACAAGTCATAATTTTTTTTCTGGCTTTCATTTCAGTCATAGAGTTGAATTAAACATTAATTGAATTTCTGATTACTTTTACAGATGTTTTGTGTGTCATATTTGCACGTTTTGGCAACTTTATCAATTTTGGTCATTGTGTACATTTTAGCATTTTGAAGTCACTTTTTGGCTAAATTTGTGGACATAATCTTTTTTCAGATACTTTAAAATATATTGGATATTTAAAATATAATATATATGCATTTGTATTCCAAGAATTACCTATTCTGAGGAAGTGTTAATTAAATTTTGGTTTGATTGGATCAATTTCTTGCCTGGATGCAATTGATTTAGAGCTACATGAAAGTTTGGAATTGGTGAAAAATGTGGAATGCAAAGTAGGGAGAGTAAAGCAAAAGTGCAACATTTCCATAAAGAACAAACTTAGGATGAAAATCATGGGTTTTCACCAATGTGCAAAATTATTGACATTTTAAATGATTGTAAAGCTTTTTGGTGAAGACGAATCCACAACTAGAGTGCCAAGACTACACTGTTTAAATACGCTCCCACAACATCTTGCAATGTTGAAAGAGGCTTCTCACGATACAAGACCATTCTGATTGATAACAGGAGAAGATTCCTCTTTAAGAATTTGAAGATGCACTTGGTGATATATTTTAATGCTGCCATAAATGGAGAATGAAAATAGGAATGTAATACTCAGAACTTTATTAATTAAAATGTAAATTGGAACTTGCACAGTGAAGCCGATCATATAATTGATATTATTGTATACTACACACTCTTAATGCTTCACTTACTTGTCATAATGTATAGAACTGGCTTCGAGAACATTTGGTTCTCATCATCAGCTAAAATTTAACTGTTGGATAATTCGTTGAATTATGGGAATGTGTATTCTGCTCTGGTGGTATGATAAACTTGTAGTTTATGTTTTCATCCCCGGCAGAGTCGAAGTTCAATAGACTGTCTTTATATTTGTAGATATATATTTTCTCCCAGGTTGCTAGTAACGTAGGTCCTTGTACTGATTATAATAATTTTTCTTTATTCACAATGCCATGATTTTGTGTCCAAAAATGATATGCTACTGCTGATTTCTCTATTTGCTTGCACTTTATGTTCCTGAAATGTTCCTTTAACCATGTGCCTATGTTTCTCTTTGTTTTTCCAATGTAGATTTTCTCACGTGTTTTTAACATTAAATCTATTAATCGGTGCCAACCTGATATTAAAATCTTTAAGAATAATTTTTTTGTAACCCATGGATGATGTGTGAATTTTTTAAAAATTAGCTTATGTTTTCTTGCAGAAAGTGTTGTGGTTTCTTTGATAAGTTTTTGTCTCTTGAATTTCTGCACCTTTTTGTGTACTAGTTCTTTTTTTAAAACCATTTTTAGGCGCTGTTTCTTCTATTTGTTTGTATTCATTAAAATATTATCCTTTGTTAATTTGTAGGTTAACTAGTCGGTGTGTTAAACTTTGATAACTGCATGTTTGTGAGCTGTGGAGTTAAAACTGTCAGCTTTGATGTGATTATCTGCATGTGTATTCTTTCAGTATAATCCAAATTCCAGATTTCCTTGACGTTTCATTATTTTAATATCTAAGAATGGAAACATATTATCTGTTTCTGTTTCGAGTGTAAATGATATGTTACTATTTTGTATATTGAAAAGTTTTAAGGCATCATCAATGAGTTTTTTTTTTGTTAACTATGGCAAAAATGTCATTGACATATCTGTACCATACTTTAAATAAGTATAGAAAAGCTGTATTTATGTGCGTTTCAAATCTGCTCGTGAAGAACTTTGTTTTACTGTAGACAGGTATTTGTTTATCTACAAATACTGGTTATGTCCTTTACAGGAACAAGAATTGTAAATAATGGAAGAAAGTGTGTCATCTATTTAAATCATTACAAGAAAAAATTTACCTGTAAATTACTTATATAACAAATTATTATTGAGGAAATCACTCAAATTTCATTAATTTTGTTCCATTTACTTGGACATGTTTCAAAGACTTGCCTTCATCATCAGCCTCCAGGATGACGGCAACAGCCTTGGAAACATGTCCAAGTTAGTAGAAATTTGAGAAGTTAGTGAAATTTGAGATTTCCTCATTAATAATTTGTTATATTATAATATATTTCACTGTGAAAATTCGTGCTATTCAAAAAAACTTTTATATTAACCCTCAAATAACATGCCTCAAATAATGCACCAATTATGTAATTAAACATTTCTGTATTTGTTTGGTTATATTTTGTACTCTTTTGGTTATATTTGACTATTTTTACAGTTATGTTTGCTTGCACATTTCAAAGATTTTATGATTCATAAACATCCAAACCCTCGACAATACCATAAATCCAATAAAATTTTTCTTAACCATTCTACTTTGATTATAAAAATAATGCATGTCAGAGAAAGTTGTTTTGTACCTGAAATATGAATTATTTTACCAGCTCAAAAGGAGTAGTGCAAATTAAATTATTTCTTAGTACTACTGAATGTGCATCAATTAAGTAGTCCTGTGAGTAATGTAAGGAACAGTTTTAGAGGCACTTTTGAAATGTTTTTTCTACACTTCCTCACTTGATGAACCCTAAACTGCAGTAAATTGTCAAAAACTGCATTCAAATATGTAGTAGCATTTGAAATGTACCTGCTCTCATTTCCTTCAGACTAGAGTTTTATTGCCTTTGAGAATTTTTTCATAAATTACATTATCTTTCATTGTGCCTGCACCCCAACTAGTCTGAATCCTATACTGCCTTTTCTACGCTGCATATTTACTTGCTTCTTTCTTCACTGCATCATATTTCTGTTCAAAGGCAGTTGTCTGTGCTTTAAATATGCTGGAAATTGCCTTCCATGCTCTTTCCTTTCCACTAGAGGTTAGAGCATATATATAAAATTATTATTTTGTTTTATTTTCAATCTTTATTTTATATATATATATATATATATATATATATATATATTTTAATATGCCAAAAAGTCACAGAATATGCTAACTATCACACACTTAAATGTTGGCTATTTGAAAACTATAAGAGGTATATACATGAAATAGGTGTCATTTCAAATCTTGTGAATATGCCTTTTATATAATGATTACATGACACCACTTTGGCTTTTTTCAAAATTTATTGCTTCTCATAATTTTAAACTTTGAATTTTCTGAGATATGGAATTTTTAAATTTTCTTAAAAAATACACTATTCAGTCGAAATTTTAAGATGGCAACTCAATGATAATATATGAAACTTAAATTTTCTTCTTTGCAGTGATAAGTGATTAAATGCTTAAAGTTCTTTTGTACCACTTATTTAGATAAAAATTATGTGGAGTGGGAGTATCTTGTCCTTTGTCCTTTGACTTTAAACAAGCTGACATACTCCTACCTGCTTGATCGTGTATCTTACTCTCATCTTTCCTCACCGCTCAGTTGAGAACTGTTTCTCTTATGTTCACTTCAATTTGTTTGAATAAGTGTATTTATCCTTCAAGTTTTCTGAGATATTGGACAGCACTGAGGGCCAGTATAACACAAAAATATGTTTTTTCTTAAGTTAGGCTTCTTTGCAAAGCTTAATTAATCAGGTTTGTGATAAGATTGTAACATTTTAAATATGGGGGAGAATAAGGTTAAAAACTGTGGCAATCTTTTTAAAATAAAGAGCAGTAACAAAATTTATATAAAGTTCGAAAACAATAAATATATTACTTTGCACACACAATTTAAACACTGCAAACCTAAAGATACAATGAAGGCAATGAAATCATTAAATCTAGTAACATAAAATTTCTTGGTCTTATAATTGCCCATAATATGGATTGAAAAGATATGTATTACATTTTACCTAAACTAAGCTCGGCATGTTTTGCAATCAGATTATTAATTCATTTTATATACAAAAGCAGCCTAAAAGAGTATTTTATGCTTACTTCCATTCTTTTATGACTTATGGAATAATATTCTGGGGAAATTCAGTAAATGCTAAAAATATTTCTTATACAAAAGAGTATTAAGAATGGTAGAGATAAAATGATCAACTTGATGTAAACCACTATTCAAAACATTTGGAATTTTACTATAGTTTGCTAGTATCTTCTAGCTGTACTTTTATTTGTAGTAGACAATCCAGAAATATTCATAAAAAAACTCAAGATATACACAGCAATAGACACAAGCAGCATTTACACAGGTCAAGTTGCAAGTTGCAGGCATTCCAAAAAGGCGTTTACTACAATGGTATAGTATTATTTGATTCACTTTCATTATCTATAAAGGAACTGATAAAAATAAGTTTTCAGGTTAACATTAAAAAGGTAGGTATCTTATCACTCATACTTTCTATACAGATGAAGATTTCATAGAATCAAAAAATAAGTGTACTTATTTTTCTCCATTCAATTCATTCAGTTTTATAAATATACTAAATGAAAATACTTTAAGTTACCATTCTGTAAATATTTTAGATGTAAATAATTTAAGTTACCATGAATAATATATGTTTATTTTTTTAAGGTGGCATTTTAATGTAAACTACGCAAAAAACGACCATTTCTGACAAAATCTAAACCAGAGTTAAAATTTGTAAATATGAATGGTGTTACAATGTCTTCAAATGTACATAATATATACAATTTCTGGTAAAATCTACATCCTGAACAGACCAACTCTTTTAGAGCTGGCTATACTCATCATAGGATCCAAGTGATATATAATATGATACATTGTATAAATTCTTAAATTAAAACAGTTGTACTAATTTTGTTTCCATGCTGTTCAAATGTTGGCATTCCTTAAACGTCTGATCTCCTTTCAATTATTTTTATATCACTGTTGTTCTAAAATTAGCTATTACGGCACACTTACCCCATTTGCTGCAGATATTCTAATAATTTTTTGGACAACATCCTTCAAGAAGTATCTCCCATCACCTCCTACTACCAACACGGAACCTTTTAATTTATCTCCTAAAGCTGACAGAGTTGCTTGAATGAAATTTTCTGAATAATGTTCTTGTTGAAAAACTTTTACTTTTTTCCTCAGTCCACTGGTTCCCGGTTTTTGCCCATCATAAGTTTTAGTTGCTATCTTCAATATTTTGAGGGTCATTCTAAACTTTAAGGAAAAATAAATAAAAAATAAAAAAAAAACAAATACACTTTTTTCTCTTGTGCGGCACTCAGATAACAGCAAGTGCCGGTAGTGCTGTTTAAATGATAACACGATGTCACACGTAACCTTGCTGACGACCTTCCACCGCAGACTGAGCGTACAAGCCAACAGGCCCATACCATGTACTTGTCAAGGACGAGCATGAGTCGCCGAGTCGGCGCACGCAGACATAAATCGATACGCTTTCCTTTATATTAACAGAGGCAATAAAATGCACATGTAGGCGACAAGCATATTACATCAAACTTGCTATCATATACTTTAATTAAACAATTATTTATTCAAAAGAAAACGGGTACCACAGCCTCCTCAGGCATCGCAAAGGCGCGAAGCTTCAAAAGAGCAAAACTGAGTGCAATCATATTTTTGTTTCAGCAGCTTGTCTTCCTTTATCTCTGATATGTAATTAAATTAAGTGTAATTACGTATAATTATCTTCAAGAATAAACTTATGAGTTTCAATAGCATGCAATAACTTACATGCACAGAACTAATGCATCGAGTCCTTTTTACAGCCTATCGGTGGATGACATCATAAATGAAACATTCTGTGGGTTTCTCGTCTCCTTCAGTGCATACCTTTACACAAACTGAAACGTATCCTGAGCAATTCTACACAGTGATTATAGTTTCAATCCATTTTTGAGAAAAAGGCTGATAATGTATTTCTTTTATTGGTGATCTGAAAGATACTATCCACTGAAGAAATAATATAGCTGTGGTGTGCGTGTTTGAGGAGATTTACTTACCAGGAGGTTCAAGCGGATTTTGAATGAAAACTCCCTCCAGAGCAAATATCAGGTTCAGGTTCAGAAATTCAAGCCTAGGGGTACTGTGCAGGATATGAAACGTTCCGGGAGGCGCATTGTGTCAGCTGAAACTATGCAGCAGGAAAGGACGCAATTAGCAGAAGCCCAAAAGCATCAACCAGGAGACTTAAGTCGGAAGTTGTGTGTACCATAGCCGACAGTGTGGGGAATTCTTCATTACACCTTGGGAGGAAAAGAAAAATCATACCATCTCAAATTCCGACATAAGCAGGAAAGAGAGAACTACGCTGGTCCCAAAGCAATGTGTACCAATCTGTTGTAGGAAGTCGAAGACGATAATGTGCTCTTTAACAATGAGGCCACCTTCCACATATATAACATGGTTAACCGACACAACTACAGAGTGTGGGCAGATGAACAGCCAAATGAGATCCTCGAGTGAGAGAGAAAACCGCAAAAATCAATGTCTAAGATGTATGGACCATTCTTCTTCGCAGGACCCACAGTGACAAGCATTTCATATCTCGATATACTGCATCTCTTCCTTCAATCACAACTGCAGCAGAACGGCATCTTGGAAACGGTGATTTTCCAACAGGATGGAGTGCCTCGCATTTCGCACGGGTCATTCGTGAGTAATTGGAAGCAACGTTTCCTTTAAATAACCTTAGTAATAACTGGGAGTGTAACTGGGAGTGAACGGGAATGCTCAGTAGGCATTCAGCGAGTGTCCTTAAGAGCTTCATAGTCAATATAGGCCCATAAAATAAAAGAAGCAACTTCAGTATAACGAATCTTCTGATTTATTACAGGCAAATAACTTTAAAAAACACAAGTCTGAAAATAACAGCATCAAAACTTTAAATCCTAATATCAAGCACATTTCTACAATCATTTTCATTAAACTCTTGAAACGTTTTAACACTTTCAAAATAAGCATTAGAGGTATTCTAAAAATTCTGGGCCTGATTCATTGTCAGAGATGTCGTGAAGATGGACAAATTACTATATAATTTTTAAGTATAATATAAATTATACTTAATTAGCAAAGTTTCAGTTTCAGACGCGTAAGTACAGCCACTTGTTTGTGACGATCGTGTAAACAATTAGTGTTAACATTTTCTACAAAATGGATAAAACTGATATACGAATGGTAATAAAGTACTTCGTTTTGAAGGGTTTAACCCTAACAGAAATACAATAGGAGTAATATTCCACATTAAAGGATTGGGCCTTCGTTTTCGACGATTAAAAGTAGGCTACTGAATTTAACCGCGATCGTGTTATTAAATTAAGAAGTAAGAAACGTAAATTAATAATAAATGTGTTGGATTATTCATCAAGAAAAATGAACGTTAATAAAACTGTAAAAGAAGAAGAAGAAGAAGTAAGAAACGTAAATTAATAATAAATGTGTTGGATCATTCATCAAGAAAAATGAACGTTAATAAGGCTGTAGAAGAAGAAGAAGAAGAAGAAGAAGAAGAAGTAAGAAACGTAAATTAATGATAAATGTGTTGGATTATTCATAAAAAAAATGAACGTTAATAAGGCTGTAAAAGAAGGAAAAGGAGAAGAAGAAGAAGAAAGAAAGAAAGAAAGAAAGAAAGAAAGAAAGAAAGAAAGAAAGAAAGAAAGAAAGAAAGAAAGAAAGAAACGGCTAAGGCTAACGAGTGTTCAGAAACAGTACTGCAAAGAATAAAACACGAACTAATGAAAGGACTTCTGAGCACGCTATCAAAAAAGAAAACAAAAAGGACGAGGAAAAATAACCACGAGGAAAAATAACCGCAAGGTTAACGCAATATGATGGAATAGTGCAAAGCCGAGTGCGGAGCATTGTTCAATCTTTGTTGCCTGAAAACATTCCGCCTAAGTATAATATAATTTGGCAAGGGTAAATAGTGATGATACTCTACCAAATTTTTCAATGACCACTTTTAACTGATTTCTATATGATTTGCGATTCAAACATGAAAGAAGGGGCAAGTGCATACCAATAGAAAGAGATGGTATTATCAGAGGATCACAAAAATATCTAAAAGATATAAAAAACGTTTAGGACCCAGGGGATATCAAGTGTTTATATAGACGAATCATGGGTAAATGTAGGTCTGGCTAAAGCATCGAGGGATACCAGTTAAAAGTGCTCGTCAAGAAACAATTGAGTGTCTAAGCATAGGACTCGGGCCACTTCGGTGTCGCAGATCAAGATTTTCTTTTGTCCATAACGGAAATGAGAAAGGTTTAATCAGAAATGCTGAACTAACATTTCTGTGTAAAAGAAACCTGTCGATGCATATGACGAAAATACCGGTGAAATGTATGAGAACTGATTCACTGAATAATTGCTCCCCAATAGCCTTGAGGGAACTGTTATTGTAATCGATAATGCAAAGTATCACAGCAGGAAAAGTGAACTTTTGCCGTCACTTCTTGGAGGAAAACTGACATCATTGGTGGTTTACTCGGAAAGGATCCCGTTTGAATATGACATGCTTAAACAGAAACTTCTTTTTATTGTGTATCAACATAAAAGAGAGATACGACAAGTTCTTCGCTTGCCACCAAATCATTGTGAACTAAATCCCACCGAAATGACATGGTCACAAGTGAAAAACTACATTAAAATGAACAATGTGCCATTCATATAGCCAGAAATAGGCGATTAATTTCAGAAGGCATAGAACATATTGCGATACAAAACGAATTATGTGAAAGTGAAAGTGAATTGTGAATAGTCGAAGAGATCCAAGACGACATAGAGCCTTTTTATTGTTTCATCGTCGTCGCCATCGTCAACAAGAACATTTGTCATTTTTGCGTACTACATTAAAATAAGTTTTCAATTCTAAACACTGATCTAAAACACGTTCTACTTGTTTGTTGCTTGCGAAGTATGAACAATTTTAAGAGTGTAAACTATTGTCACGGGTGGCCGAGGTCGTTAAGACGCGGACTCGTGAGCGGGAGGTCTGGAGTTCGAACCGTCCTCTCTGATTGAGGTTTATTTTTTAGGTTTTCCTCAGTCCTCATAAATGGCAAATGGCGGGGAGGTACCCTAAACTTAGGCCTGGAACGTTTCCTTCCTTAAAAAAATTCATTCCCAATTTATCATTTCATCTCACGTATCATCAGTGTCCACCGCCTGTGGTGCCTCAGTAGTAAAAACGGCGTTAAACACTATTCAAAAAAAAAAATGTAAACACCTTCATTAATAAGAATAATCTTGTATATGCGTCTTGTCTATACGTCGATCTAGAAAACCAATTGTAAGTTTCAGATAATAATAAATTAGATATTTCTTGGCAAATCGGCGCAAGCAGATGAAACAGCTAATTGCAGTGAATGGTAGAGGCATTTTATTAAAATGAGTTGTGGAACATCAACTTTTAGTTTCTAGTAAACCCCAATGTTTATCCCCACGAGTACAGGCATTGTGCGTAAACCTACCATTTTCTTTATATCTAATCCCTGTTCTTTTAAAGGAGTCTTAAGAACGTCCACAATTGATTGCTCATGACTGCAGGAAAAAAAAAAGGCTTGGTGTGTGAAATAGCTTTTCATTCATTATATCAATAATAAACAAGGCATACTTTTAACTATTTTATTATTCCTTTATCGACAGATTCGTTTATTAAGAATCTCCTGTATTCTCTATCCGCAATATCATTTTTAGTTCACTTTGAAAATGAGGGGTCCACACATATTTTTATCACTGCACTGCATTTTGCACGATGAAGTTTAGTTTCCCTTCACTTAAAGTATTTATTGCACAGACTTCTAAGATGATCAACGTTACGTACATATAGAGGTGTGACATGCAGTAAATAGCCAATGCAACTTCATTCGCAAAATTACTCAAACTCAACATTATCTGCGGGAGAAAAAATTAGTTCTGTTTGACAAGGTGAACTAAATCGTTCGGCTGTAGTTTTGATTATTTGTCTTTGAATGATACATTAAATCATTATTTTTCGCTTAAACTGCTACAGTGAATTTACATCTGACAATATTGTGTCCTCAGAAATTGCTAAAAGCCAGTCTTTTAAATTGGCATTTTTCAGCCACTTTTACTAATTTCTGAACGAACGGAACTGCCAGTTACAACTAACTGATAATACTGCAACTAAACTGACTTACCCTTACAGTGAGGAAGAAATCCTGGCTGCAGTCGCGAGCTTAAGAAGGCCGACTGGAGACGATTTGAGTAGGATTCACATGTATCTATCTTTTAGGCCCCATTCGCAATGAAAATTAAACGTAACGTAATCTTAAACGTAACAGGTAGGTGCTATGTATTGTAATAGAATCGTTCACAATGAGTCACGTAAACATAAAAATAAACGTACAGTTAGACATAAACTTAGAAGCTTGCAATGTCCAAGGTTTTGCGTCTAAGTCTAAACGTAAGAAATCAGCCAATCAGAACACAGCTGCTCTGTTTGTAGAGCTCTATGGTAGAATTTTCCATACATGGAGCACGGAAATCAAATGCAACTCTCGCTGCTTGCTGCTGCAAGTTCCAAGCGACAGCGGAGAGAGGTGACCCACAATTATAGTTAGATAATAAGACTTTCAAGCGAACAGTACCACGCACAGAATGCGCTATAAATTGATGAATTTTTATTCTGCTGCAATCAAAGGAGATTTGTCACCATTACAGTGATTTACCCACTCCTATCGATTTATATATCTGAAAAACCACTGGGTCTACCGGTTTCTAGTATTTATTCGAGGTTAGCATTAGTATATGTATATATAAATTAATTGCGAATTCCCATAACAGCAGATTTGCCACCGTTACAAAATTTTCCGCCTAAAAATCTCCTATCAATTTATATTAAAAATTTATGGAGGACAACGCATAGGTTACATTAAGTTTAACAAAAAAACAATACATGCAACATTTACACTGCGGCCACGCACAGTAGTTCGGTTATCTCCGCTCTCGCTCGGGACTTGCAGCAGCTAACAGCAAGAGTTGCACTTGATTTCCATGCTCCGTGTAAGGGCGAGTTATGGTAGAGAGAGCTGAAGATCAGATATTCTGTAGACAGAATGGTCGGTCAATGGCCAAAAGATTAATTGTATTATAAGAAAGTTATCCTTGCTCATATTACTCCAAGCAAATTAGTTACTGCACTTTGCACATGCTAACGCCTTCTGCTGAGAAGCGGCCATTTTCCATCAGCTGTTAGTTGATCTTCGCTTGTTCTTATTTTTGGTTGGCTAATACGTACGTTTGAGTCTTTTATAGTGAATGCCTACATACAATTAAGTTAATGTGTTACGTATTATTTTATTATGTATATGTTTACTTTTCATTGTGAATGGGGCCTTAATGCGATACTGTTAAATGTATTGTGAATAGAAAGTGTTTCTAGTTGAATAGTAAACGTTGGTGTGCACTGCGGTTAATTATTTTTATACTATTAAAAGCGCATGCCTTTACCCATATAATTATCATTTCATTTAAATGTTACATTGCTACATTACAGATTCCCATTTGCTTTCGCTGTATACTAAATGTGATTAACTACTAACCATGCTTCCTTCAAAAGTTACTTTTGACGTACGATTTCTCGTTTCTATGCATTACGAATATCTCGCTTATACAATTCGGAATACATGCAAAACTAATTCTGTTCAAAACGCATGGCTTTTCCAGTATAATTATCATTTCCTTTACGTGTTACATTACAGTTTCCCATTTGCTTTCGAGTAATTACTACTAACATGAGTGTTTTCGTGTGATTAACGACTATACTTCATAC
This sequence comes from Metallyticus violacea, assembly GCA_030762175.1. Classification (NCBI taxonomy): domain Eukaryota; kingdom Metazoa; phylum Arthropoda; class Insecta; order Mantodea; family Metallyticidae; genus Metallyticus; species Metallyticus violacea. Next base: position 91,004,871 of record CM060830.1, on the reverse strand, counting down.
AAAGCTGTCCGCTGTCCTTTGCTGCACAATTCGGATTACGAAGATCACGATCAGCAGCGGAGAAAACCGACGTCACTTAAAAACCGAAACTTCGTTGTTGGGCATATGTTGGTGCGGTTAGCGCTGTTCTATTTTTCGTGTTTATTGTAGCGTGGCGTGTAGTTAAGGTGTGTTGTGTGAGTTAGTACTATTATTAGTGTGCAATCTTTTGTAATGAGGCAAAACAGTTTTTATGCCTGGAATGTGGGAGAGAATATGAGTACAATAAAACGTTGAGAAGGTATGTCTCTAGTGTACACCCGAAAAAGTTGCATGTTTTATATATAAATGAAAAATAAAAATAAAGTAACACTATTAACAATGTAACAAATTAACCGTAATAATAAAAGTAGATAAGGATAAAACACTGAGAAAAAGTCACACTTGAAATTGCTATATCTCGAACTACTGTGAGTTCTTCAATGGCAAGAACCGTTATATATATATAACAGCAACCGTACGTCCATCGCTGTGAAATGCGCAACAAGAATTTAAATTATGCTTGCAACTTCAAACGCCATCAGCAAAATTACTATGGTGAGGGACCAGTTAGAAAGCACACAATGACGTGCAGCTTATGAAGTCATGAAGCAGCAACAGAATTTCTTTTATTTGGGTACAGTACATGAAATAAAAGTAAAATCGGAAGAACTACAGTTTTCATTCTTTGACGATTTTAAAAACTGGAAGCAGGAAATTGAGGAAACAACAGGAGCGATGTTTGTAAAATATCTGGTTCTCGCACTTCTGACAATATTGTAAGGCGTTAATATGCGTGTCAGACAATGTTGTATCGCATTCCCCTTGCAAAACCTGATAAACAGACACTAGCCCCACCTCAAGTTAAGAAATATCTCGCTTATACAGGTCGGAATACAAGCTAAACTTATACTATTAACGTGCATGTATTTTCTCATTTACTTATCATTTCCTTTACGTGTTACATTGCTACGTTACAGTTTTCCATTTGCTCTCGTGTGATGTACTACTAACAAAGTTACTTTTGGCGACTAAGTTTGCTTGTTTCTGTGCGTTACGATAATACGACTGTTATCCGCTCCGCACTGAACAGCCACACCTCCAAACGAAGTGTTTACCCGGTTGAGAACTTCGGCTTTCTCCGCTGCAGATCGTGAAAGAGGCGTTACTTGTACCAGGCATCATTCTCAGTGTAACGTGGTATTCTCATTCTGCCGCTGCGGTTCAGAACTGAGGAATTCAGAGCATTTCGTTCTCCGTGTAAGAGTAAGTCTGAACTGAACTGCATTTGCAAGGGCGGGGTGGCAAATTTTAAATAAAAAATCATATACAAATAAACTGTACTGTCGTCAATTATTGAGTTTTCTAAAGCTTCGTACAGATCTGAACATTATCTGAACGATTACCAGAACAACGAACCGAATATCAAACAGAACACCAGTTTGGAAGGGGCCACGAACGCGTTTGCAAACAAATTTGCAAATCCTATCCATTCGTGTTCGTGCACGCGGTCGATCCTTCAATTGTCGACTGCCACGGGTGGCCGAGGTCGTTAAGGAGCGAACTCGTGAGCGGGAGGTCTGGGGTTTGAATCCAACCAGGACCATCCTCCCTGATTGAGTTGTTCCCCCCCCCCCCTTCAGGTTTTCCTCAGTCTTCATAAATGGCAATTGCCGGGGAGGTACCTTAAAGCTTAGGCCTTAACAAAACAAAAAAATAATCTCAATTTATCATTTCATCTCATGTATCATCAGTGTCCACCGCCTGTGGTGCCTCTGTAGTGAAAACAGTTGTTAAAAGTATTTAAAAAATCACTTGTCAGTTTTACTGCAAACATCAAAGTGAAGTTTGCAGTTTTGTACGGGACCCAAACAAAACGGCAAATGTGCGGGAAACGCAATAACTTTTATTCAATTGTTTTATTGTGCAGCAGCAATGGAGTGGTTAGGAGAAAAATATTTTCAATTGATTTGTGTGTACCATCAACAGAGCTATTGTGGAAAGCAAGACATCCTCGACATTATAATCAATTGTAAAAGCAAAACGCCTGAGAGTAAATTGCCCAAGAAATAAACAGAGATCCAGAAGAATGCAAACAGAAAATGGGTTCGTTATTATGATCCTTTCGACGGGAATATGCCAAAATTAAAAAAGCCAAGGAACAGGAACAAGTAGATTTTTAAATACAAAAAATAGCTCATTGTACAGGAATATCCGGTTTATTTTGTTACCAAAATGTGTGTTATAGGAAAAGATGATATATATATATATATATATATATATATATATATATATATATATAAAACATATGAGTTCGTGGATTGCATTCAAAGCACTGATAATCCTGCAGCACAAAGATGAACCCAGGGCAAAATTAAATACAGTAAGTTTTAATTATTTTTCCTTGCTAATTATTATATACTTATAACTATAATTTCATGTATATTATTTTTCCAACTCGACCTCGGCTATTAAAATTCTGCCAATTCCAATCGAACTTCTTGAGCTGTGTAAATTGATGTACGAGGGTAGGTCCATAAGTTTCCGGCCTAACCATGTCTAGGTATGATAAAGGTAAAAAATATATTCCACTTTTCAATATAGTTACCCTTTATTGCAATACACTTCTCACATCTTTGAATTAACATTTCAACCCCCTCCCCCCAAATAGTAGGAAGTCTTGTCTGCAAAATGGCCATAAACAGCAGCCATCACTTTTTGGTCACACTTAAATTTCCTTCCTCGAAGGTCCTCCTCGAGTTCTGAGAAGAGGCAGCTAGATCTGGGCTGTAGGGTAGATGGTCGATCTCCTTGAAGTCACATTTTTTCACATCTTCCTTTTGTAATACTGCCAGCCGAGATGCCACCAGGATGTTATTAAGCGAAGTCCAAGCTGTGATATCCTCGATTGACTTAAAACTTGATGATGTTCTTCTGTTTAATGCGGTACTGCAATTTCCCTATTCAATCTCGATGGCTAAGATGAGAAGGGAAGTTATATTACGGTAATGGGCGTCACTTCGGGGAATCGAGCTAGGTCGACTACTCCAGGAAAGACGAGTTGTTTGCAGACGAATGCTGCATAACTCAACCGACTCTGTTAAAAGTATTTATTAAACGGTTTTCTGATATAATTGGACGTGGATCCTTCAAGCAGCAAGGCTTCTCTCCTGTCTCTGACTAAATTCAGGACCTTTTATACAAGTGTAATGCCCAAGGAGAGATAATAATCACCTAGTCTAGACACAAGAGTTATTGTTAAACACTTCCCACCACCGTGAGGCCAACAGTACCAGGTCCTGACACCAAAGTTCTAAGATGTTCATGGTTTGGGTTTGTAAGCTTAAAACTAAACAATACTTCATCTGCACAATAAGTTTGTATATCTATAACATGCACACGCAGACATAATATTTGAAGTGAGTGGAGTAGAAAAGAGAGTACTTGTTTTTGTTTATACGAGTGTTTCTCTGAGCACCCTTTCCGGTCAACCTCTTCTGGGTGGCAAGGCAAAGCAAGACACCCTTAATATTTCATTCTTCTACGTCCTCTTATGTTTGGATTTATACAGTATGTTTCACTAATTAGGATATACAGTATACTCTTATACAATATCATGCTCTTATTATACCTTGCCAACGTTACGATTCTTTATAATACAACGCTTTCATTACAAAGCCGACTCCTCATTATACTTTGCAACAAGAGCTGTGTGCACAGGCGCGTTGTCATGAAGTTGTACACCGCCATTCAGCTTTCTTCGCCTCATCTCTTTGATGGAAGCACGTAGTCTGTGCAGTAGGCCAGCATAGTACTCCCCATTTCCTGTGACGTTCCTCTCCTTGAAGTCAATGAAGAGTATTCCTTCACAGTCCCAAAGGATTGTGGCCATGATCTTCTTGGTTGACTGAATGACCTTGGCCTTTAGAGGCGTTGCCTCGCCAGGTTTACGCCACTCCATTGATTCTCTTTTGGATAAGGGATCATAGTAGAGGACCGTAGTTTCATCTCCTGTAACAATGGTTTGTAGAGCTTTTTTCTCTTTGCCACGGCAGAGCTCCAAAAATGCCTGACAACAGATAACTCGTTGCAATTTAGACTGAGGAAAGAAGTCTAGACACCCATCTTGCACTAACCTTATTCATGTTTAAATGTTCATGAATAATTCTAAGGACTGTTGTTTTAGAAAGGCCCAACCTTGCTGCTATACCTGTAACTTTGAGCCGCCGGTCTTCCATAATTTCTCCTTCCATAACAGCGATGTTTTCAGGAGTGAGCACCTCCAAGGGCCGACCTGCACGCTCTTCGTCTTCAATGCTTTCTCGACTAATTCGAAAAAGTTTGACCCATTCTTTTACTGTAAAATATGAGGGGAATGCTTTCCCATATACACCGTCCAATCGCTGTTTAATTTCATTTGGAGTAAGTCCTTCTTTTGTGAAGAACTTAATAACAGCTCGAAACTCCCTTTTGAACATGTCACAATGTTCTACACATATCCTTCTTAATGCAACTATAACTGAACAACTGAACACAGCTGTAATTATTTACTTAACAGATAAGGTATGACATCAGATAATGTGATTGTGAAGGCGATAATCCTTATCGGCGGGGCCGGAAACATATGGACATTTTCTGGTATCTTTAGTTATATCTCTGTGAGGATGAATGTACCGAAATCGCTTCTTCAACTTGTGAAGAGTTCTGTTATGTACTGTACCGTTGTGGGTAGTCCCCCCTCTTCTGAAGCAAAGTTTCGTGACCATTCCATGGACCGTCTTTTTGGCCTCAGATTCACAGTGACTACTGCGAGTTTCATTTCCCGTTACTTTGCTAGACAAAAGAATCACTAACTTCATTCATTGTACTCTGTTTCTTATGATCGCTAAGCTGTTAGGTTTCGGGAACCCATTTAGCACAACTTGTTTAATAGATACCTGTGTTGACAATGCAGACGAGGAGGTATCAAGCAGAACAGCGAGCTGCTCATTTGTTACCCGCTAATGTCTCGGGGATTCTTTGCACGCATTTGTACATAAGATAGTTTTCAGTACTAGTGATTCAGTTTGATAATATGAAACTACTTATCAACGATCTCAAAACACGCACATATTAATAAACATTGCAGGCTCGCTTGAGCAATGTCGGTAACTTTTGGCCTCCATCCAAGATGTCAAAAGTTCAAACTACAAAAGGCCTGTGAGATTAAAACACAAATACAAAGAACAAGCCTGCAGCTGCCAGATAATGGAAAATTTGGATTACAGGAATCTCAAGTACAACGTATGTCACGTGACCAAGCAGAAGTGTTCCCTCGTGATGAAAAAGACGCCGTCTCCAGCTCGTGCAGTCAGTTTGTAGATCAACTTGTGAGCGAGTGGTTAAACAAAATTGCATTGAGTTTATTATTCATGTGCGTGTTTGGTGTGTGTTACTAATAAATGTGTTCAAAGCGCGTTATTGAGTTTCTTCTGTAGTTATTTTGACTTTTACGACCGAAATAATGTGCAGAAATATCGAATAGTGTTATCTTGAAAACATTTGAATAGCGTTGATCTTTCAGTAGTTTTCGAAATGAGAGAAACGATGTACGACAAAGCTCTGGCAAGATATCCACATTATGTATATTCTGACGAGTCGGGAAGTGAATCTCACCCACTAATGTCTTCAGATGCCAGTCACTCCAGCAGACGGAGTTTTGGGTAAGTTTTCCGCAACATCATTTTTGAGAACTGAGAAAAAGTTGGGAAAAAAACTTGATAAGTGTTTATCCTCAAACATTCTCGACTCCTCAAAAATAAATAAATAAATAAAATCATTTCAGATTGTAAAATATGGCCGGCATTCGAGCCGTTTACCACTTGGTTTGACCTCCATTAGATTACAGCATCTACAGGTTAAAAAGCCAGGCATTCAATATTTGTTCCCTTTCCTCTAGCATGTTGTGTAATCATAAATCATAAAAAAATATATATCATTTGTCTGAGATAACAAATATAGGTAAATGTATCGCAGGAAGTAGATGACAAATGCCGGTGAGCGGTATGATTTAAGTTAGCGATATTCAGTTGATTCCTAAAGTCTTCGGAAAACGATGAACTATCGTAATGGCAACATTATACATAGTATTTAATTGATATGAAATTTGTTTTTCATCGAAATATTACTTACAACACGACAGCAAATAGATTTTACTCTCTCGAGGACAATTTTCCATTCAGGAATAAAATTCTACTTTACTCTCTTGTTACATAAATAACTATTATCTACCATGTTGCAACGCAGGCAATTGTTTCACAGTTTTCAATGGCAAAAGTGAAAGCGCCTATCCGATTATATAAAACGAACTGAACTGTTATTATCAATATAGACCCCCTCATTAATGAAGTGTAAATGAAACTTATAAATAGTTCTTCATAGTTCATCGTATTAAAGATCTTTTGATATTTTTCGTTATTCGTGTGGAGAAGTCTGAGCCCTTAAGGTACCTCACAGATGTATCGCTTCAATAAAACTATGCTAGTGCACGCAAAAATTACATATCGTGAGAAACAATGGAGTTCACAAACATTAAACATCTCTGAGAATGGCAGAAAGAAGTGTGCATATTTTTCATGTCATTTGTAAGTCAAGTCGCTATATATTTACCACAATTTTTAGCGAAATGTGGGTAATTTTGCTTAAAAGGCAAATATTTGCTATAAATACGAAAGCTATTATAGTTGCTGTTTTTAAATCTATTGATTGGTAATTTCCTTAAAACGCCTGTTCAGGCCTCTGAATAATTTATTACAATCTATTCATGTACCCATTTTTGGGCCTTTCATTAGAATCCCGATTGTCATTTGATGTGAGTCACATGACAGTGTCATTTTTCAGTTAATGAAGGAGTTGATTAAGTTGTGTGTTATCTTTTATTTCCACGCAAAAACAGGAAAAATAATGAAAAATTTGAAGAAAAGGCAGAATTAAGAGATGCAAGGTGCAAAGATACATTCGTTTTTATTTTATTTTATTTATTTTTCTTTCTCCTAGAAAAGTTTTCAGTGCTTAGCTAGCATAATGTTGCAACCCGCAGTAATGAATATAAAAATGGGGGAAATAGTATAATGTTGTATACATGTTGCAATGTAAAAATTGAGATTTCTGTGGGAAACATACCCAGAACACAAGTTATATATTACGTGTACAAAAATTAATTTAACATTACTAATCCTTTAAAAAATAAACAAATACAATAAAATAAAATTATTACATAGAATCTGTCTTCAGACACAGAAAAAGGGGAGGGGGAGAATAAAACAAATGTACATTATGATTAACGCGCATGCGGTTAATTAATTCATGAATATAGTATGTCAATTTGTAAATATATATATTCGGCATTGATGTGACAAAATTAATTCTTAGTTTTAATTACTATCGTAAGTAAATTCTATGAAAAGTGTATTAAATCACTGTAGAGAGTTTATTTTCTTCAAAATACAATTAATAATGTTGATAAAGGAAGCAGAATGAAGGGACACATTTATGTTACATAGTTTGGTGATACTAAATAAGTGTAGGAAATTGTTTCATCAGTTGTACAGAAAATATTTCATTTTATTTATTTTCAAATTCACGATTATGTATATATATAATAAAAGTAGATCAGGATAAAACATTTAGATAAAGTCACACTTGAAATATAGCAATTTCAAGTGTGACTTTATCTATGTGTTTTATCCTTATCTAATTTTATTATTACTTTATTTTATTCATTTTATTCATTTATTATATATATATTATATATAATAAATGAATAAAAATAAAATAACACTATTAACAATGTAACAAATTAACAGTAATAATAAAATTAGATAAGGATAAAACACTTAGATAAAGTCATATATATATATATATATATATATATATATATATATAATCAAATGTCTTCCGTCGGTACTGGTGGCGTAGTGGTTACCATACTTGCCTCCTATACCCAAGATCGCGGGTTCGATCCCGGCCAGGACCGATGGGTTTTTTCGGGCGTAAAAATCCTAAGTATGGCTTCCTTCGGAAGGGAAGTAAAGCCGTGGGTCCCGTGTCGTACATTTACGGCACGAAAAAGAACCTCAAGCCTGAAAGAGAAGCCTCTGAGCAAAATTTGTCGGCCGTTTCACGCCCTGAGTTGAATGGGACGCTGATGACCTGAGATGTTAAAGAGCGTCCATAAATAAATCAATCAATCAATTCTTGCCATAGAACTCAAGTAGTTCGAAATATAGCGATTACAAGTGTGACTTTTTCTTAGTGTTTTATCCTTTTCTGCTTTTATAATTACTGTTTATATATATATATATATATATATCACTCTCAAACAGGGGTGGCCGAGGTCGTTAAGGCGAGGACTCATGAGCGGGAGGTCAGGGGTTCGAATCCCGCCACAACCGTCCTCCCTGACTTACATTTTTCCAGGTTTTCCTCAGTCCTCATAAATGGCAAATGCCGGGAAGGTACCCTAAACTTAGGCCTGGAACGATTCCCTCCTTAAAAAAAAAACCTTTCTCAATATATTTCATCTCATGTATCATCAGTGTCTATCGCCTGTGGTGCCTTAGTAGCAAAAACGGGCGTTAAATACTATTCATTCATTCATACTCTCAAATAATTTTTGACAGATTAGCTCCTGTTCTTTTATGAACTTTTTACGATAATACGCTTATTATTTACTGAAGTATTGGCACGCAATTTATATATTAGCTCATTTAAAGTTATCATAGTTATCCCCCTTTAACAAATAATGTGAAATTCTCAATTTTTCTTCACGAAAAAGTACAAATATGAAAACCAAAAATCTGGCTTCTTAGAAAACGGGGGGTCTTGACGTAATTTGCCAGTTAGAGGAAACTATTGCTAGCGCATGCGTAAACAGTCACTTACCTCTTGTACACTCGGACATGGGGCCCACGTAAGAGTGCCTTCTGTACTATAGTTAATGACTTTGTTAGCCCATATTTTATGCTTCGTACAAGATTCTGAGCAAATCGCATCACCCAGATGTAATTCCCTTAGAGCTCAAATTTTTATTGATTGTGTTTTTACTGTTGAAAGATAAAAGAGATAAGATAGTGCACGATATAAAGGATATCGCAGCTCATGGCCCCGAAAAGGATATTTACAGATTTTTTGAAAGTAGGAGAAACACCCATAAGCTGCCGCTTTTTTTGATCCCATAAATATTGAATACTTATTGGAGAAATAACTGTTATTGTTAAACAGAAGTAAAAATAGTAGTTCAAATATGAGATGATATTAAAAACGTCTTGGCTGGTGCTGCCATCACTGATGATTGTTTATTGATCAGTTTATTTACGTACGCTCTTTAACATCTCAGGTCATAATCGTCCCATTCAATTCAGGGCGTGAAACGGCCGACAAATTTTGCTCAGAGGTCTCTGCTTCCAGGCTTGAGGTTCTTTATCGTGCCGTAAATGTACGACATGGGGCCCACGTCTTTACTTCCCTTCCGAAGGAAGCCATACTTAGGGCTTTTACGCCCGAAAAAATCCATCGGTCCTGGCCGGGATTGAACCCGCGATCTTGGGTTTAGGAGGCAATTAAGATAAAATACTTCAGGTTTGCTTCAAACTACAGAGGAAAACGACCAGCATATTTCTGTTAAATGTTTCAAAGCTTTTCCTGGACATGGAACGAAAACACTAGTTAGATGTCCCGTATCTTTCGAATTTCCGCGCTTATGTTTAAGAACCATTTAAAGGCATTCCCGTTCACGTAGGGGCTGATTGCAACAGCCTTGAACCAGAAACTAAATTTATCCTGGAAATGGCGTATATAGTACCGTAATGTAATCTTTCTATAGCAAATAGAGGTCGTGTCGCTGACCTGTGGAAAGTCTTATGCTTCCAGAAAGAATTGTGTATATTCTCTCATGCTTAACCACACGATTAGACCGCTTTTTTGCATCCACAATTGAATACAAAATAAAACAACACTAATGAGCCTTAGAGACTGTAGTAATATTGTTTGTTACCTATATGAAACACAGTAATAATGATTACAACATACCTTAGGAACAATGACATATGTATTTCTTATCTAATGTTTATCAGACATTCAGAGTGTCTATCTCAAGAATGTCTGAAATTTAAAGACACCACATGCGCAATTTCAAGACCATACTGGTGTTGCGTTAGCGCAGCTGTTGAAACCAAGATAAACGACAAGGAAAATGAAGCTTGTCTAGCACATAGCTGTGATTATATAACTGCAAATGAAAGGAATGTCTCCTAAAACACGTCAAGATATGCCAGCAGCTTTAAGAGGACGTGCTGTATCTTATTATACGGTAAAACGTGTCGTAAGTTTAAATGTAGTGGAACATCATGTAAGAAGAACATGGCTGTGATCCTTGGAACATTTTGACAACAGAAGAAAATGATGTTGAAGGTTGACGAGTGATTAGAAATGCCGAGGGTGCCAGAAATGTATGCACACTTTCACAATAGATATTTATTTAGTATATTTCAAAGTTAGACCGAAAACCAACAGTAATGTGTAGTATGTTCTGTAAACAGATGTGACTTACATACATTGTGAGAGCGTTGCTACGTGACAGGTAAATCAACAATGAACAAATGAAGCCAAAATCATCTTATTATGTTATGTAAACAGATGCGACTCACATTACGTTATGCTACCGTTGCTACACAAAATGGAGCCAAGATTATCATTTAAACAGCGGAAAGCAATTTTGAAGTGATATTGGAAAACCGAGAATTTTGTTGAAGTTCCAAGTGTGTTCAGAATAGACCCGTCGTTGGATCCCTATGGGGAACTCTTAAGGATGTTGTATACCGTAGAAAACCAGCTACACTGACAGCACTTCGGGAAGAAATTGAAACGGCATGTGCTGCAATCGCTGAGGACACTTTCGCAAACGTTGCTCAATCAGTAGTTCAACATACTCAGAGATGTATCGGCGCCGATGGTGGACATTTTGAGCAACTATTGTAACTGTAAAAGTCTAAGATAATTAGTGCTCATCATTTTCTGTTTGTATGAATTCAGTTTTGTTATATTAACACAGATTTTTCTTTCTTGAAGCGTGTATACTTTTTTGGCACCCTTCTATATGAGAGGAAACAGATATCTCTTACTATAGTGCGTAAAATATTGTAAACAAACAATTAAATATTAAAAATAATTGCAATATCGATATACACAATGTTCACAACTACTCAAAAATGGTAATATTCAACGTTTGTTAGCAATATTTACAACCGGAAATTTCTTTATTGGTGTGTGATTGTGAACGAATCATGGGCCCATCATTATTATTCTGAAACCAAAATGCAAAGTCAGAAATGGAAATATAAGCGGTCTTTATTGATAAAGAAGGGTTTGAGTTGCTGAAACATCATGATTAGTTCTCTGCTAAGTCTAGAGGTGTACAGCAGTGTTTTGCAGAGGTTGATGAACGCTTCTTCTACGAAGATGAACAAATAATACAGCATCTCTGGGAGAAAGGCGTCAGTCTTCAAATAAGTTGAAAAGTGAGACAAAGAAAAGTTTTAGATCAATTAAAAATGCAGACCAATCCTCGTATTGTATCAACCTCAAAAATAACAGACCTTCCTTTCCCGCCATCCCTCACTGATCTTTATTGGTTAACATAGAACGCCCAATGGCGGTCAATTGGCCGTTTTGATTTTCAAACGCTCATATTTTCACTGTTTTTAGAAGAATTTTTCAATTGTTTTGTGACTTTTATCCTTTTTAATGACGTTTAGTTCACTTTTTTTCCCTCCATTTCAGGCGAAACTTTTTAAAATAATAGAAATTTTACCATGGGTTCCTGGAGACGCTTCCTTCCCCGCGTTATGTATTGCGTAGTTGTAAGCGACAATAATCATTCCACAACAAACATGTTTCAAACTCATTGTAGCGTACGCGGAGTCATTGTTTATTAGCTCCTGTGTCCATATCTAAAATTTCGCTTAGCTTTTCATTGTCACGAAGCTTCTTTCATCGACTACTGTCGCCACCACTCATGGCTGATTATAGGGCGGAAGAAACACCTAAGACCGCTAAACGCAAGTCATGCCAAATAGATTTATGTAAGAAAAACAAAACCAAAGACAGTTGTTCGACGTGTAAAAAAGTTGTATGTGGTTTTTGTATAAGCAAAAACTCAGCAAAAAGTTTCATATCAATATCTCTGAGAATGTTTCAATGTAACAGTTTTCCTTGGGAAGGGAAGTAAAGCCGTGGGTCCCGTGTCGTACATTTACGGTACGACAAAGAACCTCAAGCCTGAAAAAAGAGGCCTCTGAGCAAAATTTGTCGACCGTTTCACGCTCTAAATTGAATGGAACGCTGATGACCTGAGATGTTAAAGAGCGCCGTAAATAAACCAAATCATAAAAAAGTAACAGTTTTCTGCATAGATATGACCCGCATTTTATAATTTGTCTTTTTTGTATAAACAATTTCTTACTACATAGCAGAGGGCAAACCCAATTCGTATAGTAAAATATTTCTTATTTTCGAGAAAACGTGCGCTTATACTTAAAATAAATAATAAATAACTTTTTATACTAAACACCATTTAGCCAGGGATGGTCTTTAAAAGATGTACAAAAGAATGAACAAACAAATATATGAATGCATTATTAAATTACCGACAAATTAAATGAATAAGCGAAGGAGCCTGGGGACATAAAGTGGTGCTAAACATACGTGATATGTGAGCAAAATCCATGAACATAAAAATATCTAAAACCAGAAGCTGGATTCGAACCTGGTTCGCAACTCTGAAGCCATGTTGTTCCTCTACATCACTACAGTCGTCTGGTAAGTAAGAAATTTCATCGGCCTGAGTCAGAAGAGCACTTAAATACGTGATACTGAGCAGACACCAAGTATATACAAACTCACTCTGGAAGCTAAATGCAAACTGAATTCGAACCTGGTTTGCAAATAAGAAGCAAAATCTATAGCATTACAGTAGGCCAGAAGGCAATAAAGGAAATATTTCATAGTTTTCAGTGAGAAAAATGATTAAAAATGCATAAGAAAATAGTAGAGGTCAATTGGGCTTTCTAGTGTTAAAATCGAAATTGTGCTGTAACAACTCCATGAGACATGGCAGGTCCAGGGCAATGGTAAGTATTTTCCAGGCTCGTGTTTTTGTCAAAGCGTCAAGAAAAGGCAATCTTGTTAAGTTTGTTCTTTCATGATTGAGTTGCTGTTTTCAATTTTTCATTACGCTGTTTTTTATGGTATATGTTTCATATTATTTACATATTTGGTTTCATACTTTTGTATCTTTAAGTTCATTTCCAGTTCCTCTGCTCTGCTCTCAGTAGTGAAATGTTTTTTGCAGAGCCGTGACATGGGTGTTTCCTCCCGATTCAGAAACTAGCGATGTTGATTCTGCCCCTAGGAGGACTGTTCCTCAACTTCACAGCATGGGACCTGCACCTACGCGACATCTGTCCAGGTATGTACATTAACACAGCACATGCGCGAGAAATTACGTGTATGAAAATCGCAAGTCAAAAATACAGAAGTCGTTTAACGTAAGATATTTAGTGAATAAAAAATAATATAGATACTAATTATTAACAAATGATAGATTGTTTACTTTTGCTACAGTAATTTCACAAAGATGCCAGTTTGCTCAAAATTTACTTAATATTCAAAGAAAAGTCGAGAAAAATATGGATGTATTTGAATACAAAGATCAATAAAATATTAACTGAATTTTGATTCTACTGTGAGTAATACGGAGCAGATACGCCTTTTAGGCGCTACAGGAGTACGAGAGAAATCGGTTCGCTGCGCTCAACCGATTTGCCTGTCAGTAGCATCATGTGTGAGCAAGAGGTTAACTCGTCGATTGCGCAACGCACTGTTATTTAGTTTTTGGCACGGGAGGGCGTAAAACCGACCGAATTTACAAAGATTTAGGGCACCGTTTAGTAATTAGACGCTGTCTAAGACACAAGTGTACGAATGCTCAAGAAACTATGAAAAGTGGAAGCCATGAACGTCGACCTTAGATGAACGTAATGGAAACAACATTCGGGCTGTTCGAGACCTTATCGAAGAATAATGGAAGTGTTCAATCCACCATTTCAGGTGACATGTCGAAAGTTTCTGCAAGGTAGGCTTCTCGAATGCTTATTGGAGATCAGAAAGGCTTTGAGAGTGTGCCAAAGGGATTAATGAGAAATGTTTCTGCATCAAATCGTAAGCTGCAATGGTACATGGGTACACATTATACTCCTAAATGGGAGAAAGTCGTTCCTTTTGAAGCAAAAACCTCCCTGTCAGCTGAGAAGTTTTTTTTTTTTTTTTTTTTTTTTTTTTGGACAGTTTTCTGGGACTCCCGTGGTATCCTGTTCGTAAATTTTCTATGTAAACGTCGATACAGCTTATAACTACCAGATTTTAGTTGAGTAAAATTAACTTATCGGCGAAAAAGACATCTGCAACCGATTCGAGACATTCTCAAGACAAAGCCCGTCCTCATACAGTTGCTTTGACAAAGGAAAAACTCGAGGAAATCCGTTGGAAAGCATTGAAAGACCTTTCCTATAGTCCCAACCATCGCCCTGCGGTTACCATATTTAGACGTGCGACGGATGTATGGCAACTGGCTTAAAACCCGACTTTTTGTGTGTCCAAATTCTGTGAAGTAAATCTGTAATCTCCGTCCAACGTCACCTTTGAGCACATCTTAAGAACCGAGAGACAATTCAGTCGGTGAATTGTGTACTTAAAGACTCTAACTGCCTGTGCAAGAGAAAATTTACAGCTACAGTGGTTTAACCCTGGCCAGTGCAGTCAGGATCACACATGTACACCCCACTCTCGCTCTATATATCTGTCTCTTTCTACTGTTCCCCTGCCTCGCGGAACGCTGTCCCTTCCTTCCTCAATGTTTGAGACCAGAGTTACACATCTCGCGTATAATTATTTCGTGTTAAAATATTAATAAAGTAAATAAATAAACTGAATCACAGGACAGGAACTTTGAGACCCCCATTACCTTTAGAATGCTGCCAAACAGATGACCTGTGGTTATGGTTTATCATGTCTCGTCTATGTAGATTACAGACGAGGATTATTTTGTTATTTTATGTATAAGTTCTTAAAAACGAGACTCGTGCTGTGGCATTTCCTCCCTTTCCATCAAAAACCTTCTATCGTCGTAACATTTGCGGTATTTAAATCGCAGATTACTCAATGTTGTATACAGAGAAGCCGCCAGAATAATCTGTTTTTCTTCTTTAGCACCCCCTTAAGCTTTTTAAGGGTGTGATATTTCCCATTATCATAAAACTTTTGCACCGAACGTCGGATAACATCCTTCTTGAAATCGTCCAAGGCAGTGAGTGGTTTTTCCTGCATTATATTTTTCCTTGGAGAGGAAAAAGAAGGCTGTGGGGCTGCTGCACCATCAGCAGTCCTTTTTTCAGCTTCGTCATGCATACGCTGAACAGTTTTGGCGGATACCTGATACGTTTCTGCAGTTGTTCTCTGTGCGTCTCTAAAAAAAGACACTAACTTTTTCTTGGCAGTTTTCTAACGGTTTAAAAAAATGCACGCGCTGTAAATTATGTTTTTCAGTTGTGTAATGTGTGAAGCCATTTGCATTACGAAACGTACACTATTTCAATCGAAAGAAATACAGATATCATTGGTGCTACCACTGCCACAACAATACTACCGCTACTGCGAGAGGGGTACTAAATGAATTGACGTTACAGGCAGGGCTGAATAAGTGCTTTTGTGCTGCTAGCGCCCGAGCGGCTAGCCAGACCCAAGCGACAGCGGAGAGAGCGGAACTTATCCACGCACACTTTATAAATATAAATAGATATGGATGGGTAAATCTCCGTAAAGAGGGCATTGTTATGCGATGTTCACAAGAGCAGATCTGGGAGACCTCGCACAGCAACAAGCCCAGCGTCCTCGGCTACGGTTTTGTAACGTTTTGAGCACTCACCGCAGAAATCTACAAAGCAATGTACACGTGAGTTTCCATAGCTTTTTCTCCGGATCTAACTCCATTGAACTTCTACCTATGGGGAACTCTTAAGGATGTTGTATACCGTAGAAAATCAGCTACACTGGCAGCACTTCGGGAAGAAATTGAAACGGCATGTGCTGCAATCGCTGAGGACACTTTCGCAAACGTGCTCAATCAGTAGTTCAACGTACTCAGAGATGTATCGGCGCCGATGTTGGGCATTTTGAGCAACTATTGTAACTGTAAAAGTGTAAGATGATTAGTGCTCATCATTTTCTGTTTGTGTGAGCTTGAAGTGTGTATACATTCTTGGTACCATATCTCTCTCTCTCTCTCTCTCTCTCTCTCTCTCTCTATATATATATATATATATATATTCTCTCTCTCTATATATATATATATATATATATATATATAGAGAGAGAGAGAGAGAGAGAGAGAGAGAGAGATATGGTACCAAGAATGTATACACACTTCAAGCTCACACAAACAGAAAATGATGAGCACTAATCATCTTACACTTTTACAGTTACTTTTATATATATATATATATATATATATATATATATATATATATATATAGAGAGAGAGAGAGAGAGAGAGAGAGAGAGAGAGAGTGTATATATATATACACACACACTTTTGAAAGGAATGTAATGCTTTTCTTTGAATGAAACAGTTGAACATCAACTCGTTCTAAACACGAATCTCCCTATTATTTCGCGATTTTTCCTTAGGTTTGACGGTTATTGCAAACTCGAGGTTTTCATAGTCTGAGGCTATTTTTATGCAGGGAAATGATGACTAACATCTAGTTGCTTTTTAATTACAGTTCAAAGTTATCTCCAGTTATCTAACTGGAGATAACTTATAACTGGTCATAAATGTTTCTCTATTCCCGCAAAATGCTATTACATAGATGTTTCATTAGTTGATTTAAAAATATGACCGCTACAATGTTACTTAACATTTCTCATTTTTAATCTCCAAGAGGAAAATTTAATATGTTACAATTTTATTCATTTAACATTAAGATATTTGCAAATTTCTATAGCAGCTTGCATATACACTGTGGCAGGCAAAAAGAATGGGGCCAATAATATGGCATCGCGAGAAAGCAACCGTATTTCAATTTTTTCATTATTAAGAGTCTTGTGACATTCTGGAAGCTGACGCGACGTGTCCACTTAAATGTAACGCATATTCAGTCATGCCTGGATGTTCGGGTATCAACGCCAGTCACTGATTCTCTTCTGTTTTAACTCTTGCATAGCTGTAACGCGTGTTGAATTTGATTGTGGAAACCGCTATCTTCTGCTACAGCGGCGAAGCCTGCAGTCTCTTTTTGATCTCCTGCACCACTTCTTCTGACAATTATGGATGTTCTAATGTCCCTGTAGTTTCTATTTGCTTTACCGGATACTCTAAGAATTTTGCCGTTGAATTCCGAACTTAAAACTTGACAATTATTAGATTGAAGGGAAATATCAGGTTCCGAAGGTCAGAGAAACAACCCGAATAACTAAAAATCAGAACGACGTTTTGAAAGAGCATGTCGGGGCAACTTTAGCCGATGACGCTCGTTCTGAGATATTAAAATTATTTGATGTTACGAGTTACAATAAAGTTCAGATCGTAACCCAGAAAGAGGATTGAAGGTCAGAGAAGAGGTAGTGCTTAAATAACATGATACAAACATTCCATTTATCTGTCTCTTATAACACTAATTTAGCTTTTGAAACAAAATTTGACTTTAAATAAAATATTTTGGACATATTGTACAGTCATTCCGCCCCCAATGTTTACTTTTTTGGTATATTTGATGTACCCTCATAAGAACTTGTAAAGCAACATGTTTCTGTTCCAGGAGACCATACTGTCATCACACCGGGAAGCTGGAGAGCAGCTGGGAAGAGCAAATGTCCTCCATGGCCTACAGCCGCTATCAGTGTCGCCCCAACCAGCAACGCATGTATTCAGTGGATGAGGTACCTGTATGATTTACATCTCGTTAGACTCTTCACTTTCACCATAT
Source organism: Metallyticus violacea (assembly GCA_030762175.1). Classification (NCBI taxonomy): domain Eukaryota; kingdom Metazoa; phylum Arthropoda; class Insecta; order Mantodea; family Metallyticidae; genus Metallyticus; species Metallyticus violacea. The sequence continues at coordinate 90,986,776 of CM060830.1, read as the reverse complement.
ACTTCACACAATTAGCGGCAAATGAGCCGACTTCACATTTCTTACATTCACAGACCGTATGTCACAATCGATTATTGATGCTATACACTCAACAAAACACAGATAAACTTGGTCTTCCACAGGTGCTTGTGCTTTATAATTGGTACAGTCATCAAAAATGCCCTATAATCTATTTAAAATATAACATTTAATACAAAGATAAATAATTATTGAACCATTAAATGCACTTTGTAGGAATAACTTTAGAGCACGATAAATAAATAGCCTCTCATTGAGTTTTTGTTTTGATTTGTTGAGAATCAGAATTAAACCGTTTTCCTTACATTTATTTATTTTTCAATACTTAGCTGCTAAAGCAAAACTTATAAAATATCCACTATATTTAACATAATAATAACTTATAACACGAAAACGTGATATCATTTAAAAATGTTGATACAAATGTTAGTGCAAAACGACATCATCTGAAACTAAGCTCTATTTATTATTCATAATAATTCGCAGGCTATGGTCATGGAACACCAGCGATTGCTACGTACCGTAGACATTAGCAATATTACTTCCATTAATATCAGTCAAACTGAAATCCCCTTGTCTGATTCTGCGAAAAGCCTTGAAGTTATTATAGACAGTAATCTCTGTTGGGAAAAATCATGTTACTAAAATCTGCAGGAAGGTAAATTCTCTAACCATACCTTTAAAAGATCAAACTTACCAGAACCTTAAATATCGTGGTGCAATCCCTGGTGATGCCTCACTTCGACTACTGCGATTTTCTGCTCACAGATTTAAACTCTAACCTAACGCAAAAACTACAGCGTGTTTATTATATGTGCATACGTTACATCTGCGATGTGCGTTTGTTCGATCATATCACTCGATATGCTCTCTTGGTTCCGCTTGAAAGGGAGAAGAAACATTCATTGTCTCACACTACTTTTCAAAATCATCCATGCATCTTCTCAATCTTATCTATCTTCTCTCATTCAAAATCTATCTTCCTCTCATAATCTTAACATACGTTCTGAACTCGGCACGTATTATTATTACATTGCACTTTACTATCATCATTCACGGTCCCTCTCTGGAATGCATTGCCACGGGACGTCAGAGAATGCCGAGCTTTAGGATCATTTCATAAGAAATTGTTTGATATTATTAGAAATAATCGGTTACCCTAGACTTTATGTTACAAAACAGATATTTACTTGTTTTATCCTGCTGTAGAATTATTCATACTATTATTGTTATTACTATCATAAATGTTTATCTCTCCTTCATAGTATTGTTAGAGTTTTTAAATTTATTGTGCTCCTATATTTATTTCACTTTCAGGATTTACATAGGTTGATATGGTATAAGCTGTCATTATTGGTGCTTGTTTTATTATTTTTGTTGTTATTTGTATTTTCCTTCTTCTTCAGTTAATATTTTTAATTATCCATATTTATGTATTGGTATATATGTTTACCTACGTCATGTTTTACACTGCTTTATATGTGTACCAATATTTTCCACGTTACTGTCAATGTTATAATTGTAACAATGTCGACATAACTTATTTAATTATTATAAGATTGCTAGAATGGAGGTGAAGATTTAATGGCCTTAGCTCCATTAGAATAAATAAATAATAAAAGTTTAAATATTTAGCAAAGTAAACATAAACTGATTATAATTCAAAATATATCCAAAAAGCTAAATTTTATATCAATTTTCAATCTAATAAAACTATAACGCATGTATCAAAACTTTGAACATCATTTTCTAAGGAAAACTATTTTCATAGATATCTTTTTGCATTGACAAGGTTTATGTTTATGTAAATATCAATGTTTGTTTTTTGATCCTCTATCCAGTTCTCTGGGGTTTTCCCATATATAAATAGCACTCTGTGTAAACCTAATTTCCTGTAGCATGTTGTTTTAAATTTAAATGAGGAAATTTTAGGAAAATGCTTTTGAAATGAGTTAATGGTTTACAATGGAAAGTAATGCCACAGATTACTGGACGAGGCTTTCTGGATCTATCGTGTTATATGCTGTCACTAACAGCAGGTAATGTTTGTATTGCAGAGTGCACTTAGCTCGTTTGTTCACTACATCCCGTATATATCCGGACAGCAGCACTCTGCAGATGGCAAACAGTCCAGCATAGTCACTATGTGAGTATATGTTATCTCTTAGTTCAGCTTTTAAACATTAGTACGAGGGTCACTAGATAAGTACTGAGACACAAATAATGAATTCTCATAGAAATGTTTTGTTTATCCCAGTTTCTCAAAGCATTCCTCCTGCCATTGTATGCAGTGATCAATTCTCTGGAACCAAGCATCTAGGGCACTCATTTTCAGCGCTGCAGATAACTCTTTCTCGTTCGTATGTTGCAACTACTTTTTCGGGGCAAGAAAATCGTCACAGTAGTGAACAGGAAGAAATCGCATTGTGCCAGGTCGGAGCTATAGGCAGGATGAATCATTAGTTTTGTCTCAGTTCCTTGCAGAAACTCTTATGTTACATTAGCGGTGTGAGCTGATGCATTGTCATGGTGCAACAAAATGCCCATTCTTGGGTTTTGTGAAACACTTTCGGAAGGCAAACTTCTGTGTACAGTTCTCTGATTTTCGAGCACAATGGTTGCCACATGACCACTTGTGGAAAAAATGAGGCAACCATTTTATTTTCCACACTCCTTGGTCTCTTGACTGTGACGGGTGGTTGGTCATCAGAGAAAACCCAAATGGAGGACCGACGTTTGTTTATGGATCAAACTGATATATTCATGTTTCGTCACCTGTAACAATATCTAAAACACGACAAGACTTCTCACAGTTTAACACTTGTAGCATTTCTTGGCACCATTCCATCCTGGTGAGCTTCACTGCTTCAGACAAATTATGGAGCACCCATCTTGAAGATTTTTTTAAACGTAAAGGTGCCTATGAAGGATTGTTGAAACACTCGGCAAACTGATCTCTAATTCCAGCTCAATGTTCTTGCACATTAGTCTTGGATCCTTCATTATCATTGTTTCCACAGAAGCATTGTTCTTCTCAGTCACTACTGTCGGTCCTGGTGGTGTAGTGGTAACCATATTTGCCTTCTAAACTCAAGATCGCGGGTTCGATCCCGGCCAGGACCGATGGATTTTTTTCGGGCGTATAAAAATCCTAAGTGTGACTTCCTTCGGGAAGGAATGTAAAGCCGTGGGTCCCATGTTGTACATTTACGGCACGATAAAGAACCTCAAGCCTGAAAGAGAGGCCTCTGAGCAAAATTTGTCGGCCGTTTCACGCTCTGATTTGAATGGGAAGCTGATGGCCTGGGATGTTAAAGAGCGTCCGTAAATAAATCAAATAATAATAAAAAAAAAAAAAAAACCTCAGGCACTACTGTTGGTGGTCTGCCCCTCTTCTCTGTATATTTAAGAGATTGCCGCCCCCTTTTTAATTCTCCAACCAATGGAACACAGCAACATGTGAAGGAGAAAAGACCTCGAAAACCCCCTCAAACGCGCAAGTGACTGCATTTCATTTTTGTCACATTTGAGATTTGTACAAGATCATCGCACGAAAATACTCTGTGAACCTTCTTTGCACTTACAAGAACTTTAACACTTTCCAGACTTAGAATATAAAATGCAAAAAAAAATTAATAACACAACAGAGCTCAGCCTGCTACCATGGCAAAACTAATGGCTCACATTTCGACTCAGCAACAATGCTTTCCCTAGAAGTGGCCAATGTTCCGTGTTTCAATACTTATCTTTTTTACTGAATGCATTTAACTAGAAAAGTAAGTACATTTGCTATATTTTTTTCGTCAAAATAACTTAACGGTTTCTATTTGAATTGTGCACAAATGATTATAATGTGTACACCACCAATCCCAAATGCCTTGTTCACATGCATCATATACGGATTTGTGATGCATCTTATAAATTTGACATCATTCTTCTACTGGAAAGTATTGGGCGTTTCACTCACTCTCGGCCCTTGATTTTCCCTATAAATTTCAAACTAACGGATATAATTCAATGAAATTTGACGTGGACCTGAGAAGAATGACAACAAAAGATAACTATCGCGGCGCTATTTTCTAGCCGTTTTCTTGCTTGGCCCGTGTATGTTAATTGTTAATGCCAGTAGTGTGAGGCATCTAACTGTGCTGTTATATGTTATAATCGACAACAATCTATGTGCAATACAGTAAACAGAGGAATAACGAGAGTTTATTGTCTACACGCACTGAAAAACTACATGTATAAAAGATTTCCAAAGACAACTGACAGTTTTCACAAGCACATGTCAACGACCTGCAAAAGAAGCAAAGGTGCATGCATAAGTATTGCTGCTCTGAAAGCATTGTAATCTCCCGACGAATTGGAGAGGTTCAGATACTGTTACTGGTTCCAACAGTTAATCAAATGCACATCTGGAAATTTCATCTAAAGAAAATCGTCACAACGTGCAGCGACAAAAAAACAGTTGTCACAGAAAGCTAAAGACTGTATGGGAGACAAAACTGGGTGTTATGTTTTACTACCCCAAAAATAAATAAATGAAATGAGGAATCTAAAATATGTGAAGAATATGTACACCACACAAACATATGAACCTCACCGAGCAAGGTAGCTCAAGTGATAACGCTTGGCACTCGCATTCGGGTGATCGCGAGTTGCATATCCTGATCTTCGGCTTTTCCGTGGTTTTCCCTGGTCACTTAAGCGAATACTGAAATGGATAGTTTCATTCCAGAATTTTCCACATAAAATCTTATTCCGTTGGTACTTTTGCAGGGTCGAAAGTGTCAGGGTGGGGTAGTCTGGCGCGGTGGGAATATTGACTTGCGCTTTGGAAAGATTTCTGCCCCGGTATTTGGAATGGAAACGGACCTTTTGAGGAGCTCGAACTCCTTAGGAGGGGCTACTCCGAAGTCGGGGAGTTCTATCTGGAACCCCATCTGCGTCCACACAGTCACCGTCCATTGATCCTGGTCGCCCATTACTCGTATATCTTGAATCGTCCTAGTCCATCAGTCACGCCTCCTTTCCAAGCGGCAGCGGAGGACAGCGGAGAAACCCGAACCCAATTTCAGTGAACTAATGTAGGCAGATAATTACCAACTTGATCATATCGGCCTGGTCGTTCAGTTGGTTAGAGCGTCGTGCCATTAACGGGAAGTTAGTGGTATCACTTACCCCAGTAGCTATTTTTTTTCGTAATCTTCATATTTGTCTATACTTTTCTTACTATAATGAATGTTACCTTTTTTAGGGAGACAATGCATAGGTTGCAATTTTACTTTTATTTCATAACGTTGCAAATTTAGGTTAGGTTTAGGTTTAAAAATAGAAAGTTGAAAAAGTTAACGCATAGGTTGCAAATTTACATTAAGTTAGCTTAGGTTAAAAATTGCAAAATTTATAGTTAAAAACATATGTCTTTTCCCGTATCAATTATTTACTTTGCGTTTTACATTGCTACATTACAGTTTCCCATTTAATTGCGCTGCATACTGAATGTGATTAACAATTAACGTGTATTCTAAAAAGTTAATTCTTTGCATTCCATTGCTTGTTTCTGTGCGTTACGACTGTATTTGTTAAAGTTACACCACAACTTCTTCATTAATGCAGGCTTTCCTTCGTTTTCTTCGCTACCGTTCATGAAAGGAATAATGACTGATAGACCACGACGGTTCAAGCTGTACGGGCAACTTCCGATGTCTCCTTCACCTCATCTCTACTTCCACAATGGAGCAGCCTCCATTGTGAACTTAGACACAAAAGATCAACCGAAAGTATCCTCCTACGGTCCAGACCATCCATCCATCTCGGCTCTCTTTTATTTATTGAGCGACTGATTCTCGAGATATTCAAAATGACATAATAATTTCCAAAAACGTCATAATTATATCCCAGTTCTCATTTGTAATAAATCTTAAATAGGTGCATGTAATTTTCAGTTCAGAATTACTTGTTTTTGATCTATATTATTGTTTTGGCAAAAGAAGTGCTAACGAAGTAAATCTGTTTGTACGAGCGTAGTTTCCGGCCTCACCGATAAGGTGGATCGCCTTCATGAAAGCCTTATCTGGTGTCATTTTTTTGTTTGTTAAGTAAATAATTGCAGTTGTGTTCAGTTGTTCAGATATAGTTGCATAAAGAAAGCTATATGCAGAAGATTGTGACATGTTCATAATGGAGCGTCGAGCTGTTTTCACAAAAGAAGGACTTATTCCAAATGAAATTAAACAGATTGAACGGTGTATATGGGGAAGCATTCCCCTCATATTCCACCGTAAAAGAATTGGCCAAACATTTTCGAATGAGTCGAGAAAGCATTGAAGACATAGAGCATGCAGTTGACCCTTGGAGGTGCTCACTTCTGAAAACATCGCTCTTGTGGAAGGAGAAATTATGGAAGACCGGCAGCTCAAAGTTACCGAAATAGCAGAGAGGTTGGGCCTTTCTAAAACAAGAGTCTTTTGAATTATTCACCCAACATTTAAACGTGAATAAGGTTAGTGTAAGATGGGTTCCTAAATTTCTTTCCTCAGTCCAAAAGCAGCGAGTCATCTGTTGTCAGGCATTTTTGCAGCTCTGTCGTGACAACGAGAGAGAAGTTCTACAAACCATCGTTACAGGAGATGAAACTATGGTCCTCTACTATGATTCCTTGTCCAAAAGAGAATCAACGGAGTAGAGTAAACCTGGCCTCTAAAGGCCATAGTCACACAGTCAACCAAGAAGATTGTGACCACAATATTTTGGCATTGTGAAGGAATACTCTTCATTGACTTCAAGGAGAGGAACACAACAGTAAATGGAGGGTACTATGCTGGCCTACTGCACAGACTACGTGCTTCCATCAAGGAGAAAAGGCGAGGAAAGCTGTGTAGTGGTGTGCGCCTTTTTCACAACAAGGCGCCTGTGAACACAGATCTTGTTGCAAAAGAAGGTGTGAATAAATGTGGCTTCAAGGAAATCGACCATCCGTCCACCCTACAGCCCAGATGTAGCTCCCAGTTACTATTTCATCTTCTCAAAACTGAAGAAGGACCTTTGGGGAAGGAAATTTAAGTGTGGCGAAGAAGTGATGGGTGCTGTTTATGCCCATTTTGCAAATAAGACTTCTGACTATTTGGAGGGGGGTTGAAATGTTAATTCAAAGATGTAAGAAGTGCATTGCAATAAAGGATAAATATAGTGAAAAGTGAAATATAGTTTTTGTATTTATCATACCTAGAAAATGGTAAGGCCGGAAACCTATGGACCTACCCTAGTAAGTTCAGAGTGAATAAAACAAAAGGTTAATGAATGTCTAAAAGTCCAGTATTGGTTACTTTGTGTTGCACCGAGAAAGATGTGTTAATAACTATGGAAGTATTAAATGCAAACTTTAATTTCTTCCCTTCTTCTTCATTTGACCTATCTTCTAATAAATCTTCTTCGGAGAAAAATCTTAAAGAAATGTTGTTTTCCGTAACGACACTTTATGCTGACTTGTTTAATTTACTTGAAAAGGGAAAAGAAAACGAAAGCTATTTTTAAAAGCCTTTCATTAACAACAATGGCCTTCCTTTATTCCTGAAGTTCCATTTGCTAGTCACCTATGCCGGCGAATATGGTATTTAAAGACATTGATTTATGATGATAAAATGAGTTGAGGGTTCAGAGGAAGATTTGCTAGCTTTAAAGATGAATTGCTAAAAATTGGAGAAAGTAATCTTTACGATATCAATAATTATCCAACTCATCTAATCGTTGGCAATTGTAAGAATACCTAGACCCTTTACGTAAGAAATTTCTAGTGTTTTGTGAGATAAACAAGTGCAACGCTGTGTGACTTGAAAATTATCCAAATGGATGCGTGTATATACGGACGTGCACTCATAAAAACTAAAGTATTACTGTGTTTTATGCCATGTTAATACTTGTTAATAATTTATTAAATTTAAAGAACACATTGGCATGTCAATAAAATCAAAACATGATATAGAGAGGGTGCCAAAATTGTATGCACACTTCAAACAAAGAAAAAACTGTGTTAACATAAAACTGAATTCACACAAACAGAAAATGATGAGCACTAAAAAACTTAAACTTTTACAGTTACAACAGTTGCTCAAAATGCCCACCATCGGCGTCGATATACTTCTGAGTACGTTGAACTACTGATTGAGCAACGTTTGCGAAAGTGTCCTCAGCGATTGCAGCATATGCCGTTTCAATTTCTTCCCGAAGTACTGCCAGTGTAGCTGGTTATGTACGGTATACAACATTCTTAAGAGTTCCCCATAGGTAGAAGTTCAACGGAGTTAGATCCGGAGAACGTGGTGAAAACCTCTTCATCTTATTACCTTTGAGCTTCAACAACATTCTCGGTTTTTCAATACCACTTCAAAATTGCGTTTCGCTGTTCAAACATAATCTTGACTACTTTTTGTTGTAGCAATACTAGGCATAACGTAATGTGAGTCACATCTGTTTACAGAACATCATATGATAATCTTGGCTGCATTTGTTCATTGTTGATTTACCTGTCACGTAGCAACGCTATCATAATGTATGTAAGCCACTTCTGTTTACAGAACATTATACTACACATTACATTGTTTTTCGGTCCAACTTCGATATATATGGAATAAATATCTACTGTGAAAGTATGTATACATTTTTTGCCCCCTCAGTATATACACTGAAGCAGGTTTAGGTGACGTGCGATGGAATTGGTTAACGTTGCAAACTGATAAAACAGCCCGATTTGATATAATTACATATTTTAATACTAAATACACGAAGAAAAGACATACTCTTCACAAGATACACGTTTTATTTTATAATATTTTAAAAATGTTTAAATACTTTATATATTTAAATGTTTCACACCATAATACATAAGTTTACACATTTTAACATTATTGCAAATTCATTGTTATTACAACATGGATATGTGTAAGCAATACTTTCAGGACATGGTGTCGCCAAACTTACGACAAATGAAATACGAACTTGTAACTACGTTTGTGAAGCAATCTGCATATTAAAAAAGTCCGACATTCAGGAGCATTCGTAACTAAGCGAATTCCTCACTTAGTTGAGTAACTTTAAAAAAGAACATAAAATACAAGTTACAGCATTATTAATTAATGAAATAGATTATGGCTTTACTGTGTTGTATTAGGGGAACAAAATTTTTCTCACAATCTATAAGTATCACAGAAGAGAAACCATTTTTAAAATTATTATATTTATTATTGAGATTAATCTACAAATATTAATAGATGTTGCTAATTAAATTAAATTAAATTAATTATAGACAAAACTGTACTGTGTGAATATTTTTAAAAACAATTTAAATGTTTATGAAATGAACCCCTGATATCACCTATACATTCCATAAAATAGAGAACATTAACAGAAAATTTCGATTTACATTACGTATTTAAAAAGATGATGCTCATATGTTTCAATAAAACAAAAATGTGTTATTATTTAAAATCAATTACAATGTACTAAGAAAATATACACAATCAACAATAAATAATCGAAAGTTTCATTGATTTTCATTTGCTTTGAAATTTAATTTAAACGTTATTGTAATAAAAATGTGTATCGAAAACGTTTTCTTAAGGTTATTACAGAGCGCTCTTACATACAAATATAATTCTCAAACACATATTAGATTAGTATTTCACATTTGCTATCTTCACGACGATACTTTTGTTAAATATAAAACATATGCATTGTTAAAATACAGTTTATATGCTGAATTAATTTGTCTCTTTATTTTAAAACAATATACAGAAAATTAAACGCAAGAGCGCCTTTTAAATTGCGGTTTTCAAATATATCTCTACTCCTAATGGTCCAATTTTTGTAACATTTAGAAACTGTTTTTTTTTTATTTTATTTTAATGGCATATACCGAATTTTGTCATGAAGAAACAAATATTGATGTCGCTAGAGCGAATTTTAAATTTTGGATTTCAGATAACCCCCCACTCCTAATAGCTGGAATTCCCTGCTTTTAAGGAACTATTTTCTCTTATTTTATTTAAATGGTATATACAGAGTTTCGTTGCGAAAAAACAAATATTGGTACCGTTTAATGTTTAAACTTTGGGTTTCAGGTAAAACTTTGCTCCTAATAACCTGATTTCACTGACTTTCGGAAAAACGTTTTTATTATTTGAATTAATTGGTAAATGCCGAGCTTTGTTGTGAAAAATCAAATATTGGTGCTGCAAGAGAAGTTTTTAATTTTGGGTTACAGGTAAACCCCCACTCCTAATGGCCCGATTTCCCCGATGTTCAGAAAATGTTTTTATGATTTTATTTAAATAATGTTGTACGGAATTTCATTGAAAAAAAAAACAAATATATAATGCCGCTAGAGTGATTTTCAAATGTTGAGTTTCAGGTAATTCCCTCTTCACTTATTTTCAGAAACTATTTTTATTTTATTTTAATAGTATATATAGATTTTCTTAAAAAAAAATTAAAACTGCGGTCGCTGGAGAGATTTTTAAATTTCCCAATTGTTTTTCAAGTATACCCGCTGTTTTAATGTCCACATTGTCCCAAATTTTCGAAAAATACTTTTATTAATTTTTTTAAAGAAATATATGGAGTTTCCTTGAGATAAAACAAAAGTTGCGCCGCTATTTTTCATTTTTTAAAAGAAAATTCGCTTTAGGTTAACCACCAAACCCAATGATCCAATATTGCTGCTAATCTTTTGTTAATTAATGGTTATATGCCGAGTATCACTGAGAAAAAAACAAAATCTGCAACCCTTACAGAGTTAACGGTCACACACACGATCTGTACACACGTCTCCATTGCTTTTGAACTTCAACAACATTCTCGGTTTTCCAATACCACTTCAAAATTGCTTTCCACTCTTCAAACGATAATCTTGACTACATTTTATTGTAGCAACGTAATGTGAATCACATCTATTTACAGAACATCTTGGCTTCATTTGTTCATTGTTGATTTACCTGTCACGTAGCAACGCTATCATGATGTATGTGAGTCACGTCTGTTTACAGAACATCATACTACACATTACTGTTGTTTTTCGGTCTAACTTTGAAATATATTAAATAGATGTCTGCTGTGAAAGTGTATACATTTTGACAACCTCTATATATAAATATAAATACATTTTTATATGTATAGCTTTTAGTCTATTTCGGTAGTAGATGGCGATTTGAAGAAATTATTCATAACGAAATCCACTAGTACAACTGCATTAGTTTACATTCCTTCGGAATTCGCTAATAAACAGCGAGTTACTTCAAAAATACGGACATTACTTACACATTGAGGTAATGAATTTTCAAAGATAAATACATGCAATGGTTGTAGCAAATATTAATATGATCACAATATTCCGGAAGAATGAACTTGAGGAAAAATTGCTTTTCAGAAAAATAATAATAAAAAAAGTGAATTCGTATAATGAATTGCTGCTGATGAGATGACATACACTTTAGTCTGGCTCATTGTGGGCAAAGTGTATTGAGGCTGCATCCAAACCTTATTTGATATATTGTAAACCTTTGGAGTAAACGCCTGCACGATTATTAAGAGCCTAACTGGCCAGTTAGTGTTAAGGAAGAGCGGATATACAGATACAGCTGCATACATGCTGGAAGTAATCCACACTTAGTGCATTTTACTTACCTGACTGTAACAAAAGACAGAGATAGAGGTTCATTACTGGAAGTAGATAAAGAAACTGGTATCGACGAGAGCTTTTATTTATTTTTTTTTTTTTTTTTGTTTTGTTTTTTTAATCTCCATCCTATTAGCAGCAGTTACTGACGTATTTCTACCTACACAGTCTGTGGTTGCAACGTGGGAAACCTGAAATAAGCTGCTATTTTTTACAGAAACACTTCGAAGCTGTGAAGTCAGTAATGGAGAAGATTGTCTTCTGCTTCTGAGCGCCTGTGAATAAATCGTTATCGGCAATCTTTCTGTGCCGATCAAGAAACAGAAGACTTCAGGTATGCCGCTGCAAGAAGCTAAGAAGAAGGCATTACTTTTACGATAAACGGAAGATGGACGAAGCGTACTGTTCACAAAACATAAAACAGGGCTGAAAGCTGTAGAAACTCTCCAGTTAGCAGCAGAATCCCAGACATGCCTGTAGGTGTACTGAAAACAGCCTATGGGGTACTAAATGATGCAAGGTACACAAACTTGGGGATGGGAACAAACTGCGCACCTAGATTTATGGAAGGAATTTTGGGACTGGAGAGGAGCACAGCGAATTGCGGAATCAAATGATACCATAGAGAGTAATGAGGTACTGGCTGCGAATTATTCGTGAAAACCAAACTTTAATTAGGACATTGTGCTATCACAAACAGCTGGAAGCGGGAGAAAACATGACGTGGGCATCCAAATTAAGAAAAGGGCTATAAACAACAGGGTTGCGCTCCATTTGGATGGCGCGTCAGGGGAATAGAAAGATCGCATGGAGGAAGGCTAGGAACCGCTTGAGGGATATGGATAGGCAGTAAACAATTGTGCAATGCAGAGGTATGGTTTCGCTGGAAGTACAATCGGGATTAAACTTTGAATGGAGGATATAATAGCATATCAAAATAGAGACTAAATGCACTAGACAGGAGTTCGCGTGGTTCAGAATAGGGGAGTGACGGATGATTAAAATCATCAATATGAACCGGGAAGTTGTCCTATCTTGAGGAGGACACATTCTGGCTGAATGTAAACGTAAGGAAGAATGGAAGGAAAAGTATCCACCACACTCCTTTACGGGATCGAACAGAGGAAGCTGATCATGCTGGGGCTTTGCTGGCAGGCAAGGAAGGGACGGAGGGATTAGGTAAATTTCTAATGAAAGTGAGACAACTCAGATCTGAAATGACTGAGGGGATTGGGGGGAAACAAATGAATCCAGCTGTGTATATTTAAACTGGCATTTCCTCCTATTTTCATATGTATTTGGAATATTTTGAAAAATTACTCTTCTTGTATTTCTTTTATTTTATTCCATTCAAAATTTTATTTATTTTTGTTTTATATTATTTATTTCTATACAATTTTATTCTTGAGTATATATATTTCATACTTTATTGTGAAATATCTAATTTAATATCTTGTACTAAATCAAGCATATCTAGACCGCCTCGGATGGCTGAGGTCGTTAAGGCGTGGACTCGTGAGCGGTAGGTCTGAGGTTCGAATCCCGCCAGGACCGTCCTTCCTAACTGAGGTTTTTTCCAGGTTTTCTTCAGTCCTCAAATGCCGGGGAGGTACCCTAAACTTAGGCCTGGAACGTTCCTTTCCCAATTTATTATTTCATTTCGTGTATCGCCAGTGTCCACCGCCTGTGGTGCCTCAGTAGTAAAAACTGGCGTTAAACACCATTCAAAAAAAAAAAAAAAAAAAAAAGCATACTTAGATAAAAGCATGTTGGACACTTGCGCCTGTTGAAGTTGTATTATGTTGGTGCCATTGCCTCCTCCTACTACATAATTCCAGAAGATTAATGTTGTACTAGTGTTGTTGTTTTTTTATATTTATTTATTTATGGACGCCCTTTAACATCTCAGGTCATCAGCGTCCCATTCAATTCAGGGCGTGAAACGGTCGACAAATTTTGCTCAGAGACCTCTTCTTCCAGGCTTGAGGTTCTTTTTCGTGCCGTAAATATACGACACGGGACCTACGGCTTTGCTTCGCTTCTGAAGGAAACCATACTTTGGATTTTTACGCCCGAAAAAATCCATCGATCCTGGCCGGGTTTGAACCCGCGATCTTGGGTTAGGAGGCAAGTATGGTAACCACTACACCACCAAGACCGAATTGTACTAGTGTGTGATGCAGATGAAGAGATTTTTCCTGAATATAATAAAATAATGTCAAACAAATGATTGTACATGACATCAGAATATTCTAAAAGCCCAAAACAACTTAAAGGCTTAAGTTCGGTATTACTTATCTTTCAGCATTTTTGTATTCATTCCGATGTTTGAAAAGTAATTGAAGTTTTATATTTGCAATAGAAGTGATTAATTCGTTCGAATTATTTTGAAACTAAATTTACAAATTTCTCAGTTTGGTTTGCTGTAACAAAGAGAAAATTTAAAACTAGATGTAATTTTTTTGCAAGTAAAATTAATTAAATGTGTGATTTTTAGATATTTGTGATATGTTTAATGAATTTTGGCCAAATAGTGAGTACACATTTCTCAGTTTGATTCTACATAAATTCTGCTCTATAATTATATATATATAATATTTTAAGGTTATTCTATAATACTGACAAACATAATCTCATTATATTAAAATAGGTTGAATTTCGTCATTATGTACGAACTTGTAATTTTCAAACGTAATGTTTTAAAACATCAGATAGAATACTAGAAAAGAGTAAAATGTGGCAGCTCTGGTGTTCAGCTATTTCTAACAATAAATATTGGGGATTCAGTGACTTTCTTTACAACAGTCGCTAGCAGCAGTTTTTACCCGGCAGTTACCGCAACAAATGCTAAACGCTTAGTAGTAGAGTTCTGTAGATATCCACTTATTTTTAGATCCCTGTTAGTCAGATATGACTTATATTTGCATACCTTAGCAAGAAAATACTAATACTCCAAAAAATCAAAATTTCCAGCAGTAAGCTCAATTTACTGAATAAAAACCTTCGGTCGTAGCTGACAAGTTTGAATGTTGTTTTGATAGTTAGTGTGTAACTTACATGAAAAATGTGCAGTCAGCCATGCCCAGCATTAGCTGTTGGTGTTCCACAGACCGGCCGCAACAATCCTGTCAAACTGAAATTCGCTGCATGGTTACGGGTTAGCTCTGTCTGGTATCGGTGCGCGCGCGCGCGCGCGCGTGCACCACACACACATACGTACGCCAAGACCAGACGCCGGGCGACCTCGACCGGGAGACTACCCTACCTAAAAACATTAGCCTATTATCGATCTGTCAGCAGGAGAACGCACCGTTCCGTGATTTAAAAAAAACCTTCGTGCAGGGAGTTCATTTGCCTCGGGTATGCAGGGCTCTTGGAATAGCCTTTGCTTTACTTCGCGTTAAGATGGGATAATAATGTGCCGCTGTTCTAAAGTATTTTTAAAATCAGGCCCAAAAATTTTAAAGGAAAATGCTATAAATATTAAAATACACATACGAAAAAGTGATAGCATTTTGAATCAATTTACTTGTGCACCCTTATTGGGGAAATCTCATAACATAACAAAGACATTCTGTATCCGTTCGGTTAAAAACGACTATTAAATAATTTATTTATTCTAGTAGAGCTAAGGCCATTAGACCTTCTATTCCGATCTACCAATTTAATAATAATTACACTAAGTTATCGACAATATTACATTCGTAACATTGACAATAACGTGAACAATACTCGTTCACGTATAATCTAATGTACAATATAACGTAGATAAATGAATGTATGCTAGTACGTAAACATTTCCCTTATCCTTTAAGGATTTCTCTTGCTTTAGGCATTACATCCATGTTAAATCTTGCGGTTATTCTTACAACGTAGTATTTACAGCTTACCTGAGTAGCAGAGGTATCAATTTTGATGTTCTTGACTGAATTTTGTTAGGCTTGCCATGCGGTGTACGAAATAGCCCTCAAGTATATCATTGCAGTATTTGGTAAAAGAGGATACACTGTGTACAGGATTTATTTATTTATTTATTTATTTATTTATTTATAGACGTTCTTTAACATCTCAGGTCATCAGCGTCCCATTCAACTCAGGGCGTGAAACGGCCGACAAATTTTGCTCAGAGGCCTCTCTTTCAGGCTTGAGGTTCTTTTTCGTGCCGTAAATGTACGACACGGGACCCACGGCTTTACTTCCCTTCCGAAGGAAGCCATACTTAGGATTTTACGCCGAAAAAATCCATCGGTCCTGGCCGGTACAGGAAAGTGTTTCGTGTGAGTGCTGCTCTAGAGAGGGGCGAATATTATGTATATCCACAACAGCTGTTCTTACACACTGCCCTGTTTATAGGAATTGTGAGCGGCATCTCTGAAATAAAACATTTTTGTGAAATGAACTTCGTTCATATACCTACGAGGGTAGGTCCATAAGTTTCCGGCCTCACAATAAAGATTATCGCCTTCACAAACCCTTATCTGGTGTCAAACCTTATCTTTTAGTAAATAATTGCAGCTGTAGCTTCCGCTCCATTGTGTTCAGTTGTTCAGATATAGATGCATAAAGAAGGCTATGTGTAGATGATTGTGACATGTTCAAAATGAAGTATCGAGCTGTTATTAAGTTCTTCGCAAAAGAAGGACTTAACTTATTATAGTTTTGCATATTGTGATCATATATTTAATTTAATTAACAGTATACCATTAATTTTTGTGGTTTAATCTCAATAGTAGTAGTAGTAGTAGTAGTAGTAGTAGTAGCAGCAGCAGCAGCAGTAGTAGTAGTAGTAGTAGTAGTAGTAGTAGTAGTAGTAGTAGTAGTAGTAGTAGTAGTAATAATAATAATAATAATAATAATAATAATAATAATAATAATAAATATAATAATGTGATTTCTCTTTTGTGATACTTATAGATTGTAAGAAATCTAATTTTATTCCCCTAATACTACCAGTAATGCCATAACTTGTTTCATTATTTAATAGGGCTATAATTTGTAAGTATATTCATTTTTAAAGTTACTCTACTAGGTGAGGAATTTGTTTAGTTTACGCAGTTCTTGCCTGACGGACTTTTTTCATCAAACGGTTGTGGTGGACACCTTTCCGCAAATTCTTTTAACAACACGATCGCTCTCATCCTCTGAAATTTTCGAATTGTTTTAATTTCATCCAAAAGAGAACTTTTGTAAATAAGTTTTTTATTTAGTGATTATATTCTACATAATTCATTTCTAGAAAATTTCCCTGAAACTTTGGTAAAAATGTATTTCTGTTAAAATTAATTAATTTCATTAGACTTTTACCTTTAGTTTTAAGTTGGTAGCTGTATGTTAAGTCTTGCTAATGAAAACGGGTTAATGTTTTAGAAACCACGTTCTTGTCTCACATAACACTGTTTAATTTGTATATAGATAATATTATTGTTTAATTCTTTCACTATTTTATAGTTTTAATTTTTAGTTATTTTATCCCCAGATGGACATTGATTTATTTTCCATTAGCTATTTCAATATCGTTCCTTTTGTGTTCTGAACATTAAATGTTAAACCCCCTTATATTCCATTGTTTTTCGAAGTTACGTTAAAAAAGGCGTTTATTCAGTATAATGTTTTGTTTTGTTTTTGTTTTTGTTTTTGTTTTTTTTTTTTTTTCAAGATAATGTAAAATACTCCTACACTGAAGCCCAAAACATCCGGTTTTAATGTGACAACTTGAACGATCAAAACCCCGAATAATCCAAAAAATCGTTAATGGATAAACAATAGTTTACGTACATTTTATAGCATTTTACAATACAATATTATTTAACGATAAAAATGCAGCAAATTCTTTATTTTGTTCTTGCAGTTTGAGTACGTTATTTCAGGAGGAACATTTTGAAATTTAGAATGTTGACTTTATTTAAAAAACGTATTGCTATGGAATTATATAACATTTACACACAATTTTAGATACGTCATTCTTAAATGTAAGCATTAAGTTGTATGTCCATTAAATCTGCTTGTTGACTCTTGAGAATAATAAAAAAGTAGATTGTTAATTTTTAGTTCCCAATTATCTGCTTCATACAAAATATCCCTTGCACAAACAGCCCATATATAATTATTTTGTCTAATATCTTGCAAAATATGCACGCAATAAAACATTGTTCTAAAAAAAATATTCAAAAATGGCTTGAAAAAACTGAGCCTACCTATGTTATCGGTACAGTGTGATTATTTTATTGTGCACATGCACTATAATTGTACTATGGACAGTTAGTACAGACTATTATGGACTATAGTACAGAGATACTCGCGTTTGATTTGATACGTGAAAGCTAGTTATGCACAAATAATGTCTTGAGCAAATGTCCATCATTTTCCTGAAGGCAGGTCCGAACCCTTCGCACCATGTTGACCCCTTCGTAGAACATCAGGGCTAGAGGAATTCATCTCTTGCGTAATGCTCCGTTCCAGGTCTTGCAAGGTGCATGGGTTTGCTCGAATTTGTAGTAGAGCCCATTGGCAAAATTCAAGACGCTTCTGAAAATCATCCCCATGAAGAGCTCGGTGTAGGCTAATGTGATATGGGTATTATTTGTGACGCTGAAGTATTCGAAGAACTCCTTTGAGAGATTCCCGAATCATGTTCCAGTTGACGGGAACTTGTGTGAGGATTAGCGGCAACTGCAGCTAAAACAGTGACTTCAGAATTTTTCCCAGTAGCACTTCTCATTCGATGGTGTTTTCTTGATGCGACATTTCCAGTTTCGGAGAATAAGTTCGCATGTCATTGAAAATTTCTAACAGATGACTGCTTCCTTTCAGGTTATCGATCTCCGTATAAGTTGCAACCTGCTTTAGCGTTCTTAAGAGCTTTGTCATAAATGTAAACCATATCGATCCTCTCATTGATCGTGTATCGAACATCCATAATTAAAAACGAGGTGGAACTGAGAATAATGTCCTTTGAGGTTTGAATGGGCAATGATGAGCACTCGTTTGTGTAGCGATGTCAGCAAATGAGCATCGGCCTACAAACAAATGAGTTTTCTTCATAGCAACAACAAAATAAAGGAGACACAAGTGAAAGTAAAAAGAATAATATTTGTTGTCTTATTTGTCCACTATCTCATCACCTATCACCCCTAACTGATAGATGTACTAGAACTTTTATACTGAAAATTGAATACCCTTTCTATTCCCGGGAAAAAATTACACCATTCCATTTGAAAAAACCTAATTGACATTGAAATGACCTTGAGAGTGTCATTTCAAGGACGTTAAGGTCGCCATCTTATGTCAAATTTTGTCTGAAGCATTTTTTTTATTTTCCTCTTAGTTTCGGAGTAAAATGGCCGCGACACTTTAACTGCCATAAAATGTATGTATACAAAAATACATAATTCACAGAATTATCGATAATAATAATAATAATAATAATAATAATAATAATAATAAACAGAATATTTTAGTGTTTTATTCTTGTTCTGTTTCTTTAGCTATTGTTATTTTACTTACATTGTTCACGGTGTTACTTTTTTATTTTTAACTTATGCATATATACATTTATAATATAAATTAAAAATAATGTAACACTATTAACATTGTAGCTAAAATAACAATAAATAGAAAAGCAGAAAATGATAAAACACTAAGAAAAGTCACTGATTAGTAATCACTATATTTCGAACTACTTGAGTTCTATGGCAAGAAGACAGGTATATATATATTGTCATTTTCGGAGTCTTAGTAGGTAGATTCGATGCAGATTTGAAGAAAATTTTCAAAAAGCTTTTCATGAGTTCAACCGCAATTCCTTCGGAATTCGCTAAAAAGAAGATATAGAATGTTTCAAGTAAAAAGTCTTAATTAGTACAGTCTCACATAGCGCTCCCATTTCTTTCTTCCACGATAGTTGAAATCCCTTTTGTTACTGATAAAATACAATAGTAGCCATAACTGGTTTCACTTCCATTTCTAGCTTTCTTTTACACTTCATTTTTTTTAAAAAAATGCTTTAAATAAAACATATATTACCATAATTTGTATTTATATTTCATAAATAAGTAGTATTAAAAGTAATTATCAATAATATTTTCCATTTAAATTACAAGTACGTAGTGATACCAAAGCTTGCAATTTCGGATTAATTAAAATATAACTTTGCGTTCTACACAGTTTTCAATTCGATTTATTTTCAGTCGACATAATGCCTGTAGATATAATCGTTATGGGCAAGCGGATTTTTCGTATAGCTGAATAGATCCAACTACATGGGAATGTACAGAAGCGCTGACTAGTATTCCCGAAAGAAAAGTATGGTTTTCACAGAACTTTAATAAACAACTGAACATTGCTAACTCGCCATTCTGTTGTTTCACATCTCGTTAAATGGCATTTACTATCTGTCTCTTAGGGCGCGTCCACTCGTGACCTCAGACGTATGCCATTACATTTTATGAAATGTATTTTTACACATCAGTCGGTGTGTCTTGTTTTCCAGTGGAAGCTCTCGTAAGACAATAATAATTCAAATCGATATCGACTTTGGGAATAAAATGTATATCAGAACATACTCTCCATAGAGAGCTATACACTTGGCCCAAAGGAATGTTCATTTTTTTTATTCCGTTGGAACAATAGATTTTGCAAAATATCGACAACATTTTCGACTTTTGCTTTAACGGATGGGCAAAAAAACTTTGGTCTCATCTCACTAAAAGATCATTTTAACACTGGGCGTCACTGAGAAATTGTTTGTGCGTTGTTGAAGTGTTGACGCTCTTAATGCTGTTCAGCCCGATTAAACGAGAAGAGCTTGTGCTTCACGCAATAGTGACTGCTCCATTCAATGGAAAGCAGTTTATACATCGATAGCTCTCAGGTAGGAAACAGCAGAAAGCATGTTCTCTCCCTTCTCATTCATACATCTGGCGTGTTCTGGCGATGAATCATTTATATTTTCCACACTTCATTTTAATACTTGCATACATTTCATGCTATACATATGTGTACATGTTTATGAGTCAAGCAAAATTGATTTTTCTTGAAGAAAATCAGGCGCAATGAAAATGAGTATAACAGTCTTATTATTAATTATCTAAATTCGAAAATCATGCTATAAACAAATAGATCAGATTATAAAGTATATACAGATACAATATTACAAACCCTTAATTTCATTTTGAAGTGAGAAATATATTTCAAAGTTTACTTAAAACGCCCGTTGTGCCTCAGTAGTAAAAATATTAAAACACCATTAAAAAAAAAAAGTTCACTTAAAGAAGTGAGGAGTTCAGAAACGAAGACTTGTGTCACTTTTGCAGTGTTATATCTGGGATATCCATAAGTAATTTCCAAAGAAAAAATGAAATTAATGTACGCTGATAAACATAGTTTACTTGGAAAATTCCAAAATCCATTTTGTCACCCCTCCCACTGTGCGCCGCTTTTTCAACTATCGAAGAACTGTGAACTATTTGTGAAGTATTTGCCACGAGGTGTACGTATTTAGAGTCCCAAAAGAATGCGCCGTAACTTAATCACCAGAGCGTATTGTTTCGAATTTTAGCGAATTCCGAAGGAATGAAGCTATTGCGGTTGTACCCATAGAAAGATTTCTGTATAATTTTTCCAAATCTGATAGACAGTACCTACTAGGTATCTATATTGGAGAAGAAGTATTAAAAAAAAAATAATGCAAAATATATAACGCTCTAGAGGTCGACATTTTTGTTTCTTCTCAACGAAACTCAGCACATAGCCATCAATTAACAAATGATTAATCGAGTTCGTTAAGCAGCAAAATTGGACCATAGGGGTGGGGGTTAACCTAAAGCGATTACTTTAAAAAGAATTGAAAAATGGCTCAGCGGCCGCAAATTTTGTTTTTTCTTAACGAAATTCGGCAATTACTTTAAAATAAATTGATGAAAGTAATTTTTTTAAAATCAGGACAATCGAGTCATTAGGAGGGGATACACCTGAAAAAACGAGAGAGGGCTAAAGCGACATTTAAAAATCGCTCTAGCGACTGCAATTTTATATGTTTAAAGGAAAATCGGTAAATGCCATTGAAATAAAAAAAGCAAAATAGTTCCTGTAAATCAGGAAAATCGAGCATTAGGAAAATCGGGCATACCTGAAAACCAAAATTTAAAAATCGCTCTAGCAGTATTAAATTTTGTTTTTTCCAATGAAGTTTCATATATAACATTAAAATAAAACAATAAAATATTTTTTTGAAAATCAGGGAAATCGAGCAATTAGGGTGAGGTTAACCCGAAAACCAAAATTTGAAAATTGTTCTAGCAGCACTAAGTATTTGTCATAATATAACTCTGCATATACTATTTAAATAAAATAAGAAAAATATTTTTTGAAAATCAGTGAAATCAAATTAATAGGAGTGGGGTTTAACTGAAACCCAGTGTTTAAAAATTACTTTAGCGACACCAATATATATATTTTTGCAACGAAACTCCGTATATACCATTTAAATAAAATAAGAGAAATAGTTCCTGAAAATCAGTGAAATCGAACCATAAGGAGCAGGGGATACTTGAAAATCGAAATTTAAAAAGAGCTCTTTTTAGTTACTTTACACTTAACACTGTGAAAACCAACTTGTCGCTGATAAGCAATGAGGAAGTCACCGATTTCAAACAAAGGGCGAAAATATCCCTTAGGAATGCGTGACCCCTCAACATTTGGTTCCTAACAAAAAAGATAATACGAGCACTGGCCATGGGCCATCTTCCTTCTGGCCCAAGAGAACGCAGAAATAAGCAGGAGAATGGCCAACGCACCTTGGAGGAAGACAATAAATAATTACGTAATTTTCTTTGGGAGGGGACCGGGCCCACCTGATCCTTATTGACGGGCCGCCCCTGTTGTGGACTGTACTTCTTCTTTTGAAAATAATTCTACAATTTCTGGATGCCTTTAAAATAATTTCCTTTTTTAATAATAGTATTGTACAATAAAGGACATACACAGCGTTTAGATTAGCAAACATTACAAGAGTTAATTCCTGTTTATTTTTTGTGCCAAATGCCAGCCCTATTCCATGAACATGTGGGCATTACCCCTGGCATGGCGGTATTGAGCGGACTTCTGAGCCCGGGACGCCCAGAGGTCGCCGCTACGTTCTCCGAGTGGAGATAATGGTGTAGGTAATGTGACCGCACCAGGGAGGTCCTTGAACCTATGGATACCTAAACGTAGTCTGCAGTAATGAACGAAATCAAATATTGATGGTGCAAATGAGTTCGAAGTCCTTGGCGCCTTAAAAGTTATCTGGCGTTCTCCTTCTCGGTGTAAGAAAAAACGCAGAAAAAAAATTTACCCAAGACAGCTAAGCTTGAATTGAGCCCAAACTTCCAAGTCGCAAACGCTATCACTGAACCATGGAGGCGGACATATTCACAAACAAATACACACATGTGCCGTTCATAAAATCTACCCAGATTATATTTTTCCGAATTTGACATCAGAGATGACAGTGAACATAATTTATTCAACATACGAATTATTATTATTATTATTATTATTATTATTATGTTACGCAATAATAACGGTAACAAGAAGTAAAAAATAGTTTTTTATAACTTAATGCATTACATTCTACTCAATAAGCTTTGTAATTAGAAAGCACCAACTTGTCAATGCCAAAAGAAGAGAAAATAATCTCAAGTTGGCTATGGTCATTGAAAGTAACAGGTGCTAAAATTGAAGTAAAACTGACACAGAGGGAATTACACAAAACGAGCTAAGCCTGCAATACAAGTAGATATCCATAAACAAAACAAATAAATTTGTACAGAAAGGGTATTTGCAAACAAATGAAACAAAATGTACAGAACATGACACCAAGACTGTTTTTGGCACATACGCCATACTTACATTTTGTTTGAAAAGTCTTTCTTAATTTCGGTTTTTTTAATAGCTATTATTACCGCAAGTCTTGCATTCCTAAGCTTGCATCTGTGCATCCGGAAATAGAAAATATGTTTTCAGCAAGGGTAATAAGGAGGTGGTTCATTCACCTCGCATCGAACAGTCAGTCGGTTGTCATGGAAACCTACAACTTCACCAGCACAGCCTCGCGGCCAGACGATGTATTAACACCTCGGCAAGACTGACCTATGCTAATCGCTTCCTTTATTTTAAGCTCTTTGCTGTTTTCTTCTTTCTTTTTAAAGTTCATTGCCCGGCGGAAAAATTTACATTGATCCGTCTAATTGTAAGAGCACCAAGAATGACATACAGGCACCTACATTTTAGTAGCATGGAACCTTTCTTTAGACACTTAGTTATTGATTAATTAATTCATTCGTTCACTATTTTCTCTTTTATTCCTTAAATTTATAATATATTATGTTAATATATGTCAGTTCAGTGTTGTTCATAAATAAGGTTACTGCCGGTTAATTGTTTGTTCAATTTAGTGCTTGAGATTCATTTATTTATTTATTCTTTTACATTATGGTCTCAAACAGCGTAATGTTATCTTTTCCCCTTCTTTCTTTCTTTCTTTCTTTCTTTCTTTCTTTCTTTCTTTCTTTCTGTGAGGTTCACTAGATAAGTATTGAGATACTCAATAACTAAGAGTCAGAGCGGAGAATTGTTCGTCTCAATTTTTCAAAATACTCTCCTTGGCATTGTATGCAACACTCCGTGCTCTAGAACCATTTTCGGAAGCACTCACATAAGTCGTTTTTCGGCACTGCCTTTACGTAGGTTATGACTACATCTTCAGGGCTGTAAAATGGAGCAGGAAAGTGGGTGTGCTCGGGGGATGGCGTATGTTGTGAACTGCTGGTGGTCGTGGTCTCGATGTCTGCCCGGGCTACTCACTGATGACGTCTGCTCCAATTCTGTTGAATTTGATCTCAGGGTCCACTGGAGTGTTTCGTGGATCAGTATAGTTCCACGGGAACGAGAAATGTGTTGCCCAAAAGATACACCAAGTTGACTTGTTCAAATAGTTTATTCACAAATAAACATATTGAGGATACTTCCTGACTGCTCGTCGCTGACTTCACTACTCACTTAGACTGACTTTAGAATCACCTTAGAAGGACTTAGAATCTTTCGACCGCTTTAGAATGACTTGAACTGCCCTCGACTGACTTTAGAAATGACTTAGACTGATTGCTTTCGTATGACTTAGGCTGCCTGCTTCCGTATATCTCTCTCGTGTGTCTCTCGTGTCTCTCCCGCGAGTCTAGTATCCATGGTGTCTCTCGTATCTCTACTGTCGTCTGTTCTGCTAATCTCGTCTGCCTGTACCTCTGACTTCTGTCGAGTTTTCTACCACGTCGCCATGCCTCTCCCTAAATTAAATTCCCTCGTATATTATCCTATTTCCGTGTTATATGTTCATCATCGGCTATACTAGAAATATTTATTTGTATCTAAGTTCTCCTTATTGGTTGACTTTTATCAAATGCCATTGGCTAGAATTATTCTCTCCCTCCTGGTCTACAATATTTTCTCACGAGCCTGAATTTTCCAAGAACAACCTGTCATAAATTTCGGCACTTTGCTTACATGCTGATTTCTATTCAAATATCTTTGTTCCCCTTATACCACACAATAATGTCATCACGTATTTCATTTTATTAATTAATTAATAAAGCCTAATTTGTATTTTATATTCCTTTTTATTAAAAGTTATTCAACTTGGTGAGGAATTAAATTTAGCAGCTCCTGCGTGACGGCTTTTTTTTTTTTTTTTTTTTTTTTTAATTTTCCTAACCGTTGCCACGTGACGCTTATTGCTTATTAAAAAGAAAGTGGCAACCATTTCCCTCCCCCTCCCAACACTTCTTGCCCTCTTGGCTTAAATGGGTGACTAGTCATCAAGGAAGAGCATAATGGACTGGAATGTCGCTGATCTCGCGATTTTCAGTACCAAACTGGCACATCCAAGTTACATCTGCCGTGACAATGTCAGATACGCGCCGAGGTTTCCCACTGTAGAATCTTTGAAGCTTGGCACAATCCTACCCTGCCATGTCGTGCCTTTTGGTTAAAATGTGGGGCACCCATTTTGTACAAACTTTTTCACTCTTAGATGTTCATGAACATTGGTAGAAACACTTGGCGACCAATCCTTATTAGAGCCGATGTTTGAACCTCGTTCCTGGATATTCTCTGATTAATTTGAGATGTATTTTCTTCGGTCGCTAACGTTGTTGGCGTGCCGCTCGTCGGTTGTTCCCTCTTAAATTCGCCGAAAAAAAAAAAAACGGAATACTGTTGTACTGTTGCACGTGAAGGAGAAGAATCCCTAAAATTTTCGTAGATGCTTAAGTGAGTGTGTTTCATTTTAACCTAAATTTAGGCCTGGAACGCTTCCTTCCTTAAAAATATAAAAAAATAAAACTCTTCATCTCATGTGCCACAGTGTACAAAATCTGTGATTCCCCTGCAGTGAAAACGGGCTTTAAACACTATTTGAAAAAATCTTCAGGTGCAATTATGACTGGAAAGTTTTCTAGCCCAGAAGTCGTAGGTCTTCTTTTCTCAAAACTGAACTAGTAACTTTCGTAATGATGCTGTTAATAATAATAATAATAATAATAATAATAATAATAACAATAATAATAAAACAACATGATTCATTTTAGTCATCGCCATGTGGTTAAGTATTTGTAATATTAATAATCTTTTAAATTCATAGCACTGCAATAGAAGTTTTCAATAAGAGAATTGCTTAAAGAAAGACTTAAAATTGCCCTGTGATACAACAGTTCTAATACAAATAGAGTTTTATTAATTCATTTAATACCAAAACATTCTGATTTGCATTTATAAATATTTAATTTGTGTTTTTTAACAGTTATTTATTTCTTCATATAAATTCCGAGTAATTGATTTTTACTTTACAAAAAAATACAACTTGTGGTATATCTACTCGTAAAAGTACAGGTTACAGTTAAAAGAACAGTGTTTTAAATGCTTCTTAGCAAGAGCTCCCCTACGGTATTTCAGTTAAGTATCTTATCGCCCTTTTCTGAGAAAAGGATAATATATTACACAATTCTTCATTTATAAGTTCTCCCCCAAAATTCAATACTGTATGAAAGATTTGAGTATATACTAGTGCTAAATATACCAGGGTAGCAGTCCCAAGTGGACGGCATGTAACAACATTTCGTATAACAAATAAACCTGGTTTAATTTCATTCCTATGTAAATGGTAAGAAGTTACCGGTAAAACTGTTTTTTGAATTTCACTTTTGCTTGCAATAACATTAAGATTCTCATTGTTTAAGTGCTGTGTTCAGACCAATTTCTAAATAATTTATTTAAATTATTGTCATTAAATTTAGGCGTGTATTTTCTGTATGTTATGTAAAAATTCATTATTTGGTACGATATTTTAATGTTGTTTACAGTTAAAAAATTCCGCCACGAAGGAGCTGCGTAAACTAAGCGAATTCTTCACATTGTAGAATAACTTTAAAAAAAATACGTTATGGCATTATTATGTGGAATTCTTGCAATCTGCATGTATCACAAAACGGAAACCACAATAATAATAATAATAATAATAATAATAATAATAATAATAATAATATCAATTAAACTAAACAACAAAATTAATGATATACTATTAATTAAATGAAATATATGACCACTGATAGACAAAGCTATACTGTGTAGGTATTTTTGAACATTTTTAAATGTAACCATGTTTAAGAATTGATCCCTTAGTATCAAGTCCACACTCACTGAATTAGAAAAAAATAACAGAAAGTTCTGAAAGAAAATCATCTTCTTAAATATACAATGTAGTTCGAAACTTTCTGCTATTTTTCTCTAGTCATTTGTTTCAATAAAACAAAAACATGTTAGTATTTAAAAACAATTTAAATGTGCTAAGAAAGTATACACAGTCAACATAAACAATCGAAGTTTCATTGATTTTCATTAGCTTTGAAATTTAATTTAAATATAATTGTCGTATTTAAATATATTGTAGTAAAAATATGTAACAGAAACCCTTTCTGATGGTTATTATGGAGCACTCTTTCATATGAATATAGTTCTCAAACACATATTAGATTAATGTTCCACATCTGCTATGTTCAAGGTAATATTTTTGTTAAATATAAACTATAAATACAGTTTGTATGCTGAATTAATTTGTACTTTTATTTTAAAATAATATAGTTTAAATTTCGGTTTTCAAGTACACCTTTACTCCTAATAGTTCAAGTTCTCCAATTTTCACACACTATTTTCTTATTTTATTTAAATGGTATATACCGAATTTTGTTGTGAAGAAACAAATATTGGTGCTGCTAGAGCAAAGTTTAAATTTAGGGTTTCAGGTTAACCCCCGCTCCTAATGGCCCGATTTCCTTGATTTTTTAAACCTTTTTTTTAATGATACATACGGAGTTTTGTCACGAAAAAAACAAATATTAATGCCACTAGAGTTATTTTTAAAGAGCGTGTTTCAGATAAACCCCCTTCTAATTGTCCGATTTCACCGATTTTCGGAAACAATTTTCTTATTTTATTTCAATCGCATATACGGAGTTTTCTTCAAAAATATTAAAATTGCGGCCGCTAGAGCGATTTTAAATTTCGCTTTAACCCCAACTCGAGTTTCATCCATACCTCCACTCCTAATAGCTCGATGACCTTGATTTTGAAAACTACTTTTGCCATTTACGTTAAAGAAATTTACCGAGTTTCGTTGCGAATAAACAAAAACTATGGCCACTTGAGCGATTTGTAACTTTTTTTAAATATTCGCGTTGGGTTAATCCCCCCCCCCTCCCTCTTCCCAATAGTCCAATTTTGCTGGTTAACGAATTCCACGAATTATTTGTTAATTGATGCTTACATGCCGATACACATACGCACACATGTATATATATAGATAAATGTATTTATTATTTTTTTCTTTCATTGTAGATGCCTTGTAGGTACAATGGATGGAAATTTGGAAAAATTATTCAAAAATTCTTCCATAGGTAAAACCGCAATAGCCTACATTCCTTCGGAATACGCTAAAATAGGGGACAGTCGTCTTAATAGATGTTTCCTAAGGAATGCCCGACAAAACACTGCATCTTTTGAACGTAAATACGCCATGTTCAGCAAATTAAACGTACATATACTAAATTGTTGTACTTTTCTGAATCCTTATGTATTCCAGCTTCTATAATAAAATTTTGACGTTTACAGAATCAAAGACTTTTGAGAGGTCGGTGACACGACAGTTGGGAAATTATCAGTAAATATGTAAATGCAGATATAGTGGAGAAGGAAGGCTGATTTTTTTTTTTTTTTTTTTTTTTTTTTTTTTTTGGATTTGGTTTATTTACGGACGCTCTTTAACATCTCAGGTCATCAGCGTCCCTTTCTTTCAAGGGTGAAACGGACGACAAATTTTGCTCAGAGGCCTCTTCCTTCAGGCTTGAGGTTCTTTTTCGTGCCGTAAATGTACGACACGGGACCGACAGTTTTACTTCCTTTCCGAAGGAAGCCATATTTAGGCTTTTTTTTTTACGCCCGAAAAAACCGATCGATCCTGGCCGGGATCTATCCCGCGATATTGGGTTTAGTAAGCTTGTATGGTTACCAGTACACCACTAGGACCGACAAGGAAGGCTATAAGCCTTCATAGAGAGAGAATTGTGAATCTTATTCAAACGAAATTATTCAGTTAGGAGTTAGAAGCGATACTTGAAAATGTGTTTACCACTGCATTTACGCGAATCTAATGCGCACACCAAATGTTCAATTCTGATTAAAATGCTTTCTGGTGAATGTAATGCGCACCCAAAGAACAAAGTTTTTCATTGATATTTGAAATGGACTGATGCCATGAATTTAATGTTATTACTGTATATTGTAACACATTTATATGGCGGGGTTTATGCTTTATTCCAGTAACACCCGGGCTCGATCACCACCAGGGTCAATAGATATTTTTCGGACGTAAGTATGAATTCCATTGGAAGTGAAGTAAAGCCGTGGGCCACATGTAATAGATTTACAATATGTAAAAGAATATAAAGATGCCTAAAGGAAGAGATCTCTGAGCAAAATTTATCGGCCGTTTCACGCCATGACTGAATGGAACGCAGATGACCTGTGATATTAAAGAGCATCAGTAAATAAATCAGATTAACAAGTAGCACTGTGTTTCTCATAATATGACCTCCCACGAACCGCATGTTGTCGTTAAGATCTTACTTTGTAAGTTTCTAGAATCTAGATTGAACATTTAATTGCTAAAATCTAGAATTAGTCCTAGAAAAAGACGTGAAAAAATCAAATTGAAATGAATTGCATTTTATTGAGATCAACACAGATGCGAACCAGCGTTAAAATCTTTTTTCCACCTAACATCACACATATACACGTTTCATTCCTTTTTCATTTTAAATTGTCTTAAGCTAAATGTAGGTACCTGTTTTTCTCTCATAAACATCGTAAAAATGTCAGTTGAACTATGCAGCGGTTATATTATAGATAAGGTGATAATGGAGGAAAAGATTTTGGAAAAAAAATTTAGTTAAATGTTTTGATTAATCGTTAGATTAAGAAATGGATTATTAATTGAGATCTCAGGACTGAAGTCTTCTTCTTCCTCTCCGATAATAGTGTCCGCTGTCTTATATTTTTGTCAAGGTTGTTCAGACTCTGCTACTGGATACTTTTATGGTCCTGTGACCATAGGGGAAGGAATCTTGGAGATTATAAAATTTCTCGTTATGGGAGATGAAAACACAATTTATTGTACATAGTCTATTCCACTTAAAAAGTGCCGCCGTAATTTCCTGGAGAATATGTAAACTTTCGTACAAACTAAATATGTCCGCCAAGGGTAACCGAGGTTGTTAAGGCGTGGACTCTTTTTTGTTGTTGTTTTTTTTTTATTAGTGTTTAACGCCCGTTTTTACTACTGAAGCATCACAGGCGGTGACACTGATGATCTATTAAATGAAATGATATATTGGGAAAGGATTTTTTTAAAGGAAGGAAACGTTCCAGGCCTAAGTGGCATTTGCCATTTATGAAGACTGAGAAAAACCTGGAAATAACCTCAGTAAGGGAGGACGGCCCTGAGGAGATTCGAACCCTAGAACTCCCGCTCACGAGTCCGTGCCTTAACAACCTCGGCCACCCGTGACGATGCATGGACTTGTGAGCGGGAGATCTGGGTTTCGAACCCCGCCAGGACCGTCTTCCCTGACTGAGGTTTTTTTCCAGTTTTTCTCAGTCGTCATAAATGGCAAATGCTGGGGAGGTATCCTAAAACTTGGGCTTGGAATGTTTCTTTCCTTAAAAACATCCCTTTCCAATGTATCATTTAATCTCATGTATCATCAGCGTCCATCGCCTTGATACCTCAGTAGTAAAAACGGGCGTTAAGCACCATTGAAAAAAAAAAAAAAAAAAAAGACTAACTATGGCGATCACTATGATCATTAGGTTTACACCAATCCATTGATTCTCTTATGGACAAGGGACCATAGTTTCATCTCCTGTAACAATGTTTTGCAGAACTTCTCTCTCTTTTGCCACGGCAGAGGTCCAAAAATGCCTGACAATAGATGACTCATTGCTGCTTTTGAACTGATAGGCACCCATCTTGCACTAACCTTATTCATATTTAAATGTTGATGAATAATTCGAAGGACTGTAGTTTTAGAAAGGCCCAACCTTGCTGTTATTTCTGTAACTTTGAGCCGCCGGTCGGTCTTACATAATTTTTCCTTCCACAACAGCGACGTTTTCAGGAGTAAGCACCTCCAAGGGTCGAACGGCACGCTCTTTGTCTTCAATGTTTTCTCGAAAAAGTTTGGCCCATTCTTTTACGGTAGAATATGAGGGGGATGCTTACCCATATACACCGTTCAATCGCTGTTTAATTTCATTTGGAGAAAATCCTTCTTTTGTGAATAACTTAATAACAGCTCGAAACTCCATTTTGAACATGTCACAATCTTCTACACATAGCCTTCTTTATGCAACTATATCTGAACAGCTGAACACAGCAGAGCGGAAGTTACAGCTGCAATTGTTTACTTAAAAGGTAAGGTATGGCGTCAGATAACGGTTTTGTGAAGACAATAATCCTTATCGGCGAGGTCGGAAACTTATGGACCCATCCTCGTATGTTGAAAAATGAGATAAAAATAAAAATTGTAAAATGACTGGAAATGGGTCTGCAGTGGGACATAGGGTAACCCTTGTATCTAATTACAGTAGACAGTCGGTTCTTTTGTTTGCTATTAATTCCTTAGAACATGTGAAGTGCTGCAAGATAAAGCTTTTTGGCTCACTGCTGCTTATTTAGTTGTCTCGAGGCAAGTCAATTGCACACTTCTATACTATACCATTTTACAGAGTCGTTCCTAAAATAATGTTTTATTTACAGCTTTGCTATCTGGAACACAGTGTTGGGATCTTCGCTGCTGACAATGCCTTGGGGCATGGAGAGGTCTGGACTTATTGCAGGACTTCTCACCATTGTTTTTATGGGCGCAGTCTCTCTCTATACAGCATACCGCATCTTGCAGGTGCAAGATAAACGAGGCACCCCTGGAGGGGAAGTGGCACAGCTTGTCAATGTTCTACTGGGAGAACATGCTGCGCTGGCTGCTAAGATAGTGTCCTTGGTTGTCCTTACAGGAGCCGTCATCACCTACTGGGTCCTTATGACCAACTTTCTGTATAATTCCGTTGATTTTTTTTACGGTAAGTGACACATGTCTATTGTATTATTGCATATACATTGTTTATATGAACTGAAATGAACAATAAAGGAATACTTTGAACAATGTAACTAAAATAACAATAACCAAAGCAATAAAAGAATAAAACACTTACATATTCACAGATTATTGTCGCTCGCATTTCGAACTGCGTGTGTTTTTCAAAGGCAAGAAGACAAGTGAAGGCGGTAAATATAAAAATTGAATCTCTAAAGTAACGTAATGTGGAAACAAATTAAACAACCAACAAGAGTGAGTGAGAGAGAGAAGATTTAAGCCCGGTGGTATACGCGCTTTATGCAAAAGTAGAGCTACTATCTATCTATTTCTGCACAAACTTTCAGAGCTATGAGTCGGTAATACATCAATAAGTTTGTTGTTTCGCTCCGTATAAACAATCATAGACGTTCTTAAAATTCAAGTCAGCCTTGCTGTTTACCCAACATGCCTTATCTCATTGTAAGGATTTCAATGTTGCATTTAATTTAACATCTGGAGACTTTATAGTTCAGGTAGCTCAAATCCTGATTTATCAATTGCGTACCAGGTTTGAATCTTATATATTAATATTTTTATATTCTTTCTCTCCCTCTATTGTTGCTTGTTTAATTTGTTTCCATGCTTTACGTTACCTTTGAAATTCAGTATTTATTTTTACACTTAACCTTACAAGTAGAAGTTACCTGCAGTCCCAAGCATTACCGTGCAGTTAATAAGTGGTTTTTCCCCCCTTCCCCTCCTTACTTGTATTTTTTTTTCACTCGCGACTTCTTTTTTAAAAAAAATATTACTCCATAATAACATTTTTTTCTACACTATTCTTAATTCAATAAAAGTTACTTTTTCGTGCGTTAGCTTAGGCGGTTTAACTATAAAAATAAGAGAACATAAAAAAAAAACCATAAGTTACGTTAAGTTGGTTTAAGATTAACAAAAAAAGTAATAGAATATAAAATATTAGCATTTCCCATAATAACAATTTCTAACTCGTTACTTTGTAAGGCTAGTCCAGTTTAAGTTTAACAAAAAATAATAGAACATAAAAATTAGTATTACTCCATAATAACAATTTCTCCCCTTTTAACCTTTACAAAGTTAAAGTAAAGCAGAAGTTATTCTTAATCGAATAAAGGTTGTTTTTTTTACGTTAGTTCAGTTTAAGTTTAACAAAAAAAAAAAAAAAAAAACAGTACATAAAAAATTATATTACATCCTAACAACAGCGCTTCCATACGAGTCGGTCCTGGTGGTGTAGTGGTGACCATACTTGCCTCCTAAGCGAAACATCGCGGGTTGGATCCCGGCCAGGACCGACGGATTTTTTTCGGGCGTAAAAATCCTAAGTATGGCTTCCTTCGGAAGGGAAGTAAAGCCGTCGATCCCGTGTCGTACATTTACGGCACGAAAATGAGGCCTCTGAGCAAAATCTGTCGGCCGTTTCACGTCCTGAATTGAATGGGACGCTGATGACTGATGACCTGAGATGTTAAAGAGCGTCAGTAAATAACCCCCCCCCCCCAAAAGGCTTCCATACGACACTAAGGCACCTGCTGGCTGCCGCTGCCGTTCGAGACTCAGGAATTCGGATTTCTCCGCTGCCGCTCGGGAATAGGTAACTTCTACTTATAAAGTGAAGTATTTTTACCACTTTCATATTTCTTCTTACCTTAGGAACACAAGAGGTTTGAAATGTTGCGAGCGATAATTTATGAATAAGTGTTTTATTCTTATTATACATAGAGGGTGCCAAAAAAGTGTACACACTTTAAGCAAAGAAAAAACTATGTTAACATAACAAAACTGAATCCACACATGCAGAAAATGATCAGCACTAATCGTCTTAGACTTTTATAGTTACAAAGTTGCTCAAAATGCCCACCATCGGGGTCGATACACTTCTGAGTACGTTGAACTATTGAAATATAAGTAGATATCTATTTAATTTATTTCATATTTCAAAGTGGACCTAAAAACAACAGTAATGAGTAGTATGATGTTCTGTAAACAGATGTGACTTATGTTACGTTATGCTAGAGTTGCTACAACAAAATGGAGCCAAGATAATCGTTTGAACAGCGGAAAACAATTTTGAAGCGGTATTGGAAAAACGAGAATGTTGTTGAAGTTCAAAGGCAATAGATGTGTACAGAACAGAACCGCCAACGCGAATAACAATTGCACCCATTCCAGACAAATTTGAGACTCGTGGTTTCGCATGTGATGTTCACAAGGGCAGATCACCACATTACCATCAAGATGTAGGTGCGTACTTTGATGACAATCTTCCAAAGCACTGGATAGGACGAAGAGGTCCAATTGAGTTTCCACCGCGTTCCCCAGAACTAACTCCGTTGAACTTCTACCTATGGGGAACTCTTAACGATGTTGTATACCGTAGAAAACCAGCTACACTGGCAGCACTTCGGGAAGAAATTGAAACGGCATGTGCTGCAATCACCGGACACCTTCGCAAACGTTGCTCAATCAGTTGTTCAACGTACTCAGAAGTGTATTGACGCCGATGGTGGGCATTTTGAGCAACTGTTGTAACTGTAAAAGTCTAAGATGATTAGTGCTCACCATTTTCTGTTTGTGTGAATTCAATGTTGTTATGTTAACACATTTTTTTTAAATTTTTTAAATTTTCCCCCCTTTTCCGTTCCCTTTTCTTTCTTTCTTTCTTTTTTTGCTTGAAGTGTGTTTTGGCACCCTCTGTGTCTACTTGCATATCCCACTGTTTACAAAAATCTTACAGTGCGTTAAGGCCATTTTGCAGACCTTTTACCGTTCAAGAAAGAATTACTATATTGTCGGCATAGAAAAGAATGGGTATTTGTTGATCTTCATCTATGACTTCATTCATCGTTACATTAAGGGTATCATAATTAAACACATTAAAGAGCAATGGTGATAATATACAACCCTGTTTAACCCCCCTCTGCACTGTGTTGTACGGTAAAATAATGGGTCAATATACAAACATTAATACCGATTTGCATTTCAATAGTCACATGGTGATTTCTCTCCGTAAAGCGCTTCACTCCGGATTGTTCATGGCTTTCCGAGGCCGACCACAGTATATGATCAAAACCATCTTCTATGATGTCAAATGAACACGTCACTTATTTCCCCTTATCTCTCCCCACCTTACTTGCTCTAAACGCATCACTTGGCAGCAATGCAACCGTCCCAGGCAAGTATTGGACTAACTCATGCACCATTTAGACACTAGACTTGAGAGCGCAGCTAGCTACTTATAATGCCCCAGCAATAAACATGTATTGCGGGAAAATCCCTTCAGCCAGGCTTTAATTTATCACAGAAATTACCAATTTGGAGATCTTGGACTCCCGGCATGTGATAATATACCATTGCTAAAATGACATACATTTTTTATTTTGCATCATCACCATGAACTAATTCCTGTTATTTAATGATTTTCCGTCATACTAAAGATTTTCACCTCTAATTAAGCACACATGTGCAAGTATATTAAATATCAAATAATATATATATATATATATATATATATATATATATAATTACTTTAAAACTCTTTTACAGGTTTGGCTACAAGTCGAACATACGAGAATCTCCCTCCTGGTAAGTAAGTCTTATATATGTTTAAATAATGATAGTTGACCCCAATTTCCTCTAGAAATAAAATGGGATTTTTATCGAAGCAGAAAAATGTTATTAATCTTTGGAATTTCAAAGATCCTCTATGTAAACTATTTTAATTGCACCTAAAGAAAATATATCCAGTACATTTAAATGGGTTTACTGGTACTTTCATATTAAACACGCAATTTTGTTTAAATGAAATATT
This sequence comes from Metallyticus violacea, assembly GCA_030762175.1. Lineage (NCBI taxonomy): Eukaryota > Metazoa > Arthropoda > Insecta > Mantodea > Metallyticidae > Metallyticus > Metallyticus violacea. The sequence goes on along the minus strand of CM060830.1, from coordinate 90,950,520 downwards.
AATTTAAAAGAGGATATTTTCCCGTTATTCAAGAACTAGTAATCATGGTTTTCCTGTCATCTTAGCTATCAGCATATTCTTGAGAAACCTGCAAATTATCCAATGAACCTCTCTCGAGATTTGCATTCATTGGTCAGACGACTGCATGTATCGAGACTATCATTTACACTCACTCTCCACTTACTGCTGATTTATTCTTGTACATGGCTGAACCAAAATATACCAGGGTCACAAGACTAGGTTTTTGCTAAGAGCACTCACCGCAAACTGTTATTCCAATTAAAATACTGAGGGTGCCAAAAAGTGTGTATACACTTCAACCAAAGAATAAACTGCGTTAACGTAACATAACTGAGTTCACACAAACACAAAATGTTGAGCACTAATCATCTTACACTTTTACAGTTACAACAGTTGCTCAAAACGCCCACCATCGGCGTCGATACACTTCTGAGTACGTTGAACTACTGATTGGGCAACGTTTGCGAAAGTGTCCTCAGCGGTTGGAGCACATGCCGTTTCAATTTCTTCTCGAAGTATTGCCAGTGTAGCTGGTTTTCTACGGTATACAACATCCTTAAGAGTTCCCATTAGGTAGAAGTCTAACGAGTTAGATCCGGAGAACGTGGTGGAAATCTCTTCGTCCTATTGCCTTTGAACTTCAACAACACTCTCAGTTTTCCAATACCACTTCGAAATTGCTTTCCGCTATTCACACGATAATCATGACTCCGTTTTGCTGTAGCAACGCAAGCATAACGTAATGTGAGTCACATCGGTTCATAGAGCATCATACATAATCTTGGCTTCATTTGTTCATTGTTGATTTACCTGTCACGTAGTAACGCTATCAGAATGTATGTGAGTCACATCTGTTTACAGAACATCATACTACACATTACTGTTGTTTTTTGGTTCAACTTTTAAACATATTAAATAGATATCTACTATGAAAGTGTGTATATATTTTTGGCACCCTCGGTATATTCCAACATGCCCACGCAAAGACAGATAATGAGGATTCACTCATTAAAGGTAGGTGTAAGACTTCTCAAAAACGTAAGACAGGATTGTGGAGTATTTTGATACACAATGACAATATTTCTGTTCATACGGCCAATTCAATAATCCTTTTTCTCGAGAAAACATCTGTAAATACTATTGACACTCTGGTCTATAGTTTCCACTTGTCACCGTGCAATTTCTTCGAGTTTTCAAACGTGGACACTAGTTTCCCATTCCAGAATACACGTAGGAGAACAAGAGACACAACTGCTTTCAAATTGATTCTAATAAATTTCATTTATATATTGTGTGTGTTTCACAAACTCTTGATTTTCTTTCATAGCTTTCAAACTAATGGAAGTGTTTCAGAAAAAATTTAAATTGATATAACTTTGTATATGACGAAAGGAAACATCTGATGCATAGTCAGAGAACTGGAGGGAAAAAAAAAAAAAAAAACACACACACACACACCAACGCTGCATCCATTGCGTGTTAGTGCTGTACAATAAATGAAACCTCCCTATGAACAGGAGAGACTTAAGGATTTTAGTTGGCTCCAGCAGTTTATCAGTACACATATTGAATTACTTGACTACACATAGTTCTCCAATGAGAGGTTCTATTAAGTGGCGCGTAAATTCCTAGAATAGCCATATTTGGGTTCTAAGAGGCACCGCAGTACACACTGTTTCATGATGAACAAATTAAGGCGTAGTTTGGTCCGTTACCATGCTAAATTATTGTCCTTCTACTTTCATACAATGTTGGAAACGTGGTCTTATATGAAATCGTGTATTAATAGGAGACAAGAAACTCTGTACCCTATTTTGAGCAGCACGATTACAAATGACCCACTGTCAGCACGGCTGAAATTGTGTGCTTTTTGTATGATCGTGTAATTTCTAAAGAACTTGGTTCATTTAGATCGCATAACCTTGCTTCACCAGATTTCTTGCTAGTGTATGCTGAAAGGGAAACTGTGTCGCAACCAGTAATGAACCTAATGAAATATTCGGCAGAGAATTGAAACTGTGAACCATAAATCGCTGCGATGTTTCTATGATTGCTACTTGAGTATTAAACTTCTTTGCATCAGAGTTTATTGGTAACAAATGTAACTGAATTACTCGATTTCGATTAAAAGTTAAAAAAATAAAATAAATAAATAAATAAAGGACTGAAAAAGAGCGAAATATTCCAAATGATGTTGTAGAGTATTGTATGTAGGTTGGATAAAATGTATTGGCATCAGTGTTGTAAAGTCTAGAGGGCTTTATCATCACAGGAAAGATACATGTCTTCCCTAAAATGTAATCTCCTGCCATGTATAGCCTTCTACCACTTATGTGAAAGGCGCCGTACTCCATCAGTGCATCCATCTCTGCTAATGTCATGAAGTGACCGCCCTAAAGCATTGATAATGTCAGTTCGCATGACGAAACCTCTCCATCGAAGGTTCTTTCATTTATGAGAAGAGATCATAGTCACACGGTCTCATATCGGGTGAGTATGATGGATGTTTCCATATCTCCCAGTTATATCGACTGCAGGTCCGTGACAGAGTTAGCAGTGTGTCACCTCGCATTGTCATGAAGGATGATGGGTTTCACTGCTAGCAAGTGACGTCGCTTTCTCCTTAGTGCTGGACGAAGGGGTGTTCCAAGAAATGGCAATATTAGGCAGCATTTACCCTTTGTCTTTCAGGTACAGCGTGATGTAATATAACAACAGAATGCCATATGCCACAATTATCATCACCTTCACGCCCAAGAAGAGTCGGAGTGTTTCTATTCATTTGATTACCCTTTCTAGCGCTGCTTAGAAACGAACCCAGGTTTCTCCATAGTGAGGAGAAAGTCATAAACTTTTCCTGGTAACAGTTCAGCAAATCCTGTGCATAACAGATTCATTGCTGCGCCTCCGTGATCACATGGGGTATCCAAAGCGCTGCAATTTTGTGGAACCCAAGAATGTCCTGAAGAATAAGGTGTATACCTACCTATCAGCTAATTCACATGCATTCCTTCGACGATGGACATCAGACAGGAAGGCAAAGAACTAGGTTGTCAGTTTGGTGTCGTTCTGAACAGTATCCCTTTTTGCACGAAACACTTTGCCATTTTGCAATATGACAACGCTACATTCATATATTTCATATTATCCCCGATAATAATCTTGAGCACTACGAACTCGTGCAACTTCAATTTTGATCTATGGACATCGTTCCAGTTTCGAAAACATATTGCTAGAACGCTTACACAATCCACCTCTATTTCAAGGCACCGCAGTATGTCACTGAATAACACAACTGTCTCCACTCGCTGCTGAAGGTCATCGAACAATCCAGTATCGGATTCACACAAATCAATGACTAACAAGGACGAGACCACTGCATGTTGCCAGTGTTGCCACTACATGTTATACAGCCCAAGTATATTGTTGCGTGTCTCTAAACTTTTCTTGTGATTGTCGTCTGGAATTTAAAAAAGAAAACTAGACTTGGATACTTGTAAGAATATTAATTAGGGTGATATTAAAACTTTAACATTTATTTATAACAACTGAAAAGAATACATTTTAATTGCTGAACAGTAAACTACCCTAAAATGTTTAGGACATATTTAAAAAATGTGTACATTGTAATATTAGACGTAGAATTTATGAAAGCTGTTCGGAATTAATGTAAGAATTAGCTTGTTTGCCGTGTTTCTTGACGGAATTACACAAGTCGCTTGTTCCACTTACTCTGCTTGCTGCCATATTGCTGGTAATTTACTTATTGCGTCACAAAACCAAAACCGAAATTGCAAGGGCTTCTTCTTACCATGGAGGAGTAAATACACAATCACTGGTACAAAGTTAACACAGTTAAGTTTAAGTGTTCCAGTTCTCAGGTGGTTTTTTGGCTGGTACGTGGTGGCGCGTTACCATGCAACAGCAAAATATTGAAACCACTTGTAGTTAAAATGCGTCGCAGATTTCATAACATTTCTCAATTAATCGGAAGGAATTTCTTGTTTTAGGATTACTACTACTGCTTCTATTTTTCCATTCCATTGACTTGTTATGGTGAAATCACGACATATCATCCGTCCTTGGAAAAGAATCGCTGTAGCTGTTAACTTGTAATGCAATGCCATTTCTATACTAGGCTTGCTCTTTTGTTCTGAAACTAAATCACGGGATACCCAACGTATACATCTTTCGACATTGCATATATGTGGCGCGACCGATATTAGTCACAACTTCCAGTTCGTCAAAAGTTCTTTGTTCTTGTTTATCAGGACCTGCACTCTGTTGATATTATCGCGTTCATAACGTTACGACCGACAGTTTTTGATGCAACTTATCGCTTGGATGCAATTACACCTCACATTCAGCGCATCTACACCAATGACAGAAGCAAGCGTGTGAGTATCGCAGCCAGTGAGAAAGCACGCTAAATGCTGACATACATTTCAACTCCATTTGGACCAAATAGTAGTGTTGCAATATGTTGCACATTCCTCACTGTTCAACATCCTGGGGTTAGTTTGCTTGAAACAATCAGAGTTGTTATATCCATTTAATGTGGTTTTAGTATGTGGGGACTACGGGGAAAATGTTGATTGTGTAATACAGAGAGAAGAAAATAGCGCTATTGCAAGTGCAAGTAATAATTACAATAATAAAAACAATAACACAATGAAGCAGGTGATGAAATGAACAACTAACCATAATGGAACACTAAACAATCTCAAAGAATTGCATAGTATGTTAAAAATGCTTGAATAAGAAAGTGCCCTATTGTTGAAACTGCTAAAGCAGTAGGACATAACCGTCAAGTAGTTCGCAAAAGTGTCGATAGATGGCCTAAAATTAAAAAAAAAGGGATACTGAAGCATTTAAATACTTTTTACTTGGGAGGATGATGAACGTCTTAGGGCAGAGGTACAAAGAAGACCCCTTTCATCTACTGCCCAATTGAAGACGACATGTCGTTTTTCCAATTTAGGCAACTATTTAGCAGGCGTAAGGTCCTGTATGATGAACATGACGTGGATCGTCTTGTAATGCCATCGACGTTAGGAACAACGACTAACGGAAAGTAATCTTAGCCGACTAGGTTGTAGTGTGTTGTATAAAGGGCCAATACGTGTGTACCGACCACGTGGTCACCGATGTGATAGACGTCACGTGCTCACAGTGGCCATATAAGAGTTTCACGTTGGGCTGGATTTCGTTCGAAGGTCCTGCACACCTTCAACGGATACATGGATGCTAAACAGTTTGACCAAATGCTACTTTTTAAAATTGATTTTAATCTATCTGCCCGAGAAAATTATCCCGATGGAACAACTGCTGCAGCGTTTACGAGTCAGGGATAGTTCAACGTTGGTTTGATAGGCAAGAGGATATCTCACCAATACCTCAACCGATCTAAATGTTATTGATAACATGTGGGCAGAAATTCCCGCCTCCCATCTCCAAGGACGTCTGTCGAGCTATGGCGTAGGGTTAAAGACTCGTGGAATTCCTTCGCAGAAAGTCCAAATAATTTTCTCAGGGTGGTAGACTTCATGCCGAAAAGAATTAACGAAGATTTCGAGCATGAAGGATATTGGACTGGCTGTTACGTTTTATAGCATTTATTTTTGTTTTCTTTCATGGTAATTTTACTAGAGATTATACCGTGTTTTCAAATTTAAACATTCAATTTTTAAGACCACAGTGGAAAGATCCTAAATCAGCTATATAAATTTTAAAGCTACAAGAATTAAAACCTCCTCTTATATTTACTGCTCATACAAACAACGAAAACATTGAAAATAAAAAATGTAGAAATTGTGCGAGATTTGATTATCTCAAACATGTAATCTGCCAAGTATTTGCTTAATCCGCTCGGACACTTTGGAATTGGAACGTCAAAGCTGCTCTTTTTGACACGCTTTCACATTAGGAAACAGCTGCTGATTGTATTCCGTTTAATCATTGAAAATCCAATACTTCTTTACATTTCTGGTTTTAATGAAGAAAGTGGTAAACTTCTAAGATGTCCATTAATAAATAAATGTATCATAGAAGGTTGATTGTGTCAATATTAGTCTTAAGCACACTATGCAATGTAGCATCCTGCCTGCGACTTCGGTTATGATCGGAAGCACGAAGTCGTTCCGACAAGACGTCATTCACTATTATTTGAGCAAGGTATGTAAAATAGCGATTTAATTTTATAATGGATGCGGTTTATAGCCCTAGGTTGATAAGAATATAAATAATAGCCAAAGAGCCTAATAATTATACCAAAGGAACAATTAGGCAACGGAAATGTATTAGTTATATTTCCATCACTACATATGCATGACCGCCTCTAATCTGAAATCTTAGTAACAGCGCTGTGTAATTACCAGGAGAAGGAGCTGGTTAGGGTTAGATAGCACGAGCATTGATATGGTTATGAACGCGGCGATAATATCAATGCTAGTAAGCGGGAAGACGCTAGCTGATCGGTGCTGGTGCCCTTTTCCACATTTTACCTGTCACTAACTTTGAAACCAATCTGAAGACGATGTGAGGGGTTCTTATCGCTAACACGTCTATAAATATTTACTGATCTTTCACATTTTACACTTCTGCTGTGATAATTATCCTCTACAGCTTGCCGGCGCCTTTATGCACGTAGGCGTACACATACCATAGCTGTTTTCCATTGCCGCCAATTTTTGCGTGAACAATTAACAATGTGCCTACTAAATGTTGTTCAGTTCCGTACGACTTTTAGAATCAGAACGCTGAAGGGAATCTTAATCAATTCCATACGAGCCTTGCATCTTAACTAATAATTTCTCCAGCCATTTCTTCTTCTTCGTAGCCTTATACAGCCCCATATGGGCCTTAGCTTACCGCGAAGACCGCTGCGTCCTATACCTCCATCACAGGATATCATTGGCAGAGGGCAGCAATGCGGGTAGCATGTGATCAGCAAACCATATTCCGCCGATGCTTTATCGCGGCTTACTAGATCGAAAATCACCACCTCTCCATCAGGCAGCTTTCCACTTGTCCTCACGAAGCCGGGTAGACCCCGTTCCAGACCTCTCTAACTTAGAAAAATTCCTAAGTAGGTACCGGGAATATCCCGGCCCGCTGTCAGCAACGCTAACCACTAGACGAAGATTTTTCCAGCCATTATTTCCCTTAAATAAACATTTAGTTCAATACTCGTTCTAATGTTAGCATAAACCTTATTTGTGCAATTGATATATCAGAGTTGTGTTCATAACTATAGTGGCATTTTATGTAAAATGTGTCTGCAAACTAAAATGTGGAAAAATTTTGTTCTTCCAGTTTTGTGTCCCAAAGCTAATGGTACGCAGAATTTCATTGTGGGCAACAACACAGCACTCTTTGAGCAAATTTGGCATGAAGCTCCTACAGTGCCTATATTACTGATATTGTTCATCTGTCCCTTGGTTAATTTCCGCAGTGTTGTCTTCTTCACCAAGTTCAACTCTCTTGGTAAGTTTATAATAGCTAATAATGAAAAAAATTACTAGTTCTATTTCATATGTTTTCCCCACGAGTAGTAAAAAATGGGCGTTAAACACTAAACCTACATTGGCCGATTCAATCGGAAATCATATCACTTATTGACTATATACCTATAAATCCACTTTATAATTTTGTATTGATCTTTACATTGGCATTCCGAATGTAATGAGTGGTTTTATATTATGAAAAAATATGCAGAAGAGTGAGAGTGGTCTGGTAGTTGGTCCTTTCTTGAGCAATCAATGATGTCAATATCCTGCATCATGTGACCACAAGAACTACTATCTAAACGAATGACACCATACTTAGTTTCTTTAGCGTATTATAAAATTCACAGACTTCAGTGTGCTGGGATGCTAGCGGCGTTAGAAGAAACGAGTATTAAAGACCAGCTTCGTAGCGATAGCGCTCGAACAGTCAACTGATTGTAAACATGAATGAGATTTTTAACAAACACAGGTACGAAACAGCGAGAATCCTTGGATCAGGAGATGATTGCCAGTTTAGGCTCTAGAAATATTTGTGCTCTTTGAGGCTCATACATACCGAATAAAACCTAAAAGTTCAGCGCAAAATCATCACCTCAGAATTGTTTCAGAGACATAGAAGCCTTGATGATGTTTTGCTCTATATCGTAACAAATAACGAAATCTGATTTTAACATTTTCAGCCTGAAACGAAACGAAGGAGCATAATAAAATGGTACAATTTCATTTTTCCATCTAAAAAGAAAGCCAAGACGGTGTCAATAACTATGAAGGTTATGGACATCTTTAGCGAAGCGGAAGAATGGATTTTGCTTGATTTTTTGGAAGCTGGGAAAACGATATATGCCCCTCATTATATCCAGAAACTGTACAAGCTACCACGTGTATTGCAAAATAAACGCCCTGGAAGAAAATTCATCTTGCAGCGTGACTCACCGGCTTCACATCTGCAGCAAATGAAAAATGGGATGGGAAGACCTTCCACACACATCTTACAATCCGTACCCTTTATCTTTTGGGATTTGAGAAGGACCAGATTAGCCAATGGAGGTAGCCCAAAAAGTAACGTGCAGTTTTAACTAATAGAAACATTCCAATTCCCAGAACAGCACATACAAATATGTAGAAAGAAAAATGGTGATATGTGAAAAGGTGAATAAAATCTTATAGATTAATATGGGTGATTGGTTTTTAAATAATAAATAACTTCGCTTCCATATAAGGTATACTGACGTCATTTGTGCGCTTCAGCTTCATAGTAGTCGGCCCTGGTGGTGTAGTGGTAACCATACTTGCTTCCTAAACCCAAGATCGCGGATTCGATCCCGACCAGGACCGATGTATTTTTTCGGACTTAAAATCCTAAATATGGCTTCCTTCGAAAGGGAAGTAAAGCCGTGGGTTCCGTGTCGTACATTTACGGCACGAAAAAGAACTCAAGCCTGAAAGAAGAGGCCTCTGAGCAAAATTTGCCCTGAATAGAATGGGACCCTGATGACCTGTTATGTTAAAGAGCGTCCATAAATAAACAAATAAAAAGCTTCATAGCATTAGTGTTGGGTGGTCTTCCTATCATCAATCATCAGCTTGGCTTCAGTTTCCATGCTGTTTTAAGTTAGAGACGGCTTTCATACAGTTTATTATGAAAGTAAAACTGTTTCTTTCAAATGTAGATTTATGAACACAATGAGTAATTGTTACGATGATGTGGATGAAGAAAAAAAAACTACCAACATTCATGAACCTGTTATCAGTGTGTACGCTGTTCGGGTTTTCTCACATCGTTTAAAGTGGACAGTTCTGTCATAGAGAGAGTAAACGAGTTAGAAATGGATCTTTTTAATTTAAAATGCAACAGCGCTAGAAAGGAAACTACCACTTACTTGTTTTGAAAAATGACCACAGAGAAAGTTTGTAAATACAGAGTAGTCCAAAAAAGATACACGTTCTTTATTGGCAGTAACTTCAGAACAAAGTGAAATAAATTTCTCATTTTCGCGGAAAGTGTAGCTAAATGTTGTTAGTTGGCAGTGACCACCTGAGGGCAGGTTCAGTATTTTATTTGTTTTTTAAACAAAAAACAAAGTGGGGAATGTAAGACTGTCGTTCGAAGAACGGAAGGCAAATTTGAAGTAGTACTTTAAGTTTGAAGACGTTACTGAGGTACGACAATAAGTTTCGACAATCCACCGACACATCTAACAATTGCGCGTTTTCGGAACAAATTTGAAATCCACAGTACTGTAAACGATGTACACAATGAGCATTACGGGGGAAAGTAACTTCTTGTGTTATTTTCGATATGTGAATACTTACTTCGTGGCTGTTTTGCATTGCTGTGTAAATGACAGGAAACTGTAATCTTGGCTACAGTATTTATAACAGTGGTAATAGCATAAAAATGTGCTTGAAGAAAATACCAAATATGAATGTAAACTGGCTAAATAGAGTATATACAGCTACAGTTGAATCGAGAATGGTGCTTGGGATAGAAATTTGGTGGACAGAGAAAAGGTGGGAGTGAATAGACCAGATTCATAGAACAGTCTGTAAAATGACATTGGGATTACCCACAGCAGTACTTAATGGAGTATCTTTGATGGCACTAGGAAGGGTTGGCAGGAAAGGATTAATGATAAAACGTATTATGAGCATACAATCATGGGAGGGAGGAAATATTGCAAAATATTACTTAGGGGCACAAGAAAAAAAGCTAAATGGGAAGGAAGTTGGTTATCTCGATTAATGGAACTTGTGTAAGGGAAATTGGAATGAGAGAACTAGTTAATTTACAGGTAACAAATGGACAAAGCCTATGGAATAAAGTAAAAGCAAGCATTGACGATATAGAGAAAAAGGAAACGTGTGGTTGCTTAAGGGATAACAGTGCTCTGATATATTATAGGAGTTTTAAGAAAGATTGAGGGTGGGAAAAATAAATCAATGTTTGTGATAAAATGGGAAAGGAGGTATGGCATGAGCAAGAACAGGAACAGTGATATTAAGTGGTGTAAAAGGGACAAAGAATTGTGCCCATTATGTGGCAAGGCAGACAAGAATTTGCACTGTACATTAGACTGCACAGAAATCGAAGGATGGAGAGAAGAAATATGGAACAAGAAGTAGGATACTTTGCAGGCAGAAATTTTTGTATTAGCTGTAAAGACTTTTTGAATCAGTTTGGAAGAGTATGTAGGGAAAGTACGAAAAAAGTGATCAAGGCAAAGGAAGAAGTTAATAAAGTAGTAATGACGGAAAGCTGGTCCCTTTTAGGGAAGTAATTGTAACATTCCACTTTATAATATGTATAGAGTGAAGTAGGATCCAGGTATACAACAAGTGGGGTGTTAGTTGTGTAGGATCCTGAAACAACAAGTACTCCTGGATCAAATATTGTAAATGTGTAGAAATAATAAAGTACTAGTTCATATAATAGCGGTGTAACTGTAATACATTATGTAGGGCACCTATCTGCTAGTGTTATTGTTGTCATGTAAATAATGTATTTTTATGAAGACAAATATTTATAAAAAATGTGTGCATTTTGCTGAAACCCCATTTTAAGGTTAAAAAAAAGTGATGTCCCCATAAAACACTAAATAGAATTCTACGATCTCGCTAGATTTTAATGTTGGACCAGTTTGTCGCAAATGTAGTAGCACTATTTTTGGAGCTACAGTTTATGACATCACCCAGCTCTCTAAAGTCCTCATTTGTCTCCCTGTGGCTTTTAATGGAAGGGAGAAATTACAAACGGTACCAGGGACGTTAAATAAATACTGCAACATATTTTATTCGCTCGTTCAATTTTGGATTGTGCCTAAATTCGTTGGCTATACTATTTTTCAATACTCTTCTTGCAAATCTACTCTTTGAGCCACCTACATGTCAGCGGAGCGCATCTTTTAGAGGATCTAAAGTATGTAAATCTGTAGTTACCAGGACTGTAGGATGGGTGAGGAAAGACGGTCCACCAAAGTTTAATGATCCCTTCTCGGGTGCGTACGGTTTTTGCATGGCTTTGCAATGTCGTGAAGAACAACTAGTCTTTCTTTGTGAGAACGGATGCGCCCGAACCGTTTCGACATATGCTTCGGAAATAAATGTTCCAACATGTAAGTGGGGATCCCTCCCCGTGTCAGGGGAATATACACAGAGGTCTGTGCAGCCCATGGTTTTTCCCGTTTAGGACGGTACCTAGAGTCTAAACAGACTTGTCTTTCGGCCGTAGACGATCTCGTCGCCCAAGCGCGCTAAGCGAACTTAGCTATCAGGTTCTCGCTGGTGGATAGGTCACGTCCAGCATTAAGGTAGCCACTACCCACTCCAGTGATTCAGGTAACACCTGCCCCCATGGTACACATCTTAGGCACTTCCTTGGGACACACTGCCGCCGTGGGTACTCATTTACCCGTGAGTTACGGGACCACTGCCACGACGATCCAACCCATCCGGATGACTCCCCAATGGGAGGGGCTCGAATAAGTCCGGCCCGGCTATTTCTAATAACGTCAGAAGTACCACGGGTACTCACACAACAATATGTTGATCAAAATAGGAGGAATGTGCCCGTAACTTTATCGGTTGAAGGTAATGTCTCATCCAGTAATTTTGTGATACCATTCCATGGAATGTTTTCAATGTCAGGCTCAAAGCGATGAGTCCAAGTTTCATCTCGCGCTACAATTTTGGATAGAAATCTTCAACTTCAGTCTCGTAACGAGCAAGCAATTTGAAAAGATCATGCTCTCTGTTCCTTATGATCATTATGGAGTTAGGCTTAGACAAATCCCTTTAGCACAGTAATTTGCGAGTATCCGGCAGAATCTGCGGGTGAAGACTTGACAATGAAGAGGAAGTCATAACCGCAGTAAGTTGTCTGAGAGCTTCTGCGACAGCCTACGGCCTCTAAAATCTATAGCGCAAAGACATAGATTTGCAAAAATATACTGAAATATAGCACTGTATGGCCAAAGAATTTAAGTTGCGCGTAATTGAAATAAAACAAACCAGATAGAGGGCAGAAAGTGTTACTTATTGAATATGTTTTATATAGTGTGATGTAGAAAGTATATAGACGAATGTCACACGATTATAATTCAGTAGGTATATTTTGACAGAACGTTTTGAAACAGACCAAATCTTGTTTTTCTGCATTTAGCATAACTTGATTTTGTAACTGATTTCTCCATGTCATAATTGTAATTTATTCTAGGTGCTTAATAACTAATATCTATCGTGCTCATTGAATATGTTGTTCGCAGGCACACTCTCTGTGTTGTACATCTTTATCTTCGTGATGGTGAAGGCTCTGATATGGGGCATCAATGTGGAGGTTTCCGATAAAGAGGTTCAGCATTACACTCCACTATTTCAGATCACTTTCCCCATGCTTTCGGGAATGGCAGCACTTTCATATTTCATCCATAATATTGTCATCAGCGTCATGCGCAACAATCGCTATCAGGAGAACAATGTGAGTTTAAAATAAACAGTGTGTCTGCAAAGTCATAATGGGTTGCAGAGCAGACATTTACAGAACCTAAAGAAAACATAATAAAGCCATGAAAACTTATACTTACACATGATGGTGATGCAAAAGAAACTGCTCACAATGTAGATGGTACAGAGGAAGGCTCATTGTATCCTTGGCTTGCAAAATTTGAATCGCTGACATGGCTTGTCATGAATATCGTCACATGTTGAATGAAGAGCCAACATATAAATAACATTTGCTGTTAGAAGCGCACACTTGTTGTGACAAGCCATCTTTAAGTAAGGGATTGTTGAAGTTGTATAGAACAGCTAAGGTGCTCCAATAAATTGACATGCTTGTCTAGGTCTTAATAACACCAGAATTCACAAACTTTTGAAGGGTAATAAACTGCAGTTCTTATAGGCAATCCACCCAACAAACAGCTCAAAAGATTTGAATTGGCTGTACAGATGTTTGATGAGATGGACAATGATGAACAATTGTTACAGAAGATTATGTTCAGTGATGAGGCTAGGTTCCATGTGACTGATCATATTCATTGACATATCATCAATATATTAGTGAATGTGTGTGTATCCTCATACATGACATCACACAAATATTCTGAAAGAATATGCATTGCCACAAACTACAGATGAGGATATCATCTTTCAAAAATGTGATGCTCTTCTGCATTACAGTTACATTATTTTTGAGTTCCTGGATAGCAAGGGGGGATGGAATCCTTGCCCATTTAGACTTTTATCTCTGGGGCTATATAAATTAAATGTATACAGTTTTCACATTAACATTATGCATTTGAAAGAGAAAAGCAGAGAAGCTTCTAATTAGGGCCAAATTTGGAAGCCCCATTAAAATTGCTGTGAACATGTAAAAAGATTTATTAAATAGCATGCATTTGAAATGTTTAATGATTATAGTTATATTAACAATTTTGAAACCTCACCTTCTGATCTTCTGGACACACTGTACTTGTCATATTTAATTGCAAGACTGGCTTAACAAAAGTAACTAATATCTTAATGGATGAATCTTCTGCCAGAAATAGTATCTCACTTTAGTATTATATTTAAATAAACATTAATGAATAAAGAGAAAAACATTGAGTAAATTGGGAGGTAATTATTTAAGGATACACAATGAAATAAATATCTTAGGAAAACAATGAAAGACTACTATCTACTCTACAAAACTGCTAACATGGATATTTACAGAACCAAATACAGAAATCTAAAAAAGCAATATTCTTGGTCAGTTATTAATTTAAAGAAACAAGTACTACTATTAGGATAGCTGAGTCAGGAATATAACAGCTCAATTTGGGAGATAGTAAAGGATAACATGACAAATAAAAATTGCCTTGATAATATAACTTTAACTGTAAATGGTCAAGCCATTGATAGTTTACAGAAAGTTTGCCAAATATTTCATATTACTTTGTAAATATGATAAATGAAAAAACAAATTGCAAAGGAATATTGTATATCAGAATGAAGAGCTAAAGGTTCAATTTTCTTAAGGGCGGCGACATCAAAAGAAGAAATAGGTAAAATTATAAATGAATTGAGGAGTAAAACTTTGGTTGGGTAGGATTAAAGCACTATAAAGAGGGGTTAACTGGAATATTAATGCATACGATAAATTCCTCTATGACGGAATCTACCCAAGTATACTGAAAATTAGTACAATCACACCAATTTATAAAAAAAGCAACAAGAAGGAAATAGGAAAGTACAAACCAATTATGCTAACTTCCAACTTTGCCAAAATATATGAAAAACTTCTAAGCATAATATAATTAGATTTCTTTAACAAGCATAATGTACTATGCAAATCACTGCATAGCTTTAGAAAAGGCTTATCCACAACAACAGCAGTAGCAGATGTATTTCACTGGATAATTAAAGCTCTAGCTGATGATGATTTTGAGAAAATGATTTGATTATTCCTTGACCTGTCCATTTATACCTTTTATTCCTTTGACTCAGTGTCTCAGGGATCTGTATTGTGCCCACTATTATTTCTGATATATGCAAAAAAAAATTGCCTAATTTTGGCAAATGTAACATTAATCATATGCTGATAATACACTATTTTCTTGCAAATCTCTTAATGGATTAGAACAAATTATAGCAGAACAATCAAATACCATTTACAAATACCCATTAATAATGATTTAACACTAAATGTGCTTCAGTGCCTGAATAATAGTCATGAGAATCAAGACAAATGTTATAATTAATGGAAAAGAAATAAATTGGGTTAATCAACATAAATTTCTTGGGAATCATTGTTGATGGTTAATTAACTTTCAAATACCATGTAGACTATATTTGTAATAAAATGAATACATGTACATATTTATTATGGAAATTATCATAGTATTTACATTCAGATAGTATAAAGTTAGTATATTATGATTTAATGTATCTATATTTTTGTCGTGTTATTCAGGTTTGGGGAAGTACATGTGGTATAAATATTAATACACTACTAATCCTTCAAAAAAGTTGAGAAATACATGTAGGGTAGACAGGAGAGTATCATGTAGAAGTATTTTAAGGAATTTCAAAGTTAACAATAATATCATTATATGTGTATAAGGTACTTCCATTTGTCATAAGTAATGAACATGACAAAATCGTAAATAAGAACTGCCACAGTTAAAGGGCTCAGACTCAGAACAATTATCATCATCTAAATATACACAAAAAAGCTACTGAGAGAGATCCAGGAGTTACTGATAAAATTTTATACAATAAACTACCAATAATAATTAAAAGTCAAAGAGGGAAAAAGTTTCAAATAGAACTGAAAAACTTCTTGATAGATAAAATGTATGGATGGAATACATGACTTGTAAATATGTATATAAAATATGGTTGAATGTAATTGCTTATAGTATAACTGGAAATATCCCTTATTAAATCAGGTAACTTTGGCCTTTGTTTTAAATTACTTGGTACATAACCTTTATCAATTTTTTTTATGATTAATGTATTTTCTGACAATGACTGAAGTTCAAGTGTCAAGTCTATGGTCTACAATAAATTATTATTATTTACATTTTATTTTGCTAAGCAATTCAAATAAAATGGCAAAATGATAAGTTATTTACTTTTTTAATTGATGCTGGAACTGCACTGATCTTATTGCAACACCTTTGGCTGAACACTTGATATTGAAATACTCTTTTATTACCAGATGGATTTAAATTCTTCCTGTGCCTTTTACTTAATTTTTCATTGTTTTAACTGTAAACAGTTGTTTGAGTATTTCTTCTGAGTAGGATATTTAGAACACTCTTTATGGTATCACTTACATGAGATTTACTCAGGACATATGTTTCATGGAACTTTTTCCACATCATCAGCTGTTAAACGACTGTTGGATCATTCGTAGAAGCTGGGTAGTTAGTATCTGGGTTGACTCTAGTGATAAGCTTAAATAAAGTGCTGTCTGCTTACAGGATATCCAAATTCATAAGGAACATTGGAGAAACTTCTGTTACAAACAACTAGATAAATTAGCTGTGGCAGCACATTTTTGGAATGAAAACCATGAAATAGAAAAAGGCATCAAGTTATTAAAAAGTGTTGAACACCCTAAAGAACTAAACATAGGGAAAGGATTTATATAAAAAAACATGAGCATAACCTTATGAATTTGGACATCCCAGAAGCAGACAGCACTTTATTTAAGTTTATCACTAGACCACCAGAGTCAACCCAGATACTAACTACCCAACTTCTACGAATGATCCAACAGTCATTTAACAGCTGATGATGTGGAAAAAGTTCCACAAAACATATGTCCGGTGTAAATCTCATGTAAGCGAAACCATAAAGAGTGTTCTACATATCATACTTAGAAGAGATTATTAATGGGTATTTCACTGTGTTTGATTCCAAATTGAATTAATATTTAAGTTGTTTGAGTGTTTGTGGTGGAAGAAATCAGCCTGAACTTTGCTTTTCTAAGGGAAATTGGGAGACAACTAATTATGTTGGCAATATTCAGAGATTGAACCACAGAACTCCTAAATGTTTCTCTGTTATTGCTCCCGAGCCAACTAACTTGCTATTTAGCTTATTATATACTCAGGAGTCTACATTTCTTTAATCAATATAAATGTGCGATTCACTGATTCATGCTTTTTTTTACAGTATCGTGACCTTTGTGTAGCTTATGTCCTTGTGATCTTCACCTATGTCAGCATTGGAGTTGCATTTTACATCACATTCCCTCTGAATAAGGACTGCATAGCTGATGTAAGTATCTAATGCCTTTTATTTTTTCATTAAACAAAGTTTACTACAAAAGTCATGGCAATCATTTTTTTCCATGATAATGCAGCTTGAATATGAAATTTTAACATGTGTACAGTGGAGTACCTTCCCAGGCAATGCATTATGATGATGCTAGATGGCAGGGGCTGCCAAGACATTGAACTGAGTTATGTGGGAAGTCAGCGCATGTTTAACGGTCGTGGAGGATGAATGTGACCCATCTTAAACTGCATTCATATGTGAAATAGCAATTCCCCACAGAAATAATGTGAGAAAAGTCACACTGAGCCGGTGTAAGCATTAGAAAATAATGCTCTACATACCAAACTGTTGTGAGTTGGACAGCAGCATTCTGGAATGGAAGAGAAGCAATTGCACACATGCAATGTTCAGGACGACCTGTGATTGAGTATAGGAACTATGCTCATGTAATTGCCCAGTGCATGAAGGATGGTAGTCATACAGATATTGAAGAAAGAACCATCCACAGGATTTTATGAGAGAATCTACCAAAGTTTCTGTGAAGGAATCATATGCACTAACAGAAGTGGAACAGAGATGTTATGCAACATGCTAGGCTCACCTTGCAGGCTACAAGCAGAAAGGAGACCACATGCTGACAATAATAGTGGCCATTAGGCTCTATGAGCCAGAACTGAAACATCAATTTGTGAAATGCAATATTAAGGATTGTCAAGAAGCCGCAAATTTTGGCAAAATCTCTTTCTGTCAAGTTAAGTTCTAGCATATGACATCAAGGGATCTGATTTTATGGCATTGTATTCCACATCGCCAAACAGTGATACAGGAAGAAAAATAACATTTTTATTCCTCAATTAAATACATCCTTTCATAAAAATACTTTTATTTATACTGGGTTAAAAATGTGCAACCACTTACCCACTTTACTGAAATAGATATCTGTACTGCAAAGATTTGAAAATGAACTCTTGCAAATACTGTCTAAAAACTGTTTTTATAGCACTGATTTTTTGAGACAGTAATAAATAAAATAATTATGTCATATCTAAGCTAAGCTGATATTGTATAAACATTTTATGTATGTCAATATTGTATTTTTTTTTATTGATTTCTTATGTTGATGGTAAGGTAAGTAGTGTATTGCATTATGGTGAAGAATTACTTTGTATGATGCTTTTTTGCATTATATAACACTTAATTAAATGTAATGACTTTTTTAAATAACATGATCCATATCTTGTATAAGACCAGTGCATGCATTAAAATGAAATGAAATAAATTGAACATGCTCTACTACTTGCGCACTATCCTACATAGACATCTATGTGGGCTATTACGGAAAAATGCCCTGAACATCTAGAAGACCTTCATAACAATGTGACACCCCATGGGATAGGAAGTATTCACACATCCACCCTATTTACCAGACATTTCTCTCTGTGATTTGCACTTGATACCAAAATTGAAGGAGTCATTGCATGGGATATGTTTTTGGACATGTGAAGATATTGCCACAGCAATAAGATGTAAGATTAGAAAGATTCTCTCAAGGTTCCACATCATTGGCAGCATGTGGTGGGTTCTGCAGAACTACTTCGAAAGACTGTAGATGCCATATATATGTATATGTGCATGTGATTTACATACTGTAATTAGAAGATTAAACATATTTGTAACGAACAATTGATGTTTCTTATTTTGTACTATTCTCTATTCAGATATAGATCTCTATGCTGCTCAAAATTCATACATTAAACATTAGTATATATTGTGACCTTCCAATTGTATATATAAGTTTTATGCTAACCCATATTATAGTGAAAAAAATGGTTGCATAATTTTTGTGGTAACCTTCATTGTTATTGTTGCATTAAGAATGCAAAAAGTGGTCAATTTGTACATTTAAACATGAAAAAGTAGAATAAATTATATAAGCAGGAGCAAAATGAGACTATGACTTAATAAGCTTTAAAATATTAACTTAAACAGGGTAGATGTAAAGTTATTTTTAAAAGCAAATCTTGAAAATTATTACAGAGAAAAAGGCCACATTATGCAAAAAAGTTATTAATGAAATCAGAAACAATGAAAAAATATAAGAAAATAAATTTCCAACTTTGTTGCTATGTTTATTTTTACTATTCTGAAAGATTTTTAAAAAAAAAAATAATGCCTTCCAGACTAAATATACAGGTTCTTTAAATGAACCATAGACTAATTTAGATGAGCAGTGTATGCTTGACAATTTATTTGCCCAAATGCTTAAAAAAACATTCTTCCACTATAAGGATTGATTCCTATGTTCCACATCTGACCCATTTCTGGTTGATATAAAATTTTTATTACATAGCACTAGAATATCTCCTGAAATCCATCAACATATACCAGCAACTCTGGGGCAATGTGTTGTATCTTATGATACAGTAAACATATAGGAGTCATGAGTTTAAATATGGAGAACTTTCTGTGAAGATCACCATGCAAGTGTCCTTGGAAAACTTCACAAACAGAAAAAATAAATGTAAATAAAGTGCATGATTTAGTGTTGCAAGATAGTCTGTGACAATTAGAAATAAGGTAGGGAGAAATAATCATTTCATACCAAAGTGTACACAATATTTAAACTCAAGAACTGGAGGTTAAAAAAAGGAACTGCAGGATGAGAATCCTAAATGTTCACACCTAATCAAAAACAAGCCTTTAGATGAGTAATGGACCCATCACTATAACCTTGAAGCCAAAATGTACTTAAGAAATGTAAACTTAAGGTATCTTCACCCCCTTAGGAAATTCAAGATGTAACTATCAGCAGTTTAGCTATTTTCTTTTCTTTGTTTTTGTTATGCACAAAGTGTTATTCTGGGTTTTCAGAGAAGGGATCATATTATGCAATTAATTGCAACATTGTGAAATTCTAACTAGAAGAAACATTATGAAAAGTTGAGGCAAGAATGCTCTTTCTTCAGGACAATGGGTGATATAAATTAAAGCAAGCAGAAGCTCAAAAGCAACTGCTTGTTGAGAATCGAGCATCAGATTCATGGTTTGGTATAAATAAAAATTTTCCCTCTTCGCTGAACTATTGCTATTAGCTGACCAAGCAAATGTTTGGTGACATTCACCACGACACATTAGCTGAGTAAACAAACATACATATTCTTCTGTCAGGAGCGATTTACATTTTTGCTGCACTTAAATATTTTTACCTATTCATGTTAAGCATACTCATATTTAATAAACTAAATGGAGATATGGATTTTAAATAATAGAAGTGAAATTATAAGGTGTGACAAATTATCAAATAGAAATCCAGATTTGCTGAACTTTCAACAGATGACGTTCATCCTCTTCCTAAATTCAAGCCCTGATTTCCTTAATAAGATAGTATTAATATAACCTTGTCACTTGCCAAATCATTTATCAAAAGTGGATTATTTGTACTTGTGTTTTTGCGTTATTTTATTGATATCCTCTGCAATTAGGCAATTAAAATGTATATAAAAATAATTCCAAAATATGGTGTTATCATGAACTAAAGCTCTACAGGACATAAGAGATTCATTTCATTGAAAGTTAATTTTAGTTTTAGCAGTTTTATAAGAAATCTTTAGTTATAATTTGGTTTTAATTTGTATGAGCATTTTGCTCTATGCAAATTTGTATCATTTGTATATTGCTTTGTTTAAGTATCAGTCTTCCAGTAATGAAAGAAGATCACTATGACCTCACATTCTGTTTAGCATTATCGTGTTTATGCAGAAGAAGCATTACAACTGGAGAAAGAAAAGAGAGAATAAGAAAGTGAAGATTTGCTTCCTGTTTTATGAATACTTAGGGCTAATTAATAAATTCTGTTAGCTTTTAGATAATTAAATATTTAGGGTTTTTGTAAACTCACATTTTTTTGTAATTAGTTTTCGAAAGCTCACAATTATCAATTATTTTTTTGTCTATACACCCCCTTTTCTGTCTCCACTTACTCATTCTTTTCTATATCTATGTAGATAACTCTAGTCCTTAATACCAGTGACAAAGGAACATGTGATCATACAGAGAACTACAGTGATGAGATTTATAAATGTGAACTTACCTTTGTAAAATTCAAGTTATAAATAGAGTGATATGAAGAGTCACGCCAAATGAATTATTCTTGTTATATCACCATCATCCTGTAGTTTAGGTATGTTGAAGTTCTATTCTTTTAGATGTTTGGCCACATTATGCAGTCATACAGCATACTATTACCAAATGTATTTTCTAGATGGGCAATCTTAACTTATTTTGTAAAATCTGTAACCTCTTTTTAACTTGACTGAAACAATGTTCAATGATTACCAGCTCCTTTGTAATGAACCTGTTGTATGCTCTCTGTTCTGGAGTAGTAAGATTTTGATATGGGTACAATACCATAACCTGAATCACCTAGTAGCAGTGCATTGGCAGTATTACCAATCATTGCTATGTAAGGATCTGAATTTTTCTATATCCAAGAATCGTGTACAGACCATCTGGCAATGACAATCATAAATCTTTCACTTGCACTGCACATAGCCTGGGAACTTCTTTCCTCTTGAAGTACTCGTTGCCATGTACATTTGGTTTTCTTATTAGAATATGAGTACAATCCCCTGCATCAATTACATCCGGGAAATTATATTGTTCTGAACACTCTTGGCTTCCTGAAGAGCTTGCATTGCATTAACAACTTCCCAGAATGTATTTGAGACTGTAGCCTGTGTAATGCCAAGGTCCTCTCCAAAACCAGCTTGAAACTCGGGATCTCTTACATACCTTAAAAATGTATTTCTTTTCAGCATTTTAAGATCTCTACCTCATGTTCTGCCCTTGGAAGAAAGTAATGCACCAGTCTACATTTTCTCTTAAAATGCCAGTCCTGGTGGTTTAGTGGTAACCATACTTGCCTTCTAAACTCAAGGTCGCAGGTTCAAACCTGGCCAGGATCGATGGATTTTTTTCGGGGGTAAAAATCCTAAGTATGGCTTCCTTCAGAAGGGAAGTAAAATTGTACATTTACGGCACGAAAAAGAACCTCAAGCCTGAAAGAAGAAGCCTCTGAGCAAAATTTGTCGGCCATTTCATGCCCCAAATAGAATGGGATGCTGATGACCTGTGATGTTAAAGAGCATCCGTCAAATCAAATAAAAAAATCTTTTAAAATGGTATAATTGTTTATAACTACTCACTGCTGAGTCCCTGTGTCTTGTATAAATTTTTATTTTTTGCTCAGGAACTACCGTCAAACTCTGCTTTATTACTAAACTGCAATTCAGCAAGCCGAGTTACCTAAAAAAATAGCAAGCAATAGCTTACTACATGTGACTAGGGCTTGTTTTTATTTATCAAATAATGAGCAGCAGCTCAGCAATTAAAGTAAACAAGCATTTGCTCACCAGAAAGTTGAGCAGAAACATTTTTATTTATACGAAACAGATCAAATGCTTGGAATTAGTGAGATTTGAGCTCCTACTTGCTTTTATTTATACCACCCAAAGCTTAAATCCACAAATCAATTTGTTGCAATGAGTGCAATTGAGAGTTTGAACTGCTAGAACATCCTGCTAAGTCCCCAAAAGTGAAAATAAACCTTTGATTTAGGAAAGTTTTATCATATTATGAAGTCATGTAAAGCAGGGGTTTGTGGAGGTTGGACAACCTTTTTTCCAGAAAGCTGTAGAGGTGTTACAGCACAGCATAGCACATCAGTTTTAAAAGACAGTTTGTTGAAAACTGAGGTAAAAATAAAAATGTTATACCAACTAGAAATGAGTTAGGATGGAGTGCAGGGATCAACCTTCATACGTATTTAGAAAGTTTTGCAATACTCACCCATATGTGGAAATGAAGAAAATCCAACACATGCACTTTTTAAATGTTGGGGTTCACAAGAATGCAAGAAAGAATTTATTTTTAATAAATAGTGTAAGATCCATTCTGCTGTGGCATTCAGAAAAACATTTTGGTGGCCCATCAGGTTAAGGATTACAATATTATTTATGTAGAGTGAGAAATAAATGAACATGGAAAGTTAAAAAAGTAGATTAATTTATCAACAGACTTTTTATAAGTTTAAGCAGAAATTTAATCAGAAGAACATAGTTGTTGAGAAGTTGGTTACTGTAAGTTACAAAATATGTTATGGCTGGGAATAGATACTACAATATTTACAATAGTTTTTAAGGTACTTAATGAAGAAGCTTAAGGATAAAGAAGTTAGGTATTACTGATTTATTAGTTTATGAGAAACTTTTGAATGTGCTATAGTTTAACATAATCTATGGTATTACAATATTAATAGGAGGGACTATTGGGAACCACAGTGCCTTCTGAGTATCTGAAGAAATGTGCTTGTTGGCTGCTACTTAAACTTTTCTTCTTTTATCATTGGAGAAAGGACCAATTTTGAAGTACTCTGTCTAAGGGTGAACAGTGAATAGTAGAACATAGTGCACAATAAAGTGCAATGTTGAAGGATAGAAGACAGCAATACAAAGCTATTGCAGGGAACACTGTCTAAAGACTTTCTTCTCCTGCATAACAATACAGGACTCACCTTGCCAACTCTCGAAAAGAACTGGATTTCAGATCTTAGTGTTCTCCATACAGCCCTCATCTTGCTTAGATTATGATCTGTTTGTACTCCTAAAGGACTCTTTGAGAGTGATGATGTCAAAGAAGCGGAGCATTCCTGGCTGCAGACATAACCAAAAATGTTTTTTTTTTCTTAAGGGATAATGAAGATGGTGCAACATTCAGAAAAATTATTGAAAATAGCTATTTTTTATATATATATAACAAAATGATACATTCAATCTATACTACACGTTCAGCTTGCTGTTATTGTTTGACTGTCTCTTTCCTTACATAAATAGCATAGGAGGCAATTGACTACTGATAAGACACTAATCTTATATATATAATTATAAAAGTAAAAAAGGATAATACACCAAGATAAAGTCACACTTGAAATCGCTATATTTCGGACTTGACGAGTTCCAAATATAGTGATTTCAAGTGTGACTTTATCTTGGTGTATTATCCTTTATTACTTTTATAATCACTGTTAATTTGTTATATTGTTGTGTTACTTTATTTTTATTTTATATTATATATATCAGACTAATATTTTTGAAGGAATAAATATTATTATAAGAAAAATTCCTTCCTGTAATAATAGATAATAATAAGAGTCACTTATAAGTTATGCCATTAGTATGTTTTTTGATTTCAGAATATGCTGAACAACTTTCCAAATTGGGATCTCATGACACTGATAGCAAGAGTGTTCCTCTTCTTTCAACTTATTACTGTGTACCCTTTAATTGCCTTCATGCTGCGCTCACAGTTCTTCCTCAATTTTGGTAGTCAGTTTGGAATGGATTCCACAAGACCAAAGTTCCTCCACATCTTTATCTTCAACTCTCTTGTGATCTTGTTATGTGTCTTGTTTGCTATTTTTCTGCCCAGAGTTGGTACTATTCTCAGGTAAGTGGATATCAAGATATTAAATAATTCAGTTGTGCAAGGGGCATTCAAAAAGTTTTGCAAATGACTTCCCAAAATTCAAATCAGAGCCTATATTGAAGCACATTCCTTCAAAGCACTCTCCCTGTCTCTTCACACTTTGCTGTAGAGCATTGCAACAACTTACCAAAGGCATTGCAGTGCCTCAACTCCAACAGAGCTGAATTTATAGCTTGGATAAGATTCTGAACTTTTTAAGAGTTTAGGCCTTACTTGAGGGAACAAGTCACATTGCAACACAAAAGTTGTAGGATGGATGGTTGAGCACCTTCAATCTTCAATAATGCAGCTGTAAACAGCAGTCGTCTTGCACTTGTCGCACTTTTAGTTAACTGAATAAAGGAACCAACACATAAATGCCACAGCATGCTCCATTCATTTTCATTCTTTCTAGTATGCAGTTAGCCACAAACCACCCTATACAGCTTCAGAAAATCATGAATCTTCAGCTCCAAGAAATAAAGTCTTGTTGAAAAACAGCTGATCTTGTATTTTTAAGTCAACTACATGCAGTTCTCGGCTTTGTTTCATGTGACATGATAATAAAACCAACTTTCATCTGTAGTGCATATGCTTATCAACTGTTTAGGGGACCACCATGGGTGGCTGAGTTTAAGGTGCAGACTCGTGAGTGGGAGGTCTGGGGTTCGAATCCTGTCAGTACCATACTGCCTGACTGGGGTTTTTTCCAGGTTTTCCTCAGTCCTCATAACTGGCAAATGCCGGGGAAGTACCCTAAACTTAGGCCTGGAATGCTTCCTTCCTTAAAAAAAATATCCTTTCACAATATTTCATTTCATGTATCATCAGTGTCCACCACCTGTGGTGCCTCAGTAGTAAAAACAGGTGTTAAACACTACTATAAAAAAACTCTTTAGGGTCATTTGGTGGAAACATTCTGAGCAATTTCCTTGCACATTTTTTTCTCAGCTTCTGTTCATTCTGTTACATAATGTGGGATGGACACATTTTACAGATTTTATGTAACATTATATGTTAATGGAGTATAATGTTAATTATACTGATAGTAATTTGCATAATTAGCATTTCACTCTAGCCATTTCTAACTCTGTAAATTATCCTCTTGTTCACAACTTCCTAAGGGAACTAGAGTAAGGGTTGTTTTTTTAAGGCCCCCAGAATAAGGATAACTTTTTTCAAAGTCCCTTGTGGTTTTTAAAATTATCAAATCTATTTTGCTATGATATCAAATGAACATACTTGATCACCATAAGCTGCTACCAAGTGCTCTCTTTGCTCTTTAACCTTGCTAATAGCATAGAATCTAATGCTTTCTTCAGAAATATCCTTCACACATGGCTGAAATCATCAGACTCTCCTACTAAACAAAGTTAACTTAAACTCGCACTGATACATTCTTTTATAGCTTTTGGCTCATCATTGCCAGTTGTGTGAGTTACATATTTTACATTCATTATTGGCTAACAATACATAAATTGGTTGTAAAAGTTTCTGAATGCCCGATGTAATGTGATATATATATCTATGTTGCTATACTTTAAAACAAATGTGTATATATTCAAGCTAATTATCATTTAACCCTATACAAAGTCATAAAATATTTCTAAAGTTTGAAAAAAGAGGCGAGTTAAAAGCTTTTATACTATCTGGAGTAAGTTAAAGTTATCACTATATCATCATCCAGCAATTTTCAACTTTGAAATGTTTTGAGCATCATGGAGACCTTGATCTGCATGCAAGTTGAATTTCAGTCATGTATGATCAGTTCTTAACCGTACATGACAGCAGAAGTGATCTGCAACAAATGAAGTCGATATTCAGTTCTTAACCTTACATGTACTGCAGAAGTGATCTTCAACAGATGATGTCATTAAATTAATAAGAGGAGGTGCATCATGATTGTTGCTAAGAGAACACACGAGGATTTCTCAACAAAATCTAGCATCATGAAGCCTGAGAATCACAACTCACCCTTCTGCACTGGAGAGTCTACTTTCAGTTTACCTGATGACACAAACTAATGAATCTGTTTAGCAATGATTTCAGATTTAACCTCATTACCAAATGAAGGAAAAAGGATATGGAAGAAGCGTGAAAAGACCTAAACCTAAAAGGTCTGCACTGAACTTGCTTTCATTGAAAATGAATCACTTCCTCATCAGGTACAGTCTCATGAAATCTTTTGTTCAATAAAGTAGAAGGTTTTCTCCTTGTTAATTTGGCATACCTCCCTGCTCTTTCCTCCCCAAAATAGACACATAGATTGCAAATGACTCAAAGCTAGGCAACAAGTAACAAGCTTTCTTTTACTATCACAATTAAATTAATAATTGTTAAATAAATAAAATATAAGTTGACACTAATAAAAACAGACTTCAAACAAATATCAAGTTTGTGACAAAACTGTCACGGTTAAATTTGTGACTTAATAAATGTGAATTGTAAAGAAAAAATTATAATAATGAAAGTGAATTATTACTTTACATGTATTGTTACTAGTATAGTCATTAGCCATTTCATTTTCTATTATATTTTAATATTTTGTCCTCCTCGCTCTCATGTAAATCAATTACCTCTGTACCACCAGGGTGGCCGAGGTCATTAAGGCGCGGACTTGTAAGCGGGAGGTCTGGGGTTCGAATCACGCCAGGACCATCCTCCCTGACTGAGGTTTTTTCCAGGTTTTCCTCAGTCCTCATAAATGGCAAATGTCGGGGAGGTACCCTAAAAATTAGGCCTGGAATGTTTCCTTCCTTAAAAAACATTCTTTCCCATATATCATTTCATTTCATGTAATACCAGTGTTCACCGCCTGTGGTGCCTCAGTAGTAAAAATGGGCGTTAAACACCATAAAAAAAAAAATACCTCTGTATATAGCATTCATATGATTCATATGAATCATCCCAACTATTGTGACATTATTTGTCATGTGCTGCACTTCTGACCAAACATTTTCCACTGAGTTGAAATTAGGGTTTCTAGGAATCTGAGAAAAGTATGAAATATCATGTTGGCATAAAACAAATGCACAAAGAGAGAAAAGATTCAACACTAAAAAAAATTAGTGAAAATATCAAATTATGTATACATGTTTCAAATTTAAAAAGTAGTAACAAAGTTAATATACTATTTTTATTCATGTGAACATCCAATTTACATGCGCATCTGCTCATATAAATATCATAAGAAAATTTGCTTAGTTTTAAAGAATGAACTATAAAATATAATTTAAATTCCTGAAATTCTAAAAATTATATACTCTGGAACTATACATCCACATTTATCTTATGAAACTGAATTATGGATTCCTAGGGACTCCTGAAGAGATATTTTTAGAATGAACAGAGTATATACTGTATATACATATAATAAAAATGAAAAAAAAAAAAAAAGAATACAATTGTTTTATCAATTTATGCTTCTCTAGTTCTTGTAATTTAGCTATATAAGGGATATTCTAAAAGTTCTCGCCCTGACCAAAAAAACACAAGAATTGGGAGAAATGTTTCTTATTATTTTACAACATAGTCACGTTGTAAATCAACACATTTAGTCCCACTTTTCAACTTTATCGTGACGAAAGAGAACTTTCTTTTTTGCAAGGTGTGGACATTCAGCCTGAATAGCACCCTTTAGTTGGCCCAGTATTGAACAGTAATAATTCCCAGTTATGGTTCCCCTTCTGGAGATGGTCTATGAGCACCACACCTGAGAATCCTAGAAAATCGTAATCATGACTTTTCCTGCAGAAAACCATTTTTGCTGCCACCCACTGTTTGTCCTACTTCTTCATCTCTGATACATAGTGATGAATACATTTTTCATCTACTGTTATGAGACATTGGAGAAAATCACTGGAAATGCATTTAAACAAGTTTAAACACTCTTGCAAAAAGTTCATTCAAATGAGTTTTTGATACATGGTTAACAAACATGGCATCCATCGAGCCGAAAGTTTTCTCATTTCCAAAACTTCTGTGTAAAATATAGTGGACACAGCTTATCAAGGTCTTTGCAATGTCAGCCAACTAGCTTATCTTCAATTGGCGATCACTGAGCACAGCATTGTGAATTTTTGTCACAATCTCATCAGTCATAACAGTTTTGGGATGCCCTGAGCATTTATCATCTTGAATGAATGTATGACTAAGCTTAAATTCTGCAGCCTACATTTTAACCATAGAAAACAAAGGGGAAGAATCCTTTAATGTGGAATCTAACTCTTTTGTATTTCTGTTGGGGTTAAACCCTTTAAAACTATGTACTTTATCACAGCTTGTATTTCAGTTTTATCCATTTTGTAAAATATATTAACACTTTTTGTTTACACAATCATCACAAACAAGTGAAACATTTACAAATTTAAAACTTTAGTGTGTGCCATCTAAAAGATGATATTTAACGACTATCATAGAAAGTTGGCCATCTTCACATCTCTGGGTCAAGCCGAGAACTTTTAGAACACTTTTAGTATAGATTCATACACACACATTAATAACAGTCAAAAGGAAACTAAGCACGTATAGAAACTTTTATTATAGAGAAAATAGAACCTTTTACATAACAGTCCTCAGTCCATTTTTGGTTACCTCCCACAGAATAGGTGTTGCATTCTCTTCACCTCTTTAGCTGAAGCAAACTTCCATCCTTTGAGCAAGTTTTTGACTACCTGAAACAGGCTGTAATCAAATGGAGCATGGTCTGGAGAATACAGAGGATGAGGAAGAGCAGGTATGTTATGCTATGCTTCACTCACCTGTTGGAGTGACCGGGATGCTGGAGCATTTTCTTGATAGAGAATCCAATTTTCTTGCCACAAATGAGGCTTTTCTGTTGCACTATATCATAAAAATGCCGTAGAATGGCAACAAGTATCTCCTTGTTGACAGTTCAACTTCAGGAATGATTCCAAAGAACCTGGTTCTACGCGATCAATCAACCACTATTTCTGCACTGCTACAGTCTTGTCTGGGAACATATGCCTGGGAACATACATTGAACTCCATAAAGGCAAGGCAGAATAGTAGCCTAAATAGCACCGTGGAGAGCCAGGCAAAGGTTGGTTCCTTTTTGACTTATTAACTTTTTCTAGATCAAGTTATCTACTATAAAGTTAATGTAGAAGGGGAAAGTGCTTTTTAAATTAGATTTGGAGATTAATATTTTATATTTTTCATACTAAAACCCATTAAAATTGTTTAAAATATTATCACACATTCATTATTTTTATGTATATTTACCAATTGATTCAGGGCATGTGCTGAAAAAAATTCTAGGCAGGATGGATGGTTTAAAAGAATGCCTTAGCAATAAGATGAATCCAGCTTCCCAGAATATTAAGTAAACGATATGAGAAGAAGTTCAAGCACTAAAAAGGGAGATAGAAGAAATCAAAGGGAGAATGGAAAAGCTTGAGGATAAGAATCAAAATTAAATCTGGTTGTTTACTAGAGTTGAAGAAAGGAGAAGAGTTTTAGCCCCATTGAAGGTGCAAAATATTGGAATGAAAGCTGGAGATGAAACTAGGAGGATGGGAAATTGCAGGTGCCTTTCGGATGGAAAGGCAAGTAGGGAAGAGAGCGGTAATAGCAAAGTTGCTTTATTCACTATGTTACGTTTTCTGTTCAGAAATGAGTTGCTACTGCTGATTTTTCCATTTGTTTGTTTTTATGTTCCTAAGGTGTTTTTCTATGTGCCTATGTTGCCTTTTGTTTTTCCAATACAGACTTTTTCGCATTCTGCACATCTTATTCGGTAAATCCCTGATTTTTTCTCTGGTGGAATATGGTCTATTATATTTTCATTAAGGAAATTTTTATAGATGCCAACATATTAAAATCTTTTAGAACATCTTGAAATTTTTGCATAGCCCGTGGATATGTGAATTTTTAAAAAAATTATTTTTATCTTTTCATGCTGAAAGTGTTGTGGTTTGAATAAGTTTCTTCCTCTTGAACATCTGTACTTTTTTGTGAACTAGTTCTTTGCTAAATCCATTTTTCATTGCTGTTTTTTCTATTTGTTTGTATTCTTTACAGTATCTTCCTTGTTAATGTGTAGGTTAACTTGAATGTGTGTTAACCTGTAGTATCTTTATGTGTTTTGGGATTAAATCTGTCAGGTTTGATGAGATTGCCTGCATGCGTGTTCTTTCTGTAGATTCCAAATTCCAGGTTTCCTTGATGTTTTATTATTTTAATGTCCAGGAATGGTAACATGTTATCTGTTTAGTATATGAACAATATGCTTTTATCTTGTATATTCAGAAGTATTATGGCATCTCAATGAGTTTTTCGTTAACTATGGTAAATATATTGTCAATATACCTGTAAAAGATTTAAATATGTACGGGAATGCTGAGTTAATGTGTGTTTCAAATCTGTTTGTGAAGAGTTTAGCTAGAAATGGAGATAACAGGCTGTCCAAAGTACGTCCTCTTTCTTGTTTATAGAATTTGCCCTTAAGTGAAAAATAGGATTGGTTTATGCAAATTTCAGTACGTTTTATATATTCCTTTATATTCCACTAAATCATAGAATGATCTTAATTATATGGTTAACTTCACTATACAAGATCTAAGATATTATAATACTTTATCCAGATAATAAAGTATTATAATATCTTGTAACACCCAAATGATTCAATAAGTAGTCTTATCTTGCAAGATGAAAACATGGAGGCATAGAAATCACTCTTTACTCATCAAACCATAACATATAGTAACCAGTAGCCAGTTATAAACTGTAAAGTTATGCATGCATACATAGTTGCCTTGATAGGGAACAATGATTTTGTATAATTTTAAAGCAGAGCAAAATCTACAACAATCACTTGAATGGGATGACACAACAATTTTGGGATTTTTCTGTCCAACTATTTTTAACTGGTTTGCAGAATATAAAAGTGGCATAACGATTATTAAAGGAAAAGAGAGTACTAGAAGGCCATCTACAGAGATGACTGAAGACATTGAAGTTTAGAGAGAAAAGTATGGGAAAATCCTCCCTGAAATCACCTATAAAGACAGTGAATTAGTCTTCCCCAAACATTGGATTAGGCACATTTTGAATATCCCACACCAATACCTTCATGTACAAAAACTTTCTTCCTGCTCACCCAGCAGGAAGAAAATTTTACAAAGTCTCATAAAAGCCAGTAACACATTCAGGTGAAATGATGAATCTTGGATTTACCAGTTGACTTGAAATAAAGTGCCAGTCATCTATTTGGATCTTCCCTGGTGATAATCCTTTAGTGCAGACAAAGAGGTGAAGAAGCATAAGAAAGAAAATACAGTAATTTTCTTCTTTATAAGAGAAGAATCAAGGGATAGTGACTGCAAATCAGTACACTACTAATTTATCTTCCTCAGGTCCTTAGAACAATTGAGGAAAAGTAATCAAGAACAGACCTGAAGGGAATTCTTATTCATAATCACGATGCTTTCACCCATACAGTGAATATGACTCTCATATTTCCACAGCAGTCCCCTGCTAAGTTATTTATGCATTGTCTATACAAACCAAATCTAGCTCCTTGCAGTTTCTGTGTTCTATGGTAGGAGAAACTAAGGAGAAAGTGATTTTTAAATCCAGAAGAAGCTGTTGTAGCATACTGGGAGGAACTTCAGGGGATGGAAGAAAATTAGCAGCACCAGTGTTTCCAGAAAATGAAACAAATAGAAGAAGAATGTTTTGAGAAAATGTGACAGTTAAAATAAGATTGTGATAACTGAGTGTAAAAATTTCTGGATGATCCGCATGTAAATAAGGATTCTTGAAAAAGTTTAATTTTATGTTAAGGAAGTTAATTTAAATAATTTTAGTGCTAGTTTAGTAAAATATTCATTCAGAGTTTGTAAAGGGATGTTTCTGCTGCATTGGTAATCCATAAATATATGTGAAAGAGTTGTCATTTAATAATCCCAAGAATTACATAAATCTTTTCCAAAAGTGAGTGGGAAATATTTTAATACATTCATGTAATACTGGGAGATGATTTTCAACATTACTTCTATAAATAATTCTCTTTTGGGGGAGTTATGCAGTATAATATTGTGTTTGTTGAGAATCAATGTCACAGAAGGCAATGAAGCAATCATATGTCACTAACACTGTATCAAAATTTTCAACAGGTACACTGGTGCCATCTGCGGTCTGCTTTACATTTTCACTTTGCCAATTTTGCTGCATCTTGCATCACTAAAAGATGAGGGCAAACTTTCAACAGGATGTGTTATCATTCATATGTTTATTCCTCTTCTTGGTTTATTGAACCTTATTGCTCAGTTCCTCATGTGATGAATTTATCTGTGGAACTATTGGAAATCTTAAATAAGACATTTGATGAGAGAGAAATCTGTGTTTAAACTGCTAAGTAGAGGTACTTAAAAAACTAAACAAACTATTTATATAGTATTGAAATGCTGTGTCTTTTTGTAAATATAATGTATCTATAATGCATGGAATAAATGTATATTCTAAAACCATTAAATTCATTGGCAATATTATGGGGCCATTCACAATGAAAATGAAGTGTAACATAAAAGAAGTAACTAGATACTATGTATTATAAAGGAACCATTCACAATGAATCACATAAACATAAAAATAAACATACAATTAGACATAAACTTAGAAGCTTGCACGGTCCAAGGTTTTACATCTACATCTAAAGGAAAACGTAAGAAATAGTCAATCAAAATGCACTGCTACTCTGTTGACAGAATGGCGCCAATGGATGAAAGATTAATTGGCTTATATCAAACCTATCCTTGCTTGTATGACCCACCATCCTCTTTGCCGAGATGAAAATTTTAAATATATTTCTCTAACAAATAAAGTTATTGAACTCTGCAAATGCAAAAACACTATTGCTGTCTGCTCAGAAAGAGCATTTTCAATCAACTACTTCTTTTGTTTTTGTTTTTATTATGTTTACTTTAAATTTTCATTGTGAATGGGGCCTATTACTGTACCATATTATCACAAAAAGGTAATACATGAAAAGTAAACTGGTTTTCAGTTCCTAAGATTACAGGTATAAAGTTCCATCATGGATCATCAAATTACTATTGTTGATCTGCACTAAAGTTCATATGTTTTCC
The DNA here is from genome assembly GCA_030762175.1 of Metallyticus violacea. Classification (NCBI taxonomy): domain Eukaryota; kingdom Metazoa; phylum Arthropoda; class Insecta; order Mantodea; family Metallyticidae; genus Metallyticus; species Metallyticus violacea. The sequence goes on along the minus strand of CM060830.1, from coordinate 90,916,595 downwards.
AAAAGAAGGTGATTTTGGTAAAAAAAAAGGGAAGAGAGTGATTGGAGTAGTATAGACAAATAGTTCATGGAAGTCTAGCATCATCAAGGTTGATTGAAGTAGTGTATAGGAACATTAAACATTAATGCTTTTGTTTTACAAAAATCTGCTCTAATCAATATAAATAATTAATTTTCTTTTCTTTTGGCACCCTTAAAAATAAAACATTATTACCCTTTTTGTACTATTTCTAAAAATGCTTTAAAAACAATTATCTATATTCTTCACTTTCTTGTTAGTCCATATTAGTGTCTCAGAATGCTCTTGGTGTTAGGAGGATTGTTGCAATGCTCATCTGAAATCAGCAGTTTGATGATCAGCAATCAGGTTCTCTTCTCAGGGTGGATCCCAGCAGCTGGAGACATCTTCTCATGTTAAATTCTACATCTGTAGGTTTATATATCTTACAACAGAAGTAGAGGGATGGAAAAAACTCTCACTGGAATGATTTTTGTTTTTTGAATGGTGTTTAATGCCCATTTTTACTACTGAGGCACCACAGGCGATGAACACTGGTGATTTATGAAATGAATTAGGAAAGGAATTTCTTTTAAGGAAGGAAATGTTCCAGGCCTAGTTTATGGTACCTCCCCGGCCTTTGCCAGTAATGAAGATTGAAGAAAACCTGGAAAAAACCTCAGTCAGGGAGGACGGTCCTGGAGGGATTCGAACCCCAGACCTGCTCACGAGTCTGCACCTTAATGACTTCAGCCTCCTGTGGTGGTCACTCACTGGAATAGTGAACTATAAGCACACTCATATTTGGAGTAGTCTGTTTTGATATTCCAGATTTGTACCAAGTTGCAGGTTCATCTTACCATCCTTTGAACTGCTGAATCCTGTAATGAATGCAGTCCTCTTGTCTGCCCTTATTAATCATTTGGACAATATGAGGGTTACCTTTTATGTTATTACAAAAACTAGGAAAGAAAAAGCATTTTTGAAACAAATTATTTTATTACTTTTCAAAATATATGCCTTTTTATTTTATATATTTTTACATGCATTTCAAACCAATTCTTGAAAAATTTTTTCCATTTTGAAGTTGGTATCTCAAAAACATGATTTTTAAAGACTTCAACAGCTTCTTGAGGTGATGAAAATCGCTGTCCAAGCATTTTTTTGGACATGAATATGAATTTATCACCTAACAACAAAATGAATTGTTAGGCAATAAATCAGGTGAATACGGGCAATTAGACATTAATTCAATGTTTTCCCCCTTTAATTAATTAATTGCTTCACTTGCTGTGTGAGTTGGCATTGTCATGATGAAGAATGATGAGACATTTTAGATTGTTTTTTCTGATTTCATCGATGACTTATGGCAAACAAATTGTTGTTATACTATCAGAATGAATGATTTATTTATGGACGCTCTTTAACAACTCAGGTCATCAGCATCCCATTCAACTCAGGGCGTGAAACGGCCGGCAAATTTTGCTCAGAGGCCTCTCTTTCAGGCTTGAGGTTCTTTTTTGTGCTGTAAATGTACGACACCCATGGCTTTACTTCCCTTCCGAAGGAAGCCATACTTAGGATTTTTACACCCCGAAAAAATCCATCGGTCCTGGCCGGGTTTGAACCCGCGATCTTGGGTTTAGGAGGCAAGTATGGTAACCACTACACCACCAGGACCGACGTTATACTATCAGCATTAGCTGTTTTTCAATTCTCTAAAGGAATGGTTGCAACATGTCCAGTATAACTGAAGTAACAAATGAACATTTTCTGGACGCGCTTCATGAATGAATAACTTTTGTGGGATTCAGTTCATCTTGGAATACCCAAACAGTGGATTGTTGCTTGGTTTCCAGTTCATATGAATATATCCAAGTTTCGTCACCTGTTATGATATTGTATATAGGTTTTCAGTTCCTGGTGGAATTTTTTGAGCATTGCATTGCACCGATTAACACTAGGGTTTTTGGAGCTTTGATCAAATTATGCAGAATCCATCGAAACAGATCTTTCTCACAGCTAAATGATTATGCAAAATCAAATATATTGCAGTCTTTGATGTACTTAAGAATGCTTTTATCTCACTGTAAGTCACATGCTGATTTTATGCAGTCTTTGATATGCTTAGGGATGCCTCTATCTCAATATAAGTCACATGCCAATTTTCTTCAATCATGTTAAGCACAGTATCAATGTTTTTTGGAATGACAACTGATTTTGGTCGACCTTCAGGAATTTCATCACTGACAGACACATGACCACCACACAATTCTGCAAACCAGTTATAAACAGTCTTTTTAGATGGAGCTTTACTACCAAAAGTTGAATGAAGTGATTCTATGCATTGCTGTTGAGTTAGACATTTAATAAAATTGTAGAAAATCATCCAACTAAAACTTCACATGAAATTTCTATATTTTTGCTAAATTGCTTTGTTTAAATGCTCACGGTACATAAACTACTCAGTCATTTCTAAGCTGCAACTGTTTTGACAATAACAAATGTCAATTGTTGTGATAATAGTAATGATATCTCAATAATGCCACCTAGTGGTCATTTGTAACATAAAAGATAACCAGACTGTCACATACAATAATTGCCACGTGTGATTTGGCATAGTTATTTACATTTACAGTGACATTAAATGAAAGCAACAATGTCAATGTCTTCACTCCTTTACTACACAAAGATAAAAAAAAATCATTGGAACCAAGCTAGAGCTGCTAATTTTTAAAACAACTGCTTGCCAACCCTATTTTGGACTCCACAGATTTCATTTTTTTTGGAAGCAGATGACAGGCTTATGTTAGGACAATTATTTAAATTATTTTGCATCACACTGCAAAATAATTTTACTTGGGTTCCTAAATATAAGATCGGCATAGTTAATGCTGAGAGATCATTAATATAGATAATAGATAAAACTGGTCCTAATATTGAGCCTTGTGGTATACCAAACTTGGTCAACAGGGGAGCAGATTGCATTCCATCTAAATCTGCAAATTTGGTTCTAAATTTAAGATATATACTCATTTACTATATCTTTTAAGCTTCCAGATTTTAACAAGATGTCATGGTCCATCACATTGAAGGCTTTAGTAATATATACAAATAGATCTAGAACATTTTCTTTATTGTATTGTGCATTTAAGTTATTCCCCAAAAAAGAGAATATTGCATTAAGACAATCCCTGATGGGTAGATGCACACAAAATGTGTAACATCAACCCATTGAGGATGGTCTATTATGGTTTGCAGCAGTTTTTCATTCAGTGCTTTGGGAATATAAGATTAAAATGGGTACTGCAACAGACTAAGCAGAAAGCAGTCCCTTTGAGTATGCATCTAAATAGTTAGGTTGTCTTTCAATAAGACAATGACCCTTCCTCCTCTTCCAAATTATGCCAGAAGTATCTGGAGAATAAAACTACACTTACTATAAGTCTGCTGCATGAGATTCTAGCATCTGTTCCTGAAAAACTTAGAATTCTAAGAGTGATAAATAATGTGATATTGGTGAAGGGGAAAAGAATATTTAAACTGTTTAAACCAAATTTTAAATGTATTTTTACTCTATTAATGAAATTTGCCATTTAATAAAACTACATAAAGAACTTGTACATTTCTATTTCCTTTCCTTTTCTTTCTTCTAATTTCCTCTGAAATGGACATGTTGTCTGTTGTGAAAGTGTCTTGAAACTTTGGCCAACACTGCTGCTTACTATGCTTTTATAATCAACAGCTGTTATGGCTGTTATAAAAGATAAAGAAAAATTATACATCTGAATTTGAGCAGCATATTCTTAAATTCTTAATGTTACACACTCATTAACACCAATAATATTGTAAAGCTACTACCTCCTCATCCTGTACACCCAGACAGTGTCCATACCAGAACTAATTGTTATTTCAGGTGTCCAAGTTGGAAATGGAAACCTGCATGCTACTACACAGGCATCCTGATGTAACTCACGAGAGAGCTTTGTCTCCAGATCCAGCATCTGCATAAATAGAATGAGATAATATATGATCACAATAAAATAAAAAAAATTAGAAAATTCCTTTGTAGCAAAGTAATAATTATTTACTAAAATTAGGGCAATCAATTCCAAGCTCAACTGAGAAAGTATTTTTCATAATATATCTTTCTATTAATTTATTTCCTTACCAACAAATTATGAGCACAAATGATCAATTTTCTTGAAAAAAATTAGTTTTTTGTTTCTGATGTTAAAATTGTAAAGCTCATGTTTTAAAATAATGGGATTTAGTTAATAATAAAGTCCTTTAAATTAGCAATTTAAGAATTTATGTTGTAGGCTTACAACACCCTCTTTCAGAGCCGTTATCAGTTGGGGATTCTAAGACATTCTAAGTAGTTTGAAAGATTAAGAGAAATTGATATTTATGCAATGGATATTAACATAATTAAATTAAAATGTGTAGAGATCATGATAAAAAAAGAATGAGGGCAAAACTAAGGAAGCTAAAACCTTGTACGCTGAAAGTTTCTGCAAACTGATATTTATAGCAATAAACTAGTTTGCCTTTCATTTGATTATATGTAGTGCACATTAATCAACACAACTTCTTTTAAAAATGAGAAAATATTGCTAGTTTAGCTGCTAATTATTCTTAAGTTAAAAGCCTATTAAATTAATGGATACAGCCATCAACACTTTTGAGCCAAGATTTTTTACAATTTAAACTTGTTATTGATACCAAAACAATGCACTCAATGACTTCAAAATGTTTTTAGAGATGTAGCACCATCAGCAAGAACTAGGTATGACTGGTTTGCAGAGTTTAAATGTGAATATACGTCGAAATGCTAACTGGAACTTGTACAGTGAAGCTAATCATATAATTAAGATCAATATATGATTGAGTTGAACTATACACTCTTATTGGCTCCACTTACTTGTTACTGCAACAGGTGGCCGAGGTCATTAAGGTGCGGGGTTGTGAGCAGGAGGTCTGGGGTTTGAATCCTGTTAGGACCATCCTCCCTGAGATTTTTTCTAGGTTTTCCTCAGTCCTCATAATGGCAAATGCCGGGGAGGTACCTAAAATAAGGCCTGCAATGTTTCCTTCCTTAATAAAAAAAAATCCCCTCCGAATATATCATTTCATCTCATGTATCATCCTATGGTGCCTCAGTAGTAAAAACACAGTTAAACACCATTATTTAAAAAAAAAAATTACTTGTATAAATGTAGTTCATGTTTTGCAGACCATTATCAACTGCCGCGGGTGGCCGAGGTCGTTAAGTTGTGGACTCATGAGTGGGAGGTCTGGGTTCGAATACCACCAGGAACGTCCTCCCTAACTGAGGTTTTTTTCCAGGTTTTTCTCATCCCTCATAAATGGCAAATGCTGGGGAAGTATCCTAAACTTAGGCCTGGGACGATTCCTTCCTTAAAAATAAATCCTTTCCCAACATATCATTTCATCTCATATATCACCATTGTCCATTGCCTGTGGTGCCTCTGTAGCAAAAAACGGGCGTTAAACGCTATTCATTCATTCAGACCATTATCTGCATCATCTAACCATCAGCTGCTGGATAACTCATTATGCTTTCAGTATGTACATTCTGCTCTGATTGAGGGGTGATGATCCTAAAATTTATATTTTCATACCCAAAAGTGTCAAAGTTCATTAATATGTCTCCACATTTATAAATGTAGATTTTCTCCCATGTTGCTAAATCTGTAAGTACTTGTACTAAATTTTAATAATTTGCTTTTTTCACTATATCATGGTTTTCTGTACAGAAATGAGATGCTACTGCTGATTTCTACATTTGTCTGTATTTTACATTCCTGAAGCATACTTTTAGCCATGTGCCTATGTTATGTACATATAAATAAATAAATACATAAACTTACTGCTGAGTTTTTCAGGCATGTTTAAACTTGATCTCATCACTTTTCAGCCCCCATTGATCTTATTGTACTTGAACCAAATGCCCACATGGTATAGGTTTGTCTTTGCATAAACCAATCCTATTTTTCATTAAAGAGAAAATTCTATAAACAAAAATCAGGACTTACTAGGGCAGCCCCTTATCTCAATTTCTAGCTAACTTCTTCATGAGCAGATTTGAAACATGCATCAACTCAGAATTCTCATACATATTTAAAATCTGGTAAGATATATTGATGTATATCTCATAGTTAACAAAAACACATTGATAATGCCATAAATATTCTGAATATACAAGATAAAAGTATATTGTTCACACACGAAAGAGATAACATGTTACCATTCCTGGACATTAAAATAATAAATCAAGGAAACCTGGAATGTGGAATCAACAGAAAATACATGCATACAATCACATAAAAGCTGAAAAAACACACAAACATACAACAGCTTAACACACAGTTAAGTTAACCTATGCATTAACAAGGAAGAATACTCTAAGAATACAGGCAAAGAGCAAAACAAAAAAACAAAAAACAATGAAAAATAGCTAGTTCACAAAAAAGTACAGGTGTTCAAGAGGCAGAAACTTATTAAAGAAATCACAAAACTTTCAGCAGGAAAAGATAAGGTAATCTTTAAAAAATTCACCTATCATCCATGGGGCTAAGCAAAAATTGCAAAAATTTTGAAAAGATTTTATTATCAAATTGGCACCTATTAACATATGTAATATAAAAACTCTTCTAAATGATAATATTAGTGACAGTATTCCACTGGAGAAAAAAGCAGACATTTATCAAATAAAATGTGCAGAATGCGAAAAAGTCTATATTGTAAAAACAAAGAGAAACATAGTCGGCACAAGGTTAAAAGAACACTTTATGAACATAAAATACAACAAATGGAAAAATCAGCTGTAGCATCTCATTTCTGGATAGAAAACCATGACAAAGTTAAATAAAGTAAAATTATTAAAATCAGTACAAGGACCTACAGAATTTGCAACATGGAGTAAATCTGCATTTATAAATACAGAGACAGATTAATGAACTTTGACACATAACACCTAAATATTAAGTTCATTACACCTCCACCAGATCAGAATATATATATACCCATAGCTTAACAAATTATCCAGCAAGCAATGGCTAGCTGATGCTGCAGACAATGGTCTGTGAAACATGTACTACATATAAACAAGTGGTGCCAATAAGAGTGTGTAGTTGTGACTCAATCATACAATAATCTTTATTATATGAATATAATACTTACAAGAGCAACAATTCCCTTGAGGGTCTACGTGCTACAGAAGCCAATAACTATAATACTGATGATGTGCACTAAGTGATTAAAGATAAATCACTACAATTAGATTAGGCTTCTTTAGGGGTAAGTATGAGTACAATACAAAAGATTTTAAGTAAACTGGTATAAGGAAACTGTTTACTCAGTAAGTTCCATATAATTTGACAGAAGTTGAGTAACAAATACATTTTCAATAGTGAAAGAAACTCTTTCAAAAGTTCAGTCAAGGCCAATAAAATTCTGCTTTTATGTCATAACAAACGACAAAATATGGATTTACTACTACATTGCAGAAAAATAAATGACAAAGGGCACGATGGAATGTTCCCATACAAAGATAAACTGACAAAAGTCAGAGAGGATGAAGCATTTACAAGAAGATATTTGCCCCATTCTTTCATTGCTCTGGTCCTGCCATCTCTGTTCCACTGGAGCTTGTTATACTGTTGTTTACTCACAGTCTAAGGAAAAAAAATGTATTGAAAGACCTTGAAGCCATAACCTCCTCCACTGTGACACTGCAGAACAGCTGGTCCTGATGTCCTGATGATCTAGTGGTAATCATACTAGCCTTTAGACCCAAAATTGCAGGCTCTATCCAGTCCAGGATGGATGAATTTTTTTCAGGCCTAAAAATCCTAAGTATGGCTTCCTTTGAAGGGAAGTAAAGTAGTGGATCTTGTGTCATAGATTTACGGCATGTAAAAGAATCTCATGTCTGAAAGAAGAGGCCTATTAGCAAAATTTATCAGTCATTTCATGCCTGGATTGAATGGGACACTGATGACCTGAGATGTTAGTGTCTGTAAATAAACCAAATACTACTGCAGAACAGTCAATAGATGTTATTTCAGATGTAAAATTAGTTACTCATTCACTCTCAGTCATGGTTTGATACTATGCAGCTTCTTCTTGTTTCCAAACATCAAGAAGAAAATGCATGCATTGTCCTTAAACATCACAAACTGTAATTGAGGCTTTCGATGAACTGATGTCTGAAGGGTTTTTAAAAAATAAGGTGTAATGCTTTGATGACAAGTGCAAGATTTAAGGGAGAATTTCCTGAAAAGTAATAAAGCCAAGAACAGTTAAAATTTATTGCTACACATATCAGTTTGCACAATTTTTAATGTGGCTTTTGTATGAATAGATTAATACACCACTAACAGGTACTGATAAACAAACCTTCATTGACCTTCTTCAGCACTTATAAAAGAAATATGAATAAAATTACAGAAGTAAAACAATTTTGGTAATATATTCTCGTAAATTGGAAGAAACTTTCTTTAAGAGTCATAGTATGGATATCAAAGTAACACATGATGTAATCTCTTTCTGAGGAAGTTCTTTTGCCATAAAACCAACATTTTGAGATATTTCTCAGGACAAACTCCACAAAAAATGGTCTTTCCTAAAATTTAAATTAAAATTTGTACAATATGGAAACGAATACCAAAACTATATATGTTAGAGCTAAAATTCTGAAAGTAAGGTAATGTTACAGTGAGGGGAATAATGCAACAATGAAAGCATAACATAAATGGGTATAAGTGTTAGTGAAAATATGAAGGCATGTGTTCCAAAAATGATATTCATTGACTTTCAAAGGCAAAAAAGAATGCAGTGATGGAAAAAATGCTTAGATCAATAACACAAGCCAGGAGAGGAAAAGAGAAGATGAAGATAATTAGAAAGAACAGGTACATGAAGCTGGAACATTCTCAGGTCTGTGTTTAATAAAAATTATACTCATTCTTTAACATTTTTTCCCATTTAGTTAACTATAAAATCAAATTGATAGAAGAAAAATGTATTAGAAATATGGAAAGCAAATTTTAGTGAAGAAAGTAAATGTACTTCATCCCATTGTTGCACAAATGTCTACATTATTCTTCAATGATTTTTACCAATTAAATGCACAATTACTAAAATTATGATCACAATTACATTTTGTGTATGAAACCATTATTACATGAAATATATTTAAAATACTGTGCAAATCCTATTGTAAATACTGTAGTGAATCCTCAACAGTAAAAAATTGCCTTTAAAGCTGCATTTATCAATTACACATTAGCAAATCATATTGCGATTAACAAGTTCCTCTGCACAATAAAAAAAATTTAAGTTTGATGTGCTATAAGCATGAGCCGTATTGTAGAACCTATATTTCATTAAGAAACTCTTAACTATAAGGGATATGGAAATGAAATATTAAATCCATTTTTGCACACTTGGTGGAAGCAGAACAATTCTATGACTATTTTATGCAAGATGGCAACCTCACATATGGCTCTAAACATTCAATGCATGCTTTCAATGGTTGATGGCAGAATAATTAGTACTGGTTTAAGCATTTAGAAACAATCCACATGATCTGGAGGCTCTAAAGAATGTTCATCAAGTGGTATTCAGTATTTTTCAAAATGAACTTCAGTAAGTTTCTTGTAACCTGTTTTGAATGATACAGGCATGTCTGAGAGGGGGTTAACATTTCCAGCACCTTGTGTAAAGATAAATTTAATTTTACTGTTTGTGATAGTTATGAAGTAAATATTAAGTAAATGGTTGGTTGCTAGTGGCCATTGAGGAAGCTAATATTTATCATTTTTCCCTAGCTTCCAATGAAGAGCATCCAAATTATTATTCATTTATTTGTTGCTACCAAGGTGGCTAAAAATAAAGGCACAGAGAGTTAAAATGCTGTAGATAAACAGGGGAGGAGATAGAGAGAGTAATTACCTTGTAGAAAGATGGGGATACAGGTGCCTATTAAATGTAAAAAGTTTAGCCAGAAGCTAAACGAGGCAGCGAAAAAGAATGATATGACAATTTGGGCAATGATAGGCAAAATGTGCAAACGAAAGGGAGGGGATAATGTGGTATCACCATTAGTATGGTGTAAGTTTTTTCAGTTTTTGGGAGTAAAACTCTGGTTATACATGAATCTGATTAACAATAATCCATGGAAAATAGACTTGTTAGATAGCAAAATTACTTCAAATGAAGTAACTGAACCAATTAAATGTTAAAACTTAACAAAGCATTTGGAATAGATGGAATACCAGGGAAATATTAGAAAGGTTGGATAGAAGACCCAAACAGATTAAACATATTGGTGCGATTAGTGAATTTAATCTTTGGAGTCTTCAATGGAGTGTTAGCAAAAAGGCTACAAGAATGGATAGAGAAAAAAAAAGGAAAATTCCATTCAAGCTTTACAAAAGACAAAAGGTCAATTGACAGTATTTTTGTAATTATAATTAGAACATTAGTTGATAAATATCTTAGTAACAAAAGAGGTAGATTCCATTTGTTGTTTTTAGACTTAGAAAAACTTTCAACACAATTTCTAGGGAAGCACTTTGGATCAAACTAAGAAAAAAAAGAAGTTAAAACGTTATAAAGGTAATTAAAATATTTATAAGGAAAATGAATTTTGTATTAAATATAAAAAGGGGAGAGTTACAGATAAAATATCAAACAATGTAGGTCTCAGACAAGGATGTAATTTAAGTCCAGTGCTCTTGAATCTATTTATTCACGATGTTTTAGAAGAAATTAGTAAAATTATGTACATTCACCAACTATAAATAAATAAATAAATAAATAAAGATACCTTCATATGTTCTTTGCAGATGATCTGGTACCAGGTTCTTTAATGAGTGTAGGATTAAAATGATCAATAGAAGCTATAGATACATTTCATAGAGAATGGGGTCTCAAGATGAACAAAATTAAATCTAAGATTATGGAAATGAAAAAAGGTTTCAAAATAAAAAAATAATTAAAAAAAAAAAACCCAGAGAAATGGTGATGGGAGGGCACAGAAATTGAAATAGTCAAGAAAATTGATTACCTGGATGTTAGATTATCTAGTAATGGGAAATGTGGTGATCATAAAAGAAAAGCATTAGCATAAGGAAAAACTGGCTATGATTGTAATCAGATCTGGTGTAAATAGAATAACAAACGTGCAAGTAAAATGGTTTGAAAGAGTATTGGTTCAATAATAGAGAGCAGAATGATGTAGTGAGCGGGAGGTCTGCGGTTCGAATCCCGCCAGGACCGTCCTCCCTGACTGGGGTTTTTTCCAGGTTTTCCTCAGTCTTCATAACTGGCAAATGCCGGGGAGGTACCTAAACTTAGGCCTGGAACGCTTCCTTCCTTAAAAAAAAAAAAAAAAAAAAAAATATCCTTTCCCAATTTATCATTTCATCTCATGTATCATCAGTGTCCACCGCCTGTGGTGCCTCAGTAGTGAAAACGGGCGTTAAACACTACTCAAAAAAAAAAAAAAAGAATGATGTAAGGAATAGAAATTTGGGGACCAGGCGGGGGATGGAAAGCAATACATGATAAATAGATTATTTTATAGAATTGTCCAAGTCTTTCTTACCTGGATCTTCACCTAACGATGTTGCTCTAATGGAACTAGGAAGATTAGGCTATAAAACAAGGTAACAGAAAGAGTACTGAAATATTGGTATAGAATAGGGAGACTAGAAGAGAAGAATATCATCAAACAGTGTTTGGTAGCACAGGGAAAAATTTAGGGGAGAGAAACTTGGATATCTAAAATCCAAAATATTCTACAAGAAGTGGGCATGGGATTAATATGGTATGAGGGGGGAAAGAATGGGAAAAGGATTTTAAAAAGAGCTAAAAACAAGAATTGAGGATATTGAAAAACAGAAAATATGGGCTAGTCTTAATGCCAAAAAATCTCTGAAATTACATAGTACACTAAAAATTATTGGGGAAGTGAAAGATACATTTAAACCTGTGATAAGACACGAAGGGAAGGATTGGCATGGTTTAGAATAGGACTAATATATTTAAGTGGGATAAGAAATGGGTATATAAAGGAGAAATGTATAATGTGTGGAGAACCAGATAGTATTTGGCAATGTATTTTAGAATGTAAGCCAACCAAGTTATAGAGGGCACAGTTTCTTTTATGAAAGTGAGAAAAATTACCAATGAAATAAGAGGCAGAAGAATTTTAAATCTAAAATCAGAGAAAAATATAATTGGGAGAGGAAAATACATCGGCAAGGTGAGACAAAAATGGTTATGGAAGGTGGACATGATAAATTTGAACAGCAATGTTGACAATGGCATATGTAGGAGGAATAAATATATCCCATTTACATACTCAATCTGGTGTTAATTATAATGGAGTATGGAAGGAATTTAACTCCATAAAATTTAGGGTGATTAAGTGGGAAGTTTAAATGTTTTGATAGTCGTAAGTTTACACATATTGAGAATAGGGAATTGTAAATTGTTTACTTTGATTTTAACATGTTTACTTGTTTGTGAAAACTGCATGAAATTGGTTTTATTAATGTGTTAAAAACATTGGAAACAAGTAAATTGGAAATTGGAAGAAATAAATTTATTTGTTCATCAAGTTGACTACATTTTGATAGATGTTCTTTGTTTAGAGAAGTATTCACATCCTTACACAATGGAAAGTAACTTTCCTTGATTAATTTCATCCTGAAGAGATGTGAAAAGCAATCATGCCCAACAACCAAGTGGAATTGGGCAACTCCAATTTTTCTTGGTTTCAATAAAAGATGTTCAAAAGTCTTTAGATCTTCAGATGATTTCCTTTAAGTTTTTGCTGTACATCTTGTTGTTCTTGTTTGGTTATTAATTTTTGTATGAATTTAAATTATAGTTCAAAAGTAGGTTTTAATTTTATGGTGTCTCCTTTTTATGCTAAAGCAATCTTGTTCTTGTTTAATCCAACATGGTTCAGGATTCATTACAAAACTATTTCTGTATTTCTGATCTTGATTGTATTATATTGTTTAATTATTTCATTTATTGTGTATATTGTGGGCGACTAAAATTGCTGTTAAATAGAGTTAGATGAATGGTGAAAATTAATACGTTAATTCAATTTTTTGTATCAAAGTGATTTAAAATATTGACCTGGAATAGAACCTGGGTTAGAACAAGGTCATATTGTAATATTTGTGAACTTAGTGCTATTTATATAAATAAATAAAAACTGTAATTCATTATACTTTGTAGTGCTGCTTTACCATCACTTAAGATAACATTTCTTTTAATCTTATTTTGATTTAAAGTAAAACACTAAAAATCATGTCATCACATTAAAACTCTCTTCAAGTTTCACAAACACACTTATAAAAGTAATTTTGGTACATGTTTTGTGAGGTACATTCCTCACATTGTCAACCAAAACGACGACTGAGGAGTCAATTTCAGCAAAGTATGTATGTTACTATGCTTGCTCTGGTGGTCTGTTAATGAACTTAAACAATATGTTGTCTGCTTCCGGTATATCAAAATTCATAAGTTTGTATTCATATTTTTTTATGTAAATTTTTTCCCATATATTAAGTTCTTTCGGATGTTGAATTGTTTTTAGTAATGTTATGTCCTTCTCTATTTCATGATTTTCATTCCAAAAATGTGCAGCCACTGCTGATTTTTCTACTTGTTTGTGTCTAATATTTCTCCAGTGTTCCTTTAATCTTATCCCCAGATTTCTCTTTGTTTTTCCTATGTATATTTTGTCATAATCCTTGCAATTAATTCTATATATACTTGAATGACATATAGGCTAGTTAATACACCACTCAGTAAAGAAGAATACAGGAAAGAATACGCACATATAATACACACAGCAGAAATAAATGGATTTAACAAACAAATGGTGGATAAAAAAATAAAAAGATTTAAAAATAAAAAGGAAATTAAACTAATCACTACACTCAGATCTTCACTTAAATAAAATACTTATCAAAAATTCACATATCACTCTTATGTTAACCATAAATTCCAAAAAAATTTCAAAAAGTATAACATTACTCTGGCACCAATAAACAGATATAGTGTTGGTAAACTATTAAATCTAAATAAAATTAAACAAAAAAAGAAGAAAGAAGAAAATTCAGGTATATATAGAATTAATTGCAAGGATTGTGACAAAATATACATAAGAAAAACAAAGAGAAATCTGGGGATAAGATTAAAGGAACACTGGAGAAATATTAGACACAAACAAGTAGAAAAATCAGCAGTGGCTGCACATTTTTGGAATGAAAATCATGAAATAGAGAAGGACATAACATTACTAAAAACAATTCAACATCCGAAAGAACTTAATATATGGGAAAAAATTTACATAAAAAAATATGAATACAAACTTATGAATTTTGATATACCGGAAGCAGACAACATATTGTTTAAGTTCATTAACAGACCACCAGAGCAAGCATAGTAACATACATACTTTGCTGAAATTGACTCCTCAGTCGTCGTTTTGGTTGACAATGTGAGGAATGTACCTCACAAAACATGTACCAAAATTACTTTTATAAGTGTGTTTGTGAAACTTAAAGAGAGTTTTAATGTGACGACATGATTTTTAGTGTTTTACTTTAAATCAAAATAAGATTAACAAAAGTTTCACTGTGTAGATTCCGACATTCCGTAAAAAAAAAAATCTTTTATTTATGTTAGGCCTATAGATTTTCTACTGCTGCTCTATTTTCACCATAAAAATTGTTACCATACTGTCCCAAAGGTGTATAATGAGAAAATTTTTCACAATATATTCTAAAGTCTGTTTCTCTGTTTTTAAGTGATTCTTATGTATATACCCTATACCATGTATCACTCAGAAAATAAATAAATAAAAAGTAATAAAATAAATACTCATAAAAGCAAATGCAGAGAAAGAGAGTGTAATATTGTCACCTGTGAAGTTTTAGATTTATTGGCAATTAGTGTCTCACTATAATTTACAATCACTGAATCAAATTGACTACTTGGTTAAACTCATAACAGGAATTCTCTGTAAATAGGATGCATGAATTTAACTTACATGAAGTCACAAGTAAGTACAGTAACTTCACAATTAATTCCAGTACTGTGTTTCTTTGAACCATGATGTTTCATTGTCTTTCACATCTTTTAACCATAAGTTTCCTAAAAACATTCTAGATTTTGGTGTTGTTAGCTGCATGCAGTTGTGTCATTAAAAATTTTTAACAATTGGTTCTATCTATAGATAACCATAACCTTCTTAATTTTAATACAAAAATAGGTTATTAAATGTTATACCCTACTACAAATAATGAAAAGTTATAATGCAAAATGTTTTTACAATTATGTGTGCAGTAGTTTTTTGTCTTTGGACAACTGACCATACTTAATTTTTTTAAACATTCTCATATATCCACATATGCATTTACACCTTCTTCTTTTATGTCATGTTTATTCTACTTTTTAGTTCCGGAAATAGTAGCTACCATATTATCTGTCTTACATTTCTTAGACTTAATGGCAATGCTTACACCACTACAGATAAAACATGATATTACATTTTGATGCTTTATAGTAATGTAATAATCATAAGTTTACATACCAACTGAGGTACAGTTTAAGCATTACTGGCCCATCACACAATATTTATGATTAAGATCATTGTATGATTGAGACAAACTACACACTCTTATTGGTTCCACTTACTTGTTTAAATTTAGTACATGTTTCACAGACCATTGTCTGCATCATCAGCTAATCATCAACTGCTGGATAATTCATTATGCTTGGAGTTGTATATTCTGCTCTGGTGCAGGTGCGATGAACTTGAAGTTTATGTTTTCATCCCTGGAAATGCCAAAGTTCATTAATCTGTCTCTGTATTAATAAATGTTGATTTTTCTCCCATGTTGCTAACCAGAGTTAGCAACAAGGGAACTCCCTTGTTCTGGTTTTAATAATTTTGCTTTATTCACCATGTCGTGGTTTGCTGTCCACAAATGAGATGCTACTACTGATTTCTTCATTTGCTTGTATTTTATGTTCCTGAGATGTTCTTTTAACTGTGTGCCTATGTTTCTCTTTGTTTTTCAAATATAGACTTTTTCTCATTCTGCACAGCCTATTTGGTAAATACCTGCTTATTTATCTATATAAAGCTATAATTATAAATACAGTGACAGATTAATGAAATTCAACACTTCCAGGGAAGCATAAACTTTAAGTTCATCAAACCTGCACCACAGCAGAATATACATTTTCAAGCATAATGAATTATCCAGCAGTAGATGGTTAGCTATAATGCAGACAATGGTCTGTGAAACATATACTAAATTTAAACTAGTGAAGCCAATAAGAATGTAGCTCCACACAATCATTCAATGATTTTAATTATACTATTAGCTTCACTGTACAAGTTCCAAAAAGCTTTTAAAGTTAAACAATATATAATTTTTTTGTGTGATCATAGAAGTTGCATACAGGTTTGTCAAATCCATTTACAGTTAACTCGCTATATAAGAGGCCTGTCACACTAATTGCAGCTGGTATTCGAGGTTACATTGAGTTCTACTGTCATCTGCTTACTGCTATGTTCATTACAATAGGAAAAATTTCACAAATTTCATATTAAATTATTGTTCTTCCTATCAGAAAATCATCTTTAAGTTATATTTTAAATTTAACAACCTGTCCACGAAGTGCAAAAATTTTGACAACTGGTTTGGACAAACTGATGCAAACAGGTTGAATGACACCACTGGCTACAAAGGCTTTAGTGCATTTAGCAGTTTTACAAATAACAATTTCCAAAAATATTTACCATTTCCTGCACACCAAATATGATCACATTAGGATATGGTTGAAAGTCAAACTTCCAGAGATCTTTGCAATAAAACTTGGTGCATTGAGAGAGACCATTGTGGTATGCCTTTATCCTGGAATACAGCACTAGCCAAGGATTTAGTTCTACACCATCTGCAAGGAATCCTACTTGTGCTGCTGCCAATACCTACACAAATTATAATCTGGTTTATAATTTTGTGAGAATTTTCACAGTAAAATGCAACATTAAACAGTAATTTTGGCTATATATCTCTCATAAGATACCCACACAGATAATTACATCAAGAACAACAGTTACAATCCAAAACCACATAAACAATTAACAATATAGCATTCTGATTAGTAAACTTACCCCATAAAAACAAAATAGAATATGAATTAAAATACCTAAAGATGAAGGATATAGAACATAAAATTTTTGCTCAATAGAAAGTATCAATAAGAAAAATAAAAAAATTAAAATGGGAAAAAAATAACAATTCCACCTTGAAAGGCTACAAAGAACAGCACTTTTATAGGGTGTTTGCCTTTCACCCTTGGGCCCACTGGAAACTTGAAAAAATATTCAAAGATTATTATACCATTTTGGCTCCAGTAAACAAACACAACTTAAAGAACCACTAAACACTAACATAAAGGATAAAATTCTTCCCAGTAAAGAAGGCAGGCATATATGAAATCAGCTGTAATTACTGCGATAGAGTATACATAGCAAAAAGAAAAAAATATTACTTCTTCATTTCAAGGAGCACATGAGAAATGCTAAATATAAATACACAGAAAAGATGGCATTAGTACTGCTGGGAGATAGCTAGTGACACATGCAGGGAGAGGAGGCATTATCTGCCAAGTAAAACATTATGCATTGCATGTGTATCATCTATTCAAATACTTATGACTGAGTCCATTCTCATTGCATTAATATTAATAGTTGCATTGTCAGCCTGACTAGCCATCTCTCCAGCTCCCAGCAGTACATAATTTTTGGTTTGATAACCATGAATCCTGAAAGGAACCAAAACTTCTAAAAGCAATTCAGAAGTCAATAGCACTAACAGTTTGGAAAAATTATTTATATATAAGAATAAAGAAGAGTTGGAAAACAGAATGGCTTCATCTCCATAATCCTGCTGTACCACTGATGCTTTAGCTAGAAGCAACTCAGAGTATTAAACAAATTGTACTTATGAAGCTGCAGACAATGGAGTGGTAATATATCCTCTAATTAAGTATTCAACTTACACTAAACTCCACTTACATAAAACTAAGACATGTTTCGGGAGTAATCACTCCATCTTCAGTTGTTGACCAATTACACGTAGTATTAAGTGGAGTTTAGTGTAAATAAGTTGAATACATAATTGGAGGATAACCCAGAGTATGATTATTCTGCCAATTTTAAGTATGTAATTGCACATCTAGCAAAGTAGCACAAAATTGAAGATCTCTGAAATTATTGGGGTATGAATTTAAAAAGCATACAATTAGTCCATGAATGCCTTGAAGCAATTAATTTCCATTACTTTATTTACAGCATCATCCACCAAATGTTCAAAATTGCGATATGCACAATGCCAAAATAAAACATTGGGAAACTCATCTTCCATGAGTTCTTTACTCCACTCTTTGCATTCCATTAAAGTTAAACATTTTCCCTTTGCAGTCTTTTCAAGCAAACTTATTAAGTAAAGAAATAAATTCACAGACTCTTGCATACCAGTCATCAATATTTGCCCTTAAATACAGAATCACAGTGGAAATTGTACCAACCAAAGTGACTCCTCTATTAGAATTGAAAATGCAGAGTAAAACTCCCAAGATTTGTTTAATTTATTTTTACTTATATGTTTTGCTATATGAATAACAATATTTGAACATGACACATTATGATGTAATATTATTCCCATGTCCATTCCATTCATTCCATTCCTGAAGATGTATTTCTGATTCAGAATTTAAGAAAGGTTGGTTTTTCTTTGCAAATTTATATGCAGTTCTAAAAATCTTGATAGCTATACCTTTGTTTCGATATATAGATTTAACCGCCACATGTTGTAATTCATTCTTTTGAGTTTCAAACTATTTTCCATAGCTTTATGAGAAAAACTGTTATAATAATACTATGCCATCCTAATAGTCCCTTAAAATGATTTTGCATCATTCATCTGGCTCAATATTGTTCTCTCTTACCACATTCCAATGCATATTTTTAACTACTAACCAAATCCTTTGATTATCCTGTACTTTTAAAGCCTCAAACAGAATTTCACTCATTCTCATTCCCCATTCTTTCTTCTTCACTTCTAAGAGGCATCTATAACCCCACCTCCAAACTAAAACGTTTTCTCTTTCTTCATTACCTCCTAATTACCTCCACCTCCTTCCTTATTTCTTGCTTAACCCTTTTCTTTGCCACTAGACAGTCTTCATCAAATCAATGACTTTTTTTACTAATTTCATTTATCCGAATTTTCATACTGCTCCCTATCCTTTAATTCTCTGTTCTAGTCTTTCTAATCTTTCTATTGACTACTCCATGAATTAATTGCTGTATGCCAATCAGGCAATTGTTGTCATCTCTGAATTTAATTCTTTGATAAATAATTCACATTTCTCTTGCCCCTATTTGTACATTTCCATCTTTGCTCTTGGGCCACTAGCCTTTACCACCTTCTCACCCTTCACAGCTACAAAGCTAACTCTTAGGGGAAAATGGCAACTTATTGTAACACAATTCACAATCTTGAAGTCTTGTAATGCACTGTCCAATCCTACTGAACATAAAATATAATCCACCACACTTTGACCATTTCTATTTGAAATAGTAAATTCTCCTACCTTATCCCTTCCTCTCATGCTATTACAAATTTTAAGATTATTTTCCTCATAAAACTTTAATAATTTTTTTCCTTCATTATTACAAAATGTATCTTTACTACTTTCTCTCTCCTCTGCATATCCTGAACAAAATCTTCCATCAAATTCTTTAAAAGCAACTGCTCCTCTCTTATTCTAGCATTAAAATCACCCATTAACACTATTTGTACTTGAACATATTTGTCAAAAATATATTCAATACGATTTAGTTTCTTATATAAATTTGAGTCAAAGTATTCTGATGTGCTTGGCAGATTATATACAATTCATATACTCACACAACTGTTAGGTTTGCACACATCTCTGACAGTTACTCACAGAACTGAAATGCTTTCTAACTCCTTTTCCTCAATAATTTTGGGTTTTCTTTCCTTCTTGATTAAACACTCAACCCTCCTGCTTCTTAGCCTTTTGCTTTACTCTTCACTTCACAAATTCCAAAGAAATTAAACCCTCTATATTATTAAATGATTTGTTTACCAACCATGTTTCCACCATCCCTATAACATCACCTAATTTTAAAACCTGGTTCAAATCACTGCTTATCACTTTTTTGAATAAACCCTCTGCATTCCAATTTAGCAATGGCAAAGTGAAATCCTATACTGAGTCTTTTCTACCAAACCAAAGTAGTCCTTCTAGTCACTCTCACTGCTTCTCTACTGTAACTGCCTGGATCCTGCACCTCTAAGATACTGCCCACTGGTGTTGGCACCACACTAGGCCCTCTTTGCACCAAGGCCAGGTGATTCTCCCAAGGCATCTCTTCGAGTGTATCAATCATCTGAGCTGATGGAAACAGCTATCTTCTTGGTGACATCATCTCAGTTGTTTGTACTCCTCCCTCTCCCTGCATCTTAACATGTGGCTGCACTCCTTTTTTCCAGCTGGGTTTTACGATAACTCTCCTGCTGCTGACTCATGACTGCACTTCCTTCTTTACTTCTGATATGGCACTAGTGAATATCCTGTTTTACTCCATCTATCCATAAATCTATCCCTTTCACATATGCTCTCTTGCCTTCTTCATTTCTTTTATCACCAAATTCTTAATTTCCCTCTCCTTCTTTCTGAAATCTTTCTTAATGTATATTCTGGAACCTTTCAATCTATTGGTAATGCTTAAAACCGTCTATTTGAATTGTGCCATTGCTACCTTCACTAAATGAGCCTTGGTCTTTCTTCTCTTCTTCCAATTAGGAAAGTATCTACCATCTCCCAAACCGCCAACTCTAACTCCAATTTCTACTTAAATAGGTCCTCTGTCTCTTGCCAAACTCTGAGTTCCCGTCATTCCAGTATTCCAAAAATCATTAAATTTAAGACACCTAATGCCATCCTTTGATCTCTCCAAATTTACTAAATCTTCTCCTACAATCAATGATTTCTTGTTTATCCCCCCTCCTTGAAATTTAATATTGTGGATTTAATATCCTCTACTTTCCTATCTAATTTGTCTTTTATTTTCCATTTGTTTCAGGTTCTTTATCTCTTTCTTTATCGATTCAAACATTTTGACCACTTCCCTATCTAATTTGTCTTTTGTTTTCCATTTGTTTCAAGTCAAGGCCTTAGTCCTTGTGGAGAAGAGGCAACTATTTTCTTAAATTTAAAATTAATTTCATGTTGGAACAAATACAGAAGTATTAGCTCACAACTGGTGATGTCGGTCCTGGTGGTGTAGTGGTAACCATACTTGCTTTCTAAACCCAAAGTAGTGGGTTCGAACCCATCAGGATCGATAGATTTTTTCGGGTGTAAAAATCGTAAGTATGGCTTCCTTCGGAAGGGAAGTAAAGCCGTGGATCCCATGTCGTACATTTACTGCACAATAAAGAACCTCAAGCCTGAAAGAAGAGGCATCTGAGCAAAATTTATCGGCCGTTTCACGCCCTGAATAGAATGGGACGCTGATGACCTGAGATGTTAAAAAGCATCCTTAAATAAATAAATAAAAAAAAAAACTAGTGATGCTGGCAAAAGCCTGTGAAACATGTTCTGTACAATTCAATAGTAACTGGAGCATAAGAGTATTAAATCGACTCACTAACTAATTAAGAATTTTCTATTTTCTTTCTATTTTATATTTTCTTTCCCCACATTTCTTGGGCTTTGGATTTTGATGGGTGGAAAACTCAAATGGAAGACTGGCATTTTGTTTCTGGATCAAAATGATATATCCATAATTAAGATCATTGTATGACTGAGGATAACTATAAACATTTTGGCTCCATTTACTTGTTTAAATTGTCAACTGAAATTTAGGCATATTTTATGTTTTACACATAGGTTTAAAAAATGCGTATCTGCCAAAATTAGTTTACCTTTTTCTTTTAATAGTATACATTCTTTAATGTCCTTTTTGAACTTATGGAAGGTGTAGTTGAAGTCATTAAGGTTAGTATGTTCTATGTCAGTATTGCCCATCTTAGAATCATTGCTAGTGAATTTATCCATGCCCTTTGTTCCTCATGGGCTCAAAGGTCTCTTATTAAATGTGGACAAAGGTCCATGAAACATGTACTAAATTTAAATAACTAAGTGGAGCCAATATGAATATGTAGTTTGACTCAATGATACAATGATCTAAATTATATTTTTAGCTTCACTGTATAAATTCTAATTAGCATTTCAAATGATATATCCATGTTTCGTCATCAGTAACAATGTCTGAAACAGGGCGACACTTTCCACAGTTAAATCTTTGCAGCATTTTTGGCACCATTCTACCATGTAGAATTTATCTGCTTCAGACAAATTATGGGGCACCCATCTTGAAGAAATTTTTTTACACAACAGTGCTCATGAACGATGGTTGAAACACTCAGCAAACTAATTACTAATGCCAGCTTAATGTCCTTATGGGTTATTGTTGGATCTTCCCTGATCATTGTTTTCACATAGGTGATGTTCTTCCCAGTCACTATTGTTGTTTGTCTGCCACTTTCCTCTTCCTCTTAGAGATTGTTGCCCCCTCTTTAATTCTCCAAACCAGCAAAACACAGTAGCATGTGAAAGGGAGAAGTTCCCCAAAACCCCCTCAAATGCTCAAGTGACATTGTTTTTGATTTAAGCCACATTTGAAACTGTGCAAGATTATTGTATAAAAATGCTCTCTCTGAATCTCCATTGCACTTACAAGAATGTTCAAACTTTCCAGACTTAAAACATAAAATGCAGGAAAATGAATAAAAAAAAAAAAAAGCTCCATCTGCAACACCAATGACTCAACCAAGCAACAATGCTTTCCGTTGGGGTAGCCAATGTTCCACATCTGAATACTTATCTAGTGACCCTTGTAATATTTAATCTTTTAAGTAGAAAGATTCAAATATTTTAATCAGTTGATTTTGTTTCATTTCTTTTGCATGTGGCATTAGAACCTGGCAGCCTATATGAGCCCGACCAGGATTGATGGATTTTTTCTGGCATAAAAATTCTAAGTATGGCTTCCTTCGGAAGGGAATTAAGCCATGGGTCCAGTGTCATACATTTACGCTGGGTGAGGTGATTAATCCCCCTGTAAATCTTAATAACACCTTCCTTTGTGATCTTCTTAATAGAGTTTTTATTTGGACATCCTTCATCCTCAGAGCCCAGATGTAAAAAAACCTCACCTGAAAAAAGAGGCCTCTGAACAAAATTTGTCGGCCGTTTCACGACCTGATTAGAATGGGACGCTGATGACCTGAGATGTTAAAGAGCATCCATAAGTAAATTAAAAAAAAGAAAAGCCCATGTGAGCAAGTCCAAAACTCTTTTTACGTGGTTTGCAATATGCCTGAAATATGTATTATCTGGTCCTTTACAAAGCCAGCCAACAAACTTAGGATTTAATTTTGAACAAAGTCACTATTAAAGACTGCTTTCTTTGATGCCACCTTACACTGCATCTAATTCTTATACATTAAAGTCAGTAACAAAGTAGGCAATTACCTAAAAGAGCACAAAAAACAATAAAATAGTAAACGCATACCTGCTGATAAACATTCAGATTAATTGCTGAAGGAATACTTAAAAAATTGCTAGATCATTGAGGTACTAATCCAATATTCGATGAAAACAAATAATTTACTTGATGTACTTAAAACTCAGGAAATATTCCATTTAATTATTAAGTAAGACCCATTTTTGCCTCACTCTTAGTTGAATTCACTGACTCTTAACTTAATAGAAAAAATTCCCTGACTTTCCCTGATCAATTAAAATTTCCCTCATTTTCAAAGTCTGTGGAAATCCTGAATTATGTTCATCATGGCTATTTCAATATAAGATTCTCATAAAACACTTTATTTTTTGACATGCTAAGCTTTCTTGTATGAAACAGCAGGCATCTCTACGATAATGAAAAACTACATTCTAACATTTACCTTTTAATATAAGATATCCTGTCTTGAAAGTCATTTTGTGCTATATAAGCTATTGCGAAAGCTGCATTAATCTTACTTTTTGTTAAGTATTTGACTATTGCAATTGTGCAGTTTTGGCAAAACTGCTCTAAAATACTCACAATTCTGCCATCTCCACTTCCAATATCTACAAGCTTTCCAGATCTTCCAGTAAGAGCCTTTAGGATATTGCTAATCTGGGAAGAAGTGGCTGGTACATATGGTAGGCAGATCCTTCTCAATGCAGGAGATACAAATGGCAAACATGCAACACTTAGAAACAGAGCTGCACCTCCTAGAAGCAGAAAAAGAAGATGGTAAATTACTATGCGCATAGAGTGGATTTCTTATTCTCTTTAAAGTGGCATTTATGCATTTTAATTTCCAACTTGATATGGGATTGCTCTGTTACCTGCACACTCAAAATGGTACATTCCTAAGTTTTCAGGAAAGCGATAAACTGTTGCAAGTGCAAGTGCACAGTTTTTTTATCCTTTTAGTCTTTGCTCATCTACTTGAATAGGTAATAGTGCAGCAATAAGATCACTTTTCACAAATTCAGACTTGGAATACTTTGCATCAATTATTTTTAATGAATATAAATATATTTTTGATGTTACTATCGTATTAAATGTTTAGAAAAAAACTACTTCTTTCTTGATTTTGCCTAATATCACAACTTTTACTTTTGATTTATAAAATTTATTCACGTATTACTATTCCAAATAAACCAGCTCTGTGGT
Organism: Metallyticus violacea; assembly: GCA_030762175.1. Lineage (NCBI taxonomy): Eukaryota > Metazoa > Arthropoda > Insecta > Mantodea > Metallyticidae > Metallyticus > Metallyticus violacea. The sequence goes on along the minus strand of CM060830.1, from coordinate 90,891,697 downwards.
CTAGTGATAGTATTTGCAACTACTAACCCTGGGTTCGATTCCAGATCAGTTCAAGCTGTCTGAATAAGGTTTTTTTTTTAACTTTTCCTTAGCCTGAGAAGGTGAATGACAGATAACTTTAAGGCACCAAGGATTCTGTGCTCATTTGTGCCATCATTAATGCATTTCATTCATCCTATTGGTTTAAGGGAGAATGTAGCAATTTCCTATGTGCATCCTACCCTTAGAAGTCCACTACAACACTACCTTGCATGAGGGAATGCCCATTACTTCATAAGAAGGGGCTGACATCGTAAGGGAGGGGGAGAACATAAATATTTAGAACTAAGATTTATTTACATTTTATTTTCTTGATACAGCAAAACTTTCATTGTTAATTTCCATTGAATATTTTCTCATAAATTCCAATAATGGCAATTATGAAGTTAATTTCTTTCTCTAAAACTAAAAGATTTCATAAATTGTTATAATTTGCATTACTTAGACAAATATATTTTCTAATTTTAAAAGTTTTTGTATCTGAGAGATATAACCTGCTTACTTCTTGCTGTGATTCAGAACTGCAAGTTCTATCTTCTATGTTGATAATTTTTTGTTGTTTAAAAGCAAGAACCATATCGTCTGACAAATAAATCAGCAGTGCAAGGCACAAAACTGTATTAGTTAATGCATATCAACTGTTGTTGAATGAGATCAAGTAAATGCAACATGGATTCTTTTTGAATCATTACTCCCATAGAATGTTGCCAGCTCAGATCCCATTTTTTTTTAAATCAAGATTTTCCATTTCTTCTCGATATTAGTGTCTTTACATTTTTTACTATGACAGCATTCTTGTATGCTCATTCTAAATTTTCTTCCTCAGCTTGTACTTTCATCAATTAACTGTACACAGCAATTCTATCCTCAATTTGTATCATTTGGAAATTGCTTTTAAAAGAAAAGATTTCTTGTCATCTTTCATATATGTTCAACTTCTATAAGTAAAATCTAAATGTGTCTGCTTAGCTTTCATTATTACATAAACACTTTAACCTAAATTGATTTTAATTTTTCAAATTTCTTCCTTCATCCACGAGAATCTGAAACTGAGAGTTTACTAAGTCTGTATTCTTTAGTGATTAATAGGTGGGTTGTTAGTTTTGGCATTTCTCCCCAATTTCTCTTGCTAATTATGTTTCTCATCATTCTTCATATATGTATTCTTCTCTTACATTTTATTACTATTAAGTTGTCATAAGGATAACTAAAATATCCTTCAATCAACATGATATTTGTTTTAAATACTTTGGCAAAAACCCTTGATTAAGAGCATGCTCTTCATAATTTATGCTACAGGAGAAAAATCTTATAAAGGCACTACACTTGGCAAGTTGGATTTTCAACAACTAAAACCTTCTGCTACCTATGAATGCCATTCAGGAACATCTTATAGCATAGCATCTGAAAGGCTGCTGTCTGTTTTCAGCTCATAACATTTGTTCCTTTTATGCTTCTCTTTCTTCTCCATTATGGATTTAGCTAATATCTTAATTATATTCCATACCCAAGGGCTACCAATTAAAGTCAAATATAATCCTTCAACTGGGTCTTTCGTAATTTGGCACCTATGCACAAAGTAGCTACAGGTCAGCAGTCAGTGGTAGCTTCTGGCAAAGTGGAAGTGAATATCCATGCAGCTGATTCAAGTTCTTGCAATTACAAAAACAATTACAATGAAAATAATCACTGACTTTATGACAGAGATGTTGGAAATGCTGTCCTGCTACATCTATATATTACTGGCACCTTTATAGAAAACTGTAATTTGCTCATATTCATTCTTCTTACCAACTTAAGTCAATTTAATCTTGAAAGTATACAAGATTACTCTTGTCCAAAAATTGCATGCAGGTGATCCTGAAAATAGGGTAATTTCTATATTTGGATTCTATGGAATGTTAATATGCAATAGATAATCAATCCATATTTAATCAACTTGCTGATGAAGCATGGTTCATACACCAATATTCTCGTTGTGGCTTCATTTAAAAAATTGGGTTTCTATGTACTCCAATACCTGTTATTATGCATCAAAACATGACCGTGCTTTATCAATAAGAATATTAAGTTGGATCAATTACTCTATCATTAATGTTCTGCAACACTAAATTAGAGATTTTACCTGAATATCAGAATCACCTGTCTATAATTCATGGACAACTGTGATCTTGTATGCTTTCATGTTTAAATTAACTCAATTTTGTATGTGGATGACAATTTTATAAAAAGATGCCCTAAATGTGTGGATGTAGTAGGAAAACATTTGCAACATTTTCTGTCAAAAGGCATGCATTTATTTTCATTATATTTGTAGTTGCAATTGCAAGATCTCATCAGCTGCATGGATCCTCATTGCTGGCAATTACCACTCTGACATACAGTTGCTGTGAAATGGGCAACAAAACCATGAAAGACTCAATACTGTTAATACTAGTCTCCAATAGTCCTCTGTCTTTTTACTAGAGCACATAATGGAATTAACAATATCCCATTTCAAAATATAGTGACACTTGTCATATCAGTTTAATCAATGGTAAATTGCTTTATATCCCGCGTTGATTTTATTGCAGATGAGCCTCTTCGCTCAGTTTTTGAGAAACAAAATGATACAACTTTAGTTAAATACTGATACACTTCCCCTTTCTCTAACCTTACAAATATTCTGTCGTTTATAAAAAAGTTATTAGCATTGGCCACAACCAACAAACGTGAATAATTATCGTTACTTATTAGTATCACATAACTTAAAACGTACCCGTTAATGAAACTAAAATACGACCCACTATATTTGACTTTTCGTTTGAAATCTGGATGATCCCTTCAGCGTTCATTTTTTTTTTTTTTTCCGGTGTAAACATTGCAATAAACTGCAACTATACAAATCAATTATTCCCTCGCTTGCCCGCTGTTAACCAATCTCTACACCAGTATCTCTCCATTCTCCGGTTGTACTTGAATGTGATTATGAGTACTGCCAATAAGTACCAATACATATCCGTTAGTGTTGCCACGACCCAATGAGAAAAAATGGTTAAAACTAATCAAAGATGACCTGAAGCTCTAACGATTCCAAATTTTTTATGTTTTTTTTTCCTCAATGAAACTCGGGATATACCCATTAATTAACAAACGATCATTGAGTTAGTTAACCAGCAAAATAGGATCATTGTGAGTGGGGGTTAACCTAAAGTGAACATAAAAAGAAGAAAAGGAAAATCGCTCTAAATGCAGCAATGTTTGTATTTTATCAATGAATCTCTGCATGTTTAATTAATTTCAATTTTATTTAATTTCAAATCAAATAAATTGATAAAAGTAGTTTCCGAAAACCAGGGCCATCGGGCCATTAGGAGTGAAAAACGAATGGGGATTAAAGCGAAACTAAAAAATCGCTCTAGCTGCAGCAAGTTAATTGTTTTATAAAGAAAATTTGGCATGTACTACAGGAATAAACTAGTAAAAATAGTTTCTGAATATCAGTGAAATCGGAATGTTAGGAACCAAGCATTTAAAAATCGCTCTAGAGGCATTAATATTTGTTTTTTGTTTTTTTTCGCACCACAACTCGGTATATGCCATTTAAATAAAATAAGAACATTTTATTCTGAAAATCAGGAAAATTGGATGATTAGGAGTGGAGGTTTACCCGAAACCCAATAGCAGTATTAATATTTGTTTTTCCACAACAAAACTCGGCATATACAATTGAAATCAAATAAGAAAGATAGTTTTTTAAAATCAGTAAAATCAGATTATTGGGTGTACTTGAAACCCAAAATGTAAAAATCGCTCTAGCGGCATCAATATTTGTTTCTTACAAAATTCGGCATAAACCACTTAAATAAAATAAGATAAACTGTTCCCGAAAATTAGGGAAATTGGAAAATTAGAAGTAGGGGTATACTTGAAAACCGAAATTTAAAAAGAGTTTTTGTGTTTAATTTCTCTATATTGTTTTAAAATAAAAATTTAGCATATATGTTGTATTTATAAAGATGCATATGTTTTGCATTTAACAAAAGCATAATCGTGAAGATAGGAAATGTAAAATATTAATCTAATTATATTTGTATGTAAGAACGCTCTATAATAATCTTCAGAAAACTTTTGTGTTACAAGTTTTTACTACAATAACATTTCAATTACGTTTCAAGGTCAATGAAAATAGATGAATGTTAATTGATTGTGTGTATTTGCTTAGTACATTGCAATTGTGTTTAACTAGTAACATGTTTTGGTTTTATCGGAACATATGGACATCTTAAATACTCAATGCAACTCAAAACTTTATGCTACTTTCTCTATTTTAGTGACCGTAAAGATGATGCCAAGGGCTCAGTTCATAAATATGGTTACACTTAAAAAAGTTTAAAAATACCTACACAGCATAGTTTTGTCTATCAGTGGTAATATATTTAATTAATAGTATATAATTACTTTTTGTGTTTTAATCTCAACAATAATAATAATGATGATAATAATAATAATTCTAAAGATATAGCTTCTCTTTGGTGATACTTAATAGATTTCAAGAATTATAATTTTGTTCCTCTAATGCAACACATTAATGCTATAACTTATTTCATTTCATTAATTAGTAAGGCTATAATTTGGATTTTATATTCTTTTTTTAAAGTTACTCTACTAAGTGAGGAATTCGCTTAATTTACGCAGCTCCTGCGTGACAGACTTTCAGGTTATACACATGCACAGGTTACGACAATAATGTAACATTTGATGTTGAATCGATTCCTATGATTAATTCAGTCCAAATGACCCTGGAAATAATAAGTTAATATTTTTTTCACTACTAGAACATCTTGAAAGTACTGAAAAGGTTCCCTGAATAAAATAAAACGATACAAAAAATTCGTACGATTTTATATTATTATTATTATTATTATTATTATTATTATTATTATTATTATTATTATTATTATTGTTGTTGTTGTTGTTGTTGGTCAGATTGTGTTAGGCTATTCGTAAGTAGCAAAACGCTGCCCAGCAGAAAAATTAACAAATCAAATTAATAAGTGTGCAGTGAAATTTGCTCTTGAATAATTGCATATTTCATATTGTAATTTTGCAAAATAGCACTCATATCTCTTCATGATATTTTCCTCTCATTCCCCTACTTGATTATCAAATAATAGATTTCATAATGATAAAGATGAAGTAAAGGGAAGAAAGCAAAATATATGCTTTTCAGATCTTCATTTACAGTAATTATAAAACTACGCTAAACTCTAAAGCTCCTTAATCTATTTTTTTAATATCAGAAAAATTACAACAATTTAAAAACGTTTTATTTTCTTGGCGAAATATAAAGTAAGGAATTTCGGAGAAAAAGAAATAACAGTAATGCTTAAAAATGCCTGATTGTCATTCAGAAACACCATAAACAAGTAAAAATTAAAACCTGATTGAAAACAAGAACACTCACCTTAATTAATGATAAATATGCTTTACATAAATATCAAATATTGGAGCTTCATGTATATTTTGAAAAGAAAATGTGAATTTTCGTTAAGTTAAATTTTTAATTAAGAAATTCGGAACTTGCACATAGAGATGATTGCTGCTACACACAATTTAGCTGCAGTGATAGAGCGTCATCTAATGGATTGAGAAATACAGTCAACTCGGTTCCAGATTTTAGGAGCAAGAAAACATGGAAGGTGCCGACACAAGTTGTTCCTACGCTATATGCTCTGGTAGCTGTGCAAATAATGATATCATTGAAGTAAAGGAAGAAGAAACATGCCTGCATTATGGAATCAAATGCTTTGGTGTTAACAAAAAAATTATTCGCAAAAGAAGCTACTAGCACACCTCTTAATGATGACATAGCACAACATATCAAAGATAAGCACAACTACTTCAACAAAACAAGGATGTAGAGCGCAAGGTAACGAGCATGGAAAATGGTTTCGCTTCAAATAAGCATAACCTCACGCGTATATATTCAGACGTTTCGCGGTTGTGTGTGAAGGTTGATCATAAGAAATGGGGTTAATTATATAAGCACCACGTTGAAGCACAAAATTTCGGCGGTTTTATGGGGGGAGCATTGTGGTATATTATTTGATTAATTTAATCCTCGTGGCAGATCCAGTTTGTGAGTTATTTTGATTGTTTTGGGTTTGTTTGAAAATGATGGTTAATTTACAAGATGGTGTGATTTATTCCCCGCTGAAAGAATCTTGATTCTTCCAAGATGTCGCAACTGGCTCAAAATTTTACTCACCTTGTCTGGGCGCTTACAGATGTGGTGATGATCTCAGGCTTTCTTCGGAGCTCTTTTTGGATTCAAACAAGGGAAAAAATGACTTTGGTCCGGAGCTATTAAATGAAATACATGGATACACTGCACTTGCTACATATTCATCAATTTAATCGTAGTTCCTGACTGAATGAGTCAGCGGCATGGAATGAGATGAAACGTTTTCACACTATTATTTACCGGACAAAGTTTCCTGCTTCACTCGCACCTCAAACTAATTAAATGTCCATTTTTTTTCCATCGGAACTTCACACTATACAGTATAAGTTACATTGTCAGAGCGACAAACAACTATGTTTCTATGATTTGGACAAGGCTCTTACTGCACGCGAAGCACTATAAGCTTCCGTCGTACCAAATTACTCAAAACACTCTCTTTCTTCATTTCACTACAATAACCAAAACTCTTTTATATTTTCAACGCGCTGCGAATGAGATTATTCGTATGTGTTTGCCTGTTAGACATACTTGAGACTACCCCGAATGCCCCAGAAATTTGGCTATTAAGCATTCTCTGAGCATCATGCTACATGGATTTAAATTTCAGAATTTTCCAGAGGCATTCAAAACTTTGTTTCCGTATTGGTTGCATAGACCCGGTTTCGGAATGATTTAGAAATCAAATTTAAGTTCCTATTCTCTGATTGGCTGTTACATCAGAGCGATTTCTTCCCTTTTGGAGGTCACATCATAAAAGGGAAATGCTCCTAATGTCTATCTTACTTTGTTCTTCAAAAACTATTTTAACAGTGGATAGAATGGAAAAGGGTCCTGTGTTATGCAAAGTCGACCTTGCGAATGGCTCCAGTCCGTCGCGATTCCGAAACAGCTTTGTATGCTATTCTTCCCTTTGTCACATATACATATTTCATCTTTAATGCACACAGTGTCTTTGCACCTTATCCACTTCATAAAATTATGTACACTTACACTACGATTGGAGAACGCGCACATGCTGCTGAAGGTCATGTATCATACCATTTGTAAGCCACTATAGTTTCATTGTTGTCACTGGCGGTTCCCGTCTGTGAAGGTATGCAAGCTGAGACATATACAGTTCGCCTATAGCAAAATGGGAAGTTTGCCCTCTTGACCGAAATGATGATACTAAGTTTTTTTCATCAGTGATTACCTGTGAAAGACACTCCTCATCTTGCTTTAACATCATCTCCAACTTCATGCAAACCTGCACGCGAATGTCCTTTTGTTCGGGAATTAGTAGTTTTGAAACCTGCCTTGCACAAACACGTTCCATGTGCAACTTTTCAATTACCAACAGGAGAAGTGGCATCCAATGAAATTTTCAGAATTTTTGAAAGTGTTCTTACTCTAAATTGATTGCCTCTCCTCTTTAAACACTTTAAAACATTTTCAACCTGTGCTATAGGAAAGAATAAACTTCTCATAGATCTTCTGTAGCATTCCATGGGCTTAAAATAGAATTTCAGAGTAGCATATTGATCGTCGCGAGCCTCTTCTCATAAAAAAAAAAAAAAATGTTCTTCTGCAGGGAACAGGATGGTCATCTCAATTTTCGATGTTTATGGAATGAATTGCCAGCATGTGTATTTGAAAACACACGCAATTGTAAATGGGCAACAATACCTAGAATGTTCTGAAAATTCTGCAAAGCCATATAACAAAACAAAAGGCCAGTTGAATATTGTTAGTGAAACGTGTTTCTACAAACATTAAATGGAGTTCTACGCCAGAATAATATACACTATTCGCACTAACCAGGTGGAGTTAATTAAAGTTCTGAATGGAATAATTTATTGTTCAAACTACAATGTAACTTCTGAAGAAGAAGAAGAATAATAATAATAATAATAATAATAATAATAATAATAATAATAATAATAATAATAATAATAATAATAATAATAATAATAATAATAATAATAATAATAATAATAATAATAATAATAATAAACGACGACCACAACCACCGGAAGATTAGCTTGTAGTTTCAAAAACACCCTTTTCGATTTGAATTTTGTGCTTCTTCTCTTAGTTTTTGAGAGTATATTCTTAAAAACATATTTTTTTCACTATCTTTCAGAAGGAAATCAATGACACATAATTATGTAGAAAATTTGTCTTAAAATGTATTTTGCACATCAAAATTATGAAATCGAGAAAAGTTTGTGGAGCTCTTTAATTCTAGCAAAGTCGCAATCAATAATACCTTACAATTTCCATCAACAGGCCTACATTAAATAGATTGGCTACCCATCAACATCTAAATATAAGCAACAAATACACCTTGAGAAAGAGGATAATAACACAATGATAAGCACGATTTTCATGCCCTGAGAACTTTCTCAATTAAGTGGCATTGTCCAATTCATACATAATGAATAGTGTTTCTCTGGGATGGTTATTAAAAACTCATTGTGCTTTCCTCAACCGTGATCAATTGCTTATATGCTGGTAACCGTCTTTTCTATGCAGCACAATGAAATATTCAATTGCACCAGTTTGGCAGATGATTTAATTTTAAAAATTGAGAATGAAACAATCGAAATTCTTTCCAAAGCTAGGAAGCTATAATAATAATAATAATAATAATAATAATAATAATAATAATAATATACTTATTATAATTATCATCTACAGTTTACATTTACCACAATACTATAGGACTTGAAAGCAGGATACTAAATCCTGATTAAAATTAAATGTTGACAGGAAAGGGTGACTGCAATAATTGAGAACTGTATAGAAATTGAATACTTTGTCAATATTTTAATTAATTAAATAATAATAATAATAATAATAATAATAATAATAATAATAATAATAATAATAATAATAATAATAATAATAATAATAACAACAACAACATACTGGTGTTGGGAATATAACGCTAATATAGTACGCTTCACATATAGGTATAATATGCAAATACCATTAATATAATGTAATATGGTGTTACTCTTTGGGGAAACTCAGTGGAAAATGAGCGTATCTCCTTATTATAGAAAAACCCATACGAATAATCGCTTGTACATATAGCAGAAACCTTTTTGGGAAATTGGAAATGTTAACTCTTTCATGTGAGCATAGGTATGTTGTCTCTCATGTGCTTTTATATAAGGAGTAAAGAAAAAATGTACAAAACAAATATATACATGACAAGAATGCTAGACAAAGAGATTTACATAGACTAGTTTCAACACTTTTTGGCCACTTTGATTTATTTATGAAATTTATTATGAATGCACATTAGTACAAAACCTCTTCCCCATAGCCTGAAAACCTTAATGAACAACAATAAATTCTTCATTTCTACTCTTAAAATACCTCTGTAAAAATCCTACTATTCAGTTAAGGAATATGTAAGTCACAATATATATTTATTAAAGTGCTGTAATGATTTGATATCATTATACATATAAATATAAATAGCAAATTTTGTGTGACTACCTGAGTGTTTGTGTGTTTCTGCTTCACTGGTTTTTGTGTTTTGGCTAAGTTGTAGGAATTACTTTATTTTTCATTTTTATTATAAACATTGATTTTATGTAGATGGACACTGTTATAAATGTAGAAGCATGTATATTATTGTAATGATTTTAAATGAAAAGTCAATGTTCTTAAGTCTTTAGGCTGTTTCACGAGCACACGGAATGCTCTAGAAACTGAACTGGATTCATACTTATATATCAAGTGTACAAAATGTTTCGTACCGTTTCAATGTAATATGCAATACACGGTACAGGGACTTTATGGGCCTTTCATTTCAACCCCTAGTTTCACTGTTGTATAGTTTTTTTTTTTTTTTTTTTTTTTCCTTTCCTTCTCCACTCATGAATACGGGGTGTCACCTTGCCAGGCCTCCGCTTTACTTGTTGATGGAAATAGCGATATACATAAACGAACAGGTCTTTCATTTTATTGTTGTTAAAATACTACATTGTTACGGCGGAGAATTTAATAAGTGACAGATGTGTTGATGAAAATGCATTTTCAATTATGATGATGATGATGATGATGATGATGATAATAATAATAATAATAATAATAATATAATAATAATAATAATAATAATAATAATTGAAATAGATAATAAATTTATTAGTATTTTTAAGTGCATTTGATTTTCAAAATAAAAGACTTTTAACAAGAATAAATAACCCAAATTATAATTTCTATTTCGATGATTAGTTTATTAGCTTCATCATCATAGTAGTAGCGATAGTAATAGTTCTACATATATTTTATTTGGGATCATGCCAACACACAGTACAACTCTTGTGAGGCAAAGGCCTCCTTTCCCATTAGTCGGCCCCTGTATTACCAATTTTTATTATTTATTTGATTTTTTTTTAAAATTGAGCATTGAAAAAAATCATTAAATGTAATAAAAGTGTTCATGATATCCACAAAACTCGGTCACAGGCAATTCATATATTGCACCTGTTCCATAAACTGATTTTTATGGGTAAATAGTGACTTATCATTGTATTTATCATAGTGTATTTTACACAAATGATAGGACATTTTGTAAATTTTATAGATCAAAATTCTTATTTTAAACCATCCACAAAACCAATGAAAATAGGAAGCTATGTGACCAATGGTGTTGTTTCTGTTCGCGATTTGTCCAAATCAAGAAGGCTCTGGCACATCTGACCAAATAAGTGATAACGGAATACTTGAACTTGAACTTGACGTGCGCAGTTGTGTCCTTGAGGGGAAGGGGTTGCCAAGTGTGAAAGGGTTAGAGATTTTGACGTTTTTACTCATTTCAGAGTAATGACACGCTCTAAATGTGATACATTTCGAATTTCCTTACCTTGGAGTTGGATATGAAGATTTGAATAGACGCGAGATGCAGTAATTTAGTATTATTTAATTTTGTGCGCACATAGTAAACATAGCTCACATTCGAACACGTCCACATACTTTGTGAACGTATATCACCTGCGGATATGTTCAAACCAAAACAGTAAACAATGGACGGTGAGGGTAATCGTGACGGGTTTAGTTCAGATTCAGGTATTAACACTATTTTGTTGACCTTCACTCTGTAATTCTTCTTAAATCTGCAACAGAAGATGGGAACATTTTGGAGTAACGTCAGAGGGCAAATGGCCAGATTCATGCATAGAACCCGAAGTACGAGTCTGTGACGCTATTGTAACTCTTTCGCTTTTAGTTAAAGAGTTTACGTTTTATTACTATATGATTTGAAAAAGATTGGTTATAAATTAATTAGCTGTAATCGACAGTGGTGCATTTATTTATAGCAAATTCTCAATGAAAGTGAGGGGGGGAAAAAGTAATCTGCTGCACTTTTTTGACAATGTGAGCAGAGATTTTGCAGTTAAAGATGGTTATAAGCAATCTTTTTCAAAGAATGAGTATTGCTGAAGAAGTTTTTACTGTAGTAAATGGCCTAGCATATTTTAATACTCTGCTCACAAGTGACAGAGAAATTAGTTAAATGATGTCAGGAAAAGAATTTTCAGATTGTACGTTCTTTGCAGGTTGTGATGATTTATCGCCACATATGTTAAACATTCTCCAATTGCAGCTTTGACAGTCAGTAAATATAAAACAATTAAGGAAAAACTAATTGCTTATAAGTTAAGAAATAAATTAAAATTAAGAATGGATGTAAAGTAAATAGGTTTATTAAACAGATCCAAGCTATTCTTGTTATTATATGGCATGATTATACACATTAATTTTGCAATTTTAATATATTATATAGTACAGTTGGTTGTTAATCAGGGCCATCCAAAGCTTCTATTATACAAAACTTCAAGTTGCACTTGGCTAGGACAAATTGAAGTTCTTCTGCCAAATCAAATTATTTTTTCATGGTAATTATATTTTAATAGTAGTTAAAAATACATAGTACCACACCATGATAATAATCAAACTTTTTTTTTTATTTGGAATTAACTTTTGAAAAATTATGCAGAGAAAGTGAATGTAATCTAACCAACATGCCCAGGAGTTTAGCACAAAGTATAAGGAAAACCATAAATTGATGTCTGTGAGTTGAAGTATATAATATTGCAGCCATTAAAAATATAGGCCTTTTTTTTTTCCCCCTCCCAAATTTGTTTTTATCCACCTCAACAATTAAGCCATTTTGGCCTGTACATTCTCATCTCCACTCTTTGTGATCAGTGAAAACTTCTCTTACAAATGAGTTCCAATCTCTACACATGTTCAAACAGATAAGTAACTTTTGCGCCGAAAACTTCAAAAAACTAAAGTGGAAACAAAACAGAAACTTATTCTGGTCGCTTAGTTGCTTTAGTACACTAGATTATTTCTCTTCTGTGCCAAGCAGTGTTGTTTATCATGTAATCACTTTGCAAATCTATGGCATTGTACCACAAGAATTTATATGCTATCATGTTAGCACTTTGCATGTTTTATCAGTCATCTTCATACTGCAGATGTGACTTCCTATGACTTCATTGTCCAATCTTCCCCTGCAGATTGCACCTTTTAGAGGTCAAAGGGAAGAAAATCATTAGGGCAATATCTAGATTAGGTGTTTGAGGAAGGATAGTTGAAATTTAGTGATATTTTCTTGGGTATGTGGCTTAATGTAATGAACTTAGGTAATATCTTTGTGAGGCCTAAAGCATTGGAACTGCTTTTCAGTTATAAAAATATTTCAAATGATGCTTCAGAATTAAGTGTTTCGTCCTAGGAAATGCATAGATTAAAATAATCCGTCAGAATCCCAGAAGACTGTAGCCATTACTACTGACTGAGGGTATGGTCTTTTTTCCATAAGGAGCAACTTTCTGATGTCATTTCATGCATTTTGTTTGGTCTCAGGCTCAAAGTGATGAATCCATATCTCATTTCCCATTAAAATACTGGACAAGAAATCTTAACTTTCAGCTTCATAGTGAAACAACAGAAGTGACATTCCATCACTTATGAATGTTAAACAGTTAGGCTACAAGGAATCTGTTTGACCTAAATTTTTTAACATTCTAACTAGTAAATAATTGTGTTAACACTGCTGAACAGCAATATGCTTCATTGTTATTTACCAGTCATCCAATATAATGCAGCACATGGCAAATGCAACAGCAGTGTGCAGCTGCTGAAAGCATTGACTATTGAGACTATCTGGACTTCTTCCAATGATGACAGCCTTTTTGTTCTACAACTGACAGTGCTTTTATCCCTATATATTTCTTAAATACATCTGAATGTTGGTGATGGTCTCATTTTCCATCATTAGAACATGTCATTAAGTAGCTGAAGTAGACAACAGTCTGTAAAATATGTATTAATGAAAAGTAAGTTAGTGAAGCTTTAAACGAAAGAAATAAATACACTGCTCTGTGTTTCTTTGGATGATTACATAGCATGTTATGATATGTCTGAAATTGTTCCGAATCAGTTGTCATCTTTACAGCTGTTATATACAGCTCACTCAGGGTGATTTTTTTATTAATTTTTTTATTTATTTATTTATTTATTTATTTATTAAGGTATTGTCAAATAAATTCCAGAACATAGGTAGTGCCTGATGCAATTCACTCTTGATATTTTGCTCAAATCTTAATGTTATGCTGCCAAAATCCTTCCCTTGAAATGCGGTGTGAATGTAAGGCCATGTCCTTGGTCACGAAATTCAAATATTTAAACCTGTTTGTTTACTCAAACTCTGAAGATGAAACTCACATAATTAGTTTACAATGTACTCCCCCATGACTTCCATAAATTTTTTTTTTTTTTTTTGAATATGCCCATTTTTAATACTGAGGCACCACAGGCAGTGGACACTGGTGATGCATGACATGAAATGATAAACTAGAAAAGGATTTTTTAAGTAAGAAAACGTTCCAAGCCTAAGTTTAGGATACCTCCCCAGCATTTGCCATTTATAAGAGCTGAGGAAAACCTGGAAAAAATCTCAGTCAGGGAGGATAGTCCTGGCAGGATTTGAACCCTAGACCTGCTCAAGAGTCCGGCTTAAACGACCTCAGCCACCCATGGCAGTTCCATAAACTTGATCCACTTTGCTTCCAGTGAATTAATACTTTCCAAATAGAAGAATTTTCTTGACCCTTTAACAAATATTCTTTCAGACATCTTTGTTGAAAATCACCATCCACTTAGAAATTTCTTCAGGTTTCAAAAGAGAAAAATAATCACTGGGGTACAGTCTAGATGACTATAGGGTGGATTGTTAAGTTCCAAGTAGTCATAATATTTCATAGCAGCCCTTGCTTTCTGGAATTTGTGACAAGGCGCATTAACCTCAAGCAACAACTTTTTGCTGCCAATTTTCCATGTTTTTCTCTTTGATGACATAATGAATTCATAGTAAAAGGCAATTTATGTGTTATTAATTCCCATAGCAGAATGCTCTCTTTAGCCCAAAAATGGTTGCCATGATTTTTTTGACTGACAGAAAACTTCTTGGAATTGGGCAGCCCTCATGTTTCCAGTGCACAGACTCTGGGTAATATTAATGAACCCATTTTCGTCTCCAGTAACAATCCTTGAGAAGAAGTTACTTGGATTTCATTGAAGGGGATCCATATTCTCCTGGTTGAATTCCTGGTGACATGTTTTCTGTTTAATGTCAGCATTTCGGGTACCGATCAGGAACTGGCCTTTGACATCAGATGGGTATTAATGTCTGTGAATACTGTGTCAGACTGAAATGCCTAGTTCATGAATAATAAATAATGGGAAGAAAAAAAAATTATAGAGGGAGTGTTCCAGACCTAAGTTTAGGGTATTCCCCAGCATTTACCATTGATGAAGATAACCTCGGAAAAATCAAATCAGGGAGATTGATCTTGGCAAGACATGAACTGCAAATCTCTTTCACAAATCCATGCATTGCAAATATGTATCAGCAGCTTTGGTTACATCTTGAAATGCTTTATTAAATATCTAAGGCTCATTGTGGATAAATGTAAAATGCCTTAGTTTTGTTCAGTAATCTTTGATCTGAAAGTTATCTATTTGATATAATTTCCTATTGTAAACATATTTTAATGGAAAGTAGATGATTATTGCTATCTATTAATGGAACTGGTTTCTCCATTTTTTCCTGTTGATTAAATCAAAGGCTTGCAAATTATGTGAAAATTACATGAAACTTTCAGTGCATCTTTGATTAGGTCTTGTAAGCATTTCACTGCATGCAATACAGAATTGCCCCTGCAGAAGTAGAACTGCTCTAACCACCATGTCTGTGAGTCTCTTACTGAGGACTTGAGAAGAAAATTGGCAGATTTCATTTATGTTACAGTGCCAAACAGGAAATATATATTCTTAATTACCTAGAGAGTTGATTTAATACTCTTATGGTCCTGTGAAACATTTGCTGTATAATTTACTGGTAAGTGGAGCATAAGAATATTAAAGTGACTCACTAGCTAATTAAGAATAAATTAATTGCTTCACTATATTAGTTCAGATACAAAATTAATTTTAAATTTAGGAAATAGGAAATTTAAATCTGCTACAGGCCATTACTTGTCACGTTTTATGATGTTATAGTTAATACTTTTGTGCATCAAAGGCTTTCATGTTGGCTTACATTGTAATATTTTGGATTATGTTTCAGGTAGTGAAACTTTTTGCATTAATAACTGATTAGGTTAGCCAAGCACAGCAAGCAATTTTAGTTTTATTTTAAACATTATGGTTTTGGATGGACATGTTTTTTAATTATGTATTTCTGTATGTAATCCCCTGTAATAGTTGTGCTGTCACTGACAATGGTGTCAGAAGCAGTGGTGGTTTACGGTAAGCACATATCCACTTTGGTACCATAACAGTAAAATATCAGTGGTAGGAAATTAGCATCTGTTGAAAAACAATTTGCTGGGCATTTTGACTGACCATACAAACACAATTACAAAAAATGAGCATAACACAACCCAGCATTTTGCCCAGAACTATCAAACAACCACGTAATAAAATAAATAGTAAAAATATTACAATAACCTTAAAAAATTATTAAAGCTCAATGCCATCAGAGCTACATGAATCAAAGCATAAGGGCAATGTTTAGTGAATTGCTACATGGACCTAGAGGAGTCTCAAGTCACTTAGCCAGTGTCATTTGAACATGAAAGAAACAACATGCATCTATTCCTAGAATAAAATCTGCTAAGAATTGCTGAATGGCAAATACCAAGTTTAATTATTCTATTCCACTGGTGTTTATTTGTGACTTACATGTTTGTACAGAGTCTGCTCATGCTGTCCAGAGATTATTTGAAGAAAAATTCCCAGGTAGTCAATTTCCAATATGTAATATTGTAATATTTTAATTCATAAATTAGTATCATACTTTAGATAAACTAAAGGATAAATCCATCAAGAGATATTTAATTTCTCAAAGCAAATTAGGAAGCACAATGTGTAATTTCTTAAGCAAATCCAGAAATGGGTGAAAAATGAAGATAGGCAGTTCCAGCATCCTCCTTGCATGATATGGATGAATAATAACTTTATTAGTGCATTAGAATTTATTAGACAGTCACTTGAGTGTTTCTACCACTAACTTTTGTACTGCCCCACCTGTTCACCTGGGCAACCTGACTTCAGCTTGCTATGAGCAATGCTTTATCAGCCAGTGAAGTTTCCCACTACTGCATCAGTCACCAGATAATTGGATGACTGAATATTTTAGTGAGGAAACCTAGCTTACTGTTCTATGTGTAAACAATTAAAAAAATTCAGAATCAAAATAGAAATGATAAAAAAATTCAAGGAGTTTACTGTTTTCATAGGCCCCCCCCTTTTTTTTAATATGGATAATGTTCCCATTTTCATATAATTGAAACAAATTGATCTGCAGAATGATTCATTAAAAAAAAATATATATATATATAAGAGAGAGAGAGAGAGAAGTTGAATCTCAGAAATTAACTCATATTTGAGGCAAAAATATTCAGAGATTGCTGTACATACCTTGTGTTACATTGAAAACACATATTTATGTGGACAGCTGTTTTTGCACATGAAAGCATAAATCAAATATGAAAAATAACTGATATCAGTTTTTCTTCCATAATGAAAATTATGTTTTCAGAATTTTTTACTCTGAATCTCATTAAGTTAGTTGTAAGTGAGCAGTGTCAGGTGTCAGGCAGAAAATCATAAAATATTACCTACTGTTCCATCCTGCTTTTGTTGTGGAAATACTCTTAGTTTTATAAACTTTCTTTTCAAGTTTTGTTCTTTTATATTTAAATTATGTTGTACTATGTAGAATAAAGTTGCTTTTCATATTTTGTGTTGTTTGATTTTTTTATCTCCATTAAAATAGTTATCATTGCATCATGTGCAAGTATGAATCTGCAACCAGAACCTGTATAAATAAAAAAGTTATGTCCCAAAACCATATAAAATGATTCTGTTTTTAACTGATTTATGCTCACATAGTTTATGGCATATAAATTTGAAGTAGTACAAATGTAATTATTTCTCAATATATATATTTTTTATTTCATATATTATAGGAGGGTCATTTGCAATCATTCTGATTTCGTATCAGTCATGAAGCAACTTCAGTTGAGAATGTTGGGTATAAAAATAAAATTCAGCAACCAAATTATCTATTCCTTTAAAAGAGAACTTTGAAATGAAAGAAGATAAAAGCCTCAATATCTTGCATTATAACATTAGAAAAGACACAAAATATTAAAGCAAAATTGATAAATTTGCATCTTGCAGTTCTATCATGACTATCTAGCTATTATTTGTTACTTCTCACTAGACTTTGTAAAGATGTTTAATGAGCCAACCTAAGTAATCGGATAATTACCAAAATTAACAGATATATTTCTAATTAGACTTTTTAAAGATGTCTAATGAGATAATCCAAGTAATCAGATATATCAACATTAAAGATGTAATCATGGAAATGCAAGACTTACTGAATTAAATCTATGCAATAAAGCAGAAAGGTAAATACTTTGGAAGCATGCAAATGTATTTTGTAAAACAATTTATACTTTTAAAAGAAAGTCTGAAATGTGTCAAACTTTCAAAATTGCACTCGTATTTATAATTAGGGCTCTGTATTTTTGCTTAATTTTCTTACATAAGTAGAGGAGGGTGTAATAAGCACATATTTTATAAAAAACAGTGGACAGAGGAACAGGGTAGGTAATATGCATGATCATTATTTTGAAATGCCAATAATAATAATAACAACAATAATAATTTATTTACAGCCAATAGACTTGTAATACAGTTTCTGACATTGTCATGTATTAGGTTACAATACTATATACAAAAAATATAACTTAAATTCATCCAATGAATAACATCATAAACAATATTTATGAGAAATTTCTTAAACTGATACTTAAATTTTGATTTTTCTAAAGATTTGACCTCTGTTGGTAATTTATTGTACGAAAGGGTACCCATTATATTTACATACTGTTTATTATAAGCTTACCTATGATAATCTTTACTGTTTCTGGTACTATAAATACAAATATCGTTATTTTTATAAAATCCTTTGCTTCATTACATTGTATACCATTATACATGTAGAGAGAGCAGACAGTGAACATTTCTTGTTTTATAAATTCATTCTTACAATGCTGTCTATATTCTAATTAAGAATTAACCTAATGTATTTTTAAATATAAATAAATATAAATCTTATTATTTGATGTAAGTAAATGGAGTTTAGTGTAAAAAATGAATACCTAAGTTTAGGATACAAATTATCTATTTGTATTTTTGCTGCAGCCCCCCAAGACCTCAATACCATAATGTAAATGAGGGTAAATTATCCATAATAAATAATTTTTAACTCATTAGAGTCAAATACATCTTCAAACAATCTCAGCAGATAAGATTGATTTACTAATTTTACTACATTTTGCCCATATTAATTTACTATCTGTACCATGTTCCTAAAAATTTGTGTCTTCCCGCTTACAGATTTTATTTTCAATTGTACATAAATCCTCTAGAGCATTACTTTTAACTAGATAAAATTTCATAAATTTTGTTTTACCCATGTTGCATGCAACATTATTGATTTTAAAATATTTTAGGATTTGCTTTGGACTGAGAGAGAATGTTTATTAGAGACTTACTGTATTCACCCCAAGAATTTACAGTGGTATCATCTGCATAAGGGGTAATAGTATAATTATGATGCTGAACAATATGATTTACATATATTAAAAACATTATTGGGACCAAGATGGAACCCTGTGGAAATCCATATTTTACTAATCCATATTGAGATCTTATTTTAGACAAAAGATTACTGTTTTAGTATAAATTTCCGTTATTTGTTTTCTTGCATAAGATAAGTTTCACATATTTTGTGAGAAATTCCTCTAATCCCGTAAGATTGCAACTTAAATAACAAAAGATCATATTTCACATTATCAAAAGTTTTTGATAAATCAAAATATAAAGTACCCACCATTTTATTCTGTTCTAATAAATCTAAAACAATTTTCCATAAATATTTAGGTGCAGTTTTAGAACACTGGATTCTCTACATAAATGCTCTCCAAGTATGCTCTTTTAAGTGTTTATATGTAGTTTTATAAAATTCCATTCCAGTGGATTTATATAATTCATAGTGCTCCTTTATACATATGTCACTTGTTTTTGCAGGAATGCAAACCAATGCCATTAAAATCCGTAACCATAATGAGTATATGCTACTTTCTGTGCATGTTTTGCTTCACCACTTCAAGCACTTTCTCTTCTTTTGAAAGCCAAGTGCAAGCAAACGCACTGAAGTTCCAGGTCAATGACATCCATGTTTCGTCAATGAGAATGTACATTTTAACAAGTTTTTCTCCTATAACATCGCTAAATTATTGATGATTGGTTTATTTGCAGACACCTTTAACATCTCATGTCATTAGTGTCCCATTCAAATCAGGGCATGAAACTGCCGCTAAATTTTGCTCAGAGGCCTCTTCTTTCATGCTTGAGGTTCTTTTACATGCCATATCTACGACATGGCACCCACAGCTTTACTTTCCTTCCAAAGGATTTTTATTTAGAATTTTTACACCTGAAAAAATTTATCGATCCAGGCTGGGATGGAACCCCCAATCTTGGGTTTAGAAGGGAAGTATGGTTAACACAGGACTGACTAAAATTATTAATACAGTAACATACTGTATCTACGTTGTGGGTGAGTTTATGTTCAGTAATTTTTCCAAGGTTCTTCCCAATCTTCAAATTGCCCTTAAAGATCCTGGCAACTAAAACAAAATATATTTCAGTCATCTTTGTGCTCTTCAATGGGCACATTTTCATGTAGGCTCATCAGTTCTTCATGGTGCTTTTTGCAGGTGTGCTTGTACCAAATAACTCGGTAAATGTGTTATTAATCATACTTGAATTAGAGTGCATTGCTGATAATTTGACAACATTGGTTGGGGTCAGAAAAGATTTAACGAAAGGACCTTATATTAGCAGGTTAATTTTATAAGGCTGATATCTTGAAAAAATTGCCTTATTTATTTGAACTATATTAAACTCATTCTTACAATAACAACATGAACACAAAGGATTGTCCCCTCTGACTTTTTTAATTTTAGTGAAACTTCTATCAGAGGGTAAATGTGTGTTGCCATAATATTTCAATATTTATTCTGATCCCTACAGCTGCCAGAAAATATAACAATTTTTTGCACAAGTATCTTTAGTTGAGGATTCTCACTGCCATTCTCTTCACATTGCCTATTATTTTGTTCAATTTATTTCTAAATTGTTTGTCCACAATTTTCTCAAGCAAAAGGCAATGCAGTAAAGTAACTCATTACAGGAATGGGAAATGCTACTGCACATCTTCTCATTTGGTGCTACAGCCCGGGGTGAGCCTTGGCCTTCTACAGTGAACTGTGCATCCTCTACCTCAGTTTTAATTCATTGATAGAGTACAGTATTGCAGGGTGGCATAGGATCAGCATGCTGGTATCCCACCAGTCACTTATAATGCAGCTTTTGTAATCACCTCTCCATCAGTCAGCTTCACGAGGCTCTGTGGATCCCATTCCAGACCTTCCTAACTTACAGAAATTCCTAAGTAAGTGCTGGGAATCAAACCCCGAGCTTTCCAGCCAACGTCAGCAAAGCTAATCACCAGACAAGGAGATGGTTGCTACTGCATATCTATAGATATAATATGCATTGCTTATCAGATGCTGTGCTCCAGAATAAAGAAGATGAAGTCATTAATTTTGTACAAAATGATTGGGGTTTAATAGAGAAATTATACTTAAATATATGTAAGAGAAAGGAGAGGAAGGACATTGTATGATATTGATTGGGAGTATAGCAATTAAGAGGCTTAGGGGTAATATTACCCAAGGTAAGACCAGTTTGTGGAAAGAATCAAGATACTCATATCTTGATGGAGTTTAGAGGAATTGATGAATGGAGGAGACAATTAATTAGAAAAATAAAGGCTCTGAAGTGAGATTAGAAAATGTTCACTCATTAGATTCATTTGAGGATGCTTTTTATGGAATGTTTAGATCAAACAGTCATGGTTAGTTGATAAGAGTAAATATAAATGAGTTCATATACAATATAGTTATTATTTATTAGTGGGACATAAATGTAAATTGTATAGCTAATGGCTTTTGTATTATGTAAATAAGACAAAATTAAGAGAGAGAAGTAGAGGAATTGATAAGAGAAAATAAGGAGAGGAAAAGTTCATAAGATTTATTGTGCATACTTTTTTGGTGTTACCACCTGAATTCCAATAGGCGTCAGCTGTTGTACCAAAGACAGTGGTTCCATAAGAGTTAGTTGGGGAGCAGGAGGCTTGTTTCTTCCCTTTAAAACAATTATGAATATTTTGTTACTGTTGTAAAATTGTTGATTGTAAGTGGATTTAAGTTGAGGTGGCCACACTCGAAAATGCCTGGACCAAACACCTATTTGTTGCATTCTTGTATTTATGTTTAGTATCTCAATAAATTTCAAAAATGCAACAGTTTGATCATCCTTAGCCAAAGTGGAGAATTCATGCACTTTAGATTTAACTACTCAGCATAATTGTAATTCCTTTGGGATGCAAGCAACAGGCTTCTCTTCTTCTGAGATAAGTCATATTTTTATTTATATAAATTTATACCTTTGAAGGAATCCACACAGTAAAACGAAATATAACTTCTTTGTTTATTAAAAAGTTAAAATAATCAACACTCATGAGCATTTCACTCCTTTAATTATTAAAATAACACGACATGTTTCGTGAACATATCATTCACATTGTCAACTGAGTACAACTAACGTTCATGCAGGGTTTGAATAATGGGTGACTGTAAGGCATCTTTCAGATCCACCAGAGCGCCTTACAGTCACCCATTATTCAAACCCCGCATGAACATTAGTTGTACTCAGTTGACAATGTGAATGATATGTTCACGAAACATGTCCTGTTATTTTAATAATTAAAGGAGTGAAACGCTCATGAGTGTTGATTATTTTAACTTTTTAATAAACAAAGAAGTCATATTTTTATGTTTATACCTAGTCTTGCCATAGTTCTGTCCCTCATACAGAGGCAGCTAAAAGAAAATGATGACAAATGTATATACTGTAATTTATTAATATAGACTGCTCAGAGTAAGTACAATAGACAATTTACTCAAAATGCCAACCTTTTGCCTTGTCACACCTCTTCAAATGCTCTGGCCACTTATCTGTTGTTGCAAGCACCACACCTAGGGATAATGAGGATGCTACCTTCACCAAATTTGCCTTTAAGGATGTGATATTGCAGTGAGGTTTAAAGCAGGCCTTCCTCTCTAAAATGAACTACAAGTGATAGTCCAGTGGATTTAGTTCTGGGCTTCCTGAGATCGGCAGTGGTGATAAACCCTGGAATGTTGCTTTCCAGCCAACATTGTGTGGACTTTGCCTTGTGAGCAGGTGCTGAGTCTTGCTGGTATATCCAGTGCTTACATGCAAACAAGGTAGTGTTCAGGGGCTTCATAACCTTTTCCAAGATGTCAGTTTGGTAGTTGGTGGTATGTATGTTAGCTCCTTGTTCACAGAAATGCAGTGATGTCATGCCCTCAAATGACACCCCCCAACCAAACCAGATGCTAGATGGTGATCTCTTTGCACTTTAGGGAATTTAGCAGCAGCTTCCTTAGAGCTGGGAGCATACACAGTCATTCTGTTGGTCTAGTATTTCTTCTATGGTGAAAATTTTCTCATTGGTGTAGAGAATTTGGCAGTAGCTGTCTTTTGCATGTTTCTCCAGTAGTCTCTTGGCTCTTGTAGCTCTTATTTGCCTTAAAGCTGCCATCAGTCGCTGTCCCATGCTTCTTCGGTTTTCTTTTATGATATGTGACATTCATGAAGGGATTTTCATTTTACTTGCCATGATTCTTTGCTTCTGGAGTGGATTTCTCTGAATTCTCTTGGCACTGGTTTAGACAGCTGCTGGCATCCTGGTCTTGAGTGGCCAACCAGGTCTAGCTCTTATCATCAAAAGAAGAACTCTCTGTGTATCGTTGAATAGATTGATACACAAATTTCACTGTTATTTGCAGCAGTCTCAACAAATTTAAAATCACTATGGATGTTTTGTTACACTTCTGTAATGCAATCACTGCGATGCAATTCTCTCTGACTTCCCATTCCATTTTTGCTAGGTGGCAGCTGACCTTCAACTCATGCCAGAGCTGAGACTACTACAATGTCATTGCTGATCACCAAACTGCAGCCTTGCCTACATAACATGTTGGCAACCTCAGGAACTTATGGCAGGACCAAATACATCTACTGCAGGAAATTTAAAGCCTGTATTATATTGTTCACAGAAAATGTTTGAGATACTATCTGTATATTTTGTTTCTATTAGAGTTGAATATAATGTACATACAATTGTGTGATATTCATTTTGCTACCCAAGTAAACTCTGTCTGGATGTTGTAAGATATGATAGTGAGAATAGTATTGGTGATGGGTTTCCTGGCTCATTCTCACTTAATTTGCCTACGAGAAAACTCATCACATGACAACCATAGGTATCTGTAGTTTCATTCAGTACATCCCACATGAGACAGTTCTTGAACTAATCGTGGCTTTCTTTTATTGTTGAATGTAGCAGCTATCTGGGTATCTTTTCTTAAGATTAATTTTACTGTTGCAGTACAGTTGCAGTATTTTTCCAGAAAATTTCAAATCTTTTATTACTGAAGTAACTCCGCAATATATTTGCTGTTATAACAGTTTTGCATAGGTCACTGTAAAATTAATTTTTTTCTAAAGTAGAAGGGACTTTTTATAAGTAACATACAGAGAAACTCTGTCTCTGTTTAACTGCAATATGTTGATTGATAGTTGCATGCCAAGGATATTGGACATTTTTTCTGAACAGTTTTATTTCACACAACAAAAAGCACTATTGTCTGTAGTGAAATCCAATTTCCTACATTTCTTAATTTACTGTCTTGCAAGTGTACACTTTCACAATTTTTGTTTTGGCACTACAACACATGTAGACTGGACAGCATATGTACACCTTCAATACATCACTGTTACAAGAAAACTAGAGATCAATAAACATACAGAATATCAGCTAGTAGACACACAGTGAAGTAAATCCTCAGACATCATGTGATGTTTACAAATATATGCATTGAGGGAAAAGCTGGAGGCTCACTATGGGTGATATAGTATGTGAACTAATTTCAAAATTGAATTACTTAATTGTTTAAAGTTTATAGCTATATAAAAATATAAATAAAATTAATTAAAATATGTTATATATGCATGTTTCATGGGAAAATATAAAATAATACAGTCACAGTGTAAATATATACATTTATATGCACTATAATGCTTTTTGTGTCAGTCCTGGTGGTGTAGTGGTAACCATACTTGCCTTCTAAACCCAAGAACGCAGGTTAAAACCAGCCAGGATCACTAGATTTTTTTCGGGCATAAAAATCATAAGTATGGCTTCCTTTGGAAGGAAAGTTAAGCCATGGTCCCGTGTTATACATTTACAGCACGAAAAAGAACCTCAAGCCTGAAAGAAGAGCCCTCTGAGC
The DNA here is from genome assembly GCA_030762175.1 of Metallyticus violacea. Lineage (NCBI taxonomy): Eukaryota > Metazoa > Arthropoda > Insecta > Mantodea > Metallyticidae > Metallyticus > Metallyticus violacea. The sequence goes on along the minus strand of CM060830.1, from coordinate 90,866,332 downwards.
AAAATTTGTCACCTATTTCACGCCCTGGATTGAATGGAATGCTGATGACCTGAGATGTTAAAAAACGTCCGTAAATAAAACAAATAAAAAGCAAACTGTAATGCTTTGTATTAAACAATTAAACGTGCTTCATAAGTTAAATGCATATAAGCAAAAGCAAACTAAATGGGCATTTGTATATAAATTTTATATCTAAAACAACTCGTAAGTAGTAATTAATGACTATGTAATAACATTCCTTATGCAGTATATTAATGACCAACAGAGACAGATATGGATGGCCAGGTTATTAAGGCACAGACTCATGAGCAGAGGGTCAAGGGTTCGATTCCCGCCAGGATTGTCCTACCTGACTTTTTTTTTTTTTTTCCCAGTCATAAATGTCAAACTCTGGGTAGGTACCCTAAACTTAGACCTGAAATGCTTTTATCCTTTAATTAAAAAAAATTCTTGTGTTTCACATTTGCCCACTTCTGTGATGTATCAGTATTAAAAAAAAATCAATGAAAAATTGTGAAAAATGGGTGAATATAATTTGCATTGAATGTTTTGTAGCATTAGCAGAACTTAAAAAAAAAAAAAAAAAAAAAAAAAAAAAAATTAATTAATTAATTTAACATATTCCATCTGATTTGCATTTGCTCTTTGGACAGTGAATAGTACACATCAAAAATAGATTTAATGTTTAAGCTGGATAAAAGATGCTAGAAAAACTAATCTCTAAAAGCATTTTAATGTTCTCATATTTTACTTTTGCATCTTTATCATTATTTGCACAAGGAATATTCTTTTCTCAAATACTACTGTTAATTGCCTGCCACATTTGGAAGAATATTATTGCTTAATTTGATGGGACAACAGAAAACTGTGGCACATGAGGGAGGTCATTAAATGCAGATTAAATGACTCATTTAATCTACATTTAGCTCTAGATTACTAACACTTATTACCCATAACTCCAGCATTATTTGAAATGTGTGCCATTTGACAATATAGGGATTTCATGCATTCCCAGCAATTGGTATATTATACTAAACTATATAATTAATTGTTCATTGTCGTGTATACTTTTCACAAAACATGGGTTAGGGTTATAGGGGTGTACCAAAATAACTATTCTAAATTTTCTGATATGATAGAGGACAAGAAAATAAACATTTTTTTCATAATAAAGTAATATTCAAAAATACTTAATTTTCAAGCTATAGTGGTATGAAGGAAAAAAAATTAATGAATATCAAATTGAAAAGTTACTATATTTCCCTTCTATGATTACACATATATTATTAATAATAATAATAATAATAATAATAATAATAATAAATTTGACAATTTAAGCCAAAATGTGCAGGTGAACCATCATGTTAAAAGGGTTTCTCTGAATATTAATTGGAACATCTTCAAGTAGCTCCCCAAGCATTTCCACAGGAAAAGTACCATGAATATGTTCATTTTATCATGCAGGCATAACATATAGCCTGAATAGAAAATTATTAACAAATCCAACCCAAATATTTACAGAAAACTTCCGGAGATTCTCCATTGCTTTAGGAAAAGTGTTGTTCCAAATGTGAATGTTTTGTATTAAAAAAGAGCCATCTCTTGAGAAACATGCCTCATCTGTCCATAATATGCATCTAGCAAAATCAGGCTCATTGTTAATGGTATTGTATGTAAATACCATTCAGCAAATTTTTGTCTGGTATGATAATCATCTGGGATCAATGTTTGTACTTTTTGGATATGAACTGGATGCTTTTTATGCTCACGTAAGATTCTCCATACAGACATGTGACTGATATAGCTGGAATGGCAACAGTTTGAGTGCTAGTTCGTGGATTATTTGCAAAACTCTGCAAAACCTCATCTTTAAAGTATAATGTTCTCACATTTCAATTCACTCCTAAATTTACTTTCTTTACCTGGAATTGGCCACTCAATCTTGAAAATGTATGGCAAGGAATATGGCGCTGAGGGTGTTGCTCCTCATTGATACTTTACCAAATTAGCCTTGGTGTAAGCTGCTCCATATGCCTTGTGCATGTCTACAAATTCAATGTTTCAATATCAATGCTTTTAATACCTTGAAATTAAATAAACACATCTCCCAGAAGATATTTTGTGACATAGAGCAACAAACCAACTTCAGTTGTTTATTATTTCCATGGTAACAAGAATATCTGAAACATAAATGCAACCATAAGATGAGTGGTGAGCTCTGTCTTTTATATTGAAAACTAAGCATTTCCACAACACTTTATTTAAAAAAGAATATTTATTTTCATGTCGTATTATCACATCAGAAAATTAGGAATAGCTATTTTGACACATACTGTAGAAAACCCTTATTAGTGTTTACAGTGATTTGATTATCTTCCTATAGTGCAATGGCTAAAAAGCCTTCTAGATCTGGTTTTTATATTTTTAAAAGGATTCTGACCTCTGTGAAACCTAGATACTTTATAAGGATGTTCTGCAAACTTAGTTGAATAAAGATGGCAATTTATTTTGGTTTTAATGATAATGTCTGTGAATGTTTTGATGCAATTCATGCATGAGTGTAAATTTTCTGGTTGTGAGACAGTTATTGGTACTGAAAATATATCTTATCATCTGCTATATCCATTTTGACAAATTGTCTTCTCACCCATGCAGACTTCAAAAAAATGTTTTATTTCAACTGCCAAAACCTAAAGGTGATTCAAAGGACATTGCTAAAAAACTAGATGCTTGGTAATTGGTATTTTATAAGTATTTTTTCTTTCATTTTTTAAAATAGTGTTTAATGCCCGTTTTCAGTACTAAGGTTGTGGATGCTGATAATAAAATAAAATAAAATCTGCAATACTCTGTTTCAGCATCTTATTGCCTATATCAGGACATATATTTCCAAATTTTATAATTTTTAAATGTGTTAATTTCCACTACATAATAATTTTACAGATAATATATATAGTTATATAACGAAAATAAAATAACTTAAAATAAGATACTAAATCAATTAAACAGTTCACTATAGTAAATAAAATTATAATCTAGTGAGAACCAATAAGATAATTTATACCTGGTAGTCAGCCAACTACCTAAACTAAAATTAACTGTTTGGAACTGAACTTTGTGACATATCTAAGAAAATTGTAATTTCTACTTATTACTTTTTTAATGCCATTCTCTATATTAATTAATCTTTAGTTTATTTTAAAACATTATTTCTCTTTAATTTTGAATGTTTCTGTATTCTTATCCTTACTATATTGATACATAGATTAATCTCTATGCTACCGTACTTGGTTTATTTAGTTCATTGAAATTTTCATTTTAAGTATATTTCTACTCTTCCTATTCAGTCACTACACTACACCTTACTATAGCAATCATCCACTAATTAAGTATTTGGTTACTATTTATTTATGCATAATACCCTTGTTCACTAAGCCATTTACTCACTATTCTTCATCTTACTAACTCTTCACTAATTTCATCTTTTATATATCTTATCTAATATTTCTATTAGAATTTATCACTCACCTTACTCACTAATCACTTAAACACTTTCCACCATCACTATTTATTATCCACCATTTCTTTCTCCTCGGATCGTTCTACCCCTGGCTTCTCCTTTCCTTGTAGTCCTTACTTCCCCTCCAGTGTTCATTCTTTCTCCATCTTTTGCAGTATGTTGTTTATTATAGTGACCATCACATCTTCTCTTGATCTTCTTTCTTCTTCAGTATTTTGGATGATTTGGATAGTTAATGTTATGTGTTGATAATATATTTATGATCTTTTATCGCTTACCTCTTCTCTCTTCTCTTGGTCTTCCTTCTCCTTTACCTTCCCTCACTCTTCTTTCTTTGTCTCTAGTTATTATATTGTGTTTAGTCGTTATGTAATTATTTATTATTATTATAGTTATTGTTTGTAATTATTATAGGTGTTAAAGTGTAAATTGCATATATGATCACTAATCATTTTAATTTTCTTTCTTCTTTGCTTCCTCTCTGTCTTCTTTCTTCTTCTCCTTCTCTCTTCTTCTTTCTTTTCTGTCTTCTTCCCAATTTCATACTCTTTTCTCCCAATTCATTTAAACATCTGCTGTGATCTTCTATCCTTTGTCTTCTTCCCGGTCCCATAACTTACATCTTCTAACTCACTTTCACTGTTATAATCTTTGCTCTCCATCCCAAACTCCCCTTCTATGGACACTACATCATCAGCTCCTTCTACTATTCTCTACTCCATTCTCCTTCTTGCCTCCTCTTCATCTTCTTTTTGACCTTCTTTTCTTCTCCACCTTACTCCCTTCCCTCTTCATCTTCACCATTCCCTCTATCTCTTCTTCCTCATATCTTGGTACTGTGTTTGCTAAATTTAATATTTGTAATCTTGCTATCTTCTAATCCCATCTTCAGCTGGTACTGTAGCTATTGGTATCTCTTCCTGTTCCAGTTTTCTTCCCATGCAATTAAACTAATTTTTTGAGCCAGTTTCTCCAAATGGTTGCATAAATTTTTATCTCTTATGATAAATGATATTTGTAATCCACCTAAAATTTCCCTTTCATCCTTAGTATGTTGTAAATAACGTACACATTCAAAAAGGACATTGATAATACTTGAAATGAAATGGTAGTTAGAAATGGGAAGGAAGTGTTCCAGGCCTAAGTTTAAGGCACCCCCCTGGCATTGCCATTGATGAGGATTGAGGAAACAATGGAAAAAAAGCTGGTCCTGATAGGAATCAAACCACAGAACTCCCATTCATGAATCTGTGCCTTAATGACATTGGCCACCCATTTCAGTCTGATAATAGCCTTCTGAACTCCATAGTTTATTTTATCAATATCATAAATAATATAAGGATTGCTACAGATATGTAGAAATTACAGATATGGCAACAAGAATGGAATGAAATAAAAGAAGATGGAAGAGTGTATGAAATCTTTTCGTCCATAAAGGAAAAATTACAATTACAACATATTCAACTCAGTAAGGGTTTAGTACATAATGTAACAGGATACAGTCCTTATTGTTCATATTAGCAAAGATTTCAATTACAATCAAACAATACAAACATGTATGGTCTGTAATATGATCGATACACCAGAACATGTTTCATTCAAATGCCCTAAATACCAATCAATTGTAGCTGAGGAAAGATGGCTACTTACAGGGAAATACATTTGGAACATCATCAGAGATCAAAATGACTTTAGGATATTGAATGATTCAACAAATAAAATAAAATGGCAGAAGAGTATGTAAACAACTAAAATCAAATGAGAGAGAAAATCCAATGGTTGCAAATCATATATTCCCCTAGAAGAACCCAGAAAATCAGAGAAAGGCAAGAAAGTTATGTACAAGAATAGTTGGCTTAAAACCAAGAAGATGAGAATAACACCCAAATTGAATCAGAAGAAGGAAGCAGAATTAACAAAAGAGAATAATGACAGTTTTTGGGTAAGAGAGGAAGTAGACCAAGAACAAAAGGAGGAAAATACAAGGTAGAAATGAAATTTTGAAAGTAGAACAAGATGAAGGAAAAAGAGAAGAGAAGGAAACTGCACTGTCAACACACCATGCTCAGTATACCTGCTGCTTAAGACCAGCAGCAATCTCATTGATATCCAGGTCCTCTTCCCTGGAATTCCAGTGGGGAGCAGCCCAGATACCGAGCGTCGGGAAATGAAGATTTTAGATATTGAATTGTATAAAAAATTGTCAATTAATTAATATAAAGGTTAACACATGTTAAAAGTATGTTGGTTGAAACATAAGTATTAAAATTTATTGCTATGGGTACAAGTAGCAACTGTAGGTTTAATTATACATTATAGTTAAAATAGCTATAGGATTCCAATGCGGGTTTAGTTTTTTGCAATTTTAGTTGTGTTTAGTTATAGTATTAGTACTGTAAAATTTAAAATCTGTAGAATATAAATTTTATTTTAAATGACATTGTAAATGTAAGAAGAATAAATAAAAATTAATCTGGAATATTATTTCCTGATATAGAATCAAGTTATCAAGATATAAACATTGCAGAATAAAATAAAAATAATAATGTAGAGCCCACTGATTACATGGAAATGTGCATTAATTGATATCTTTTACCTTATTTTACAAAAACTTGGCTACCTATTGTTATTAATTTGCTATTTATATTATTTTGTAAACTGTCACTTATATTTAGCTATATTAACAAAACTTTGGACATCCAAATATAAAATGAACAAAATAAAAATTAAGTTTACTTGAAAATTGTTAGGTAAAATTTACTAATATAGGTATTTAGGTTTTGTTAGAGATTATTGCATTCTAATGCTTGAGTTAATTGCAGAAACCCCACTAATCAGATATAATATAGCTTATAAAAAGTGATGTATGCAGGTACATTGAAAATATCCTTGGTTATAAACATTAAATGATCTCATCATTTCTTTTTCATGAATCTGTTGCTAAATAAGGTGTTTTAAATATATAAATAATTAAACTGCAATGAATATTACATCCACAGAGACATAAAAATATCTTGTAACCTCATATTAATATTACCAGATGGGCTTTTCATGTTGATAATGAGAATAAAAATTGTGCATGAAAGTTCCCTCTCAAGCTCAATGTTATATTGTGTAATGAAACACCTTAACAACTTCACTGAGAACTGTTGAATTCCTACACTTCTATCATGGCATGCAGCAAGAAGAATTTTAAATTATTTATGAATGCTATTGCCAAATGGTCATCTGTTCTTTGTGAACATTAACATATTTAATAAAAAAATTTAACCACTGCATTAAATTCAACATTATTTTAGGTTTTTTCTTACAACAGAGGTATTATTAGCTAATGTTCACTACTTTGTTGGCCACAGATTCTGAACAGGACATTGATGCAGCACAAGAAGAGGAAGAAGGGGAAGGCAATGGAAGAATGCATGTCTACCATGATTCAGGTGTGCCTCTTAAAAAGTAGTGCTAATGATTGCAAATTTCAAGATATCTTTTATTAATATACTTTTAGATATGTGTATATGCTAATATCCCATGCTGATTACTCTTTGGAATGATGAATGAAATAAGTCAATAAAGGTTCAAATGAGTCTGAGTTATATTGGCTAATATAAATTCCTGGTCATTTACCTTTCAGGGCAGGAAAATACCAGGAAAAAACTTAGAATTGAACTCAGCTCTCAGTTAACAAGCAAACTCTTTATGTCTCAGGTAACACAGTTGATGATTAATGTTTCTTTTGACATCCTGCAACACAGACATCATGAACTTTCCAGCACTTTGTTTAGGTATGAAGTTTTACCAAAATAAATTAGGCATCCATCGTGGAGTAAAAGTTATGCACTTAATGACCTAACATGTAGATAATGTAAGATCATGAACAACAATAATAATTGGACTAGAATCTATGATTATGTATGCTGGAGAAGCAAGAAGAACGAGGAAGAAATTTTGAGAATTAAAATGATAATAGCCTAACTAAACATAAAGATAAAGTTGTTTTATTAATGTCTTTTTTTTATTTCAGTATTTAATAATAATAATAATAATAATAATATTTTACTTATGGCAATAAAAAATATTGTGATTTTGGCTAGAAAATAGTCAAATTTTAAAATAGCTTCAAAACAAATAAAGGAAATGATAAAGAAATTGTAAGTCACGGGGACTCCTAGAGGGTTATAGTAGGTTAGGTAATATTAGAAATCTATTGGGTGACATCAGGAGTGCCTGAAGTGGACTAAATGTATTAATTTACTAGGTGACTATGTTTAAAAATAAAAAATCATTTATCTTAAATCTTGTGTTTTCTTGATCAGGCCCTGAACTTTGAGAATGCTCCCCATACATGTCCATGACCATGGAATCATAATGTTGGGGTTCAAAAGAAAATTGTGTCAGTCTTAAAAGTGAATGGCTGTATATAATTTGTAACACTTTTGTGTCTTGTTTGATTAAACTAAGAATTAATGTCTATATAACATTTTTTTTATGGTATTAGTGATTTTTTGTTATTTGGAAATGGATGTGGATTATAGAAGGAACAGAGCCAAAGTCTTCTGGATGTTCCAATAGGAAACTACTGATGTACTGAAGATTCGAGCTCAGTCACTATTATTATAATAAGGTGTTGATTTGGGGTAAAAATACTTATAATTTTAGTATATATTTTGTAATGGTATTTGAATGGTAAATTATTTTTAACTTCAAATTTCAAAACTACTGAGGCAGTACAGGTGGTGGACATTGATTAAACATGAAATGAAATAATAAATTGGAAAAGGAATTTTTTTTTAAAAGAAAGGAAGCATTCCAGGCCTAAGTTTAAGGTACCTCTCCAGCATTGCTATTTATGAGACTGAAAAAAAAAAAAAAAAAAAAGGTTAGAGAGGGTGATTCTGGCAGGAAATGAAGCCCAGACCTGCCACTCACAAACCCATGCCTAAACAACAACCTTGGCCACCCATGTCGGTTTACTGGCCTTCACATTTATCACTCTGTCCAATGCTGCAGACTATATTTTTAATATGATTTAATATTTTATTGCAAATTAACATGCTTTTTTATTCTTGTTTTCCTCCTATGAAGGGAAACTTGTTGGCTTTGATAACCTATGTTTTGCTGAACTATCTTCTATGGTGAATAAAAAATATATGCACTTAATGCACTTGCATATAGTTTGATGATGATGAATTACATTTCAGATATCAACCTTCAGGCTTGTGATGTGGTGAAACCAGATGCAAAAACAAGGGAGGTAATTAGTAATATTAGTGCAAAATGCTCAATAATTACAAAGGATAATTTGTGATAATAGCAGGCAGTAATGATACAGCTAGTGGTGAACTCAATAATGTTATTTTGAATCTTGAAATGATAGAAACAATTATACCAACATAGTCATAGTAAAACTTCCACAAAGAAATGATCTGGAACCAAATTCCTGAGTCAGTCATCATACAATTTGAATGAACACTAATATAACTTACATATTCAAGAAATGTCAGAATGTAAAACTGATCAACACATGTAAGACAGGGTGTGAATTTTATATCAGGCATGGTTTGCATTGTAACAAGCAGGGGATAAAAAGTTGTACAAAACACTAAGTGAAGTTATTTCATGTGTAGTTAGGGAAGAAAATAATGATCAGTCAAAATGCATGTGAACCAGTACCAGTAGGCAGTGATAATTATAATTTTCTGTCTAAACCAAAAAACTAGATGTCCTTTCTCTGGTGGAACCTAAGGGTAAATCTTTGAAAATTATATACCAAAGTGCTCAAACTCTATCAAATAAAATAGATCAATTTAATATTCTTATCACTGAGCAGTTGCCAGATATACTAGTGATAAAAGAGATGGTCTAAAGGAGTATTTTAACTAATTTCAAATTTTTCCCCAATATGAGGATAAAAGCTAAATTTTGTAGAGGTAAGTATATCTTGGGGAGGTGCTTGCAATTTTACCAACTCATTCTTTAGAATTTGCAAGAATACAGTGGGTGTGGCAGCACCTGGAACCCTATCTCAGCAATGGCAGTTGTAGTTTCCTGACTCATGTGGGGACAAGCATTCTTGTGTGCAAAAGCACCCCTTTCGCTCTGGCTGTTTCTTTTTAATTGCATGATGCAACCTCTGAAGGGTTGCCTCATATGCAATGCTATTAATGGTGTTCCCTGATTCCAGCCAATCCCAAAAGACTGTGACCATGTGTTTGCCTACTGAGGGTGCTGTTTGAAACTTCTTCGGTACAGGGCTGCCTTTATGCTTCCACTGCGTTGATTTGGTTTAGGTCTCCGGCTCATGGTAATGAAGCCAAGTCTTGTTGTCAGTCTTGGTTTGGACATAAAGCCTTTTGAATCCTGGCTGTGGTGAAGGAAATTCACTGCTCATGTCCTTGCACTATAATCTTTGTGATGCAATCAGGGATATGGGAACTCACCAGATAGATACCTTTCCCATCTTAAGGTGTTCATGCACTGTGTGGTACAGAGTGATTCTGACAAGTCTTGAGTCTGCCTCCATTTTCAACAACATGATGCAGTTGTTCTCCAGAGTAAGATGCTCCACTCTAATTGCTAACTGGAATTGTCGGTCACTTTCCTCCCAAAACTGGTTCCCTTGTTGATGTGCTGCCACGTTTCCATCCATCCATCTAATTGTACAAAGTTTTTCATCATGTGTACGCTCTTCACACACTGCCACCTATAGCCAAGATTATGGTTTGAACAGAGGAAAGCAATTTTGAAGTGGTATTGGAAAACCGAGAATGTTGTTGAAGCTCAAAGACAATAGGACGAAGAGGTTTCCACCGCCTTCTTCGGACCTAACTCCGTTGGACTTCTACCTATGGGGAACTCTTAAGGATGTTGTATGTCGTATAAAACCGCTACACTGGCAGTACTTCGGGAAGAAATTGAAACGGCACGTGCTGCAATCGCTGAGGACACTTTCGCAAACGTTGCTCATTCAGTAGTTCAACGTACTCAGAAGTGTATCGACGCCGATGGTGGGCATTTTGAGCAACTGTTGTAAATATAAAGTCTAAGATGATTAGTGCTCATCATTTTCTATTTGTGTGAATTCAGTGTTGTTATGTTAACACAGTGTTTTCTTTGCTTGAAGTGTGTATACCCTCTGTATTAACTGAAAATACAACAATGTTATATTTATATTTGGTCTCATATGGAAACATTTATTCTGTCATTATTCAAGAGAAAACATGATGGACTTATAATTTTGCAGCAGTCCTAAAATATATATTGGTATTCAGTGTATAAAAGTACAGATAACCTGCCAGTTCAAACTAATTTGGACGAAAGTCTGTTCGAAGAGGCAAAAATTCCGATTAACGGAACCATTGTAATAGTGACTACAGTAGAATCTCAATTCATAGTTTCTGGAGTGACCAGGTTAAAAAACGATGGATGCGGGAAAACGTTAGATACGGGAAGTGCATAAATCATGTTCAAAAACAAATAAAGCTAGTATATAAGCAAACACTATATTTTGCGTCAATTTTATGTGTTGCCGTGTACATATTTTACACTTTGTTGTCGGTTCTGGTGGTCTAGTCCATACCTCGAAGACCCAAGATCGCAAGTTCTAACCCTGCAAGGATTGATGGCTTTTTTTTTTTTTTTCGGGATAAAAGTCCTAAGTATGGTTCCTTTGGAAGTAAAGTCGAGTTCCTGTGTCGTACGTAAAAGAACCTCAAGCCTGAAAGCAAAGGTCTCTAAGGAAAATTTGTCGGTCGTTATACGCCCTGAATTGAATGGGACACTGATGACCTGAAAAGTTAAAGAGCGTCCGTAATTAAAACTAATCAACAAAAATCAAAACGTTTGTCACTTTCTTTGAAAAAGGTCGTAAATTGACATTTGCTTCTTTGCTGCTTTTCTTTTCAGCGAAACGAATTTTCTACATTCAACGCAATTTGTTGCTCACTACCGTCATTGTCATGTATATAGAATACGCTACATGCACGTACACGCAGGACGGAAATCACTAGCGTAACTCTTGCTACTGCGTGTACGTGGCTGCTTGTAAGTGTAAATATTCTATGCATTTTTTTTTTGTTAAAAATAATGTAACCTATGCGTTGTCCTCATTAACTGTTAAATATAAATTGATAGGACATTTTTGGGCGGGTAAAATATTGCAACGGTGGGAAATGCCCCCATATTTGGATTCGTAATTAATTCATATATACACGCACGCTAACCTGGGGTAAATTTAGAAACCGGTGGACCCAGTGGTTTGTTGCGGCCTAACGGCCTACGTTCGTCTCCTTTTCGTAAATATAAATTGATAGGAGCGCTAAATTACTGTAATGGTGGCAAATCTCCTTTGATTGCAGCTGAAAAAAAAATTGTAAAACATGAATTTATACGGCATTCTGTGCGTGGTACTAAGTTATCGGGTAAATCATTGTGATGGCGGCAAATCTTTAATATATATAAAAAAGCAGCATGTGAACGTGAGGATTCGAAACCACTATCTTCACACTATGGCATGACGCTCTAACCATCTGAGCTATAATGCAGTTGTGCTTGGAAGCCTTATTATCTAGCTATATCTGTGCAACTCACTTTCTTCGGCTCTCTCCGCTGTCACTCGGGACTACAGCGAGCAGCAAAAGTTGCATAATTGTTTTCCTTCCTGCGTGCAAGGACAAATGAATACGTTCGTAGTTTCACGTGCTCTCAGAGCTTCGGCAGACATCGGCACAATTTTGGCTGGTGCATCATTTTTCCCCTCTTTCACACCCCCTTCCCCGTATAAAAACATTGCGACTCCTCCCACTTCGTCGCACACTTCATCAACACTTTAAACGCCACATGTGACAACGTCCTTGTCCACTGCCTCGTAGGTGTCAAAACTGACGGCAAGGGCAAGTACGGAGATTTCCATTCACGCTTTCTGGATTAAGTGTGACCGAATTGTGTATGTGCGACAATCACTGCTTCACCATTGCAATTTGAAATCGATCGTTCGAGGACAGAATTTCTTTCGGACTGAACTTTTTGAACGGATAATGCGGGAAAACGATACTTCAAGGACGATGAATGAGGGTTTTATTTACATAAAATATAAAGTAAAACGTTTAGGACCGCATAAATTGAACGATACATCCGGGAACGATAGATCAAGGTTCCACTGTATGCATTATGTATATGAAGTTTACAAGTTAATTGCACTCAATTGGTGTAACGTGCGATGTTATTTTTGTGACGCGAACGCCATTGTTGAAAGTAAGCTCGTGAGCGTCATTAGCACTTAGTCGCACGACTCATGAGTATTTTGTTATCCTTCCTGGAACTAGGATTTGAGCACTTGATCTATCGCTTGTTTTGAGTTCGTTTGAGTTGCGGATACGATAGCACTCGCAAAATGCCGTGAATGCTTTTAGTGGATTTATTATAGTGTATCACACTTAGCTGGTTTTTTAATTCAGTGAAATGGTTTAAATTTTTGCTATTTCATTAAAAATGGTGGGCAAGCGAAAACATAGTTCTTGTTCATTAATAAATAAACTTGATATTTTAAAGAGCTTAGATAAAGGCAAAGGTGGGGACAAAATTAGCAAATGAATTCGGTGTTGGAAAAGCAACAATAAGAGATTGGAAGAAAAATCGAGTAAAAATAGAAACATTTTGTGGAACTATGATCGAGAAGGTAATTGAGGAGTGCATACATAAAAAATGATAAGAGTTGGCCATGACTTTTTCTAGGATTATCACCATGACCAAGCAGAGGAGACCAAAACTGAAGTTTTACATCTCATGAAGTAAATACCAGGCTGTGAAGAAGCAGAGGAAACGGATGTGAAGGGACAGTTATGCTGACAAATTATGACTGATCACAAAATAGTTCCCCCAGTATGTAAGTCAAATGAAGATGAAGCATTAAATGGAATTACTTCTGAAGAAGAAAAGCATTGGAGACTCCCTGCAGTACACTGAGCAATGCCCTAACACTACAGTGGCAGATGTAATGCTTGTGAAGCGATGGTGGAATTGTGTCATCCTCAAGATTTTCAACTTTGCATCAGCTGAAAGTAACTGAATTTTTGTGTGACAATCGGTGATGTAAGACGTATTGTTTTATCGTCTTCACTATAAATTGTTTAGTGTTAAATCTACTGGTCTGTACCACAATGTACATAATTACTTATCATATCGTATTATTTTTATAGTACATTTGATGTTCTAATGTGTAATACAAGGTCATTTTAGTCTGAAATTTCTTTAATAATTTTCCTATCACAAATTTTTGGGTTCAGATTATCTGGGTTTTTGGACTAGTAGGGTTGTCTTTAATACATATCTCTATTTAATTCCCTTCATATAATTTATTTATTTTCATAGGTGTGATGGGTATGTGTGAATGAACAAGTAAACATAGAGAAAATAGTAATATTGCTTATCAGGATTTTTATATTTGACTTTTTATTTAGTAGAAAAGCCTGGTGTCTTGTAATTCTGCCAAAAAGAGGTTTTACTATAATTGAAATAGGCAATAATTGATTGTAATCTTGCATAGCGTTCCACAGATGAATAATTTATTATTAAAAGTGGTAAATTAATAAAAATAAAAATAGGCTCCCTCTCCATTTTCAAAACAATCTTTAAGGTCTGAGGTCTCTTCTTTTGGTTGTGGAGATAGGAGGCTGATATACACGGGGTGATGTTTTTTCAAAAAATGTGCATGAGACTTTAAGATTATGCAATGAATGTGATGGTCACACAATATACAGGTTCATTAATTGCTGTTTAACTCTTGAGAGGATAACCTTACAGAAATGTGACATGTGAATAGCACTTGGCTTCCAAGTTTCATCAAGATCATGGGATGAGTTCTTGAGATATTCATACTGCCATGGGTGGCTGAGATTGTTAAGGTGAGACTCATGAGCGGGAGGTCTGGGTTTTGAATCCCACCATAAACGTCCTCCCTGACCAAGGTATTTTCCAGGTTTTCCTCAGTCCTCATAAATGGCAAATGCCAGGGAGATACCCTAAACTTAGGCCTGGAACATTTCCTTCCTTAAAAAATCCTTTCCCAATATATCATTTTATATCATGTATCATCATTATCCACAGCCTGTGGTGCCTCAGTAATAAATACGGGCATTAAACACCATTAAAAAAATTAAATATTCAGGTCTGGAAACTTCCAAATAAACCTTATGACTAAATCAAAATAGCATAGTAATACAAAATTATGTATTTATTCATTGTGTGAGTTTAATGTACTTGTGTTGTAGCCATGCAAAAACTTATATATGTACAGTCATTTATGCATCAAGCAACTGAGTGTAAGCCCAAAGGGCCAAGCTCTTGTCACTGGCTGTATCTACAGACAAGTGCTTCTCATATTTCTACCTGCAGGATTTTGATCTTTAATAACATGCACACAGTATTAGTTTCATTTATTAGTCACTTGTATAATAGGAGTTCAAAGTGTATGTCTGCAACCACACATTTCTGACATCTTTTAATGAAGTTTACATTAACTCACAATTTTAAGTTTATGTACATTATGGTGTAGTTCTGTAGATTGTATTTTTTCTTTGTTCTAGTGGTAGGATCTCAATATAATACATTATACCAAAATTTACTTTACGAACATACTGTAAGTAATAAAAAAGGCAAACTGAGTTATAATAGCACAAAAACATAAAAAATGCCTTATTTCATAATATAAAACTGTGGCTGCCATTAACATGAGAACTTCTTAACTTGAAATTGTAAATTGGAATTTGAACAGTGAAGCTAATCATATAATAAAGATCATTGTATGATTCAGTTGAACTAAACACTCTTGTTGGCTCCAATTGTTTAAATTTACTACATGTTTCACAGACTGTTGTCCACAAAATCAGCTAACCATTGATTTGTATAATTCATTATGCTTTGTATATTCTGCTCTGGTGGAGTTGTGATGACTTAATGTTTATGTTTTCATCCCATAAAGTGTCAAAGTTTATTAAAATGTTTCCATATTTATAAATGTAGATTTTCTCCCATGTTGCTAACTCTGTAGATCCTTATACTGACTTAAATAATTTTTCTTTATTCACTATGTAGCAGTTTTCTTTCCAGAAATGAGATGCTACTGCTGATTTCTCCATTTGCTTGTACTTTATGTTCCTGAAACATTCTTTCAACCATGTGCCTATGTTTCTCTTTGTTTTTTTCAAACACTTTTTCCTTTTGTGCACAATTTATTTGATAAATAACTACTTTTTTCTCTGATGGAATACTGTTATTAATATTGACATTCAGGAGATTTTTAAAATCAAATCTGTTTATAGATGCCAATCTTAAAGTTAAATCTTTTAGAATATTTTGGAATTTTTGTGTCGCCTATGGATTATTAGTAATTTTTTTAAAAATTATTTTATCCTTTCCTGCTGAAAGTTTTGTGGTTTCTTTAATAAGCTTCTGCCTCTTGGGTTTCCATGCTTTTTTGTTAATTAGTTCTTTGCTAAATTCATTTAATCGCTAGTTTTTCTATTTTGCTTATATTCTTTAGAATATTCTTCCTTGTTAATGTGTAGGTTAACCACCTTGTGTATGTGGATTTTTTTTTTAATAGTGTTTAACACCAATTTTTACTACTGCAGCATCACAGGTGGTGGACACTGATGATACATGAAATGAAATTATAAGTTAGAAAAGGAATATTTTTTTTTAAGGAAGGAAACATTCTAGCCTTAACTCCCTGGCATTTGCCATTTATGAGGGCTGAAGAAAACCTGGAAAAAAACCTCAGTCAGGGAGGACAGTTCGGACAGGATTTGAACCCCAGACCTCCTGCTCTCGGCCACCTATGGTGGTAACTACTAACTAGCCTGTGTGTTAAGCTGTTGGTCACTGTATGTTTATGTGTTTTGGGGTTAAATCTGTCAACTTTGATGTGATTGTCTGCATGGGTGTTCTTTCTGTAGATTCCAAATTCCAGATTTCTTTGATGTTTTATTATTTTAATGCCCAAGAATGGTAATGTTATCTGTTTCTGTTACAAATGTGAATGATATGCTTATATCTTGTATATTCAAAAGTTTTATGACATTGTCAATGGGTTGTTTGTTAACTGTGGCAAATATATCGTCAACATATCTGTATCAGATTTTAAATATGCATGGGAATGCTGAGTTGATATGTGTGTCAAATCTTCTCATGAATAGGTTAGTTAGAAATGGAGACAAGGAGCTGCCCATAGTAAATCTGATTCTTTTTATAGAACTTGCCCTTGAATGAAAAATAGGATTGGTTATGCAAATTTCATTGGGTTTTATGTATTACTTTATGTGTGCATAACATAGGCACATGGTTAAAAAATACTTCAGGAGTATAAAATACAAACAAATGGAGAAATCAGCAGTAGTATCTCAATTCTGTACAGAAAACCACAACATAGTGAAAAAAGCAAATTATTAAAATCATTACAACGACCTACAGAATTAGCAACATGGGAGAAAATCAACATTTGTAGATACAGGGACAGATTAATGAAGTTGACGCTTCTGGGGCTGAAAACATAAACTTTAAGTTCACCACACCTCCACCATAGCAGAATATACATCCCAAGAGCATAACAAATTATCCAGCAGTTGACTGTTAGCTGACCATGTAGACAACGTTCTATGAAACAAACTAAATTTAAACAAGTGGAGCGAACAAGAGTGTGTAGTTCAACTTAATCATACAATGATCTTAATTATATGAAAACTTTTGTTATTATCATGGGTTGGCCTTGGCCCAGTGCATGCTGCATTCAACTGCAGATGCAGACCAAAAATAACCCTTGATATATTGTGCATATAAAAGTAAACAAAAAGCACTGACATATTGGTGTATATTTTGTTAGCAGCTTGTTTGACTTTAAAATATTTTATTGGCAGATACAGTAGACACAGCACCATACTACAACAATGATTCAAGCAGTGACGAAGAGGAGCCAGGGGAGGGAATTGCCACAGGAGCTGCAAAAGCTACTGAGAAACGGGAGGTAGAGAATACATTTGACACAGCCCTTCCTGTTGAACATAATGTAAGTGACATGGATATAAACAAATACATTTATATGAGTTAGATAGAAAGAACTGGGAACAAAACCACATGTTATTCCATAAAGCAGTGTTTATAGATTTTATAATTAAAAAGTAATTATGGGTGAATGGATATTGTAAGATAACAAAAATTTTGGGGAATGAGGTGGGTGGATTATCATAAGTCATTACCACTAAAGAGTTTAATTTTGTTGATAATTTCACAAGCATGGAACAAAGCAGATTGCAAGGAAAAATTTAATAAGCTGAAACCAATAGTGGGTTTGCTAAAACTAGTAAACAATATTAAATGAAATATAAAATGTAGTATTATAATATAACAAATTATTATAGAGGAAATCACTCAAATTTCACTAATTTTGTTCTACTTACTTGGACATGTTTCAAAGGCTGTTGCCTTCATCTTCAGCATGATTCCACTATCTGCTTCCCAGCATGGTATAAAGATTTTACGAACTTAGTGATGAGGTTACTATTGTTTAGAAGATCAAAATTAACAACATTTTCCTTGTTTTTGTTTATGAATATATTTTCCCACACAGTTAATTCTATGGGTTTTTGAAGAGCTTTTAGGAGTTTTGGTTCCTTTTGGAATTTGTGGTTCTTTTGCCTGAAATTGTCTGCTATGAGACTATTAATTGTGGTGAATTTATGCTGTCTTGGATTGTGGCTGTCTTACATTCAGATTAACAAACCTACCAATAAGCAAGACAGAATACAATTCGGAGTACAATAAAATCATAGATATAGCACAGAAAAATGGCTACACAATAGATCAGATCAACAAGAAAATAGAAAAATTGAAGAAACATAAACAAACAAAAGATGTAACCACACTAAAAGGCTACAGAGGAGATCATATATATAAGAAATTAACATTCCACCCATGGGCTTCAGTAAACAAATGTAGTTTTAAAAATCTCCTAAAAACCAACACAAAAGACAAAATTCTGCCAGGAAAACAATTAGGCATTTACGAAATCAGTTGCAAAGACTGCAACATGAAATACATAGGCAAAACAAAAAGAAATATTACCATACGATTTAAGGAACACGTGAGAAATGTAAAATATAAACACACAGAAAAATCAGCAATAGCAGGTCATTTCTGGCAAAAGAACCACAAATTCCAAAAGGAACCAAAACTCTTAAAAGCTCTTCAAAAACTCACAGAATTAACTGTGTGAAGAAATATATTCATAAATAAAAACAAGGAAAATTTGGTTCACATATTCATGTATATATCTGCATATAATTACCTTGCATGTAATATAACTTCAACACACACCATGAGACAGAATATGCTTGTTTTCAGTCATGTAAGTCTAAAACAAGTATTTCCTGTAATTGATGAAATAATAACAATATGAGTATTTAAAAATATTTTGCAGAAAACATATGTATATAACAGTGTGTATAATTACCTTGCATATAATATACTTCCACACACACACACACACACACACACACACACACACTGTGAGATAGAATGTACTTGTAATATTTGTGAATATTTACTACAAAATGTTTTTAAATGCACATAATTCTGTTATTTTGTCAGTTACGAAAAATACTTGTTCCGACTTCCATGACTGAAAACAAGTATATTTGATTGTTGGGTGTGGAAGTATATTACATGTAAGGTAATATATGCAGTTATCTATGTGAACAAAATGCTTACTGCAAAATGCTCACATATATAATAGCCTGTTTTCCATTTTCTGCTACATGAATATACACTCTCACTTGACTCCAGCAGCCTCATTCCAACCCCAGTGCATCATGGATAATCTAATCTGTGGAATAAAGAGTATTATATTCAAACATTAACAAAAAAAAAATATATATTGTATCTATACCATTGACCTGTACTAAAAGTAACTGGTAGAGATTCAGAATTATATGAAAAGGTGATTCTGAGATTTATAAGATAAAAGTGGAAATGCCATGTAGCATGTGTCGATTTCATTATTACTGTCTATAGATATTCTGTTGCTTGCAGTATCTGGGAACAGATCTAGAGGAGCTGCGAGGTAGAACAGTTTTGGATGATGGTTCATACCAGTCTCTACCATTGCTGCTACAGGAAGGCATTGTCCTTGTGCCGGGACAGACCTTGCCGCTGGTTGTGTACCACTTCCCCACCATTAGTATGCTGCGCAACTGTGTTGCTACAGATCGCACCTTTGGTGCCTTGTGCATCAGGTGGGAGTAAAGTTCTTTGGCAATCCAGGTTATTGGGTAATGCACAATAAGAAAAGTCCTTGAACTCTGAATAAAAAAATTAACTTTGAATTGTTCACCTACCTTTTATCAAAACTCAAAAGGATGTTATAACCATAAAAGTTGATTGACTTGAAGATAATTTAGTTTCTGTTCCAGTTTTTTTAGCTACTAATATCATTGCAGTATTAATTATCCTTATATACCCGTGTCCAGTGAGATGAACAAACATGGCCGAGAATTTCCCAATGTTTATAATGTAAACTAAATTTATTTTTACACTTAAAAATTTGTTAATTTCCTATCATTTACAGTTCATGTAGTAATGATTGCACTACTACAAAAATTACATTTTTGCAAGTAAAAAGGCCTCAAAACGAACGTTTATACTTAAGGCAAGCCTGTGAGAAGCGATTGCAACCAAAAGTATGCATGATACAAAAATTCCCATGGTTCCATTGTAGTAGAGGTCCCATGCCCCATGTAAGCTGTGTTTTTGCACATCGCATGTTGGTTGTGTTGTTAATAACAGTAAGTGTTTTTAAAGAGATCTTGAGCTAAGTTCACTTTATAAGGGATAAAAAGAAAGAAAGAAAGTATTCTATGGAAAAAAAGTTGAAAATTATTCAACATGTTAATGTTCACCGAGAAACATGTGCAGCACTTACATTAAACATGGAATATTACTGTCTATGCTTAACACAGTTGTTAAAAATAACAACTGTTAGAAATTAAATTGTTAAAAATAAAAACTCAGTTATGGAAAGCATTAATAAAAATAACCCAAATCACAAGAAAAGAAGGTTTGCTACTTGCACTTAAAATGTGCATTTGGAAGAAAGTTTAAAGAACTAGTTCCAAACTTAATTCAAGTATCCCTGTAAGCAGCATAATGTTGCATGCAAAACCACTTTAAGTGGTAGATATGCTTGGTAGGATCAAATGAGAGATCAACAGAACTAAAAAGTGCTATAATGTAATGCACAAATATGTTTGTTGGAAAGAAGAAATGATTCTGGAATAGCAAAATAATAAATTTAATGACTTGAAGTGCTAATTGGAACTTGTATAGTAAAGTAAATCATATAATTAAGTTTATTATATGACTTGAGTCAAACTATACACCCTTATTGGCTCCACTTATTCATATTTAGAAAATGTTTTGCAGACCATTGTCCACATCCTCAGCTAACGGTTGGATCAAAAAACAATATGAACCTAAAGAAATCTTTATATGTTTATGAGAGTGGTATTTTTTTAATGTCTTCTAAACAAAACATTAACTTTCAAAGGTGAAAATTGTCATGGGGAAAGCACAGTAAACTTTGCCTAGCTGTAATGTTGAGTTGCAATGCTGATGGCTTTGTTGAGCTTCATCCATTCATGAACGGCGTATTGTTTAAAAAATATCTGAACATTGCCCTTAGTTATGATGTAAAGAAAAAGGCATGGACAACATCTGAATTTTCTGAAAAGAAAATGCATGCTCTTGAATCAAAGATAAGTGCACAAAAATGGAACATTCTTCATTTTAAAGATTGCTATCCTACATATTCCAAAGACCTTCATTTTAGAAATAATAAGACTAGAATTCTTTCTAGACAACTGCATAATTAAGTTGCAGCCATATTTGAAGTAATACATGCTTTTAAATCTTATTACAGGAAAAGCATAGACAGAGAGCATCAAGTTTGATGAAACTAAAAGGAATTTAATTAGTCTCCTTTAAAGTTTCGATTTTCATTTTATTGCAAAGGCATGGTAGGAGATTAAAATATCCACTATTTTTATTTTCTGAAAGCTGACTTCCAGCTAGCAGTAAGAGGAGGAGGAGGTGGTGTGTTCACCTCTGCTTGGGGAAATTTGCAGATTGGTTACCCATTAGATTCCTTCATGTCAGTACTGAAGTTGAAACATTTAAGTGTGTGTGTGTGAAAGATATAGTGGATTCATATCAGAAGTGAAAAATAATTGTGATAATACTCTGGTGAGTAGAGAAGTTATAAGTGCAGCAATAAATGAAATGAAAGACATAATTCTGCTGTACACAGAAATATCAAAAGTTTTATAAGTGCAGCAATAAATGAAATGAAAGACATAATTCTGCTGTACACAGAAATATCAAAAGTTTTGATATAATATTTGAGCTAGGAAAAAATAGAGATGATACATCAAAAGCAAACAACAATACCAAACATTTTGTAAAAAAAAACAAATAGGGATATAGCGTAGTATTAAGTGTTAGGCCTACAGTTGCATCAGAATTTCAAATTACAGGTTAGTGTTATTAAAGAAAGACTAATAGAATGGTTTATTGGTGTTCTATAAACTAAATATATGTGTATATATGTGCAAAATCAGTCGCAGCTTGTTGGTTTAAATTTTGGGAAGGCAGCAAATTGTGGCATTTACAGGAGGTTGTTACGGGCCCATTTTTAAATTGTTTACATTATTACATTTGTAGTTATTATCATTAAATTTTTATGTTTATTGTTAATATCTATTTTCTATTTATGATTATTAATAATTTAATATTATTACTAGAATGTAAAACACAAATACTGCAGTTACTAATTTCTCCATATTGTGTATTTTAAAAATGATTTAAGGGTGTTTAAATTAGGCAATCCCTCACTAGCTGTAAATACACAAATAAAATTACCCCATAGGCTTAAGTAGCTATGCATTTTGGCCCAATTTTAATTGTTTATTTTTAATTTTTTTTAATCAAACAAGGATAATTATTTATGATTAAAATTAATATTTTAATTTAATTCACTAAACTCATCTTAATTCATCTGCTTGTAAATAAAATCTGCTCTCCGCTCCTTCTGCACTGCAAAGTGGTCAATGACAAGTTCATTGAAGTTTGGGGTTTCCAACCAATCCTTCTCAATGGAACACATCACTAGAGCACAAAGGCAGTCCTCCTTCATTGTATTCCAAACAAAGGTTTTTACCCACTTTAGAGTAGAAAAGCACCAGTGCTTCCCCAGTGGTCATAGGCATGGTCACTAGGATCTTCAACAGTTTCACATATTAGGTAAACGATTTTGACAAGTTGTTTTCATAAAGGAAGTTTAATAATGTCAATGCACCTAATGGTTTAACAAAATCATCCTTGCTGTATATGACATTCAATTCATGGCGCAGTTTCAATGGATTCAAATTGTACATAGCAACAGCTATTTTCATTTCTTTTTCGGGGAATGAAATTCTATATTTTGAATACAACATTGGCTCAAAAAACTTTGCAATAGAGAGATAGTCATTGAAAAGAAAACAATCTCTGATTTGGTTCATGATGATGTCAAAGACTTCTTTCATGCACACCTACCACAATTCTTAATGGTCAGCATCAAGTGATTATCTCTCTCCCTGGATAGATGTTAAAAAATTGGATACATAGTTCATACAGCACCAGTCTGATTTTGCTGAAGCTGATTAAAAAAAATGTTACAATAGGGCATGATTCTATTAAAAAACTGTAGCCAGAAAATTAATCCATCATCTTGAAGGAAATCCTTTGTTCCCATGACCTTATTTATTGTCTTGTTATCATAGCTGTTATTACTAATTATTAGGTCTAAACATTCTAAAATTTCCATTTTGTATTTGTGGACAATAGTCACACACCATGATTTGAAATTCCATCTAATGAACAAGGACAACTTGGGGTACGTTTCTTCACAACCTCATTGAGAATAGCAGTGCATTTAGGAGATTGAGAAAAAAATGTAGAAATCTCTTTCAAGTTGCTGAAAAAAGATATTTCCTGATATGCAACATTCAGAAAATAATTTTAATTGATATGTGTAACAGTGTATAAACCGGGCATTTTTGTATGTTTCTTTAATTCTAACTTGAACCCCACTCTTCTGTCTGCTCATGACTAGAGCACCATCATAGTCCTGGGCAGTATGTTTTTCAGGGGTCTCAATCACTTTCATTTTCTCTAGTTCATTCAAGATGCCATCACTTACACCTTCAACACAATATTCTTTTGGTTGAATGAAAATTACAAATCTCTCATTAAGTTTGTCCATCAGTTCATATCTAATGGGGAGCTGAGAAAGAAAGGCACAATCACTGGTTTCATCAAGTTCTATGGCTAAGTAATTAGTCTGTGAGAGTTTATCTCTTATTATATAAAGACAAACTTCATAGATAGAGTTAAGCAGTTCGTTTTGGATAGAGAAACCTAAGAAAGCACAGTTATCCATGTTTTCTATATGTTGTTTCAAAACACTGTGCACCTATGACTTTTGATGATGTCTTGAAAAATTCCAGAATTGCTGGAATTCTCTATTTTGTCATGTGCTCTTAAAACAAGCTCAAATTTACCACAACTTAATACACTCTATTAGCTTGCCTAGTATGTATCGATTCTTGGAGACATTTTTATTGTATTTCTTAATACTTGAACGATAAGCACTATCTAACTGACACCTAATGACTACCCTTACCAGCATAGAAAATTCTATACAACCATTTAGAAGCTCTTCACTAGATTGTGCTTTTTTACCTTAGCATGAACATTTTTTAAATCTGTTACACCACTCTCAGTCCATGCTCTGTCACTGAGTTAGTAACAAGGCAAGTGAAACAAAAGAATTTTTTAATTCACATCCACTGAACCAGTCAACTGCATCGTACAATGCTCTGTTAAAATTTTGGGTATAGCTCCTCCTCAGTTTACCTTAGCATGAACATTTTTTAAATCTGTTACACCACTCTCAGTCCATGCTCTGTCACTGAGTTAGTAACAAGGCAAGTGAAACAAAAGAATTTTTTAATTCACATCCACTGAACCAGTCAACTGCATCGTACAATGCTCTGTTAAAATTTTGGGTATAGCTCCTCCTCAGTTTGCACTGTCTTTGCTCTTGAACTATAATTAGCTTGTCTGGGTGCTCCAAGTTTTTTCACATTTATGCTAGTTTTAATAGTCTAATGATTTTCCAGATATATTACTTACAGAATTCATTGTCACAGAGTACAAAAAGTAAAAAGTACTCTCTGTTCACAACATCATGACACGTGCTTAAAGAATAACACATGCTAACGGTTTTCTGTTTGGTAGTGTGTAGTGGCACACTCTGGCAGAAATATCACAAATCTTAATAGGGAATGGCAAAACTGCCAAAGGCAGAAAAAGCATAAAGCTCCTGAGCCTTTGCCTCAACCCAGAGAAGCCAATATTCCATGAGACCAAGCCTCCAAATTTATTTACATAGGAAGCATAGGGAATCTTAAGATTGAGCCTACAGCTACTATCTGTCTGGATAACATGTACGGATACTAACTATTCCAAATATATATTACATCTGAATGTGAAGAACAAAATTTTTCTTCTACTTCTTTCCATTCGTATGTGAATTACAAAAGTAGTAATAATTTAGATTTTCTTAATTATCTAGTGAATCAATTTGATAATCTTATGCTTCACTTACTGTTGAATTATGCAAAACTAGATAATTAAGAATATATTAAGTATACTTAAGAAGCTGTTGACAATGGAGTGGTGTATATATATATATATATATAAACAATGTAATAAAATTTGTTCACACTAACTTACATAAAAACTGGACATATGTTTCGGGAGTGATCCCTCCCATCTTCAGCCTGTAGATAAAATATTGTTAGAAGTGGCAGTTGGGTCTCTTGATGTTCTTGTGGCAGCATCTGTTGGTTCTATTAGGAACTTGCTGAGTTCGTCCATTGGTGGGAAATCGAAATTCATCAAATTTTCCTTGTTTTTTGTAATTAAAAATTTACCCAAGTGGAAAGTTCTATTGCGTTGTGAAGTTGTTTCAGTAGTTTTGTCTCTGGTTTAATTTCATGATAGCAGCGCACTTTTGGAATAAAAATCATGAAATTAAACCGGAGAAAAAACTACTGAAAGAACTTCAAAATGCAATAGAACTTTCCACTTGGGAAAAAATTTTCATTACAAAAAACAAGGAAAATTTAATGAATTTCGAAAATAAAAATGGACAAACTCAGCAAGTTCCTAATAGAACCAACAGATGCCATCACAAGAACATCAAGAGATCCAACCGCCACTTCTAACAACAGTTGGTCTACAGACTGAAGATGGGAGGGGTCACTCCCATTTACATATGTAAGTGAATGGAGTTAGTGTGAACAAATTTTATTACATTGTTTATATAAGAATATTTTAGTCGCTTCACTGTATTGGTTCCGACACGAAATTAAATTTTATATTTAACTTAGATTTTAATCAAAGCCTTTAACATATTTTTTAATTTTCATTAGAAATTTTCAGGGATGGCTCCACCTTAAAGCCTTCAATTACAAGCAGCGACTGTGCAAAATTAATTTTCCATCATTTTCATTTTCCCCCAGTTTATTTTTTCTTTTAGTTATTTAAAGTCCCTTGAAAAGTGTTAAAGTATATCTTCAAACAATAATGACAGTTCACATGTGTAAAGTGCAAAAACTTTTGATGACATTATAAAATCTCTTAGTAATTCTTATAGCTGAACAAGAAAGAGTTGCTCCTCTTGCACTTTCCAACTACAATCACCAGTAATTTTTTTTTTTATTTTATTTTATTTATTTATTTTTTTTTTCAATATAATCTCTGGAGTGTTCAACTTGCTCTTGGCCCTGATTTTCCTTTATAACTTTCAAACCAATAAACATAATTCAGTGATGTTTGACATGGAATATACCTTAATGCAGTTGTTCCCACCTGGTGTGCTGGGACACATTGGTGTGCCACACAGTCCCATGGAATTTTGGCATTCAAAAATAAATCTCTTAAAGCACATATTTTTATTTACAACAAAGTCTTTCATATGGTACATTTTATTTTGAGTTAGACTTTACCAGTAAAACCTAAACACCTGTAATAATGTAAAATTAAGAATTTAAAATGATGAGGCGAATTTGTAACACTTACATCACTGCTAACAAGTATTAACAGGAATCCCAAACTACTTAAAAATATTATAAGAAAAACAGAACTTACAGTCTGGGAAAACATTTATATCTGGAAGAACAAAAATCATGTTTTCAACTTTAAAATCTTGTCAAGTGACATCTTAATATAAAAGTTCATCCAACCACCACCAGAGACAAACCAAACCACCACGAAGAACAAGGCCAGCTGTTGATCGGGAACTGATGATGAGAGCAATTAGCTCCAGAAACTTAGTCTTCCTTTTTTAAACATTAGTGATGTAAGTGTTACAAATTTGACTCAATCATTTTAAATTCTTAGTATTAAACATCACTGTTACAAAAGAACACCATATTTAACCTGCAACAATGCTCAATAATTTTTCTGTCTGGCAATAATTTGATTGAAAGTGAACACGTGCAACAATACTTAGTAATTCATTTATTCTTCCCACTTAGTAGTAAAGAGTTTAGAAACATCAGAACATATTGTCAGTTTCACTATATACATATGAGTAGGTGATAGTGTGACAATTTTATCAAAAGGGTTTTATTTAGAGTATGTCATGAACAAATTTTTAATTTGAAAAAGACAATTTGTATCAAGTACTGGATTAGATGACAACAGTGCTAATTCAAATAATGTGAGCAAAAATTTCCTTCTGGTTTCACAAAAATGTGCTGAGTTTCATAAATATAGTGATGAATACTTGCAATATAGTTTTATGTGGCATGAAGATTAATATGAATAAAATCCCAAATATCTTATATTCAGAAATGTTTTGTCAAATCAGTCGATAATGCCAAATAAACTGAAAAGACAATTACAAAATAATCATTCTCATGTGACTTCTAAACAAGAGAATATTTTGAATGTCTTTTGAAATCACAGGAAAAATCCTCTAGTGCATTAGTAAAAGACATTACTGTTTCTAACAAAGTATTGCATGCTTCATATGTAGTTTCTGAATAAATAGCCTAACAGAAAAGAACCTCATAATATTGGCCAGGAACTAATATTACCAGCTGCAAAAAAAATTATGAAAATTATGTTTAGTGATGCAGAGGAAAAAATATCCAAAATTCTGTTATCAGATAACATTGTTAGTTATAGAATTACAGAAATGTCTCATGAACATTAAAATTAATGTGAACAGTAAATTAGTGGGGGATACTGTGTTTGCTCTACAGTTGAACAAAAGCCATGACACAAGTAGTAAATGCCAATTAATTACCTTTATTAGGTTAGAACATAATTTAGATATTTTTGAACAATTTTTATTTTGCCAATAGCTCAAAACCACTATTACAGCCAACAGTATTTATGATTATGTTCATAATTATTTTTTGAACATAAAATTTCCTGTGAAAATTGCACTGCTCTATGCACAGACAGAGCAGTGTCATTAACCGGAAAAATTACAAGTTTTATATGTTTTGTGAGAATAGTGGGATGTAAAAACAAGACCAGTTAAGTCTAGTGTTTGAAAAGCTTTGCAACTCTATGGATTCAAAAATGTAGAATTTTCACTAGCCATATTATGGATATTCTGGAAATTGACATGGCCAATTAAGTGGAACCACACTTCATCAGAGATCCATGTGAAGTTCAGTAATTCCTGGATGTGCATTGACAAAGTGCTGGAGCCAGAAACAAGCTCTTCTATATTTTCGCCTCCCCCCAACTCATTGCATGTGGAGATCCCCTTCACTTGGAAGTCCCTGTTGCCCTCTGTGACAGTTTATGCAAGAAGTTTTGTTGGAGGTATGCAGCCAGTTCTTCACTTCCTGCATCATTGCTTCTGGAGTTGCTGATCTCCTTTATGCAAATCCAATGATACCATGATTTCCAAACTCTCAAACTATGCATAAACTCTCTTTAGCACTTCTTTGTTGAAACAGTTTGCCTTTATGTGTATACAATAAAATACACTGTTGCATAGTGTGGCAGTTCATACTGCATACTGTGCTATATGCACTACATTGATCATAACATAAAGGCAGGCTGACTGTAGACAATCCTATAAGAGCAGCACTCAGATACAGGGGCATAACCGAGGGCCCCATGATGTTGAGGGGCAATTGAGTATTGAAAATTAACATGAGCTTGTCATTTTGTGGTAGACTGCAGGCCACAATGCATATTTAGGTTACATTTGTGAACAGTGAATATATTTGTTTATTTTTCTATTGCTTCAGCATTATTGTGGGATATGTAGTGTAGTTTTCTTGTATATTAGATCAAGTGTAGTATGGTGGTAGAAGTGAAATGTTTGATTTGGTCTCATGTCGCAATATAAGATTTAATAGCCTAGTTTTAGCAATTCAATTTTGTGTTTTTGTTTAATCCTGGTTTTCTCTTTGTTTGTTTTCTTTTTGAAATGAGTGGTGTCCAAAAAGGAGAAAATGGGGAGAGATTGAAAGATCAGTTTCAAAATTAGTGAAAATAGATTCTTTAATGCCAATTCAGAAATAATAAATAAAAATTGTAATAGCCTATGTTTTGTTATAATAGCTACATTCATTGTGTACCCAACTGGCTTACTTTGAATAGGTAACAGTGTAATTAGTTACCATGTTTTTTTCAGAGCCTTTAATAATATAGCAATAAAGATTCCGCCTTTCTGCACAGATAATATTTTAGCTTCAGCCAACAGCAGTCTGGGATTTAACAACAGACAAACTCCACTTGGAATGATGTTCAATGACAGCCTAGAGCCACCACATTTTCCTCAGAGGCTTTAAGATCAATTGTTTAGTGATAGAGTTTCCTACTGCACCAATAACATGTTAGTTTCAGCCACTCACAGCTAGGATTTAACAGAAGACAAACTGCACATTTAATGTGTAATAGCTTCAGCAGCCTAGAATTAACAGCAGACAAACATTATACAGCTGCAGGAAAGGTTATCAGTGTTATTGTTGGGATATTGAGTAACAGTTATATAAAAAGTTTGCGCCTCTTTTGATACTGGCAGGGATACAATGAGCTTGGCAGTAATAAGTCGACTATTTCTCTAAGAACAAATCAAAGTAATGCAAATTCAAAAGTGGTACAGGGAAGAATATTAGTGGTGAAAATGAAGAGTGTGCAAATCTTGATACTGGTAAGAAGCCTCATATTTCTACTGAAAATGAGAATGGAAAGAATAGCGCACAGCAGAATGTAAGTTCTTCTTTTGATGCTATTACTACTACTACTACTAGAGAAGAATTTCCTAGATCGTGCTAATTTTCCATATATTTTAAATGACAATGTAAAGGATTTTATTATATGTCATGAGTATTGCAAACACTAAGGTTCATTTCTGAAAGATCCTAGGCAAAATAATAGATGTCTCTCTATTAATTACTATGAAAAAGTAACAAAATCTGGATTAAAAATGATAAGAGAATGGCTCTGTTAAACTAAAAAAGGAAACTGTTTATTGTGAGCCATGTTGGTTATTTGCTAACAGGAGTTCAGCATCTTTTCAGTTGGCCTGGATAAAGGGTGTTTGTTATTGGTAGGACTCATGAAACAAAATTTTAAAGCATAAAATGTCTCACTCTCATTTGGAGGCATGTGTTGTTAAATTTTAATTTATTTTCAACAAACACAAACAACATTACAATAAAATTAACATATTTCCATTATTTCACAATAATCAAATACATTATTAATTTTAAGCCCTTGTCCTTGGTTCTTCATTAGTAGCCTTACTGGGATATCTAATAATCAGGCTACCATGCTAACCAACATAATATATTCCTAATAAACTAACAACTGAATCCAGTCATCTAATTTTAAATCACCCATATTTTACCAAAACTAATATCCACAAAATACTGTTTTTGTTAAAGTTCCTTGTTAACATTTTGGTCCCAATACACATAACTCCAAGTTATTAGTATATTATCCTATCAATATTTGCTTTTCTGATCTATTGTACTTCTAAGTTTACATTTCCTTCTAGCTTCCTCTTTGTCATTCTCTCTAACTTTGATCAAATAGTTCCGTAACATTTTTATATTCTTCTCTTCTTTTACAGTTAAAATCTTTCTAATTAATTTTACTCCATCTAAATTTTCCCATTTTTTTTTTTTTTTTTTTTTTTGCCAAATCTTTTCTCTCCATAACTTTGTGTGCCTAAGTGCAATACAAAATAAAAATGTTTATTGGTTTCTCCACTCATTAAACATTTTCCTACCCCTTTATCATATCCTAATCCTTTTAAATTTATAACTCCCGTCCTAGCCCAAGCAACTCTTCCCGACCTGCCTTATCACATTTTTCTATATAATTTTCCCTACAACAGATAGGTTTAGGAAAAGTATGGATAAATAGGGAATACCAAAACATGATTCTGGAAAGAAATAAACCTAAGATTGTCTACAGTTAGTGACACTCTCTCCTAATGTGTAATTTT
This sequence comes from Metallyticus violacea, assembly GCA_030762175.1. Lineage (NCBI taxonomy): Eukaryota > Metazoa > Arthropoda > Insecta > Mantodea > Metallyticidae > Metallyticus > Metallyticus violacea. The sequence goes on along the minus strand of CM060830.1, from coordinate 90,835,175 downwards.
GAATAAGTATTTTACAATTCTTGTAATTATTTTTTTTCTCGGTGGAATACCTACCTAATTCTAGCTATACTGTATCATTTGGGGATGCTGTTGGTAAACCTAAGATCAGTTTACAAAAACTTCCATTAATTTTATCAACATCTTTCCATGCATCCTGTAAATCCAATATTTCTGTCCCATATAACATTTTTGTTTCCACTCTGGTTATGTAAATTCTTTCCAACCAATTTACTCTTATATTCAGAATTTTTTTAAACATGTTCTTATAAAACTTACAGCTTCTTTTCCTTTTGCTATTGCCATTTTTTCTGTTCATTCCAACTTCCATTAGAACTTAATCTTGTCCCTAGATATTTAAATTTCCTTACTACTTTTATTTCTCTCCCATTTAACTGCCATTTTTTATCATTTCTGAACTTATAACCTCTTTTAAAAGCCATGAGCTTTGATTTCTTTTCATTTATTTTCAGTCCCCATTGTTAAAGTATTCACTACTTCAATTGCTCTTCTCAGTCCTCCACTAGATATAGATGTGATTGCTAAATCATCTACAAAAAGCAATTGGTATTTTTTTATTATTTATTACTGGTAGATGTAACTTATCTCTTTTAATCTCTTCCAAAATGTCATCATTATGGAGATTGAATATTATTGGACTTAATTTACAGCCTTCTCTTACTCCTGTTTTACTCTGCATATAATCTGTTATTTTATCACCTGAAAACAGGTTCTCACTATATATCTTTTGTAATAGTTTTATAAACATCTTACTTTCTCCTTTCCTTTATAATTTTAACCACATTGCTTTTTATTGATAGTATCAAATGCTTTCTCAAAGTCTATTAATACCATGTAAACCCTTCCCCTTTTATTGCTTAAACATTTATTTACAATTGTCTTTATTATGAAAACATTATCTGCAATGCTTTTCCCTGCTCTGAAACCTGTTTGAAACTGATAATTTCTTCTCTTTCTTAACCCAATTCTGTAATCTACTGGCTAGAATTCCAGTAAAAACCTTACCTAAAATGGAAAGAAGACTTACCCTCCTATAATTAGCTGGACTATTCATTACCCTTCCCTTTATATATATAAATTAACACTAATAATAAAAGTAGATAAAGATAAAACACTGAGAAAGAGTCACACTTGAAATTGCATATTCTCAGTGTTTTATCTTTATCTACTTTTATTATTGTGTTAATTTGTTACATTGTTAATAGTGTTTCTTTATTTTTATTTTTCATTAATATTATATATATATATCATACTTATTCTCCACATCTTGGGTATTTCCCTTTTTTTCATTATTTTATTAAACGATTTAACCACTGTTTTTCTCCTATTACCTTCTTGGTCCAAATCATCCAGAATTCCCCTGGGATTCCATCAATACCACTTGTTTCCTCACCTTTAACTTTTTAATTTGATCATAGAATTCTTCCGCATAATCCCCCTGTCTGAGTCATAAATAACTATTTTTGCTTAACTGCCCTAATAACATATTAGAGCACATCAACTTTCTGATGTTATATTTCTTTTTCTTATCCCATTTCTACACAAATATTTGGTGGACAAATTAGATGTGATACCTATAGCTGTTTGATGAAATGAAAGGATCCACTGTGAGAGATTGTGAAGTTATAACATATAGTTTCTAATCCTTCACCATAATGTTTGTATAATATCCTAAACATTTATAGAAAGGGAAAGGTTGGTATGAAGCATCTTTAATATACTCCATTTTTGTTGGGTAAGGTAAATGATTTGAAATAAAATCAGAAGTTTGTACTATAAATGAAAACTGTGATACTTGCAGAACAGATGAAGAAGGTGCTCCAAAGATTGCCAATATTGGAACGACAGCTGAAATTTATGAATTTCGAGAGGAGGATGAGCATGCAGGGTTCAGGGTGAAAGCCAAAGGGCGGCAGAGGTTCTGTATTTTGGAAATGCAACGCCAAATAGATGGGTAAGTATGGAGTCCACAACTTAATAAGAGCCTCATATGGCATAAAGAATGGACATATCTCTTATTACATATAATGCTCTTTTCCCACTTGCCTTGTTATCTTCTTTTTATCAAATATTGATAATAACACAGACAATAAGCACTTTCTGCTACTCTATCTAGTTTTATTATTTAGTTTATTGATGAGGGGAGTGCTTTCTTGCTGTATTTATAGCAAAATTACAGTATTTACTGGTATAAAGAATGTCGCCACATAATGTATACACACCCGAACTTTCTCCAGTAAAATTCAGCAAAAAATAATCTCAGCATAATGTATGCATTACCATGATAGATCCTGGAATTGAATGGGGATGCTGTAAATGATTCTGCAATAAGAACAACAGTAATATTGAAACTGATAATGAATGAAGTAAGGATAGTGGTAGTGATATCTATATATTTCTGGTAATAAATTGTGATTATTTTTTGTTTAATTTTAAGTTACATTGTTTCATTTCATATGGTACATATTTTGCATTCCCAAAAAATACATATTAATAAACTTCTTCCATGAACCCATATATTTATATCAGCAATAATAATAATAATCTTGGGCATGAAATGGCCAATAAATTTGGCTTAGATGTCTCTTCTCTCAGGCTTGAGTTTCTTTTGCATGTCACAAATCTAAGGCCTTAGTTACCTTCCATAGGAAGCCATACTTACGATTTTTATGCCGAAAAAATCTATCACCCCTGACTGGGATTGATTGTTCATTTGGTTTATTTGCAGACACTCTTTTAACATCTCAGATCATCAGTGTCCCATTCAATTCAGGGTGTAAAACAGTCAATAAATTTTGCTCAGAGGCCTCTTCTTTCAGGTTTGAAGTTCTTTTACATGTTGTAAATCTACCACATGGAACCCGTACTTAGGATTTTTACACCTGAAAAAAAAACTGATCCTGGCTGGGATTGAACCCATGATCTTGGATTTAGGAGGCTTACCACTAGACCACCAAGACCAACTGTGCTATTAGTGACTAGGTTGTAGAGTTGGGATGATCATGAATGAATCGTTCATTTGAACAACTCCAGATACTGCATTATAAGAATTGATTCCTCCACAACACAATTCGTTGTTCAAAAAATCACGTGCCAGTGGATTGGAACTGCAGTCATAATATGCAGCTCGATTTTTGTGCTGTGACTGGTGCAAAGCTATACAATGCTTACAGTCATCACCAAATTCTAGAGGGAGGAAGTATGAGTGAGGGGGACAGAGGACAAGTGTTAGCTGATTATATCTGGAGATACATGACCACATATGTCAAGTAAGATGCTGTTTTTATAGTTTGTGAAGAAGAGGCCATGTTTTCAAAAAGGATTTGTTTTTAATAGCTTGAAATAAAATTAACAAGAAAAGTGAGCTGAACTTTCTCAATGAAAATGTTTACCATATCATAACATGCTCTAAACTTTTTAAATTATTTGACAGCATTCTAGATGCTAAACGAAATAAATTATTTTAAGGGATGTCTTAAGGTGGCTCCAAGAAATGTACAAATTTATTATATCATTGAAATATGACAGCCCTGATACAATGAAGAATTTGCTAAAATGTAACATCAATCGAACTAAATCTAAAGTTGGATTAAATAATTTAAAGGCTTCGATAAATAGGTGACTTACAGTAGAATCAGTGAAGAAGAAGATATCAACATTCTGAGAGAAGAAATTAATATGCAGCGAACCAACACTTTGAGGTGATATCCTCAAACTCAGAAACCCAATTATTGCTGCATGCAACATACCAAATGATATGACGATGAAAAATCTTCGCATTCACTATTCCATCTTTACTGTTGTGCATGCTACTAATATCTTTACTATTTTCACATAAACTTTCCCTAATTTGCAAACAACCAATTTTCCCATTATCAAAATTTTTCTTTGTTTATCATTTCCATTTCATTGTCAATTTGTTGGTGGAGACCAGGGCTATGGAATTGGGAATTTGGTGGTGGACTATGTACTACACCTGCTTCCTGAGTTAGTACCCACATAATCTCTTGCAATTTTGATTCTCTCTTTTCAACTACTCCTCTTCATTCTTTAATAATAAATATTGCAAGACCACCAGAAACTCTTACTCTGCATTTACTCATATATTCGACACCGCATATTTGAACAAATATTTTTATTTCAGGAACCTAAAAATATACCTACTCCCCAACCCTACACAATTCCAAAACCCAACTTTAAAAACTGATCCCCATTATTACATCCCCATTGTGAGCCTATTCTGTATCTCTGTAATTTTTTTCTACTTCTTAATTCAATGCCTTCACATATCAACTCTTTCTCACTCTCTATATTCCTTATCACAATGTTTCTGAACAGCTAGTTATACAGCGAGTATGCTACTACCTGGCACCACACTCAAATTAGATTCTGGTTCCTGCTCCATATTTTGATGTCCTCTCCTGTTGCCTGCTTCTCCATACATCGCCAGCTGGCCTACCTCACATGACATCCTTCTCTCCGGTCTTATTTTCTTCCTAAGTGATATTACTTCCATATCTAATGGCTGACCTTGACAAACATTTCTTGTGGCTCTGACATCTTCAATACATTGCTTCTACAATCTTTGGACTCCTGCCGTTCTTGTCTGTGTTTTTTCTCTTCCCAATCTTGAAATTTGACTATTCATATTCGCTACTACTCCTCCATTCTTATTCTTTAACTCCTGCTTTACCTCAGTTATCTTTCAGTTATCTTTTTGCCTTCCTCCCATAACTGTAAGTTGCAAATATACACTCTTTTGCTTCCTTCATTTTCTGCACCAATTGTCTTTTTGTAATTCTTGTTCCATCGAAAGATCTCTGTTAATAAATATCAGCTCCTTATAGCTTTTTGGTTCTTCTTAATGATCCGATGTGGCAAACATAATGATTGTCATTCTCCTACCAATCCATTTTCCAATTTAAATGCTTCTACAATCTCCCAGCCACATATTTCCATTTTGAGTTTCTGGCTAGTATTTCTTGAAGTGGCCTCACATCTCTTCTTTCCTTTATAAATATCAAATTGAACCTTTGTTTCCTTTCCTGCATATTTTTACTCTCAACTTTACCTCTTCTATGTCATGCTTCACTCCCTTAAATTCTTCCTTAATTTCATTTTTAATTTCTCAAGCAACCATATTTACCTTCCTTCCAGGATTATCTTCCAATCCATCTAAGTGGTTAAAAATTTATTGTACTGGTTCAGGATTTGATTGAATATCAGCAAAGTCAATGATGGATGAACTGGTTTTTTGGAAAAAGAGTGACAACTTTAGAAAAATGGATGTGGAAATAATGCTCCTAGGCTAGTAACTGTTCACTTCATTGTACATGATAATCATGTTCCAGATGACATAAAAGCACCTCACTTGTCTGAATAACACTGGTAGGAAGTATCCTCTCCATAATGCTGACTCGTGAGGCAATTCTGCATTTTTACAATGCAATAGGGCAAGGTCATTAACATGTGAACTACAGTCATCTTTCTCCTAAAGCAAAAAATCTTTCATTCACATAGTCAGTCCAACCAACTCAATTACATTGAAAAATAAAAGTATGTGCAAGAAAATAAATAGTTCTCCTGAAGTATGTGTCTATTACTTTTAATTTTTTAATGTCTTGCTATGTAGAAAAGCTCATAAGTTTTAAGTCCCTTCCAATGGCACTTCCTTTAGACTGCTGTAAATTTTTTTGCTGACTTGGTTACTGAATTGCTTACAAGTTAATAAGCATATATATATATATAGGATTAGAATTCCAGTATGCTAAATACCAAGGTGTTGATGCTATACTGGTATTGGATTTCTTTATTATTGCAACTCCAAGCATTTGTAATGTACTGAAATTCTTTTATAGTGGAGCTAGTGCCTTCTGGAGTAGCTGACCCTTTGATCTGTGATATAGAATTATTTGGATTTAATTTTTATGTATCTTTTTCAGTTGGCTTTTCTCTGATTGCATTTTCTTGTTGTTAATGGAAATATCTGATATTTTTTTGCATTTGAGTTTATATGAAATCACATTTAGATGTACCTTAGCGCAAGTCTTCTGAATATTCCAGCAGGAAACCATTGAGGAGCTAAAGACAATGGTTCACCTATTAGTTTGGTGAGCTATTCTGCTGCTTCTTCTCTCTCTTTCTTGTCTGGAGTGACCATCCTTCTCGGTGATGTGCTGCTACCTGCTTGCCACTCCATATCTTTTTTCTGAGCATGCTGGTGATCAATTTCCAGCATATCCCGCTTCCTGTTCTTTGCCCTCCTCTTCAGCTCTGTTAACTTCTACCTCAGCATCTAACATTACTTGTCTCTCTGTTATAAAGATGTTAAATATTTTGTTGTTAGGAGTAAGGGCCAATCACATAAACAACATTTAGACAATGTTTTATGTTAAACAACAATTAAATATAGCTGTCATGTTGCAAAGCAATATTTAATAGTACACAATGTATGAAGCCAATGCTTAAACACTGACAAAAACACGTTAAACCTCAATCTCACACTATAAGTACAAGTATGGGGCATATTCAATGGAGCACTTTTGCTATATTTATGCAGAGACAATTCCAGAGATATTTATTAGTACTTCAATAGCATTCTCTCCCTCTCTTTTGCTTGATCCTAGTAATTCTTTTGAGACATACCAAGAGTCAAGTTTTATAGCATGCTTTCGTTTCCCAAAGGAAATTGCAGAAAACTTATTAGGTGACATCAAACTTATTTGGGATGACTTGGAAAGTTGACCTTTACTGATCACCTTGCAGCTTATTCTGATATTACAGTTTTTGGCATCTGTTGTATTTTATACTGTAAATGGAAATTCCACAGTATAATAATATCTTTTCCTGACTGGTAGTTTCAGGAGAAAACTTAAGCAAGTTTCCTGAAGATGACGAGCTTTCTTTCATTATACATGATTTCATTGTCCTTTTTATGTGAGTAATAATTTTTGAGTATAACTTGAATATTATAGATTACTATTCATTACACTGTGAAATGTAATCATATCATTGTTTTATTCATTTATATTATTCTTTCTAGAGGTAATTTCTCCAGAGTAATTGATGTAATTGACTGAACTCACATTAGAATAAATTGTTCAAATCATCAGAGGGCTGTTTACATAAACTGGAATGGACTCTGCTCTATTCCATTAACTATGAAGTAAATAAAGACAAATGTCACTTAACCATTGCTGTTAACACTGAGTCTAATGACCACATTGCTACCAACAATGTGCTTTTTGGTGCATAGATGACAATTCAGAATATAATCATTTTCATTTCATCGCAAGTGATATGTGACACAAAGATGAAAATTAGGATTGTTGCTTTGTGCCTAAATGCGTGAAAGAATCTGTTATTTTTTGTCACATTGTCTTCTTCTACTCTAATGTAATACTCTCCACAACATTGTAATATTTCACAGTGTTCACTAACAAAATTTAGAAGTTTCAGAATATAAAATTAATTTTATTTTATTGAAAATTTAAGAATGTACATATTTTGCCTGAAGACCTCTTTGTATCTTTCGATGTCTCTGCATTATTTCCCAGCATTTCTTCAGAAAGAATATCCAGATTGTTAAAAAAAATGGCTTATATGCATACATACACGAGTGATTTTGAAATTCTCCTAACTGATGCTTTTCCTTTCATTTTCAAGATTTGGCACAGATATTTGATGTTGTACCTAAACATCTCTTTAATGATACCTTAATATTGTTAAATTTACTGGAAAGATTAACACAGTTTACATTGGAAATTGAAAATAATGGGTGGATTCCCTTTTTAGATTTGAGGATTATAAAAGACAATAACTCTTTGGCCTTTGGAATATACAGGAAACCTACCCACAGTGACAGTTACATTAAAAATAATTGCTTTAATCCCAAAACACACCAGCATGCCATCCTAAATAGCCTTGCTTATAGATTGGTGAATGTCGTACTCGGTAGAAAAGAATACAAAGAAGAATACCAATACATCATCCACACAGCACTATGCTGGGTTTCTCAAAAAAACACCAACAACGCATAGTATGTTGTGTAAGATGGCAAACTGATTTTTTTTCAAGGAGGTACCTATGTCTGGAAAAGCACAGTTTGGGCACTGTAGAGCATCAAAGTTTGAGAACTGTGCAGTAACACAATTTGTTCAGATTCATTTTGGTGTCCTAGTAGTTATGCAACCCATTAGCCATGAGCATAATGTGGATGGATGATGTGAGCCTAATAACATTCCTGTGCACGTGCTACATTCCTCCATCCTTAGTATGAATCCCAGTTCTTTATTTTTTGTTGCGTTCCAGTGCAGTAATGTAGTTAACAACAGTATAACATGTACTATTACACCACTGAGGAAATAACCAACATGCTATTTGCATGTGGCCAAGTGGATTGCAATGGTAGAGTTGCTGCAAGATTAAATGCAGAAAGGTTTCCAAACAGAAATACTCCACATCATTCTACGTTTGCAGCCATTGAAAGATGACTAAGAGAATCTGGAATGTTTCAAGTACATACCTATTTCCCACTTGAAGTGTGTCCATTGCACAGTCAAGTACTAGTACTCAAACTTTGATGCTCTACAGCACCCAAACCGTGTTTTCCAGACATGGGTACCTTTGCCATCCCACACAGTATACTATGCATTGCCAGTTTTTTTTTTACTACTAGAAAACAAAAATGAATCTGAATAAATTGTGATACCACAGTTCTCAAACTTCAATGCTCTAAATTGCCCAAACCATGCTTTTCTGGACATGAGTACCTTCTTCTTGAAAACTGATCAGTGTGCCATCCTACACTGTGTACTATGCTTTGTCAATGGTTTTTTTAGATACACTGTGTAATGGTTTCCATAAAAAATTAGAACATGAAGTTATTAAAAAGTTTAAAAGAAATAAAGTTGTCAAAGACCCAAGTTTGCTATTACAAATATAAGAAGATATGCAATTCATAATTTCACATACCACCCAAGCATGTTCAATAAATTTAAAAAGATTTTAAAAAAATGGAAAATAATTTTGGCTCCAGAAAATGTCCACAAATTAAACATTCATTGCAATTTTCTGTAAAGATCCCATACCTTCTTACAAGAAGTCTGGTACTACCAAACCAACTGCAACGACTGTGATTGATATATATTGGAAAAACGAACAGAAATTTGGAAAACCATACCAAAGATCATTTCAGAAATACTGGTTACAAACAGATAGAGAAATCAGCAGTGACAGCCCACGTTTGGTCAGAAAACCCTGATATTGAAAAGAAATAAAATTATTGTAATGCAATTTCAAACCTTTGTAACTAATGACATGGAAACAAGTTTACATCATCAAAAAAAAGAGCTGCATGATGAACTTCAAGACACAATGAAGTCTGGATTACTCCCGTTGCTCCAGTCGCACGGTTGAGTATATCACGACTCCTCGAACTACCGCGATTTCCAAATTCGGGGGAATTTCACATAGGTCAGACGAGGTAATTTAGTCGCTTCCATATACAGGCACCGCAGAAAGTGGTATGCCATCATTGGATGTATTCGATAAATTTCTGACTGCCTACAGAATGTGCTTCTACAGTTGGTCTTCTGCTGATGATGGAAGCAAATGTTTCCAAAATATGTATGTCCAATTAAAAATCCAAATAAGTGAAGTATAAGTGTCACTAAACCAATTCCATATCAATATTATTTTACTACTTCACTGTTAATAGCCTCAAGAGTTCATGTAAGATATCCATTGCTTGAATTATTAATAAAGATCATAAGGATGAAGCTTATTCTAAAAGGCCAGTTTATTATTTCAACATAAAACTAAAAGAAATGTGGCCATCCCATGGTCACCACTTCTTGATAAGGTACAATACCAAGAACATATACTTCACAGATAAGACAATTTATGCCATAGAAAAATCAATTTTCAAAATGACAAAATTTCATCCCAGAGTGAGAAAGAAGTTCTTGATTAAAAAATTTAACCAGAATGCAAAATCTCTCAAATTATATTGTGTTGGGATGAGCTGAAAACAGGTATATGTAGTGAGGAGTAAATTATTTGTTTAAAATGGTTTGATGTTATTTAATATGTTGTTTTATAAGAATTTGTAATGGGCAACATCTAGAAATTGGCCATGGCCAGAATTAGGTGATTGCCATTTTGTAATGTTTCTTTTAGCATATCAGTAAATATCAATGCTAATAATAATGTGTTGGGGCATTTCCTAACATGAAGTTACAAGATTGCATTTCTGTAATCCAAAATTGGAAATCAGTGCTGAATACTATCAAAGGGAAATCCTAGGGGGCATGATAAAGCCCTGACATTCCATTCTAAGTTAAAAGAGGATTTTTCAGCACAATTTGGCTCCTGTACACAAGGCAAGAAGAACCTTGCTCTGTACTGGGCTTCATCTTAACAGAGGAATAGCCTTCCTCCAGCATATCCCACAAGTACCTTACAATCTTTGGAACAAATTAGAGACCCTGGTATACTCTGACCCTAACCATAATGTAGAAAACCTGAGAGAGGTATGATCAAGGCATGATATTCCTATGGATATCATGCATGCTGCTATAAATGATTAGATTCTTAGACTTTGCTAATGCTTCAGAAATCAAGGAGACCACATTGTATAACTTCAGCTCATGTTTATAGAATAAGCACTATTCTTTAATGTAACATTAATTTCTAAGTGGTCAATTTCTTTGTTTTCCAAAAAAATTCCAAAAACACCAGTTCAAATAAATGTGTCATGATTAGGTAAATGTTAATATTATGGCCATAGTGACTAATACTACTAACTGCATGCTGGTAGCATTGTCCTTACATAGAGAAAGTAGATGATTTTGTGATGCATAAAGTATGTAAGAGTTATATATGATTATTTCTCCAATAGAGGTGTAACCACCACTGTATATAAAATGATTGTTCCTAGAGCTATGGTTATGTATCATAGCACTGCATGCCAAATATTAAGCCTCTGGTTCAGTTTCCAGTTAGATCATTTCATTTCCAGAGTTTCTCCATGCTCTTAGAATGTGAATTACAGTTCTATTTAGAGCCGAGTCTGTTTTGGCTCCTATTTGCTTTCAAAATGTTTGATTATTCTAATTTAATGTCACCTATTTTATGTTTTTAATTGGAAGCAACATAAATGTTTCGTCACTAGTAACCAAACTACACTTGTAAAGTGCCGTTCTCATGTATTAAAAGCTAAATATTAGCTCTGATAATAAGTATGTATTTTGCAGAAATGAGCGTGCACGGGTTCGTATTTTACCAGAGATAGTGCTGCCAGATCCATTGCAGAAGGTGCGACTTCTGTCATTAGATCGACATAGAAACTCTGGCAACTCATGTCGATTTGCTAGCAGAGATGCCCTTTTAACACACTGGCCACTTTGGGTATATGCCCAGTATCAAGCAGGACCCTTGGTGCAAAGGGTTAAGCAGCAAGTGTCGGGCTTTCATTTAGGTAAGTAAAATAGTCACACATTACAAGATAATAGTAAAGATCAAACATTGCACATGTGTGAATGGCATGCAACATTTTTGTCCAGGTATTTCTGCAGGGAAACTACCCAGTGACCCTGTGGAACTAAGTTTCTGGGTGGCTCAGGCCTTGCCCCTCCAGGATGAAAAGCGCATTGACCTGTTGAGGCTAGATAGTGCAATACAGAGACTACGCTGGGAGCTCAGCATTTTTGACAAGGTGATTTGTTTTATGCATGAAAATAAAATAAATAATATATTCTTAATTAGCTAGTGAATCAATTTAATATTCTTATGCTCCACGCAAAAGCCTATGAAACATATTCTGTATAATTCAATGGTAAGTGGAGCATAAGAGTATTAAATTGACTTAATAGCTAATTAAGAATATATTAGTTGCTTCACTGTATTAGTTCCTACACAAAATTATGAAAAAATAAGTAATATGTAAACTAAACTTTTATTTAGTTTTTCATCAAAGCATAATCCCCCTCCCGGACAAAATATTAGTTATCCATTTGTATGGCATATAGCAATTTCTTTCTAATCTAAAAGATGGCTTCTTGCTAGTTATAAAGGGTAACAACGAGTAGTAATTTTTTTCATAAATTCAGTAGAATTACTCATAGAGAGGATGGGCTTCATTTCTGTTTCAGCAACTCACCAAAAGGTCATAATGCAGAAGTGACAGAGTAGCAAGAAAGGACATAATTTTTGAGCTTGTCAGGTTTTTATGGTGATCTGTGAATGTTTTTCACAAAGAGACACAAGAAAAGCTTGCCAATTTTCCCAATGGTCATTTTCGTCTGTATGCTGTAATGCTCGTTGCAGGGCTCAGTCACTAACATGTTCTTCAGCAGCAATGTATGTCGCCAGCAGAAGGTATATGTTAAGATTGGACTGGTTGTTGTGTTTAGTTTATATCATTGAATTTTCATTTTCTGAAGAACCTGAAGTATATACTGCATAGCTAGATAGCAATGACCCTGCTAAAATCTACGTCAGATTGTGCTAAAAAGTTACACGTTCAAAACAGGTAAGTTATTCATAATGCTAAATGGTTTACAAGAAACTAAACAAGAGCCTCTAAATATCTGAAAGATATTGAAAAGAAGGTAACTGAAGCAATTGGTGTATTCGAGAAATCTGTGCAGAATGTGGTTAAACAGACAAATAAGACTAAAAGTGACAAATTAGAATCATTTTCAATGCTAGGAAAGAAAATACCAAAATCTGTACAGCAATGTGAATTAGATGATTTTGATAAATGTGTGGTAAGATGCACTATTCACAATTTTCACAAAGCCAATGGAGAGATTCTCACAATGAAAAAGCTCCCCAGAAAACTGGTTGAAAATATTCAGTTCAAGTGTGGCATAATGGCATTGAGAATAATAGTATGAAGCCTAGGTTTTCGATGAAAAAAACAGAAGATTTGAAGAAAATATTGATAGAGAAACATGATATTAGGCTGCTATGTATGCAATACTTAAGAAGTGTTTGATTTTTTTCAAAATGAAGGTAGGTCAACTGATGAGACTTTATGCATAGCTTGCACACTAAACCAAACTCTTGGAACAATGACTCTCTACTGGGATTGAAAGCACCAATTTAGGAAGGTCCAAGATTAATAGTAGAGCATGCTGGTTTTAAACACATTTTCATTCCGAAAGCTCTGCTGTCTTTCAAATCTAATTAAGCAACCGAAGATTACCATGCTGAAATGAATTGTAGGAATTATGAAAAATGGCTTAAAGAAAAACTCTATCCTAATTTTTTGCCTTAGTCCCCATAATTGATAATGCATCATGTCACAATGTCCAACATGATCTTGCACTTAAATCCTCCTCCCAGAAGCAAGTAATGCAAGACTGGTTAACAGAAAAAGATGTTCCGTACAATGCTGAGATGCTGAAACCTGAGTTGCCCAACTTAATAAAAGCCTATACCTCACTACAAGACATACAAAATTGACAAACTTCTTGCCAATAATGGTCACACTGTGTCCTGCCATGTCACCCTAATTTGAATCCAGTAGAAATGATTGGTTCATTGTTAAAGATTATGCAGCATGTAAGAATGTTTCATTCAAGCTTGATGAAGCAAGAACATTGACTGGAGCAGAAGAATGGTCAATGCAGTATAAGCATGCAATTGTAATTGAAAAAAGTATGCTGAGAGCAATCACATATTGGACAAAGCATTAGAGTATATTGTCGTTAATCTGGGGAATGGCAGTTCTAGAATTAACAGCATAGATGACAGTGAAGATGAAATGAGCAGCAATCACCCACTTCCTTGTATGCAGATATTAGCAGCAGCACTTCGTGAGAGTTTGCTTTGTTTAGTGAATTCCGAAGGAATGTAGCTATTGTGGTCTATGAAACGAATTTTGAAAAATTTCTTCAAACCTCCATCAATCCAACTTACTAGGCACTGAAAATAACAATGAAAAACACCAACAAAACTCGGCATATAAGCATCAATTAACAAATGATTCTAGTTCATTATCCAGCAAAATTGGATCATTAGGATTGGGGGTTAAACTAAAGCAAACATTTTTAAAAAATTTAGAAACCCCTCTACTGGCAATTTTTGTTTTTTCTTAATGACACTCAGTATATTTCCTTAAAATAAAATAATAAAAGTAGTTTCCAAAAATTGGGTAATTGGGCCATTAGGAGTGGGGATATACCTGAAAACCTAGTGGATGTGAAAGCAAAATTTAAAAATTGCTCTAGTGGCCACAATTTAAAATTTTTTTTAAAGGAAACTCGGTATATGCCAATGAAATAAAATAAAAAAAGCAATTTCTGAAAATCAGAGTATTAAACCCCTCTTGGGTTTACTTGAAATCCAATGTAAAAATCATTCTATAGCACAAAAATTGTTTTTTTATTCACAATAAAATTCAGCATATACCATTTAAATCAAATAAGAAAATTTGTTTCTGAAAATCAGTGAAATCAGCCTATTAGGAGTAGAGGTTTACCAGAAACCCAACATTTAAAATTTACTCTAGTGGCACCAATATTTACTTTTTTCAATGAAACTCTGTGTATACCATTTAAATAAAATAAGAAAAATAGTTTCTGAAAATCAGGGAGATCTGGCCATTGGTTGGTGAATCCAAAATGTAAAAACCTCTCTAGTGGCACCAATATTTGTTTAACAATAATATTTAGTATATGCCATATAAATAGAAAAAAAAAATAGATACTAAAATTAAGGAAATTGGACCTTTAGGAGCAGTAGTATACTTGAAAACCAAAATTTAAAAAGGCCTCTTTTGTTTAATTTTCTCTATATTGTTTTAAAATAAAAGGATAAATTAATTCAGCATATAAACTGTATTTATAACGTTGCATATATTTTATACTTAACTAAAGCATTGTCAGATAGTAAATGTGAAATATTAATCTAATATGTATTTGAGAATTATATTTTTATGTAAGAGCGTTCTAATAACTAAACTTCGGAATTTTAGGCATGAAATATTGATGTTTTAGGCACTTAAAATAGGTTGCAAAATGATTTAATTAGGCACTGTTTTTTAATTTTAGGCAAGAAAATATTTATGACATCTAAAATGGGCTACAAAATGATTAAATTAGGTACTATTTTTTTTAATTATGCAGGAAAGTAAGTATTTTAAGAATATGACTATAAATGCTATAAGCAATGCATGTTAGTTATTTTCATAATTTGCAGCATAATATATTATCAATGCTTTTCTCCAAGTTAGGCTATGATTTTAATCAGTAAAAATAATTTTAAAGGCTGAAAAGGACATTTCCAGTCACACAGATATTACAGGAGCAAACTTATATTTTTGACATTTTTCATGCCCACTTCTTCTGAAATATATTCACCTTCCCCCACCAAACATTTTTCACATAGACCATTACAACATATCCAGGATTTTTTCATTCTACTCTCTCCCACCTGCACCTTACTTTGTCCCCAACTTCTTCCTTAGCAGCACTAACTTTCACTTCAGCTAAATGCACCACTGACGCCTGATACATCAAAGGGTTTCCTTCGCTTAGCTTCACAATTGTTGAGAGAAAGAATGAAAATATGCCTAAACAAGATCTCTCTTCAGTGTTGAATTTTTCAACAGTTCCTTTGCAGACAAAACACAAGCTGTACTCTCAGTAAGAAGCTCTTTTATCATAGCAGCAAAGTCATCCCAATGTTCCAGCATAATAAAAAGTTGCCTTTTTCGAGGAGCCTAGATGTGTTAAAATAGGATAAGGAGAAAGAGGAGTTTCTGGAAAATTTTCCTTGAAGAATGCAATGCAGGATGGAGCTTGCAGACATTTTTCTTCATATCAGAGATCAGAGTATTGACTTGCTGAAATACATTCCTTATGGATTCTGAGATTTGGTGAATATCATGGACCAAACAGGTAGTGTGTATATGGTTAGAGTAGAATGTTTTCAGAAGAGTAGAGCCTGAGAACTTAGAGGAAGCAGTGTCTGTGCAGAGAAGAAGAATCCTACTTTCTCCAACATCACCAGGAAATAACAAGTGTACACATGAATTTTATTTTAACATCTCATTTTATTCAGGAGAACAGAGTACCTAAGGCTTGTTACTCAGTGTCACGCTATTTGCCATCGCTATCAATTCTGTCACAGTGTCTACCATCAGGGATTATATCGTTATTGTTCATCGATGCCTTTGTGATATTTTTCTCTTCTCAGCATGTTGTCTGTTGGAACATTGCTCCAATGCAGCCTTGACTGTCTCTAGGCTTGGAGTGTCTGCAATGGCCTCAACTTTTCTACTTAAAAGACCATATTAATGCATTTCTGGCACAGCAAGGAATATCACTCACCTTCTCTTCACTTTTGGTCCTGATCCCCTATCTTTTGCAGACAAAGTGAAGTTCCTTGGCTTGGTGTTTGATAATAAGTTGTGCTGGCCATTGCACATAGTGTGACTGAAAGGCTGGTGTGAATGTTCTCATTACATGTTAAGTGGCACATCCTGGAGAAAACAGTGTTGTTGAGCTTACACTGTTTTTTAATCTGGTTCACACATCTTAGACTGACATCCTATTCAACATTCACACCTGCACCCTCTTATTTGTCAGCATTTTAGTCTGATACTCTCCTATTTTGAGGGATGTACTTTTATCATGTACAATCCTTCCATCATTGTAGAGAAGATCAGGAATCAGTGACTGTTTTAGCTAATCTTGGCTATGGGTTTCTGGAATGTCATAGAGGGGAGATGAGGCTGCCGATGTCACAGCAAAATTGTCTCTTTTAACTCCTGCTATGTTCTGTAGTATGTCAAAGGATTTTAGTGGATTTTTACTTGGAGCCAATATCTCATGCTTGCATAATGAATGGAGTTTGTTTCAAGGGAACAAACTTTGAAAGTGTAAATCTGCACCTTTTACATGGATTACTTAAGCATTGATCATAGAGAAGAGGCCACTTTAGCACATTTGAGAATTGGGCATTGCAATTTAGACACTG
This sequence comes from Metallyticus violacea, assembly GCA_030762175.1. Lineage (NCBI taxonomy): Eukaryota > Metazoa > Arthropoda > Insecta > Mantodea > Metallyticidae > Metallyticus > Metallyticus violacea. The sequence continues at coordinate 90,818,168 of CM060830.1, read as the reverse complement.
CCATGTTTTTCGGGGTGACCCTGCTCTTTCTCGTCTGCATTGTGGCCATCCCCTTTACTGTGCACCATATTTAATTGAATGTTACCAGCTAGCACCTCTGCAGATCAATGAGGTCATTGCTCTTGAGCATGTGTTGCATTTTATTCACCTTTGTGGCATGTGAAGCAATGTGTAACTATGCTGTTCTTCGTATGGTTTTTAGTTTTTAGCACTTTTTATGGTGAACTCGCTTCCAGCTTTTTTGCCGATGAACAATTGTAGTGTGTACTTTTTTTTTTTTTTAATTATTTTACCATTTTCCTCATAGTTATTTCCATGTGGGTTTCTTCTATTGATAATCAACCTGCTGTTCTTTCTCTATTATTTTCACTTTAATACTTCAGCACTAGTGATTTTATTTTACTATTTGACCAGTAGGTTATATTTTTAATTTTTTTCTTGGCCATATTTTACTCTGTTCAGGTTCTGATTCAGAAAACCATAATAATCAGAGGGAATGTTGAACTCCTGTTAAACCACTTTATAGTCATAATTAATCATTATCCATCAGATTCCAGAAATTGCTAGAAGTTGGATAAGAGGTTTTCGAGATATTTCTTATTGAAAATTTAAATTAATTTAGATTTCTGCTTCCTGAATATTTCACACACCTAACCCTCCAAATTCACTAACATCAACAGAAACAAACAAATTATTGATAAATATTATCATTTGTTACCATACAGGGCTATTATAAATGATTAATTTGTTTTCAAATTGCTATATTTTCCAAAGTATTACACGTACAAATATGATTGATATGTGAAAAGAGCTGTAAAATCACCAAGTTTTCTTCATGCTCTACAAATATTTTATGTGTGCCTTTTGGGTCACATGGATGCAGATAGTAGTCAAGCTCATTCCACATATTTTGTAGCATCAATCTGTCATTGGTCATCACTGTAGCATCAATGCATTCCTTGAGCTTTACTAGTGTTCTTGGCAGTAGGGGTATGTAAACAGACCTTTAATGTATCCCCAAAGGAAGGCATTAGATCAAGTGATCTGAGGGGCCAAGGGAACAAAACTATGTCATCCTCACCAACACTTCCAATCCAGCAATGCAAAAGTTCATTGTTTAGGTAGCAACAAACAGTAATGTTGCAATGAAGGGGTGCCTGGAAGACAAAATCCTGGAAATCAGCAGCCAGTTGTAAAAATAACCACACGTCAACATATCCAGGTAAGATGTACCAGTCCCATTTTTCTCACAGAAGAGAAAAGGCCCATATAGCTTTGTCTATGACATTCCACTGAAAATATTCACCTTTGGTGAATCTCTTTCAAGTGCTACAATTGCACAAGAATTTGCAGTACCCCACAATCTCACATTCTGACGATTAACCTTCCTTAAAAAATAGAATGTTGCTTCATTGCTGAATACCATCTTGGCGGTGAAATCTTTATCCTCCAAAGCTTCCTGCATTGCGATGCACAGCCATGATCTTCTGGCTTTAATTGTTGCAGGAGCTGCAGATGGTATGGTTTGAAATGTAACCATCTTTCATACAGTTTGCTGCAGTGGTCCAAGTTTGCAGCTTATTCGGACTGTTGATTTTTGTGGACTGTGCAAGAAACTTTCTCTTTGTTTGCTTTATTTCCATGGCGGTTCTTTTCCATACTCTCTTCTAAATGCCTGTTGCACTATATTGGGAATTACAACTCGTATATTCCAACACATAAAAACTCATTTCTTGCTTTGTCGCCATTTTGTAAAGGGACTGAACTCATGCTGTCAACTAGTGCACAAATGCAAACTTGGTGCTTTTATGGTTCTTTTCATATATTCCTACTTGTGCATGTAATACTCGGAAAATATAGTTTTTTGAAAATGGATTAATCATTTATAGTAGCCCTGTATTGTTGCTAGAATTTCCAAATGCTAAACAAAAGTGGAAAGTCATATTCATTGCCATTATGGTTTCTTCAATAGATATTTCAAATTTGAAAATGCGAAAAAGAATTCCTTTTTATATGTGTAATTCATGTCTAAAATGTTACATTCTTTTGCTTATAATTCAAGATTTAACTTATTTAATTTTGAGGTAAAATCTGCCTAGAAAACTAAAACCTAGTAGCCGGATGATTTCAGAAGGCCTCTGGTCTCATCCAGTATATAGCAAAATCATTTCAGTGTTTTCCCCCTACTAAGTCACATTATGTTTGTGTGGAAAACTACATTGCTATGATCAACATCTGAAATGTTCAAATTATTTCTGAGCAATCTAAAAGAGTAGGAGATAAATATGATATAATTACCACATGAGTTACAACTTTCAGGATATGGGCAAGCTTCAAAAGCTGTGCTTTTAAAGCTAATCCTGTCATATGTTTACGGAATGTCGCAATCCACACAGTGAAACTTTTGTTAATCTTATTTTGATTTAAAGTAAAACACTAAAAATCAAAATAAGATTAATCCTGTCATATTATCATCATCATTATTATTACTATTACACTACCACCACCACTACCACTATGTAGTGTGATGGTGATGAAATTGCCACATGGTGCCCGCACCTCCATAGGCATCAGTCATAAGTGCCTGAGTAATGGACAGCAATGTGGTATGTTTATATAAAAAGTCATAAAATGAATGTGTCCATAAATTTAAAAGTAAAAAAAAAAATCTGGGGTAAGCGCAAGTGAAACACCCTGTATGCTCGTTCCTCTATTACTAATGTAAGATTTGAACTGCTAATTCATCCTCCACACTCACCAGAAAGATTGCTATCATTGTATGACTAAGCCAAACTATGCACTCTTATTGGCTCCACTTGTTTAAATTTAGTACATGTTTCACATGTTTCTTCTATTGTTTGCATCATCAGCTAACCATTGACTAACCGTTGGAGTGGACAGCTGCTGGCATGTACTAAATTTAAACAAGTAAGTGGAGCCAATAAGAGTGCATAGTGCAACTCAATCATACAGTGATCTTAATATATGATTAACCTCACTGTACAAGTTTCAATTAGCATTTCAAGGAATTGTCTGCAATATGCAATTTAAATATCTGTGCTTTGTAATAAATCAGTTGGAAAGTATGAATATGGCTTTCAGTGATTCTCACCATGCTTCTTTCATAATATAATTTTTCTTCTCTATCCAGTAATAGAAATTTTAAATGGTAATCTTCATAACAATTTGTGGTTGTTGCCAGTGCCATGTCTTATGCTGTCGAGAATGCAACTCAAAGGTAGCAGAGCATAAGGACATATTTCAAATGTCAGTTGAGGGTCCTCAAGGCACTTATGTAAACCCAGGAGGCTATGTACATGACACCATCACTGTTTATAGAGCATTAGGTCTCCAAACCCTCTCTGCAAGGCCTTCCACAGAATATACCTGGTTTCCCGGGTAAGTAAACTGTCACATTTAAATTACATCTTGGTTTAGCAAGTAATTTGTATGTTGAATCAAGAAAAATAATAGAACCCAGAACTATAAGTCAAAGTTCCATAGCAAAACACATTCTATATTAATTTACATTGAAGTATGGGATTTACAATAAAAAAAAGGGAGAGAGAGGAAAGGGAAAAAAAACTGAATCAAATGAATTTGTACATACGAAACTGTTGACAATGGAGTGGTAATATATCACAAACTTAGGTATACCTAAGTTTAGGACGAATCAAATGAATTTATTTTTTTTTTTTGGGGGGGGGGTAGTGTTTAGTGCCCATTTTTACTACTGATGCGCCACAGGGGATGGACACTGATGATACATGAAATGACATGATAAATTGGGAAAGTATTTTTTTTTTTAAGGAAGGAAGCGTTCCAGGCCTAAGTTTAGGGTACCTCCTGGGCATTTGCAGTTATGAGGACTGAGGAAAACCTGGAAAAAACCCCAGTCAGAACAGTCCTGATGAGATTCCAACTCCCGACATTCCGCTCTGAGCCTTAACGACCTTGGCCACCCGTGGCGGTAAAAAAAAAAAAATATGTGCTATAATATGGTTTGTTGATATATACAAAATGTGTTAACAATATCTTTAAAAGCTTTTGAAAACTGGTCTGCAGTTAGCTGTGAAATTGGTATTTATTATTAAGTGAATAGATATAAAGTTGGAAAGAAAGGACTGATTTGGATGTGAGTTATTGTTTTTAAAGGATCTCAGAGGAGAAAATGGGGAAGGGTATGTTATGTGTAGAGAGCATATTTTTTATTGGTGTTTAATGCCCATTTTTACTTCTGAGGCACCACAGGCAGCGGACACTGATGATACATGAGATTAAATGATAAATTGAGAAAGGATTTTTTTTAAGAAAGAAAGTTTCCAGGCCTATGTTTAGTGTACCTCCCTGGCATTTGCCATTTATGAATACTGAGGAAAACCTGGAAAAAAACCTCAGTCAGAGAGGGCAATCCTGGTGGGAATAGAACCCCAGACCTCAAGAGTCCAGTCTGCTCCTTAATGACCTCGGCCATCTGTGGTGATGTGTAGAGAGCCTGAAGGAATATTTCATTGTTTATTAGAGTGTGAAGGAGTAGAGAGATGGAGGGAGGGTATATGGGAAGTGAAATGGAATAAATTACAGAAAGAAAGCATGAAGAATGTTGACTGTTATGGGGATAGAAATAAAATGATATGGGAATACTTAGGAAAAGTAAGGGGGAAATGGATTAGAATAGCAAAGAAAGATGAGAGAATTGGGATATGATTAATAAAATAGTGCTAACAAGGGAAATACAAGATGTGGCGGGGTTTTATTATGCAGAAACCTGGGGTTGTGAGTAACGAGGCCGCTTATGATAGATGTTAAGATTTATTAACAATATAATGTAGGTTATGTATGTTAATTTGTTAAATATTTATAAATGTTTACTAAAAATTGGTAAATAATAGTGTTTTGTTTGTATATATTTATGAATATTGTATGTAGCCGAACCTGAGTCTTCAGGAAATTCCAGTGAATAATCACTGATGAGCCAAAGACCAAGGTACGATGGGTAGTGAATTGAAAATTGGTAACTGTTTATGTAGAGATATTATTGGTAAATAAATTCACTTCAAATGAACATGTCTCTTATTTTTTTTTATAATAAGATAATAAGGATAAGAGTAGGGTAAGGGACTTATGAAAATATGAGGATAAGAGGTAGTTTCATAATAACTCATTTTGTTTGAAATGCAACATTCAATAAGTAAGGCAAAACAATTTTTTCTCTTTCAGGTATTTATTTGATTATAATTTTAAATTCAGTTTTCTTCAGTTCTTAGACTGTACAGTACTATTTTTCAATATAATGTTCTTCTAAATCTATGGTTTTGTGTTCAGAGCCTGTATGCCATCCTAGTACCCTCTCTAGGTCTATGTTAACAGCCATTTTGGTACTGCAGCTGTGACTGCTCTATCATTGTCAAATCTCCTTCCACAGAGTGTATCCATAGAGGACTGAAGTAATGGAAAGTAGAAGATGCAAGATCTGGGCTGTAGGTTAGGCAAGGAAGGACAGTTCATTGAAGTTAGTAATCTCTTCTTCATGTCATGAATAAGAATTTTGGTCACATTTTTGTAAGGATAAAGTGCAGAACTCCTTCTTCAACTTCCTAGTAGTTTTTGTAAGAGTTGTTTTATCATGAGGCAATACAGTGACAAAAAAATAATCCCTTTACAGTCACAAGAACTTGACCGTAATTTTACTGACTGAAGGTATTATCTTGAACATTTTATTTTTTCAGAGAAAAAATTTTGTGATGCCAAAACATAATTATCATTTGTCTTAAACTCAAGTGATGAATCTTCTTTTATCTGTCACTATAATGCTGGTACAAGTAATTGTCACCTTCAGCCTCTTAATGAACAGCAAGCAACTGTTAACAGATGATTCTCTTAACATTTTAAAAAAATTTGAGTTGAGATTGTAACATACATACCACTAAAATTCAATAAAATGGAAGACTAGTTTCGGGAGCCATCACTCCTATCGTCAGTTCCTGGTCCACTGGGAACTGAGTCGACCAGGAACTGACGATAGGAGCGATGGCTCCCGAAACTAGTCTTCCATTTTATTGAATTTTAGTGGTATGTATGTTACAATCTCAACTCAAATTTTTTTAAAATGGTAATATTTGACATCACTGTTACAAAAGTTTACTATATTTTATACAAGATGATTCTCTGTTTCTTATGATCGGCAGTTAGGCTTCAGTGGACCCATTTGGCACAATTATTTTAATATTTTCACTGGATAATAATTGTCTTGACACTGTCAATAGAGTTAACTATGAACAATGAATTGTTTAGTAATTTGCTGATCATCAGAATAACATCTAGCATGTTTCATCATTGCACGTGTGACTTTGTTTATAATGCACATAACTTGGACTCCATTCTGAAAGCTAACTGCATCACTGCCACTTAGCAGAAGATGAAAATAAGTAATGTGGTGTGCAAAGGTTCAAAGATACAGCACATAAAATATTGTATTTTCCCAAGTGAAACAGGTTGAGAAACAATTGTGTTGCATTAGTTATTGAACTCCCATTGGACATGCATAACTGTAATTGGTGGATTTAGTTTCTCTCAAAATTAAATATGCAGGCCCAGTTATTTTTAAATATTTTTGCTTTTTAATTTTTGATCACAACCCAGGGGAATCATATTATAGTGGGTTCTTATTTGACAGTATATATGGTAAATATAATTATTTGAAAATTTAATAATTCCATGAAACCATCTTATTCCTTCCCCTGTTTGTAAATATCTTCTCTGCATAATTACTTTTAAAACTTAAAGGTTACTGCTATGCCAAATTTTGAAATATATATCTGGTTGCAGATATGCTTGGACTATTGCAGAGTGTCGTCATTGTAGACGACATATGGGCTGGAAATTTACAGCAACAAAGAAGCATTTAAAACCAGGCAAGTTTTGGGGTCTCTGCCGCAAATCCTTGAGGCCAGAAATGTCAGGACAGGATGATCCTGACTTCAAGCCAGTAATGTAAAGGAACATAATGTGTACAGAGTATATTCTCTTTCTGTTGCCCTCTCTCTCTTTCTCATTGTTACAAAGTTAAATAAGTGGCACACTTTTACCTTTCAGAGCTTCATAACCCTTAAAAGGCAAAAAAATGTATTCAGGAGCTAATGTCTGTTTAACATTTGCATGGACAGGAGTGTTTATTTCTACTCTTGCTTTTTAGCAATTCATTAGAAGTATTTTTCATTCTTTCACAATTGAAGAGTACATCAATAAAAATATTAAGGGGAAGAAACAATTTGTAGAAAACTTGACTTATAAATGGTCTATTTTGAAATGAAAGTCATGTCATAATAATTTACCAAGAATCATACTGACTATAATTAATAATAAATTTGTGAGGCATACCTTCCCATTTTCCTGCAGGCCCTCTCGTAGCCTCTGTACATGTCGTACAGCCATTGTCATATTGCTGTAAGATACTAAATACATCGGCAGCATAGTTTTTCCCAGATAGAATACAATAGTTGCTCTATTGCTACTAGAATTTTATATTTTTGGAGCATCTTGGACCTTCCAAGGATTCATTCATCTTTTGAAACAGATCAAAATTACAAGATATTTTGGGAATGTGTGGCGGTTGTACTAGTGTCTTCTAACACCACCTTAGTAGAAGTGATGCAATAATAGCAGCTGTATGACAGTAATTGTCTTGCAACACAAGCAACTGCCTTTGCTGGAGCTCAATATTCTGTTGTTTACTTGGACAGTATGCCTTTTCATCTGTAGCATGCACAGGTCACCCAGCTCCAGAGAGATGATAGACATTTTCATACCTCTTTTGAAAAGCAAACACCCACCTTAATGATGTTGAATAGGCCAATGCAAAATCATATTATGCTTCTCATAATCTCTAATGGCATATTTGCTCCAGGCCACTTGTATTTTTAAAAAATATAAGAAGCTCTGAATGTGCAAACTATATTTTAGAGTGGTTCTTACTCATAAATGTTCCTTGTTACACTGCTGCCACTGCCAACACAAGATTAGATGTTAGAAACTTCAAATGTTGGTAGGGCAAGGACAGTACTGTACCTAATGGTAACATTATTTCACCTGAATTTTTATTAAACAAAAGAATTTCATATTGAATATAATTCTTGTATATCTAAACAGTTATACAAAGTGCTAAGTATTGTTTGGGTCATGAAACACTGGCCCAGCCACAGAAAGCCAGATAATGAAGAAATACTATTCAGGGGGAAAGGAAAAGAAAGTAAATTGTGTTATCATAATACATAGGTACGGCTGTTTCAATATCTGTGTTCTTTTTGAGATGTACTCTCTGCAACAAAATATTGCAATAGTGGAGGTTTACATGTGTACAGATTCCATTAAGAAAACAGGCAAATTTTGCCATCTGATTTCCTGGTGGCGCTGTTCCTACAAGAACATTATACAAGATTTGTGAAAAATGGCATACAAAAGGAAATAGTTGAAAACATGAAAGAAAACTGAAGCCTGCCCCATTCTTAAGCCCACTGTGATTGTGGATTTTCAAGTACAGATGCTCAGATAGCTACAAAGTTCATATGTAAACTGATGCAACAGGTACAATGTCCATTTTTGTTTACTAGGCCGGAGGTTGTACATGGTGGTAAACCTTATGGCAATGTAACTGCTCTCATCAGTAGACAGTGACAAAGACCTGTGATTCACAGAACACCAACCGACTGTAATAAAGTATTAAATATGGTACATGTATACTAAAATTGTCAAACTTCGTATCCAAGCATTTTTGGCATTTACTAATTAAATTAAGCATCTTTTGCTGGATTTTCTTCAAAAAAATGTATGCTACCTCAGCAAATGTTCATTTTCAGTTTCAAATGGGTGTGAGGAATTATTTACATATTTTTCACACTTACTGTTTCATTATATAAAATATATTGGATGAGCAAAACTACAGTGAAGAGATTATGGATAATGTTAACATTTGATTGCAAAATTATTCTAAAATTTTTTTTTTTGAATGTCCCAGTATTCCAGAGCTTTCAACAACACACAGTTAGTGAAAATGTTTTAGGAGATGCAAATAAAAGATCTTTGTCACTACCAGCATCTGGTACCAAGTATTTGCATTCAATAATAAATTGAATTTTGTAACTTAAAAGGACATTGTCAACTTTGGAATTAAATTAGTTATAAATGTATGAGATACAAAATTCAGTAAGGAAATTTGTCATCCACATGGAAAAGCATACAATAGAAATACTATGCTGTAGTTTCCAAGAGATTTGCAAACCTTATTTTTATTATATTTATTAACAAATACAATATACCTAATTATAATCCTGGGATCAAAGATAATTTCAGGTAATTTCCCACAGGACTATAAGCAAATCTTATTATTTCACTCTTTATGGATTTTAAAATAACTGTTTATTAGATTATTTATCTGCATAAGCTTTTTAAAAAAAAAAAATTACATGGCTCTAAAAGTGAAATGATTGGTTATAGCATTTCTTTGGAACAAAGATGTAGGTACATGTTCAATTTTTGTTTTTTCCTCCCTCCCAGTTATGAGTGGATCTGCCAGCTGTTAAATTTTTAGTTTGGTCACCATTATCAGTCAAAAGGCAGAATAAATTAATAAGTATTTAAACCGTAGTTCAATATCAAGATAGATGAAAATACTGTCCACAAGAGGTTTTCATAGCATGACTTGCAGTGTTATTTTATACGTGAAAATTGTTAAAAATGCACCTGATTAGAGAGGACATTTTCCATCTTCACTGTAATATGCACAGCATTTGTTATATTAAGATTTCATTCCCAATCTCTCGAACCTGGATTTTCCCTTATAACTTTCAAAGTAATGAATGTAATTCATTGGTATGTGACACCTAACCTTGGCATATGAGAAGCATAATATTCATCAATAGTGCAATGCACCTGTGTTGTTACAGGATTATTAACAGTTTTTGTGCCTTTGTGTTGTAAGTAATATAGGCATCTGATCACTGTCTACAACATCCTGCAAAGATCATTTGCTTCACTTTAGATTGTCGTCATTGAAGCTTTCAGGAGCATGGGAAACTTGGATGCTTCCATTCTGCTGATTGCGACTTCATTTCTTGCTCCAAATCTCGTCAGTTATGATATTATGTTTAATATCAAGCTGCTCTCCCTTTTAAACCTATTGAGGTGATCCTGTGCAATGCTCACTCTGACTGTCTTCTTGAGGGGGCAACTAGCATGCAGCAATTTTTTTCTTCTGGAGTTGGTCAGAATTCTTTGATGAGATATGGTGAACATAAATGCTTGAGAGTTGACTCCAAGACTCTTCAATAAGTGTTGCACCAAGGGTGGCTATTTGAGGTTGACTTGAGCAGTGATCATCTTCCATGCTATTCTGGCCCTCCTTAAAGCATGCGTAGCAACAAATTGTGCTGTGATCAAAATTCCTTCAATTTTTGTTGTAAATAGTTTATACAGAATAAATCAATAAAAGGGTTTTTAAGACAGTAAAGTATTGCAGATTATTCAGGAGATATTTTAAAATATGCCAATTGTTACATCTTAATTTTTACATTTGATTTGCAAGCACACCTCCAACCAGAATTTCATTCTGTACACATGCAAGAGAGTTTTTTACAAAATAATGAAAAACCAGACTTTCCAAAAATAATGCTTGAAAATATATGTATATATAAAAACAGACATTGCCTTCAGAAGCATTTTGCTGTCTTTAAAAGTCTTGCCTATAAAAAAAATTAAATAGCTGGTTGCATTAGATAGAATACAAAAAAAAACAAACCAAAAAAGTTGAAAGAAGACTGATTTTAAGTGTTGCGTTGCCCATATTGTTGTATACTGTTGTAGAATTTATAAAAATACATGTTGGAGAAGTTTTTGTAAATGGAAAAGAACATGTTCTCTTGTAACAGATTCATGTATTTTGTGTGTGGATATATAGACTTGTTTGAATTAACTGCAAAATAGAGCAGCCTGAATTTCAGTGGATAGTATGAATAAAAATGAAGTAGATGCTTTAAAGAATAAAATCAATGTAAAAGGTTTTGTAATGGAGAAAAAAGTGAAACTAGGACATACAGAAGTTTTTGTATGAATAAACTTGATTTTTTTCTTTAAAGCAAATGCTTCTATATTTAATCTTCTACTTTTAGTATCATTCATTGATCCTCAACTTTTACCTTTTGAAAACCCTTATTTTAAATTTGAAGATAAACTAAACTTATTTTTCAGTTGTTAAACTTATTTTTATTTTTTATGTTTATTGAAAGAGTTATTGACTTACAAAAATCAGTTAGATGAGGATTAAAACAAAAAATTAGTTTGTCAGATAGTGGTAGAAAATATAAATAGTATATTTTTAAGGAAGATTATGGTAAAAAGTCTGGAAGTGTAATTACATTGAGCAAATTGTTAAAGACTATTAACAACATGAAGTTGAGGCTTAAAAAGGAACTAACTAATGCTCTCTGATAGGTTAAGCTAACTGATCTAAGGACTTGAGATAGGGCTGCATCTAAACTCATAAATTATAATGCAAGATAATGCCAGTAAAACCAGCAGATCAGTACTTTTGCCTCAGGCACCGCAACACAAGACAAATATAAGAATGAAGATACAAAGAAATTGCTCACTATAGAACTACTTTGTAGTTTGCTGCAGCATAGGAATAGAGAAAACAGACTTAATAAAGTGTGTAACATTTAAGATTTTTAACATTTTATTGACCTATCTTACATCTATAAACAACAGTTATGTTTTTATTGCTTTTGCATATAATTTGTCCATAAATTATTTTTATATGTTAAATTTAATTTGATGTGGTTTCGATTTATGTTTAATTGATGCTCAAGATGTTTGCTTCATCTGACTAACCACTTTAGATGTGACAGAACGAACAGCTTCTTTGAATCTCTTCATTATGCAATATCATTGAGAGTTTGCTTGATACAGCCTCAAAGGTAAAAATCTAAAGGTGAAAATTTGGTGATCATGGTGGGCATGTACCTTCTATCCACCTCTTCCTATCCAGGGTGGTGGAAATATCCATATCCAGAAGTTTTGAACGACTGTAGTATGAAAGAGCATATCTTGTTAAAAATTGACACCATCACCAGTTTGTGGAACTGCATATAATGCCAACATATGAAGATAGTTGCATGACATCACAGTTGGTTCCTCAAGAAAAATGAGGCTATCATGTGTAAGGGCACATCGCATGATCAGTATAGGTATGCAGTTATTTATTAGTCATATTCTGTCATGTATATAGAAATTTAACCTCATTACTAAACAGAAGCTTCTTTAACAATTGAACATCTCTATCTTGTCTAATATCAGTATAATAAAATCAAATTTGTTTGACTTATCGTGGGCAGATTCCCTGTTACAACAGTAAAATGTAGACCTTTCTCCAAAACTTTGTAAAATTGTCTTCCTAAGGGCTAGACTTCAAGCATGGATTTCTTGGGGTTCCTTAGAAAGCTCTCCTATATACTTCAACAGTTTATCAACCAAAGGTCTCCCAAGATCGCTGGTTTGAACACAGCCAGGACTGATGGATTTTTTCAGGCGAAAATCCTAATAATGGCTTCCTTCGGAAGGGAAGTAAAGTCGTGGGTCCTGTGTCGTACATATATGGCATGAAAAAGAACCTCAAGCCTGAAAGAGAGGCCTCTGAGCAACATTTGTTGGCCTTTCACGCACTTAATTCAATGGGATGCTGATGACCTGAGATGTTAAAGAGCGTCCATAAATAAATAAATAAAAAAAAAAACCAAAAGCCTGATAGAATGTTTTGCATCCAACAAGCCCCCATTCCTACCAGGAAATATTTTCATATGATGTCTTTTCATTGATGTATGCAACAATTTATGGACGTATGTTAAGTGTTAAATTAAACCAAATTAAATTGCAGTATTCAAATGTAAGTTGAATTAAATTTTACTACTTAAATGGCACCGATTAATAGATTTAATGTTCAAAATTTGCTGATAGATAATGTTAATGACAGTATTCCACAAGAAGAAAAATCAGGTATTTACAAAATAAACTGTGCAGAATGTGAAAAAATCTACATGGGGAAAACAAAGAGAAACATTCGCACACGGTTAAAGGAACATTTCAGGAACATAAAGTACAAGCAAATAGAGAAATCAGCAGTAGCATATCATTTTTGGACACAAAATCATGACATAATAAATAAAACAAAATTATTAAAATCAGTACAAGGACCTATGGAATTGGCAACCTGGGAGAAAATCTACATCTACACATACAAAGACAGCATAATGAACTTCGACATTGTCGGGGATGAAAACATAAACTACAAGTTTATCACACCGCCACCAGAGCAGAATATACATTCCCACAGCTCAACGAATGATCCGACAGTTGAACCTTAGCATGGCTGAAGATGGGAACAAAATGTTCTCGAAACCGGTTCCATACATTTATGAAAAGTAAGTGAAGCTTTAAGAGTGTGTAGTTCAACTAATCATACAATGATATCCATTAATAAATTTTACTAATTTGTCATCCATTTTATTTAAATTTATTTATATGCTTTATTGTACATTATGAACAGCTAGAACAAAGATTATTCCTTACTCTGTGATTTTTTTATTAAGATATTTGTTAGGATGCTCTTGGGATGCCAGGCTCTTTAGGAATATTCTAATCTCCCAGGTATTTTGCATAATAGTGTAAAATGGAGCAGCATATGCAAGCCAGATTTCACAGAACCTATATTTTAACTTGGGATACACATTTCTTTAAATGTTGTCCAAAAGAGAGTTTTATTGTTTATCTTTCCTTTTTGAAAATATTGTTTGACATCTAGTGCTGTTTAACTGGGTAGTGGTACAGTTCGATCAGCCATTTTATTCCATAACCACTCTTCTTGGTTCTAGATATTACTACATTTTTTAATTTTTCCAAACTTCTGTTGTCAGCACATCACAATTAGGTCACATGTATACTAATGAACATTTAAGTAGCATTATAAGTTGCCCAAGAATTGAAAGGTGCCAATCCTAATAATTCATTTAGTCAAATGTGGCCTCATCAGCAATAGAATGCAGTCTACAACATAAATGCCTGTTAAAAATTTTATTTACACACATCTTCATTATCCTTAACTATATTAACAACAGAATTAACTGTATGTGACACTAATCCTTTTCCAATACCAGTTGTATATATCTGACATACCTGTATTTAATGAGTTTAAGTTTAGTCATTTGAATGCATGCACCAAGAAATCGGCAGACTACATTACTGTAGATGAGGTTGAAGATGGAGCAATGGCAAAAGAGTAGTAGGAAAAACCAGAGATCCCACAGGAAACCTGCACACATTCTGCTTCTCTAACTACAACTCCCACTTACTGCTGCTGGAATTGAAAACCTCGTGTCACATATACAATATGCCATTGACACTACTGCTATATCCAAGCATATACATTTTCCCTAATGTTTTGAAGGAAGTAAAAGAAACCACTTTGACCTCTCCATATTTTGTACATGTCTCCTATCCAATTTCCCTCAAAACCCCAGAGCATATTTATTACCTAATCCTTTGATCTCTTTATATTTTGGTACATGTCCCTCCTATCTCATTGTCTCTCATGTTTATTATCCCAGTGTATACTTTTATCACTCCGTAACTTATGGTTCATATCTCAAGAGTTTTAGAAGAGAACAGGGTGATCTCTTACCTTGATACCCTCTAGTAAATCTTGCAATAAGCAGTGATAATGAAGTTGGATGGCATTTTTTTGTGGTGGGAGGGATAATTGAGTCTCACTCAGGCAACATTAATGACTAGGCCCAACTATCTTCCAATTTATGAGCATCTGGCCAAGTAAAACTAGACAATGAATTGCAAAAGACTGTATGTGTTAGCCTTGCTATGCAGCTTCCCCATCTAAGCATTCAATCATTCTGATACTTAGAATACCAATATCCTAAATCCTGTACTTGGAATTTAAAAAGTTCTCATTGAAGTCTCTCAATTGCCTTATTATTCATTTTGCATTTTGTAATATCTGCCATCACTCTTCTGTAAATAAACTGTATTAGAAAGAAGCTGACGTGTTTCAACACGTAAGTAATCAAACTATCCATGCATCCTTCGGCTTACCACTCACCCATCCAATGTCTCTTGTCCCCCCTCGGCTTTTGCAGCAAAGCTTTTAGCAGACTACTCTCCTGGAACTGGAACATGAGACCATGTCATCTTGGAGGAAGGTGAGCTGGCTAACCACTCAACCATGGTGCCACCTTAGTTTTATAAGAAAATCCAGGAAATAATTGGCTAGTCACTATATATTTTGATGCTCAAATTTAAATACATTTTTATAAATGGTGCATAATATGCTACAAATTTATGTAAATAAAATGTATCTGTTAAAGGAAATTATAATGTTAAATACACCTTTTGGTATGGATGCAACTTATTTTAAGGATATGCATAAAAAGCAAATAAATTATACACTTCATATAAAAATCTTCTATATATAAATGTAAGGTTCAGGAATGAACAAGATACAAGCCAAGGGGAAGTGGGAGTAAATGAACAATTACCTTCAAAATCTGTAGGTTAAGCTTATACTCACCTTTAATCATGCTATGCAGTGTTACTGCCATGACATTATAGTTCTCTGTTCATTTTGTGATCAAGTCCAGTGATCTTATTCATTTTTATACTAAGCTTAAAATATAATGTTCTCTATAGTTTCCTGACCTTACTTATATTTTCCTAAACTTTTAATCTGCATAAAATCTTAATTGTCATTTAATGATCTTTTCTCCACTCATTTGCATTCAATAAGAATGTGTTTATTATATTTTGTACTGTTGCACGTTAGAAATCTAATTGTTCAGTCTCTGTTTCCATGTCCCTAATCTGAATCATGCACCATCATCTCTTATATCATTATATATACAGAGGGTGCCAAATAAAGTATATCAAGCAAAGAAAAAACTGTGTTAACATAACAAATCTGAAATCACACAAACGGTAAATGATGAGCACTAATCATCTTAGACATTTACAGTTACAACAGTTGCTCAAAATGCCCACCATTGGCATCGATGCACTTCTGAGTATGTTGAACTACTGATTGAACAACGTTTGCGAAAGTGTCCTCATTGATTGCAGCACATGCCATTTCAATTTCTTCCCAAAGTGCTGCCAATGTAGCTGGTTTTCTAGGGTTACAACATCCTTAAGAGTTCCCCATAAATAAGTAGAAGTCCAACAGACTTAGATCCAGAGAATGTGGTGGAAACTCACGTACACATTGCTTTGTAGATTTCTGTGGTCAGTGCTCAAAACTTTCCAAAACCATAGCCGAGGATACAGGAACTTGTTGCTGTGTGAAGTCTCCCAGATCTGCCCTTGTGATCATCGCATATGGTACCATGAGTCTCAAATTTGTCTCAAATGCGTGCAATTGTTACTTGCATTGGCGGTTCTGTTCTGTACATACATCTCCATTGCATTTGAACTTCAACAACATTCTCGGTTTTCCAATACCACTTCAAAATTGCTTTCCACTATTCAAATGATAATCTTGGCTCCATTTTGTTGTAGCAACACCAATGTAATGTGTCACACCTGTTTACAGAACATCATACTACACATTACTGTTGTTTCTCTGTCCAACTTTGAAATATATTAAATAGATATCTATTGTGAAAGTGTGTATACTTTTTTTGGCATCCTCAGTGTATATAAAAGAAAAATAAAATAACACTTTGAACAATGTAACTAATAACAATAACTAAAGAATATCAAAGCATTAAACTGTCTGCAACAGCAATATTAAATTTAAAGTAAAACAATCTGATAGTTTCAAAATTGTCAAATGCAAACAACTAGGGAGACTTGATCCTAGGACCTTTCACATTTGGATCAAATCTCCCTAATATGTAGAAAAAGAAATAAGAGTATGTAGTAGCTGGTGGTCCATAACCTAAAACTTTGTTACAAGTAACATCACCATTTTATTTTATATGTGCATTTTACCTTATATTTCTTTTTATTTAAATTTTTATAAGAAAAGATGAGAAAATAAATGGTAATACCAAAATTAAGTTCAAGTAGCATAAAAACTTTTTTCTGCTTCTTGCCATGAATTAATAAACAATTACACAGGCTACAACTTTTCAAATGAAGGGAAGGAAACAGGACAACCCACTTGAGTAATTAAAATTAAGCTAAAAATAGCTAAACTTGAGGGATCAAGTCTCCCAAAGGACCAAATATCATCACTCTCCCCTATTAAGTAGGAGAGAGAATTCTGCATCTATCACTACTTATAGGAGTGGGAAGAATACTCTTTGGAATAAATGGCATGCTATTTGTTTCATATAATTATTGCAGATAAACAGAATGTTATATATCTGGAATATTACTCATAACTTTTAAACAGATGTTATAATAACAAAATAAGTGCCTCTAGAGTGGGGCATTAAACTAACAAAATACTGACATAAATCAGCACTCTTTATTTATTGTTGAGCTGCAAATTGTTAATCATGGTTTTCCTTCTGAAAGAGAAAGAATAAATATTTTAATGATGGTTGACCATGGGATAGAAAGAGAAATTAGCAAGAGATATGTACTTTGTTTAATGAAGTTCACCAAAATAAAATAAAAACTTAACAGCTTTGAAAATACTAAATAAATTCAATGAAAGAGGAAGCACCCAGAATAAGCCAACATCTGGAAAACTAAGATAATTATGTGTGATGAAAATGCACTTGATATATCCGCTGAACAAGACCCTCATAAATCCAAGAGAGAGATGGAATTTGAATTTAATGTTGGCCATTTATTTGTATGGAAGTTGTTGAAACCACAGAAATGACATCTGTACATAAATTGATCTTTTACAAGAGTTACATAAAGACATTTTGAGTTTAGTAATGAGTTCTGTGGAATCTTAACTGAAAAGATGAAAGAAATAATTTTTAGAAATTTCTGTTTCAAGAGCAGTATTAATCATCATAACAGTCGAAACTGTACTCATCACAGCAGCACACATGCAGATCTTCAAAAAGCCAATGTCTGGACAAGTTTAGCATAAAATAACTGGTCCAATTTTCATACAAGGAAATTTAAATTCTTTATAAGTGCTACCTTATGGTGTGATGATATTATTCCAGCTTATAAACAGTTGTTTAGTGGGGTCTTCAAGAGAATATCTGGTTTCAGCAAGATGCTCATTAATCACCACAGGTGGCTGAGGTCGTTAAGGCGCAGACTTGTGAACGGGAGGTCTGGGGTTTGAATCCTGCCAGGACCAACCTCCCCAACTGAGGTTTTTCCCAGGTTTTCCTCAGTCCTCATAAATGGCAAATGCCGGGAAAGTACCCTAAACTTAGGCCTGAAATGTTTCCTTCCTTAAAAAAAAATCCTTTCCCGATATATCATTTCATGTCAGTGTTCACTGCCTATGGTGCCTCAATAGTAAAAACAGACGTTAAACACCATTCAGAAAAAAAAATGCTCATTATGATATAGGAATAATGGAATTCTTGAATCAAGTATTCCTTTGTAAGTGGCTCAGAATAAGAGGATGTGTGCAATTAGATCAATGCTCTGGATTTCTTTCTATGGGGATATATGAAGATGAGGATGTATTATGATAAACCAAACAGTATTGCAGACCTAAATGGAAGAATTAGTAATGAAATGGAGCTGATCAGTGCTGACAATAATCAGTTTTTCTGCTAGACTGCAACTCTGATTGACTGTGAATGATTCACATTTTGAACATCTATTGTTAGTTTAATGGCCAAATCCAGATTACTTATTTTATTCTTATAACTTTTGTTCACAACAATATTTGTGAAACTAGAATATATAAAAAGTTAAATGGTAATATTTCTCTAAAGACCCTTTAGTTTTGTCCAGTGAATTGGGATTTATTTTATGGCACAGAAGTTATGGGAATGTTCTTATTTTGTATGATCCAACTAGTAAGAAATGATTTGCATTCTTTGGCAGCACCATCAACTACAGTTATGTTTTTCTTATCCTTAGCAAAAGGGTCTGCACCTTTATGCAAAAGAATACTAGCCATCTCATTGCAGTCATGTGATCCAAGACAAGCTGGAAGACTCTTGCTAGTAGGATGAATAGTGTGATTCAGCAAGTGACCCTCAGAATCGTTATGGATGTTAATAGATGTATTATGTTTCAAAAGCATCTGTAAGTTGCAGAGGTTGCCCTCTAGGCTCATGGAAGAATTGGAATTATTGTTGCTTAGAGTTGCCAAATGAAGTGGTGTGCGTCCATCATTGTCTCTAGCATTGATCTCAGCTTCATATTGTATGAGCATGCTTACAATATCAGGATTGCCACTGAGAGCTGCAAGATGTAAAGGGCTTTCACCCTCATTATTTGCAATATTAACATTGGCATAACTTTTAAGCAACAGTTTTATTGCACCTGTTTGCTCAAAGGTAACAGCCCAATGCAGTGGTGTCCAGCCATCCAGATCCTTGGCATCTATATCAACTTCCGCTTCTTTCAAGAATAAATTGAGTATGCGAACTTGTCCCAACTCTGCAGCAACATGAACTGGAGTTGTGTTGAAGTAATATTGGTCATGAGCATTCACATCTGCACCTCTGTTAATCAACAGATAGCATGCTTCATAACTGCCATTCTCTGTTGCCCAGTGCAATGGAGACTTCGGGAAGGATGTCTGGATATTGGTGTTCTCTTCTATGAGCTGTAAAATTATCTTCAGATTGCCTGCCTTGGAGGCTTCAATTAATGCTAGTTCCTTGCACTTTTTTTCATCCTGAAAAAAAAAATACAGGAAAAAGTAAACCCTTGTGCTGAAGTGCATTTATGGTATAGATGCACACAAAGTTTCAATGCTATTCTGGATCTCTAGATCGTGGCCTTGAAAAGATGAAGTTCCTACTACCAAAGTTTTTAAAAACTGTATACTACATAAAACAACAATAAATTAGTACAATCTTCAATAATATCTGTCATGCTGAGTACACTGTTTTTTAGTTAGAAAAAGTTCATCTCACAGCAACTGCATAAACTAAGTGAATTCCTTAGCAAGTTGAATTTGTGAATGTTATTACATTGCGCTAGAGCAGAAAAGCTGCATATTGAGTTTGCAGAAATTGGTAGGAACCAGTGATTCATATGCCTACTATCAGGAGCCCATAATTCAAAACACTCACCTCTGGTTTTCTTCTTTTGTAGAGGTTGGTCAAGCCAGCATAACTAATAACCATGTTTTTGTCAGAGCCTATGATAATATAGCGATAGAGATTCTCTCTTACCACCACAATAATATTTTAGCTTCAGTCTAGGGTTTCCTCAGAGCCTTTGAGATCAATTGTTCACAGCGATAGAGTTCCTCTATCTTATCGCACCAATAATATTTTAGCTTCAGCCTATATTAATATAGGATTAACAGCAGACAAACGTACAGCTGTGGGAGAGTTTATCAGTGTTATTGCTGGAATACTGAGTAACAGTCATATCGAAAGTTTCCCGCCTCTTTTGATACAGGCTGGGTATATGGTAAGCGCAGCAGTAAATAGTTGAATATTTCTCAGTTGCTATCTTCATGACAAGCTTTTATCAAAAATAAAATATTCATCAATAATTATGAGTTAATTTTGCCTTTTGTTTTTAAACAATTGAGAGAAAAGCCTGGGTCACATTTCCCGAAGTCGAGCGCCTGATTGCGCAGACGCTGTATGCGCCCGTGGAGGGCAACGAGGGCACCTATCTTTAAAAAACAGCAAACTGGTTAAGGAAAACAATCAAGAACCAATTAATTATAAATGACCACAATAGATAAACACGTAAAATGGAAAACTAATTGCATTCAGACAGCTCAATATGGAAGGTGCTCCGAAGGTTCCGAAACGCCGGCGTTCGGGAGACGGGGAGGGTGGGGCTGCATTTTTCACGGCTGAAAAAGTTGAAATATTTGCTGATATGCTCCAGAATCGTTTCAAAGATAACCCAACCATCAACTACGAGCACGTGCGTAAAGTTGGGGATTGGATTCAAGCATGCTGAGCGGCAGAACAAAAGACATTCTGGAAAGTCTTCCAGCACATACGAATGCTAAAATCAGGTAAAGCTGCAGGCCCAGATGGAGTGAAGTGAAGACTTAAAACAAATGCCACGAAAGCATTGGTTCAGCCACAGAAATGTTCAATACATGTCTCTTGCAACACTACTTTCCTGCTGCCTGGAAACGGGCAAAAACTTTCGGCATACACAAAATTTCAGACCAATAAATCTGCTCTCCAGTAATGGTAAACTGTTTGAAAAACTCATCCTATCTAGAATCCAGAAATCAATTTCGGACCAAGAAGCAATCTCAAAATTCCAATCTGGCTTTCGTAAACAACACTCAACAGAGTTTCAATTGCTAAAATTCGCCGATGATGTATCACAGTTTAACAATGCAAGGTACTCATTTATGCTCACCATAAAAACCTAAAATGAGCACATGAAAGATTGCTATAAACACAGGAAAACACACACGAGTTCTCTTCTCATGGAAGAGAAAAATTCCTGAATTAGACATACAGATGCAGGGGAAACAGTTACAGTTTCGTTGGTATGCGCGGAACCTGGAAGTACACAGACAGCAGAATGACGTGGAGAAGCCCCATTAAAAATAGAGCCGACGGAGGAAGGCAGCGCCTGAAGTCCAACTACGTACAACTTACACTGTACAAAGTTTCCATTGTAAGTTACCTGACATATGTTAGTGCAGCCTATGCGCACATTCCCAAATCGTAATGGCGCGCCTGCAAACTATTCAAAACTTATGCCTAAGGAAACTCTGTTCCTTTCCATTCATCACAAGAAACGTTACCATACATTGGGAGACAGGAATCAAGACTGTAGTGGATTTTATTGAACATAAATTCCAAAAGCTCTAGTAGGCAAAAATTCAGGTCTACCCGAGTATGGTAATATGAAACATTGGCACAGGTGTACCACTGCACAGAAAACAAAGACGTGTTAAAGGAGAATTGTAAATGTGTAAATAGGAAAACTGTAAATAAAGGCACTCCATCTCCACTCCCCCTCCTCATTCCATTCATTCCCTTCCACATGTACATATATTATTAAATATAACACTAAATGTTAATGAAAAAAGGAAGCGCATAAGTAACAACAATAATATCCCCCCCCCCCCACATACACACACAAATGCACAGATAAGCTGTTTTCTTACAGCTCCCCAATAGAGCTGTGCATGGGTTCATCACCAAAAAACACCAAATATAGGAATATAAAAGCAAATTGTACACAAATATAAATTACCCCTGAAAGGCCGAGCATTGTAGGCCACAGGGAATTCTTATCAATAAATAATGTGAATCTGAACAAAGCGAACCATCAGAACTCGGTTCCACAGGCACCCCTTCCGTATATAACGCTATAAATTCCAGAGGTTTGAGGATATACTGCTCCGACCTATGTTAATTCTTACAGAGGGCACAAAATGTTGCCCTTAGGGTCATTTCTGGCACTGACAATAGATTACCATCCGAAATTTTGCATCATATTTCCGGCTTACGAAACATCGACACTATTAGGAAATATCATCCTAAAATTCCGGTAAGAGCGCTCGGTAATTATAAAGCCTAGCGCAGAACTGGACATATGGCCCTCCCCCTTCCTCGGCAGGTGCGGGGTCCAGATTGGCTGTAAAGGGCTCAAAGTACTCCCGCGTCTGCGAGCTTGGTATCCAGTTCCATTCCTACTCTGTTAGATGAGACTGTGAA
Organism: Metallyticus violacea; assembly: GCA_030762175.1. NCBI lineage: Eukaryota > Metazoa > Arthropoda > Insecta > Mantodea > Metallyticidae > Metallyticus > Metallyticus violacea. Next base: position 90,795,357 of record CM060830.1, on the reverse strand, counting down.
TAACCCCCAGCTAACGCCTCGCCAAACAGCTGAAGTACTGCAGTTCCTCTGGAGCCGTAGGTTAAGCCTCTTGGACGGTCGACACTTAGATGGAAGGTCAGGTGCCCTTCCATCATGCGTAAGCGAATCAAGCCAAACTACTTGAGTCAACAAATGCCCGTAAATGTCTGGGGAAGCACATCACTCCCACAGCCATATAAATCCTCGGACTACACAAAATTGACGAATTTCCTGTAAAAGCAGAAGCGGCAGATATAGTCACTTTGTGGCCAGGTGCTGCAAACAACCCGGCCCCAAAATGAGGGTCGACCCGTAAAAGGACGCAGGACGCAATGAGTCAGTCGCTGCCTCATCCCCAAGAAGATTATGGGAACCACACCACTGAAGATGTCCACTGCAGTCGTGGACGAAACGTCTGGGAAGATGGAGAAGAATCCCAATGGACCACAGCCTTACAGCCCAGAAGACTCAGTTCACATAATTTGTGAAATGCCAGTTAATTTAGAATAATGGCTAGCAAATAATAAACTTAAACTAAATGTAAATAAAACTGTCTATATGTCTTTCAACAAAAATTGGCATTAGTGGATTCAATCTTGCTCAATAATACCATAATTAAGAAAGTAGATTGCACATAATATTTGAATATTTGAATAGATTCTCATCTAACTTGGGAAACCCATATATAATTTCTAATACAGAAACTGAGTCGTTTTTGTTATGCCTTTGAATCCTTATTAAAATTGTCCCCATGAAACTTTAAAATAATTTACTTTGGCTACATTCACATATTTTTATCATATGGAATTATTTCATAGGGAGCATCTCAAAATCCACACAAGTACTAACATTATTGAAAGGAATACTAAAATTATTTAACAAATGCCTATTTGGTCAGAAAATAGGAATGTTTTCAGAGAATTTTAATAATCTGGCCTGTGCCCAATTTTAAAAACAGTTTATTTTATTTATAAAAACAAGTTTCCTCTTTCAAAATGAATTCAGACTTTCATGAACATGAAAAACTTAAATTAGAAGTTAATAGCATTTTATTAAGAGGTATGGTATATTCCACAAGTGAACATTAACATTTAAAAATATACTATTAATTGACATTCCTCTTTGTTTACTGCCCCTCAGTTTTTCTTTTCTTCCCCCCCCCCCCCATATACCTGGATACATGGTACAAATTAGAAAAGGACAGAATTGGATTTGAGAAAAAGAAGAAATGGATTTGGCAAGCCAATTGATTGGACAGTGGCTATAATCTAATTAATTTAAACTAATGCAATTCTGTTTTAAATTAAGTCTTACAATTGTGTTGTGGTGTACATTTTAATCTGTTAATTACTTAGTATGCTGACAACGGCATGATTGTAATTACTTGCAATTCTTATGGCTAATAAACCATCTAATCTAATATGCCAAAAAACAAAGCCAGTAATTTATTTTCCACAGTGTATAATGACATCCATTTTTCTACTGATGGGTAAATTATCCTCTGTCAACCATGCTATAAGCTATGTAGAAATACTTGCTCTTAAAAAACTTCTATGTTGACTAACTGTATTTATTTATTTTACTGTTGACAAAGATAATCTTTAAGAGAAATGTTTTAGAGCATAGTGAAAATTTGTATTTTAAATGTAAGAAAAAATGTCACTTAGAACAGCACAAGAATATAACAATGTATATAAAGAGCACCACTACAAGAAAACAAATAAGTGCATCAATTCACCCTTTTTTCAATCCAGAATTCCAATGTATTTACACGTTGTAATAGGAAATTTGTTACAACTTGTGCGAGATAATGGTTGCTTGTAATATACAAATTAAAAGGAACAACAGATCATTCAATTAATTTTTTTATGAAATATAAAAAAATAAAGATTCATGAAGAATTAGCATTATAAAAACATCTACTTCCACTGCAAATATGAAAATATAACTTTACATAAGTTAATCTATACAATTGTGCTCTTTCTAATTCTTGAAATATTAAATTAGCTGATATTTTATAGTTTTCAGCCTAATATTTTAAATAATAGGAAATATATACATAAAGAAGTAAATTAGCATTAGCATTTTAAAAATGTAATTTAATTGCCATTTTAAAATATTGTGTTACAAATGAAAGAACATTTCACTGAACATTCTAGGTCATTTATGAAATTAAACTGAAGACTGTAAAAGTGTCTCCAAGCTTACTTTTGGTTATCAGGGACAAAACCACTGACTGCCTTTCTGTTGCTGATATTTTGCTTGGGAAAGTTTGAATGTTATAGCTCAGGAAAGTCACATCTAATACTATCAAGAGAACTTGAGACAACAAACAGTTCAACAGTAGCTTGAGTTGCTCATGATGCTTTACATAAGTGCTTTAGAATTAAATGCTATGTTGTAAATTAAAACTAAACATTTATAAAGAAACATCTTCATATGCTGATTTGTACTTATTTGACATAAGTCCCTAATTTTTGTTACTAATAGAGCACCTTACATGTTAAAAGCAGGGGAAAAGCTACAACTTTTCTACCCCAAAATGATACATGTAGCTTGCATGACCCTTGCTATTTATTGTGTGCCAGAGAACTTTCAGACTCATTTTACCCATGTGAATGCAGTAATATCTCAGTAAAAAATTATTCCTTATCAAGTCAGTTCTTCCAGACACCCTCTTGCCAAGTTCGCACATGTATTATTGACTTCAAATTGTATTATGCTTACATCATTGAGATACAAAAACAAGCTTGCACTGAATTATGAAAATAAATAGGTATTAACCTTTGTTTGCATTCATTTAAAATAATTGATAACCAAATACTAGCAGCTTCATATAATTTCTTTCACTTTAAATAAAACATTCCTAATAATACTTTTTTTTTAAATCATAAATTTCCATATTTTATGCACATTTTTTTGTAGTTTTTATTACAGGTTATGACTCTTTTGATGAAGATGAAGCTGTTGCTATAGCTGAAATAAAAGAAGCATTAACCTTTCCAAGCTTTCAGTAAATCTAGCCTATATTTCAGCTTATTTCAGTGAAATTCCTGCGATTTTAACTAAGTGGAACATAGGGGTTGCCTATTATTGATGGAATAACAATCATGGGAAAATTTCAAAAGGAAAAGGATTCAAGCCAAATCTTAGTAACAAAGGTATAGATGTAGCAAAAAAAGTCTAAGAAAATATTACAATGCAACAACCAATTTGGTGAAAGTAAGCTCAGTGTTAGATAGCAATGCAAACTGAATATGATATTTAGCCTATGGAATTTGTCTTCTATAAAGTATTTTCTGTATGCTGTATGATGTGGAAAGGTCATTTTCTAGAATGCAGAAATGCTTTAAGTAACAGGAGGTCAAGACTTATTATGGAGAACCTGAAAGAGATTCTACTTATACACAGCCATTTTTCAGATAGGATTGTTTTTATTTTCTATGGCGATAATATGTAGGCTATAATGCTGAGATTTTTTTCAAACAATTGTTAGTTATATGGATTTTCATTGCCTAAATATATGCCTGTTTTAGTTTAAATACATGTAAAAGCCTATTATGTAAGTTTTTAAGTGCCTTTTTTTACCTGCCCATTTTCCCTTTTTAGTGTCTATTACTCTGTCCTCTAGTTTCACTTTTTTCACATTAACAACACTTTTTAATAACTAAATTTGTTCTATAACACTATGTACTGAAAAAGTATTCCTTGCTGGCAAGCACATTGCTCAAAGACATCTACTTGAATCACCAGTGTAGCCAACTTATGAACAAAAATATTCTACAAAGCAAACTAAACCAATGGTTTCCAACATTTGATGGGTATTAAACTTCATGGAACCCAAAATTAAATTAGCATACTTTAATAACCTATTTTGTTCAAAAAATTATATTGCTATAACTAAATACATATTAAATTTTATTAAAACTTTAACATTTTTGTGGGCATCTTGCCCATCAGGAGACTTCACAACCCACCAAAAATCTCCTCAGGAGTCATCTGAGGGTTGGGACCCACAGGTTGAAAAATGCAGAACTATACCTTAGCTTTCTTAGTGAAATATTTCCTGTCATAGCTGCTATTTTGTGAGATGTTGCAGAGTTTTTTGTTTACTAGAGCAGATGTAGAAGAATATTTTTCAACACAAATTTTATATAATAAATATTAAAATATTTTCATAAAAAGCAGACATTTAAACAGAATGATTCATAAAATTAAAAATGTTTCTGTTTAAAGCTTTATTATTCTCCTTAACCATTATTATTTAAAGTATTAACTATAAAGAAAATTTTGTTGACATTACAGTACAAAAATGGTTTATATACTCACTCTATGCATATATTATCAAAAGTTTCTTCCTTTTCTTTAATTTCAGAATAATGCAAATCAGAAAGTGAATATTGATTTTTGAAGACAGTTAATAACTGTATGATGAGTATGATACAAAATCTGTGATAAACAAGCAATTGCAAACATGATATTTAAGTAATAAAACCCCTTTAAGTCATTCAAAGATGTGGGCAATATATCATAGAAAGCTATAAGAAAACAGTTCTATTAATAACAGAAAAAAATATAATTCTATTGATTAGCTCAAATGCCTTTCATCATAAGGAACATAAGGAAGAAAATTGGAAGAAATATCTAAATATTTCAAGCTTAAATGTATCAAGAGCAGTCAGCAAGTAACCAATTGATAGCTTGGCTTAGTGGAATGATGAGAGCTAAGCATCTTCTTCACAGGCATCATAATCACCACGATTACGATGCCTGTGATTATTTCGTTTTACATGAAAAAAAATTAAAAATTGAAGGAAAAAACCCACTTGTATGAATATTTTAGGCACTGAATATGCAACTACACATATTCAATAAATGGTCAGATATCCAAATGTTTACATAAATATAGAAAATAATTTCAAATGCAATTATAGTGATAGGTAAAAGAACCAGAACTTACATTGTCTTTCACAGCTGTTTTGGTTGAATTATCATTTAAAATGTTTCCTGCTTCTGTTTCCACCCAGCAACACCAATTTCTATCTTTTCCACAATTTTTCTGTGTCTCTTCCACTTTGCACCTCTCTCCTTTGCAGTTTTCATTTGTAACATTGTTTATTAGCTTCTCATTTCTCTTTTGCTCAAGTTCACCTTCAAAAGCTTGCATGAATTTACTTTCATATCGCTCACATTTGCGACGCCAGGAGTCTGACTCCTGCTTTATGTGACCTAATTCTGTCTCATACATGCTCAGTTTTGTTTCAGTTTGGGCAAGATTAGCAATCTTAACGGCTAGTTCCTTTTTTGTTTTGAAATATTCAGAAGTTACATTTCGCAGCAAAGCCTTCCTTACTTTGTGACGCACCTGCTCACGCCTCAGCATTTGGTTTTCTTCCTGTACTCTGTGCAGTTGCAACTCTGTCATGTTCAATTGAATGCCCAACAGATGGTTTTCTATTTCAATTTCTTGTAATTTTTTTGCATCCATTAACTGATCTTTTGTTATTTGTACCACATTGATACCTACAGATGTATTGTTATTCGTCTTTGTCAAATTTATATTATGACTTCCCGGTTCAAAGTACATGTTGGCCAGTTGAACTAACAGCAACTGGACTGGGACTGTTGACCCTGCTGCCATCTTTTAAAACGCTGTGTAGTGAGAAGATAAGATGCAATCTTATCAAAAGACTCATGAAACTGACCTATCCTAGGGAAAAAAAGAAAAAATCAAAAATAGAGACAACCTTAATTTGTAGTGCATCACATAGTTTTATATTTGACATTGAAAAACAACATTCCAAAAAGGTGAAGGTCAACATAAAAGAATGTAGGGTGAGATTAAGTGAGGCTAAGTTACAGTGGCATTAATGCCTGTCTACAATAACTGCTGAGAAAATATTACACCAATTATTTTCTCAGGAATCATAATTATATACAAAATGGCTTATGACTTTCTTTATAATCTGAGAAAGATTGTGCTATTTTAAAAATTTAATTTTGCCAGAGTGCTCTTCACTCTGCTGTTTATCATTATTTTATTTTGCACAACCTTGCAAAGCAGGAATACAACCACTTTTTATAAACTCCTTAGCTTCTGCAGCTAGCATAGTAATGAATGAAAGGTCCTTAACAGGTTCTCCCAATATACAATAAAAATTAAGAGATTATTCAGAATAAAAATTATATAATATAATGTAAATCCAAGAGCTTAAGATCAGATTAATGGCAGTTTTGCAATTACCTATGTAAACAGCAAAGTTTAATAAACATGCTAGGATATGTACCTCTTCTGTAACATTTCTTAATTGATTTATGCTGCCCTAATATGTTTACACCATAAATGAATAAGACCCTTCCAAGATCCATTCTTTTCCTAATTTTAATTGCATCCAATACCTATTTTAAAAAGCTAGCCTTTTATAATCCTGTATTTCTGTAGACAAAAAACTCCATTACAAACCCAAAACTTCTAACAAGTAATTCATTAACATTACAACTCTTTATATCCCTGAAATTAAGAACATCAAACTTATTTTGAAAGATGTCATAATGCTTTTTAACACAAGTTATCCTTGAGTGATTTTTCTAAATTTGTACCCCACCTTACTTTTAGAACATTCCCAACCTTAAAAGTATATATTTCACCATGTTCTTTATCCATTCCAATTGTCCAATCTCATGTTCATATGATGCCAATGCCCTAAATGCAAAACCTGTGCACTAATTACCCAGCGTCACACAAAAGCTCAAATCCTATGATCTAATATTATGCACTATTTACATTATAGTTCCATTGATGTTAACAAGTCTACAGTCATTAATTAATACCTCATTACTATCCACCCACCCTGTGCAGTGGAATAAGGCAATTGGGCAACCAGTTAGGGAGACTTGGTTTTAACAGAATGTCTATTATTGTATGTACATATGGAGGAATCAACAGTAGATGTTAAACCAATATGTAATGATTTAAAAAACTTACAAAATAATATATATATATATATATTTTCAATAATCTTGGAGGCATGATTAGGATGGGATGAATACTTTCAGTCAGACCTGGAGCATTGTCAGATATATATAATAAACATTCTGACTTTCAAAACAAATACAGAGGAAGCAATAAAATTTTGTTAAAATAAAAGTGCACTATGAATGATAAGGAGCATTCATTAAACCTAAGAATGAAAATTATTTACACAAATATTTTGCATATTTTAATAGTTTTCAAGATTTTATATATCACGACATCTTTGCTTAAAAGAGTGAATGTGTCATGTATGATATATTATTCTTTAATTCCTTTTTATTTTCATTAATAGATCTTAACAAATAAAGAAATTATGTGTTTTCCTCAATGTGAAAATTTTACGTTTTCAGCTGATGTAAATGGCTGTAGAGTAAAGGCCTAAAACTTGTGAATTTTTTGTCTTTATTGAGATTTATAGTTTATAACTGCTTATTATATTATTGAATGTAGAAGAATGTGCTCTCTTTTCTAAAATCTGTCATAATTGTCTCTTTTATCCCTATTAGAAGCTTTTTCACAGTCAACAAAGCAAGTGTTTTTTTATTGAATGCAACTATTTTCTATAAGTTGTTTCCATGATAATACATTGATACAGGATCTCCCTTTCCTATATTCCAACTGCAATATTCACACAATCTATTCCCAAGATTTCTTATTTCTACTACAATATTTTAATGGTTTTTCTAATCCAAACATTTAAATTTATTCTTATCTTCATATTTTTATTAAAACTGTTTGAAGTTTCGCTTTACTCTTTTTCTGTTCATAAGTTCTTGAAATGTTCTTCCCAGTCTATTGTTTTTCTTTTAGTAAATTCCAAAGGAATTGGGGTTGTACACATGAAACGTTTTTGAAAAATTTCTTCAAATCTCCATCGATTATGTCTACTAGGCACTGAAAATGACAATGAAAAAACTATATACAGGTGTTAATGAACTACACCAAAATAAATTCAGAGACTGTTGAGATGTCACATATAAGAAATCTGAGATAGGCAATGTATCGCCCACAACTAAACATAACATAGTTAAATGGTGTTAAAACATTTGTACATCAGATACTGTTAAATCAATGTTAAAGTCAAGCTGGGTGAAAAATTGGTTTAGAATGTATTTAAAACTGCCTTACCATCATGGAAACTGCAATTTTCTGCAGCTCGTTATAAGCGCTTTCAAGATTTAGTGCCATAAAAATCTCTCAAATCTCGCACTAATCATATGACAGTGCAACATTGAACATATATTAACTGCCTTCTTGCATTATATGGTCTACTCTAGAGGGAACTCCTTAACTGTGTGTGCAGTGTAATGCATAAAGCAAAAGCTGATGTTTTCACAGGCTTGGGTTCCATTGTAGCCATGCTGTTAATTTTTTTTTTATTTAATATGAAGTGCTGCGATACGCACACTAAAGAATTATGAATGAAATTTAGGTAGCTTTTGAATATATGACATCCAACTCATTAAGATTATCCATGTTCTACCTTTCATAAGCAAGGGTTGCAATTATATGAATTATGTTAAGATTTAAGTGCATAAATTGAAATATTTCTTAAAATGTAGGCTAAACACTATGTTATTAGGCCCTAGTCAGAAAGGGGGGGGGGGAGCGATGAACAAGACTCGAACTCGAAAATAATGACCACCTCTTACTCAAGAGTTAATGTCATAACCATGGCTCCAGAGTGATTCAGAAACCTCCCTTCATTATTATGTGTTATGCTTTTGAGGGGCATCTTCATTAACCAATGGTGTATTAACACTTTAGAGACTTATAGCCATAGCTTCAAAATTGAACAAATAGAGTCATACGTTATCTATCCCAATTTGCTTATATATACAACATCTCTACATTCTGAAATTATTTCAGTATAGTTCATTATATGTGTGTGTCCATTAAAGCTCTAACGGTTGCAATTTTTGTTTCTTCTCAATGAAACTTGACACATAACCATCAATTAACAAATGATTTGTCGAGTTTGTTAACCAGCAATTTTGGGAGGGTGAGTTCCTCACAATAAAACAAGAAAATAAAATCATATAAAATAGATCTAGTAATAACTAGTTTGTGAGTTATTATTGAAAGATAACAGTGAACATACTTTGAGGTATGATCCAACAATTTAAGTTTGTTAAAATAACAGTTAATTTTTTCATACAATTTATGGATACAAATCAATTTGCTGATGTACATTGTGATTTGTTGCCATGGAGACTTGCATACATTATTTGTGCACATTCATGATTAGTCATTTTCTTATGTTTGACTTATGCTGCAGTTCAGCAACATTTGAGTGGCTAACCATGGCAGGATATTCATATTGTGAGTAAGCAGATATGATTTTTTATGTATAGCCAGGTGGCAGGCACAAGATTCTGAACATGTTGAAGATAATAAGGATGGAAAAGCTGTTCATGGAATATCCTCCATGCAATTACATAGATGTACCAAATGCAAAGACAAATGTCTTATATGATACCTGTATCTTTTTTAATACCCAGTAGAATGAGTTTTTACTGATCAGGAGTGCAAGCTTTTCTTGATCTTCCTCAACCTCAGATTTTGAAGCAATGGATACTGTCTCAGCAACTCAGCAAGATAAATTGCAGGAAAAGTTTAACGATTAGGCTGCCTTTGGTTTGAGAATGACATCTCATTGCTAGAGGAAGTGGCATAATAATGTGTTATGGATTTTTCATTGTTACCATTCCCATCCATATCAAGTAGCTTTCCTTCAAAAGCTACATGGGGACGATTTTGAGAATTACATGAATTTCTGTCAGCAGACATTAACAAAAGATATATTAAATATTGTACTTATGAAACTGTTGGCAATGGAGTGGCAATATAACCTCAACTTAGGTATTAATTTTTTACACCAAACTCCATTCACTTACACAAAAGTAAGATGTGTTTCAGGAGAATCTCTCCCATCTTCAGTTGCTCACTGAACCGCCGTTACTGGAAACTATGGCTGGATAAACGGATGTTTGTCCACCACAAGAACATCTATTTGTCCAGCCATAGTTTCGAGTAACAGCGGTTCAGTGAGCAACTGAAGATGGGAGAGATTCTCCCAAAATGCATCTTACTTTTGTGTAAGTGAATGGAGTTTAGTGTAAAAAATTAATACCTAAGTTGAAGAAAAGATATATTTCTATGTATCCTCTTTACAGACAAAGTAATATTCACAAGCCATTAGTTAAATACAGTGAACTTTTCTAATATTAATGTTTAATACTAAGAATTTAAAATGAATTTAAAATGGGTGGGGGAAAAATCACAAACCATTGTTTATCTTAGGAACATGTGCTATTGATCACTAAACAATCTTCACTGACTTTATCAAGTGAAACATCAGCAGCATTGGAATGTAAATGTGTGGTGTGAAGTAGAAGGTACACCAAATTTCAGAAAGTATGTAAATTTCCTAAAATATTAACTACAACCTTTGTTAAAAGGCATTCAGCTGGAGGAGCAACACTTGTCCAGCTCATTGCATAAGGCGTAGTAAAAGAACTCTTAATTGACTGTTTTGAGACCATTGGATTGACCACAGTGATCCTGTAAGTTGGCCAGCCGAATCTCATGATATGACACCTCTCAATTTTTTTCTGTGGGTTAAACCAAAGGACATAGCTGACTGTACCATAAAACATACAGTATCATATAAGAGTTTAAAATGCTATTTCTTCTGAAATGCTGAATAAAGTGCATCAATCCTTATATGAAAAAGACTAGAAGCTTGTGTTGCAGTGGATGGGTACCATTTTGAACATCTATGAGCCAGACTTATTACTAGGTAATTCATATAATTAATTTGAAAGAAAATAAAAGAATGAGAAATAGCTAAAAATCCTTATTTAATTAGCAATAGTTATTCACTTACTTTTAATGAATAAATTCTTTAAAAATCTATTACTTTTAAACTATTTGCATCAGAAACATGTGATAAATGCCATTATAATTCTAATTTTATTTGGTTTAATTTCTGCTGCAACAATGGCTATTGAACCATTAAAAATATAATTTTGTTCTAAAAATAATTATTTGTTCTGATCAGTATCAATTCTATAGCTACATTTATTGGTCGTTAAATGTGATCTTAAAACAGCTCATCAATATCAATAACAGTATAGGAGATATTTGAAGTGAAAGTTTTAAGTGCTTCAATCTATATATTAGATCACAATAATTGCAATTGAAATTATTAATACTTTTAATCACTTGGTGTTGAATATTTATGAGTAGATTTTAATAGATTTAATGCTGTATTTGTTCTGAGAATTCAATGTCATACTTTCTGAAAATGTTTTGAACTTTTAAATGCATTTGAATTATAATTGAATTTCTTCCTTTATCTGTGTTAGTAAGCTGGTGATTTAAATGACTTTAATTTTTTAAGTTTTTTAAAAATCTTTTTGTCTATTAACTGCTTGTTGAAATCATTCTGAAGTGCTATACTGATGATGCATCAATATCCTTTTTTTATATTCATAAACACAGATTGGTAAATTTTCCACTCAATTAAAAAGATAAATAATAAGTCATAAGTTTAGAGATTTCAATCGGCCTAACACACATTGGTTAGTGGTTGGAACCAATCGAAATGGTTAGTGGGAGGAACCTATGGAAAAGTGTGCTGTGGACTGATGAATCAACCTTTGAGAGGCTTGGATCAGATTGCCAAAGGTATGTTTGTAGGGCATTTTGAGGAAGGAACAGTCTGCATTTAATACCATCTGGGATCATTGGTAGGCATTTTGTTCTACTGCAGACAGTGATCTATAACACATGTCAAAGTTCTGTAAGAAACAAAGAATCATCAGGAGCTCTGCAAGTAATGATATGCTCTCCCTCAATCACCAGATTTATTAGTTTAATTTGTTATGGGAGGAACCAAGAAGTCAAAAGAAATTTCTGAAAACAATTGTGAAAAACTTTGTAAGTACCTTTTGCAAGTATAATTCTCTTAGCACTTAATAAACATATATCATACCTTTTGCAAACAGGGACATTTATGAACACAATAGTGCTGGAAAAACTGACTGCAAGCATGCCACTTATTTGCACAGAAATAATTATAGTAATAAAGTGAATACTGCAGCTCTTAAAACATGTTCTCCAATTATTTGAGGCATAAATTGATTATAGTTAAATTAATATCTGTTTATGTATAAACATATGTCTTGGCATAACTTTTTTTAAAAAAATAATTCATTTTAAATATAACTAATCTAATATTTCATAAATTCCATTAATTGTAGTTCCTTAAAATTAACTTTTAACTTTTGGCATTACAGATTAACCATAATTGGTGGGACATCATTTATCACCAGAAGAAAATCAGATATGAAGGAGTTTCACTCCTTCAATGTTATGCTCAAAATAGCCAAGAGCATCCTCATTTCTGATGAAAACACTCTCATAATGAAGGGAAAATGTAATAAAATGATAAAATCTAGGCAGAAACATAAGTTTACATTAATGAGTTATGTGGGAAAATGACATCTCTCCATTTCTGTCCATAATCAGTAAAAACTGGATCCATGGTTTGCTAAAAAATATTCTAGAATATGATGTGAAACCTCTTAATATAGCTCCAAGGCCTTAAAAAATATTCACCTCCAACATACAGGGTACAGATGATGCAATTAGAGAAAAGTGCAATATTTTGCAAAGATTGATCTTCTATTAGTCTTGACCTCTGTCTGCTGACTTACAAAATGTGGGATATCTTGGTATAGTCACAATTTTGACCATCTTAAAGTTTGAGATGAAGCTCTTTGAGTTTGATGATTACAACAGAGAAACATTTTTAAAAGTATTATTTTGCACGCCAGGCAGCCAATGATGTTGCCAACCAGTCTTTATTGTATGGGATTTCCTGTATTTAAGGGTTTCATAAATTAGCCTATTTGGACCTTTAATGAGATGCCAAAATCCTATATTTTACCTTTTCCACAAATTGCTCATATTAATTAACATTTGTTTATTAAAATTCCATTAACATTACAATCATTAAATTATTTGTATATAATACTATAATAATGATTTAGTATATTTTAACTGCAATTTAATAAGCATGTGACATAACTTCCTGTTTATTAATTTGAAAACACACTGCAACAAGGAAAATAAGTGTTAAAATATACATTTTGATTATATAATATATGCATTTGCAGAAAATGTAATTTATGAGTTATTTTGCACTATTATTTTTCTGCTTCTAAATGACAATGGCTATTAACAGTTCCATTTAAAATTGTTTCTCATTTAATCAACAATGAAAGAAAACGGCTATTTCTGGCAATTTGTTCAGTTTGAAATTCAGATATCATTAAATTACCAAAATTATTTAATTTGTAACATATGATAATAAACTGTTGTGCAAGTATGATCTAGCTAATGGCCAAATTTGCTGGCAGTGCCATCATTATATGTTTGTAATTGTAAAACTGTTTAATGATTAAAAAATGTTTAAAATAAACTATAGGTTAAGGTTGCATATATGTTAGGTATATTTACTATATACAAGTAATTATTTATAACGCCATTTTATCAATAATAGAAGTTTACTATGCACTGATTGGGCCAGTCTCAAAAACCATTGATGCCCCAAATTGACAAATTGAAAAATTTGACAACTATATAGTGACATGATCCCCACATTACTGTAGTTATCCCCTTGACCAAGTTATGACATAATTGCAAGCAATCTGAAACTGTTCATAGATCAATCATAAATCTTTCAGAGCAGGATGGCAATGCAATGGTTAGATATTCATTGCATCATGTGTATAAGTTGAAGACATACATAAAGCACAGGAAATCCTATGGAAGAACAAGGCAAAAATTTAGATGTTGGTTTCCTCACTGCCCAGTTCCAACATAAAAAGATTATAGGATTTTGTGAATAATTCTGTGAAAGACTAGAAAAGAATTGAATATTATGTGCTTAATGCAGATGTAGTTAATGGCCTGATTGTTCTCCAGTTAACAGTTTGTGATATATATCTTTGGGGAACAATATAAAAAACATTAATAATAATAATAATAATAATAATAATAATAATAATAATAATAAACAAAAATACTGAAACAAAAATTATGTCTTATTGCAGAGGAACTAACAAATGTGAATGACAGTTTAATAAGAAAATGTTGATTATGCATACAGAAAAGGGCACACTTCCAGCACTGCTGTGAAGAGGGTAAGTGTCAAATTCTGCTATACAATATAAAGTCATGCGCCAAATTAATATACCTGGTATAAAGAATACATGTTTTTCACTTTTAGTTAATATTCTGATGACTTATAATGGAAGACTTAGTTACATATATATTTTATTCCAGTCTGTCAAAATAATTAAGCATTATTTGCAAATTTGGCCACAATGGAATTTTACGATGTAGTTAGTGCTGGTATCAATAATACTTGAATGCATACAAGTCTCTTCTCAATCTAGTTTATTTAAGCATTACCTAGCTGTTAATATGCAAAGATACATTTAAAAGAGGTGAGAGAAGTTAAGAGATATTTTTTCTAAATGATGCTCATTATGAGAATGGGAGAGTGTTGATTTTAAAAAATATTGGACTTTCTATATTTCTTCAGCATTCTGAATGCAGCCAATGCGAAATTGTTATGATGAAAGGTGTGTATGATGATGATGATTTGATTTATTTATGGATGCTCTTTAATATCACAGGTCATCAGCATCCCATTCTATTCAGGGCCTGAAACGGCCAACAAATTTTGCTCAGAGGCCTCTTCTTTCAGACTTGAGGTTCTTTTTCTTGCCGTAAATGTATGACACGGGACCCACGACTTTACTTCCCTTCTGAAGGAAGCCATACTTAGCATATTTATGCACAAAAAATCCATCGATCCTGGCTGGGTTTGAACCCGCGATCTGGGGTTTAGAAGACAAGTATGGTTACCACTACACCACCAGGACCGACTAAAGGTGTGTAACAGTCCTCAGTGAGAAATATAAAAACTCTAAAATAAAAAAATATGAACAACTAGAATCAAATCATAAATTCAAATGTGGCAGAAAATGCATAACAACTCCAAGAATTGATAGCGAGATTAGCAAATCGCTTTGGAAAAAAGAAGAAAACCAAAGTCATCAAGAAGATACTAGAGGATAATTTAATAGCTGTTTATACTGCTCACCGCTTATCTAAAAGACTCTGGCAGTATTATTTTTAATAGGCAGCAGACACCAGTAATACATGAGGTGAAATGATAAATTGAAAAAAAAAAAAAATTAAGAGCAGGAAGTATTCTAGGCTTAAATTTAGATTACCTCCCCATTTGCTATTTATGAGGACTGAGGAAAACCTGGATAAAATTTCAGACAGGGAGGACAATCCTGGCAGGAATTGAACCCCAGAACTCTGCTCACGAGTTTGTGCCTAAATGTCGTCAGCCACCCACATCAATATCCTGCAATATGTGACTTGTATAATTCAGCATTCAGATTGTCCCTCTCTCTCCATACTGCATAGCAAACCCAAGTTTATTCAGCTGAACAGCAAGTACTCTTAGGAAAAATCCAAGAATTCCTAAATGGGTTAAGGATGTTGATCTGTGAAAAAAGCAAAGCAAAACTGATCAAGGCAATGCGGAAAATATAATTTCAATAGGCCAGAAAACAAGAATTTGACAAATGATGATTGGAATAAAGCAAATATTATCACAAAAAGAACTTATTGCTATGCATTGGCATAGAAATACAATATTTTTTTAACCTTTTAATTTTTTTCTTGTGTCTTTTTTCTAATGAATCAACATACAGATTCTTCATATAATTTTTTTATAGAATTAATAAAGAATACAGTAAAGACTGCATTCTTCAACATGTCAAGCACCCTCACTAAATTGTGTTGTGTTTAATGAATGGGCATCATGTATCAAAACAATACTAGTTAATATTAGATCTTCTTCCTCAGCTGAAATACTAACAATTATTGCATCATGCATGATTCTGATCCTTGTCATAAAGCACAGTCACTGACAAATTTTAGAGAAATCAAGAAATCAAATGCTGACTGACCAGGCATTTCATATGAAATGAATCTCATTGAAAATGTTTGGAAAATAAGTTTATAAATGTTTGTACGTTAATAACATGACAGTACTAACTGAAAATTAATCAGAACATATCATAACACTCCTATATTACAACAGAAAGGCAAGAAATACAAATTCAGCATGCCAAGAAGGATGAAAGCATTAATTGAAGTAAAAGGGGGTTTTGCATCCTAACGAAACTTTATCTTTTATTGATTGTAAAATATGTGCAAAAACTGACTCTATACTATTTTTTTTATTTATATTAATAAATAAGTAAATAGTTCATTAAAATCAACATATGATTAAGATGACTTTGTAGATAGCAAATTTTCAGCTTGAGCATATGTATTAATTTGGCACAGGCCTATATAGCATTCAAGCTTTAAAATATTCATAAGTTTTGTAGGCCATGGAGATCACATGCTGCTGGCCAGCTGACTTGTGTCAGGTTTAAAAGTGTCTCTCTGAAGAAAATATAATGCAGGTTTATTTGCAGTGTTTTATTTAAAACTATAGGTCTTCTTCCATATGATATAGAATTTATAGAATTGGACTGGGTAAGTTGTGTGGGAGAGACATAGCAATTAAGAAATTGTTAAAATTGCTGTCATTGCACATGACTACATTAGCCAGTGCTTTTCTATTATAAAAGTTACAACATACAAAAAAGATAAGTATCTCTTTTTTTGTATCATCGATTTTATTTTTTATATTTTACTAACAATCTTCAGAGTAAATAATGTGTGCCAAGGGTGAACCAACATCAATGATACCATTTTTATTGAAGTTTTTGGTATGTGAAACAGATACATTTTGGTTCATATTTCTCCAGATAGCTTTCTTAGGAAAGGTTTTGATATTGGAAACGACTAAACTTTGATCCACATTATTTTCTGTTTTATTAATATATTATTATTTTCCCCATTGATTTTTCAGCCCTGAAATAATATGTAGCGAGGTTAATACATCATTTTAATTAGATAATGTTGTATACCAGTTGGAGTGTTTTATCAACATGCATTACTTTAAGTACTTTGCAAAATTGACATTTTTGATATTTTTATGAACTGATAACATGTCTAAACTAGATGCCTGAAAACAATACAGGAAATGAGTAGTTATTCAAATAAATTATCGTTTGTAATACCTTAGTGAGAGAAGATGTACTATTTTAGGATTTAATCACTATAAAATAATTTTCTCTATTAGCAACAAATAATAAATTCTCATGATCAGTGCTTAATCTCTTCAAATGTAAGGAAAATAAAATGTTACCTGTGTTATATGGAGATACGTATGTGGATATGAATGTGTGCACTAGTGCAAGCATTTTCTCTGAAACTTGATGTGCTTCTTCAGCATTCATCGACAGGAAATACAGATGCAGCAGCAGAAACTGATAGGAAAGTAACTGGGTTATACCTCACTCCCTTATTCGAATAAATCGGATATTCATTTAAAACTGTCGCGAGATGATGAAGCTTAGCTATATTAGAAACTGAAACGAATTTGCTTCGTAAACACATAAGACATTCTGCCTCGGAGTCGTTTCTTTCAGGCTTGTAGTCGGAAAACCGTTTTCGTAAATTGTCACTAAAATGCATTTACATTTCGGCAAGGTTCAGATGAGTAGTACACTTCTCCAATACCATGTCGCAATTAAGAGAAGAACAATATAGCATTTTAATTTGTCATGTCATGATTCTCAAAGGAAGCCAAAGTGTCTCGCGCATTCTGTTGTTTGAAACTCACCACCACTAACGGCTTTCATTTTACTGCGATCAACGCGCCCGGCAGCATATGTCTCAAGTGTTTTGAAATGGAAACCTTTAGCGGCAGCAACAACCTAAGAGACAAACACATCTAAAATTTCCTTTTGCAATAGCAACTGGAGATTCTTGTATTTGAAGTGGAACACGGAAATAATGTTTCAAATATAATATTTTGTTACAAAATCTTGAAGATAAAGCAACAGTCCATAACTCAAAAAACATGACATGCCGGGTTAAAAGAGCCGTATGGTAAACCTACAGTTCTATACATATCAAGGGTCTCGTATTAGAAGGGCGTATGAGCCATAGGGTAAATTTTCTTCCTCATTTCTGTAATTAACAAAAGTTAATTTGTTGTAATTGAACACCTATTTTGGAACTAAAATGCAAGTATTTAAGATTACAGTCGATATTGCCTAATGGAACGTAAAAGTAAGCAATGATATATAAACTATATAAAGAACAAAAATAAACAAATTTGGCACTTTTATTAAAATATGCAAATAAATATCTATTAAACATATAGTTAAACGAACAAGTTTATAATTGGGTAAATAACAATATTGTGCAAGAAAGGCATATAAGCAATTGGAACTCCTAATGATGTGTGCTAAAAGGGCGGAAGAACATACGTCCCAATTGCATGTTGATAAGTTTATAACACGTTTGATTATCCAAATGGACAATAGTCCTAACCTAACTACCCATTGTGTTTATCTACCAGCCCTTCTGGCACAATATGAAGTAGCAATAATTTTCCCTGAAAAAATTACATTTTCACAACTTTGGTCGATACGCTCTCCTGGCATGCGACATGCTTGTTCACACTTAGTGACAAGTTCGTGAAAATAGATTGGTTTATATTTTTTCTCATCACAATAATTTATTACACAAAGAATCGCTTAAAATTATTGAATGTGAACTGAGATTCCATCAAAGGGCAGTGAGGCATATTTAAAATCTTCCACTAGCAAATCGATCGCTTACCTACAAGACCTCTCACAATCACTGGCATTTGGCTCCATGAACTCACGGTAGAGCAACTTTACTTTGGTTTATAGGCTTTTTTATTCTCTCTATTGTGCCTGGGCTGGTACATAAGGACCCAGCCTTTCAGGCTAAAAGTTAACAATTATGTGGTTACAGTTTATTATAGAATATGCAAATTATTGGGCTTATGTGACGCCCATACGGAACCCTTCATTTGGGCTCCAAGCACAGCGCCAGTGCGTTTAAGTCTATGGTGCTAAAATTATTGTTTATGTTTACTTTTTACTTGTGTTCACACAAAGTTTTTTTTTATACCCCTATTTACGTCACCTTTGTACACTATTTACATTTTTACATATTTACATCATTCCACAGCCTCGCGTTGGTTACGTGTCTTAAAATGTTCGTATACGTTTGTTTTCTAGGGGGGGGGGGGGGCTCGTATCTCAATGACTTGTTTAACTATGGGCATGCCCGTCTCCTCGTGAATGGTTGTGTTTTTTGTTAGGAGGGGCACCCGCAGAGCCTTTCTTAATGAGATGTTTTGTATTGTTTGCAATTGTTTTAGGGCCGACTTAGACGCGTGCGCCCATGCCACGCAGGCGTACAACATCATTGATAAAATGAATGACCTATACAGTATAATTTTGTTCTTAAGGGCTAGAGACTTACCGCGTAGAATGGACGCGCATAGCTTCAGTCGCTGCCTCCCTCTGTTGGCCACGTCTCTTAGGTGATTGCTCCAAAGCAGTTTACGATCCATCGAGACTCCTAAGCATTTAATTTGCTGACGACAGGGCAAGATCTCCCCAGCGATCGTTAAATCGATCTCTGGAAGCTGTCTGTGTTTTGAAAAAACAGTGAATTGGCACTTGTTGACATTAACATTAATCTTCCATTGTTGTAGCCAGGACGTGAATTTTTCTGTCTAGCGCTGGATTTCGCACGTTCCAAACTTCAAACTTTGACTTTCCATAAGTTGAAAAGTATATTACTTTAAACGATCGGTGAATGCAAGTTGAAAAATCGACTTAAACGCGCCAGGCAATGCGGTTCAGTTATCAGTGATTCACTGGCAAGACATTTGTGTCTAGCATTTGGGGAACAACTCTGCAGGTGGGTACTTTGGGCGTTTAAGGAAGCTCGCCACGCCTTGCCGAAGTATTTGATGTACGAGTTTCGGGCCACATACCACGCCGAGTTCAACTCATCCGAAGGGAGGTGCTCGAATACGCTTCTAGTAACGTCAGAAGTACCATGAATCCGCAAAGCTTGCACGATCGCATCTGAAGGATGTTATCAGTGGTATATAAGCAATTTTTCAAAGTTTACAGAAATAAAAGTCGCATACTTTTAGATATGGAGAATGAGGAAGCCATAAACCGCTACTAATAAGTCTGCCACCAATATACGACGCAATTCCACCATGGGTTTTTTTTAAATAGATTTTACTATTGGGGCACCACAGGCCGTAGACACTGATGATACATGAAATGATAAACTGGGAAAGGGTGATTTTTTTTTAAGGAAGGAAACATTCCAGGCCTAAGTTTAAGGTACCTCCCCGGCATTTACTATTTATGAGGACTGAAGAAAACCTGGAAAAAACCTGTCAGAGAGGACGGTCTTGGTGGGATTCGAACTCCAAACCTCCCGTTCACGAGTCCGCGCCTTAACGACCTCGGTCACTCGTGGGTCCATGATGGATGAATTAACAGTATGAATGAGGTAATTTGCGTCTACATTTTAGGCTTGTCCTACCACACGATTTCTTGCTATTCTCAAAATGTATACACACTTATGCAGTGAATACTTTACAATTGCACTCTGTATTAACCTGAATGACGACGACTCACTACTGATCTTCCTACTGTTGGAGGCAGCAAACAACTACGCCGCAACTGAATGGAGTGGCATGGAGGGGGATGACGGGAGCGCTGGTAAGCAGTCGAATTGCGAATGGAAGGTTTTAAATGTGCCTCATTCTACGTTGTGCATTCCTAACACAACACTTGACAGAGTTAATTTGTATGATCTTGAGAAACTATCAGCCAAGTTCTCAATGATATATATCCAAGATGGAGACAGTACCAAATAGTTTAAGTCTAATAATTATAATACTATTTGTGTAGTAATAATAATAATAATAATAATAGCAACGCGAGACGATGTTTTAATAATGGTTTGCTTTCCTCCCTTTATCACATACAGGGTGTACACAAATGCTTATAGTGAAGTTAAACTTATATGTTTTCTCTGTGGTGTACAATATAATTTTGAATACATAACTTAGATTTAAAAAAAAACTGTGGAAGTTACCATAACACAAATTACAAGTATTTAATATGGAATTCATTTGTGACACTGCATACATCTAAATTATATTGTATACCGCAGAGAAAAAATATAAGTTTAAAACCGTTATAACCAGCTGTATATTCTTTGTATTTTATTTCTGTTTTGACTAAGTATTTAACTTTCATGTTCTTTAAATGTTTATAAGATTTCTTTTCCTTTCATTTTTATTTTTGACTGTCTAATTCGTTTTATTTTAGATTGTGAAAACTAATAGATGGTAACAGTTAAACATAAAAAAACAATTGCATCATTATAGGAATATTAAAGTGAATTTCATCAGTTTACAGGTTTGTAACTATTAAACCATTAATGTTATAAATACAATTCAAGCTCAAAATGAACTTTACTATATTTAAATATACAGTAATAAATTTTATATATGATCCTGGTGGTGTAGTGGTAACCATACTTGCCTTCTGAACCCAAGATCGCAGGTTCAAACCCGGCCAGGATAGATGGACTTTTTCGGGCATAAAAATCCTAAGTGTGGCTTCCTTCGGAAGAGAAGTAAAGCCATGGGTCTCGTGTCGTACATTTACGGCACGAAAAAGAACCTCAAGAACCTGAAAGAAAAGGCCTCTGAGCAAAATTTGTCGGCCGTTTCACGCCCTGAATTGAATGGAAACACTGATGACCTGTGATGTTAAAGAGCGTCCGTAAATAAATAAAAAAAAAAAAAAATTGATGTCTTATATACAATATTTATTAATTATTGTATTTTAACAGGCGTTTACTGTATGATATTTCAAAATATTCGCTCATTCTCTTCTGAAATACATGAATGTTTTAAATCACATGCATACTTATCCGGGTTTTCAAATATCTCTTTACTATTGCCATAAACCAGATCTTAAAATGTTTATGTCTTTTATTTACTGTCACTTTGGTTGCATTTGTCTTCTCGCGACATTTGTAGGTTGTGGATTGATACTATAGGTTAAGTCTAAGAATGCATGAAATGAATTAATGATGGCGTAAATTAGCTCTAAGTTCTTGGGCCTTACGGCTCTCTGGCATTCATCTTTCAACCATAGACCTCCGGATTAGTAGTCACGAACGATATCACTAGACCAGGAGGCGATCTATAATATTTGTCGCATATTTTAAGAAAGAATGGAAGTTAATCATAAAATATAGTACTTGTCTTATTGTAGCGTGCTTCATGCGGCTTGTTAACAAGGATCTTAAATAATATACACAATTTGTAATACATGTTATAAAAATTAAATTTCTAACATTCATGGTTTCAGAGTTACAGACTTTTTCCCCCCTCCCTTCCTTCCTAGGAAGGCACCCAATATTCATTTTCTAGCATTTATAGCACGCGTTCCGGTCAGTTGTCTGCGGGACACGCGCACGGTCCGTGACCTCATACCGACCGACCAAATCTTCAACGTTATATCTTATGGTCATTTTTTAGGTGTCAAACCGGCTCTCTCACAGTCAGTTGGTATTTTGCTTGCATTGCGTTAACAAGTTCCGCTCTCCAAGTGCCTTTTTTGTTGTGTGTAAATTAAATTTAGTGTGATGAAATGCCACTTCACAAATCAACACTAGAATGAGAGCATTTGTTTATGACGTTTATGTTAAAATAGTTTTGTATTGTATGTGCAATTTGCAAAGAACTTTCCTGGGTTTCAACTTTACTCAGATACCTGTTCTTAAATTTACGGAAACAGGGTAGACAAACGATGTAACCTAAAGGTAATATGACACTGGAGAAACATCAGATCGTTCTCTAGATATCTCTACATCTCTCATAAGAAATAGGCATTTAAAAGCGCTAGACTCTTAGAGCTAAATTGCTGAATTGCTAAAACTGAAACCTTAAAGACAGATGTCCAATTTAATTTGATTTTATTTTATTTACGGACGCTTAACATCACAGGTTATCAGCGTCCCATTCTATTCAGGGCGTGAAACGGCCGACAAATTTTGTTCAGAGGCCTCTTCTTTCAGGCTTAAGGTTCTTTTTCGTGCCGTAAATGTACGACACGGGACCCACAGCTTTACTTCCCTTCCGAAGGAAGCCATGCATAGGATTTTTACGCCCGCAAAAATCCATCGATCCTGGCCCGGTTTGAACCCGCGATCTTGGGATTAGAAGGCAAGTATGGTTACTACTACACCACCAGGACCGACAGAGAATTACAACTACGATTTACGTAAATCCTAGAATTTCGGTAATTCGGTTTAGCAGACCGAACCGGAGTTACCTAATAATTATCTTTCTGTCATAAGGTTTGGTATCATGTACAAGATTTGTTTATTCGAAAAACTAAAAGCACAGAAAACTGTATTTATTATTTAAGTTGAATAATAGGGCACAATATTTTTTAAAATATATTGTAAATTCAGAGAGTATCACACGCAAATCGTCGCACAGTTTTTAAACAAAAATCAGATAGCAAGAAAGAACATGGTGATTTTCAAGAAAATTCTGCAACAGGCCATGCTGTCCGTAATTCTCTGAAGGATCTTTTCACTTTCTAGTGAAAAAATCATATCTGTAATTGAGCTCTTTAGTTTTCCAGATCTTGCCGCGTGAAATTATTATTTGCGGTAAACCCTAAAAAATACTCTCTAAAGAAATAACCAATATATGATGTGAAATTCGCGGAACTTTTGCTTGTGAATGCTAATTTTTAGATGTCAATGCAGATGGACACAACTTTGAACATCCGATTTGACACAGGTTAAGTCATAACAACATAAAAACAAGCATATGCATGCTTCTATTACATTTTTACAAGCATGTAATATACCAAGAAATTAGGACCTAGAGGGCCGGTATTTCATAGGTCGGCCACCGCAGCCAGCACACATGGCAGAATATATCTACTAGGATGCATAATAGATTTATAACAAAATAGAATTTGCTCGTCTTGCAGCTCTAGCTCTCAAAATTTTGAAGTTTGTGGCTTTTACATCAGCAAGTTTGACACTCCCCTGCTTTATTGTGAGCCTATGCAAATGTATCAAATTACTATAAATGCTATGCATAATATTCAATAACTATATTATATATGTTATGAATACTATTGAAAGCTCCAAGTGCAAACAGGATAACCTTAATTTGTTGTTAATTTCCTTATTTTTTATGTGACAAGCACCAGAAGAAGGAAATCTGCCCAGAAATTACAAATAAATAGCAAAATTGTCAAAATGAAAACAGATTCTAAGTAAATAAGAATGGTAAACTCTGAAGAAAGGATTTAGAGAGAGAAGAAGAATCTTGCAAATATGACTGAACAATTAAGTTAACAATTAACTTCTTGTTGTGTTACTTTTCTATTGCACCTCCAGTTATGAGAATATTATTTCACTGCACAAGCATTTCTTACTTATTGATGATGTCATGGGAAAATACATACATACCCAGTGGAATGCAAACATGTTTCTAGGCTTTGAAATGCTGGTACATTACAGTAATAAGTGTAACTCTACAAAAGTCCATGATTTTTTATTTATACCCAGGCCCTTTTAATGATCATAGATGCTTCCTTAAAGCTTAAGGTTTATTGGAATGCATTTTGAGGTAATGTCCAAAATTCTAGCCCATTTCAGCTGATATGAAATGCAATGGTCTTACTATGAATTTGAATTTATTTCCAATTAATAATACAACAAGTTTACTCCTTTACAACAACAGTACTCTTTTACAATCGCTCAATCATGCAAATGCAAACTATAAGGGACCTCCATCTATTTTCGATGTACCCCTCTCAATTACACTATTTACTATATTTGGTGATATACTACCTTTACCTTTAAACATAACAATTAGAAACAATGCCTTCGGTAATTCCAGAAGGCATTGACTCCATTTAAAATTTATTTCAATTGATTGGCTCAGCCCCTCAGTCCCCGGTTCATCAGCAGCTACCTGCTGGAATATCCAGGGGACCAGGCTTCGATCCAACCAAAACAAAATACAACATTAAAAGTAACTCATACATTCAGTGCAATATTAAATTATATTTCTACTATACTAAACCTTTCTTCTTCTTCTTTTATTGCTTATACTCATTTGGCCATATTTATATCCTTAGAGTTGCTTATTCCTTTGGTCCTTATACACACTAACACCTGGTTATTGGTGTATAAGGATCCTGTTTAACTAACATTTTGCATTGAATTTATTTCCATTTAATAATACAACAAATTTACTCCTTTACAACAGCAGTACTCTTTTACAAACACTGAATCATGCAAATGCAAACTATGAGGGACCTCCATCTATTTTAGATGTACCCCTCACAATTACAATATTTACTATATTTCGTGATATACTATCTTTACCTTTAAACATAACAATTAGAAACAGTGCCTTCTGGAATTGCCGAAGGCACTGGCTCCATTCAAAATTTATTTTAAATTGATTGGCTCAGCCCCCCAGTCCCCAGTTCATCAGCAGCTACCTACTGGAATATCCAGGGGAACGGGCTTCAATCCAACCACAACAAAACACAACATTAAAAGTAAACTACATTAGAAAACTAGCCCCATACCTTCCCCTACTCATTCCATCCTCCTTTTACTATGCAACAATTTTACTCTCAAGCTTGTTTCACGTATTTTATACCCATAACCATTTTTGTCTTATCTTCCCTATGTATTTTCCTAGTTCTTTAATATTTTTATCTGACTTTAAATTTAAAATTCTTCTACCTCTTATTTCATCTGGTAGATTTTTCCATTTTCTTAATAAGAACTGTTCCCTCCAAAACTTAGTTTGCTTACATTCTAGTATGCAATGCCAAGTGCTATCTGGTTCTTTACACATAGGACATTTCCCCTTAGTGTGTCCATTTTTTAATCCACTTAAATATTTTATTCCTGTACTAAACCATGCCAACCCTTCCCTTCCTACCTTATCACAAATTTCAACATACCTTTTCTCTTCCCCACCCATTTTTTAGTGTACTATATAATCTCAGAGATTTCTTGGCGTTAAGATTTGTCCATATTTCCTGTTTTTCTATATCCTCGATTCTTATTGTTATCTCTTTCCAAAATCCTTTATCCAACCTTTCTCCCTGGTACCATACTAGTCCCATGCCTACTTCTTGTACGATATTTTGGATTTTAGATAGCCAAGTTTCTCTCCCTTTGATTTTACTCTGTGCTACCAGGCACTGATTAATAATATTCTTGTCCTCTAGTCTCCCTATTCTATACCAATATTTCAATACTCTTTCCATGACTTTGCTTTTATCGCCCAATCTTCCTAGTTCCATTAGAGCAACCTCGTTAGGTGAAGTGGTCTTACTATAGCTTCCCTTCTACACAGCCTCTGCATGTAGCTTAAGAAATATCTGTCAGTGTTTTAAAATTTAAATATATATATACACATACATGTTGTGACAAAATATATAAACTTCTGCATCTCTTGACAATTTGGAGAAGGCTTTTCTTCTTTTAATTGTAGCTAATTAGTTACACAATGTGTGAATTAAATGTGTGAAGTAATTTGTACCTTTGGCTATATAGTGCTATTTTTCAATATAATTTCTTTGCAAAACTTTGGTTTTGTGCTATCTACATGTCAAAGTCTCTGTCATGCTGCAGGGCTGTGGCTATGGCATCATTATTTGGATTGCATCTTTTGGAGGACCAAAGAAATGAAAATCAAAAAAATACATTCTGGTCTGGTGGGAGGCAAAAAAACCAATCCAGTTTAATTGTTGTTGATTTGATTTGTTTACAGAAGCTCTTTAACATCTCAGGTCATCAGCATCTCATTCAATTCAGGGTGTGAAATGGCCGAAAAATTTTGCTCAGAGGCCTCTCCTTTCAGGCTTGAGGTTCTTTTTCGTGCTGTAAATGTACGACATGGGACCCACGGGCTTTACCTCCCTTCTGAAGAAAGCCATACTTAGGATTTTTACGCCCGCAAAAATCCATCGATCCTGGCCAGGTTTGAATCCACGATCTTGGGTTTAGAAGGCAAGTATGGTTACCACTACACCACCCAGACTGACAATCCATTTTAATAATATGTTCTTAGTATATAGACTTTTGTGTGGCTGTGCATTGTAGCAAAGTACTTTAGCGACATCTTTATGAGGTGAATGCACCAGCAACTTCTTAAGAGTTCTGACATATATAATCTTTGGCATAAAAATTGCTGTACCAAGAAAAAGACATCAAAATGAAATTAAATTTGGCATGAGTGATGGTAATGATGACTGAAACTGATTGCAATATAGAAAAAAGAGTCATTTACTGGGGCAAAATTCAACAGTTGAAAAGTGCCTTTAGCATATTCTCACATCTCCTCTAGCCTGGATATATGCAGCAATATGACCTCATATGGAGACCCACAGACATCTAATGCTATCCTGTGGATGACTGTTCTGCAGTTCTTGCAACTACTGTACCAGATGCTTCAGGCCAATTGATTGCTGAAGCTGCCATTTCAACTGGCTCTATACATGTTTTGTGGGTGATTCGTATTAGATCCAGCAAGGAAAAATATTGAAGCATGAAGGAAGCCATGGGAAACCAGTGCTGCAGGCAGGGTAGGAGCATTATTCTGTTAGAGCTACATCGTGAAGAGAAGCATGCAAGGCTGCAGAATTTTCTGGCTGTACAGCTGTGCCATGTAAGTTCTCCTGATCACCAGGGGAGATTGCTCCCCATATCATCACACCATTCTGGTTTTGACACACAACAACAACGAAGTCTGGACTTGTGCACAGTCCAGTGTGCCTCCAGTGTGGTGGTCATCCAAGTCCACCCAAAAACTGAATTTGTCACTAAAGACTTTATGCCGCCAATCAGTCATCTATGCCACGTGCTCAGATAAAACTGCAAATGACATTGATGATGTAGGGATATAAAAAGAGCAAGTTGCCATGCAAGTGCGAGCAGAAACAGATGTCATCACTGATGTTGCATATCTTCAGATAGTGAATAGAGGCACGTTTGGCTGAGTTCATTCGCCTAGCACAATGACACAGTTCTCTTAGAGCCTTCCTAGCATGTATGCATTCCATCCTACTCTAACTGCTGCTGACACTGGTGCAAGTGGCAAATAATTTGATGGAATACCCTCATTCAAGTAGTCCAACAATTCACCCTCTTTCAAACTCTAAGTGATGTTTATATACTCACCGACCTTCACTCCTTAAGCATACATGTACCTTTTCTACTTAAGGCTGGTATCAGAGTTTTAGTGCCACACTGCTCAAAAAAAAAATTAGAGAAACACATGTTTAAATCAAAGTCCCAAAATAAATCTTGTTACAAGCAAGTAGTTCTGTTGGCAGTTAGGCTTTGAAGTGCATATTTAACAGAAATCTTTAAATATTCTGACGGATAATTATGTTCACACTATTGGCAGAGATATCAAGTTGTACATTAAGTTGTTTGTTATATACTGATTGTTCCAAATAAAGAGTCTGCATGTTTCATCACTGCAGGTATGACTGCAGTGTGTGCTTGCCTAGAGCATGGACAATCAATGAGATTACCTCGACCTTCCTCCAATGACGAGAGCCATTTATTTAACTGACAATGCTTTCGTCTGTCTTTGTCTCATTTTCTGCCATAAGAAATTCAATTTTTGCTCTGTTTATAGCAAACATCATTTAAGGACTTAATTTTGAAAGCAAACTGCATCACTGGCTGTGTTGTGGAAGAGTATGAAACTATATGAGAAGGTGTGCAAATGTTCAAAGATAGTACACATAAAATATTGTATTTTTCAAAAATAAACTGACAGAGAAAAAAATGTGTTTCATTGCTTTTGTGGGAGGAAATTTAATGACTATGTTACTGCCGAGTATGAAGATGGATGAAAGATCTGCAGAGTAGTACCATGATGTCATGCAGGCTCTAACATTTTGGTAGCACAACCACAGAACTGTAAGAAAATTATATTGAAGCATGGCCAAAGAAATGAGAAACAGTCTACTGTGTCTGAAAATGCAATAGAAAAAACATTAAAAAAGAGAAGAAAAATGTGTTGCATTGCTTAGTATATATAAATATTTCCTTATCAATATTAACCCATAACCAGTATGGTGCATTTTTTGTGGTACAATTGGTATGGTGGGGTCAAGTGGATCCCATTACTTTTTTCAAAATTACAAACCACGAGGATGGTAAATTGCAATAAATTAAACATAAATGTAATATTTAGTTATATTTAGAAATTAATCAGGCAACAATTCCCTATCCATGCATGCAGAAGCTTGCATGGATAGGGAGCCTTTTTACTTTTATTTGATTTTGAAAAATTTACATGCAGTCATTTTGAACTGAATTACATAATTTACTCTGGGAATAAAGTCTGAAGTAGAACATTCAAGAATAACGGTAACTAATAAAAAATTTTAAAATTAAATATATATAACAGCTGGACAGAACTGCAGTAGTTTTCACGAATAATTGTCACAAACACTTATTGTGCATTTGCTCAGAAGTGATTTTTGATAATTTTCTGCTAATGACGAATACAATTAGCATCAAAATGTTCATAATTGTGTAGAAAACTGTAATAAACCCCTTTCTGTAGCACCTGTTGATCGAGTGAACAATGCATCTATTCCTCCTTTTCTGGCATTGTAATATTCATGGCTTCTTGTTTTCTCATTCACTGAAGTGCTATAGTGCATAGAAGACACTAGAAGCAGTCTTTTTTGGTTTTGGAACATAGGAGACCAATGTCAAATTATCTCCAAATTCAAACAGTGAAGAATCAGGTTTCCTGGCTTTGGATGGCAATAACTCTTTTGGAATTTCTTTTTCATTTTTTTTAACATTCCCACATAAGTGAGGCCCCTTTCCCTTCGTTCATTGGCGAGCTCAATGGGAGAAAACAAATTATCAGTGGAAATGTTTTGATTGGTTCATTCAATCAATTTTGCTAATTGCAGAATGGCTGGATTGGCTTTGTTAGTTGCTATTCCTATTCAGTTAAAAGAAATCCATCACTACCCTTGCCACAATAAATGTAATCATCTAGACAATAGTGCATTAGCATCATTGTTGGCAAATATTTTAATGCTATATTTTCTTAGTTTTAGTGCCATATTATGCTATGTTTAGGTGGTAATGTATTAACAGTATTCTCTTATATTGTTAATAAATTATTGCAACATACTGTTTAGCCATCATTCATAGTTGGTTAATATTGCTTTGCGGTTTAGACATGCATAAGTAAGGAAGGTTTTGTGAGCTGTATAGCACATGATGAGGCTAAAAAGAAAGCGTTAAGATGCTATACATCTTCTGGTCAGGGAATTGGTAGAGGTCAAATCGCTTGCCTGATCTGCTTCATGGTGCACTCAGCAAAGAATTATGTAAGACATCATCATGTAAATGGAGTGCTCAGATATATTGATCCATGAACATGTGTCTTGACTTATGATTTCTTGTTTAAGCCTCTCTAGTGTAGGATGCCCCAGATAAAAATGGATTTTTGTAGGAGATTGCCCCTTGTTGCATCATATGGTGATTAAAATTTTAGAAATTTTAGGAAGTTGTCAGTCACTCTACAGTGGTTTGCGACAATATACATTTGAAACCTGTATTTGATCACAAAAGCTTGCTCACTAAGGGAATAATTTGCTTTGCAGTTTCTGAACAAAAGCCAAATCTATTTAAGATTGCTACAGTTGGGTCTGTAGCTTTCCTTTCTTGTCTGGTGCCATCATCAAACCTCAGTGCAGCGAGAAGTTTACTAAACTTTTTCATGGATATAGTATATCTAAAAATCTCTCTCCTAGTCCCATCAGTTTTGAAAATTGAATTTAAATCCTCATCATTGAACTTAAAAATTGCTGAGTAGAAAAACAAGCCCAAAAATGCCTTAGTCCCTGTTATGTCTGAGTCAGCTGCTTATATCTTTTGTTGTCTGATTTGCTATAACTTTTCGTTTGTTCTCAAAATGATTTCCACTACAATATCACTATTTATTAGACATGACCAGACATTTAGTTTAGTGCAAGGCCTATCGAGACCTTTGGCAGATCCAATGACTCCTGGAAGATGAAATAATAAATTATGTGCATGAGTTCGAATGTTTGTGGCAGGTGGTATGGAGCTCTACTTGAATCTGTTCTTTCTGTAATAGTTTCGTGCAACTGAGTTTTCCATTGCCCTCTTCCTCTTCTTTTTCTTCACTATTCATTTCAGCATTCACCACTTCCTCTTTATCCCCATTTTGTAATTCCTCTTCCAAGTCTGAATCACTATAATGAACACTTTTATACTCCAGACCAAGATCTGAATCATCAATGTTGCTAAAGACACTCTCTAGCTCATTTACCACCAGTATCTTCACATTTTTGGCTATTGACTTTTATTTGTTTGCATGAGGTTGATTTCCTTCTGAAACAAATACCAAGTGATATAATACTTTGTTTGCATGTTGTTGATTTGATTTATTTATGGGTATTCTTTAATATTTCAGGTCATCAGCGTCCCATTCTTTTGGAGCATGAAATGACCGATAAATTTTGCTTTCAGGCTTGAGGTTCTTTTTCGTGCCATAAATCTACGACATGGGACCCACAGCTTTACTTCCTTTCCAAAGGAAGCTAAAATTATGATTTTTACACCTAAAAATATCCACCGCCCTGTCCTGAATTGAACCCATGATCTTCCATCATGAGGCAAGAATAGTTACCACTAGGTCCAGAAGACAAACTTGTTTGCATGTGGATGACACAATTTCCTGCTGAAACATATTGCAATGTGAGATAATATACTTACCTTTTTTCATGATGGGTCACCCCAACCCAGCTGAGGCAAAAGTATTAATAAAGATGCATACTAACTTGTTACAATAATACAATCTCATCACTTAACAACTCAAAGCATACTGCCTGAAAGGTACTGTCAGCAAAAATATGATTTACATAGTAAATAAAGTTCACTGCGGTCATCCTGATTCTGGCATACCAGTTATGGGTTAACTGGATTATAATATTAAGTGTGGTGCAGCTTTCCCTTTTCTGTAGCAATTCCTTTCAATGGACAGTTGAATAGATAAAAAAATAGCATTTGTTTATAATGGTAAGAATTGAAAAATTGAAAAATGTACTAGTTTTAAAAAATATGAAAATAGATAACACAATTTCTTGAGACTTGTACAAGGACTAAAAAGTAATAATGTTTCAAATTTATCTAATCAATGATACAGATGCTGCTGAAGGAAAACAGAGCCTACATTGCCTACTTGTCAGACATTGTTACAATTATAGCACTCTAGGGTATGAAACAGCTGAATGATGGTAATTTAAGTAAAAATAAAAATAACTTTTTTTAAACTCTTACAAATAATTGCTAATAAAATATAAATTCCCAAAATAAAACATTAATTCATAACACAGTAAAGTATGAATTAATATTATGGTAATTTGATACTCCGTATGTTTTGTCCTTGTGGTGGATGACCAAAGAATGGGCGAATGTCTCTTGTGGTTAGATATTTAAATGGAGCAATCATGTTCTCTCATAATTATTATAATCATTGTATTTAAGGCAAAAATTGATCTGTTTACGGAATTTGGGAATCCACACAGTGAAACTTTTGTTAATCTTATTTTGATTTAAAGTAAAACACTAAAAATCATGTCGTCACATTAAAACTCTCTTTAAGTTTCACAAACACACTTATAAAAGACATGTTTCGTGAGGTACATTCCTCACATTGTCAACCAAAACGACGACTGGTTGACAATGTGAGGAGTGTACCTCACGAAACATGTCTTTTATAAGTGTGTTTGTGAAACTTAAAGAGAGTTTTAATGTGACGACATGATTTTTAGTGTTTTACTTTAAATCAAAAAAAAAAAAAAAAAAAAAAAAATTGATCTGCCTTTAATTTTAAATGCTATTTAAGTGGTCATCAAGATTTTTCAGTCTTGGAAAAAATAATTACAGAACAAGTTCTAAGTTACATCATCCCATACTACATAGCAGACAATGGACTTTTTGGAGACTTCAGGTATGAAAATAATGACTCATCTGGTACCATGCCAACCAAAAAGAAAATGTGCTAATTGTTCTTTAACATTGCCGAAACTGTGATTGGGGCCTTCAATGAGCTATGTCTGTGTGTCTCTAGAAAACTCTGTCACACATGAACTGCATGAACTACGCAAATTTCTCACCTAGTACAGTAACTTTAAAAAAGATATTAAATCCATATTATGGCTTTATTAATTAATGGAATGAAATAAGTTATGGCATTACTGTGTGGTATTATGGGAACTAAATTAGAATTCTTGCAACTTATAAGTATAATAAAAAAGAAACTACATTATTACACTTGTTATTGTTATTATTATTATTATTATTATTAAACCACAAATTGTATAATATTAATTAAATGAAATACACAAAGCTAAAGTGTGTGAGTATTTTGAAACATTTTTAAATGTAAACCATGCTTATGAACCGAGCCCTTTATATCATCTTTACATTCACTAAAATAGAGAAAAATAACTGAAAGTTTCCAGTTATATTATGTATTTTAGAAGATATTTATATGTTTCAATAAAACAAAATCATGTTACTATTTAAAAACAATTACAATGTATTATGAAAATAAACACAAACAAGAATACACAATAAAAATTCATCAAGTTTCATTGGTTTGAAATTTAATTGAAATGTTATTGTAGTAAAAACGTAATGCAAACTTTTTCTGAATGTTATTATATAGAGCTTTTACATACAAATATAATTCTTAAATACAGATTAGATTAATATTTCCCATTTGTTATCTTCATGATGGTGCTTTTGTTAAATATAAAACACATGCAGCATTATAAATACAGTTTATATGCTGAATTAATTTGTCCTTTTATTTTAAAACAATATAGAAAAAATGAAATTCAAGAGTGTTTTTAAATTTTGGTTTTGAAGTATTTCCTACTCCTAGTGGTCCAATTTCCCTAATTTTCAAAAACTAATTTTTCTTATTTTATTTAACTACTATATACTGAATCTTGTTTTCATTCACTTTCACTTTACTGGCATCAGTACAGTTATGACCATAATTGAAACAATGTCACGTTCACATTACAGACAATTTCAATTCAGTAAATGCTCGAAAGTATGAACATTAACTTTGATGCATTTTCAAAAACATGCTTCAAAAGATTGATGAACATATCTCAACATTTCTTTGCTGATTCTTGCACAAACATTCCTCAATTTGTTGGCTTAGTTTAACAGATGTAGTTATACTTCTTCATAAACTTTATCTTTAATGTATCCCCATAAGAAAATGTCTGGATATGTGAGATCAGGGGAACGGGCAGGCCAATGGACAGGTCCTCTGCATCTTATCCATCGACCAGGATACTCTTTGTTTAATATTTCTTGAGCTATAGCTGAGTAATGATATGGACAACCAACATGTTGATACCATACTGTAGCCCAGTCCACAAGGGGCACATCTTCAAGCAATTAGTCCAAAAAATTTCTGTATTTCTGCCCATCAAGTTTACCTTGAATGAAGTATGGTCCAATTATATGTAATCCCAAAATGCCACACCAAACGTTCACGTTCCATTGCCACTGATGCTCTGCTTCCTGTAACCATCTTGGATTTTCCACTCCCCAATAATGCATGTTATGTCGGTTCACTTCAGCATGATAGGCGAATGTCGCCTCATCAGAAAATAAAATGTTGGAAAAGTTTCAGTTTTGAAATTGTAGAGCCGATTGGCAAAATTCAAGACGCTTCTGAAAATCATCCCCATGAAGGGCTCGGTGTGGGCTAATGTGATATCGACGGTATGTGTGACGCTGAAGTATTCGAAGAACACTCCTTTGAGAGATTCCCGAATCATGTTCCAGTTGACGGGAACTTGCCTGAGAATAAGCGGTAACTGCAGCTAATACAGCGACTTTCGAATTTTTTACAGTAGCACTTCTCATTCGACATTGTTTTCTTGATGCGACACTTCCCGTTTCGGAGAATAAATTCGCAAGTCGTTGACAATTTCTAACAGATGGCTGCCTCCTTTCAGGTTATCGATCTCCGTATAAGTTGCAAACTGCTCTAGCGTTCTTATGCGCTTCGCCATAAATCATATACCATATCGACCCTCTCATTGATCGTGTATCGAAGATCCATGATTGAAAACGAGGTGGAACTGAGAATAATGTCCGTTTAGGTTTGAACTGGTAATGGTGAGCACTCGTTTGTGTACCGATGTCAACAAATGAGGACCTGCGTATAAACAAGCGAGTTTCCTTCATAGCAATAACAAAATAAAAGAGAGAGAATTGAAAGTTGATTGGTTTTGGTTTATCTATGGACGCTCTTTAGCATCTCAGATCATCAGCGTCCCATTAAATTCAGTGCGTGAAATAGCCGACAAATTTTGCTCAGAGGTCTCTTCTTTCAGGTTGAGGTTCTTTTTCGTGCCGTAAATGTACGACACGGGACCCACAGCTTTACTTCCCTTCCGAAGGAAGCCATACTTACGATTTTTACGCCCGAAAAATCCATCCATCCTTGCCGGATTTGAACCCGCAATCTTGGGTTTAGAAGGCAAGTATGGTTACCACTACACACCAGATGATTGATGATGATTGTTGTTTAAGGGGCACACAACAGCTAAGGTCATTAGCGCCCAACTACACACCAGGACCGACTAGAGAAGTGAAAGTAAGTGAAAATATTTGCTGTCTTATTTGTCCAACGTCTTATCATCTATCACCCGTAGCTGATAGATGTACTAAAAATTTTATATTCTAAATCTTTCCATTCCCGGAAGTGGAGGGGGGAATTGACCTTGAGAATGACATTTTAGGACGAGTTGAGGTCGGTATCTTATGTTCCCCTAAGAGCACTTACAATTTTTTGATTTTCCCCTTCTTTTCGGAGTAAAATGACCGCGACACTATAAAATACCCCCCACTCTGTATATATAAATTTGTATAATTTTTTTCATTGTAGGTGCCTAGTAGGTCGATCGATGGAGATTTGGAGAAAGTATTCAAAAATCGTTCCATGGGTACAACTGCAATAGCTTACATTCTTTGGAAATTTACTAAAAGTAGATGCAGTGCTCTGATTTATTTATTTTTTTACGTTAGTATCCCAGTAATTGCCACAGTTTTGAGACAATGAACTGGATGAAATGAGCATGGAGTTCTTTGTACATAATGATATTTGCATTTCATCTTTTTAGGATAAGGTAAAACTTTACCAAGGCAACCTTTCATGACCAGGATTTGAACCCATTTCAACCAGTTAAGCAAATGTGCAACCATCTGAATCAGGGCAGTGGACATAGTTTTTTGTGGCTGGTTTTATTACAAGGGCAAGTACAAAAGGTATAAGGGAGAATATTTTGAGAAACAATAACAATGAAAGCAGGAAAATTTTGTTGCTGTGCATATTATTTTACAGTCAATTTCAATGCAACTCTCATAAATATCTAAAAAAAAAGTACATTTCTCTGCTTTTAAGTTTCTTTTATTCTTTGCTAAGTGAATTTTTGCTTCAAAGTTAAATGCAGAACCAATTTTGTATGACCCTCTTTCAAATAAGATTTTCAGCACTTCCAGTTTTATATATTTTGATGTGTTGCTCAGGATTTCCAGAATAACACTTTTGCAATTTTATACCATTTATTTTACTCATTCTTTTTTTAATAAACATTTCAGTTAGAATGGAGATTTGCCTTAAATATAGAAACTTTTATTTTGTTTGTGTTTAGTTTGTATATTATTAGATATTATTAAGTCCAAATATTAATTACTGCTGTTCATCTTCACTCTTTGCAATTAATTGAATGTTGATAAATACTAAATATTTTATATTTTAATCAAATTGATGATAAACTACAACCCTGCTTCACTGTTACATTTCTTAGTACTTTTACATCATTGCAAAAACATAAAGCTGTGTTGGCTAAAATTTTAAAGCGGAGTCAGATAAAAGAATTTGAGGCTACAGCAGGGCACAAATCATAAATATTCATAATATGACAAATTAATATTATGAAATCACTCAAATTTCACTAATTTTGTTCCACTTACTTGGACATATTTCAAAGCATTTGCCTCTATCTTCAGAGTGGGACTAGGCTGATCACAAAATTAGTGAAATTAGAGTGATTTCATAATAATAATTTGTCATATTATACATTTCACTGTGAAAATCCCTGATACAAAAAATTAAATGAGTATTCAGCTTACTGATCTGTTGTTCCAACTATTTGAGCTACTGTGTGCTGTACAATGAACAGCATTTAAATGTAAAACTTGACCCTAACAATACAATACAATCAACTAGAGGTCTGCTGAAATATTTCAAGTCACATCTTAGAATCAATCTGTATAAGTTACCTTTGAGATTGCCTAGCATACTTTTTCTGGTCACAAATTCCGTTACAAAGTTTAAAAGGGACTCTAGTAGTTATTTTGATTATCTGATAATGCAATTACTGCTAAGATCTGCTTATTAATTGTCGAATAATTGGTGAAGGAGATTACAAAAACTGCATTGCTGTGATAAACCTCCATAAGGTTGGAAAATTGGCACTCTCTCAAGAAGCTGGGAATTGCAGGATATTTGTTTACTGTACTGTCAAACATTTCACTGAAACAGGCACCTTTGCCGACTGTCCAAGATTTGGATGACCATGCTCTGTGAGAACTAGCACAGTGGGCCTGTATTAAATCCAATTTGGAAGTGAAAAGTGGTGACACATGAGATGAACATTTCAACGAGATCAATGTCCACATTTATCAGGCCAAACCTTGGGCTGAAGGCTTTTTGTTACTGTACTGGACATTTTTAACTTCAAGACTTAAGCAACAGATTTTTTTTGGATTAGATTTATTTACAGATGCTCTTTAACATCTCAGGTCATCAGCATCCCATTCAATTCAGGGCATGAAACACAAATTTTGCTCAGAGGCCTCTTCTTTCAGGCTTGAGGTTCTTTATTGTGCCGTAAATGTACAACACAGGACCCACGGCTTTACTTCCCTTCCGAAGGAAGCCATACTTAGGATTTTTACATCCGAAAAAAATCCATCTGTCCTGACCAGGATTGAACCGTGATCTTGGGTTTAGGAGGCAAGTATAGTAACCACTACACCACCAGGACCGACTTAAGCAACAGAGACAGCCTGAAATGCGGATTCCAACTTGAGTGTTGCACTAACAATGGACAAAATAGTTCTTATGGATGAAAAAATTTCCAACATTGAAGTTACAATTGCCAGAACAATAAGGGTATATGCAACAACTCCCCAAGAAGCCTATAAGAGGATTCCAAAGATCCAGAGCGGCCAACAACCTGCCTCACTGATTGATTGGTGGGGAGTGAGCTACAATGATGTTATGAAGCTAATTTCTGCCAATAGGATATAAAGACAATGGATATAGTGTATCAAACAACTCTACTTGAACCTGTGATAAAAACTTGAACACCAATTTGTTCAAGAATGGGTACTGCAGTTTCCAGCAAGATTCAGCATCAGCCTATTAGGCAGGGTCCACTCACTCTTGGCCTGAGAAAAATGTTTGATTTTATTGCCCTGTAACAGCCTTGGCCTCAAACTTTGGGCTGTGTTTAAGGGTGTTGTTTATAAGAAAAGTCATCACAGTATTCAATTTCTCAAGTGATCCTTGGAAAACAGCAGTAGCAAATTTTCCTATGAAGAAAATGCATTGTTATTCATGCACAGCCTAATAGACTTAGGTCCTGTATTAAGGCAAATATTTTTTAAATATAATATGTGCACTATGTGCAGAGTATATGTAAGTGCTAAGTGTTGAAGTAAAATTTTAAAAACAGCAACATACATTGTTGCTATATAACAAAAACTTTGTCACAGATCTTTCGGCCGGACTAGGTATAGATTCAGAGGGTTGTTTACAGTTGTGGTTGGACCAGGCATGTGACATAACTTCAGATTTCTGTTGTAATAACTGCAATAAGAAACTTGTTTTGGTAAATGCTCTAATTCCATTACAAAATGCTTTCTCTAAATGCATTAAATCTATTTTCTTCAATTATCTGATTTAGCGCAAGGTATGATCTAGATATTTTCCAAGGCTATATCCAAATTGTTTAAATATAAGTTTAATTATTTATTTTTATCCTTTGTTAGTATTTGTTGTACATTTTATAAATTGTGCTTGTTTTCAATAGTTAAGAGGTGGGAAATGAGAGTGTATGCCCTGTAAAGTTCAAGAATTTTTTATGATGTCCCATGAGCCTCTCCAGAAGATTAAACATGCTTCTGATGTCACGTGGTACGCTGAGAGCAAAAACATTCTGCAACATCTCAGCCAACCAGATGAATCAGGAAGCACTTACACCTTTTTGCACACATAAATAGCATTGATGTGGAAGTGGGAAAAAAGATGATAGTAAATCTTATTTTCCCCCGTAAAAACCTTGAGGCAGATAGCAGAATCAGTCATTTAATTTGAGACTGAGCCTTTGCTTTTATGTTGGGATGAGAAAAATCTGTGCTTTATGTTTGTAATGTATTGAATTTACTTGTATTTGATTGCTAACTAGGAAATAATCCTGGTAGTATTTCACAGAAGTCTCAGAAAAGAATGCAAGGCAATCACGCATTGCCTAACTGGAAATATTATTTTGTATAACTTGAAATGCTAATTGGAACCGGTACAGTGAAGCTAATCATATAATTAAACTCATTTTTATGATTGAGTAGAACTACACACTTATTGGCTCCACTTGTTTAAATTTAGTACATGTTTCACAGACTGTTGTCTGCATCATTAGCTAACTGTCGACTGCTGGATAATTTGTAATGCTTTGGGGATGTATATTCTGCTCTGTTGGAGGTGTGAGAACTTACAAGTTCATCTCTGGAGTCTCGGAGTTCATTAATCTGTCTCTGTATTTATAAATGTAGATTTTTTCCCATGTTTCTCTGTAGATCCTTGTACTGATTTTAATAATTTTGCTTTATTCACTCTGTCATGGTTTTCTATCCATAAATTTTGCTTTATTCTTTACGCCTTTATGGATAGAAAACCATGACAGAGTGAATAAAGCAAAATTATTAAAATCAATACAAGGTTCTACAGAGTTAGCAACATGAGAGAAAATCTACTTTTATAAATTCAGAGACAGATTAATGAACTTCGACACTTACAGGGATGGAAACATAAATTTTAAGTTCATAATAACACCTCCACCACAGCAGAATGTATGTTCCCAAAGCATAACAAATTATCCAGCAGTTGACATTTATCTGATGAAGTGGGCAATGGCCTGTGAAACATGTACTAAATTTAAAAAAGTGGAGTCAATAAGAAAGTGTAGTTCTACTCAATCACACAATGATTTTAATAAATTTTTGTATATTTTTAACTGCATTTATTCTGTAAATAAGCAGTTAAGTTAATGTTAACATAACCGTAATGTCAGGAAAGATCCTATACAGTATTCTGAAGGCATGGACTTCTGATTCACTCATGCATGCAGAGAGCTCAGTAGGGTGGGAATTTGTTTAAAGTGTCTCGAGGTGGCAGCTAAATCTTGAATCCTTCTTGAGCAAAAGTGGATCATACTGCACTCTCTGTGCATGTGTGCAACTCATTTGTGCTATAAGCATTGCTCTCTTGAAGTGCAGATGTCAAGCTGTTTTAAAAAATCACAATTTCAGTTAATCTGTGTGTGGTACATCTTTTCAGAAGTCCTTGCCTTCAGAAAAGTGTATAGAATCTTCCCTGACATTACATTTATGTTACTATTAATGTATCTCCTTGTTTGTAAAGAAAAATGAAATAGAAATAAACCTAGTTAAAAAAACAAATTAAATATTACTTTCGATTACCATGCTTGACTGTCTTGACATATATGACTTTTCACTTGAAACGAGCCCCTCCCGCAAGGGGGGAGTCCGGATTGGGTTGAACTCGGCGTGGCAGTGGTCCCGGAACTCGCGGGAAATTGAGTACTCACGACGGCACGTGTCCCAGGGGAGTGCCGAAGGCGTGTACCCTGGGGATAGGTTCGCCTGAATCGCTGTCGTTCGTGGGGAGGTGGTGGCTTCCTTATTGCTGGGGTAACTCACCCCTTAAGTGAGTAGGCCAAGCTAATAGGGCCTATCCACTAGTGAATTACTGGCAGCAAGGTGCGTTCGGTTTCTGAAGCTAAGTTCACTTGGCGCGTCTGGGCGTCGCAAACGTCTGCAGCCGAACGGCGGGTCGGAATAGCTTCTAGGTGCCGTCCTAATGCAAAAACCTACGGGATGCGCAGACCTCTGTGAAAAGATTGAACACCATAACATCCCACGGTAATGAGAGGGATCCCCTTATAATGTTTGTAAAGAGAAATGAAATAGAAATAAACCTAGTTAAAAAAAACAAATTAAATATTACTTCCGATGACCATGCTTGACTGCCTTGGCATGTATAATGACTTTTCAAATACTTCATAGCTCATACACTGGGAACAATCATTACATTGCACTTTTTTTCTGGGAATTTTGTGAAATACTCCCAAGATCATCTTCTTTTGGTGCACATCAATATGCCTTGAAAATATAAAGAAATTAAATACATTATAAGTACAAAAGTGCAGTTCTTTCCTATCCAACATAAAACAAAGCTCAGGATCAAAATGTAAAATAACCGATTCTGTTATCTGCTTCTTGGGCTGAATGGGGTAAATCACTATGCAAGGCTAAAGTGCCACCTGGCTTATTTCATTGACTGAAATGTTAGAACATGTTATGGCTCTCACAATCAGTGTACTGCATGACATCAGAAGCAGGCTTAGCTCTCTCAAGAGGCTCATGCGACGAGTTTCTTCTGCAAGGATTGAGAGGTTTTGAGATGTTTTTCTTCTGCAAGAAGTGAGAGGTTTAGGTTCTCATTTTCCATCCCTATAGTGCAGTACTTTCACAAAGGTTCAATAACTTCCAT
This sequence comes from Metallyticus violacea, assembly GCA_030762175.1. Taxonomy (NCBI): domain Eukaryota; kingdom Metazoa; phylum Arthropoda; class Insecta; order Mantodea; family Metallyticidae; genus Metallyticus; species Metallyticus violacea. The sequence continues at coordinate 90,753,214 of CM060830.1, read as the reverse complement.
TTTATATTTTTTAATGTATACTTAATTCTGTTCATATATTATCATAGCTTGAAGCTTTATTTTCACTTTAATAATGCTGCTTCTAACCCCCCCCCCAATAATTGTTAAAAGGGAATTTATCATTTTTATTGAAATTGAATCATGTGTTTTTTCCGAATGTACATTAATAAATGCATTTTTTGGTAAGAAAATGGTGCAGGTAGTTACTGGGATATCACATATTGAAATTCTGGTTCACTGTTAAAAAGAAACAAGAGGGACATATTTCTCCTTTTAAAACAGAATGCTGGCAATAATGGGTTACCATATCTTGGCGTTTTTTTTTTATACAACTGTCTATGCAAATTTTTTTAATAAATGATGAAATGTTTGTTTTTTTCTGGCTCCAAGGAAAGAAAAAAAAAATACATTTAAAAATTCATGCAAGGTATGATGCATCAAGAATATAAATGCTTGCATAACTTTTACCTGCATATACAGAACATTTTATTTATGTGGTTTATTTAAAAATGCTCTTTAACATTTCTGGTTATTAGTGTTTTATTAATTCAGGGTACGAAATGGCCAATAACTTTTGCTCACAGAGGGCTCTTCTTTCAGGATTGAGGTTCTTTTATGTGCCATAAATCTACAACATGGGACCCATGGCTTTACTTCCCTTCCAAAGGAAGCCATACTTAGGATTTTGATTTTTATGCCCTATAATTTATCAACCCACCATATATATTTAAAACAAAGTATAATTTGCATCTTGCAAATCATACTCTCTCTCTTTCTTTTTTTTTTTTGCCACTATGTGCTTCTCTCCATTACACTATCATGTTTTGAATCCTTGTGCTAGTGACTTTTGCAACCATAGTGTCTTGAATAAAACAAATGTAAATGACAAAGTCTTCTTAATTTTGATATAATCTTAATAAGTATGCTGGATATATCTCTTGCCAATTATAATTAGCGTATACACCTTGCATTTCAAAATGCTATATGTAACAGGATGGTCTCTTGATACATGAGTAATATCCAATTGAAAATTGCTCTATTGTATTGAACAGTCCACATTGTGTCGCTGTTACAGTCCAAATGTTTTAATTTATTTACAATTTCGTGTGAAAGTAATTTTATTTTTATAAGGAAAAAATGCTGAATATAACTTTGTTTTAATGATGTCTCATGGAAATGTTTAAATAATTTAGAAAGGAGAGAAATTAAAAAGAATCAAAAGGTTTGTTGGCCTCCTGAAAGTATATATCAATTGCTAATGAAGATAAGTACAGAAGCTATAAAAAGTATAAAACTTTAAATTTTATGAACAAAAGTTATGTTTCATGAAGTTAAGTACAGAAGCTATAAAAAGTACAAAACTTTCGATTTTATGAAAACAAAATTATGTTTTTATAATGTTCAATGTGTGAGCAGTAATTTTCATTTAACCATAAGATTAAATATATGGAATTTTTATCAAGTCTATTGTATTTAGAAGCAAAGGAAAAAAAATGTAAAACATGTGAAAAATCTTCAAAGTGCTAGTTCCCTATCCAAATTTACCTCATTTTTGCTATAAAAGATAGTCAATATGGTTTGGTTCATACTACAGAGGGTATAAAGTGCATCAGTCACCACCATAGTTTTATGTCAATGGACTGCATTAGTATGAAGGTTATTTACAAATGATTTAGACCTGATCTGGTACACATACCCTGAAAGTGGTAAGCTGGCAACAATTCAGTGTTCTGAAAGAGTCAAGCTTGCAGAGTGAATAATGATGCCAGAGGCCAGTAAATGTCTGACAAGTGTGACTAGCATGCCATCTGACTGTCTGTCATCAATGACAGATCAAGGAGGGTGATTATCATGAGCAGAGGTGGACTGCATTTTTCTTGTGGAAGAAAGGCAAAAGGCCTGCAAACTTTACAGCAGATTGCATGCAGTGTGTGGTGACAGTTCCTGTCATGTGCTAGAGTGTTCAGCTGGGTGATGGGTTGGGTACAAAACCACTGAGAAGAGAAAGATTAGTAGTCTGCATTCTAGTTTTTCTGCCCCAGGCTGACATGATCATTGCAAATGTTTCTGAGCTTATTGCTGAAAACAAGCACAACATGTTTAGTAAGTTGGAGAGAGAAACTAGATTCAATCGTCACATATTGCACCAAATCATCCATGACGACCTGAAATTGTCAAAAGTGTGTGCACACTGGATTCCTGATCTTTGACACCTGAACAAACTGAAACAAGAATGGATAAATGTCGAGAGCTGTTGGCATTGCATGATGCTGATTCTGATTGGTTCTTCGTAAGGTTGGTGACTGGTGATTAATTGTGGTTTTATCAGAAATGAAGCACAAGAGCATTCCTATTCCAAAAAAGTTCCAGTTCACTGGATCCTGTGGAAAGCATATGGCAATGGTCTTCCGGAATGAAACTGGCATTTGTGGTGGATTGGTTCCTGCCAAAAACCACCATCAACAGCAATGTGCACTGCAATTCTCTAAAGCATTATGCAACATATTTTTATGTGCATTTATGTGAATATGTAACAGAACCACATCACCATTTCATGAGAGCGCAATTAGTAATGGTTTGCCTCCTTAAGAGAAAGCATGCTAAAAGCAGCCCCTTGCTAGAAAGCAGCTAGTCTAGTTATGGCATTGCAAAGTCCTTTGCATTTTATTTTTTTGTAACTCTTTCCAAAGTCAATGATGATGTAAAGTGGTGTGCTTCATTGATAGCAACAATATTGATCTGAGTATCCCACAATAAGACCATCATCAAAATTTAGAGGTATTTAAGAAATAAAAGCACCAGTTGTTTTGGATGAAAGGCTGGCATCATCCATGCTCTAGGTGCATGCACGCTGCAGTCACACCTGCAACGATGAAACATACCGACATCCTTATTCAGGATGATAGATGAACAACCAAACAGCTTACAGTCCAACTTGGTGTTGGCAATTATCCACTGGTTAATTATTCAAAGATGTGTGCTAAATGGATCCTTCAAAGCCTAACTGCTAAGAGAAACATCATTTGTTAAGAATTGCTTACTTGTTATAAGAATGAAAGATTACAATTTCTTGTTTAAAAGACAATCTATGGTGTAGAAGCATCAAAAAAATTTCCCCTTTGGAAAAGAAAATCATTAAGACTATTCAATCAGCAGACATGTTCAAGGTCACACATTTCTGTGTCTGTATTGCCTCAGTTAACTCCAAAGTATGTTATTTAAACTTTTAGAATGTGAAAAAAATCCATGCATCTGTCCTCACAAAGAGGTAATGGAAGATCTTCTGCACAACAATGCAAAGACATACAAAAGTCTATACACCTGAGACAATAACCTTCTGTGACATGTTCTTCCTTAAACATTCTAAAGCCTGGATTGTACATCTTCTGATTCCCATCTTTTCAGTCCTCTAAAAGATGCAATCTGCAGGAAATTTGACAATTATGAAGTCACAACTGCAGTAAGATGATTGATGGAACTGCAGAATGATACCACAAGTTTTGAAAAAGTCATAAATTTGTAATAAGATTATATTGGAAAATAGCAATGTATAGTTAAAAAATAAGATCAATCCAGTGTATTTAAAACTGAAATAAAACAAACAGAAAAAAAGTGTTGCTTTATTTACTGCATACCTCTAGTAACTGCACTGTTTTCAATCTTCTTCAAAGTCATAATCCTAGTGCTGTCTCTTTGTCAATAATAATTTTATAATTTTTTTCTTTAAAAATAACTAATTTAAAAATTAATCTTATTCTAGCAAATGTCTACTGTTATTCAAACATCACTTTATAAAAAAAAAAAAACTGTGACCAAGCAGTCCCCATTATCATTTAGTACAATGTTGTCCAACTGAATTTGTTATATTTGAAACTTGACCACAATAGCAGAGCTCCAATGCCTGATTAGCAAATGAGTTGGCATTTGAAATACCCCCCACCCCCAAAAAAAACTTTCCTTACCAATGTTGTTTTAGTTTTCCAGCAGCTAGGTGTTTATCCACTATGTAAAATACTTACTTTCCATGCAGAAGTTCATTTTTCTGTGAACAGTGGACATGTTCATAGTTTTTGATGAAAAATTTACAACTATAAGGGGAATTTGTAAGATCATATGCAAGCAGAATTACTCTCATCACTTCTATTTCATGAAATGATGAAAAAATGTTTAGCCAAGAGCATAAATTTCAAAAAAAGGGCATGAAATTTTGTCAAGCGACATGACTATTGCATGATTCTTAGAACAGCTTTGTTCAAATTTTCAAAAAGATGCAATGTGCAGTTCTTTATTAGCAGCTATCTTAAGTGATCGTGTTAACACATTTAGTAGAATTGGACAAAGGAAGAGCATAACATTTTATTAAAAAAGTGGACTGTGGCCCACAAACAAAACAGCTGAAGGAAGTTCTAGGGACTCAGTACCAACACTCAAGACCATTTATTACTGGATAAATGAATTTAAACTGGCCGTACAAGCACTGCACTATGCTGCATGTTCCAGATGCTCAATTTATAAGTTTCTTTTGAAGAAATGCTCAATAAAATTCATGATATCATGATAGAAGACAGTCACATTATGATTCATGAGAGTGCTGAGATTGTAGGCATAAACAGGTACATAATATCCTGCATGAAGTTCTGCAAATGAGGATGCTGAGTGCTGCATTTGTTGACTCCAGATCAAAAATGCTTCAGGAAAGACATTTCAAAATAGTTGCAGCATTATTTGAATGACTTCTGGCATCATTTTGTGACTGTAGACAAAACCTGGATCCGCTACTATACTCTGGAGACAAAATGACAGTCAAAACGGTGGGTTGGCAAAGTTGAAAGTGCACAGAAGACAAAACTGTTTTGTCAGTGGGAAAAGTAATGGCAAACTTTTTGGGCTTACAGGCTATCATCATGATTCATTATTTGAAAAATGGTAAAATAGTGACGCTGTAATTACGCAATGTTATTGGACCATTTGCATAGTGAGTTGAAGCAAAAGCGAACAAGATGAGTGCACAGAAATGTTTTTATCCACCAGGACAATACATCTTAATAAATATCAGTGGATATTAGTGCAAAAGTGCATGAGCTGGCCTTCAAAATATTTCTCCACCCATCCTATTCCCCAGATTTGGTCTCATGTGACTTTTTCTCTTTCCTAGCCTCACATTTGGCTTGAGGGGAAGAAATTTTCATCGAATGAAGTGGTTATCTGTGCTGTAAAAGAGAATTATGCACAGTTCCAAAGACTTTTTTTTCTGAAAGAAAAGATGCTAGACATATATATAAATATGAAATACAAATGATGGCATTATTAATTAATGAAAATGAAATGAATGGCATTACTATGTGGTACCAGGGACAAAATTAGAATTCTTGCAATCTGTAAGCATCACAAAAGAGAAGTCATATTTTTAGCATTATTACTATTTAGATTAAACAAACAAAAATTAATGGTATACTATTTTCTATTATTTAAATTAAATGTATGACCCTGATAGACAAAGCTATACTGTGTGGATATTTTTTGACATTTTTAAATGTAACTATGTTTATGAACTGAGTCCTCGATATATCTTTACATTCCTTAAAATAGAGAAAAATAAAAGTTTCGAGTTACAATGTGTACTTTCAATAAAACAAAAACATGTTACTATTTAAAAACAATTACAATAAACTAAGCAAATATACAGAATCAAAAATAAACAATTGAAAGTTTCATCAATTTTCATTGGCTTTGAAATTTATATAAATGTTATAGTAAAAATATGTAATGAAAAACTTTTTCTGAATTTTATTACAGAGTTCTCTTATAAATAAATGTAATTCTCTAACATTAATTAATATTTCACAATTCATGATAATGCTTTTGTTAAATACTGTAAAACATGTACATTGTTATAAACACAGTTTATATGCTGAATTAATTTGTCCTTTCATTTTAAAATAATATAGAGAAAATTAAATGCAACAGTGCCTTTTAAATTTCATTTTTCAAGTATACCCCTATTCCTAATGGTTCAATTTTCCTAATTTTCAGAAACTATTTTTATTTTATTTAAATGGTATGTAACTAATTTTGTTGCAAAGAAACAAATATTGGTGCCATTAGGGAATTTATAAATGATGGGTTTCAGGTAAACCCCACTCCTAATGACTCAATTTCACTGATTTTCAGAAACTATTTTTCTTATTTAATTTGAATTATATACAGAGTTCAGCTGTGAAAATGCAAATATTGATTCTGCTAGAGTAATTTTTTAATTTGGGGTTCCAGGTAAGCTACATTCCTAATAATTTGATTTCACAGATGTGCAAAAGCTATTCTATTTGAATCGTAATTGCAAAGTTTTCTTATGAAAAAATAACTATTGGTTCTGCTAGAGCAATTTTTAAATTTTGGATTTCAGGGAAAATCCCACTCCTAATGGCTCAATTTCCCTGATTTTCAGAAACTATTTTTCTCATTTTATTTAAATAAGGAATTTTGTGCAAAATGCTGTTACAGGATTTTTAAATTTTGGTTTTCAGTTAAACCTAGCTCCTAATGTCTGATTTCATTGATTTTTCTGAAACTATTTTTTCTTATTTTATTTCAATGGCATACACTTTAAAAACATTTAAAATTGCTGCTGCTAATTTATATTTTGCTTTAAACCCCCTCCCCTCCTCCTAACGGCCTGATTGTCCTGATCTTCTGAAACTACATTTATCAATTTATTTTCAAGAAACATACAGAGTTTCTTGAGAAAAACAAAAATTGTGGCAGCTAGCGCAATTTTTCTCTGTTTTTTCCCCTCACATTTTTGCTTTAGGTTAATCACCTCCAATGGTCCAATTTTGCTGGTTAACAAACTTGACAAATAAGTTTGTCAATTGACAGTTATATGTACAGTTTCGTTGAGAAAAAATAAATTTGCAACTACTACAGTATTAGGGGACATATTTATATGTATAATTTTTTCCACTGTCATTTTCTGTGCCTTGTGGGTAGGATTGATGGAGATTTTAAGAAATTTTTAAAAAAAAATTGTTTCATGTGTACAATAGCAATAGTTTCATTCCTTCAGAATTCACTAAGGACAAAGCACTGCCAAGAAGATGGTTGCTTCATTATTTCTGTTCCACTGGAGCCCATATGGTTAATGCAAAGTAATACATCACGATTTGTTTACTAAGAGGCTTAGAAAAAGTGCATACAAAATCACCTTAAAGATGTATCATATTCCATAATATATTGTTTCATAATGCATAGTGGACATTGAATTTTTTGGTCACTTCAGATATAAAATTGATTCATCCACCCTATATTATAATTTGCCATCATACAACTTCTATTTATTTCCAACCATCAGAAAAGAGTAAAAAAAATTGCCTTCAATGTTGCTGATCTCGCAACTGAGATCTTAATGAGCTTTATCTAAAGTGACTTTAGAAATGGGCTGCAGTGCTCTGATGGCTAGTTCCATTGAATGAAACAAGTGCATAAGATTTTAGGAATATTTTTAAAAGCAATAAAGACAAAAACAGGAATTAATTTGATGCTATACATATCTGTTTATAGAAACTTTCAGTGAAACTATTGTACAGTCCTAGATGGAAAACTAATTTTCAAAAAAATAAGTTTTACCTGTTTTTACAAGACTTTGCAAATGACCTTAAGAAAATTTCTTGCTGTATTTTTAATTCTACCTGGTGTAAATTTTTTAAAAAAAGTTTGATACTTATTTACTAATTATTGCATGAAAATCCTGCTCTGCTAAACTCTTACCACCATCAGAAACAAAAATTTAGGAATTTGAAGTTAATAATAAATAATGTGCAACATGGCTTTTGGGAAAGGTGGTCAGATAAAGCAGTGAAAACCTTGATTTCTGCAATATTAGAGGTCTTTGAATCTGCTAACTAATATGTCTAACTTAAAATGCTAATTAGAACTTGTATAGTGAAACTAATCATTTAGTTAAGATCATTGTATGAGTCCAACTACTCACTCTTTTTGGCTCCACTTGTTTAAATGCAGTAATATTTCTTGAACCTTTGTCTGCAGCCTCAGCTACCTGTAAACTGCTGAATACATCCCCAAAGCACAACAAATTATCCGGCAGTAGATGGGTAGCTGAGGATGCAGTCAAAGGTTCATGAAATGTGTACTGCATTTAAACAAGTGGAGCCAATAAAATATAATTCAACTCGTACAATGATCTTAATTATATGTCTTTGCTAGACTATTGGACTTAAGTAAAGCATTTGATACGGTTCCACACAATACTTTAGTTTCCAAATTTTAATTTTATAAAATTAGTGATACTGAACTAAATTTAATCAGGACTAAGCTGGATAATAGATATGGTAAGCATAGGGATCAGAAATCTAATAAATTGAAAATCATTAGAGGTACACTGCAAGCATCTGTACTTAGGCCTCTTTTTTTCTTGATATATGTAAATGACTTACCTAATAATTTAACTATATATCAGTACTTTATGCAGATGATACTATTATTTCTATAGCCAAGGAACTTTAAAATTTGATAAATAAAAAGATAATATTAAATGAAGTTATACTATGGTTAACATAATAACAAACTTATTCTAAATCAAAATAAAACAAGTTTTATTCTTAAATGTCTTCCTTAGAAGTTAATACAAAAATGTGTGTTAAATTAAAATAATATGGATGGTAAATTGTGGTGGAATACACAGAGAATCTTTGAAAAGTATCCAGAGTAATTTTTCTTCTTAGGAAACTGTAATGGACTTATAACAAATTATTTTTGAAGAAGTCACTCAAATTTCACTAATTTTATTCACTTGGACATGTTTCAAAGGCAAATTTCCTTCATCGTCAGCACGATTCCACTGTCAGCTTTCTAGCGTGGTATTAAGATGTCACTCTTTGGATTTTATAAACTTTTTGATGAGGTTGCTGTTGTTTGGAAGATCAAAATTAACTAAATTTTCTTTAATCTTATTTTGATTTAAAGTAAAACACTAAAAATCATGTCGTCACATTAAAACTCTCTTTAAGTTTCACAAACACACTTATAAAAGTAATTTTGGTACATGTTTCGTGAGGTACATTCCTCACATTGTCAACCAAAACGACGACTGAGGAGCCAATTTCAGCAAGGTATGTATGTTACTATGCTTGCTCTGGTGGTCTGTTAATGAACTTAAACAATATGTTGTCTGCTTCCGGTATATCAAAATTCATAAGTTTGTATTCATATTTTTTTATGTAAATTTTTTCCCATATATTAAGTTCTTTCGGATGTTGAATTGTTTTTAGTAATGTTATGTCCTTCTCTATTTCATGATTCTCATTCCAAAAATGTGCAGCCACTGCTGATTTTTCTACTTGTTTGTGTCTAATATTTCTCCAGTGTTCCTTTAATCTTATCCCCAGATTTCTCTTTGTTTTTCCTATGTATATTTTCTCACAATCCTTGCAATTAATTCTATATATACCTGAATGTTCTTCTTTCTTTGTTTTTGTTCAAGAATATATTTTCCCACACTGATAATTCTATCGGTTTTTGAAGAGCCTTTAAAAGTTTTGGTTCATTTTGGAACCCATGGTTTTCTTGCCAGAAATGGTATGCTACTGCTGATTTTTCCGTATGTTTATATTTTACACTTATCATGTGTTCCTTAAAAGTGTAAAATATAAACATATGGAAAAATCAGCAGTAGTATACCATTTCTGGCAAGAAAACCGTGAGTTCCAAAATGAACCAAAACTTTTAAAAGCTCTTCAAAAACCGATAGAATTATCAGTGTGGGAAAATATATTCTTGAACGAAAACAAAGAAAATCAAGTTAATTTTGATCTTCCAAACAACAGCAACCTCATCAAAAAGTTTATGAAATCCAAAGAGCGACATCTTAATACCACGCTGGAAAGCTGACAGTGGAACCGTGCTGACGATGAAGAAAATTTGCATTTGAAACATGTCCAAGTATGTGGAATAAAACTAGTGAAATTTGAGTGATTTCTTCAAAAATAATTTGTTATTTGTTATATTTCACTGGGAAAATCCCAAACTATTCAAATTTAATGGACTTGTTGAATTAAAATTGATGACTCAATTTGTTGACAATGTAAGCAAGTGACTCACGAAACTAGTCCCAACTTACTTTTTAATAAAAAAAGTTTTAATGTGAAACGTCAGGAGAGTTTAATATATTGACATGATTTTAGAAGTTTTACTTTTAATTCAATCAACAAGATTATGATAGTTTCACTGTGTGGATTCCTACATTCATTTTTAATTGAACTTTAATGAACTTCAGCTTCTTATGCATTTTTTCATCTTTTGAATGGCATCTTACCATGCGGTAATAGCACAGGAGCTAATATGATGTTTAAGTGGCAGAAGAAACCTACAAGTTGTGTTATGCACTTGTCAATATGGATGCTCTAATAAATGAATATCTACTGCTATGTGTGTTTATTTTTATACAGGTTTTGAGGAGGTAAACAGTTGTTGCAATATTTTTAATATTTTACCTTATATTGTACAGAGTGAATCTAAAATCCTTCCCTGGCTTCTGGGGTTGATAGAAGAAAAACCGTTAGAGACATAGCAGAAATGTTTATATCAGTGGAAAGAGTATATCTCCAAGTTTACATTTGTAATAGGTGCCACTGAGCAGTTTTAGATTTACACAATGGAGGGCAGTCACAGTGAAAACATGACATTCACTGATGTACATAAAGCTCTGCATGTTATCACGTGTTTATAGTGACAATTTCATATGAAACATTAACAAGAACCACCTACAGCCAAAACAGTTCACTCATTGATACAAAAAGTTTGAAGCGACTGGCTGCTTGCGTGATGGACAACGAACAGCCTGACCAAGTGTTGGTTGAGACCATTGAGCATGTGAGAGCAGCATTTGTCAGGAGCCCTAAAAAGTCAACACATCATGTAAGCCAGGAATTGCAGATGTCTGGCATATTTTAATTCCAACAATACCAGATTCAACTGTTGCAGGCACTGAGTCCCAAGGACTTCATGGGCTTCAATTCTGTGATGAATTTCAAGAGTGGGTAGAGCAAGATGGTTTTGCTAATAATCTGATTTTTAGTTATGAGGCCACATTTCCTGTGTCCAGCAAAAATGAACCATCATAATCTATGCATTTGGAGCATGGAAAAACATGGCCCTGATTTCCCTAAAGTCAAAGTGATTTGTCCCGTTTCTTTGTTACAGCTCATTTTTCTTTGTGGAGTAAACTGTTACTGGTCCAATGTACCTGGACATGCTTTAACACTGGCTAATACCACATTACATGCAGATAGCTAGGACTTTATTAGCAAGATGGGGTTTCACCTCATTGTCATGTCTGTGAGACCTTCATACTGAAATTCCTGTCAGTGGATTGGGCTTGCTGTTCAAGATCACTCTTTTGTGGCCTCCATAGTTATCTGAACTAACCCAAAATGATTTTTTTTTCTTATGGAGCTGTGTCAAAGATCATGTGTTCATGCCACCTTTGCCATATGATTTAGCACATCTGAGAGGAGATCCTGCACTGTCAGATGTTGGTATATGAGTGTCGAGCACTGTACTAGGAATTGATGTCTGCTGCGTCACCAACGGAGGACTTATGGAACACCTGTAAGGTATCTGAAAACTTGGAGAAATACGCTATTCATTGATATTAAGAGTTTCCATTATGTCTGTCATGGTTACCCCAAAACCAGGGAAGGACATTACAATCACCCTGTATATTATCTTATTGTATTTTGTTGTACATGACTTAGTCTATTGCAACCTATGGTGCCTAATGATTAATACATACAAATTGCAAAAGCTGTATCTTAAAAGTATCACATACTAGTTCTGCAGTTTCCAATTCTTAAAATTCCATTCCTGCTAATTAACCATGTTAAAGATTTTGTGACATTTTTATTGGAGAAAAATTTAACACTTTATGCAGCTGCAGGAGTATATACACTGCTCAAAAAAATTCACATGTTTAAATCAAAGTTACAAAATAAATTATATAATTTAATTGTTGACAGTTTATTATAGATTGAAGAATTGTGCAAAATTAGAATATGTATTCCAACAAATTTTTTCACAGAATTAGAACTATGAACAAATTATTGATACAGAAAACAAAATGGAAGATTACACTATTTAGTAATCAATGTTTCCAAAATTATTTCAACACACCTGGTATATCTTCTATGAGCTGCGATGACTTCCGACTTCATAATATCTATGTGGCATGCTTTGAGCCATCTTCTTAACAAAGATTTTTGAGATTTTCTCCCATTCTTCAGTGAGTGCATTTCGAGTTCTCCTTGGTTCTATGGCATAGCACGATCCTCGCAAACAAATTTTTCCCAGCTTATCCTACATATGCTGAATCAAACTGAGGTCAAGGTTGCATGCAAGCTAGTCCATCATCCAAATTTGGCATTCTTGCAGGACATCTGCTGTATTAGATTTAGCATTATCATGCATTAGAAGAAAATCAAGTCCATACCATAAGAAAATGGTAAATGTTGAAGGATAATGTCAATGTAAAAACAGCATTCATGTGCTATGGCACAACAAGCAGCTCTGTCCAAGACTCATGGTATACCAGCCCAGATCATTATCAAACTGTCTCCAAATCTGTCATGTTCAATAATGGTAGTTGAAGCCAGACATTCAACAGGATATCTACATACATGCGTACAACTATGACAAACCATCAAACGAAATCTTGAAGAGAACGACCTTCCATTGGCAGAGCTGTCACACGATTCTGATCAAATTTCAGCAAAGCTTCCTTGTGCTGACATGTCAAACTAGGGGGCTTGAAAGGAGATTTCTTGATCTCAACCCTGTATTTCCCAGTCTGTTATTACAGTATATGATCAGAAATCACCACTCTAATTGTTGTTCATACATCATTTTGTAGATCAATGGCTGTAGATTTGCATCTGCTATCCTGTACCTCTCATTTCTTACATCGTTGTCCAGGCTGCCTCTATATAACGCCTTCAAACCCTATTAATGACAGAAAGACTGAAATGTATCCTGGAGACAAAGTACATGGAATGGTCTTGCAATTGCTTTTGTGATTGATGTTTCACTTTGATGTGTCATTGCTCTGCATTAGCCTTGGAGAACACAAAATAATTTCCTACCACAGATTGCCATTAAAACTTGTTAAATAGCATCTGTCAAAAATTACATTGTATCAATATTTAATTTGGGGCTTTGGTTTAAATAGGTGTTCCTATTAATTTTTGAGCAGTATATAATGCACATATTACAACTCATTACAGTACTTAAACAGTATTTTTAAATCCTACTATTAAAAACTCTCATTAGTTATAAGGAGCACTAAAATATAAGGTAAATAAAAGCACAAGTATGTGAGTGTGAAGAGCTTGTTTTATTATATGCCAATTATTTTCAATTATATTGTTTGCATTTTTCCTTGCCCTTTTTTTTTTTTTGTTTGTTACATATTTGAGTCAGTTTAGATTATCAATTCATAATCTGTTCATTCAAATTTAGCCAATGGCTGTTACCAATATATCAAATTAAAAAGATTCAAAAATTAAATCAATTCATTCACAATTTCATAAAAAAAAAATCTCTCATGTTTTGTACTGACAGTGATTTCATCTGTTGACTGAACACAAAATTCCAAAGTCATGAATTCCAAATATTAGTGCTTTGTCTATAAACATTTACAATAATGATTAAGATGTATGTTTATTAATTTTAGAAACAACTTTTCAAAATATTATTGCTCTTCTACATTTTGCCAAAGATTTTTGAAAGTAAATTTTCCAAGTGATGCCAAAATGTATATTTATCCATATCAGATTTTAAATTAGAAATCAAATTGAAAACCCCCCTCCCTCCAAAGGCCCCTTGGAAAGAAAAGTTATTTTGAACTAAAATAGAAAAAAATTCAACCATTATCAGCTCTGCAGGGCCACAAACAAAGCTGATTTTTCCCCCCTAAGGAATGGTCAAATATTTACTGTGCATTGCTAGTCCCAAAATCTCCAATGGGCCTTTTTAAACAATTGTGCAGTCAGAAGAAAAATTGAAATCTATGTATAAGTGAATGCATTTGAAAGCTACCAGAAAAACCTTAAAAATCCATGGTATGAAAAAGAAGTGTTGTAAGAGATGAAAATAATGACAGATACAAAAATAATGCATTCACTAAACATACTTCCTGAATCCTTGGAGAAAATGCCCAAGGCCAGGGAATGCAGCTGAACACAACCATAAGTTGTCATGACGACATTCGTGTGGTTGAAACCAGAAGGCATGCTTAAACAATAAAGCCGCTGCTCCTTTTGCCTTCATATTTTGGATCTCTTGTTACAGGTACTTCTTTTACCCTAATGAATAAAAAGGAACAGCTCCCAACATTAGGCATATTGTGCCCAATTCGGCTTGGTTGTCTGTGGGAGCTGGATACTCTTTTGAGGACTTTAAAAAAAAAAAATAAAAATAAAAAAATAAAATAAATAAAAAAAAAAATAATAATACTCTCCTATACACAATACACAATCACTTGTGTTTTACACTTGCACATCTCTCGATTTCTCAGGTCACCATTTCTATCACTGAAACACACGCTTCATCTATTCTGTCATTCATGTTGAAACTAAATGTTATAAATTAATGCGACGAGAATATTGTCTGCTTTTGTCAGTCAATATTTTTCCACTATTTTTTTTATATTATTTACAAGTTTGGTTGCTTTTCATTGCAGTACAAAGTTGGTGAAATAATGCCTTTTTCCGTTTTTTAAACTAAAGTACAAATGTATATTTACACGACACAAGAGATGCTGAATATCGTTTACGCACTTTCTTTAACGGCATATTGCTTACACTTTGCTTGTCTCATTTCTTGTAATAATGGACAGATTATCCAAACATATGAAAACATTTTATGCATGGAAAAAGTTGACATGAAAGCTCTAAACAGAAAAATCACATTCTGAGTATGATATTTATTTAAATGAGGGAAGGAAGGAAAAAAAAGTTTCGCACACAGAGCTCTTTCTACTGATATATGGGAGATCCAAAAGCTGTTAAGTTTCATCTGGGTGTTAATTGACCACATATCAGGAGTGACAGCTCTAAATAAAATGTTTCTTCTGCAGAAATTATGATTTATCTAGTAAAGAGCTTTCATTTTCCACCTTGTGTTTATAAAAATAAATTTACAAAACTAGTCACTCTCCACAGCCCCATTAACAGATCAATATTTCCAAACAAATTTTTTCTTAATACCATTCTTCCTGTAGCAATGCAATGAGCAAAATATTTAGTTTATACACAATTGATGCAAATCACGAAATGAACGATCTGTTATTGGAGCTGTGTAAATAACAGTCTCAGAATTTCACCAAATCAAGCCACAGAGATAAGATGGCAACATTCACTATATAAACAGTATAAAAATTTTAACAAAAGTCCTCTACTTCCTCTCGATTCCTTTTGCAATGGAAAACTTACAATAAAGCAAAAACAGAAATCACGTTGGTTTCCTTTTTCTCCTCATGGAACTGTCTTAGATGATTGTGCCCATGGCTTGAATGGTAAACAGCTGTATTCATCTTGACTATGTACAATGTCATGAAAAGGAAATATTTCACTGTATATTTCCATAAATAGATATCCTGCAGTGTCCGTCTCCACTGTGATATCACTTAGTCTTATTTGCTCACATTAACTTCCTCAATTCCCTGAGAATCATCTGCTTTGGCAACATAAAGTGATGGGTCAATCACCTGTAAAAAATGAAATTCATTAGTTTATGAGAGCACTGGGATATTTTTTATTCCAGAAGTTTTTAGTCAGAGTGTAGTTTGTAAGGTTTCAGGGGGTGAATGGGAACTACTAAACAGTCCTAAAAGTTTACAACTCATTTGTTGTATTTTATGAGGGGGAGTAAAAAAAATAACAGATTGTTTCTAAACCGTGACATAATTTATTTCATTAAAACTCACTTACAAGCTTTCAAAATGTTCTCCCTCTTTAATGATCAAACCATTGTTCAAAAAACACACTAAACCTTCTGTTTAGATATATATAAAACTTGTTTAGTTCCATGATGACAAAGAAACTCCCTTTTCCCCCCCACAAGAAACACATGAAAGTCGAGCAATGAATAACAACATAGGTGTGGCATGACCTCAATGCTTAATTCTTTGATGGGATTGCAGGTTTTACAAGTATGATGAGTAAGAGAACTGTCCTGCAATATGATCTATCCCATCAGAGTAACATTTCTTTCTTTGGGCTACTTCTTCAATGGCCCCTTCAATACACATTGATAGTCTGCAATAGTTATAAGTTGTCCTGTCACCACATGATTGTACAGGATTCCTTCTTTATATATATTAAAAAAAAAAAACCTTTCCTGAACTTTCTTGGACTTTGTGATTGATGGACATTTTCACTGTGAGCTCTATTTAGTTTCTGGGTTTTAATATTGGAATCAAGTCTTTTCACAAGTAACAGCTTTTTTAACAACTTTATGTGCAGTCTATGGTACAATAAAATGTCATTGGACCTACTGGCTGCTTCAGAGCAAAATAAATTATTATATCTGCATACATTATCTTCAAAATAATTCTAACAAACTCTTTATGAAAGCATTTCACAAAATTATTACTTTACAAAAATGCACTCATAATGAGTGCAACTTCATAAGCAGTGATAAAAGGAATGGGGAAAATGGCAGTTCCAGTGACATTACAAGGTTTGTGTTCTATGCTGCACTTTCAACCTATTTTTAGTTGATTTAATAGGTTAAATCTCACAGAACAAGAATGCCTGAAATGTATGACACAGTATTAAGTTCATACATTGCTGCATTATGTCATAGAAGCTGTTGAACTGCTCACTAGGTAAATAGAGCACGTTGAACAAAGAGCTGAGATTAACCCAATTGCATCATTTGACAATCAGGGGTCACAGTTTTTGGCACATTAATTATATGATGGCTCATCTCATAATCCTGCATTACTCTATTTAATGACATGTAGTTTAGGTTCCTTTTCATAGATTTAATTTGCATATGCTCTGATGTGAAGTGCTGAAAAGTGATGTTTGTAGTTCCCCCAGTATGACCTCACCCATTATGTCTTGACAGTGGAAAAAATTCCTTTCTTTATATTATTTTACTACCACAGTAGCCATCATGGCCGTGAAAACATGTAGTGTGAATGATGGACAAGATTTTGAGAAAACATATACAAAGTGTGTTAGACAGTGATAATAAGAGGGTGATTTTTCTTAATATGAAAGAGATTTTGAAGCAAAATCTACGGAAAGCAATAATGAATATACTGCACAAAGTAGAGAGGAAATTGATGAAAACGACACGCCAGGCTCTTTGAAACATGTTTGTCCTATACTACAATGCATACTACCTCAATGTTGAGGATTTATCTGATTACTAATTATCTGAATAGGTATTTAAATGTGATGCAAATGAGCTAAACATTTGTAAATGAAGTGAATATCTCCTCCTGAAATTCATTAAGATATGAAGGCTCAAATGGAAAACATAGCAACATAAAATTTTTTTTAAAAAATAGGATAATTTAGCCATTCATAGATTTTGTACCTGCTTGTTCAGGTACAAAACTGTAATCACCTTTAGCATAGAACATTTTAAACAAGATGGCTGCAGTCCTCTAGATGCAGCCACAACTTATTCAGTACAGAAGTATGGATATGAATACCAGCTACCCCACTGTCAATCTTGTAGGGAATGTAAGGATTATACACATGAAATTCTTGAAAAACTGAATATAATGTAAAATGAGATTTACCATGTTTACATGAAATGATAGTTATTACTGATGGTGTCATTTAAGTTACTGAAATTACCTAATGGGGAAAATAGAGGCTTACTCCATAATGCAGTAGATAATAAGATGAAAGGTTATCACTTGGGATGTAAGTTATTGCAAAAATTTATCTAGGCCTATTTCCTTATGTTCAATCTGCTTCCATCACCATGATCAAAATACATATTACATATGGGTGATTAATAGAGACATACTGATATTAGTCTTTTATAGAATATGCCAACAAAATTAAGCAGAAAGAAAAAGAAGATAAATACAAATGCAAACATCTATGAAGAACAAAAAGGAGTGGTGTCATGTATAAAAAACAGATAAAGGCTTTAGGTAGGGAAATGGAACCAAACTGTTATTGTCTGTCAAGAAACTCAGCATTTAAATCTGTATGTTAATAGTTACCAAAATCTGGAAATCGAGTTCAATATAACTTACAAAATATGCAATATATCAATAGTCAACAAATTTAAACATTTTCTTTTATCTGGTTTGAAATATAATGTTGCTACCTAAATTTGGTTTTTTCAGCTGAATTCAGGGGGGGGAAACAGTTTTTCCCTATCACACCATTTCTAGATACACAATACTAACACACATGCATGGAATACAATGTGGGTGCACATTATGATTTTAAATGTATCAAAACAATTACACTTAGAACTAATAAATATATAGATTTTCCTAATTTTGAGTTGCAGAATAGAATGGAAAGATTCATTTTTCCCTTTGAGGTCAAAGTAGTTAGATACACAGCATAATTTTTAAAAAACACTATAAGCAATTATAGAAATAATTAAATACAAACAAGAAATGCACATGCAGAATTCAGTAGTATTTTTCTGGTTCAATATACAGTGGGATCAGAAATGCCTTTTTCTTATGAGTTAGCCCCCACTAGTACACCATGCTGTGGAGGGGATAGCAAGCCTGCTTGCTTACTTGTTAACCTTGCCGATTGTCGCAGTCAAGGGGCAGCTGTTCTGGGTGTGTGTTGTGTTGTTCATTAATTCAACAGTATTGATAAAGTGTATTATGTCTCATGTTTACAACAGCACAGCACGTCTTTACGCATGATTCATGTGTGTTAACTCTGCAGTGAAAGAATCATAGGATCAATTTTTTTTTGAGCATGGAGTAGATTCTGTTACTTATATAAATGCATAATAATGACCCCACCTTTTTTTCTTTAAAAAAATTAACAGACAGGGAGCAAACACCAATTGGCTTAAAAATGCACATTCCCCAACACTACTGGCATGTTTATTTAAAAAAAAAAAAAAAAAAAAAAACCACATCTTCATGGAAGGACATTTTCATCAATTATAAATTCAAGGAGGCTATAAACAATGGTTTGCAGAGATTGAAATTTCTTCATTCAAGAAGCTGTAGTAGAAATGTTATGAGCATCACTGGGAGAAGTGTTATTCTTCAGGGATAGTATGTTGAAAACAAAAATAAAACTTTAATATTAATTAGAAATCAGTTGGAATGGAATACAGAGATTAACACTCATGTAATAAAAACTAACTGAAAGCGGCATATAAGTAAATTAATACATTATAATTTTTTTAGATATCTCCTAAGTTTTTATGTAATATGCAGCAAGATATCTATTTTAATGTTCACAGTTCAAATTCATGACTCAAAATTACTCATTCAATGATACCATGCAAGTATAAGACGTCATGAGGTTATTAGAGCAAACTACTTTGCAAATAAAAGTACTTAATTCAACACTGTTGCATATATGTTTATTTCTGTTTAATGTAAAAAGCTTAATACTTACCATCAACCTGAAACTATTATGAATCTTAGGATAAACTGTATGAATTTAATGTTTAGCAGTTTATATACCATCAGATATTGGCTATAATAAATTTGTGTCCAAACATAATGACATATTACATTGCAACCGCAATAACATTTTCCTTCCATCTATTTGCTAAAGAAATAAAAAAAGTTCTCAATAGTGGAACCTCTCATATATAGAGCATTCATTTCAAATCAGTGTGAAAGCTACCTACTTAAAATAAACAAGAGAGGAAGACTGAGTTAAAATTGAGAAAATTTAAAACCACCAAAGGGTGCATTATCACAACATGCCATATTTTTGTACATGCAAATTTAAAATGAAATGTCTTAAGCCAATCATTTTTGGGGACCTTAAAGTGCAACAGTTTTTGTAAACTGAGAACTTTGGAGCAACAAAGTGGGATAGTGAAATTCTAGACGGTCTAAAAAATTTAATTGTTTATATATATATGTATATTTACAAGAACTACAGAGCAGAAAGAGAGAAAACACTTAAATAGTCTGACAATTTTTGTTATATATCAAAGAACAGTTGTTGGAAAGCTTAAAATTGTGTTAATGTTTTGTATCTGCTTCTCTAGGCACATTGTTTCAAGAGTTACTTTATTTTCCATTATTATTATTATTATTATTATTATTATTATTATAAAAATATATAAAATCAATACAAATGATAAAGTGTTATGTTATCCACTTTTAATTCAAACTTATAAAGATTAGTTTTGAGTCACACCATTACTTGGTATTATTAAACAGGTGTAAAAATACTTTTAAAAATTCACAAAATTACAAACAATATTACAAAAAATAAAATGCCATTAACAAAAACTTAGTTTAGAAAATTAAATTAAATTTAGTACAAATCTTTTTTGAAGTACTCAGCTGGGGGATTCCTCCATCTCAGCAAGGCACACTGAGGCATTCTCTTGGTGGGGTTTTCCATATAATGGTACCTAGATAACCAATCGCCAACCCTTTCCCTGGGCGCTAATGACCATAGCAGTTTTGCGCCCTTAAGCAATAATCATCAACCCTTTCCCCCTTTTTGAGATTAGGCTATCAATACCACTTGGCACATTGGTAGGGCTCTTATGGTGGCTTACCACCTTTGGCACTGCAAAGGAACACCACTATGAGTGGCATACACAATTACCTGTCAGTTGTAGGAACACAATGCCCCACCAAATCCAATCCATCCAGATGAATCCCTGAAAGGACTCTGATGTCGGCCCAATGTACATCTAGCCATGGGTGCTAAGGATTAGCGAGTTTGCACCACAGAATCTGAAGGAACCAGAACCTCCTCCCTTACAAGATCTTTATGAATAATTTATAAAATTGATACAGAAGTAAAATTTCTTCTTCTTGCACTCTTTTAATATAATTTGTATTGAAACTTATATTCTGATTCATACTGAAATGTCACTTTTATAAACAATTGGTCCATATGTCACTATGTATAATTTTTTGGTTATGGTTACAATTTCAAAATTCATAGAATTCTTAACAATTCTCTGAAAAGTCATTAGCAAAGCTAGGAAATGATCTATTTTCAGATGCAATTTCTCACACATTTTGTTCACATGGGAGAAAATACATGTACTGCGTCATTAGATAAGACTTGATTATGTCTGACCATTTTCCTTAAAGTAAAGGAAAATTTCCATCCAATGTCTGTCTGCTGCAACTGCCAAGTCATTCCAACTAGATGTCTCTGATAAGACATATTTAATCAAACAGGAAAATTAGCCAGTGTTCATTTAGAGATCAGCCATCAATTATTTTTTTTAATTTCGTTGGTCAATTTATATAGTCTTCTCTTAATTTTCATTTTTTTCTCTTCCAAGTACTTTATTTGCTACTCTCAAAATGAATTCTTGCCAACCTGCACCTTCATTTGCACTTAATGCTTGATGGTCCAGATAGCTCCACAGTCTTGTGCTGTGCAAATCTCCTTATATTGTATTGCTGTAGCAGATGACCCATGAATCTCCAATCATGATTTTTGTTGTAATTATTTCTTTTTCCATGTCTGCATTTTGCCGAGAGGTTTCTTTTGGTTAGTAACAAATAGTGATCTGAGTTAATGTATCCTCTGTAGACACGTGCGTGTAACCTGAGTTAACTTATTTGTTAATGTGTAAACTATAATCAATTTACTCCCTCATGTTATCCATGTATATTTACATATTTCTTTCTGTTGGAAAATATTTATTGGTAATACATTATCTACTGCAAAATTCTTTAATGTTTTACCATTTTCATCGGGCACTTGTTCATTTGTCCCTAGTATTTTTCCAACTGGATGGTTACCTACTCTGGCATTAAAATCTCCACCTATTAGTAAATAGCCAGTTTTACAGATTGTATTCATAAAATTTCTTCCCTTCTTCCGAAGCATATTCTCCATGACTGATCCTCTGGGGTTTTTGAATCTTATACTTATAATTCTATCATTAATAAAGTTACAGCTCTCTATTCTAGTTTTCCGTTCTTTCTTAAGCAATATTTTTTTTTGGAATAGTGTTTAATGCCTGTTTTAACTACTGAAGTATCACAGGTGGTGGACACTGATAAAGGAGATGAAATTATAAATTGGGAAAGGATTTATTTTTAAGGAAGGAAACATTCCAGGCCTAAGATTAGGGTACTTCCCCGGCATTTGCCATTTATGAGGACTGAGGAAAACCTGGAAAAAACCTGTCTGGGAGGCAGTCCTGGTGGGAATCAAACCCCAGACCTCCCACTCACAAGTCTGTGGCTACCCACGTAGTTTAGGCAATATTGCAACCCCTGAAGAAGCTCTTGTGTTTTGAGAGACACCACTATAAAACATTATGTAATTTAACTAAAAATGTTAATTGGAACATTCACAGTGAAGCCAATCATATAATTGAAATCATTGAAATCATTAATATAATTGAAATCATTTTATGCTTCTTATGCTCTTATGCTTCACTTACAAGTAAGTGAAGCATAAGAGTGTGTAGTTCGACTATATCATAAAATGATTTCAATTATGTAATTTCTTTATTATTTCCTTTTAATTGCTTTTTTGTTTCTGTGAATATACAGTTAAGCATTCTTTGTTCATTTAACTCTTGTTCTTTTCACATTTCTTTGAGATATTCCGTCGACATTTCAGGTGGCTATCTTAATTTTCTCTAAAATACCAGATCGTTTGTCCTTGTATCCTGTATATCTTGCCAGCTATATTCTCGAAGATTTGCTGTAAATATTATGTTTCCTGGTTGTGTTACAGGTGGCACATGGAATAAGATTGGTGATGCAGCTGCCATCTCTCTGCCTCCAATCTTGCAGGGTATTTTTCAGTTACCTTCCCTAGAACAGTTGCTTTCACCATGCTATTGAAACTTGTCTGCCTATTGCCATCTTTAAGGACTTTCATTTCCCAAGGTGATGGCTTGCGTCCTTACATTCACACAAGAAACTGCTTATCCCAGCAGTCACTTGGTTGGTTTGGGTCATTGCAGTGTCCAATGGGGGTCTCCACATCCCTGCCAATAGTTTTTTTTTTTTTTTTTTTAGATATTTCAAAATATCTAGCATAAAATATGGGTAAATCGTCTGTTCAAAGATATCTTTTAAAAAAGAAATTATTTTAAAAATATATATGGAACTAACACAGTGAAGCCAAGTCATATGAATAAATGCATGTGATATATATTGTACTAAACACTCTTATTGCTTCACTTGTGTGATATTTGGAACTGGTTTCGAAGACCTTCGTCTTCATCATTCGGCCAAGGGTACAACTGATTGGAGAATCCAACGGCTCTGTAGAGATGAAGCGCTGCCCTGGTGGTGTTTTTATGTACTTATAGCTGGTGTTTTCTATCTTTGGAATATCAAAGTTCATTATTCAATCTCTGTATTTATGTAAATTTTTTCCCAAGTATCCAGTTCTACATGTCCCCGAGTCTCTTTTAATAAATCCACCTTCTTGGATTTATTAAGAGAGACTCAGGGACATATAGAACTGGATACTTGGGGAAAAAATTTACATTCATAAATACAAAGATCGATAAATGAACTTTGATATTCTAAATCCAAGAAGGTGGATTTATTAAGAGAGACTCAGGGACATATAGCACTGGATACTTGGAGAAAAAAATACAGAGATTAATTAATAAACTCTGATATTTCAAATTTAAGTACATAAAAGTGCCACCAGGGCAGTGATTCATCTCTACAGAGCCGTTGGATTCTCCAATCTTGTACCCTTGGCCGAAGATGAAGATGAAGGTCTTCAAAACCAGTTCCAAATATCACACAAATAAGTGAAGCAATAAGAGTATTTAGTATGACATATATCACATGAATTTATTTATAATTCATCTGTTGCTTGTCACAGAAAAATTTAATGTAATAATTTTAAGACAATTTCTTTGCAATAAAATTTCTCAATATTTATGATTTCATGCACAGAAAACAATGCTAAAGCTGAAATTGTGTAAAATTTAATTTTAAAATAGTGAATCATCCAACTATTTGATGACTGATGCAGTGGCATGGACTGCATCGATTGATAAGCTATCATAAAGCCAGCTGGTCTACATAAGTCAGGGAAGACTTGTTATTAAACTTCTACATTGACCACGAGTCTAACCCCATTTAGTTAGTGTTGTTTGAATATTAAAGAAACAACATACATGTAATCCTAAAGTAAATGAAAATACTGGTTCAATTATTCTATTGTATTCCAAAATGAGTGTTTATTGATGATTTTTAAGGCTATATGGAGTCTGTCTGTGCTGCTAAGATTAATTCAAAAGAAATTCCCAAATGATTCAAGTCAAAGTCATCTAAAATTCATAAATTAATAGTATCCAAACATTTTAGATGAACTAATGGATAACATCCAACTATAGATCAGTTTAATTTTTCATAGAAAATTAAGGATAAGGGGCGATTTTATAAGCAGATGCCATTAATGTATGAAAATTAAAGCTGGCAGTTCTATCATCTCCTTGCATTACATATGAGTGCATAGCATTTTAAATGCATTAGAACTTATTAGACTGTCACTAGTGTTTCTACAACTGCTCTAACTCTAATGTTGCCAAGCTGGCCATGAGCTTATCGGCTAAAGCAGTCCCTGCCACCATGTTAATCACCAGACATTGATGATTCAATATTTCAGGAAAAAGAAGTTTTAAAATATGTTATAAAGCATGTAGCAAATGATATTCTAAATAATCTCATTAATTTAAAATATCTAGAAGGAAGCTGGCCTTTATCCATGAAAAAGCTTTACACAATAAAACAGGAAAAACTAACATACTTTTGGAATAGGTTTGATCTCTGTGCCAAGTTCTTGTTCAATTCTATGTAGGGCAAAGCGGTCTTCATAGGTAATTAAATTGATGGCAATCCCAAGATGACCAAATCTTCCTGAGCGCCCAATACGGTGCAGGTACGTCTCTGCCATCTTTGGGAAGTCGAAGTTTATTACTACATTTACTGCCTGGACGTCAATGCCTCTCGTGAACAAATCTATAAAATTTAAATTGTTTATTACAAAATCTGGTTGAAAATAAATCTATTATAAATTATTTCTTTTGTACCACTAAAATCAATACTTTCTGCATAGATGGTATAAGGTGCCACTTAACAGTTCTAATTTAAGTTGGCTACTATGATTACTAACAAATGAAAACAATTATGCATGTTTACTAATAAGCTATTCAGATTATTGTTTTAGGTTAGTCTTAAGCAATAAGACTGGAAGGAATGCAGTTATATTTTGCCCTCTTCCTCATTGCTTTCAAAATGCTTAGTTGCATTTCTTTCAGGAGGCCAGTTAGAAGTGAACATGCGAAAATATAATTAAAATAGCATAGTTACAATTTATCACAGAAAGCAGTGTGTCATTCAATAGTAAATTAAGAAGATAGTGTGGAGGGCTGATCATTTTTGTGACAAAAACAATTTACCCTTGTTTAAGTGAAGAGGATTTTATCAACTTATATAGTGTGTTACCATAGAGCATTTTATATATTTTAGTAAAGAAGACACACAAAGTAGATTACATTATTAGGGAGTACAATAAGCTAGTGGGTTAATGAGATTTCTGTCTGTGGGAGGAATTTGGAAATAGAGGTTTAGGGAAGATGGAAGGCAGTGTAGACCTCGCTCTTGATAAGCTTGTACTAATATTTACTCCATTATTATGGGGAACAGAACATGCTATGCCTGTGCATAACCTTCTTCTGTAATAGCTACATTAAAAAAAAAAATATATATATATATAAAATAAAATAATTGCAGTTTAGTATACATGATGCTACAATAGTTATCCAAAAGGTAAATGTCATAGCAGATAGTAGAGAAGCAATCTCTGGCTGTGTGACGTACCTGGGTGCAGAGATATCTAGATCTACTGTTGCTATAAAGTGAGTAGATAATAAGAATTTATGCACCATTTTCAAACTTTTCAGATAAATGAGTAATCTTTAATTCCATTGAAAATACAAACATTTTGGCAACGCTGTGTATGATGTAACAATTTTCAGTGTTAAAACTGTGAACCACCTAAAGTGCTAGAAGTATTATGTAAAAATGATTTAAGTGCCACAGTTATTATGTAATATATAAGATGACCCACAGAGTTTTTACTTATTCCCTTAATATATTGCTAAATCCATAATTTTGAACATTTTAAAGGTAAAAAACATGATACTGTGAACCAAGGTTTTTAATTCTTTAACACTGTTTTAATCTTTTATTGCTTCATTCAGCAGTCAGTTCTTTATATAAAAGTTTACTGTTCTCAACATACTCAATACCAGCTTCTCAGTAGGGCATTTAAATGCCTGGACCAGTTATTTTAATGCCACTCCCACCCTCTATACACCATTCAAAAAATTTATTATTGCTCCTGGACTACAAAGGGGAAAAAAAAAGTACACATTTTTCACTCCTAGTTTGTTGTATCAGTATAAACACTGCTGTCATTGGTGGAGAAATGAAAGAATGTGAAGAAAGATTGTTCCAGATATTGTTTTTAAAACAATTTGGATTTTAAAAACCAGGTCTGCAGTTCAGTACATTTTTAAGTCTGGCTTCTGAACAATGTTATGAACATCAATTCCGTAAATATCTTAAGTTCATGAACATCTATCGGTTTCCAAGTTTATATTATTGAATTTTTATGACTCGCTGCAGTGCCGCACTTATCACTTGACTAGTGCACACATTTGTTTGTCTGCACACATATTAAAAAAATCAATTGAACAGAACATTTCCGTAACCCATGATTTCACTTTGATTTTCTATTTTAATATATAGGCCTGAATTAGATGTAAATGGTGGGATATTTGGAAAATAACTAGGATGTCACCTGACTTCTTCTGACCTCTCTGGTTTGGGAAGTGGAATTTCACTGTTACTATCAGAAACCAATTAAGGAATTAATTTATCACCTGAATCGGTATTGTAGAAAATGTCAAAAATGTTGTGTGAAGCAACTTCTTTGTTTGATAATACATTACAGCACAACCATTACATAGAAATGCTGACATGCACTACAATCTCAAGTGTTTGACATTGATGTGAGGTGATGCTGAGATATTTATTCTATGAATACTTGGGATAAACCAGACACCCTAAATAAATGTTTATATGGAAGGAGAATGCCAACTTTACTTCCATCTATAAGAAAGAAAACTAAATCATACCAGCGCCTGGGTGCAGAATATAAACAGAGTTATTTCAATGTGCTGTTAAAAGTTGTGCAATGCCCAAGGCCCATAGCATGAAGGGAGATTTAAATACTGTTTCCTGTCTATGGTTCTGAACGTGTTAAGGGAGTCATTCTCTTCATATTTTTCTTTTCTTCCGACAGAATGAGTTGTAGGCCAATCACATTACACGGGGTATTTGCTATTTTTTTGTTGTTGCACAAAACATTGCAATCAATTCATTGTTCCAAGTTTCGCTTGAACAGCACCAGACCTGGCAGCAATAACACAGCAATTATGCTTTAGATATCTCCAATTTCATTGTGCATAAAAATTTCTCAACAGTCCGCTTAAGTTAAAAATATTTTCTTCCATAACAAAAGGGTTATTCTATCTTAGTTTCAATTTAGATAATCTCTTGTGAATCAAAATATTTAAAAACACTTTCTGGCTTCACTTGCTGAATATTTATTCAAGGAATGTTTGAGGTTTGTTCATATTCTCAGGTGATACAGGACTGCTGGATGATTCATTAAAAGTTGAAATGGTAAGTGTATGAATTGACTTAGATAGTCTTCGGATAAACTTGAATAAAGAGCTATCTACTTCCAGGATGTCAAAATTCATTAGGTGTTGAACTGTTTTTAATAATTTTATCCTTTCTTCTATCTCATAGTTTTCATTCCAAAAATGCAATGCCACTGCTGATTTTTCTATTTCAACCCTATGCCTATATTTCTCTTTGTTTCACCTATATTTTTTCACAATTCCTGGCAATTAATCTGACAAATTCCATACTTTTTCTCCTTGGGTCTGGAATCTGTAATTTTAACACTGTATCGAATTTGGGGTACTAAGATGATGATGTAATCTTTGAAAATGTTTTGAAATTTATGATTGGCTACTGGGTGGTACATGAATTTTAAAAGAAGTTTTGTCTCTGTATATCACCCATAATTTTGAATTGTTTCATTCTTTTTTGTTTTTGGAATTTTTTTTTGTTCATCTTTTGTTAAACTCATTTAACATAGAAGTTTCTATTATTTATAAATATATCTTTCTTTTTTGTACAGTGGATGTTTAGTAGTTCTATGTCACACTGTTCAAGCTGCTTCTTTCTGTGATCTAAGACAAACGATGGGCTTTAATATGAATGTCTGTGTGTATGTGTGGGTGCCTGCTTTTTCTGTAGAATCCATATTCAAGTTTATTAGTATATTTTATTATTCAAGGTCTAAAAATGGCAGATTATTTTCTGCTTGTTTGAACGTGAATTTATTTGTTGGCCCTTAAAGGTTTAAAATTTTTAAAGCATCTTCCACATGTTTCTTGTTTATTATGACGAATACATCAACTACATATTGGTACCTAAAAATATGGAAGAAAGCCTTTTTAGTTTGATGTATTTGTCATAATAAAGTAAAAAATACGTGGAAGATGCTTTAAAACTTTTACTGCTAAAAAAGCCTACAATTAAATTCACTGCTGCAACAAAGAGAAAATATTTTGCCATTTTTTAGATCTAAAAGACAAAATGTAACAATAAACTTGAATTAGATATCTACAGAAAAAGGATACACACACTATTATATTAAAGGCCACAGTTTTTATACTACATAAAGAAGCAGCATTCAACAGCATGACATACAGACTAGTAAACATACCACTGTACAAAAAAAAGAATTCAAGAACAAATACCCGCACATAATAGAAGCTACCATGACAAATGGGTTTAGCAAAGATGATCAATAAAAAAAATTTAAATTCCAAAAACAAAAAAACTCTTAAAACACTCATTATTAATATTGACCCAATTTTCCTTGAACATTCTCATTCTGTTTTGCACTTTAATGTCACATTGTAGTATTGTCACTGTAAAATTGGCATATCCAGTGATGTAATATCTGCAGTATTCATGTTTCTTGCTGTTAAGAAATGGATGACTGACTGTATTTTACAGTTGGCAGCTGCTTGATTTTCTTAAACACTGTAACCTCAGACTATGAAGCATACAGACTGGTGCTGTGTGCAATTGCTACTGGAGACTGCTCAAGAGATAATGGCAGCCATGTGCACTCATTCTTCGGTGCCCCTGAAACTTCAAACAGTATTCACAAACGATCTTACTTAAAAATAGCCCTTGTAAACCAAAAATTTCCATGAACTGAAGTTTTATTCCTGGACATTTGAGTTGGTGATTTAATTGCCCAGACCAGCTATTTACACTTCATGCAAGATAGGAAAATAACACATGGTACACATCATCAGGAAATAACCTGAATATGCTGAAAGAGCGGTATTAGTGTCTCACTTGTCTGAATGAACAGGGAAACAACATTCTGGACAGAAATATTGTTTCACTTATTGTTTTATGTTTGAAGCATGCCCCGCTCCTACTTATTGGACGTATGTCATTTTTAATGGTGGAAACTTCATTTGAATAAGTTCACTTCTCTTACCATTCAACAATAGGGTTGTTCGTTTTCAGGAGCTATTTTGTTGGTTCAATGTCTTGCGTAGCAGCACAGTTGCTGATAAGTGTAATGTCCTTGAATTTATGGAGGGATTGGTAATACCAATATAATGAATGGGCTTGTTTTTTTTGTGGAGAAAGTTACTGTCTACTACTTTCATAAAATTTAAAAAGTTTCCCACCTTTATTGGATTTAACTTTTCAAAAAGTCAAAAACCATAAAAAATAAGTGCATAGTAGCAAACAGTAAAATATTTTCTGTGGCCATTTTATTGCTTTTCTCATAAAAAAGAAAAAAAAGAATAAAGAGTTGAATATGGATCTGTAATATAACTTTTGTACATTGTAATTAGCTACACATTCTGGTTTCATTTATCTTTTTCAAATTTATTATATATGTGAAATTCACAAAACATAATTTCAATATCCACACACATGCCTGGTTTTGCCAGAAACTGTGCAGCAGGAGGAAGAAAAGATGGTGATTCTTCAGTAAGAGCACATGAAGTAATATAATGTTCATCTTCCCAAGGTTGTAGGTTCAAACCCACCAGGGTGATGGATTATTTTAGGAATTAAAAAACTGACTGCTGCATGTTGTTACAACTGGGTTGAATGTGTCACCATAACATCAATGTTTGTTTATATGAAACTCAAACAATAAAACAAAGGAGAGAATATTATTGTGACCACATGCTAAGATGCATCTGTTTTATTTGCAGTTTCCTTGAGTGTTATTTGCTAAAAACTGTCTTTAGCTGCATTTTATTACATTATGTTCACAGTTGTTTTGTTTTATTTATGGATGCTCTTTAACATCTCAGGTCATCAGCTTCCCATTCAATTCTGGGCAAGAAATGACCAATAAATTTTGCTCAGAGGCCTTTTCTTTCAGGTTTGGGGTTTTCCTTCCTGCCTTAAATCTACGATACGGGACCCATGGCTTTACTGCCTTCCAAAAGAGGCCATATTTAGAATTTTTATGCCCAAAAAATCCATCGATCCTGGCTGACATTAAACCCGAATCTTGGGTCTACGAGTCAAGTATTTATGTTCACAGGTGTACCTATTCAAGCATACTCGAATAAGGTTCAAAGGGTTTGGAATCAACTCGAATATGGGTGGGAATGTGTTAAGAGTGATGCATGTTTGACATGGCTGATATACTATAAATCAGTCTTTTACTTAATACAGTGGAACTTTAATCTAATATTCCTGAAACCGTAGTTTTCCTGCAGAATCGTTCAATTTATGCGGTCCCAAAAGCTTTATCTTAAATCTTGTGCAAATAAAACTCGCATTCACTGTTCCTCAAAGTATCATTTTCCTGTATTATTCATTTAAAAAGTTTAGTCTCAAAGAAATTCTAACCTTGAACTATCCTTTTCAAACTGGAATAGTGAAGCAGTGTATACACTTAATCCGAGAAAGCATGACTCGTACTCTCTGTAGTTGCCAATACTTTTGGTTCAATCCTGGCCAGGATCAATGGATTTTTTTTTTGGGTGTAAAAATCCTAGTATGGCTTTCTTAGGAAGGGAAGTGACCAATGTCGCAGATTTATGGCATGTAAAGGAACTTCAAGTCTAAAATAAGAGATCTATGAACAAAATTTATTGAACAGTTTCACGCTCTGAATTGAATGGGAAGCTGATGACCTGATTTGTTAAAGAGCATCCATAAATAAACCAAATCAATGTCCTAAGAAAATCTGATTAACCAGCGATCTTGGGTATACAAGGTTAGTATGTTACCATTAGACCGGTCGGTCCTGGTGGTGTAGTGGTTACCATCTTGCCTCCTAAACCCAGGCAGGCAAGGTTCGAACCCGGCCAGGACCGATGGATTTTTTCGGGCGTAAAAATCCTAAGTATGGCTTCCTTTGGAAGGGAAGTAAAGCCGTGGGTCCCGTGTCGTACATTTACGGCATGATAAAGAACCTCAAGCCTGAAAGAAGAGGCCTCTGAGCAAAATTTATCGGCCGTTTCATGCCCTGAGTTGAATGGGACGCTGATGACCTGAGATGTTAAAGAGCGCCCATAAAAAAAAAAGAGAGAGAGAGAGACCACCAGGACAACAAAGTGTAAAATATGTACATGTAACATATAAAATTGATGCAAAATAGTGTTTGCTTATATACTGGCTTTATTTTTTTTTAACCTAGTCCCTCCAAAAATAATGAATTGAGATTCTACTATATTCTAAATTATTTATGAAGAAATCACTCAATGAAATTTGAGTGATTTCTTCATTAGTAATTTATTAACTACAGTTTTATTACTATTTATTGGAGGAATACAATAAAACTATGCTCTTTATGCCTTAATGTGTTCATTCTAGTCAGTATTAAAAATTGGTTACTTAGATTTACAAACCTGAACATACTAAGTTTCTACAGAGACCAGCACGAAAGTCATGGAATACTCTGTTTCTATGTGCTTGTGCCATCTTTGCATGGATATAGTAACAGCAGTAGCCCAGTTCTGTAATTTTCTTTGCTAACAGTTCCACCCTTTGCGTTGAATTACAGAAGATTATACTTTGGTTGATTTGAAGCTGAAAAATGAAGGAATACAGAAAATTTTAGCTTGAATTTCAAATAGCAATATCACACTGTGTATGTACTATATAACACATATATAAAAACACAAACAATAACTGAACACTCTTGAGTTGCACTAACTTACTATTTCACTAGAACATATTTGGTAGACCCTTGTATGCATTAGCTTGTTTACTATTGGAAGGATAGTTGTAATCCTATTAGCTGTTTTTGCAATATATTAAACCATTTAGTTACCTATGGAATGGTCGTTTCAGTCATTTTTTTCACTTCAAAAGTTACACACTATAAATGCTATATCATTACCTTTACAAATTACACTGCAGAATGTTTTAAAACAGAATGTTTAACCTGAGATGTGTGGGCTTGATTGACTTCCTGCCCTATGGGATATAAGTGTTCTATGAAGAGACTGTGCATTTAATTTGCAAATGAGAAAACTAGGAATATTCCTTACCAAATGCCACAGTAAACTAAATTTTCTTTGTGGAAGGTCTCCCCTTCCTCTATTTTGGATATCATATTATATAATTAAAATGTAAATTGCAACTTGCACATTGAAGCTAATCATACAATTGATACCAATATTTGATTCAGCTGAACTACACACTCTTAATGCTTCACTTACTTGAAGTCTCTGAAGCATTGCTTCAAGTAAGTGAAGCATTAAGAGTGTGTAGTTCAAATGAATCATACAATGATATCAATTACATCATATTATATGTTTATATTAGATATCAGAAAGGGTTGGTTTATAATTATGAATCATCTAAATCTGAGTGAATGTGACAGCACTGATGTTGCAAGAATGTGAACAAGTACAATTATCATAATGATATGCTTATGCAGAATAAAATCAAGGCAAGAAATACTGTTCGATATCTATGCTTTCCCTGAGCTCACCAACATTATCATGTGTTACAGGGAAGTAATGGAAAATAATTTTTCAACATTTACTTAGTAATGCTTTCCTTACAGGAATACAAAATGCCTATGCACGGATGCAGGAGCTCAGCTAAAATATTATATTTCATCTATTTCTGCTAACAGTTTGTCACAGAGGTAGTCACTCATATCTGCAATGCTATAAAATAATTAATTATGGTTTTACAGCCAAAGTTCAGTCTTTTAAACACACATACTGTCTGGAACCATGTATTATATTATTCACATTGTATGAATAAAACTAAGTGTTGCTTCCTTAAAATTACTCAAATACTTTTTAATTATTCCTTATTATGATCCTGAATATTTTAACTCTGAATTTTAACATTAAATACACCTACCTTTGAAAAAAGTGTATTAAGACAATGAACTTTCTGCCTTTCTTGCACAAAGGCATAGTATTGTGTTACACCTTTCAAAGTCAACTCTTCCATTAAATTTATTTCGTATGGTTCTCGTAAGTGTTTTTCCTGGAAATATATAGCAAAATTAATTACTTTGCTATACAATAGATACAGTGATTTCATAAAACATAAAATGTCCAAACAGGAATATAACTACACATGTACGATTATCATATTACATGTCATGTAAAAATGCTGCCCCATGTAAGCTCAGATAGCTGCTGCACGTCAGAGAATTAACAGAATAAAGTCCTGTGGAAGGAGTCAGTGTGAGTTCTGTGAATAAATTTGCAAGAGACAATAATTAATGGCATAAAAATGTCATATCTGTGACAGAGATATTTCCTTTGCCAACAATAGTATGTCAATGATCACAGATCCTAAGCCCAATGTTCAGAAAACTGACCAGTCATTCTGCATAGATGATCAAAACTAGCCAACTCTTAACCAATTGCTTAGGTACCTTGAAGGGCACAATAATGACAATTTGGTACAGTAATGGGGCTTCCAGAATTTGTTCTCACTGCTCACAAGGGGTTTTGCATCTCAGTCAAGGCCTTTATGGCCATCTGCTAGTTCTTAAACTTCAGTCAACATTCATTTGTTAAGACTTTAGAGCAACATACTTTTAAGAAACACACACACAGACTTACACTTTTAACAGAGGACAGATTAAATTGGTACAGCTCTTGCACGTTGGCAACAAAATCATTGACAAAATTAGCACAACAAATTGGGATTAGTGTCTTCTGAAAATACAGTAACAAAATTGTTAAAATTCAAATCTTACAAGTGTACGTGTGTTAGTAGTCTGAGATATAATTTAGAAGGTAATGGTTTAGGGGACACATGGAGAAAAAAAAACTAACCACAAAGGTTTCTGAAAGGAGGTCAGGAAAAGATACGAGAATACAGAGATTCAAAAATTGTTCTGCCAACTATCTGAGAAGAGGTCACCTGTTTTTTTATATTTCAATGAAAAATAGCTGGGAAAGAGAGGTATATAGACAACACTAATAATGAAGAAAGGGGATAGCTTGGCTAAGAGCAGGAAGTTAAAAGGTCAAAGAAATGAATATCCACAAGGTGAGTGCCCATTATGTGGGGGTAAAGAAGATGTAGAACACATAATATTTGAATGTAAGGAAACTGAGACTTGGAGAAAAGAAAGTACAAGGTTAAAAATTAGGGGGAAAGTAATGTAAACAAAACAGAAAAAAAAATTGTAAGGATATAAGGAAATTTTTACAGAAAGTAAAAAATAAACGGACTGTTAAGAGAAGAAACGAACAATAGACTAGAGAAGGAAAGTATGTTTAAGAATTTGGTAGTGTATTTTATAACATATTTGTTATTTATAATACATTGTTTAGAGATGTATGCCTGGAGTAAATATTACTGGATAAAATAATATGCACATGTTATAGTGCTTAATAAAATAGTATTAATAATGTAAGAGATGCAAATGGGTCACAACTCTGTCCCCTTTGAATTCCAGTAGGTTACTGCTGATGAATTAGACACCTGGGACTGAAGTAAACAAATGGGAATTTTGTATTTTGTTTAGTTATATTAGAATTAGTTATAATTAATTATTGTATCTAATTTTGAAATGTGAGGGTCACACCTAAAATGGCCTGGGTCAGATAGGTGGAGGCCCCTTAGTAATAATAGTTTGTATTTATGTTACCTTTTCTTGGCAATGTAATAAATTTATTTATTCATTAATTCAACAAGTGCACACATTATATTGTCTACAATATGGTAATCTTATAGCACATGTGCATTATTTTGAGTGTTTTTTTTCATCAGTGACTGAAGGATTAATTAATCCACAGCTTGTAAAAGAAAGAAAGAAAAAAAAAAGACGGGAAAATTGGAGTTTGGTGTGCGATTAACACGTGATGAATAATTCTTCCAATTTTTTACAATCATTAAATGGAGAGATGGAGGACAATATTTCCAGTATTTATTGTACAGTATATGATTTTAAGAAGCAAGTAAAGAGTATAGGCACAACCATCTATGGTATGTCCAGCTGTTGTGATGTAAAATCCTGTGCAAGAGGTTAGGACATTTTTCTGGAAGTCCTGTAGAAAATCAACATCATGTTGAAAGGATAACCTATCAAAATAATGCCTCATTAATGCCACAAAATTGTATTAGATTAAACTCTGGATGAAGCTTTGATGTACCAGGAGAACACAAACAAATACTGTACCATTTACTATTGCTCAAAAGGCCAAAAGAAACTTTCAATTCATCCAGAAATACAACAGAAAAACAAGCAATCTGAGAACTATAAAACAATTGTGGAATAAATATTACATTTTATAAATCTAGAATGTAGAATGAGTGTTGAGTGCATTTTCTCAACAGCCATGTTGATTACTGCAAATCTTGTGCAATGAGTGAACAACAAGGTGAGCAGTTTCATTAAAACAATGGAAACCACAATCAAATGAATAGTGTTTAATGCCCGTTTTTGCTACAGAGAAACCGCAGGCAATAGACATTGATGATACACAAGATGAAATATTTTGGGAAAGCATTTATTCTTAAAGAAGGAATCGTTCCAGGCCTAAGTTTTAGGGTACCTCCCCGGCATTTGCCATTTATGAGGACTGAGGAAAACCTGGAAAAAACCTCAGTCAGGGAGGACGGTCCTGGTGGGATTTGAACCCCAGATCTCCCGCTCACGAGTCTGCACCTTAACGACATCGGCCACCCGTGGCGGTAACCACCACTATCAAGGCCATTGGGATGTGCAAATGATGGCTGATTACTGTTGATGTTTGAAAAGGGACACTAGCGAAGGACACATTGGAACTCTGATGTGTGTGAAAAAAATGATTTTTTTCCTCCCTAATAGTGAAAAAAAAGTTTGGAATAACGTGACTCTCTTTTTTCAATACATTCATTAATAATTAAATTAAAACCACAAAAACAGCTTTGTCTTCGTTATGTGTCTTAAAACTTAATATTTCACCAAAAATATAATTACATTATTACATTTGATGTGATTTTGTCGCAAAACCTAGCTTGATTGAGTAAAACTGAAAATATATTTGAATTATGACATATATCCTGGTGGAAAAATTAAAAAAGCTAATAACCCCCCCCCCCCAGTGCTTTTTAAGTTAAAAGGGAAAATGGGTCCAAGAATGAATGAAACGTTCCATATTTTTGATGATTTCACCATTAAGAACAAATTTTATATCTGGTACTTAGTATGATTTTAAAATTGAAGTCTATAAATACAGATAAAGATATTGAAAATGTTTGCTATACATAGGGTAGCAGATCACAAAGAGATCAGCATATATTTCAGATTACTAAGTTACACAGCTGGGTACCTAATAATTATGCATGAAACCTCTCTTTCAATCAACTCGAGGCTGCTGAAGCTTCAACATAGTATAGGTGACTGAATGTTGCACAGATGAAGGTAAACACTGCACTACAAGCTACCAATCAACTCGCTCACTTTAGGCATGGTTGCTGTGACCAAACTATATATAATCCAGTTCTAACCTCCCACTGCTGTCAGGGCAATGCTGAGTCAATCATATGCTGATATCTTTTTTTTCAAACGATGTTTCATCTCTACTCATAAAACACTTTCTGATTCCCTAGCACTATTGCCATATTTTCACTAAGTCCATACACTAACTGAAGATCACAGAGGAAATAAGTATTATTGCCATGCTCATTGCTTACCCAACTAAAAACAAACAGAAGGACAGGCTTTTGATTTTACACTTGCTAGATTACACGAATACACAGTACTCTATGTGCTTCAAGGGAAAAACTGAGCAAAATTATTAAAAGGTCCAATCACTCCTAAAAACCTGGTAACAAAACAATAAAGTTTCACTAAATGGATAACTTTCTGATTTAATTACGCACAAGGTGTATTATTTTATAGTTAAGGCCAGCCCCCCAATAATGGAGAGTTATTAAAGATTTATAAAAAATCTCAGATTTTGCCTATCAACAAACTACAATGCAGGAGCTTCTAAGAAAGTTTGGGTTATGTTTCAGCTCGCTTTAGAAAAAAGGGAGTCATCATAGAGTCAGCAAGGATTGTTGCTTGGTGCTATGAATATATTCAGCATTTACGAAGTTACGCTCTGCAGAATGCCCAATTATCTATTTAGATGAAACATGGTTTGACACCCATGATACTGTCAAAAGATAACACTTGCAACTGCATGTATCATGCTACTTCATGCTGGAAGTAATGAAGGATGGGTTCCGAACTGCTTGTATTTGTTGGTTAGGAACACTGGAAACTGCAAAGCAGACAGTCACAATGAGATGACTGCCCAAATTTTTGGAAGTTTGTTCGAAAATCATTTCCTACAAAATTTATCTAAAGCCAGCAAATGTGTAATTGTAATGGACAATGCAAGCTACCATTCATGACGGCTAGTTAAAGTGCCTACAATGAATTCAAAAGTTGAATTATTCAACCATTTCAAGGAATATCACAACATTCTGGTACCACAGCCACTACCTAAATATGCAGTTATGCTAAAATTACTTAAATTACAACATGACAGTCTCCTCTCAGTAAATCTATGCAGTGGACAAGCTTGCTGCCAGGTAAGGGCACAAGGCTCACAGCTTCTACCATATCATTGTATATTAAACCCAACTAAGCTAATGTGGGCACAAATAAAATCTTAAGTGAGAAAGTGCAATACTATTCACTTTAGTTGTCTAGTGTCTGAACTACTGAGAGAATTATGATCCTAATATCTGGTCCTCTTGTGTTAAAGTGTATTCAACATGACACAGATGCCAATCAAGAGTGATTTGTAATCGATCTGGGAGAGAGAGACTAGTGACTGTATCATTCATAAATAATGTTCTTTACAAATATTAGCTACATTTTTAAGTTTAAGTACACAGATATTTTATAATTTTAATTATAAAATTGTAAAACACTAAAGTATTCCCAAAATAAAAAATTCTGCGCATATCCTTGGGGTTATTGCATTCCCACAAGATGCCATCAATGCAATGTATGGCTGATTCACTTTCTCTGAACAGGCTTGCCATTCACAATGTTGCAATAGTTTGCTTCCATTCAGCATACATAGGAAATTAAATGTGACAGCAGCATCAGAAATGAACGCACATAGCTATTCACTATAGGACACCATGCCATTGTTCTCATCCAAGCATGCCAGTTGGATAAGCAATGAGCATATCAATAATAAACCAAAAATGCAGCAATGGCTGACTATATGGCACAAAAGTTAAATATTAAATGTTAATTTAATTCTATATTATGCATTATCACAGGTAATATAAGAGGATCCGAGATTACCGATAAATTCACGAAGTTCGTAAAATTATCTGGAAAGCTCGGACCCTCTCGTGATATTACAATTATTTCAAGAATAAAATAAAGAATTTAAATAAATTCCTAAAACTTGGCCCACAAAATTGTAATAATTGTATATTTGTATTTAATATTTTCAAGCAATCTCGCAACAAAAGAATGCCGTTTGTCAGTAATAGTGAAGAACAAAATATGGGTTTAGGATTATTTCGTGAATAGAATAAGAATAAAAGTAATATATATTTGAATTCGCACAAAGAATATTAACACTTGTATAAAATGTTATACTTATGAATACCTATTCTACTCAGAAACCATTAGACTGAAATGGACAAAAGCCAACTATTACAATTGCTACCATTCAATTTTTTAATATCAAATGAGATAAAAAACATACAGCATCTCTTATAACAAATTATTTATGAGGAAGTCACTCAAATTTCACTAGTTTTGTTCCACTTACTTGGACATGTTTCAAAAGCAAATTTCCTTCATCGTCAATACGGTTCCATTGTCAGCTTTCCAGTGTCCAGAGTGACTTCCTCATAAATAATTTGTTATATGATACTATATTTCACTGTGAAAATCCCAAACTATTCAAATTTATACAGTGTCTCTATTTTTCTTTGTATTCTGTGATTTGGAATTCCTAATGATAAGATCAATTTGCACATTTGACGCA
This sequence comes from Metallyticus violacea, assembly GCA_030762175.1. NCBI lineage: Eukaryota > Metazoa > Arthropoda > Insecta > Mantodea > Metallyticidae > Metallyticus > Metallyticus violacea. Next base: position 90,713,422 of record CM060830.1, on the reverse strand, counting down.
TCACCAAAATGCTTTGAAGAACCCTCCATTTTGCTATATGATCGTCGATTGTCCATGCTTTTGTTGCTATCAATAGCTCCGCACCGCCTCCTGCAAAAGTGATCAGTGATGAGTGTTCAGGAATTATATAATGGAGGTACAGAGTTGGCTACACTGACCATAAGACAAACGCACGTCATGTGAGGAAACGGATTTGATAATTTTTTTTTTGATAATTTCACTCCATAATCTGGTTGTGAATAATCAAAATTTGGTATTGTTTTATTGGTCAATTTTAAGATGACATCACATAAGTGAAACAGTTTTTAAATTTTTTTTTTCTTTCCACATAAAAATAACAGTGCAAGAGCAATTATGTTAATCACCCAGAATTGGAAAACTATCTTTAGTTCTCATATGCTTTTGTTAAATAGAGATAAGGTGGTTCTTTTACAATAACATTGAAGCAAAAAATATATTATGTAGTCTTGCATAATATTTTAATAGTGTTATGCTGGTACTTACCATGAACTGCTTGACTGTAAGAGGAAATGTTGCAGAGAACAGCAAAATCTGCCTCTCTTTAGGTAACTGTGAAATGACATGATCCAACATGCCCTTGAAGTCTTGTGACAGGAGTTTATCAGCCTAGAAAAGAGCAACTTCTGTTGGGTAATTTAGACGGAATTTAAATAGAGCTCTATCATATGATACAACTAAAAACAGTTATTTCCCTCTATTTGTTGTCTTTCATTTCTACATTAGTTTAAAATTTGATTTTTAATGTACTATGTAAATATTTATTTGTGCTAATTGTGTAGTGTGTGCATATGTGCCAATCATAATAATACATTTAATTATGCTTTAATTCATCAATAATATCTAAACATTTTCTGTAATTTATCCAAAACTATCCACATTCACAGAGATAGGTAAGGCTTATTGAAGAGGAGTGTTAATCTTTGGTTGGAGAAGCTATTTAGGTGTTCTACAATCCAAAACACAGTATCAAAACTATCAAATGACTTCAACCATAATAAACTGAGTTGGAATATTTGAATCTTCAATACCCTTAAATCTTGAAAATAATTAAAAAGTAGTCAAACCATTACGTATTTTTTATCATTTAAATGTTTCAAAACCGGAACTAAAATAATTTAAACGAAAAGATTAGTTTCATATATTAAGATCATCATTTAAATATGTAGAACCGGTTTCGCGAACCTTTCATTTGCATCGTCAAGTAAGTAGAGCAAAGGAGTGTTAGTTCGACTCAATCACACAATGATCTTAACATATGATTAGCTTCACTGTGCAATGTTCCAATTAACAATTTTAGTTAACAGTAAACACTTTGCATTATTATAATTAATCTGTCTTCTAACACTCTCTTATGCTTTCAGTAAACGAGTCAGTCTCTCCTAGTCTGTTCCTATGTGGTTTGAAAACATTCGTAATTCATTTAAGAACTTTCAGATTAATTATAATTTACATTTAAAAGCTTCATCGTGTGAGTTCCAACAGAATTTTTTAAAAATGCCTATTTTTAGAAAGTTCTTAAATAAACTTTACATTATGCTGTAATGAAAGTTTTGTACAAATAAAATTTGTGTAAAATTTAGTTATTAATTATGATCATAATATAAATATTGCAAATAAATAATTTAATCTGTTATGTTAACGTTAATGGCTTTAAACAAAATAATTTTGTAGCATTACATGGGGAATTACGGCATATTTACTAGGCAATAAATTCAAGGCATTTCCGATTGTATCATCCATAATAACTGAAAACTCAAAATATTTATGAAGAATTCATGCTAAATAAAACAAAATATACCTGCAATAAATTTGTGATGCACGTGAATTTTGCCACTAAACTGTGCCACTGCAGATGCATGTTTTGTGATACTCTGTAACCTGAAATTATGCAATGACAGACAATACTCTAATCATGCATTCCTCATATCTTGGAGTAGAAGAGCCCTGTCGATCTGCCTATGTACTTTCCTCATAGACCCAAGGTCACACGTTCAAGCTTGGCCAGGGTAGATTTTTTTGGGCATAAAATTTTTAAGTAAGGCTTCCTTTGGAAGGGAAGTGAAGTTGTTCGCTCTCTCATAGATTTATGGCATGTAAATGAACCTCAAGCCTGAAAGAGATCTCTGAGCAAATTTTATGGTTGTTTCAAGACCTGGATTGAATGGAATGCTAATAAATAAAGTTGTTTTAAGAGAATCCTTAAATAAATATAAAAATAAATATAATAGGAACAACAATAATTATATTAGTGCTAATTAATAAAGACAGAGAATACTTTTTTTCTCATTATACAGTGGAGATACGGTGGTGGAACAAATTATTCTTGAAAAAGAGCAGATCACATAATTGGTGGAAAAAATTGAAAGCATGTCATGAAAGCATGCAAGGAGCGCCATATTTCAACAACAAAGGAAAGTCAATGTGTTCCAATCATTGCAATGCATGAGACCATGACGAACAAAGCACAGAAGATCAACAAATAACACTGGTTACATTTGCATACATGTTACAGATTTTCTACAATATTGCATTTGCTATTCTGCAAGTTTGATTACACATGAGACACAGCTGTGCCAGATGGATGTGGATATTGTTGATGTCTGAACAGAAGATGGTGCAAGTGGATGTGTTAGCAGATTCTGTGATTCTGCATCAGGTAGTGGAACACGGCAAGGTATTTCTTAATTCCATCATCACAGGTGACAAGACATGGTTATTTGGTCAGCAGGAAGGATTATGGTGATTTCATTTTTCAATTGCTATGGAACAGGTTTTCCCCAGAAAAAACAGTTAATCTGGAGTATTACAAGACTGTTTTAAACACCCTAGCCAAACACATCTGACAAAAATGCAGAATTGCAATCATCTGGTTTGTACCTTCACCATAACAATGTACACTCTCACTTTTGCAATGTTAATGCTGGACATTTGGCCAGAGAAAACACTGCATGCATGCCCTGCCCTCCATAGAGCCTGGACCTAGCTCTATCAGACATATTTCAGTTCCTTCATATGAAATACAAGCCACAAAGCCAGCATTATTGTTCATAACGGTTGTTGTGAAGAGGGTGGAGGTGGTTCTCTATATGTCAAAAACTATTTCCAGCATGTCTTCCAGGACTGACAGACATGATGAGCGAAGTGCATACAACTCAATCGGGCTACTTTATAAAAGACCATACCAACTCTTTACACTGCTTAATGTACTTCTTAAGTTAAAAAAGTCATTCTCAGTCTATTCACTAACTCTTGTAATAATAACAGTAAAGCACTGAATGCTACAGGGCAGTCAGTTGGTGAACACTGTCCTATAATCTGCAACTACGTCAACCCATAAGATGACATCATAAGTATCTTCTAATATTTGGAACAATTTCAGCTCATGAAAACTTTGCAAATTATAATTCTCTGCTCTGCGAAAGTATCCAGAGGAAAAGAGTCAGCAATGCGAAAATATGTCTGTCCTAGTGGTGTAGTGGTAACCATACTTTCCTCCTAAACCCAAGATTGTGGGTTCAAACCGGCCAGGATAAATTTTTTCGGGCGTAAAAATCCTAAATACGGCTTCCTTTGGAAGGGAAGTTAAGCTGTGGGTCCTGTGTCGTACATTTACGGCACAAAACAGAACCTAAAGCCTGAAAGAAGAGGCATCTGAGCAAAATTTGTTGGCTGTTTCACGCCCTGAATTGAATGGGACGCTCATGACCTGAGATGTTAAAAGAGCGGTAAAAAGAGAGAGAGAGAAGCAATTTTCAAAAATTGAAAGATGGAAGTTGAACATCCCTTCAGTTTCACCCCTAGCCTTTGATTGTCAAAGTTGACTACCCATTCAATGGCAATAACCCAGATGATTCAGCTATTGAGAAGCTTCTTATAAAGAACAAAGGCCTTTTCAAGCATCTGCAGTAAAATGCAAAGCAGTGTCTTCTAACCAACAGGATATGAAAGCATTTTTAGATAAAATGCAAAGTTGTAAGCCCAAAGATAAAAGAACTAAACAATTACCTGATTAGTAGCTGAAATTATCCGCAATTAATTACCATTGTCCACAGTAGAAAATAAAAGTTTTTATAGGTTAATAAAACACTCTGAGCCAAGATATATGATCCCAAGCATGAAACGTTTTGCCCAAAAGATAATTCCCAAGATGTATGAGGAAGAAAAAATAATAAACTTTAAGAAAAAAGTTTAATGGAGTTAAAAGAGACATGCAGACATCTTCCGACAATAACTCATTATGGGTAAGGGGTTCCTCCTATTCCTTCCTTTATTTCTACAGGTCAAAATACTTCATGAAGTTAGCAAGGCAAAATAACTGCAAATATAAACACCAGGCACAAGATAAAGTCCACTAAAGACATTGTTTTTTTACACATAAAAATGCATTGAGCAATAGTTATAGGATATTGAATGTTAAATTTTTGGGGATAGCACAAAACAACCACCTTCTAGAAAATTCACCATTGGACCATGGGCATTATTTAGAAAATAAACATAAGTTAAGAATTTGTAATTTGCAAAAACTAAATTCATTAAAAATTGTTTACACTGAATTTTTAAAGGTACATTTTGTGAAAACAACTCTCAATTTTATGGGTATTATGCAAAATAACAATTCACATATAGCCATCTATTTTCGTTAAACTGCTATGTAAATTAGATAGCTGCTAAATACTTGTTTATACATGCATAACTTACCTCATCCAAGACTAGCATTTTGCAATTCTCCATATTTGCAACATTTTTATCCATAAGATCAAGAATTCGGCCTGGAGTGGCAATAATGACTTGCACTGCAACAAATACGAAGTTTCAGTCTGCATGACTGACTTTTTTGGAATAGTCTTACATATAATAAATGGAGAGATCAGAGTTGGGATTGTCATTTATAAAATCAAATGATGGGGAATCCAACATATTTCTCATCATTTCGGTATGAATTATCTGATAACAATTTGGTAACATTTATCTTCAACATTTCAATGAAATTTTACTCACACACACACACACACACACACACACACACAAAGTGTGTGCACTCTGAACTCAATAGTTTTCGCACTGACCCTCCTTAGATTTTGTAGTATGCTGTATGGACATACAAATTAACGCATGTGCATTACATGCAGTGTTTATTGTATTGCAGTCAATGTGAATATGCTCATCACTTTACCCACATTATTCATTACAGATATTAAATATACATTTTGCAAGCAATTCCACATGAGACTACCTGACACACATGTTTACAGTACAACTTCTGTTTGATATGGTGTGGGGGAGTTTAAACTATAACCTTTGATCCCACTGCCAGAAAAATATGCAGATGAAAAAGATGATAATGAAAGAAATGATTTACAAGTAGAAGTTATATTAGAAATTTTGCACCATCCCGTTACAGACACATTTCTATCAACTTACCCTGCAGGTCATACATATTACTCCTAAAGTTCTTTGAAGGTTTATTCTAAAGTAATTTTCAAAACTTAATTTGCAGAGGGGGGTTTAATCCCTAATGTTATAAAAATAAACAAAACTTAATTGAAATTAAAATTAAAAAAAATTCTGTGAACATCTGAGATTCATAAATATAACCATATAGCCAAAATTACTTTTATAAGTGTGTTTGTGAAACTTAAAGAGAGTTTTAATGTGACGACATGATTTTTAGTGTTTTACTTTAAATCAAAATAAGATAACCATATTTACCCGAGTATACGACAAATTTAAATATAAGAAATCCCAGATTTTCCAAAAACTTCTGCAGAATTTAAAATAGGTATGTAAGTAGTACCTTGGAAATCCCTGTTGTACCATTACGGGTGGCCGAGGTCATTGGTGGACTCGTGAGTGGGAGGCATGCGGTTCAAATCCCGCCAGGAACTTCTCCCTGACAGGTTTTTTCCAGGTTTTCCTCAGTCCTCATAACTGGCAAATGCCTGGGAGGTACCCTAAACTTAGGCCTGAAAAGTTTCCTTCCTTAAAAAAAATTCCTTTCCCAATATATCATTTCATGTATCACCAGTGTTCATCACCTGTGGTGCCCCAATAGCAAAAATGGGCATAAAAAAAAAAAATGTTTAATAATGTTGTGAAAGAATATTCATAGCAAATGTTAGTTATTGTGCATGTGCATGAACAAGAGAGTATCGCTGTGCCTAAGACACATCTGTGATCAGAGTTGTGGGTTAATGTTATTGCAGTGAGTTACACACAATGTGCTGCAGTACAAATATACACCACAAAACTATTTCCTTGTTGGTCAACCTGTATTCTTATATTTTCTTGCTTTTTCTGCTACTACAGCAAGGGACATGCTATGATTGACAACTGAACATGTACTACATGAAAACATTGACCCAGTTGGTTTTTGTTTTTTAATATGCAAATTCTGCTACTACGATGTCACAACAGCAAGGGACATGCTATGATTGACAACTGAACATGTACTACATGAAAACATTGACCCAGTTGGTTTTTGTTTTTTAATATGCAAATTTAAGGCAATCCCCAGTTTTTAAAAAGTAAAATCAGGAAACATTTGGGTACAAAAAGTATATAACCAATACACACATAATTAATTTTTAATTAATAATATATCAATGGATAAGCCTTTAAAGCACATTTATGTTGCTTGATTATATGTAGTTATATTTGTAGCATCATGCTTATTTTTCTCAAAATACTTATAAAAATGTGATATTATGAGACTTCAAATAATATTAAGTAATGCTAATCAAGGTTTATTTGCAATTAAGGGTCTCTATTAAAACCCTTTACATATCAATGTCATATCAGAGACTTACTAAAAACCACAAGTAATTAAATATCAAACATGACACAAAAGACTTCTTTATAATGAATAAAGAATATTTTGATTATGTATGAAATTCAAGCAGTGAATATACAGAAATACTAACAAAGGAAGAAAGCTTTCACTGCTGCATATTGTGGAAATGAGCTTTGTGAGTCAATCTGCAAAGATAACACATTCCATGGCTGAAAATAAAACCACACACAACTTAATTATTCACTACCAAAGCAGGAACATTAAATAGAGGTTTTAAATGTTCAATAACATTATTCAAATTGTTTTATTTTCCTTATGAAACTTGTGGTCAGTCAGACCATTTGCATGAAATATGTACCTACTGGCACTCATCCAATCTTTCACATAACGAACTCTGTGAGTAGGTTAAATAGCTGAAAGATATTAAAATATTTTTCAAGATAATTCATCTCATTAATGTCAGTATGTGATACCTCCTAAACACGCTTAAGTGTTTGGCATGAACTAAGTCTAAATGAGAAAGACTTGGGAAGGAACAACATACAACAGCCTGAAGGCTGTCTTCTGCCTCTGCAATTGGTTACCTAGCAAGCTTGAGTAACCATTGTGTCTACTGATGGGGGGCACCCTATGGAAGACATGTGATAGCCTCAAAAATGTGCATTGTCGCATCAAATGGCTGGATTACCAGCTTCAAAGAGCACCATAAGGTAACATATAAAGACTTAGCTGACATGATGCATAACTGTACAACTGCACTTGAAATATTTGGGGATTACTTTCATAATTTAGATGCCTCCATGGATTCACAGAAGAGCATAAAATGTTATTTATATACTATTGTATTGTACATCCACAAAAAGCGGTATTCTTGTGCAATGTGAGTGTATGTTTTATCCCTCTTTCTATCTTTAGAAGCAGCCAATGGCATTCATTAGCTTCAGATGCAATATGTTCATTCAAGCAATATTGAAGAAAAAGGGGAGGTCAAGAAGTTCCTTGTCTGAGATATTTCCCATAATGCTGCCATTGCCAAAGTACTCTCATGGACATGCAACTAAAACTTTTTGCCTGCAGGTTCATTTGTAACAGTAATACAGGGCATTGGTGGACATGGTTTGAGCAAAAATATGAATCTCAATCCAAATCAAGAATTGGGCAATGTGATTACCTGCACTTGATAAAATGTTGCCAAAGGAAATTGTGGAAGACAAGCAGTACAGTGCTCCATCATGTGCAACAATGAAAAACTGGGTAGCTGACTTTCTAATTGTATTTTTTATTGTTGATAGAAATATCTTACACTTTCTTGCTTTGGATTAATGTGAAATAACTTTTAGTTGTAACTGAGCCTAAATCTTCTGGATATTTCAGCCAGTGTGGAAGATGATCCAAGAAACAGGAGGCTAATCACACAACCAAAACAGTTCACACCATTCACAACATGTTCACGAAGGATTGCTTAACCCTGTTCCACAAAAGTATGGTCTAATATATTACAACTGTATGCACTTAAAACTTATTAGTAAATTCTGTTCCACAAGGATTTCTATTTTGTACTTTACAACTCCATACTTACAAAGCATTTTTCATTGTTTTGCTCTACTGAAATATTAGTCAGGTACTAGTAATTTGTATAAATTTCTCTACAAGTGTAGGAATACTGGCAATTTCAAATACTAGCACAAAATGTAATATCTTTTCAATGATTTTGGGAGTCAGTTGACCTAAATGTACTAAATATTAGTGAAAGTGATGATAACGAAAAGTAGGAATATGTAAAAAGAAAATAAATATTCATGCACAATGACAAGGTTAGGGTTAAGTGCAACTAAAGTATGGCTTGACTGATATTGGTGTTTCCTGCTTCAAATGCATATTTCAGACCAGGATCTTAGTTGATGTATTTTTAAGGTTCTTGTTACATGGCCCAAAAATAATTTTTCATCCTTCATTCGCTTTTGAAACAATAACAATTTTCCCAGCTTTTGCTTATAATGAGAACATGATTTGTCAAGCATATAAACAAATATAAATCATCAAATGGACTAGTATAATAAATGACTAAGAGCAATCAGGTAGCTAGATTCTTCTGTTATCTCTCGATGCTGAAATTGATACTACTAAACATAGCTGTAAGAAACTGCTGTCTCAAAGTGGATAATTATGTTTAAATATGGATAAATGCATAAATTATCATTATATGAGAAAATATACAAGACCAATTTAACAGGAATGACAATAATCTGCTCTGTACATTAAAAATCCCTAAAGAGTGGACAAAACCTAATTCAAGGTATGGCAAACAGCTGTTCCTTCATCTTGCTCTTATATGAGTCACTTGTAACTTTTTACTAATACTTTACAAATGTTGCACTTCTTTCATGGAACAGAAAGTTACAAGACTATACTTTACAAGGACTTATACTACTACACTTGTATATATTAGATCATGCTTTTGTAGAATAGGGCCCTGAATGACCTTGAGGCACAATGAGGTACCTTTTGTATTTCCCATTGACAGAAATAAAACTGATCAGAAGGAACTGTGTTGTTTCTAGACTGTACAGTAATCCAAAGTGAATAAAGGTTGATTTCTAACATGGCATTTGAAAAGGATGTAACATAGATGAACCACATTGACCAGAAGATAAAATGATCAAGACAGTGAAGCATTTCTCCTTCCCCATCCTCAAAACATTTTGGGTGCACAGATCTGCAACTTGGTGTGATGGTATTCCTGGAAGTAGAAGGCAACATGGTGGACCTCCTGGAGAAGGGTGCAATGATTAATGCACAACATTATTACACCCTTCTCTAATATTTGTGAGATGAACAAGAAAAGAGGCATAAAAATTGTAGTATGGAGTTCTTTTCTGCATTTAAAAATTGCAACAATGCATACAGCCTTTGCAAAGCTGGAAACTATGTAACTGCAGATTCAAACTGATCCACCATCAGACATTCGCCGGATTTGGCTTTGACAGACTTCCATTTCCCAACCCCCCAAAAAACCCTGAAAGGATGGTGATTTGATATGATATATAGATACCATGAACACATGTTGATTACAAATCTGAGGATTATAATTTGAATGAGATACATAAGGTGAGTAGTCATGCTCACAAGTGTATTAGTATACAGGAAGGCAACGTTGAAAAACAATTGCTGTTACAATTTTGCCATTACTTGACAAATTCTTTAGATCTTATAAATTAAATTAAAGATCATATGTTATCTACAGACGAAAAATTGGTATCGTTTGATGTAAAAGCCCTGTTCCCAAGTATTTCAAAAAAGAAAACTGTTAAGAAAATGGTTACTATCTATTAACATTACAGAAATGCATATAGAAGAATTTATCAAGCTCACGGAATTATGTTTAAATCAGGCCTACTTCACATTTGAAAGAAAATTTCACGAACAAAGTTCAGCTTTAGTAATGGGCAGTCCTCTCTCTCCATTTTTGGCAGATCTATTTATGAGCTTTTTTGAAATGCACATAACTAAAGCCTTCTCATATATATTCAAGGTCTGGAACAGATAGGTGGATGATGTTTTTGCCATCATGCAAACCAGATACATAGAAGATGCGCTCAAACTCTTAATTTACAAGAAATAACAATAAAATTTACTATGGAAATTGAAACTAATAATACTTTACCATTCTTAGATTTGAAGATAATAAAAAATAATAACAAATTAGAATTTGGCATATAAAGAAAAGATACACACACCGATAATTACATAAAAGCTAAAGGTTTCAACCCTAGACCTTACAAAGAAGCAGCATTCAATAGTATGATTTATTTGTTGCTTAATGTACCACTTAAAAAAGAAGAATATCAGAATGAATACTTACATATAATATAGCAAAAGTTAATGGGTTTAGCAAAAAAATGATAGATCAAAAAATGAAAAGATTCAAAGGAAAAAAGAAAATAAAACAAATCACCACACTCAGTAATTTATATAAAGAAAAAACTTATCGAAAGTTCACATACCACCCTTACATCAATCACAAATTTCAAAAAATGTTCAAACAATACATCGCTTTGGCACCCATTAATAGATAGTGTAGGCAAATTACTGAATCTAAAAAAAATTGAACCCACATCAAAAGAAGATAGTTAAAGCATATATATGATCAACTGTGAGGAGTGTGAAAGTATATATAGGCAAGACCAAAAGAAGCTTGGGTATTAGATTAAAAGAACAATGAAGATGCATCAGATACAAACAAATAGAAAAATCGGCAGCAGCAGCACATTTTTGGAATGAAAATAATGAAATAGAAAAAGATATAATAATGCTAAGAGCAGTTCAGCACCCAAAGCAACTTAGTATATGGGAAATGACATATAAAAAAACATGAACATAGACATGAACTTTGATACACCAAAAGCAGACAACATATTTTACAGGTTCATCAACAGACCACCAGAGTGCACACCCAAATATACATCCTACTTGAAGAGAACCGTTAGTCGTCAATTGGTTGACAATGTGAGCAAGTGACTCATGAAACTAGTCGCAACTTACTTTTTAATAAAAAAAAGTTTTAATGTGAAACGTCAAGAGAGTTTTAATATGTTGACATGATTTTAGTAGTTTTACTTTTAATTCAACAAGATTTGCCATTACTTATCTCTCATCGATGGACAATAAAAATGGGTAAATCTAGACACTTTCTATAACATAACTTCCAATTTGGAACATATTTTTTCTGGATGTAAACATTAGTAAAGTAACAGCTTTGGCAAAAATATATTCTTTTAATTTTGAAGTTAGTTGTTTCTTATAATTTGCCATAATTCCATTTGTTTCTTAAACAAGATCAAATATGACACAGAAGTTTTACTCACCTTTATAGTTTTTTTTTTTTTTTTTTTTTTTTTTTTTTTTTTTTTTTTTTTGCAATATTCCAAAATATTTATGCAGATATGCTCTTTGGTCATTCACATTAAGGAAAAGTATTAAAAGGAACAGGGAGCAAAAAAATCATATTTTTTGTACCATTTTCATATTTGGAATTTTCTCTTTATTTCGATATTATTTTCATTAATGTTCCTAAGTTTTAAGTGTTTTTAATACATTTTAATTATGTCAATGCAGAAGCCATTTGTTTCGAAGCACTTGTTCAGTTAAAATTCTGTGTCTCAGGAACTATTACTCTAGAAGGCTGCGGTTTGCCTTGAATGATATAAAAGTTACATTTCATACATTAGTAAAGTTTGTTTCCATCATTATAACTTTTACCACTTATTCATATTATTGAGATATGATTTTATCATGGTTCAGATAGAATATTTGACAACGTAAAAAAATAAAATGGGGGAAAAAAAATAGAAATAACCAAACAAATGAAATAATTTATAATTTGCTAATAGATCAACAAATTTAAATTATGTGCATTTAGATGTTGTAAAAGTTTCATTTCATTAACTTTACTAGTCCTTGAGAAAATGGGAACTGAAGTTGGTAAATTTAACATAAGGATTTCATACTCCTCTTAAGAAAGAAAAAAATAACCACACATGGCAAAGTACGAGGTTTGTTAAAAAAATTCCGGAACTTTGTCCACAAAATTTTTCTACGCTTACCTTTTACTTATTGTGCATGGTCTCCTTCGGAATACTCTCCTCCACAATTGATACACCGCTCCCAATGCAGTTTCCACTTCCGGAAGCAGTCTTGGTACACTTCTTTCTGGATCAGGCAAAGCGCATCTGCGATTTTTTTAAATCTCATCTATTGTTGCAAATCTTCGTTCTTTCTACGGGGTTTTCAACTTTAGAAATAAAAAAAAGTTCGCAGGGGCAGGTCTGTAGAGTACGGAGGATGATGCAGCATATTGATTTAGTTTTTTGTACAATAGTCACGCACCAAAAGGGATGAATGTGCGGGCGCATTATCATGATGCAAGAGCCATGAATTGTCTCTCCACATTTCAGGCTGTTTCTTTCCGACATTTTCTTGCAGGTGTTGCAACACGTTCCGATAGTACCATCAATTACCACCTTTTTTCCTGAGGCACAAATTCATGATGAACTAATTGTTCAAAGTCAAAGAAAACTATCAGCATGGCTTTCACATTTGTTCTGAACTGACGAGCTTTTTTCGGTCTTGGAGAACCTTTCCCGGCCCATTGGGAAGATTGAACCTTGGTCTCAACATCATAACCGTAGACCCACATCTCATCACCAGTTATGATTCTCTTAAGGAACATATTCTCATTTGCGCGACCCAAAAGCTCTTCACGGATAGCAAGGTGATGGCCTTTCTGGTCTTGACTCATGAGTCGTGGGACGAACTTGGCGGCAACACGATGCATTCCAAGATGCTGTGTCAGGATTTCATGACATGATCCAACTTCTTCATTCTTCTGCAATCTCTTGGACAGTCAGTCTTCGATTGGAAAACACAATTTCGTTGACATTCCTGACATGAGCGTCGCCGGTAGACGTCGAAGGGCGTCCTGAACAAGGGTCATCTTAAACTTCCATCCAGCCATTTTTAAACTGTATTAACCATTTGTAACACAGAGTACAGCTTAAGCACTCATCACCGTAGGCTTCTTGCATCATTTGGTGCATCTGTAAAGGTTTTCTTGAGTTTCATGCAAAATTTAATGCAGGTGCGTTGCTCCTCTAACTCTGCCATCTCGAAATTTGCAAACTGTGCAACACAAAGTTCCACTCAATACAGCACTGAACAATAACAGACATACAATAATGAAACTTCCGGCAGATACACATTAAACACAGGCATGTGCATGGGATGCCAACCGCATTTTGCTCCAACACTCCATTGGCGTGAAATAATGAATGTTCCGGCATTTTTTGAACAGACCTTGTACACCAAATTATATTATTTTTATCATACGATTAGTTGCAAACATTTGCATTCATTGCACAGAAAATATTCATATTGTAAAATTATTAAACCAGGCTCAATAATTCATGAACCTCAAAGTCAAATGGTTTTCAACAGCTGTGGAGTGGGCAGTCTTGTGTCGTGATGAGTGTATGATTAATTAAGTAAGTACAGATTGGAAAGCAGGGTTATCCAGCTTCGAACAAGGCCAGGTTACAGCCTAAAAAGAAGGATTTTCGTCTCTGGTAAATAGTAAGAAGAATTAGCAGGTCATCATGTGTGATAAATAAATAATATATATATATATATATATATATATATATATATATATATATATATATGTGCCTGAGTACTGATGGAGTTGGGTAATTAGTAATTGATTTATATGTAAAGATTTAGTTAATTAGACTTGGTGAAAAATTAGGGTAAAAACCTGGCCATATTTCGTGATTTAGAATGATACTAAGTTGCTAATATTTTGCAAAGATAGTAAGAGGAAAAGGATTAAATTTATATACGGCATGTATTTAAGAATCACTCTATTCAGGTTCTCTGAGTAGGGCTGGCATCCTTAGTTTAAATTATGCATATACGTATTTGGAGGGAGGGCTTCAGGAATAATCAAAGATGCTGATCCAACTACAAAGTGTTAGAACTGTTAAGCTGAATTTTCATTTTGTAATAAATGAGCACAGTAAACCGATATCAATTTATGCTATCTGATGCACGTTTTCATTGCATTCATTATTATTCAGGACATTTCTACACTAGGTTTATTTATACATACCTTTCTGGTAGATCCTCATAATATCATCTTTTAGGTTTGTGCCTCCAGTAGTAACCATAACTTTTACATTCATGTGTTTTGCAAGCTCTATGCAGATCTGACTAGTTTGTAGAGCCAATTCTCTTGTTGGCACTATTACAAGAGCTGTAATACAAGAAAAGTATTAGCTTCAGTTGTAAACTTAATATCGGCTACTTGGAACACCACAGCTGATAGTGGTCATATTTTTAACTCCTCCTTTATCATGTCTTGGAAAATTTCTGAGCCTGTTCAATGCCAGTCTCACAGCAGTGTACATTCACTTGCTAAGATTCTATAGCAATGCATTCTTATGTGTATTTAAAATACCAAGCAGGTTATCAAGGACAAAATCTATTCAGAAATTTCCCGTATATTGCTTCCTTCCAGAATTGCAATTTCATAATGATGTACAAATCTGTATCTATTACCTCAATGCAAAACAAAAAACATAGTTTTTTTTTAAAATAGGAAAAACTACACTTAATTGGTGCAAATCTTGAACATTTACAAATAATCACTCCCAAAATTAGCACAAAAGTTTTTTTTTGGAACATGAAGGAAAACATTAGCACTTAAATCAGAAACATTACAGTTGATAAACTTTTTATCAATCAGAATACATTTTTTCTATTTAATATTTTAGCTGAAGTGGGACTATCACTCCAACATCTATGTATTTTAAAGAAGTTTGATGGCAGCTGCAGCAACGTTAATAGCCAAGATATACAACACTGTACAAGCAGACTAAAGCCCTCGACTCTTATCATTCTAAAAATTGAATGAAAGACAACGGCTAAGAATTAATTTTTTTGTATAATGTATTCATTTTCATAAACAGGTCCTAAGAGATTTCTCCTTTTAGTTTAAGAAAAGCCAAAATATTGCAACAAAATTTAGATTATGAGCAAGACTTTCAAATGGCTACACTTTGACAAAAAACAGCAATAAAGAAGAAAGAGAATTTCTCTTTTAATTATAACCATGAAGCTATCATGGAAGCATATTCTCGCTCTTTTATTTATTCTATGGTGGTAACGTTTTAAGATGTTAATAGACACCTACCTTGAATACACTCTTTTTTGGGATCTACTTGTTCAAGTACAGGAATGGAATAAGCACCGGTTTTTCCAGTCCCATTTTTGGCACGAGCTAGAATATCTTTTCCCGTCAGAGCTATGGGAATGCTGGCTTCTTGAATGGGAGAAGGCTTTTCCCAGCCTTTTTCAAAAATTCCCATCAAAAGCTCTCTCTTCAAACAGAATTCTTCAAATTCATTACCTCTAGTATCTGTAACATCCTGAAATTCCAAAAATGAAAATAATTCTCAATGCCTAGTTGTGAAATAAAGCTGCTCAAGTAATATTAAGGGGTAATATCTTTTCTAAGCCAGAGATGAGAGAGAAAAAAAAAAAAAAAAGAAAGAAAGAAGTCAAACTGTAACTCGCACTCCCAAATTGTATCTATACAATATACATCAAACAGGAATCCTGTACACCTCACGCTCATTGTAACAAAGCTATCCCATTTCTTTCCCGTATATTCATTTTTAATTCTGTAAAAAAAATTAAAATTAGATATACACGCTTTCTCAATATCTAAAAACATTGATGCTACAAACTTCAAATTATTTAAAATAGATGTTTTACGAATTACTCACCTCTAAGTGTATTTTACTTTCTCTATCCCTGATTTTTCTTTATAACTTTCCCAAATTTGCAGATTCAATCCTGGCCAGATAAATGAATTTTTTCGGACATAAATACTCTCCCTTCCTTTGGAAGAAAAGTAAAGCCATGGGTTTTATTTCCCTTACAGCATGTAAAAGAACCTCAAAGAAGAGGCCTCTGTACAAAAATTTTTGGTAATTTCACACCCTGGATTGAATGAGACATTGATGATCTGAGATGTTAAAGAGCATTCTTAAATAAACAAAATAAATATATAGCTTTTAAATTGATACAAACAATTCAGCAACATTTTACACGGACCTAGTGTATGAGCAGCATGATCTTATAGTAAATGTTGAAAGTGATTGCCTTGAAACCAAGGTTTGTCTGCACAAGTCTCATATGATAGTTGTTCAACACATTAGGAGTTTGAGTCTCCCGCAATTCTATGAACCTATGTTGCAATACATCTTTCCTTTCAGCATACCCCACAGGCAATTTGATGAGATTAAGGTCACAAGGTCATGGCGGCTAAGTACTTTAGAAATGGCACAATCTTTTTAGGAAACAATTTCAGCCATGCTGGTACCACCCTGCTGAAAATAACCAGTATGTTGTCCAACTGGCTCGTAAACTCCCTCCATAAAGACCTAACAATGTGTACCTATGGTTTTAAATTTCTTCACAAATAATGCATGGAGGATTTTGCGCATTCCAAACTGCTTCAATTGTTTCTGGCACTCCTATAGGGCCACGGTTTTCAAGTATGGGCAAAGTGTTCATACAGTACTGTACATACTATATTGCACATAAACAGGCATGACTTGACAGTCCTGTAAAAGCCATGTTCAGTTGCATCTCACTACTGCTGAGGACAACACACACCAATAAGTCACCATCATAGCCATGAATGACATATGGGCTAGATAGCAAGGTCATCAGTTGTACCCTGCCACAGCCATGCTTATCATACACTATGTGCTTATTGGATTTGATTACATAAAGTTTATTAGTTTTAGTTATATGGGAAAATCTGGAAACAGTGGGTTAAACACCTGTTAATTAGATAACATTTCTGTGTTACATCACAGTATACTCAATTAGTATACTACACTGTACTACTTTGAAGCTATCTGCATGTGTTACAAACAGTTGTAATACAGAACAGATAAACACAACCAACTTTCAGTGTTGTCAAGAACCTAGGTTCCAGATCAGGATATCATTTGTATTCTTCCACAACCATACTTATCATGCATTATGCACTTGTTGGATTTCTTTACATAAAGTTCATTAGTTTAACTCTTCCTCAGCTGCCATCCATTTCGTTACATGGTTGGTCGCGGTGCTCAATTCTTGTTTTTCAATCTCAAATTTAGTTAAATACAGTTTTTCATAAAAATTTTTTGCCCATTTAAATTATATTTGGTTTATTATTTGTATATTTTCATCAAATTTATTGAAATTTTACAATTAGTTACAATTGTTTTGCATATAATAAATTCATAAGAAAATGTTTTGCCACATAATTTTTTTTACATATTTGTACAGGTTTCCTACATTCAATATTATAAAAACAGGAGAACAATTCTTTGATTTTTAAAGCATATTATACACAAAATAAAATTTCTGATCTAATATTGATTGAACTTTTTTAAAGTAATGACAGTCTTTATTCACTATGACTTGGAATATTTTCAGAGTGTTTTGATAGTGTTTAATGCCCGTTTTTACTGCTGAGGCACTACAGGTGGTGGAAATTGATTGATATAAGATATGAAATGATAAATTGGGAAAGTATTTTTTTAAAAGGAGGGAAGCATACCAGGCCTAAGTTTAGGGTATCTCCCTGGCATTTGCCATTATGGGGACTGAGGAAAGCCTGGGGAAAAAAAAAAAAAAAAAACTGTCAGAATGGATGGTCTTGCGGGGAACCGAACCCCAGACCATTCGCTTACAAGTCCGCACCTTAATGATCTCTGTCACCCATGGCAGTGAGGAGTTTTCATTACACGCATAAAAAACAGTTTCAGTATGATCACCACAGATAAGGTTGCTTACAATGCTTGTACCTTACAGTTATCTGTTCTAGGGGTAAAACCCACACTTGAATCTTAATGCTTGTCATGGTTGTTAGGAGCTTCAGCAACACATATTTCATTTTTCCACTTCAATCTATAGTCCTTGTGAAGTCCTAAAGTAAAGCTCTTGTTGCAAGGTGAGGCTTAGTTAACTCAACGGCCAAAATCTTCAAACAAGAGCTATATGTCAAACAATTATTTTGGAATTTATCCCAGCAATATCCATCATGTTGTAAAATACCTGAAGCACTTTGCCAGTTGTGAATCGTGACCAGTTCATTCAACATCTATCTCACCTTCTGTTAGGTTATAGAAGGTCACAACCTCTGGTTTCATCTTTTCGCCAGTGTTGCTGTCAATCTCTCAGTAATTGTGCATGCTGGAAAATAAATATGTTTCTGTACAATCAAAATTTTTTATAAATTGTAAATCTTTAAAAAGTTTTCATATGGAACTAACACATTGAAGCTCATGTGAATTGAATCTGTCGTCTTAATACTCTTCATACTTCACTAACCTTAAAATTATACGGAACCGGTTTCAAAGATATGTTATCTCCATCTTCGGCCGTGGACGACTGGTGTGAACGGTTGTTGTTGCATAGTATCAGAAGCAATGTTCCGCTCTGGTGAAACTTTTATGAACTTAAAATTTATATTTTCTTCTTTCGGAATGTCAAAATTCATCAAATGATCCTTATGTTTGTAGATGTAAATCTACAATGTTTCTGTACCTTTGTGGAATGTGTGACACTGGCACTGAGTCTTCCCCAAAGGCAAAGAGATTGATGTTCCTGGTCATTTTCTTGTGTTTGCCATAAATGGTGGAATTTCTCTTTAGTTTTACAAATTGTTCAGACAAAGATTTTGTTTTTGCACCAATCCATTCACCTTAACAACTGATGTGAACCAACTGTCCATGGTAATATTTCTTCTAGTATTCACAACTGACTCAACAGTCTTTTTAAAACAGTGCTGGGCTGATTATTTAGAGCATTCAGTCCCTCTGGTGCTTGCCAGGATAAATTTCAACGATTGATGTATAAAACATATGAATCAACCATAAATATTTTCAAGCCATACTTAGCTTTTTCACCATGTTTTGACTAAAGCTGCAGCATCCCTGAAAGCTCTCTAGATCAATGGTCCCATACTCATACTTTCTGCTCTGGTTCTAACATCATCAAACTGAAGGGCAAGAAGTAATAAATAGAAGTGGTTGTACCTCATAACCAGGTGAAAATGTTTAGGAGCAATATGATCAGTTGCCCAAAGGTCCTCAGTGTGTTGATGCAATGGTTTCATGAATTCTGCCAAGTACAACAGTCCAAGAAAAGCCTTTATTTCCTGCTATTTCTGTTCAAGACATCTCAAGCATGGCTATATTTTGAGCAAATTTCTGTAGCTCTATGCGATATATTCTACAATTTTTTCCACGAATGAGTCAGTGAAAAATAACTTAAATAATACATGACACTCACATTGTTTCTTTCATTATGCATTTGTTCAGGAGGATATAGAATAATATTTCTTGTTCTTTTTAGTTTATATTTTAAATTTCAATATTAACTAAATTTGGAAACTAACACAGTGAAATACGCATTAATAATCTCTTTTGAGTGGAACTATTTAGAACAATCTTTATGGCTTCACTTAAGATTTACTCAGGACATGTTTCGTGGACCCTAGTCTACATCCATATGACACCTCGTATTGTCAACAATACATACGAGACATTGCAAAATTTTAAGTGGGAAGATCCAAGTATCCTCTGTATAGCCCCAATGTTGCTCCAAGTGTCTTTCATTTGTTTGGCCCTATTAAACATTTTCCTGATAATTTGAAAGCAATGAGGAAGAGGGCAAAATTTAACTGCATTCCTTCCAGTCTTCATGCTTAAGACTGACCTAAAACAATAGTCTGAATGGCTAAGTAGTAATTTGCTTGTGTTTAATGAGAAAATTGATAAATATTCTAAACTTTCAAAAACATAAAAACAAAGCAAATGTAAGGAGGATCCTAATAGATAATGTTAAATAATTTTAGATTCAGCTTGGCCCTAGAAATAAAAAAAGGGAATTGTCTTGTCATACATAAAAGAAACATTTAAACATGACCTACAACTTTTATTTAGTATTCATAACCCTACAAATGTACAAGGGGAGTCAAATGAAAACCTTAAAAAATGTTATTAAATTCAAATCTTTGGGCCATTGTTCTATAAGTTAGCAAAACTGTTACCAATCCTTTAAAGAATGCCCAACAGCTAGCAACATACTGCAGACAAGTAAAATGCTGCCACAATACCAGTTTAAAATGGCTGACCCGCTTCTAACATGCACCCGCGAACATTGTTATACCTTTCCTGAGTAGTGACAATACGAAACCTATTGAAATCCATCAGTGATGAAGGTTCAATATGGTGAGGCATGTTTATCATTGTAGCAATTGTACAACCAGAGTAGAAAGTTCATAAACGATGTTTACTGTAGCAGATGCTTCCAGCTCAGATCAGGCACACTGCATTGTGACATTAGTCTATTGCAGCACTTGAAGCCATTGTGATGGTAAATCGCAATATGATGGATGAAATACCTTCAAAGCTGAACGTTAGTTGGCTCAGTACATCACATTATTCATGATATGCTTAAGTTTTGCAAAGTGTCTGCAAGGTGGGTGCGATGGCAGCTGACTCCAGAATGAAAGAGCAAGTTGACGCCAGTGAAGAACTTTTGCAAAGCTAAAGGTGATGGTTTCCCTGAGAGAATAGTAACAGGAAACGAAACCTGGGTACACTACCACCAACTTGAAACAAAGAGAGCAAGCACAGAATTGAGCCATTCCTAATCACCAAAACTCAAGAAGTTCCAGATGCATCCATCTGCAGGGAAGGTAATGGTGACACTCTTTTGAGATGAACAAGGCATTATGTTAGAACACTGTAAGCCTAGGGGAAAGATCACAAATGCCTCATATGTTGAAAAATCATCTCTGGCATGCAATCAGATCAAAGCAATGTGGATGTTTAACTACAGGTATCATTTTGCAAAATGACAATGCTCGACCTCATACTGCTCATGCAACAGTTGCAATTGCAGCCATAACCGACCTTCACTTTGATACTCTTCCACATCTACCATACACATCAGACTTCACTTTGGGTGATTACCACATATTTGGACCACTCAAAGAGCCAATAGGAGGAAATTTCAATTCCAATGAAGAGATACACCATGCAGTGCATGACTGGCTGCACACGACCACAAGACTTTTTCTTCGAGGAGTCTGTGCACTTCCTAAGCATTGGAGGTGAAGGATGTGTGTTGAACATGGAGATTGCGTAAAAAATGATGCACTTGTCCTTCACTTTTGTTCAATAAGTTAAATTAAAAAAATATTTAAGGTATTCATATAACTCCCCTTTGGCTATACTTCACTATTTTGCTCTCAATTTTTAAGCAATCAAAATTACTTACACTGGTTTGAATTCTTTTGTCTTTTGGTGGAATTTTTAATTTTGCTTTCCATCCAACATCATCTATTTTTTCATCACTGAAATAAAAAAAAAGCTCATTAGACACTTTTCACACTGCATTTCCAGTAAAACATTTTAATTATATCTATGTTAGATTATGCAAGATATTCTGTGCTATTTCTTCTCATTAAGCTCATTTTTAAAAAATGACATAAACAATTGAGATGTAGAGAGTAACAGTGAGCTATAACATATTTTCCCCAAAATTGAGTTATTTGCATAATTAAATAGTATAACATTATTTGTTATTATTTATAAAATTATTATTGGTAATTGTTACTCTTTACATAACTGTAATTTAGTTTTAATATTCGTAAATACAAAAAGTTGTGATTCTGTCAAGCGAAAGAGGGCTATGCCAGATGCAATATTGCTCTCACCAACAGCACACCATTTATTGTCACATGACCCTGTTTGTACTTATGGCAGTTGCAGAGAGCAATCTTATTTCAAACAGCTGTGAGAAATCAAGAAAACTGAAAAGCAATGAAGAAAAGGGAAAAGTAATAAAGTCAAAGTGTGCAGAAATCTATATGAGAGTTCCAAGACAAACAAGACTTGCCTGCAAGACAGAAAGTGGTGGTAATTGTGCACAGTCAGAATATTCTAATCTGAAATTGAGTATCATATGCTGTTGCCTGATGAAAAAGATTGTCTTGTCATGGATTTTTACAAGAATGGTGACTATAACCATCAAAACTCATATTTATACACCTTATTATTAGAAGGGAATGTGATAGAGGTTCTGAAGCAAAAAGAAATGTGAATGGAGTTGAATGAAGTTTTCTTTTACATATTATGTGAAAAATACTCAAAGTATGTCAATAAGTGTGTCAAAGGCTTATATTTATTCTACCATATGAGAGGACAGGACTAAAGCAAGTGACAAGAATGAGAACGAACTCTATGATTGTTAGCAATGAAAATAGTGAAAAACATAATAGTCTTGAGGAGCAGTCGGAGAAATGTATATAGCACCTAAGAAAGGAATGATTGAATTTATAAGGAAGTCCCTTTATAAAGAAGTCACAACACCATAAGAAAATACATTCAACAGTAAAATTAATAGTTGGAATGTAGTATCTACATAGATGAAAACAAAAGGAGGCCAGAAAAGTGTTGGTTATAATACATACAGAGCTATATTCAACTCAAAATTTAATATATCCTTTAAGATGCCACACACAGACACCTGTAAAATTTGTAATGATCGGTTGTCTAAAGAAGAGGCCATGTACCTCTTGATATTAGTTTACATCAATGTCAAAATGCACAAACACATAATCCCCTCTTCCAATTTTGTGCAATGTTTCATAATGATTTGACTCGCTGGTAGCTGCTGCAAGACTCGAGTGACAGCAGAGAGAGCCAACCTACTGTGCATGGCCGCAGTGTAAAAGTTGTATTATTTTTTTGTTAAACATAATGTAACCTATGCGTTGTCCTCCGTAACTTTTGAATATAAATTGTTAGGGGATTGTTATTGGAATGGTGGCAAATCTGCCCTTATTGGAATTGGCAATTCATTTTTATACACACACACACTAAAGCTTACATCAGGTAAATCCTAGAAACTGATAGACCCAGTGGTTTATTGTAAATATAAATTGATAGGGACAGGTAAATCACTATAATGGTGGCAAATCTCCTTTGATTGCAGCAGAAAAAAAATCATAAACATCAATTAACAGCTCATTCTCTGCATTGTACCATTCGCTTGAAAGCATTATTATCTAGCTATCTGTGGAAGTCACTACCTTTGGCTCTCTCCGCCATCACTCAGGACTTGCAGCAGCAAGCAGCAAGATTTTTGTGCTCCGTATATAGGTAAATTCTACCATAGAGCTCTAGAAACAAAACAGTTCTGATCTGATTGGCTGATTTCTTAAGTTTAAGTTAGATGTACATCAAAACCTTGAACCCTGCAAGCTTCTAAGTTTACATCTAATTCTATTTTATTTTTATGTTTACGGGATTCATTATGATTGGCTCCATTATAATACATAGCATCTAGCTTTTGTTCTCAAGTTTACATTTAGTTTAATTTTCATTGTGAATGAGACCTTATTTAGTGCCAGGCCATACGTTCCTTCCTTATGATAAGAGATTTTGGTGCAATCAACAAGTAGGCTTACTCACTAGTAATTATCCCTGAAGACTGGTACAGGCTTGTTGGGAATGCAAAAGTGAAAAATCCTTTTGATGTAAGAAAGATATCAAAAGAGGATTTTTTTAGATTTTCAAACTGTTACATCTTTTATCACCAGAAAGCAGTGCAGGAAGTCAGGTTTTGAGATGCAGTTTCAATAGATCACTGCAGTGAAAATAGAGAAAGAAAACCAAGTTGTCATCCTGTTCAAAACAAATTATTCATCACTTGCATCATGACAGGAGGTACCAGTCAGTGTAATAATACTCGTAACCCAGAAAAGAAAAGAACCCAAAACAATAGGAACTTCTAGCTTTTTTCAAAATTGGAAAATATGAAGAAAAACATGGAATGAATGTTGCCAGTGCAAAACAAAGACCTGATGAGTATGCTTCCATATATTCCTCCAAATCATCATTTGTACTATGAGGTTCAGTTAGAGATGTCAAATGTTACTGAAAATGAGGATGATTCAGATTGCTGAGAAGTTAAAAATAATTAAATATTCATATTCTAATAGTATAAACCATTTGTTTCATCATGATTCAGAAATATGTATCTTGAGTCATTCTTGAACAATTAATGTATATTTATTAATCATGATCTAGTTTAGTAAATGTTCTGAAATGTAGGGAATCTGTAACAACACTATGTTATACAGAAGTAAAAATATTAATTTTTTTCCCCCTTCTTTCTTTGTAGATTTGAATATTAGAGCCTCTTGTTTGAAGAATTTAACATGAAACTAGTTTTATGTGATATTATAAAGAGAGAATAAAGAACTGGCAACAAATGAATTGTGCATTAAAGTACCATATATTTATTACAAAGGCAAACACAAAACTCGACTTTCTCAGTTTCTTGTTTCTGTAGCATAATCACTATTGTTTTCAAGGCCTAAATTTTGCCAAGACTATTTTGCTTTCACATTCGCCTTAAGCCTCAACTGTTTAATCCCCGTTAGATTTAAGTGAAAAAAAAAATCTGCAATAACAATGAAGTTTAGTTTAGTTGCCTTAAGAAGCAAATGAGTAATGTTGCTTAAAAGTACAGCTCATAATTCACTTATTTGCCTATTTAGTACCTGGATCTTAAATCACTGGGTTTGAATAAGTTTCGTGGTTACTGAAACTAATTAAGTGAATTTTATACTAACTTAATCTGCTACTATTATGGTTAATGCATTTTGCAGATTCAAGTATGCATTAAAGTGCTTAATCATGTTTTTGCACTTTTCTCCCTTTGCTGAAAAGATGAAATATCATTTCCATGATAAATTTAAGTTCAGCAAATCATGTTTACTCTTGTTTGTTCATTTTTCTTTTGAATGCTTAATGGTAAGTTTTATGTCAGACCAAAGAGCTAAGCTTCTATGATTGCCTTCTAAAGAATTGCAAAGCAATCCTGCTGCATTCAGTAGAAAAGAAAGAATAATCTGTCAATGCACAAACAACTGAAAAGTTAACATTAATATTTTTGTGTAAAAAATTAACTTCTATCATATTTACAAGAAGTTTATACCAATTGCATAATAGATATGGCTTAAAACAAATTTATGCTGATTCCATTAAGAATTTGTATCCACATATATAGTGAATAATTATGTAGTACCACCTATAGTTCATATTAATGTGCACTTTTAGGGAAAATACCCAAGGATGCCACCAATGTTTTTATACGTTAATTCCTCATCAATGGCAATTACATGTTACAGATGCATAATGGGAAGGAATTCACTCCATAAACAGAAAAAGGATGCATAAAAATCTTAGTAATGGTAGTGCTTGATCAACAACTCTTACTACACTTAAATATTAGCAGGTCCTGCATTTTACTATCACAAGATATTTACAATTAATATATTGTGCTAATATATACAGTGAAGGTAGGGTATTGAAATATTTAATTTTAGTCCCCTGGGTTGGTCTGAGTTTAGTCCTCTGGAATTCAGTAGGCTACTGCTGATGAATCAGGGACTGGGGTTTGATGCAATTAGGCGGAAATTTTGTATTACAATTTCTGTAATCATGAGGTGGTACACCTAAAATGGCCTGGACCAGATAGATGGAGACCCCTTGTAGTTTGTATTTTTCTTAGGATTTTCAAATTTCAATATATAAGGTGAGATTATTTGAGTTACATGCCGGCAGAGTATGGATGCATACTGGTAGGAGGAGGTTAAGGTCATATTCAAGTAACAGGTATGCAAGTAGCAGCTTGTAATTAAAGGGGAAGGGTTTTGTCATAAGTGCTTTTATCAAGTGTAAATTATGTGCTAATTGTTCTTCATTAGTTAAGCCACTACATACCATTTTTATGTAGAAAAGATATGTGAACTGATTCTTGCATAGAAACGATACAGTGATTAACAAGAAAACATTCTGGCAATGTTGTTACAGATAAACTCTTTGCCAACTTGTTAAAAAAAATTACAAGAGACAGAATCTCTCAATGAAAATCACTATGTTTTTACAGAAGAAAAGTTCGATGAAATACAGGAATTTCATACATAAATACTGCTGAGCAGTATCACTTCAACAGGTTAGTGCTTATTATCATCAGTTTTAAATACAGTATCATTTTATGCTTTAAGTAAATATATAAACACCAACTTTACACACAGCCAGTCTTTATCCTTCTCCCACTAACCAGCAGCTTTCAGGTGGCCCATAAATCAAATAATCTCAATGTACTGTTAAAATTAAAAAGGAAACAGGTAGAATTATATTTATAAAACTAGTAAAAAGATATATGAGAACCTATTTTGTATCAAATTTTCAAGTAATAAAGTAATTGATTGCATGCAGTATAAAACAGGAGTAAGACAAGGCTGTAAATTAAACCCAATACTATTCAAAAATTATATTGATGACATTCTGGATGAGATCCAAAGAGAAAGGACACATCTACCAATAATAAACAACAAAGAATTACCAGGGTTGCTTTTTGCAGATGATTTAATATGAATGAATAATGAACCACATTACAATTGAATTTACATCAAATTACACTATCAAAATTATTCTAGAAATTTATAAGTATCGAAACTAAGGTTCTCCCATACCTTAACTGCCTGGTTATGTGTATGGAAAGAACCCCCTAATAGAAAACCATTTTCCCCGCTGTTTGCGCCCTCCTGCTCCTTATTTATACTCCTCTACTTGTATCTTACTTTTGGTAGGGGAATTATAAATGTTCTATACCCTATTCTGATAACATTTTTATTGCAACCAACTCTTGTTGTAAATTGTTCCATTTTCCATCCCAGATACTATTTGGCCACCCATTTGCCATTTCACATTCAATTAGATAATGGAACACACTATTTGCTTTCCCACACATAACACACCCTTCTTTAATATCTATTCTTAATCCTTTTAAAAATATTACACTGTACGCATCCATGCCAGGCCCATTTTTCCAAATTGCTCTACAATTATCTACACACTACTCTAACCCCCAGTTTCTTTCGACTAATATAATTTAAATATATTTTATCCTTTAAGCTAGCCAAATCTCTCTATCTTCTACCATCTGTCTCACTTTTTTCCAAAATCCACTGATATTGCTTCTGCCCAATCGCCATACAGCCCTCATACCAATTTCTATAATTTCCCCAAATCCCTGTACCAACTCTTATCTTCCCAATACATCTCTTTGATACATAATACATTCTTGTAATCTAGTTTGAGACATCCGTACCAATATTTCAAAATTGTCTCCTTTATTATAACTTTCCTTCCTATTCTTCCTAATTCAGTCAAACTTATCCCCCTTAGCAAATCTTTTGGTAACCCCAAAACTTCTCTGCAAAACATTCTATATACTGCATCGACTTTTATTCTTTGACACTCTCCAAATTTCTACTGCATACATCATCTAAGACTCAACCACACCCTCATATAATCTTTATAACCATTCCATTGACAGTGTAGGGAGGAACCTTATATATAGAACTTATTCTAACAACTTCCATAGCTAATCTGCCTTTGGCCTGTGCACATTTAGACTGTACCTCCCATCTTCCATTACACATGAATCTAACCCCCAAGTAATAAAATTCTTTTACTACCTCTTTTGAGTCTCTGTTAATAAACCATCTCTCATCTTTTAATTTGATTCTTTTAAATAATATTATCTTTGATTTTTTACTATTTATCCTTAGAGCCCATTCTGCACAAAATCTAATAATCTCATCAATGGCATGTTGCAACCTATCACAGTTACTGCTCCTGTTACGAAATCAACAAAAAGCAATCCTGATATTTCTTTCTTGCCAATTATTGCACAATGCCTATTATTTTCCATGATCC
Organism: Metallyticus violacea; assembly: GCA_030762175.1. Classification (NCBI taxonomy): domain Eukaryota; kingdom Metazoa; phylum Arthropoda; class Insecta; order Mantodea; family Metallyticidae; genus Metallyticus; species Metallyticus violacea. The sequence continues at coordinate 90,685,183 of CM060830.1, read as the reverse complement.
TGTCATGGATATCATTTGTAAACATGTTAAACAATATCGGGCTCTATTTACATCCTTGTCTAAAACCTGTATTTGAATCATAGTTTGTTATTCTGTTAGCTTCACATCCGACTCACAACCTACATTCTTCGTATAACTCTTGAAGTCCTAGATTAAATTATTTATCAATTCCCTTATGCCTTAATTTGTATACCAATGCTTCAATGCTTCCTTATTTACCGTATCAAATGCTTTCTCGAAATCTGCAAAGAAAATATATATGCAACTCCCTTTATTTTATAGATATTTATCCATATAGTGTGAATTATTATATTATCTAAATGCTCTTTTCTAAAACCTGCTTGAAATTCTGATAATTTACCCTCCCTCTCTGCCCACTCGTGCAACCTAACAGCGACTATGCCAGTGCATATTTACCTAAAATAGAAAAACTAATTCCTCTATAATTGCTTGGGTTATTTATATCACCTGTCCCTTTGTATAGTGGTATGATCATGTTTGTTTTCCAGCTCTCGGATATTACCTTCCTCTCCTTAATTCTGATTTAGTAATTGCACCTATATCTAGTGGAGGATTGAGAAGGGCAATTGAAGTAGTGAATACTTTTTGTAAGGAACAGGGATTGAAATTAAATGAAAAGAAATCAAAGAGGTTATAAATTGAGAAAGGATAAGATTAAATTAAATAGGGCAGAAATGAGATGGTAAGGAAAGGAATAATTATCTAAGGATAAGATTAAGTTTTTTGAAATGAACAGAAAAAAATGGCAATAGCAAAAGGAAAAGCAGCTACAAGTGTTATAACAGCAGGTTTATAAAAAATTCCAGATATAAGAGTAAATTAGCTTGAAAGAATTTACACAACAACAGTAGAAGCCAAAATGTTATTTGGGGCAGAAGTATGGGATGTAGAGAAGGCATAGAGAGATATTGACAAAACAAATAGAAGGTGATCTTAGGTTTACAGATAACATCGACAAATGGTGTAAAATTTTGTGAAACCAAGTCAGTTCATAACACAACAAAAAGTGGTAGGCCTATTTTTTTAAAAGATGACATATTTTAGATATAATTAGCACAAGAGACCAATATTCTTACATTTGCATCACATAAAGTTATAACCACAATATTCTTACATTTGCATCACATAAAGTTATAACCACAGAAATTCCTTTTAAATTTACTATGGTTCATGAATTTAAATAAAATGATTATAAAATGTTCTTTCTTTTAATCGTGCGCCTATGTTTCTCTTTGTTAACAGAACATTTCAGAAACATAAAATCCAAAAAATGTGGAGAAATCACATTTCTGGACAAAAAAAACCATGACATAATGAACAAAGCAAAATTATTAAAATCAGTATAAGGACTTATAGAGGTAACAAAATAGAACTTTTAACTGTGCACCTATATTTCTCTGTTAACAGAATATTTAAGAAACATAAAATGCAAAAATAAAAAGAAAAATTGGAGAAATCAGTAGTAGCATCTCATTTCTGGACAGAAAACAACATAATGAATAAAGTGACATCATTAAAATCAGTACAAGGACCTATAGAGGTAGCAACATGGGAGAAAGTCTACATTTATAAATACAGAGACAGATTAATGAACTTGTAATTTCTGGGGATGAAAAGCTTTAAGTTCATCACACCTCCACTAGAGCAGAATATACATTCCCAAGCACAACAAATTATTCAGCAGTCAACGGTTAGCTGATGATGAGGACAATGGTTATGAAACATGTACTAAGTTTAAAGAAGTGAAGCCAATAAGAGTGTGTCGTTTGACTCAATCACACAATGATCTTAAAAGGTTGAACTGTGCCTTCAACAAAGAAAGCACTTATGTAACTGTTCATAGCAAGCACATAAAAGTTTGTTTTGTTATACTTAGGAGTTCCATTATGTTACCAACTTAGCTAGCATTGCTACCAAAATACACTCAATTCTTCTCTTCTGTTGAGCAAATGATCTTTTATGCACTACAGTACAAACATACATGATTGATTGATTTATGGACGCTCTTTAACATCTCAGGTCATCAGTGTCCCATTCAACTCAGGGCATGAAACGGCTGACAAATTTTGCTCAGAGGCCTCTCTTTCAGGCTTGAGGTTCTTTTTTGTGCCGTAAATGTACGACACGGGACCTATGGCTTTGCTTCCCTTCCAAAGGAAGCCATACTTAGGATTTTTAAGCCCGAAAAAATCAATCGGCCCTGGTCGGATTTGAACCCGCGATCTTGGGTTTAGGAGGCAAGTATGGTAATGACTACACCACCAGGACCGACAACATACATGAAAATTGACATAAATTATCTCGATTTACTAAGAAATACATCATTATTAATGTTAATATTATGTAAAACATTTTAGGCATTTAATTTTATTAGCATACAATATAACTATATTTTATGCAAATGTATTGGAAAAATACATGGATCTTATAGCATTTATATTTTCAAGTATGGGAATTGTTTCTAAAATTAATTTTACTCTGTAATGCTTTGTAATAAATTAAATTAAAAGCACACTAAAAGCAGTATTCATACATTCAACTACAGACTTCTGGCAAACTAACAGCGGACTAATATTTTTGTAATTCACAAACTGGAACTTCCTATAGCACAAGTTTACACGCTGTATTTAATTAAACATTTTTAAAAATTGTAAAAACTTTAAAAAATTCATATGGAACTAACACAGTGAAGCTCAAGTGAATTGAATCTGTCGTCTAACACTCTTCATGCTTCACTAACCATAAAAATATCAGGAACCGGTTTCAAAGATATGTTATCTCATGGACGACTGGTGTGAAAGATTGTTGTTACATAGTATCAGAAGTTCCTGATACTGCTTTCCTAACATATCCCAAATGACATAACCTAACTTTTTGGTAATTACTAAATATTTTTCATACATTTAAACATCTATGTTGGCTATCTATGTTAAGGAAAGCACTTGATCATACAGAATGGAAAGGAAGGAAAAATGTAAACACACACAAGAAAAAATATGATAACTTAAATCAAAATCCAAAGAAAATCAATAGATCAGAGTCAAAACCAAATTATGTAGTAAATTTATCTTACACAAGTTTTAACCAACAAGAAATACCATTCCTCAACAAAGGTCTAAAACCTGTGTAGACTTTTCAAATAATATAGAAGAACATGTTGCAGATCTTGAAATAGCTATGAATAACTTAACAAACCAAGACAAGCTTAGAATTAGGATAAAATCAGAAAAAAATCTTACAAGAAATGAATAAAAAGAAACCCATCAGAATTAACTACAAGAATATTATCAGGAGCCTTAACTCAAAAGGAGTAGTGTATAAAAAGGCAGATACGGGAAATAAAATAGTAATCTTAGATAAAGAGCAATATACCACTAGTATGTTAAAACTTATTGAACAAAAAAGAATTTGCCAAAGTCAAATCAGATCCATTGAATGAATGGTTGAAAATAGTTCATGAAGCCATAAGAAAAAGCACAATTATTCCAGATACAAGTAAATATAAATTAATCACAAATAATCCAAAAATAGCCAGTATATATGGCTTGCCAAAAATTCATAAACCAATAATGAGCATGAGACCGTATAAACACCCCCACATATTTGCTAGCAAAATGGTTATCAGACAGATTCACTGAATTATCAAAGTTCAAAAGTAGAAGCATAAATAATTCTATCCAATTAATTGAAGAAATAAAGGATATTAGATTATTACCTACAGATACACTAGTGTCGTTTGATGTTATCTAATTGTTCCCCAGCATACCTAGAGAAACACTTTTAATCATTTTAAAAAAATGATTAAAAGAAGTAGGAATCAATGAAAGACACAGAAAAGAGTACATACGACAAACATTTGCATTAATCAGTCATATTTTACATTTGATAAAACGTTTTTATAAACAACAAACAGGTTTGACCATGGGCAGTCCCTTATCTCCTTTCCTGGCAAATCTTCAAATGAGTAATTTTGAAACACATGTAAGTGTTGGTACAGATATGATGTTGATATTTTTGCCATAGTTAATAAAAAGTTAATTGAGGATGCACTAAAGATTTTGAATATTCAAGATAGAGATGTAAAATTCATACATGAAATGGAAACAGACAATATGCTGCCTATTTTGGATATTAAAATTGTAAAAAGTAAAGGAAACTTGAAATTTGGCATATACAGAAAGGACATACATGCAGATAATTATATCAAAGAAAATGGTTTTAATCCTATAGCTCACAAACACACAATTTTTAATAGTTTGGTATGCAGATTAATCAATTTACCAATCAGTAAAGAAGAATATAACATGGAATATAAAAAAATAAAAGAAATAGCAACTTTAAATGGTATTAATAAAGATTTAACACATAATAAGATTAAAAAAATTCAAAGAAAGAAAAGAATTGAAAATTTCACCATATTATTAACAATTAAAGAAAGAATGACCTTTAAAAAATTTACATATAATCCAACAGTGATATAAATTTCATAAAATATTTAAAGATGTTAATATAAAATTGGCTCCTACTAATAGATTTAGTCTTAACAATGTTTTGAAAGACAATATTACAGATAATACCCTTAAGCAGAAAAAAAGCAGGAATTTACAAGATTTCATGTGCTGAATGTGATAAGATCTATGTTGGAAAAACTAAGAGGAATGTTGGGACAAGTCTAAAAGAGCATATGAGAAATTTAAAATACAAACAAATAGAAAGATCAGCAGTAAAATATCACTTTTGCACTGAAAATCATTATATAAAGGAAGAAGTTGAATTATCGAGAGCTGTACAGGGACCTGTAGAACTGGATATTTGGGAGAAGATTTACATCTATAAACATAGGGATCATTTGGTGAATTTCGACATTCTGAAAGAAGAAAATATAAATTTTAAGTTCATAAAAGTTTCACCAGAGTGGAACATTGCTCCTGATACTACGTAACAACAATCTTTCACATCAGTTGTCCATGGCTGAAGATGGAGATAACATATCTTTGAAGCCGGTTCCAGATATTTTTAAGGTTAGTGAAGCATGAAGAGTGTTAGATGACAGATTCAATTTACATGCTGTAGTTTGGCTAAAATTTCTAATATCACTCGGCAGGTAGATTAAAAGCAGACTATCTTTATAAAATGGATGGCTATAGGGTTATGAATGTGACTTTTAAGCTTAGAATTCTGAAAAGGAGATGGTGGAAGAAAACATTTTTGCCAAAGTGGATATATTTAGCATGACTGTACCTTTCAGGAAGACAATTGATTTATCAGGAGGGGAAAAATGAGAAAGAGGGAGAAGGAGGAAAGAAAGAAAAAAGGAAACAAAAATTGTTAGAACTATACTACATTAATGTGTTCAGTTGTTTACACTAACTCCACTTACTTATTTAAAACTTTGGACTAGTTTCTGGAGAGGTACCTCCCATCATCGGCTGTTGTTAGAACTAGTTTGTCAACTTTATGTCTAAGATAACCTCATGTGCCAATTTTGATTCAAACAAGTCCTAACAGAACTTACAACCTACATATAAGTTAGGCAACAATACAGTCATATAACAAAGAGTATTCAAAAATGTTCTAGCTGTTATATGCCAACTCCTGCAAGATTCCTTTAGAGAATTATTTTTACATTACATCAGTATTGTGTGTACATTATTGGCTTGAAAATTTTATAGGAGTATTTATGTTAATTTATTATGGAGCCTATCATACCCTTTACTGATACACGCTGAAAGTTCAATATGCCGTTTGTGCTGTTACTTTTCCCTAACATAATTTTATTGCAATACCTGATAAATATGCTTTATAGGGTTCCATACTTATGCTTTCTTGCTTGCACTATACAAAATCCTAATGACAAAAACTCAATAGAAAGCTGTAACCCCTGCACTCATGCATTAGAAGTACCAACATTGCATGAAAGTTACTAATTGAATGAAGGAATAAAATTGGTCCCAAAAAAAGGAAAATATAAAGGTGTAATGTGTTAAAAACAAAAGACTGCATCATCCCTGCAGATGACACAAATGGAAAGAAAATAATTAAGTGCTCTTCAATCTTTATTGGACTAGCAGTCAATATATTAATTCAGCCAGCACTCGTTAATATATCAAATGTACCTTTCCATTCTCAATTGGAGGCTTGTCAATATTTTAACCACTGAACACTGCTCTTCTATCCGCTAAGTGAGGACCAAGGGAAATGACTCCATTTTGTGTGTAGCATGTTATGAGTCAGTTGGCCAAGGTGTTAATTTTCCATGTGACATTCAAATTCCAAAACATATATGACAGAGTATAAATATTTATAAATTAGGTTATTCCTAAGCTCTTGCCATTGCAAGACACATGACACTCATTTTACACAGATGCCCTTACAGATGAACAAGGCCAGAACTGCTCATGGATGCAGATTCTAAAGAAAATAGTATTGTAAACATGCACGATGTGTTTGAATCTTGGGATGCCCACAGCTTCAGTAGCAATTAATTGGAAATTGATGCATATGTTCTCTTTGTTTCACAGTCTATTTTGATATACACAGAATACCAAAATACTACTGTTTATTTTTTTTGAGTACTGTTTAACGCCCGTTTTTACTACTGAGGCACCACAGGCGGTGGACACTGATGATACATGAAATAATATATTGTGAAAGGATATTTTTTTTAAGGAAGGAAGCATTCCAGGTCTCAGTTTAGGGTATTTCCCCGGCATTTGCCAGTTATTAGGACTGAGGAAAACCTGGAAAAAACCCCAGTCAGGGAGGATGGTCCTAGCAGGATTCGAACCCCAGACAAGCTCACAAGTCCGTGCCTTAATGACCTCGGCTCCCTGTGGCAGTAAAATATTACTGTGAGAGTTGTGATGTGGCCTTTACTTATTTTGATGTTTCAAAGAAAATCACACTAAAATACAGTAAACTTCAACTTTTCAGTTTAAAGAAATTTAGATACATTTTTATTAACAGTTATTCAAAAAAGTTTATGTATATACATATGTCAAGCTCAGTCTCCACAAAAAAATCTTGTATATATTTATCTTTATGTTCTGTAAAGCTGGAGCCTCTTTATGCAGATTTCAGGCGTGTAGTGTCATTCTGGAAAGTATCCAATACTGTCAGCAGTATATTTTGTTGCATGTGCCTGAGTTATTGCTACATATGACACTGCGTAAGTGGAGATGTATCTTAATCTGCAAAGTGCCATTTGTTTTGTAATAGAAATCTTTTCAAATCCTGTTCTATACATTAGTATTTGTCTTCATAATGCTGTCCTGCCACTTCTAGAAAGGATGAATTGTACTCTTTTATTCAGACTGAAATAAAAATATATTGCCATTGGAAACAAACTTTTAATCTAATGTTAATTTGTGTTCTTATATCTTAGGGATTTTTTAAAGGTTTTAGGACACTGTTAAATATGCACAAAACTTTAACCTTTTACAAAAAGGTGATAGCTTAAAAACTGTTCTAATAATTCTAATTTTATTGCAAATGCACAGACACATAATCTGAAATTTATATCTGTCTGGGATGAGCTGCAGGATTAAATTACCAGTCATGGATAACTCTTAAAATGCATGATAAATTCCATATGATAAAGGCTAACACTGAAATAATGTACTTGTGCTTATGCATGAGATCTAAAATAGTTTCATTTTTGCCAATCCATTCGAGACCATTTTTCCCTGTTTTGCAACCATTCCTCCCCATTCCGCTAAGTTTCCTTCTTATTGTAGCAGTAGTATTGTTGTGGTAGTGGCACCAGCAATACCTGTATTTCTATTAAGTGAATAGATTATGTTATGTTTCGTAATGCAAATGGCTTCAAATAGGAGTGGTATTAAACAAGTCAAACAGTCAAAAGTCAATGACTCAATTCTTGCAAATACATAATGCTCCCCCACTTCTCCAACAAGTCAGAGTTTTCCATGGGAGTGGTGGTGTCATGTTCCCTCATGGTTACATACATTAATGCAAGAAATATATCATCTGTGTTCTAACCAAACACTGTGTAAGTCTGTAGGTTTATATCAAACTTCAAATGAAAACTGTAAATGATGTTAGCATCCCTTTTAAGTTGAGAAACCTACAACCTCTTAACAATATTGACATATTAATAAAACAAAAACTGTAAATGATGTTAGCATCCCTTTTAAGTTGAGAAACCTCCAACCTCTTAACAATATTGACATATTAATAAAACAACACTTATACAAACATCTTAAATAGAAAAAGATATTTTCAATGTTATATAAATATATTTTTAAACTACATTTCTCTCGATTATAGCTTCATGGGATACTAACCTGAGCTATGTAACTCTGGCCTCCAGCAGTAAGGGAGGGGGGGGGGCTGTAGAAAGAGGCATATATATATATATATATATATATAACAGTAATTATAATAGTAAAACACTCAGAAAAAGTCACACTTGAGATCTTGTTATATATGTATATAAAACACAAACAGTGAGAGATGGGATTTACACATGACCTTAACTGGACTGGCCAGAGTGAAACCACTATAGTTTGGCATCTATAATGTGTGAATATATTAAAAATATTTCAGTTTCTGTGCCTATAACAAATTTATTTAAGCTTTATCTGCTGTCAATTTAAAAACAAAATTAAAAATAAAAACCTATTTATTGCTTATGCAAATTTTGTGTGTATTACATTAAATTCTAATTGCATCATGCCACATGCAAGAAGGCATATGTATGGAACCATTTTTTTATTTTACCTCCTATTCTTTAGTTTCAAAGAAACCAAATTCTGAGCTGCAGGTATTAGATATGCGTTGTCACCTTATAGTGAATTTTTATCTTCAATTAGCTACATTAAGTTGCTTGAAATGAGATGACAGAAGAAAGAGGGTTAAAACTGTTCTTACTTGTCAACATTTCTTGGAAAATATATGTAAACATTATTAAAAAATAAGATTAACATTTTCTCTAAGACTTCTAAGAAATATGTATATATATATACATATATTACAAAATGGGAATAGAATAATTTATTTATATATTTTATACTTATGGTCACATACAAAGTATAAGTAAGGGCTTTAACAAAAGACACATCACAATACTTTCTGATAGTCGTGCAACTTTAAGCTCTTGAGCCAAAAGAAGTTTAATCAGTATTGGTTTGGGAATGCCAAGAATTACTGATGAAACTGGTTAAACACAATTAGTTACACTGATGTGGATGCCAGGACATTGGGGAATTCATGGTAATGAAAGAGCAGATGACATATTGATAAAAAGAGGCTGATTTATAGATCAGAACCTTGATTTAAGTTATTCTATGGCTAGGCAAATTACTGACACTGCACTTAAGGACACAAGCTTGCAAAGTTCATTATTTAGGATATCAATAAAGGTGGGATTAATGAACTAGTTCTAATGGACAGAGTTAAACTCTGTTGGACTATAGGACTGACAACAGGTATTGTCGACTGAACATACATATAAGATTGGCAAGACTTGTGTCTACTTGCAAAAGAGCAAACAAGACAGCATATCACTACTATTAACATTTTAAAAAATTGAGTCAAAATTGTAAAATACACACCACTAAAATTCAATAAAATGGAAGACTAGTTTCGGGAGCCATCGCTCCTATCATCAGTTCCTGGTCGACTGCCAGTCTCGTTGTGTGTGGTAGGTCGATTCATCTCTGGTGGAGGTTTAATGAACTTTTGTATTAGTACATCACTTGGCGGGATTTCGAAATTAAAAACTTTCTCTTTATTCTTCCAAATATAGATGTTTTCCCAGACTGTAAGTTCAGTTTTTCCTTTAATATTTTTAAGTAATTTGGGGTTTTTATTAATGTAATGTTGTTCTTTCCAAAAGTGTCAAGCTACCGCCGATTTTTCTCCTTGTTTTTGATTTATATTCCTAATGTGTTCTTTAGCTCTGGTTTTTATGTTTCTTTTGGTCTTTCCAACATAAATTTTTTCACAATCATTACAGTTCATCTGATATATTCCTGATTTATCTTCTTCTTGTAGGTTATCTTCTTTTTGTCTTGAGTTAAGGATATTTTTAATGGAATAATTATTTTTTGGAGCCAAAACAATGTTGTATCTTTTAAAAATCTTTTGAAATTTATGAAAGGCTGAGGGGTGGCATGTGAATTTTTTGTATGTTCTGTTTTTCTCTTTGATGGGAGTAATGTAGTGGTGTCTCTAATTTTCTTTTTATTCTTTGCTCTATTTTCTTGTGCATAACTTCTTGTTTGAAGCCATTTTCTATAGCTATATCCATTATATTATTCATTTCCATTTCATATTCCTCTTTGTTCATTGGAACATTAACCAGTCTGTATGCAAGATTATTTAAAACTACATGTTTGTGGGGAATTGGATTAAAACTGTTATATTTAATGTAATTATCCGTGTGTGTAGGTTTTCTGTATATGCCAAAGTTTAGTTGATTTTCTTTTTTAATTATCTTAATATCCAAGAAAGGTAACTGTTTATTGCATTCGCTCTCCATAGTGAATTTAACTGTTTTTTTGCAAAAATATCATCCACATAGCGATACCAAGTCTTAAATATCCAAGGGAAACTATTTACTATTCTAATTTCTAAAGCACTCATGAAAATGTCTGCCAATATTGGTGATAGTGGGCTACTCATTGTCAGACCAAAATTTTGTTTGTAATATTTGTTATTGAATGTAAAGTAATTTTGTTCTAGACACAAGTTAATTAATGCAATGTATTCTTGAATATCCTTTGTGGTTATTTCTATCTTTTATAACCATTTTTTTACGTTTTTTACTCAGAGAGTATAAATTCAGTGTAGGAATACTTGGAAAAAGTGCTGTAACATCAAACGAAATTAAGGTATCTGTTTTTTCTATTTTTATGTCTTTAATTTTTTGAATAAAATCTAATGAGTTTTTTATACTAAGAGATTCAAATCTTGGAAAAGTAGAAAATTTGTAAGTCAACCATTTTGCTAGTTTATAAGTTGGAGCATCTAAGTTATTTAGATAGGTCTCATTGTTTTCCCTGGTTTGTGTACTTATACATTGTGTGCTTGTGAATTTATACTCTCTGATAAAAAAAATGGTTACAAAAGATAGGAATAACCACAAAGGATATTCAAGAATACATTATACTTAAAAATTATTTAAAAATATTACTTAAAAATTACTTAATTATATTAAAAATATTACTTAAAAATATTAAAGGAAAAACTGAACTTACAGTCTGGGAAAACATCTATATTTGGAAGAATAAAAAGAAAGTTTTTAATTTCGAAATCCCGCCAAGTGATGTACTAATACAAAAGTTCATTAAACCTCCTACAGAGATGAATTGACCTACCACAAACAACGAGACCGGCAGCCGACCAGGAACTGATGATAGGAGCGATGGCTCCCGAAACTAGTCTTCCATTTTATTGAATTTTAGTGGTGTGTATGTTACAATTTTGACTCAATTTTTTAAAATGTTAATATTTGACACCACTGTTACAAAAGATCACTATATTTTATATACCACTACTATGTCTATGTGAACATATTGCTGCTCAAAAACCAATGGTTACTGCAAATGCATGACTTCATGGCATCTCCTTTAAGAAATTGCAGCCCTTGCAAAGGACGTGGAATTTTTCTTTAGAAGAATAAAGGAATGGAATACAATATCCCATCATAATGGCATCACAAATGGCATGCAGCAAATCTTACAGCATATTTCCTTCCATTTTCCATACTAATTAAATTTGGAAACTCAACACAGTGAAGCATGCATTAATAATCTCATGTGAGTCAACTATTTAAAAACATTCTTTCTGGCTTCACTTACTGGAGATTTACTCAAAGCATATTTCATGGCCCTTTGCTCACATCCTCAGCTGTAGAATGATTGAGTTTAACAGCCGAGCCATTTAACAGCTAAGGATGTGGACAAAGGTCCATGAAGCATATTCCAGTAAATCTCCAGAAAATCTGTTTTTTAAATAGTTTGTCTCTCAAAAGATTATTTCCTCCTATGCTTCTTTCTACTTTATATTTGAGTTAATAAATTTATTTTTATTCTCTAATACTCTCAACATTTGAAAGCAATGATTTTTTTCTCTTTCTCTTTTCAGCTACAGGAACATTCCTTTTAATTGCCTTCCAGGGCTGCTTCTTTTTTTGAATGGTGTTTAATGCCCTTTTTACTACTGACACACCACAGGTAGTGAACACTGGCAATACACGAGATGAAATGATATATTGGGAAAGGATTTTTTTAAGGTAGGAAGCGTTCCAGGCCTAAGTTTAGGGTACTTCCCCAGCATTTGCCATTTATGACTGAGGAAAACCTGGAAAAAACCTGTCAGGGAGGACCATCCTAGTGGGATTTGAACCCCAGACCTCCTGCCACCCGTGGCAGTCTTCCAGGGCTGAGAACAGCTACAAAGCTATGCATATGCAGAAGCAAGTTTCAGCACAATGACTCATTTAGTCCTAGTTTATTTAGTGTCTATGAATACTGTAAGTCTGACATTAGTATGGAGAAATCTGGTTTAATGTGAAATATATGAATATTTCTTTCTAAGGGTTACCAGTTTTACTGTTTACTATTTTTAATAATTTTGAATTTTTTTTACACAAATAGCTGACAGTGGCAAATTATTTTGGGATACGCAAATGGAAAGTTAGTCATTCTTACATAGCATTAGATATAGGTTAAAGCCTACCTATTAAACAGGCATATGCTTACATATTTTTATACATAGAAATGTAGGATTAAGTTACCTTTTCTGGTTGTTCATATTGTTGATACCTGGCATTACTGGCATGTGATTTGCATTAATGTGCGACTCTGTCATCATTGTGGTTGGTTGTTTGTGGCCAACAAATGGCCAACTGCTTCTTATTCAGCAAATAGTGGCTTTACGACTATTCTCCACCACTTCTAATGGCACCAGTGTTCTTTGTAACTATTATAGCACTCCTCTGACGTTATTTTTTACATGTACAAAATCTATCCTGAAATCAAGACAGTCTTTAAAATACATGCAATAAGGTAACAAATACAAAAAGAAACAATTATTAACAATCAACCACAGTTGGAATGACTATGTTCAAGGCAGAACTGGTGTTCTGTTTATTATTGTGCATACACTTCTTATTGGACTGGTGAGTAGTAAAGGGAGATATAACAATTGCAAGTAAAGGCTGACAATGAGAAAGTTACACTTCTGCTTAGCTATCATAATTGTAACAATAAGTACAGTAGAGGTAAGCAAATAAAATTTTGTCTGTGCATCCATCTTATCATGTCAAATTTATAACTTTCTAGTTCATCACAGCCATTCAAACTTTGGTAGACTAATGCAGTAATGTTAATGCTATGAAACCTACTCAAGTTACCTATAAAATATAAAACATTCTAACAAAATATATCCTGCAGTCCAAGAGAGGAATTTACCACCACCACTGGACTAAATAGTGGGGGGAGATAAAAGTAACATCAGCATCTTGCATGTGCCTAAGTTATTTGATATAGTTGCATTGAGGCGAGATAATGAACATGTATCAATATTCTGTGGAAGAATGTATTTTTCAAATCTTATTTGATTACATCAATTAAGAATTGTCAGAAGTTTGGTGGTCATGAATCCATGACACACTATTAAAGTGCCAAATTCACAATTTGGCATAAAAGCTTGGAACAACAGCATCTTCACTAGGAGCTCAGATCTGAAGATATTTTGTATTAGCAGACATAAATGTAGTCTGCCTCCATTCTCTATTTATGATAATGGCAAAATTATATTTGCAACTCTGAAAAATAAACAAGCAAGAAAGCGATTTGCAGAACTGCCATGGCTGGGAAAAATAAAAGACTTGAATGCAAGCATGCTGGCGTGAGATTTTGTTATATTAATATTGCATCCTCTTAAGTCTAAGGGTCGATACACGACACAACATACTCAAATGTCTGTATCCATTCTTCTTTGTATTACACAAATTTAAAACTGCATCACATTATTATTATTATTTATTAAATTTCTTCATCTGGAAACATTTTTTTTTTCTCTAACTCTCATAATTTTCTTGCACACTATTGTCGTAATTTTTCTCTTTATTCATTGTCACTTTGACATCTTGAAGAAAAATTCTTATTTAATAGAATAGTAATTTTCTATCTGCATCATTCACATGCTGTATTAATTTTTTCTTGCTGCAACATGCTGCATTCAACAAATGTACAAGTACATACCACAATATTTTTTTACTACTGCTTCATTTATTTCATTTACCTTCCCCCCTTTTTGAGACGTCTATTTTTACATTTTTCTTCTTTTTAATTCTATATTTCTTTATGTTCTTTTCAAAATACTATTTTTTCATGCAAGTACGTATTTCAAGATTTGCATTCAATGCATCTGAGACTTTAACAAAGTTCTAAATTAGGTTCTTAATTTTTTTTAAATTATTCCATTTCATTTTGATTGCCTCTTCTAATTATAAGTCCCTGTAATTCTCAGAATACACTGATAATCTCTCTCTCTCTCACTCTTTTTTTGTGTCTTATGCTTTGGTACCAATTTTATTTGATCTTACATCTTAGTTGATGAAAACCACATGGAATTATGTTTTCACATTGCTGGCATCACTAATTCCAACTATTTACAGTTAAATTTTTGGTTACAGATGCAAAATTTTTATACAAGCAGACCTCTGAAAGATATGTAATTACATTAACTGCAAGTAAAATATGTTGAAAGTCAGCTTTAAGAAACATTAAGGAGCAACATAAATGTCTTGCACACACAGAGAGGAGGGGAGGAGAAGAAAGAAAAAGAAGGGAGAAAAACGAAAGAAAAATTCCAAAATTTCTAGTCTTTTTGTAAAACGCTATGTTTTCTTCTCCAGCTACTAGCTACTAATCTCTTCCACCAGTCCTTTATCAGTGCATTTCCTCTACAACCCAGGCTCCTTCCATCAGCCACTAAAGTAGGCACACAACACAAATAGTAATAGAATTTTTGGCAAGTTTGCATTGCACAATAAATTTCAAATGATGTACTTTTCCATGCATCTTATGTTAAATTACATTTAAGATTGAAACTTCAGTAAATCTCTCATCTAACTAAATATCTGTTATTAGGTCCAAGTAAAGTTGACCAATGCATAAAACCTTGATGTCATGAATTTTGTTCATTTTTTGTACATCTGCACCTTTACAGCAAAGTTTTAACATTTTCAGAATTTTTGGATTGCTCTTTTTTGAGATATTTAATTTAAAAAATGCCTAAAATTCTTAAAATTTGCTAACCACATATATTTAATAGCTCATTTACTACAGAACTATGAGTCATAGGAAAATATCATTTTAAAGCTTATTTCATTTAATATATAACATGACACTATTAGGATATTTTCAAAATTCACTGGTTCTCAAAATTTTTAATTTTGAGTTTTCAGAGAAATGGAAATTTTAAATTAAAAAAAAAACCTATACATAAAGGTACAAGTTTTATAGCTCCTCAGTCCAAATTTCAAGGTAGTATCTTAATAGTATCATACAAATATTAAACATTTTATTTTTGACAATATAGGTGTAGGTCTGTAGAGATGAATAGATGAAATGAATTAATGATGGCACAAATGAGCTAGGAATCCTTGGCACCTTAAGGTAAGAATAAGAATTAAAGAAACTGAATTTTCTAATTAAATGAAAATGTTTTTATGCCTAATATAAAGAATATCTTTCTTCTTAACTAGCATACTGGATAATTTAGTCATTTGTGTGGGGCTAGCTGGTACATTCTCCCTGTAGATGTAAATAGATCCAGTTTACAAAGAATGAAATTTACTGGCATGGTGAGAACATCTGATTTCTTAAGGTAAAAGAAGGATGTAGCTGGTCCAGCTGGATGTAAGAATATTGAAACTTCACATTCAACAGTATCAGTTGAGAGAACACATTAGGTGCATGCCACAAAACCAATGTTGTCAAAATGTAAAATCTTGAATTCTGGAATGATTTTAATAAAATGTAAAACAATTTCTTCGAAAGCTGAATACGCTTTCATTGCTAAATCTTCAATTGACACTGGGAGAAAGACATGAAACTGAAGAGTTCCAGTAATACAACTGCTTCATCAAATCACACTTGTAAAAATCTGTATTTTAGGTATTCATTTTAGTGTACAAAAAAGTTAGTTTGCTTTCCCCTACTCAAACAGTTAGTGTTATGATTTGATTTGATTTGATTTGATTTGAGAGAGGATTGGCCTTTGAAGATTTGCCTTTGCTGCAAGCCTCTTCAATGCCTCCAACACCATCACAAGCTCCTATGCTATTTGCAGTGGCATAAAAATGTCACACTGCTTCAGTGCCTTAAAATTATGATGGTTGCCCAAATTTGCAAAGCTATTCAGATTTTTATATTGTGCTGCTGAACCATTTGAAAAGTAAGATATAAGTTTCTGTTCTCAAAAAAGCAAGAAGTTTTCTTTGGAAGCTATAAACAAGTATGTCATGTTTCATACATTCTGAGATGAAAACAAAACTCTGTTTCAGTTCATTATTTTCTTTGTAGTATATTCCAAATGGATAAATTGTTGTCATTAAGTTGTTCCAATGGAGTGAATGGACTTCCTCTTGTACAACAAATGAATAACTTTCAGAAAAATCACATGTCACCACAGTCTCAATATGGCAAATTTCAATTTTCTTCTGTTGAAAGAATGCAGATTGCTATTTAATAATATCATGCTTTTCCAACATGCTTAGCTGAGCTGAAAAATAGTCAACAAAATCCTCTGTGGACTTGCAAATAAATTCAAATGAACAGTGATCACTGAAACCCTTGTTGGTGATCTTATCAATCATTTCCTCTTCAAGACTTGTTAATAAGACTTCCTTGAAATCATCAATGCTAGGACATGAATCACAATCATCTTAACACTTTCATGTTGGAGGATTACACGCAATTCTCGATGAGCAATATTGGTATGCTTCTAAAGGAGTGTCATTTTTTGCAGGGTTGCTTTGTTTAAATTAGCACCACAATATGAGCTTCATATTCTGGTGTGTTGTACATATGAACACAGAACAAGTCCCACTAGCTCCTGCTATAATGCTGTTACTTGGTTTTAACTCGACAAATTTTGAAAATCCAATCTTTTCAGACATTTAGTTGGACTTGAAAAGTTGTAAATTTCTCTGAGATTACCAAGTATCATACTTTTTGGACATGATATACAAGGCATTCTTGTCTCTGATTAATAAATACTCTAACATTTGCCATTAAAATTCCTTTACTAAAATGACTATCATTGACATTTGCCATTAAAATTCCTTTACTAAAATGACTATCATTGACATTTGCCATTAAAATTCCTTTACCAAAATGACTATCATTAGATAACACTTCCAGGTTTGGGATTAGGTGATTATAAACTTCTTTGCCTTCCTTGCAATGTAGTTACTTACTCTTAAATTTATTTTGAAAGTTCTTACAGGACCAGCTTTTTGGTACAAGTAGGGATTGATAATAATGGGGAAGCGGAAAAAAAAGCAGGATAAATTATTTAAAATTTTAATTAGAATGATCAACGAAATGCGGGCATGTACATTATTAATAATAATAGCTTCTGTTTTTGTGCTGCCGCAAACTATTTTGTTTGCAATTTCTGAATCAGAAAAAATCAGTATTTAATTTACATGTGCAGTGCATAGAACTATGAGACTGATGATGGCACACTGCATGAAATGCTAATGTCATCTCCGTTGCCTAAACTTTTTTGTCCATAGAAGAATATTTAGGGACAAAAAACAAACTTGATGTCATATTATGCAGCACTGGACCTAATTAACCTTTTAAGTTCTTCATTATTGATATGGCTTCCAAGATCACTGGCATCTTGGGATCACAAAGGGATCACAATCTTGCATTCTGCCTCACTTTAATTATGATCAACCCTAAAACGCTGATACTTTTCTCTTAGTTTGGTAGAAAACTTACACTTTCTCTTTAGTGTTTCACTTTCACTACTTTTAGTTCTGGAAGTACTCATATTAGTGCCTCCTATTTTGTATAGGAGCTCTCACTCACAACTCACAAATCAGCCATCAGCAGGACTGTAAGACTCACATTTACAGTTAGAAGATGATTGAACAATAAATATGGAAAAGAACTGTCAAAATGAACAAACATTTCAAGGAATTTGGCAGTTGAGGTGGTGAATATGAAGGGGGGGGGGGCAGGATTTCAGGAAGCAGCTACATATATAATACAAGACTACATGCAGTATAAATCATAGCAAAAGTCGCGCTGTAACAATAAGAAATAGCCCACTATTACATTGATTACAATATTTTATTAGAATTCAGAAATCAGCGTTGCAAATCCATCAAATATAACGCAGTATATAACTATATGGCAGTATAGTATCAGTATGGTTTATATCCTACCCTGACAAAAGGAAACAAAACGTGGTAATAAATTGTCTCTTTAAAAATAAAAACAATGCATCAGAGTGCAAAATAATTAAATATTGAGTGCCTGAAGAATTTGTTTTGGGCCCTCTTCTTTTTCTGATATACATATATAAATGATCTCGCCTTATCTAGCCAAGATGTAGGAAATATTGCTCTATTTGCAGATGACACAAGCATACTGATAAATGGAAATAGCCTTAATGATTGTGCCATTAAACTAAATCTAATTGTGAGTTCTTTGTGTGTATGGTTTAAAACAAACAAATTGTCTCTAAATCTATATAAAACAAATATTATGAAATTCATTACTTACAGATCTTCTGATCCACTATTACGGATAGGATATTATAATAGTGTACTTCTACAAACCAAATATATTAACTTCCTTGGTTTAATAACTAATAAACATCTGAATTTGAAAGATCACATCCATATTATCACACTTAACACTTAGCAGTGCAAGCTATGGAATACATGTATCAGTAACGAGTCAATTAAGACTTTAAAACTAGTTCATTACGCTTATTTCAACTGAATAATGAAATGTGGTATTATATTTTGGGATAACTCAGTTAAAAGTGAGTGTGTCTTCCTATTACATAAAAAAGTCATGGGAATAATTGCTGGTATACATAGCAGACATTCACGCAGAAACCACCTTTAGGCAATTTGAAATTTTAACTCTTCCATTTGAATATATATTATCCCTCATGAACTTTTATATAAGAAATAAAGAAAATCAAAATACGTGACAAGAATACTTGAATCTGCCTATGGTGCCTCAGTAGTAAAAATGGGCATTAAACACTACTAAAAGTGGGGGGAGAAGGAATACTAGACAAAACAGCAAATCTATACAGATTGGCTTCAACACCTTTCTGCCATTAAAAAGGAGTTTATAATGAAGGCATTTTAATACAAAATGCTCTTCTAGCTTAAAACCTTGATAAACAACGATAAATCCTTAAATTTGCTCTTAGAAATATCTAAGTAAAAAATGTATTATGTAATGGAATATATGAGTGACAATATATTATACTGAGTTAAAAACTATGCAATAATTTGATATAAATGCATATATAAACATGCATAGTAAAATTTGTGTGATTGAGCAATTTGTCTGTTACTGCTTCTCTGGTTTTGGTTAAGTTGTTCTGGGTGTTGCTTTATCGATTTTTATTGTAATTATTTATGTAAATGTACACAATATTTTTTGTAAATGTACACTGTGTGCTACTGTGATAATTGTAAATAACAAGTTCTATGTTTGTAGGTCTCTCTGATTGTTTTGCAAACTCTCACTGAATGCCCTAGGAACTAACTAAATGACTCAATCAGTTGCTCATATAAGATCTGTTCTGTTTAAATTTTGTATCTTTTATTGACAAAGAGCAAATTGAACATGAATATAACAAAATGCCAAACAAATGAAAAATATTTTAATGCCCGTCTGCCAGATATTCAAGAAAATAAACAGCATGACATGGTAAACCTAGGCACAACTGTCAAAATCATAAGCTTTTTACTTTTGTATGAAGTTTCAAATTTTCCCTTCAGTTGCCAAATCATTTCTGAATAATCACAGTGGCAAATTTCCTTCTCTTAAGTAAACAATGACTCTTTGCATGTTCCTATTAATCTTCCATCTTTTGTTCACAATATTTCTTGAAACTCTTGTTTCTTCTGATTAACCAAGGGAGGTCAAAGAGGCATTTATATAGCTTATAGATCCATCTGGGTCCACATAACCTCCTTAATATGACTAGGGCCTTGACATCTAAATCCTGAGCAAGAATTTTACCTGTTCAAGTATACTGTTTATAAGTGGTTAAGTCTTTTCGTTTCCAAGCTTCAACTTACATGAAATGCATATTTTCTATGTGATTCAATTTCATAATTTAATGAAACCATCCAATCAAGTTACTTTTCTCAAGTCTTTATTAACTTAATGCCCACTTTTTTTTTAAAAGTATTGCAACAGTTTTTGGGCCACTTATTCTTCTCCATATTGAAAATGAAACAAATCTTATCACAAATCTAATTAAACTTCACAAAGAAGCTCCAATTGGGAAAAAATATTTTTGTACTATATTGGCCGTCATGCTGCCCAATATCACAGAAAACTTGAATGATAAACACACAGTTCCATTAAATAAACACTATTCAAACAAATTGAAGTGCACATATTATCTACAGAAATGGTACAAAAATGAACTGAAGCATTTAATTCCTTGTCACTGCAAAGATGATTAAAGTTTTGTATATCATTGAGATACCAACCTGAAATTAGCATTCAGTAGCTAGAAGACATGCGCCATTACATATAACTTTTTTAGAAAATTTAAAATTTTGAGCAGTGAATTTAGAAAAAAAAAATCCATAATGGTGTCACGTTATATATTAAATGAAAGCCTTATTCATAAGCTTTAAAGTGCACCTATCTTAAGTGTATACCTCTTATAGTTTGCAAATAACCAACATTTATGTGGTCATTAGTAAATTATGCATTTTTGACATTTTAAAATATGTATATGATAAAAATGGATTGTTGAAATTAAAACAAAATAATCATTTTTATTTATCTTATGGCCAGATACAAATATACAAAAATTAACAAAATCAATGTAAACAAATTCCAAAATTAATTTTTCATAGGTTGATTTGACATGGACCCTTACCTAATCTATGGGTTTTATAATTGTTGGGATAGCATACATGCTTTTTAATGTTTACCAGTTGATTTAGCATACTTCAGGTACTTTTATCCACCTGTAACATTACTAGATACCAAACTTGCTACCATGGCAGATAAATCGCCATACTGTTACGTTATTAAACTGTTAAAACAGTTTCAAGTGCTTTAGTATCATCTAGCGGCTGAGATGGTAAGCCTCACTTGAAAAGCCTAATGTAAAGCAATGGCATTACCCGGCATTGGAAAATAATATCTTTTCATGTAAAAACAGCAAAGCATCAGAATAATATGTAAATACATTTTCTTGTTTCAATGGTATTTTTTTGGATCTTCCAAAACTAATTTTCAGTTAAGCCCATTCTGGATGGATAAGAGACAACTAAATCATGTTGCTAATATAGTTACTGCAAGAAGCTAAATATCCATAATTAAGAATTTAAGAGGTATATACCAGGATAGTGCAGTATATGCAAATGTTTCCATATAAACAACTTCCTTAGTAGTTATTTTCAAAAATTAGTTAAACATATTTTCATACTGCGAATTCGACATAAACTCTGTACTACTACTACTACTACTACTACTACAGTGGCATAGTTGTCAGGTTTTAGCCATGTTGCTAGATTCTACTTCCATATTAACGCAATGCAATCCTGTGTGCATGAACCTAATTATGCATTTCTTTACCGTTTTACATTTGATGTTCGGCACCTTAAAATTTTATATTATTCAAAAAATAACGAATGCGTTACTTTAATAAACAAAATTCAGCCGTGCAAGAAACTATTGGTGGACACTTCTCGTCACCTGCATTTTGTCACTGTATTAGTTAAAACGGAGAGTATAACATTTCATAACAAGGAATATTTAATGGTTAATGATACATTATGAACTAGCTTCAGCACTATGAACCGTCCCCGTAATAAACCGCTGCACAATCAAATTAACATTCCAAACAGCACACGGTTTTCTATAACCCGAATTACAATTAGTATTTAACCTATGACATACATCTGTTCACTACATGCATTACTACTGTTTAACCAACTCTGAAAGTTTAACTTAACCTCTCCAAGAGGCACAAAATATTGCTCTTTACGAACTTAAAAATGTTGCTAAACTATGTGCACAATATATAACTATAAAAATAATCACAATCTATACCTACTTTCACCATTATCGAATATATGTTCAAAGTACAATTCAGTATGTAAATAACTCCTATTTAAGCACAATAGCCACCTTAATTAGAAGCATTTCACTTCTCTAAGCTTGCAAAACTTAAACAAGGGCAATGGATGATTATGGATAAATGTTAAGAAAATATCTGTAGAAAAGATGGCGACCTACGTCAACTTAATGGGTGCCATTTCAAGCATTACTGTTTTAAACTGAATTTAAGTTAGAATTTTACCTGCATACATTATATTCCTCTAGTGTCGGAAACCCAGATTTCATGTGATATATAATCCTGTCTTAACAGATAGCAATCAGTATTCTCCTTCAACTTTGTTACCTTTGTTACAGACTGAGACCTATTTTGTAGTACCAACGACAAAATGTCTTTTTTTTTTTTTAAATGCACAATCGTACCTCTAGGGGCATTTGCCAGAAGTTCAGACCAAAGAGATATACGCTAAGGAACCAACAACTAAACACAATCTAAAAGACGGACATTTATCAGGCCGCAATGCGGAAAATAAAGTTAAAAAAAAATTGCAGGCAGTAGTTCCCTTACTATTTCCAATTGCAAATGCGAAACTTTTACGCAGTATTATGTTTACAAATGACATTATTTAATATCTCGATGGTTTTTAAATTTGATATTGTTTGAAAACGTTTCTCTAATGTAAACGAAATATAAAATATCAATTATAAGCTTCTCCACAGGCAAGCACAAATCTTGATAAAACATGGTGACTTCCAAATTACTGGATACCTTAAAACTAATCCATATAGATGCGACAGCATTTGATTGAAATAGACGATGATTACGTCTTCTATTTTAATGAAAAGGACAATCTCCGTTGGCAACAGTTATAAAAGGGTATACCTTGTCTTGTCTTCACGTAACTAGTAAAGGAGTCAAAATATAACATTCTGCTCACACTATTCATTAAAGGTTTTATCTCGCTCTCAAAGATCGATGCACAGGTTCTTCTGAATCTTTACTTTCAATGCTATAACCCTCACCGTCACATACACTGGTAGATTAAGGAAAATTGCACAGGTAAAATGTCCTCCCTAACCACAAAGTTTGAACAACGTGTTAAATACACACTACGGTTTCATTATTAACTTCAAAATTTGCAAGGTGTATACTCTTTATGCACAACTTTCATTACTACAATTTATGAAATGTAAATATAGTATTATGCATTGCATTGGCATAATTAAGACATACAAGAGTAACCCATATTGTACTAAACACTTTCTATTAAACAATTAAATCAACATTAACTTATGGGGCACTGGGAGTGAATTTTAAAGTTCCACGTTTTTGTATGACTTTTCTGAAAATTTTACTGTCATTGCATTGCTGTTAAATTAATTTGTGTACCAAATTTCATTCAAATTGTATAAATACTTTGTAAGCTATAAATTATTTCATAAATTGTATTAACATAAATATGTCCCATAATCAAAATGTACCATACTTCTTATGAGTTGAGATATTTGGTTGGCATTTTTCCAATTGTA
Organism: Metallyticus violacea; assembly: GCA_030762175.1. Classification (NCBI taxonomy): domain Eukaryota; kingdom Metazoa; phylum Arthropoda; class Insecta; order Mantodea; family Metallyticidae; genus Metallyticus; species Metallyticus violacea. The sequence goes on along the minus strand of CM060830.1, from coordinate 90,661,301 downwards.
GCTTTGAACCACATACAAAAAGTGTATTAGGAGATATTTTAAATAAATTTTATGAATGAGGTGTGATAATTTTTATCTATATAAAACTATAATCTTTAAAATGTATAAAATTATAAACTTTTTTCATATAAAAATTTTTGAAATTATTTTTGGTGTTAGCATGCATTTCATCTTGTAGAATATTGCCATGAATACTTCTATTCATTCTTGGGAATCTTATTTTAATTTAAACAAAAACTGAGAAGCGTTGGACATTGAAAGTGCGAAAATTAAGTTTTGAGAAAAACGCTGCTTTATATATGTGTACAAAAAGTATGTTGGGAAACAGTGAATTGTACTCTTTACATAACAGAACTCTCCCTATTTATAGTTAACTGTTTCTTACTTCCTTTTGTGTCCTTCTGTGCTGTTGTTGTGCTACTTTTGCCACCAGTAGCTCCTATGGCATTTGACCGCCTGCTCTCGTAGACCGAGTTGTATCCCGGATTTTATTTTTCTTTGAAGCAGCTGCCGAAAATTCCCCGCCCCTTGCTACAGATAGCGTATATTAAAAGCGGAAACTCCGTTTAATATCCAAATTTCTAGCCGCTTCTTATAAATTAAATTTTCTTTCTAACAGTTTCTCCAAATGAGTGAGTGAACACTTCCATTTGAATTTTGTGTCCCTGCATGAGCACAGCATGCCAGCAGTTCAGTGGAAGCTACTTCTGATATTCTGACTTTTGGTCTGTTGATTTGTAATGGTAAAAATGTAACATATGTGGCATTTTTCATGGCATATACTTCTGGATGGCCGGTCTGTGGTAGTTGGATATAGTTTCCACGACCACACAATCCAGTGCCAGTAGTATCTTTCTTTATATTGAGGAAGCTTGAAACCGTTCTTGGTCCTACACTGATTAAACCTAATTAATATGCATAATATGCAATTATGTAATGTGTTTATTTGCAGCTGTTTGATTGCACTTTGATTGATGGAATATTGTCCGCATATTTTCTTTACAAAGATACAACCAGGCTGTAATCAAAACTGCTAATAATGTAAATAATACTTATTATATTTGCAATGTGTGCAAGTAAATGAAAGCAGTATTCAGGAATTTTCCTTTGTGCATATCTCTCTCTCGTTCAGGCAGCGTGCAAGTACGATCATAAACCATTGCAAAAGGAAGATTTTACTGCCTTCTTCCTGTCAGGCAAAATGTTTAAAGGGAATATGTTTTTTATTCCACGTATTAAACAGGCTGAAATAGCACGAGAACCGTACAAGATATTATTAGAAAAGATTGAACCTATCGCTCGTGGCTTCCTTTGAATTTAAAGGGCAACCTATAACTGGGTTCGTCTTACACATATATGAATTTAGCGAGTAAAATGCTAGTAAGATGATGTCAAGTCAGTCAGTAAGAAATTCTGTTAAGAAAATGGGGTGAAATATTGCGTGGGTTTTAGGCATCGACTTCGATTTTGTATTTACTATATAAAGAGCAGTTGCCCAAATAATTAAGCAGTTTCTAGTTTGGGACAGATCGACATAAGTCAGGCGAGGAAGTTCTTGCTACAATTTTAAATTTCGCATTTCGTCACTTCAGTGCGGACAGAGCTCACTTAGCTTCGCATCGCCCAAGTCTACGCTCCACCCAAGTGCAAGTTAAACATTGCTTTCAAGTATTTGCACATATTTTTTGCGACGATTTCAGTTAAAGCAACTGGTAACATTCGTCCAGAACCTTAGCGAACGTCGAGAGCAGTTCATGCTATCATTGATTTCACGTCGCCCAGCTGGCGAGCCGAGAGATCACTAAGAGGCATTAAAGAGCTTCTATTCAATAAACTCCATCATCACTTTACGTTGTGTCGTATGTCGTTTACGCCTCAAAATTTTCTTCTCCAGTCCCATTGAGTCCTACTCACAAAATCTAAGCGGAACATCCTGAGATAGACTCACAGAGGAAGGGTTGACAACCGCAAGCAGCTGCATCAAAACCGCCAACCAGAACATCACACGAGTGGCCACCCACAACATAGGCCATTACTTCCTCAAACTTTTAATCACCAACGTGGGGTCACTTACAACTGAGCTGCTCCTTGCCGCAAGCCAACCATGTTACTTCCTCAATCTGAAGTCATTCTCTTTGCTAAATAAATGATTGACACTTTCTTCCATCACTGTTTCCACATGAGAAGCATATGCCGCCCCTTCCTTTAGGTGCTGGTAAGTCCTTGCGTCTCCATCAGACAGTACAGTTGTGTATCTCATTCCACACTTCTGTACTGAAGGAGTATGGCAGGCTGGAAAAGAGAAGAGCTTTAAATTGCTCTAGGGCCAGAAGGGGGGGGGAAGCAAATGTTGACACTCTGAGGATGCTCAATGGTTCAAAGAACCATTTGCAGCTAAAAATAGTTTTTATATTTTGACCGATTTTGGTCAGAAACTCATTCCGTGTCCCTTAATAAAAAAAAACTGACACACTATTGTTCATTTACTTCCAACTATAAACTACTGCAATAAACCACATAGCTGCAACGAACCAAATAAACAAACCCATGTGTTTAATAGCAGCAATATGACCGACTTCACTATGGGCGTATTTGTCGTTGCATAATCTTCCTTGCAAACCAGTCAAAACATGTTATAACTTTAAGTTCACACAATTTATTAAAACCCTCATCATCTCTATTCAGAATCTTCTCTTTCATTACTAACCCTCAGTGTTGCATACAATGGTAGATTAGGGAAATTTGCGCAGGGAAAATGTCCTTCCTAACCACAACTTTTGGTAGGAAATGTTTAATACACATTACAGTTTCACCGTTAACTTCAAAATTTGCGCGGTGTATACTCTTTATCCACTCCTCCAATGATTGCTCTTTAGGACATTAAAATGCGGTATTATGCGATGCACTGATGCACTGCCATAATTAAGATCAACCCATGTTGTACTTAACACTTTTTGTAGCACAAGTCCCAGGTGTACGTTCACTAAATCATTAACTTAATACAAAACAAAAGAATTAACACGCTACTCTGGATTTATTTCAACTATAAACCATGTAACTGTAACGTACCTAATAAATAAACCCATGTGTTTAATAGCAGGAACATGACCGACACTACTACAGGTGTACCTGTTTCTGTTTAACTCACTTGCAAAATTTTAGAAATATCACAGGCACACACCATTCATCCAAACTCTCTTCAACTCAAACTAAACCCCACTTCATATGTTGTTTGGGGCCTTTTTTGCTAACTCACACTGACACATGCGGTTGTAGATTAGGGAACATTGCACAGGGGAAATGTTCTCCCTAACCATAAATTTTGGTACGAAAGGTATAATGCACATTACAGTTTTGCTATTAACTTCAAAATTTACACAACGTATACTCTTTATCCTCTCCTACATCAATTACTGCTTTTTAGGAAATGAAATATAATGTAATGTGGGGTCTGCATAATAAATATATACAAGAACAACCCATGTTGTACTAACATTTACTATTAAACAAGCTCCTGATATGATTTCACTAAACTAATATTAACTTAATAAAAACTAAAGACGTAACATACTACTGCTGATTTACTTCAAACTATGAACCATTGTAATAAACCTCGTAACAGCAACAAACCAAATTAACAAACCCACGTAATTAATAGCATGGACCACAATTTTTACCATTTTGTTTACTACCTACATTGGGGTTCGGTAAATTTAGTCGATCTAAATCTAAATAAGTTCGCGACGTTGTTGCAATTAGATGCAAAAACTTTCGTCATTCATCCCCCTTCTGATTGCCATTTTTAGAACGATGCAAGAGGAAAAGGGATAGAATACACTACATTCCCGAGAACCAGGAACTTAAGAGGATGAATACTTACGTGTTTCTGCACTTTTCAAAACGTACTATGGCCCTTAATTTCAGTATGATTTGCATATGGGGACAGTAAGAGCAGTTTCTAATAAGGTTTTATTTAATGTACTCAGGTAAACTATGTGTTATTTTATTGGTTTGATTCAGTGTAATACATTGGGAAGTTAATTGGTATTTATTGTTTTCTTTTAAATCGTGTAGTCGTTAAAACAACAATTCGATTTGTTTAAGAGCACTTCACCGCCATGAAATTTTCAGCTTAAAAGAAAGCGTTTTAATTTTTACAATTAAAATGATGAAGAAGGAAGAGTGACATGTGTATGCATAAGAACTAAATCATTGGGTTTCGTTCCAAATTTCACGAAAAGTTAAAGATTGAAAGATGATGTTATGAATGAAGCAGGAAATGTTGTCTCAAATTTTCCTATTTAATTATAATTGCTTTTGATGGCAATAATAATAATAATAATAATAATAATAATAATAATAATGATAATAATGATGATAATAATAATAATAATAATAATAATAATAATAATAATAATAATAATAATAATAATAATAATAATAATAATAATAATAATAATTGTATTTTGTTTCAGGTAATCAAGGGTATTAATATTACAATTAAAAGGAGGACCCCAATATTATATGTATTAGTGTATGTATGTAGATATGTCTTTTTGACTAGTAAGTAATATTCAAGTTATCTTTCTATAATACCATGATTGACAGTGCATATATGTCTTTGTTATGTTTTTGTAAAAACAGTGAAAATGCTGCCTTTGTCGAAGGAAATGTCAGGACATTAGCTTTACCCGAGAAAAGGGTCTTTTGTTAAAACCTTAATATTGCAAACCCTCTCGGACATACTCGCCAGGCCCAAGGCACCATGTCATTACACTCTAAACGGCTAAGAATATGAATGCAATTGATAACTGTACTTGCCGTCGAAAGGAAATACCGTATACAGAAACAGTGTTTACACAGAAAACAAGATATTAGCTGTTTCAAAGGGATGCTGCATATATTGCAAAAGCGTGCTTTATCGCAAGAATCCAGTGAAGGGTAGATGTCTCTTTCTTCCGTAGCGTGGGAATAGAAAATGTTTCCTGGTAAAGCCCAGAAACTTCAACCAATTAACATATTTAAAAAAAACACGACGAATAAAAGCAAACTTGTAATAAACTATCCACTTGTGTGATCCAATGATATTCTTGAAGGAGTCAAGTTTAATAATATTTAAAGGAATTAAAATTTCGCGAAGGAGCGAGTTCGCATAAGAGATTTAATATTAACTATAAGAAGTTAAGTTTTTTTAAGCATTCGAGAGAGGAAGCAGTCGTAACAGTAACAGTAAGATTCGTGACAGAGGGTAACAGAAGTAACAGCATTAACGATAGTAGCAAGAGTGGCAAATAGTTACTATCTGCATCAGTCATCAGTTATTCAGTGTCATAGTAGAATAGTTAAACCGTCACGAAGAGTCAAAGTAAACCATTCGGTCAGTGAGAGTCAGTCAGTTAGTGCGAGAGCAACAGTACGAATGGTCACAATTGTGTTAAAGTGAATGAATACGCGAGTGAATACAGCGAATTATAATCCGAAGAAGCACAGCATGTTCCAGAACTTTCCAAATTGACAAATAAATGAAATGTCCAACCTCATATTATTACAGTGAACAACCACCTTGCTCCTTAATGACATTACGTCATTAAAAACAGTCCAAAATTACCCTGAGAGCCCTATCCTGTGCATTGGACCAGAGAGTTAGGAAGCATCGAACGCATGACTCCAAGAGCCGAGGCAAGACAAGAAGAGCATCTAATTGTCCGATCAAATAAGTAATAATAAATCTCCATCAATATCTCAAAATAATCCACCCACCATAATTCCGGTTCCATAATTCAATTCAGTTTATCACCCATTTCATAAAGAGATATAGCACTAGTCAAAGTACAACAACAAGAGCAGCAGCAGCAATAATAATAATAATAATAATAATAATAATAATAATAATAATAATAATAATAATAATAACAACACTATTTTTCTAATATTAATATCTATGCAATACTAAGAATAAATAATTAATGTTTACAATAGTGAAAAACATTTAATGAAAAGTGCGACCGCCTCATCATTGCAAACTTTGTGAATATTGTAAACCTTCGTTGTTAGATTATATACAAATTAAATTTTTGGACATATGTGCTAGGCTGTTTGTTTACTAGAAAATCCGGTTGGTCATGAAAAGGTCGGGAGAAGCTATTTGGAAAATGTAAAGTTTTATTACTTTTCAGACAGAAATTTTTACTCTTTCTCAACAATTTGGGCACTCAACATTATATTATCGTGGCACTGTAATTTAAAGTCGGTCTATGAAAGGGCGTTTGTTGAAGCTATTTTGGCATCAACCTTTGTTGCTGATGCTATTATTATTATTATTATTATTATTATTATTATTATTATTATTATTATTATTATTATTATTATTATTATTATTATTATTGTTGTTGTTGTTGTTGTTGTTGTTGTTGTTGTTGTTATACACAGGAAGGTACTGTTGGGAGCGGGAGAATTGGCTAGCGACCAATGCGAGCAGAGGAGGGCTTTATCTGCAAAGTAAAACATTACATGCTGCATGTGTATCATCTATTCAAATACGGCGGTTTGTTCTCGTTGCAGTCACGTTAAGAAAGAAGGATATTAATAGTGCACAGCTGCCATTTTAAATTGTATGTTTTAAGTAAATGTTATCGTATAGTATTACCTATATATTTACCTACTGATTATATACACATTTATTTACATACAAATAATGGATGTACCACAACAACAAAAGAAAGAAAAAACATTCATAGCAAAATTCGAGGGATTGAAAAAATTAATAGCTACATGTGATGAGCCGAGGCAATAAAATTTAGCTTAAATTAAATAATCTACTTGTATCCCACTATACCGGTTCGAGTGAGAACAAGTACTAGGATAAGAAAAGAAGGGATTGAAGCCGGCGAATCTTCTTCTATCTACTCCAGGAAATAGACCGGAGCGTACAAAAGTGAATTATGTTTTTTACAAGAATGGGACACGCTGCTGCATAGACAACTTTTATTTAGTGAGAAAGAAAGTTCCTACAAATTCAAATTTTATATGGTATTCGAAAAAGAAAGAATTGAATTTCCTTAAGGGTTCACTCTTTGAGATGAGTTGTTAAAGAAATGAGCTATAAATGGAAAAAGTGCCAAAAATATTAATTAAATGGCAAATATAAACGGAATGAGGCTGCACGTATCTGAAAGCAACACTCGTTAAAGGAATTTCCGTTCTAAGTTGACTCATAATTCACTCATAGTTTAACTTAACAAGGAATACAATTGTACTTTAGTATGTTATGTACTGTGCACTCTTTATTTTTTTAAAAGTATTCATATTGTTGTCCTTACATCTAGATGTAATACTGCACTTGTCTCTACACACGGATCATCTCGGAATTCTTGACAATTATGTACAATTCTCCACTTCAGCACCTCAACTGTATCAACGGGAGTGCTGTAAACTACATTTTTAAGGTAATATCAGACAGAAAAATACCAACTTAGAACGGAAATTCCTTTAACGAGTACTGCTTTCAGATACTTGCAGCCTCATTCCGTTTATATTTGCCATTTAATTAATATTTTAGCACTTTTTCCATTGAGATCAGGGAATCGTGGCCAAGTTACAGTCCCCTCCTCGACCTATCCATCTTGGTTCATATCTCCGCGTTAGATGTCTTCTTGCTGTAGCAGAAAAATGTGACGGTGCACCATCGTGTATATACCACGCACTCCAACTTTGCTTAAGGGGAATATCCTCAAGCAATTCTGGAAAATTCTGCCGCAAAAACCGAAGGTGCCTCTGTCCATTGAGCTTTCTAGGAAGAATATATGGCCCAATGAGACGATATCCTAGTACCCCAACCACACATTCATTGAGAAACGTTGCGATGCGATGACTCATGTGGGTTTACTTCGCACCAAAAATGTGTATTCTGATAACCAAAAATAACATCGCTTGCAAATCCCACTTCGTCCGTAAATAAAATATTATCTCTTAAACGAGGGTTGACTACAGTCTGTTGTATTCACTGACAAAAACTCACTCTTGGACCAAGGTCCGGATCATTGAGACATTGAACTCTTTGAGGCGATAAGAGTACAGTGAATTGTGATGTAAAATTCTCCATACACTATTGTGGCTTATTACAGGCACTTGTTGTGTGGCAATACTTCTCGTTGAAGTTCCTGGAGAGACTTGTACTGCTTCCAACACCATATCCTCAACTTCAGGCGTAATATGTGTAGGACTTGCTGCTCCTCCTATCCCATAAGAAACTACCCTGTTTTCTGAAGCGCTGATGGATCCTTGTAAATGTGCGACTTTCGGGGTGTCTTCGATCAGGATACGGTGCAAACGTGCAGCCTCCCGTGCACTGTCATTAATCCTACCATACATGAAATGCATGTCTGCATACTCTGAGTTGCGGTGCGTTTCCATTATGACTGTGTACAGTTCAGCACACCTGTTCAGATAAGTTGCTACGACTGATTATCAGTCGTGTATGGTTTGATAACAACACCAACTGTTGGCAAAGTTCAGTTTTGTAAACAATGAGCACATTGCAGACAGTTTCTACGTGCGCAACGAATGATGCATATGATGTGTACAACGAATGAAGTCAATGGTGGTTCATAACCATACATTCGCAATATTAGATCTCGCACACGGCTTGTTAGTGGACCCTTGTTTACCGGAACTTGTTTGCTTCTATTATTGTATACTTTCAACCAGTCTGTTTATGCTATTAATTTTGATAGTCCCTGAATATATACAATAGCACGATATTATATAAAATATATTTCTGCTTCTTTAGTTCTTGTTATTTCAGTTACATTGTTCCAAGAGTTTATTTTTCATTTTTTAATATTTTTGACTTGAGTGCACAATAATTCAACAATTAGGAAATGCTGGCTAAATGAAAGTCAACAGGCGTATTGACTAAGCTAAATTTCGGTAACCATTTCACTGTTGCCCATGTAGGATCCAAAATGGTGTTTGTTAAGAATTCATGATTAATTTTTCAAGCAGGCAAAATCTCAGAGATTATCATGGTCCATTGAATTTCAGAAACTTACAGCTTTGAATTAATAACCAACATCTTTCCAACCTCCGAGAGGAGAGTGTTGAGGTTATGGATTATGGATTATGTTCCGCAATATTCAGGAAAACAAACCCTTTTCGAAATACGTTGTAAAAGAAGGGATGAAGTTAGGGCTGCAAAATAACACCATTCTTCCTTCGACAAGAGACAGGAGAAAATGTAAACTCTACATATTGGTAGAGATCCATAAATGATAAGAAAAAACTGTACCACATTAATGAAATTTTAAAATTACATGGCCATGAAGCATTAAGTTTGCTTCAACTGGGCCCCATTGAACTTGCGTGGCTCAAAGTAAAAATCTTGCTAAGAGAGAAAACATGTAAGTGAAGAAATTGATGTGCAGGCGTTTCTGAAACACACACTTATGGCCTTTTCTTCCTTCACTCCTGAACATAGGAGCCGACTTCTGTTATATACTAGGGGAGGGGGCACTTCCTTTGTGATGTTTGTAAATACACACATCAGCGTTATTAACAAAGTTTGTAAACGTTTATCACGCTGCAAATAAAAATTAAATCTCTAGTAATAGTGTGTATTAAATAGCAGACTAATTAAAATAAAATAACAAGTTTATGATTTGTAGTGACCTGAAATGAAGTCTATGAATTCGTTCAGTTATATTTATTAATTCGTTATTAAGTTAGAAAATGTTAAGAATATTACCTTCAGTCTGTAAGTGATGAATATTTTCTAAACACATCATAGCACAAGACCGCCATAGGTGGCCAAGGTCGTTAAAGCGCGGTTTCGTAAGGAACAGGTCTGGGTTTCGATTTCCACTAGAATCGCCCTTCCTGATTGAGTTTTTTTCAGAGTTTCCTCACTCGTCATAAATGGCAAATGCTGGGGAGGTATCCTAATTTTAGGCCTGGAACGCTTCCTTCCTTAAAAAAATCCCTTTCTCAATTTACCAATTCATCTCATGTATTATCAGTGTCCTGTGATGCCTCAGTAGTTAAAACCTGCGTTAAACACTACTCAAAAAAAAATATAAATAATCATAGCACAAGCACAGGCTCAGTTTGGATATGTGCTCTACTTGTGAACAATGCACTCCATACATTGTGTTATTACCACATTCCTCTGACTAGCCATCTCTCCAGCTCGCAACAGTACATGGGTTGACGTGAACCTTTACAGCACTGAATGTGACGGTAGTGCCGGTTTTGAATTTTATACCAATCAATCGCATTTCAGTTTACACGGAGTTTTGAAAAACGCAGAGAATATTGATCAATCGCGGAACCTCTGTGAAGGGGTATGAGGAAGTGTTATTTTGCAGTTATTTAATATCAGCAGTTAAAATGTTAGCGCACAAAGTGCAGCTATGTGTGGAACTTTTCATTGATTTTTAAAAATACATATATTAGTACAGAGTTTTATATTATTTAACCACTGGCATTAAAATTGCGAAATTTCGAATTTTTACAATATGGATTTTTTTGGAGGTTTGTGCGCTATAAAGCGATGCAATGAAGTGAAAAGTGCAGTGAAAAGACATGACAAAGAAAAATGTTCAGACATATTTCCTATCAGCTAATAAACGAGCAAAAACTTGTTCACGCAGGTGAAGAAAGGTTTATGTAGACCAAATATGACAAAACAACGCAAAAGGAGAGCTAGTAAGTAATTTATATGACATAAATAGTGCAAATGTAAATCTAACAGCTTATAAAAAAATAGAAATGTCTCCTCGGTATTTGCTAAGTAGTACACTATAGAAGGAAAGAAGAAGAAGGAAGGAAGGAAGGAAGAAAGAAAGAAAGAAAGAAAGAAAGAAAGAAAGAAAGAAAGAAAGCATAAAGTTTAGAATTTTTTCGAATCTATGGCAACTTGGTAAACATAATATTTTCAAGAATAGTACAGATGATCCAAAGGGAGTCCTTTCGCTGTGGCTGGCTGTCATTATTCTAAGACTGTTAAAAATGCTGTTTGTAAACTGTGTGTACATTTTTCGCCTCGCTTGACCCATGAAATGTATTATGATGCATTCATAAAACACGCATTCAAACATATAAAAAGTTCAGCTAATCTACAAAAACGTCTATTCTGAATGACATAAACATGGAGTGGAAAACGCAAGAGATTCTTTGAATGTCATGAACTTTAAGGTAAGCTCATCAATTGTTAGGCCTGAACAAGAAAGTAATGAATTAGGTAAAACGTCTCTATATAATCATACAGTGCTTAATATTTAAAGTAAAAAAACAAAAAACAGAAATATATACGTAAAACACCTCCGTATTCTAATGGCAACGTATGAAATTCCCACAAGGCAAGCCCACGTTCCATTTCCGGTTAGGTTAGTTTCCTGAATGAGATTTTTTCAGCAGTTCTTTCAGTTCTGCCTAAGAAACTTAGGTCACAAAGTCCGCGGAGCTCATTTGGCTAAATTATCATTTGCCATCTTACATCTGGTCAATAGATCTTCAGTCTTAAAAGAAAAACATGTATGTACGTAATATCAACAAGGATTAATCATGTTTGAGCAAGAAAATAAGGTTTCTAGTAATGTTAATTAATTTTGAGCTAGAATATATTTTTTAACAGTAAATATAAAAATAGCAAGGTTTTGAGTTATATTCACGATTTATTAGTAGCAAAAAGGCTTAAGATAAGTGGGTTTTATATTGAAAAAGTTTTTGAAGTAACAGAGGTTAATTACAGATACTTAGCAAATTATAACACTGGTGGAGTAATTGCTGATTTTAAACAAAAAGTTTAGGTATGCATTTATTTGTTTATTTATTTATTTATTATAATCTGTCCAAGTTCATTCGTGGTAAAATGAAATTGTCAAGTTATCATATCTGGACACAGATAATAAAAGTATACAGAAAAATATGGGGTTTGAAATCCACGACATTAAAAAGTATACATTCATAGTATACACCAACAGCACATGCAAAACTATCAATATAATTGTATCATAAAAGTTTAAGAAATATAAACAATAATATTAAAAATTATAAGTATAATTGCATACATAATAACTGCAACAAAAAGTACGATAAAATATGCAACAGTTTATACATAACACAGAGACCTCCAAATATACAACTCGAGCTAATGAACTATACTGAGAAAACTATCAGTTATGAAACTACCTAATATGCAAATAGCATTGGCATTTATGATACTAACAAACTAAGTAGCTTGCATAGATAAACCCAAGTAAATTCAACTAATTGTAATTATACCAGATTTTTAGACACGAATTCATGAGCATCATATAATGTATTTTCTAATAACCAGTGTGAAATAAAACTTTTAAACTTATTATATATAACATACTTGTCTGGTGCCCAATGACATTTAATTAAAGTATTTATTTTGCATGGAGTATTGGATATTTATAATTCAGATAATACATGAAAACGGCATTTCAAATTAGGCCAATTGTTTTCAAAATCTGTTATATAAAATGGCTTTTCATTGTGCACACAATGCTTTGACATGATACATAGCTTGTGTAAATAATATTATTAATAATTTAAGAAAGTCCAAGTCCTTTCTGGGCCGACTCCTTGGTGTTGAGGATTCGGGTTCTGGGGAGTGCCTGGTCACTAAGTGCCTATATCTCCCTGTACTTCTAAAGCCTGTTGACGCGTCATATTAGTAATGTTTGTATCGAATTGTTCATGGATCGGGACTTTTTTTTGAATGGTGTTTAACGCCTCTTTTTACTACTGAGGCACCACAGGCAGTGAGCACATTATACATGAAATGATATATTGGGAAAGGATTTTTTAAGGAAGGAAATGTTCCAGGCCTATATTTAGGGTACCTCCCCGGTATTTGCCATTTATGAGGTCTGAAGAAAAACTGAAAAAACCCTCAGTCAGGAAGGACAATCTTGGTGGGATTCGAACCCCAGACCTCCCGCTCACGAGTCCGCGTTTTAACGACCTCGGCCACCCATGGCGGTTGGATCGGGGATGGTACGTAAGTGCAGCCCGTTGCTCTTACTTGCTTTGCCAACACACGCAATGTAGCTTGTTTGCTTGCGCGTGGTGGAAGGGAATCTGGCCTCACTTGACATTACACGCAGGGTTGAAAGCATTGCCATCAAGTGCCCTTGTGCTGTTAGCGCCCGAGAGTTTAGCCAGATCCGAGCGACAGTGGAGAGAGCGGAACTTATCCACATGCACTTTACTTTGCTAATATAAATGGATATGAATGGGTAAATCATTGTAAAGAGGAAATTATTAACGGGTGAAATATTTTAACGGTGGGAAATGTGCTTTTATTCCAATTCGCAACTAATTCATATATATACACACACCCTAATCTGTTGGCTAACTTCGGGAAAATCCTAGAAACCGCTGGTACAAGTGCTTTAGCGAGCATTTGTGGGAAACTGCTCATATTCCAATTCGCAACTAATTCAGGGAATAAATCATAGTAATTGCGGCAAATCTCCGGCAGAAAGTAAAGCATGAGATGGTAGTATTTGAACCCACTATCCTATCTTCACAAGTGTAGCATGACGCTCTAACCGCCTGAGCTATTGCTCCGTTAATACTGAAGCGTTATTATTTAGCTAATGGCTGTACTAGTCACTACCTTCGGCTCTCTCCGCTGTCGCTCACTTCTGGCTAGCCGCTTGGGCACTCAACACCACAAGGAGCACAGCAGCAGTGCTTTTCAGTCCTGCAAGTAAAGAAAACTTCTGGAGTCCCACCCAAATGTCTATCACGCCCAAGGCAGCATAACTGAACCTGCAGTTCCATATGGGACTACTGGATTTCGTCAGCCGTTTGGCGAAGTGTCGGCGGGAGTATTGGTTCGGGAGGTTTAAAGAATGAATCTGTGAATTTTTGCACCAAGTCCTCCTAGGCGGGGGTGCATTGTACTCCTTATTGTCATTCTGATTCGAGCACCTCCCTGAGCAGCGGGTGGGCCAAGGCACCAAGGTTTGGGTGAGCGTAGAGTGCGTATACTTTCTGCGGTGATCCCCTTATGGTAATGATAATGTACTCGAGGCCAGACGTTTAATGGAGGAAAACTGTAGGGAAAAAAAAAAAAAAAGTACATTCGTTAAGGCGATGTTTTGCGCTTTTTGCAAATAAGAACACAGGATGGAGTTATATAGCTCCAAATCTCGCTAATATACAATATTATTGCCGGAATAATGGCCTTATAAATTGACAATTTGATGTGAATTGAAACGGGGTTTAGTTTAAAAATTGGAGCCAATTTTGTAATAGCAGCTCGGGCCTTTGCACTTTGTGCTCGCACATGGAACTGGAAAGTCAGCCCCTGGTTCAGGGTAACTCCGAGGTACTTGACCAAGTTCCTCCAGGGAACCTGGCCCTGCAGACTCAGAGCCCCCGGATTGGCTGGTTTGCGGCGCTTGGTGATCAGAGTTGCCTCGCTCTTCTGACCACTGACGTGCATGTGCCAGTTCTCACTCCATTCCCTTACCTGAGTTAGTTTAAAATGTAAGTTTCTGGTTTGAGTCAAAATAAGAACATCATTAGCATACCGATAATTAGACGCTCTATGTCTTGTAGGAAAATGCGACATGTAAAGAGATAAAGTGAAGATTGTATTTCTGTCTTGCCAGATGCCAGATGCCAGATGCCAGTTCGGGGCACCTGAGAAATGTATTTCCCAGGTGGGTGTCAAATGTCAGCAGTACCTAGCCACGCGCGGCTTTACCTGCTCGATGGACGTAGGATGTTCTTAATAGCACAGGATGAAGGATGTGCTTTGTTGTTGCCAGAGGCGAGTTCAGTGCTCGGACTGCCACCCATCCAAGCGCCGACCACGCTCGAGGCGACTTAACCTCAGCGAGTGCAGCGCCCGGCGGTCACCCATCCAAGCACTGGCCATGCTCGATGCTGCTTAACGTCAGTGATCAGCCGGCGTTAGCAGCATGGTTTGCCTCTGGCAGGTGTCGGGATGGGATTTTGTGAGTTGCTCAGACTCAGGTTCTAGAGATGGTTTGAGGGTTCAATTTATAAGTCCCCAAGGGGTCCCATGGCGTCCTTGGGGAGCCAGTAAGATTTAAATCGTCTAGGGGCTCTGTGATCGTAGTCCCCTAGGGTCCTGACCAGTGTGTTGGGATGATGCGGGAATGTATCATATAACGTCCGGGCCCTCTCCCGTATGACGTCAATGATGTAGGGGAGGTTGGAGTGTTCGTGGAGTATGTGGGCGGGAAAGCGGCGGTCTGTGCCGTACACGATTCTTAGCGCTCGGTTCTGCAGGGTCTGGATTCTGCGGATCGTGGTCGATGCCGCGACGCCCCAGATCTCAAAGCCGTACAGAACCATTGCCGGAATCGTGGCGCGGTAGACGCGCAGCTTTTGGTTCAAGGTCATTGAGCGAGAGCTCAGGATTGGATACAACTTCCCGAGGGCAGCGTGGCCCTGGCGAACTTTAGCGAGTATGTGCTCCCTAAAGATCAGCGAGTGGTCCAGCGTGACCCCGAGGTACCTCGCGCTGCGGACCCAGGGGATCCGCCGGCGATGCAACACCAGGTACCGCCGGCGCCTCGGACGTCGGCCCTTAGTCAGGAGAATCGCAGAGCTCTTCTCCGGATTAATGGCCATCCGCCATTGCTCGCTCCAGGTCTCCACCGCTCGGAGTTGGTTCTGAATTGGACACAATGCATAATTTTGATTATTATTTTGTGCCAGAATCAGCAGGTCGTCAGCATACTGACATGTGGTCGTTCTGTCATTGATAGGGAAGTCGGCCATGTAAGCATTGAAGAGTGTCGGGGACAGCACGCTGCCCTCCGGCACTCCCGCGCCAATGGGCCGGACTGTGGAGAGTTTGCCATCTACTTTTACCCGGAAGCTGCGTTCTCTGAGGAAGCTAGCCACCAGGGAAATGTAGTTAAATGCAATGCTATTATATTAATGTTTTAGAATGTATGCTAGCTAATCATCAAGCATTATTCTTTGAACTGAAGCCTGTTGCGGCTCCTTGATTTGTTGTATCCAATGTTTTGCTGGTCGACAGAAAAGGTGTACATTTTGCAACAATTTTTAGCTGTCTATCTTAATCCACATATTGGACATGTTTTTCCACCAATTAAACCGTGTTTATTAACCGTATTTAATACGCTGCAGACTCCTACGTTATTTCTAGTTGTTTCGTTTCTAATATGGCCCAATCTGGTCATTCCAGCCATGCTCAGAAATACCGCATTTCTGTAGTTTGTAGTCGATTTTTATTTTCTCCATCATGGTCTGTCTCACGCTTATAGAGGCTTGTTATTATAACCATGCTGTTTTACAGATTACTCTGTGTATCTTTTCTAGTCTTATTATAAATGTTCTTTTAACGGTTCTCATATGCTGTTGAATCTGCCAATCTTATGGCCGATATCATTATATAGTATCCCAAGAAATAAAAATCATATGATTTGAAGCTTCCACGACGTTGAGTATTTAATAATGCTTCTCAGGTTATAAACCAGATTAATAAATTAAAAATTGAGTTTTCGGCCATTTTGAATTCTGTAGCCTTCACCAGGAACTCTTGCACACCTGAACCAGATAGATGGGCAGGGAGAGTATTAGTATCCAGTCTGTGTGCGATTACTGCGTACCTACTCGTGGAAGGGCTTAAAATGAAGAATGGCTGTTGCAGGATGGTTGGGTGGTTAAGAGAGCGAGTTGGTGGACGCAGTACTCGATTACCCTGTTGTAATTAGAGGATCTGTTTCCTGGGTGATTCTGAATATGAGCATGTACTGGAAACCTATTTTGGTTACCAGCATGTTCATACTGCTAACTGTTTTAATTATTTAACATAAAGTGCCACTTAAAATTCATATTAGGGTTTATACCCACTGAATGATTAAATAAATACTACTATTATGCAAGGGTCCTGCAGACCAGGCATGGTACCTGGAGTCTCGGCTATGATCTGGTTTGGCATTCGTAATTGCCTAGGGAACGTATGAGTACACTCTCATGTAACAGAAATTTGTCGTAAAATTTCTTTGCCTGGCGCCTAATTTCATCCTTCATATATGGAAGAGAAGAGATTTCGTCCAATAGTCTGGAGGAAAAACAGCGTATATATATATATATAGTAGAGGACACGAAGTTGCCGTGTATGAATTTTAAAATGATGTGTTTGAGGTACTTATTAATTATACATATATATATATATGTGTGTGTGTGTGTGTGTGTGTGTGTGATTTTGTGGAAGCCCAAATGGGATGAGCTGTGAAGGAGTCCAGCGTATTCGATGGTAGAGAGGGCTTTCTCTTTAACCAAAGATACTGCGGGGATAAATACTTTGTCCTGAACCCAGAACTCCAGTCACATTCCACTTGCAGCAGTTTATTGATAGTGGAATGCTCAGTAAAAATCCAAATTGATGTCCAGGGATGGCTTATATGTTCCCAGTAGAGGGAACAAACTCAAGAGTTTCTCAAGAGGAAGCTAATAAATAGTAACTGGACAGGTTAACTGGGTCTTTACCGTATTTCAGTATGCCTAACACACGGGCCTTTCTCTCACCATGTGGGAAGGGACTCAAGGGAGCAAACAGGTTGAAAACCTTGGTGATGAAGAACGCAGCTTTGACCACACAGGCTAAGTTCAAATCAGATGGGCAGGCTGATTGGTGATCAGTCTGTAGAATGTTGCTGGTGTTCCTACCCGCGAGAGGTAGGAACGCATGAAGGTTGTAAGATGTTAGTATTAGTTCAGTTTGTAGATGAGGAGGTAGTACCTCTTTGGACTCCTAAGATGGGTTTGTACCCCAGGGTTTGCTTAAAGAACAGCTTTATGTATTCCAGATTTTATAAATTCTTAATTATATCCTATGTGCAACTCTTTTGATTCGTCCAGCGTCTTATTCTTTTCGTTTGCATTTGGAGTGCCAGTCCAAGTTTCTGTATATAGATGGCAATTTTGCAATGTTAAATAGTTTGCCATTTTTATCCAAAGGGCCAGCAGGCCAGTATTTGTAACTGGGTCTTTGGGTCTTTCTTGGATAATCTAATTCCCGAGGGAATGGATGAGGATACATTCACAGTGTTCAAAGTTGCCGTATTATTTTATTGCCCTGCATCCAATTTCATCCTTCATAGTAGTGAGGTTTCGTGCAATTACCCGGACGGGAAGCTATGGTTTACAGAATAGATTGGTCTAAACCCTCTATTTTGCTCCTTTTGCAGAAGGTCAGCCAGCCGTCTACGGACACACTCCAAATATCGCAAATGCAAAGCATGAAATGAATCACCAATCCGTGAAAATGTTGTAGCGTTAGGTGGATTGGCATCGAATTCGAACTAAACATCGTGAACAGTTGGACTGCAGCCCTCTGCTCCCGGCGGGAAACGCCCTTGATGTGCTCACAAACATTCTAGTTTTACACTCAGATAGAGCAGAGAATTTTACAGTCCTATCCACTCTAGGTTGTTTATGAGTTAGGGACTTGTAGCGGGCATTCTTCTCTTAGAGGAAATGGCGGCGTGGTTTTTCACGGGTTTATTGACATTCGTCAATACCGACACCATTGTTCTAGAGGCGGAGAAATTGCTGTTAGGGTTTTATGGATCTGACTAGTGTTATCGTGTTCTGAAGAGTAGGAGTAATCAGTATGTTGAGCTATATTGACATCCTGGCTCTGTGGAAAGTCTGCAGGTAGATGTTAAACAGTAAAGTGAACAATACAGAGCCTTCCACCTCTTATGAAGTACGCTGATGACCAGAGATGTTAAAGAGCGTCCGTAAATAAACCAAAAAATCTTATGAAATGAAGTGTTCAAGTTTTCCCTGCTACTGTAGCAGTAAGAGAACGTTATTTAAGAAAGGAATATAGTATGAATATTATATTCTGGGCAGCCCAAGAGAAATGAGTTTGTGTAACAGCCTAGCGTGCCAGGTCGCAGAAAAAATGTTTGCACATCCAGAGATACAGATGGGTGGAAGGCTAGTTTTGGAATCCCAGGGAAGCAACCTCCGCCACCGTCAGCAACTGATGAACTGTGGAATGTTCAGATGAGAAGTGGGGAGGGATGACTTGAATGGCTCCTAAGAAAAGTGCCAAGAGGATGAGAATGAGCATCTCGAAAACTTTCGAGACTAACAGCAGACTAATGAATCGATAACTGGAAGTATGAACCGATCTGTCCCAGATTTATACTTGCAAACCCCCTTTGCCTCTGTCCATCCTCATGGGAAGTGTTACATGGCTATACAAATATTGAAAATCTCTCTGAAGGAAAGGTTACGAGGCTTGAGAGGGGTTAGCTTTTAAGGTCCGCCAGCTTTCGAAGGTTAAGTCCTGTAGTGAGCTATGTTTGCTAATGGGAATTTCCATTTCGTTGTCCGGCAGGAGCTGAAGATATCGATGCACGTCTCGACGGATACTATTTGAGAAGTTTCACCTGACGGTTATTTATTGGCCTGAAAAGACGTTATAGATAATCAGCGTGGACGTGTGCCTTAGGGTTCATATACCAGACTAATGGTGCCGTGATATGGATAGAAGTTTCGTGCTCACCGTCCACGGAGGATTTTGGTGACCTTCCACACATCACCACTGCTCAAGTCAGCTCTGGCCATAGTGTCCTCCTTCCTTGCTCGCGTAGCAGGTCACGGACCTCAAGATATCCGTATGAGGGGCAGGATTTTTTTTATTTGGTTTATTTACGGACGCTCTTTAACATCTCAGGTCATCAGTGTCTCATTCTATTCTGGGCGTGAAACGGCAGACAAATCTTGCTCAGATGGCTCTTTTTTCAGGCTTGAGGTTCTTTTTCGTGCCTTAAATGTACGACACGGGACCCGCGGCTTTACTTCCCTTTCGAAGGAAGCCATACTTAGAATTTTTACGCCCGAAAATATCCATCGATCCTGACCGGGTTTGAACCCGCGATCTTGGGTTTAGAAGGCAAGTATAGTTACCCTACACCACCGGGGTCGACGAGGGGCGGGAGCAATACTGATTGTAAGACTGAGTAATTCATAACCCCATGTTGTGAAGGATGAGACGGCAGTCTCTGAGGATGTGTTGTCTGTTATTCTTGAATTGGGGGGAATGCAAGTATGAAGACCATCCTTTACACTTTTCCATTTGACATCAGTTAGATCCAAAACATCGCGACTGACACTCTAGTGTTGATTTTAGCACTAAAAACCTTTGATTGCATTTCACTTATGCTTGTGGCATGACGAATAATCAGGCAAGAACGTTTGATCTAATAGGCCTGACGCAAAATATATGAGAAAGCAACATTTGGATAGATTTTCTCAAAGTACTATTTACTCTAAGAACTTCAGCCAAGCATAAATATTCCCTTAATAGATATGAAATTTGAAAATCAACTATGAAAGGCTAGGATCTACCTGTCATAAGCAGAGCTCCAATTTCAAACTGAAGAGTAGGCACTTTAAATTTTTGGGGTTTCACATATATGAAATAAAATAAACACTTTGTATTCAACAACTAAACTTTGCTCTGCATGTTATGATGATATTTCAAAACGTAACAGCAAAAGTAATATTTTGAAATTTTGTTAAAATATCAATTTTTATTTTTCTATAATCACCTATTATTTTAACAAACTTCAAACATTCTTTTACAGACATCTTTATTTCAGCAGAAAAGTGTGTTTTGGTTGTGCCTGCAGCGAGGAATGCGCTGCTGCTTCCCTTTGAGGGAGCTTCAAATCCCTAAGCTTCTTCTTTCATGAAATATTGCCAATTTGCTGTTATTTTAAATTTCCTCATATATGGATAAAAGTCATAGGGCGCCTTAAATTCTCAGATATGCAGATCGTGTACTCTCATAGTCTGTTGAGATATGTTCTGGCGGATAGCTGAGAGAGTGTATTTATAATACACAAAAGACCTATAAGGATAATTGAAGTAGATAACATACTTATAACTTCATATGGACCATTAATTAGGAAAAATAAAATGTTATCTCCAGCCTGTGTTTTTATTACAGAAATGTTTTTTTTAAGTTTTTAAAGTTTCTTTTTTACATATTGTATTAATATAGCGAATATTCATCATCAACATCACTTTTATTCTCAGTTATATAGGACATAAATACTCAAGAACAGTATAAGTAATATGGGAATTAAATTATTTAGCAAACCAATTGAAACATGGGATAAATGCGTGGCCTAACACATTTTACGAAATTAGTAAATTTCGTTCTATAACAACATGCTTTCTGTTTGTGAAAGCATTTAGGTACAGTTTATAAGCTATTCATATGTAACAGGTTAAACTAATTTATTAAGATGTAGTTATAATAATATAAAGTATTAATAACTATCATTCTGTATTGCTTGGTGTTTCACTCACCTCGGCCCCTTTTTCCATTTATAACATTAAAAAGTTGTGAAATTCCTTATTTGACATAATAAGATATAACATTTGACATAGACTTATTTTGGTGTATAAAAAGCGTGGCGCTGCGACGTTGCTCTCTGAGACTTTCTAGCATGTTTCGTGCATAACCGTGAATGCCAAGTGCATATTCTTTGTTTTCGGTAGTATCCTTCATCGTGCATTTGTATTACACCCACAATATATTATGGACCGGCACATGACGGAACAGTGCATGCTACGAGTGTGGTTTGAAACAGTCAAGGCTTCTAGTTTTAACTTGGACGTTATTTTTATTTTTCAGTTTAATCTCCCTTAAAGTCAATACATTTCAGAATACTGCAACGCCATTATCCTTTCTTCCGAAAGATAAGTAAAATATTCATCTAAAGCCGCAATTCCTTCTAGATTTTATGAAAAACGCTGATTAGTGAGAAATAGTTTAAACTTTGGGAACAATAGCGGCCAGAGGGAACCAAATATAATGAGTAAGGGGATGCTTCAAAAATTCATACTTCAAATCTCTCACTATTTTTACCGTTTAAACACTTTTGTGAGCAGATGTCTTTCTTGATGAAATCACTTTTCTTTTCTTTCTCCTTCAAAACCGGATCATTTTTCAAGAATGTTTTCATCACGCTATTTATTTTTTTATTGATTTATTTATGGACGCTCTTTAACATCTCAGGTCATCAGCGTCCCATTGAACTCAGGGCGTGAAACGGTCGACAAATTTTGCTCAGAGGCCTCTCTTTCAGGCTTGAGGTTCTTTTTCGTGCCGCAAATGTACGACACGGGACCCACGGCTTTACTTCCCTTCCGAGGGCAGCCATACTTAGGATTTTACGCCCCGAAAAAATCCATCGGTCCTGCCCGGGTTCGAACCCGCACGCTATTTATGAAAAAACACTCTTCGTTTATAGTTTTTGACCCTCTGATGAAAATAAATTAGTAAAATTTCTTTAACGTCCCAAACGAGTCCTAACATTTCCTGCAGATGGAACCGACGTTCCTGCGAGGGTAGGTCCACAGTTTCCGGCCTCACCGATAAGGATTATCGCCTTCACAAAACCCATATCTGGTGTCATACCGTAGCTGTTAAGTAAAAAATTGCAGCTATAACATTTAAACATGAATAAGGTTAGTGCAAGATGGGTGCCTAGACTTCTTTACTCACTTCAAAAGTAGCAACAAGTCATCTGTTGTTAGGCATTTTTGAAGCTCTGCCGTGGCTACGAGAGAAAAGTTCTGCAAACAATTGTTGCAGGTGAAGCAGTATTAATGAGATGCCGTCCCCAATTAAAATTTTATAAAATGTTAGCATAATCAATTACATATATTATAAATAGTATTTAGTGTGTGCAATTTATGTGTGTTCAGTTAGTAATTAATATTTGTGTATTGTGTATTTTATGGGTAGTGAGAAAGAACTGGTGGACAGAAACTTAGAAATAAGCCAGAAAATGTAGATAGTAAATGTGCTGTGTATTGGACTAAGAAAAGATCACTACACGCCTTCTTTGTTATTTTGTTCCACGATCCTTTGTATAAAAAAGGATCGCCCCTTTTAAGATTTCTGGAAAAACTCAGTTTTGTTAAAAATCCGTAGGCAAGCGTAAAATAGAACAGACAAAAGAATGAAATCATGAGGGTAAAATAAACCAGATATCCCAACTTGGTAGAACCGAAGGGGAAAATACAAAGTACTGCCTAAATTTGTGGCCTATGAAAGATCCAATCAGGAATCTTAGAATAAAGATATGCACGCCCCTCGGCGAATAGTGAGAAATTTTTAAGTTAAATAATGGTCGAAATGGTAGGAGATGGTCGGTTTAACGAACGTATGAGTGGATATTTGATAAAAGATTGGGATTTCGAGACCCGGAGAGGGGAGAAAGAGTTGAGCCATCAGTGGAGTATGAGTTGAGTTATCAGAACAGAAAAGGTTAAGTCATCTGTAGAGTGTGAGTTCAGTTATCAACAGAGTATAATTTTAATTATCAGTTTAGTTATCAGTGGTGTGTGAGTTTATTTATCGGACAGGGTGAGTTTTTAGATATCTGAGGACACAGTGACAGAGTGTGTTTTGATAGACAATTAGTTCGGTTAGTGCAAGTGTGATTCAAGAACCGCTCAACAGAACTTAAAAAAGCGACCTTTAACATCGAATAAACAAATAAATAGAAAGTGTCATCCCCAGTATTTTGCTTTTATACATTTCCTAGTTCCTGACTATTTCCCCTGTGGACCTGAGAAGGTAACAAAATTCCAGCGCTATACCAAATCTAGCTGTGGCATAGCGACACATCGAGACTGAGGCGGGAGAGAAGGAGAACTTCATTGAGTCTACAAAATACTATGGGTATTCTGATCAATTAAAACTCATCCTTTTTCTTCCTCCTTCCCCCCATAAAAACCGCCGCACAGAGGACGAAACTATGGTATTCTACCATAACCCCTTGCAAAACAGAATCAATGCAGTGTCATAAATCGCCTCTAAGGACCAAGGTCGCTCAGTCAATCAAGAAGATCATGGCCACAATATTTTGAACTGTGAAGGAATACTCTTCATTGATTCATGGAGAGGAACATCACAGTAAATGGGGAGTAATATGCTGGCCTACTACACCGACTACGTGCTTCCATCAAAGAGAAAAGGCGAGAAAAAGCCGAGTGACAGTGTGCGCCTTCTTCATGATAACGCGCTTGTGCACACAACTCTTGTTGCAAAGGAAGCTATGAAGAAATGTGGCTTCAAGGAGATCGACCATCCACCCTATAGCCCAGACATAGCTCCCAGTGACTATTTCGTCTTCTCTCTCACTCTCTGGGTTAGCGCTTCAAAACAATTTTATATTCAAAGTGCAAACCTTTTATCTATTTCTAGTTCACTCAAGCCATCTACTCATTAGCAATATGATACTAAATTAAAAGTTTACGAAAAATCAGTTACTACTACATCAATCCAACCTCCTACACCTATCTCTTCGGCTAGATTCTGAACTAATGAAATAATTTAGACTTCCCTGAAACAGTGTTGACAGTGGCAGAACCAGTCTTTGTCATTAAGAACACTACGAATATATTGGCCAATTTAATGTTTCATAACATTACAAGTTGTGAGAATAACTGATGTGCAATTTTTAAAATCTCTTTAATCCGCCCTTATGAAAAGGGAGTACGATAGCGGACTTCCTGTCTTCCGGTAGTCTAGAATTATCTACAGTTGAAGGAGGGAAGAGAGAGTGTGAGAAAGAAAACAACTAGCAACTAAAATAAACATCACATTATTATTTATAGATCAATATTGACACGTACAATGTTTCTTATTCATAATAAAAACTATAATTTGTTGGTTCTGGTGGAATTTTAGGTGGACCATGTGGAATTACAACATCTTCAACATCTAATAGCTGAAGCCTCACCTCGATGTCCATAAGTGCATTTAAATCTGCTGCTTTGGTTGCACTGGTCATTTCATTGCCTGTTTTGAGGAAACAAAAATAAATCGATAGTTATTTATCTGTTAATATTATTGCATATAACAATCATGCACATTCTTTCTTTCTTCTTTGAGCAGTACCCGTGCTTACTACCATAAGTCCTTTAGATGATGAATGCAATGCATTGATGATGGAAGAAAATATTTTAAGCTTACGCTGGTGCTCAAGGTTAACAGGCATTTATCTTTTCAGGGGACGAGAAAATAAGAACACTCCGGGGGGGGGGGGATCACCATGGCATTTATCGCAATGAAGAATTGAACATGGGCACAACAGTTAGTAAACAGACCAATGAACCTGAGTCACATTGAGAACTGAACCAAATAAACAGATTCCAGCATCAGCTCACTGTGAATACAATGAGTATAATCCTTTCATTTTTTATGCAGTGCACGAACTCTTGCTGCGCTATCTGTTGTTGCATTGGTGCAGTCAGTTTACAACATAACAACAACAACAACATACAACATAAGTCTAATATGTCAGAAATCTATAAGGTATTTAGTATCTAGAGTCTAATTAATTTATTGCTTTTTAATGAATATTATGCATCCATTACTGTGCTGAAACGTCAATATGTGGTGCGCATACCATTAAAATCAACCATTGCTCAGAAACCATATGATAGAGCAATGTGGTTTATTGCAAAGGGTTCTACATTTCTTCAAGTTGTGTTTACTTTGGTTTTTCAGATTTGAATTAAAAAACAATATAAGATCACAGTGAAGGCCGGTTGTATGTGGTGATATGACGATTGGCGACAATTTCGCCGGCAATTTGGAAGGGATTCACACTCCAAATGTTTTATTTTCACTGCGCATACAAAATTTGGAGAGACGTATAACATTTCACAAAGGAAAAACCCATTGCTCTATGCCAAGTGGTTGTAATGAACAGCCTATGTTTGATTATAACCGTGAAATTGAAAAGGAAATATGTATTTAAAAATAAACATTACTAACTCTAATTGAAAAAAAATTAAAACAAAGAATGGGAAACGGTATCTGATTTATTTAGCAATGGATTCAAATGACAAATAGGACAATTTTAAAATATTTTTCTTTGCCATCTTGATGTAGTTTGCCCAATAAACAAACAAAAAAGCAGGGGGAAAAAAAGGAAGCATAAACTTTACTTACCTTAGGAAATTAAAACGCTAAAAGAGAGAATTAAGAATATGTATGGATTGTATAGAATGTAAGGTTCATAATAATATATACAATTATTTAAAAATATTCTAAAGCTGTTGCTTAACAAGCATTCCAATTATATAATCACAAACTCGTCAAGTAAGACAAAAACTTTGGAAACAAAAGTACAAAATCTGAGAAATAACGTTAATTATCTTAATATATATATTGCTGGACAGATTGTATGTGTGCATGTGCTCCTGCACTTAGGCCTTGAGAAACCTACAATGCCTAAATATACTGTCTACTCAAGGTTCTAAAAGGAAACAATGTCTTTGATACTTAATGTTCTAGTGTCCGCTGGGAAAGAAAAAGAAAAGGGGAAAAAAAATTCAGAATTAAATACGTAGATTTTGGGAAAACTGCTCATTTACATAATATATATATGAAGAGGTTTTGGGTTTCCACATTTTCTGAGGTAAAGTAATGGGAAATTCGAGTGTAGAAATCTGCGAAGAGTGTTGTGGTCAGTAAGAAAATCAACACCTTGTGCATTCGCGTTCGACTTAAACCTCCTTACATCAGGGGTTAGGTCCTACAATAAGCGCTCGAATTTGCCTGGCCCCTATCTGATTGCCCCACAGTCTCATTGACTCCATTGTTTGCAAGTTAATCTGCAAATTAATAATTCTCCTTTATATCGGAGTGGCCAGGTACCCACATAAGGGTAACAGAAACTCGATCACAAACACTATCTATCAACCTCTGACATAGCCATATCAACTTAGGCATTCTTCTTACTTCAAAGCTTTTTAATGCAGTAAGAATATCAGGGCGTAGAGTAACTTTAGTTCTGTAATCAGAAAAATGTTCTGCAATTTAAAAAGCACAGACCAGTATCGCATACACTTCTGCCTGGAAAACTGTTGAATGTCTTCCTAGAGAAAATGAGAGCCTAGAGGGTCTCGACAGCGGTGCCGAGCCCTTCTTCCACCAGGGAGCCATCTGTAAACTTGCCCATACAGACAGTAGGTACCTGGTGCACCAGCCACGCCTCCTTTCATGATCGGCAGCGGGGAAAACCGTGCTCAATTCGTGACTGCTGCACAGGATCGTCTTGTGACTGCAACAAATGCATGCGGATAGAACAATCGCAACGCACAGAAATAAGCAATAGAATGCAAATAGGCAATGGGATGAAAAAAATAAACTTTTTAGGGTGCATGTTAATAGTTAATCGCATTCAGTGTACAGCGAAAATTAAAATGGGAAACTATAATGTAGGAATACAACAAGTAAAGGAAATAATTGATGTGGAGTAAGACATACGCTTAACAGTATAAGTGTTGCATGTATTTTTTAAATCTAAACTTAACCTATTTGCAACGTACATAAACTCAAAGTAAAACTTAACAGTAAAATTTTCGCATTTTTAAAGCTAATCTAACCTAAATTTGCAACGCACATGAAATAAAAGTAAAAGTTAACAGTATAAGTTTAGCATGCTTTTTTTAAACCTACACTAACCTAACCTAACTTTACCTAAATTTGCAACATACATAGAATAAAAGGTAAATCGCAACTCATGTTTTGTCCTCCTTAAAAAAATAGCAAGTTTACTATATAAAGAAAAGTGTAAACAAATTATGAAGATTATAAAACAAATACGCCCTGGAGGAATCGAACTTTTCGTTGGTAGCACGACGTTCTTATCAACTGATCCGCCTACGTTAATTGACTGGAACTGTGCTCGGTTTTCTTTGCTTCCCTTTGCTGCCGTTCGTGAAAGAAGGCATGACTGCTGCATCAGGCACATACTCTCTGCAAAGATAAATATCTATAAACCACACTCAAGAGTCCCCATTCCATTCTTGAGTGGGTTCTGGTCTAGGTGGACAGATTAAGTTTCACTCTCATTTAATGGAGCCGAATCGTAGCAAGGTGAAATGCCTTCTGCCACTCTCATCTAAGGGAATAGAACGAAAGAAACCACGAACTGGAGTTCCTCTTGGCGTTAGAAAATCGATTGCATAACAAGACCAGCTCATTTTGTGAAGAGGCGAGGAAAGAAGACACAACAGCTATAAGCAGCGGAAAATACTGGGTTTCTGATACTTTTTGACAAAAGAATACGCATGGGAATTTCGCACGCTTCGCACTTCCTGCTGATGACGAAGTAACATTTACGCAATCAATACTTTCGAATGAGCCTCCCAAAGTTTCAACAGCTAATCCGCTCGGTCAAACATCACTTAACTAAAAGCTTTACTAAATGTCGCTCCCCTATATCTTCAACAATTAGACTGGCTAATGCACCAAAATATTAAACAATGTCAATTTTTAATTTTACAAACACAAAGTGACACATTTAGGAGAAGTACATAATCAATAGATTATTCTCCAACGGTAATAGCTTCTGAATTAATTACACTAACCACATTGTGCGAAGCATTCAAAGAGGCCATCTTGCACTCGGCTACTGAGTCAAAAAGTTCTTCCTTCCTTCCTCCCTTCCTTCCTCCCTCCATTCTCTCTCTCTTTCTTTCCTTCTTCCTTCCCCCCTCTCTCTTTCTTTCTTTCTCTCTCTTTCTTTCTTTCCTTTCTTTCTTTCCTTCTTCCTCCCTCTCTTTCTTTCTTTCTTTCTTTCTTTTCTTTCTTTCTTTCTTTCCTTCTTTCTTTCTTTCTTTCTTTCTTTCTTTCTTTCTTTCTTTCTTTTGCTTTTAATTTGCAAGAAGGGAAGAAACGTTTTAACCCTTTTAGCCATACTTAGAAAAAGGCGTTATGGTATCTTTTTCTTTTCTGTGGTAATTAGAAAGGGTTTTATCCCCTAAATATTCATTAAATACTATGCCAACTCCATTAGAAAAACGGGCGGTTTCCATTCTTCTCGGAATGTGATTTGAGTTGCTGCAGAAGTTGAAACTAATTACGCATTCATTATTATTCATGTGTTGAGGGGACTGGCATCTAAAACTGAGGAGATTCTGGTGTGGATGGAGGAGGATTATGAAACACTTGATCTGAGGGACATTCCTAACAACGGAAATTATTCGGTAAATTCAATATTGGTTCAACATATTCAACATATGGCTGAAAATTTGACAGTTGGGAATCGCACGGCGCCAAGAAAGGTTACAAAAAGCCTAATTCTTTCTGTAACTTTCAGGGATTCTTGGGCATATACCTTTCTTGTTCCCTCTTGGACATAGTTTTTCTACAGTACTCCCTTAAATACTTCTCATTTTTCTTTGTATTCCAGCATTGTAACATAATTTTAAAATCCTTTCTAAAACATATAACATCTAAAATGCAACAAGACCTATAGTTTCTTAACAGAGAATTCTTTTGTGACAGCATTAAAACAACACCGTTCAGTTACCGATTGGGGCACTCAACAACTGTGGAGACAATAAATGAGACATGTACTGTATTGTGGGAAGTATTGCAGCCTAAACCAACAACTAAGAAGTGGAAATCTGTTGAAAATGGCTTCCAAAAACGATGGCAATTTCCTAACTGCATAAGGTGCATTGATTTTGATTTGGTTTATTTACGGACGCTCTTTAACATCATACGTCATCAGCGTTGCATTCAATTCAGGGCGTGAAACGGCCGATAAATTTTGCTCAGAGGTCTCTTCTTTCAGACTTGAGGTTCCTTTTCGTGCCGTAAATTTACGACACGGGACCCACGGCTTTACTTCCCTTCCGAAGGAAGCCATGCTTAGGATTTTTACGCCCTAAAAATCCATCGATCCTGGCCGGGTTCGAACCCGCGACCTTGGGTTTAGAAGGAAAGTATGGTTACCACTACACCACCAGGACTGACTAAGGTGCATTGATGGAAAACACTTTTTGATCGAAGCACGGAATAAAAGTGATTCTGTATTTTTCAACAATAAAGGAATGTTTTCTATTGTTCTGGTTGATTCAAACTACGAATTCTTAACTGTAGATGTAGATGCATATGGTGGAGGTATATTTTGATTCAGTTTTGGGAAAAGATCTTGAAAACAAATATTTTAGTGTTTCTCAAAATGAATTATTGCCTTGCACAAACACCTCACTGCCTATCATGTTTTAAGGAGACGAGGCTTTCTTTCTATTATTTATGTGTGCATGTTCAAGAGTTCAACTGGGAAATAATAACGAAAATAGATATTTTTAACTAAAAATCAAGCAGAGCCCGGAATGCGGTAGAAAATACATTTGGCATAGTCATTCAGATGTTTAGACTCTATCACAAAAGAATTCAACAGACTCCTGGAAACGCAAAAAAGGCTAGTTTTAGCAATATGTATGCTTCACAATTTACTCAAGAATGACGCCATTTCTTTCGCTGATAAGCCTTCTGCTCCACGTTTAACAGTTTTCCAACAGTTATACCATACTGGAGGAAATAACACTTCCGACGCAATTTAAATTAAAAATTTTAAAAATGTTTTCCATTCAGTTGGCTCAGTGCCATGGGATAAAAAGATTGTGAATCGGGCAGGAGTGATAGAATTAGCCTGTTAGTTTGTTCAGTATCAAGTTTCTGAGCTTATCAGTCGAAATTAAATTAAGCACTGTTGTCATATAATATTTGGTAGCTGTATCGATATGTTGAATGCTAGTTAAGAACTGATTCAACAGCTATTAGGAAAACAAAGTTTTCACTACAAGTATTATTATAGTTAGAGAATCTCTGTCCTGTTACTTTTGGTAGTAAGCTTTTCCGTTGTTTACTAGATGTGGCAAATGTAACATTGCTTCACTAATTTTAATTCTGTATTTATATTAATGATAAGGTTTCATTGTATAACTGAAAATAAAGAGGCGGTTCTAACCCAAGACCAATTTTTATGAAATAATTTTTAAATCCTTAATTGTTTTTCAATAATTTGCTAATTTACTTTATACAAAACATATACAAAGATAATTAATTGAATGAAAGTATTTGAATTTCACATGAAATTTAATTTACGAATTTATGAAATTTACGAATATTTATAATGTGTCTGCTATTTTTAACAAAGAGTGTATAGAGGATAAAACTACAACTAATGAAACGAAAACGTTTAATAGTAACTTTTTTAAATAGTGTTTAACGCCCGTTATAACTACTGAGGCATCACAGGCGGTGACACTGGTGATATATGTGATGAAATAATAAATTCGGGAAGGATTTTTTTTAAAGGAAGGAAGGAAGGAAGGAAACTTCCATGCTATTTATGAGGACTGAGGGAAACCTCGGAAAAACCTCAATTAGGAAGGACGGTGGTGGCGGGAACCGAAACCCAGATCTCCCGCTCACGAGTCCGCGCCTTAACGACCTCGATCACCTGTGGCGGTTCTTAAAAGAAACATAATGGGGAGTTGAGCATTCTTTAAAATTTCATTTTATTGCATGTAAGTACTAATAAGGAAAGAAAAACGCGGGTTTTCAGCACTACAGATTACAGCTTTGTTGAAAACTTAATTCACCAATTCTTCTTTCTTCTGTTTTAGTACTTTGATGTGTAAGAGATGAAAGATTAGTTACTATGCAGATTGTAGACAGCATTATCCCCACTGATCAATGTTATATCCTACTGCATATGCAGGATATTAATGTTTAATTGTCATTGTGTTCTGAATTCTGCATTGTAGAAATTAACTTCCGGTTTCCATATCATAGCTGTAAATGCATTAAATGTTATTTAAAGAAAAGCAGTACAATGTAATAATATACGAGTGTAGGTCCATAAGTTTCCGGCCTTGCCTCCACAAAACTCTTAACTGGTGTCATATCTTATCTGTTAAGTAAATAATGCACCTGTAACTTCTGCTCCGCTGTGTTCAGTTGTTCAGATATAGTTGCATAAAGAAGGGAATGTATAGAAGATTGTGACATGTTCAACATGGAGTATGCAGCTGTTATTAAGTTCTTCACAAAAGAACGACTCACTCCAAATGAAATTAAACAGCGATTGGACGGTGTATATGAGGAAGCACCCCCTTATATTCTACGTATAAGAATGGGCCAAACTTTTTCGAATTGGTAGAGAAAGCGTTGAAGACGAAGAGAGTGCAGGTTGGCCCTTGGAGGTGCTCACTCCTGAAAACATCGCTCTTGTGGAAGACCGACGGCTCAAAGTTACAGAAATAGCAGCAAGGTTGGGTCTTTCTAAAACAACAATCCTTCGAATTATTCATGAACATTTAAGCATAAATAAGGTTATTGCAAGATGGATGCCTATACTTCTTTCCTTAGTCCAAAAGCAGCAACGAGTCATCTGTTGTCAGGTAGTTTTGGAGCTCTGCCGTGGCAACGAAAGAGAAGTTCTGCAAACCATTGTCACAGCAGATGAAACTATGATCCTCTACTATGATTCCTTGTCCAAAAGAGAATCAATGGAGTGGCGTAAATCTGGCGAAGCACCGCCTCTAATGGCCAAGTCAACCAAGGAGATCATGACCACAATATTTTCGGACTATTTTCGGAATGCTCTACATTGACTTTAAGCAGAGGAACATCACAATAAATGGGGAGTACTATGCTGGCCTACTGCACCGACTATGTGCTTCCATCAAAGAGAAAAGGTGAGGATAGCTGAATGGTGGTGTGCGCCTTCTTCACAACAACGTGCCTGTGTACACAGCTCTTGTTGCAATGGAAGCTGTGAAGAAATTTGGCTTCAAGGAGATCGACCATCTACCTTACAGCCCAGGTCTGACTCCCTAGTGACTATTTCCTCTTCTCAAAACTCAAGAAGGTCATTCGAAGAAGGAAATTTAAATGTGACGAAGAAGTGATGGATGCTGTTTATGCTCATTTTGCAGATATGACTTTGACTATTTGGGGGATGGTAGTTGAAATGTTAATTCAAAGATGTGAGAAATTTAATGCAATAAAGGGCAACTATATTGAAAAGCGAAATATAGTTTTTGTCTTTACCATACCTAAAAATGGATAGTCCGGAAAAGTATGGACCTACCCTCGTATGTGTGTAACTGAACATTTCCATACAAATGGCTGTGCTAATGCTGCACACTATAGTTTAATAACAAAGATTATTTTTATTTTGCTTTTATAATCTAAATTTTCTGTTTAATCCTGACCCCCTGACGTGGAATTTATTACCTACGACCATATAAATTATAATCAACACCTTAATCAATTTTATGTAAATTTCCTATTTTAATCAAGATTGTAATGTCATTTTTATTTTATGTACATATATTGAAATGTTATGTATGTTATTTTCTTGCCAGAGTACAAAAGTACCCTAGCTATCAATAACCTGACTTGGCGATGAATAGGGAAGCCTGTTTGCCTATTGTAAACAGCATTCTTATATATGAAGCAAGCGAACCGCTGTTGGAGAATCCTAAAGCAGATCTTGGTGAGGATGTTTTCTTTGCATCTTGTTAGACAGAGAGCTTTGCTTTTTATCATATTTAGGTACAGGTGAGAGTAAGAAACATCTTCCAGTTACGGGGGTAAAAAGACAAGGCGATAACCTCTCGATGCCTAATCTAACTGTACAAGTGTGTGACATGTTGAGAGTCACGTAGGCATGGTAGCGTCGGAAAGAATGACCGACTTCAAGCTTTATTTAAGCTTGTAATTGTAATGGCCCAGCATCAGTTGTGGAGTATTTAGTTCAGCTCAGTTCTCAGGGAGAGTTCGGTTCAGTTGTTGCATCAGTTCTGAGTTATCATCAGTTCATTAATTCTCAATTCAATAGCATTTTTCAGACCAGTGGAGTTGTTAGTTCGAGTTGAGGGCAGTCCAAGTACTCAGTTGTTGCAGTATTAGTATTAGCGGTCATATGCGTCAGATGAAGCAGTTTTATTAAGTTTATCGGAGTATCGATACAATTACAATTACAGTTTGTCAGAGACCAGCTTTGAGTAGGAAGATTCGTAGCGTGTTAAATAATGCTGGTGAAACAATTAGGAAGGTTATAGTTAGTGCAAAAGTGACACATCTAGCAGTTTAATTCTCCAAGGAGTAACGGTGCCTCTTTAAGCAGAACAATCCACAAGAAAAACGGCACGCATTAAATGAAATTGCTTTAGAAAGAGGCCATCCAGTTTTTCGATTAACCCCCTATCACTGCCAGTTCAACCGATAGAGTTAATATGAGAAAAAGCGAAATTGAAGCCAGAAATTCGACATTTCGCTTGGCGGATGTCGAGAAACTTATTCATGAGGCTCTCGATAAAGTTACGGTAGAGGACTGGGCGAGACGTGTTGCTTATGCTGAAAATTTTCAAGAGGAAGATTTACACAAAGTAGCAAGTGAAAACATTATTCAGAACTTGGTAATAAACCTAAGAGACATTCGGGCTCAAGTGTAGAAAAAGTGGTTAAGGAAGGGATGGAGAAGGAGAAGGAGGAGGAGGAGGAGGAGGAGGAGGAGGAGAAGGAGGAAGTCCTTGCAACTCCTATGTGATTTCAGGTTCTTTAAAATATATACTTTTAGGTATGACATTTTTGAGATGTAAACTTTAATGAAATATCAGATTGAAATGAAAACTACTTGCTCAGACGAGGAATTGACACAAATAGCGCATGATTTCATTTTAAGCGAGGAAAATTATTACGACGGGTTTAACTTGTGCATCTTATATCTTTCAATGTCTTTCCTGCTATCTGCGGGTCTCGCGCACCTGCATATTTCCCCTCTCTCTCTTTCTTTCGCATTGCGATGCGCTCTGGCAACAGCGCACCATAGCTGAATGCGGATTGGAACTCATATGCTTTCTCATTTCGTACGCGCTCTAGTTCCCATTTAAATGCATTGCTAACATCGAACCTAAATCCGTTTACCAGATTAATAATGGTACACACCTACCCCAAACCTTTTCGTTTTGCATCTATAAATGCGAGTGGAATATTAGCACACAAAGAATAACTGCCGAGTTCATGTCGCAGCGTGAACGCGATGCTGTGTTAATTTGTGAAACACATCTCCACCCTTGGAACAGTCTTTGGGTGTGTTCTGCACCGGCAAGACTGACTGGGCCGCCGAGGAGGGGGAGTGGCCATACTTATAAAATCACAATAAACACACAAACCCCATGCTCTTACCCCCAAACACAACATTTGGAGGCTGTTGCTGTACTTACCAGCGCAGGAGGCTGAGAAACAGCTCTGATTGCGGGGTATCATTCCTCGAGTACCCTACTTATTCAGGCGGAGTATCAATGTACTGCATGCTTTTCCAGTAGGAGATTTCAAAGCCAAACATTGGCAATGGAACTGCCTAGCAGCCAACAACCGGGGCACACAACTGGCAAATTTTGTCAATGCAGATGCATTCCTAGACGTGCAGGGACCGCAGTGCCCTACATTTAGGCCCTGGAATGGCAGGCCAAGTGTAATAGACATAGTAATGACAAGACACATACCTTATTACTTAGAATTAAGCACGACGAATGACTTACCCTCAGATCATGATTCAGTAGTTGGAGAGTTGCTAAATGTCCTATGGGCAACATTAGCAAAAACTGGATTTAAAATGGATTGGGAGGCTACTACTGCAGCACTGGACAAAACTTTCTAGCCAAATCCAAGAATGAACACTGAGGCAGAACTGGATAAAGCAACCACTGAATTTGCTGATACAGTAGTCAAACAGCACGCATAAACTCCCGGCAGAAGATATCAATTCATATACTCTGCCACAGCATATTCATGATATACGCTCGCAAGTCAGGCTTAGGCGGATGTCTCAAAGACATAATGATCCGAATTTGCTGAGAGTATATCGTGCCTTACAGTCCAGGATAAGATGTCTGATTAGACAACATCGATAACCTGGGAAAACACGATCAATAGGATTGATTTAACAGACAAGCAATTCGAAGTTAAGAGAGGAGAACGAAACTCACCCATATCCCCTTCAAATAAATAGAGGCGGATTAGTGTATCAGCCACAGGAGAAAGTCAATGCGTTGGCTCATGAACTTGAAAGGTGGTACAACCCTAGAGATGGCCCCTGGGATGATCTCCAGGCGCGTAGGATTATAACGCAGGTTCGTGAATTCCTAGACACGGAACCGCAAGAAAACAAGGAGCAGAATAGGCTGTTACTTATAACACCTAAAGAAGTGGAAGAGCAGCTTAAAAGTTTAGATCTCTGCAAAGGCCTACACTTCACTTAACAAAAATTTTTAATACATGTATTAACCTCAGCTATATCTCACTGATGTGGAAAGAAGCAGTTTTTTTTTTTTTTTTTTTTTTTTAAGAGGAAGAACTTGGTTCATCCTTCAAGCTATCGGCCAGTAAGTTTGCTCCCCATAGTGTGCATTATTGTCCCATATGGAGCCATTTTTAACAGAACAGGGGCATCAATTTCACATTAAAACAAAACATTCGACAGCTCAACAACCATTGAGAATAGTGAAGAAGGCTGCATTGGGATTTTGAGAACTTATGTATTCTGCAACACAGCTGCCTTACATTGAAAAAGATTTTTAAGTATTTAGCACCATGGATACTTTACAAGCTTATTAGTGCCAGGTTATCCAGAATAACTATTTGGCTAATATTTAGCTTCCTATCTGATCAGATTTTCTGTGTTAAAGTTCAAGGACATTGTCCTGATACCAGAAGGACACAGATAGGATTACCAGAAGGTTGTGTACTTTCTCCAGTTTTATTCTTGGTTTATATGTCAGGTTTTCTTACAAAGCCACAAGTTTCAATTCATCAATATGCAGATGACTTATAAATAATGGCACAAAAGAAAAATTTGATCTTTGCACTTACAAAGTTATGCACATACCTCACTAAATTGGAGGAATAGAACAAGAAATGGTGCATACATATAAGTGATGAAAAAAGTGAAGCAATACTAATCACCAAGCACTGCAGGCAAGCCGATCTGAGGGTTCTGCATCTGCAGGGTCAGATTATTCCCTAGAGGAAATGGGTCAAATACTTAATCTGTTAGGTACTTAATTTGTATTAAAATAGTGAACGATTGGAGCACAATGAGTTCATGGAAGGAGATGGTAGTAATAGAATGGGAATTACACCACTGACCTGCTACATGCAAATCAATAATTTTAAAACCATGTCTCATTATAATATCATTGTTTACCAAAGTACTTTCAAAATCCCTACTAAGGAATGGAAACTTAAAAGGGGAAGATGTATTGTTCCTCTTTGTTATTGATTGTCATATATATTTAATATGTCTTTTAATGTTGCAGTGCTTTTATATGAAACTCTTCTATTAGTGCAATAACCTTCAAACATCTTGTATTAATTTATCTTGGCATTTTCAATCCTTACCCACTCATGTGCAATAAATTAATTCTATGGGGTAATGTAGCAAGTTATATAGTGATAGTAAATTTTGAATTGTCCTACAGAAATAAAATAAGTAATCTCAACTAATCATAATATCACATAGAAAATACAACAGGAAAGGTCTATGTCTTTTTTCACATTTCCCTAAGTTTTCCAAACATTGGACTTTATTCATTGCAGATGAAATTAGACATAACTCAGGTTGTATGTAATCTGTGTCAACTTGACAGCACATTATTTTGCTATTAATATTCTTTGGATGTTAGTATAAAATTGTTATTAGCAAAAAGTGATGGCTTGTGCGAGAAATCAAATTTGAGTTGTACTGTATAAATATAATACTTGCTCATTGCCATAAAATGAAATCCATACCTGAGACTCAAGACATGATTGAAATGTTTTCCATTTTCTGCATTTTTTTTTTCAACTAATATGTTAAGATAAGCGACATCTGTTAAACTCCCTTTACTCCAAGCACCACTGTTTCCAAAAGGTATGCATGGAAAATAGAAGAGAGCATTTTGAATTTCACATCCACACACCCAACTGTTTTCATATACTCTTCTATTAAATTTCCTTACATATGCACTTAACTTTTCTCCACCTATGACTTTCTGTGTTAAGTTTAGATCTGGAATAGGTCTAACCAACAGTATTATTTCCACTTTTTCCTCCAGAGTTTTAACAGAAAAAAAAGTTTCTTACAGGCTTTCTGCTATATATAACATATAACTTAAAATGTGCACAAACTGCAACCTTCTGATCTCACACTAACGCATAAGAGCTGCATGATCTGCCAGCTCATGCAATCAATGGCCTACCTGATAATGTCAGAGCTTCATTTTGTATGTGGAGAGAACTCCAGGAAATATCACCTGGAATATTTCAGCTCTTATATTAGAATTCATTCATCACAGCAGTGCAGGCTGCTCAGCATACATATTTATAAAAGAGTACTTGAAGTATGTGTCCTTTTTGTTTATAAAACTGCATTTTTAAAAAAGTGTTATTGAGTTAAATAAATAGTTACTATAGTTCATTAGTTCACAAGGAGCTGCCACCACTGTTGCCAAAAAATGGTATTAGCAAAATGAGAAATTAAATGAAGTAACAAACCTAGTAATACATTGATCCCATCAGTCCATAGATCAAAGGACCTTTGGTCTGGTGCAATAAAATTCAAGTTTTGTGGTTCCTCATTAAGCAGTAATGAAAATGCAAGGTTTGCAAATTCATGATCTTGTTTGCGCCTCCTGTAAAATAAATACCAATAAATTAATAAATAAATAATCAATTATTTATAAAAATTGCTTTTGCATGCATTATAATTTTTTACTCTTATGCTGTGAGATGCAAAGAGAGCTGAAAACCATAAACATTTTGCATTCGCAATGACAGAGCAGAATGCTTTATTCAGCTCAATTCTGGTATGATAAAATAATCTGCCTTTCATACCTCCTCCTCCTCCTCCTCCTCCTCCTCCTCCTCCTCCTCCTCCTCCTCCTCCTCCCCCTCCTCCTTCTTCTTCTTCTTCTTCTTCTTCTTCTTCTTCTTAAATTCCATTCATCAGCACTATTGTGGTATGATAAATTAATCTAGTTTTCATTTCTTCTTCTTCTTTAATTCCATTCACTAGCACTCTTTTCTACCTGCTTGCTGCTCACATTTCCTATGAATGAAAGGTTTCTTAGCAATATAGGATTGATCACTATGCTCTATCTTTCACCTATTTCTAGTTGATACAAACTTTTTAATTTAATGGAACAAGAAGGTACCTGAAATGTATAAACACCACATGCACACTTTCAAGTTCATGTATTGTTTCATACGTTGGAAGAAAACGCCCCAAGGCCTTCATTCTACCAGTATAAATAAATGTCATTGCTCCTGTTGAAATGATAAGAAGTGTTGATTCATTAGAGAAATGGACAGTGTTGACCAAAGAGTTATAATAAATATCTGTAAGTGAAGGGAATGTCTCCTTTTGAAATTCAAGATATGCCAGCAAATATGAGTGTATGTGCTCTGTCTTATGATATACCTAGTAAAAAGATGGTGTCTTTAGTTCAAATGGGTAGAGTATCCTATGTAGATTGAGCATGATCGGGGTCTTTGAAAAATTGTTACAACAGAAGAAAACAAATAAAACACCTTATTAATGCTGCAAGTTTGACCAGGGTTATAGTAGATGAAATTGACATTTCATACAATAGAATATATTTAATGTTAATACACTGAATTGGTGACTTTAAAAAACACCAGTGAATTTATAAAATCTCCAAAAGTATGAGGGTAGTTAACAAATTTGTATGCTTGAATATATCCACTGGTTTTTTCATATAATCATCAAGCTTATTGGTGTCCGTGACTTGAAATTCTTGCATACATTAATTTATTTTTTCTGAAATTCCCAAACTATATTGGTATATGTAAGAAAATGTGCTGGCTTCAAACTCGTAAAATCACTAATATTTATTGAAACTCTTAGCATAGGCTAATATTTATTTCAGAGACCTTTGGTATATAGTAATTATTTTTTGTGAATACATATATCTATAGCAACAAATACTGATTGCAATTCTTACCATAAATATTAATAAAACTGTAAATACCAAGTTTAGTATTCAAAGTAAAAAGTAGTTCACTCATGTATGTCACTTCCAAAAAGTAATATCCTTGCAATTTATGATTCATTGTCTACGTATCTGTTTTGAATTATGACTTTTCAGTGAGTTTTTAATTTTAATATAAACTGTAATTTCTTTCACTTTAAAAATGCTATTATACAAATAAAACTGAATAGTGATTACTTAATATTAAAAATGATAAAGATATCCTTTTTTTACTTCTTGAAACAAGACAGACAGCTATGACATTTGAAATTACATAGTTTACTACTAGAGTGTGTTAGATGACAGATTAGATATAATTTAGTTTACTACTGTTTTTACATTTGCACTTGTTGAATTTACACTTACATTTACATAACTGCCTCTCATAAATTTGCCCTCTAGTAGGCTAAGATTTCCTCACAGAAACTTCTCTATTTGGAACATCTTCTATGGAAAGAAGCTCATCATTACAGATGCTAAAGCTGGCTCCTACTGTACACCTGGCTTTGTTTTTGCAACTTTTGTACTGATCTGGTAGTAATTAACTTCATCATCAGCAAGTATAACAGTAAGATTCCCCAAAAATCGTTTAGAAAATTTATTTTCTATAATAATCTTCATTTTTATAGCTTTGAAGTTGCAAGTTTTCTCTTGCATGTAATTTTGGTTTTGAGTGAATCCTTTTTTTTCTCTGGATGGGTTATTTCATATTTTCTGGTATTTGTTCTGGTTCATCTGGTTCTTCCTCTTGTTCTTCTTCATCATTTAGTTCATTTACTGTTTTTTGTTGTCTTTCACTGTGGATTGAGTTGATTAATTCCTCACATTGCTTTTCTATTTTCATATCAGAGATGGCTGTGGATGCAAATAAACTTTAGATGCTGAAGCAAACATTGCCTCATAAGAAGCATTTAATTCTTAGACAATCTGTTTTTCATGAACTGAACCAATGTAAGAGCTTCATTCATTTTCATAAATTATTAGTTTTCATCCATGTACAGAACATTTTTCAATGTCTTGTTTGGTATGTTCTACAAATCCTTAGTTTGATTGTGGTAATGTTTGCCATGAGCTAATTTTAAGTTCATTCCACATGTCACAAATTTCCTACATAGTCCTAATTCAAAACACTCATCTATTAATTAAGATTATTGTATAACTGAGTCAAATTACACAGTTATTAGCATCACTTGTTTATAATTAGAACATATTTCACAGACTATCCATAAAAGAAGACATATTCCCAGATTGCCTAAAACTTAAGTATAATTAAACCTGTATATAAAATGGGCAGTACACATTATGTAAATAATTATAGGTCAATATCATTGACCTCTGTATTTGGAAAATTAATTTAAACATTTTTTATTAGTTCAAATTTCTAATTTCTTAGATATGTTTAATGTAATTAACCATCATTAGCATGGATTCAGAAAGGACCTTTCAACCATAACAGCTGTCATGGATTTTATGCATAAATTAGTGGAAAATTTAGATAAAGGTATAAGGGCAGAGGAGATATTTATTGACCTATCTAAGGCTTTTGACTGTGTTTCACATTCTATACTTTTAAATAAATTGGAAATCTATTGTGCAAGGGAAAAAATATTTAATGTGATTCAGTCTTACGTTAGTATAGGACATTTGTAACAGAAGTACATGCTAAAACAAGCAAATTTATCTCGAATCAACAGATTGTAACTATGGGTGAACCACAAGTTGGGACCTGCATTGTTCTTAATTGTTCTTAATACTTGCCATGTAGAATAGCAAATACTCTTATATTGTATGCTGATGACACCTCAATGATTTGTTCCAACAGATCTCTAAACAATTGGGGTAAATAATTAATGATTGTTTGAAAAATTTGTCAATTTACTTAAATGATATAAACTTAAAGGTTAACCCTCAAAAAAGTAAATTAATTCTATTTGAACACTCCCATTTACATAAGGAGACAGATATTGTAGTAATTTAAATAATTTAAAAATGGAAAAGGTCACTAGCTACAATTTCTTAGGATGACTGACTAACTTGGGATTCCCATGTCAAGTATATATGTAAAAAAATTAGCTCTAGCTTATATGTGTTGAGATGTCTATATTAGTATCTTGATGATAATGTAGTATTAACTGTATATTATGGCATAGTTTATCCATTTTTCTCACATGATATATTAGTGTGGGGAATACCAGTATTACAAATATGAATAGAATTTTAGTTTTACAGAAGAGATATCTACAATGTATACATAGATTAACTAGCAAGGAGTCATGCAAATATGTTTTAGGGAAAATGATATCCTTGCAGTAGTTGGCTTATACATATATAGAGTAATTTTAATGGAAGAAGAGAATTGATAACATAATAAATAGTGCATGTATAATTATAATGCTAGAGGTAAGAATAACTTCCATAGAATTCTCATAAATTTCAAATCTGCTCATAAAGATTAATTAATAAAAGGTTTGATACTGTATTACCAACACCAATTAAGGCAAATATAGGAAATAAATTTAAATGTGAATTAAAAAAGTACTTAATATATCATTATATACGTTAGATAAACTATAAACAGTAATGTAATTAGGCACTATGTTTTGTAAATGTGTTTGGTAAATCATCTGTATTTTAAGAATCATTTTTGATAATGACAGACACTTATGACAAGTCTATTGACAGTAAACAAATTATTATGATCATCATCCTCGGCTAATTGTCAACTGCTGGAAAATTCACAGTGTCCCTTTAGGGACGCATATTCTGCTCTGGTGGAGGTGTGATGAACTTTAAGTTTATGTTTTCATTCTCTGAACTGTCACCGTTCATTAACCTGTCCCTGTATTTATAAATGTAAATTTTCTCCCATGTGGTAGAACTCTAACTCTGTGGATCTCTGTGTTGACTTTAATAATTATGCTTTTTTCACTATGTCATGGTTCTCTGTCCAGAAATGAGATGCTACCACTGAATTCTCCATGTGTTTGTATTTTATGTTACTGATATGTTCTTTTAACCATGTATCTATGTTTCTCTTTGTTTTTGCAATATAGATTTTTTTGCATTCTGAACATTCATTTGATAAATATCTATTTTTTTTAAATACTTTCTTTAATATTGTCTATCAGGAGTGTTTTAATATTAAATTAGTTTATGGGTGCCAAGTTAATATTGGCTTTTAGAATATTTTGAAATTTATACATCGTCCATGGATGATATGTGAATTTTTTAAAAATTATCTTATCTTTTCCTGCTGAGAGTGTTGTGGTTTCTTTAATAAGTTTTTGCCTCTTGAGCATCTGTACTTTTTTTCCTAAATGAATTTTTAATCACTGTTCTTTCTATTTGCTTGTATTCTTTGAAGTATTCTATTTTGTTAATGGGTCAGATTTTTTTAATGGTGTTTAATGCCCATTTTTACTACTGAGGCACCACAGGTGGTTAATGGGTCTGTGCATTAAGCTGTTGATTAGTGCATGTTTATGTGATTTTGGGAAATGCAGCAATCAAGAGCTTAGTATCTGCAATGAGGAGCTACTTTCCATAGAAGATGTCGCAAATAGAGAAATTTCTGTAAGAAAATATTAGATTACCAGAGGGTAAGTTTATGAGAGGTGATCTGTGCCACCAGTGATTTTATAGAATCACAGTCATGAAATGGTGGTTATAACAATATTAACATTATTTCTCGCTACCAAAGAGAATAAGGGAATTCTTGATTTTTAGGGGATGTAAAAACACAAACTTAGGGAGATGACCTTGTCAACTTCATAAAATTTTCAAATTAAATATGACATTAGTAGATACTTTTTACATTCAACAATATGTCCCATGCTTCTAAAAAATGATTGCTTATTGTAAGCATTCACTGAGTTAAGTAAATTCACAGTAACCTACAGGGTTTTTCGAAAGCAAGGCATAATTTGTTTTACAGGTATATGGAAGATTTTAGAAAACAATGCAAAGACATGTCAAATATTATTTCTTAAAAGGATTTATTTTATAAATGGA
The DNA here is from genome assembly GCA_030762175.1 of Metallyticus violacea. NCBI lineage: Eukaryota > Metazoa > Arthropoda > Insecta > Mantodea > Metallyticidae > Metallyticus > Metallyticus violacea. The sequence continues at coordinate 90,617,354 of CM060830.1, read as the reverse complement.
AAACCTTTCCATAATCATTGTTGCATGAGCTAATATGTCTTCAAAGAAATTTTTAAATTAGAACCATTTTTTTTCACGTTTTCTGAAAGAACACCTCTGCTTTTATCACTCTACACTTTCATTTGTTTCATTCAGAAAATATGTTGTTTTTTTTATTGATTTATTTATGGACGCTCTTTAACAGCTCAGGTCATCAGCGTCCCATTCAACTCAGGGCGTGAAACGGCCGACAAATTTTGCTCAGAGGCCTCTCTTTCAGGCTTGAGGTTCTTTTTCGTGCCGTAAATGTACGACACAGGACCCACGGCTTTACTTCCCTTCCGAAGGAAGCCATACTTAGGATTTTTACGCCCCGAAAAAAATCCATCGGTCCTGGATGTTCGAACCCGCGATCTTGGGTTTAGGAGGTAAGTATGGTAACCACTACACCACCAGGACCGACAGAAAATATGTTATTATGATAAAAACATGACTCAATGTAGCACATGCTTGCTTAATTTTTTAGTTCTAAATAAATTTTTCATTTCAATGGAAGTAAAATACTCACCTGCTCTCAATAATGTGCGGACACTTATTCTTTATAACCAACATATGTATGCTTGATACTGCAATTGTATTCATAGATTCTAATAGAACTTTATCTTCCTCATCACAGTCACCATAATGAATCATTTTCATATTTGAAGACAAGCAGACAAACCAGCATTTTTTCTTCACTCTCTATTATAATAAACAATAATAATTTATTATTAATTTGAGTTGGATTTTAGGTCACCTTTGCAACAAGATTTATTTATTTGCAAGCAATATATGAAGATATTAAGTTATATTTCTAGCATTCCTTTTAATATTAAAATACAATTTCAAACCAATCTAAATTTTTCTTTCTGTAAGATCCAGTGATCAAATATATCCTTGTTCACTATTATTTTTAACAGTATTTATTTATGTAGACTCTTATTAACTAAATCTTTATCCAATATTATATTATCTGAAAACATTTTATTATAAATCTTGAGAGTATATTGAATTAGATCCTGAGTAATTCTCTGTTTATACCAGTATGTGTTATATGTGGTGTAATGAAGCAATCTGAATACATCATAGAAATATAATAACTGAAATACAATGTTTCATACAACAACTCATATCTTGAGAAAATCTTCAGGCCTCTATTGAGACCTGCCCATAAAGCAAGATGTAAACAATGTGACACAATTATTAACAAGGTGAGGGGACCAGTGACGGCGATTAGGGAGCATGGGGAGTCCGTAGCCCCAGTTTTTAAAAATTTAAAAATGTATCTCTTGAATATAAAGCAGATTTTAAAAGTATACAGCCGACGAATAAAATACCTGAAATCGGCGTTGCAACCGTTTTCTACTTTTGTACATCCCTGAGGGGCGGGAACCACCACGTGACCGCTGATAGTTGGGACATGCATACATGCGAAAGAACCCGCCTTCCTTCCTACACATGTATTTCCACGCATTAACTTTACGTTATACACTATTTTACACTCATTTACACCGTCAGGTTACACTCATGAAAGCAACTGCTGAAATATAGTGAATACATTATCTCTTGACTTTAAATTAAGATTCTAATGGCACAATTGCCTGGTTGAGGTTTTATTCCGGGATAATTACAGTAAATATTTTCCGAGTGTTGAGTAACCTTAGGTGCTGGCTGCTTTTCCATTCATTGAAAAGATTAAATTCCTTCGCCACTTCAAATTTTCTTACTATCAACATTGTTCTACTTTATCTTATTCCCATAAGAAAAAGGGGGAGAGAAGTAACAGTTGTAACATGGAAATATGGCATTTTAATGAATGGTATGAGCAGGATATGTTTCGACTCCTTTGCAAGTGAGGTTAAGACAAGATAGGTACACCCATTAATAACTATTGCCAAAGAAGACTATGTCCTTTTTACTTAAAATAGACTTTAAGACTAATCGACATATTTAGATATGTCGATTAGTCTTAAAGTGTTCATTTATTTGGAATTTGTGCATTTTATAAGGAGTTGCGTTTACCTGAGGGGAAGTTTTAATTCATATTATTTTATATTTCGTTTACATATGAGAGGTATTGTTTGTAAAAAATTTTAGATTCTAAAAAAACATCGAAATATTTTCTAATGATAAATAATGTTAATTTGTAAACACAATAATGTGTAATTTCGGAATTGGCTATTGGCAGTAAAAGGGCCACTCGGCCGCCATTTTTTCGTTATATAATGGATCTTGGTCGAACTGCGTTGAATTCTTTCGTCTGTGCACTTGTATTAACCAAGTAATCTCCAATAGAGCATTTAAAGCGACATACACCTTCTTATATTCCTCCCCGCACCTTCCCCATCGTTGGGTTATCGTTGCCCATAACCAGAGCAAAAGTTTGAATTGCCTTGCAATATCCGATTAAGGGCGCTGCGCTGAAGGGATGTTTCATTGGTAGCCGGAAGGTTTGTCATAAATGGTGGCAGATTTGAGCTCGGAAATATGTTTTTTTTATTCAAAAGGAAAATGAACGTTGAAAAGTGGGTTATTGGAAAACTCTTTGGGTATGCGTATGCGATCATGCCATACCCAGCCGCCACCACTGCTTGGAAGATCTTTCTGTAGCATAACAAACCAAGAACCACTTAGCTCATTTCACTTCAAGAATAATTTATGAAAATTCCCAATCCATCCTTACTGATCTTTTTCAAATTACTGTTTTACTCATATTATGCACAATAATGATAACAACAATAGTGCAAGACAAAAAGACAATAAACAGTGCCTCGGTGTCCTCAGGCAATTATAACAATTCTACTTCAAGGGAATATTAAAGCTTCCAGAATGATAGAAAAAGTATATAGGAAGAAATTAATATTGTTTAAATATATAAATAAATGAAATTATCTGAATTATATAAACATTTGTTTATTTATTGCAATACCTGGTAATAATGATCTAATATTTTTATTTACCTTTGTGTAATTTAAAGCTTATTTAAACATTATTGTTCAATCCATATATTTATCTATCTTTAATTACAGATAAATTCCCTGAAATAGTCAAGGTGGCAAAAGTGTATCCAATTTTCGAAAGAGTGAACAAAGAAAATATTGAAAACTACAGATCAATATCTCTATTATCAGCGTTTCCTAACCTTTTTGAAAAGGTCAAAAACAAAAAAGCTCTTTTAAAAGATTTGCCCTACACGTTGATCATCAAGATTGGACTCAATAAAACTCTAAGACATGGTTATTTAAAAGTTATGAAGGCACTAACTGCAATAGTGTTGGAATCAAAATATACCAAAGACTGTAATGAAGCCAATGCTCTTAAAAAATTAATGGAAACATTTGATTTTTTTTTCAAGTTGTGCTGCATTCCATAATACTTGAAGGTCTTAATTTGGTATCAAAATTATTGCAATCTAACGACCTTAATCTTTCCTGAGCTTCAATGTTACTTCATACCGCTGCAAATTGGCGAAATGACTATAGAAATAATTTTAAGGAAGCACATCTCTGGCAAAATAATGGGTAGTTGACACCAAATTAGAAAAAATGAGATTCCGCAAAACTAAGAGATATTTTATGAATTGTTTCAAGATGAACGTCTATCAGAACCTGCAAAATATTTTCAAATAAATGTGTTTCACATTACTTTAGATATAATTGTTAATCGAATCAAAATTGGATTCAGTTCTATGAAATGTTTACGTTTTCTGTTTAGTGTATTCACCCCACAGTTTCTGTCTACTGCAAAAGACAAAGAATTGTCTAATAAAACACAATATTTATTAATGCAGTTTTTTTTTTTTTTTTTTTTTTTTTTTTTTTTTTTTTTTTACAGTGCTTCAGAAACGAGGCAAAAGACAAAAAGTCTGTTCGAAATTTGGCACACCTATTGGTAATCGAATATTATGTTTAGGCGTCAAGTATACCAGACATTTGCACTGCTTTCATTTAATTTCTATCTCTACCTGTAACTGTTGCGTCAGCTGAGCAATCCTTTTCAAAAATTAAAACTAATAAAAACCTATTTACGAAGCATTAAAATACAAGATCAATTAAGGCCCGATGTTATAGTTCAGGTTTAAGCCTGGAGCTTAAGCTAAATATGCGTTTTAGTGTACAAATTGAATTATAAGCTTCGCTTAATTAGTTCTTGGCTTAAGCTGAGAAGAAGTATGGCTTAAACTGGGTTATTATTGTATGTCAGATTTTTTTTTTTTTTTCCGGAAGAAGATATAAATGACGAAGAAATTCAATTTCTTCTACCTCAAATTGAAAGGACAAGAACATTTAGAACAAGTTCGAACGTTTTAATCTATGAAGCGATTCTGAATTCTACAAAGATTTAGGCTAAGTAAACAGTTTGGAAATCATTGGAGACTAAATAAAGTATGCATTACACTGGTAATAGTATTAGTAATGCATCAATCATATAGGTATAATTTATTTAAGAAAATAATTAAAAAGGTAAAAAAAAGATCTTTATTATTTCAGGAACAACAGTCTATCGGCACAATGCTTCTTACTTTGAGGTTAAACGCAACAGACTATATGCTAATAACAACAGGCTATTTCTGCGGTACTGTTGAGAGAAAGATTTATAAAATGTCCTTCAACAGGCGAAGGCTTTCAATTTGTATTCCGATAAGAACCTTGATTTCTCATCAGGTTTTGTTATTGATGAGGATATATAGGATATATAGGATTCTCCACCTATAACCTATATTGCGCATTTTTCATCGCCGTATTTTTTTTAATAGTTTTCTTCATATTATCATACTTTTTTTTAAAAAAACTCCCGTGTCCCTGAATACAGTATAGCTATTAGCGTTGAACTCTTTTGAAGTTTCCTCCCAAATCTGGGTGTTCTTTGCCATAACATTTTGTCAGACTGCTTGCATTATATTATGTGTGTGCATTTTTCAACAGCCTGTAACAATTTGGTAATTTCTCCAATTGTGAAATTTACTTCCCTTTTTATTTCATTTTGTCGCTCATTTCCGAAATAAATATTATTATATTATATTATAACATACACTTTATTTGCTTAACACAACAAAGTCGTAAAAACAAACAAACAAAGAACAGCTTTGAATTAACTGTGGGTGCTCATGCATTGCTAACTTCAACTATTCAAACAATGTTCAGTTTACCAAAGCTAAAGGTTATAGTGTAACTGCAAAACTCGAGCTTAAGCTGAAAGAAAATTTAATTAAGCTAGGGTTTAAGCTTCAACTATAAGACCGGGCCTAGGTGGACTCTATATTTTAAGTATCGAGTGTGAGAGAACACGAAGAATTGACGTGAGTGAAGTAATGGAATCTTTTGTATCAAAGCATACTCGACGTCTTCGCCGTTTCCAATGGATTCTTAAGGATTCTACATGTTAAAGTGTACCTGTGCTAGATTTTGGAAATAATACTGTTTAATTTCCTAATTTATTACATCATCACCATTACCACCACCAATTTTAATGTCCCTCACTCTTCCGAAGTCCTGTCAGCCTGTCAAATTTTATATTTCCCGCGGTCGAAGTCATGCTGCTGAACTCATATGCTTGAACACGAATCGTTCTGTTAGGGGGCCCAAATTAAACTTTGTGATAGGGGGCAACTTATCTCCGTTACTCCGCTGTTTAAGGTGCATAATTTCCATGCTCTAAGAAATAAATTCTGAATGTGTAGCACATTCGATGAGGCTACAGGGTATTTTGTTTACAAGACATTAAACAGAAAGAACAAATTACTTACTTGGCCTCTTGGTGTGAACTTGGGAAATTTGGCCCCTCTTAATAACACGTTTAAACGCTGTTTTTTGATAAGTTCAAGGAGAGTGTCCATGCGTTCTTTTTTCAATTGAAGAATTGGTGGGGAATGGGCCAGCTCCCAGTTTTCTTTCTCTTGTTGCTCCTTCCACCAAATTTCCATGATTACTGTGTAGGGCACTTTCTTTAGTTCAGCATCCAGCTGCTCCAAAGTCTCAGGTTTGGCCAGCAATGCCTCTTTTAACTGCCGGTTTACTACCTGCATAACCTGAAGAAAAATTATGATAAAAAGTATTATTTCAAAAGGACTGATCAATAAATTACGCAAGAATACTTAGAAACACAATTGTTTTGGTTTTATAAATAAATACAAATAAATATAATATAAATATGTATATACTAAGTTAGTGAATTTAATTTATAAGAATATTATACCAAACACACCCATATTTATATTTATATTTATAAATAATCAATGAGAAACGTTATTCATTTGATTAATATTTCAATTTACTTTCAAACTTTTAGCAACCTGTGCATGTTTGGTTTTAGGCAATCAGTTGCTAAAATTAATCCCATTACGTTCACATCATTATCAATCTTTCTCTTATTCAATAACTTAAAATGACCGTTATGATGCCTATTATTGTAATGATTGCTTTTGCTATTTTTAAGTTACGTTTTTAATAACAGATGTATTGCTTTATTTGCTTTATCATGTCCTTGTACAGGCGGGGACAACGATAGTCGGAAGAAGTAAACAAAATAAAAGAAGCCGTAATATCGATACTGGAGGGAGGGAGGGGGCAGTAAACATTGCACACTCTTCATAGTTGAGTGCAGGATCAGTCAATCCTTGCTACCATGGTTCGCTGCTTTCACAAGTCAAGAAGTAGAATTGTTGGACTGTTGGAGTCATCTGTGCCCCCAGGAAAAAGAAATAATAAAAGATGAAGTTAAAGAAAGGAATCCCATGATCCATACTATATAAACTGGAAACAATTTGGAGATGGATCGAAGCAAGGCAGCAGATGGTGAAAATCCAAAGAAATCTCTGAGAGAGCTAGCACAGGAATTGGTAATTTCGCAAACATCAGTTTTGGATTGCCACTAAACTTTTAAAATTAAAACCCCATAAGATAAATATAGTTCAGGACCCGATAATGTGAGAAGAATTAATTTCTGCACTTAAGTGTTGGATAATATTAATGCTCGCTCTATTGACCCAGGTTTAATTTTTTTACGGACCCAAGTATGGTTCCATGTACATGGCCATGTAGCGACACAAAACAATAGATACTAGAGTGCAGAAAACCCCAATCTTATACAAAAATGCCATTGTATGACTAAAAATTGGTGTTAGGTGTGCTGTAGAAATCTATGCGCTTGCATTTAAGGGCTGTGAATATCCGACAACGCCGGTAAACAGCTTGTTTCCCGGTGCCAAGTAAATTTAGTTAAGCCGGCCATGTGTCCAAACGAGAGCTCTGCATTTCATTCAAAAGGTTATCAGCAAATGCTTTTCTGGTTTGTGGTTTATAGGCATGCCGCGTTTTTCTGACAGATTATTAAATTGCACTGATTCTAGTACACTGAATGGGATATTGTAGGCGTAGAAAGCCGTGGCGAGAGCGAAATCTATATCCTGCTTTGTGGAGACATTTATTCTATAACAAAAATATGTTATCTGCCGTTTAGCAACTGAACGTTTGGAATTTAAAATTGTATTTTGTTGATTTGTTTTATTTAAGGACGCTCTCAGGTCATTAGCTTCCCATTCAATTCAGGGCGTGAAACGGCCGACAAATTTTGCTCAGAGGCCTTTTCTTTCAGGCTTGAGGTTCTTTTTCGAGCGGTAAATCTACGGCACGGGAACCACGGCTTTACTTCCCTTCCAAAGGAAGCCATACTTAGGATTTTTACGCCCGAAAAAAATCATCGATCCTGGCCGGGATTGAACAGGCGATCTTTGGGTTTAGGAGGCAAGTACTCTAAACCACCAGGACAGACATCTAAAGTGGTGTGGAATTCAAGGTTAATATTTATTGCCTTCGTGAAATACGGATGAGAGACTCATAGATGACATGTGGACATGGTTGAAAAGGAACTGGAGCTTCAGCTTGCTACTGGAGCTAGAGGATCACCTACGACTATGGACATTTCCGAGTCTGATTAATGTAGGGTGGAATCTGTGTCGACTGTAGCAGTCAGAAGCTCGGGTGCAGATTTTTATGTGCGCTTTCAGTCAATCCGTGCTAAATGCTTTGCAGTTACTCCACATTCACAATTGTTTTGCTCAAGCCTAATTGGAATAAATTCCAGTTCCTCGTACACGCCATGAAGAGATCGATCACCGCGATTCATAGTAATATTATCGAGATAGGCCACTCAGAAAGAAGGAAACGATGTTAACATCAATCCTTTGAACTTATTGGAGTCAATACTGCGAGTTGAAACAATAATATACTCAGCCAAAGCCATAGCCAGATTAATATTTGACGTTACATACAGGGCTGAAAGCACTTAACTGCTACTCCTGCTGCCCAGCGGGTGACTGGCACAGCTATTAGCTCGATAATAACGCTTCAGGATCAACGGTGCACTGCGCAGGAGGTTAGAGCTCATGCCACACATGTAAACAAAGAATATCATGTTAGAATACTAGCACCCCCTAGCTTTTTTTCTGCCGGAGTTAAAGGAGATTTGCCATAATTACAATTATTTACTCTTTGAATTAGTTGCAAATTGGAATTAGAGCAGTTTGCCCCAATTACAATGATTTATTCGCTAAACCACTGGGTCCACCCGTTTCTAGGATTTACCCGGGGTTAGCCGACAGATTAGGTTAGTGTGTGTATATATGAATTAGTTGCGAATTGGAATAAGAGCACACTTCCCACTATTAACATTTCACCCGCATAATAATGCCCTCAATACAGTGATTGACTCGTCCATATTTATTTATATTTACAAAGTGCCTATGGATAAGTTCCGCTCTCTCCGCTGTCACGCGCTCCTGGCTAGCCGCTCGGAGCAGCAGCGGCAGAAATACTCCCAATCCTGTGGGTAAAGTTAAGTCAGACTAATAGGCAGGCTGGATTAGTAACCAGCCTGTGTACAGTTGTTAGGTACCTACCGTGCTACGGTTTAACCGCAGTGAAAAGAAATTGTTATAGGATATTTGTGTGGTTGAGGGAGTGGACTGAATGGAGATAGCACCAGACTTCTCACTTAACCATACATAGTGACCGGACTGGTGCCCAAAACTAGACTCGGCTTTCTCCGCTTCCGCTCGGAATTGGACCACCAGGCCAATGCTGTCAATAGGGATTAACGTACAGACAGCACATTACCCCTTGTGCTCCAATGACTCAAAATATCTTCTCTCTATTGTAATCTTTATAATTTGTCTATACTGTTCTTAATATAATATAATGCTACTTTTTAGAAATATGCTTTTTTAATAAGTTCTAATTTTACGTTAGGTTAGTTAAAAAAAAAAAAAAAAAAAAAAAAGCATGCAAAACGTATAGTGTTAAAAGCGTATGCCTTATTCGTTTTGGTTGTAGCTCTCTTTTTCGTTAAGTTAGGTTAGTTTAGATTAAGTTAAAAAAAATACACGCAAACTTATAGTTAAAAGCGCATGCCTTTTATTTTGGCAACTGCTCCCTTTTTCGTTAAGTTAGGTTAGATTAGATTAAGTTAAAAAAAGAATACATGCAAAACTTATAGGTTAAAAGCGTATGCCTTTTTCATTTTGTTTGCGGTTCCTTTTTCATAGGTTACTTGCAATGTTAAAAGCGTATGGCTTTTTTTTTCATTGGCATGGATCATGTTCCCTTCTCGGCTTTCTCCGCTGCGCTCGGGAATGGAGCACCAGGCCGGTCACCGCCACGGGTGGCCGAGGTCGTTAAGTCTCGGACTCGTGAGCGGGAGGTCTGGGTTCGAATACCGCCAGGACCGTCCTTCCTGACTGAGGTTTTTTCCAAGTTTTCCTCACTCCTCATAAATGGCAAATGCCGGGGAGGGGGAGGTACCCTAAACTCAGGCCTGGAACGATTCCTTCAATAAAATCCTTTCACAATATATCATTTCATCTCATGTATCATCAGTGTCCATCGCCTGTGGTGCCTCTAGCAAAAACGGGCGTTAAACACTATTCATTCATTACCAGGCCGGTCACGCTCTAGGGTTAGTAACCTCTCTATATTGTAACAACATATATACAGAGAGAACACGTGGAATTGTCATCGGACTGGTTCTATGCACGACAGAGACTTCAGCGGCAATTCACGATTCAGGCTTTTCGGACCGGCTCGTCTTACCAGCCAGGTTTTTGGCAGCACCTGGCCACATCGTGACTATACCTGCCGCTTCTCCTGTTATCCGAGGTTTGTTAAGTTTTTGGAGTCAAAATATAATATGAAAAGGAAGGGATGTAAGTGCTTCCCCTAGCACTTACGACTTTTGCTGACACGCGTAGTTTGGCTTGTTCGCATACGCGTGATGGAAGGGCATCTGGCCTCCCATCCAACTGTCGACCACACCCAAATCGATTTAACTTAACGTGCGGTACTAAGTACGTCAATCATTTGGCGAGGCGTCAGCTGGGGTTTACAGTCTTCTCTATCAGTTTTAGACGGAATATGATTACCAAGCTCCTTTCGCGGGGGTACTCTATGCCTTTTATTTTCAATCAGTACCCAGCATCTCCCGAGGAAGGGATTGGGCCTTATTTCCAGTACCACGCTCAGCATATAATTACCGAGCTCGTTAATATTTTAGTAGAGGAGTGGTTTAACCAAAATTGAAATCAACCAAACGCCCTATATAGCATTTAAATCAAACAAGAAAAATAGCTCCGATAATCAGGAAAATCAGATTAGGGGTGGGGGTTTACTTTAAACCCAAAATTTGAAAATTGCTCTAGCGGGAGCAATATTTGTTTCTTCAGAACAAAATTCGGTGTATACATTTTAATAAAATAAAAAAAAAAAGTTTCTGAAAATGAGGGAAATTGGATTATTAGGAGGAGAGGATACTTGAAAACCGAAATTTTAAAAGCGCTCGAGTTTAATTTTCTTTATATGTTTCCAAACAAAATAACATTAATTCAGCATGTACACTGTATTTGTAATGGTGTATGTGTTTTGTATTTAACAAAAGCATCGTCATGAAGATAGCAAATGTGAAATATTAATATAATATTTTATATTTTTATATAAGAGCGCCCTGTAATTTAAGATAACGTTTATGTTATATGTTTTACTGCAATAAGATTTAAATTAAACTTCAAAAGGCAATGAAAACCGACGAAACTTTTGATTGTTTTTTTTTGTCTATATTTTCTACGTACATTGTAATTGTTTTGAAATAGTAACATAGTTTTGTTTTATTGAAACATACGCACATCTTAAATACACAATGTAACTCGAAACCTTCTGTTATTTTTCTGTATTTTAGTGAAAGTGAAGGCGATATCAAGGGCTCAGTTCATATGGTTACATTTAAAAATGTTTAAAAATACGCACACAGTATAGCTTTATCTATATTGTGTGGTCATATATTTCATTTAATAGTATATCTTTAATTTTTGTGGCATAATAATAATAATAATAATAATAATAATAATAATATTTTTAAAAAATGTGGTTTCCCTTATGATGCTTATAGATTGTTAGAATTGTAATTTTGTTCCCCTTACACCATACAATAATATCAGAACTTATTTCATTTCATAAATTAATAAAGTCATAATTTGAATTTTATATTCTTTTTAAAGCTACTCTACATGATGAGAAATTCGCTTAGTAAGCAACTCCTGCGTGACGGACTTTTTTGGTCGTTCCTATGGTTTCCTTTCGCTATACTATTGGATATTGCTGGATTCTAAGTTCTGCCTTCTTTGAGAATCCCCATCTGCAGCCATTGGAATACCTTATCAAAAGAATTTTCCTGTGTGAATGTGAAGGCTAGGATTAAAACGTAGTATATAGCACGCAAGCACCGAAACCCCTGTAGTTACACACTGTAATTTTATTGGAATTATGATGTGGAAAGGTGTTTTTAAATTTTTTATTTCTTTGGTTTCTTACGTATTTGACATTTTTCTACATATTTTACTTGTTTTATGCGTAATTTACATGTCACGTAGAAACACCTTATTACGTATAAAATCACATCTCTTTCATATCGTTTATATTTATACAAATGATACTCTTGCATTTCTTTCCCGCAAATATGAAGTTTTCTTGAGAGCCGCATGTGGTATTTTTGTCATGTTTGTTTGTTCTGTAATCGCTAAAGTGTGTTCTGATACGATTACCTGAAAACAGAGTGTTAATCCAATAAAATAATGTTTCCGGGCTTGTTGGCCGTGGTCCAAAGGCTGTAAACACACCTGACGTTTCGCCCGTGACTCCGCCGGGCATCTTCGGAGGAACGACTATCACCACTCGTTGTAGCACCGGGTGTTAAGATGAAACATCGCTGTATTAAGTTTCATAGCCGATTATTTTAAACCACTTACTTGTGCCAAAGTTAAAATGTATGAATGTGAGGAAAGTGATTTGAACCCCACAATATTACGCATGTAAATGAGAAAGCATGTGATTTCAATTCACAGTTCCAGAGCATATAAATGCAGACCTGGTAAGTCCCGATAATACAGTAAATAATGAACGTGATATTTGCATTATTGCACAGAGAGGCCTCTGAGCAAAATTAGTTGGCCGTTTCACGTCCTGAGTTGAATGGGACGCTGATGACCTGAGCTGTTAAAGAGCGTCCATAAATAAATCATTCAAAAAAAAAAAAAAAAAAAAATGCACAAATTTTTTTCCCCCTTCTGAAAAGCTTACAGGAACTGTTTATACAAAACTCTCAGTGTCTTGATGTGCATGAAGGTAGTTTGTATTTCCAGCGACAGCTTTAGAGGAAAATCATTTATGCTTTTAAAATAAATGGTTGAAGGTATTTCCGTGACTTACTCATTCCAAGATATATGATTCAGCATTTCGCAAATATTGTGTTGCATTTTGCACCTAGTCTGTAGGAAATGGTTCATATGAAAAGAAAGGATTATTAGTGTACGATCTATTCACTAAGTGGAAGAAAGTTATGGATAAATTTGAAAGAAATTCCAATGCTCATTACCATAAATATGCACTGCTTCTGCTAAACATTTCTTAAAGGCAATGTCTGCCAATCTGAAACTATAGCCTTCCAAATTGATTTGCAAAGGATAAGATAGAGAACTCCTTAAACAGGTTATTGAAACCATAATCTTTTGTGGTCAACTATAGTTGCCTCTTAGAGGTCATGATTATTATTTGGCCAGTAATACTTGAAAAGCATAAGCACAAAAATGGTAAATTTTAGAGCTCTTTTAAGATACTGAACTAATGGATGGCATGCAAACTTAAGAGAGAATTATTCAATAGTAAAAAATGCATTATATGCGAGGGTAGGTCCATAAGTTTCGGGCCACGCTGATAAGGATTATCGCCTTCACAAAAATCTGATCTGGTGTCATGCCTTATGTTAAGTAAATAATTGCAGCTGTAATTTCTGCTCCATTGTGTTCAGATATAGCTGCACAAAGAAGACTATGTGTAGAAGATTGTGACATGTTCAAAATGGAGTATCGAGCTATTATTAAGTTCTTGTTAATAACTTACTCCAAATGAAATTAAACAGCGATTGGACGGTGTATATGGGGAAGCATTCCTCTCACATTCTACCATAAAAGAATGGGCCGAGAAAGCATTGAAGACAAAGAGCGTGCAGGTCGACCCCTTGAAGGTGCTCACTCCTGAAAACATCGCTCGCTATTCTGGAAGGAGAAATTATAGAAGACCGGTGGCTCTAAATTTCAGAACTAGCAGCAAGGTTGGGTATTTCTAAAATATCAGTCCTAATTATTCACGAACATTTAAGCATGAATAAGGATAGTGAAAGATGGGTGTGCTTTTGAACTTCTTTCCTCAGTTCAAAAGTAGCAACGAGTCATCTGTTGTCAGGCATTTCTGTCTGGGCAATGAGAGAGAAGCTCTGCAAACCATTGTTATGGGAGAGGAAACTATGGTCCTCTACTATGATCCCTTGTCCAAAAGAGAATCAATGGAGTGGCCAAAACCTGATGAAGAACCACCTCTAAAGGCCAAGGTCACTCAGTCAACCAAAAAGATCTTTTGGAACTGTGAAGAAATACTCTTCATTGACTTCAAGGAGAGGGACACCACAGTAAATGGGGCATATTATGCCGGCCTACTACACAGACTATGTGCTTCCATCAAAGAGGAAAGGCGAGGAAAGCTGAAAAGTGGCATGCAGCTTCTTCACAACTCGCCTGTGCACACATCTCTTGTTGCAAAGGAAGCTGTGAAGAAATATGGCTTCATGATCAACCACCCACCCTACAACTCAGATCTAGCTCCCAGCGACTATTTCCTCTTCTCTCTCACTCTCTGGAAATGGAAATTTAAGTCTTATGAAGAAGTGATGGATGCTGTTTATGCCCATTCTGCAGACAAGACTTCTGACTATTTGGGGGGGGGGGAGCGGCGGCAGATTGAAATGTTAATTCAAAGATGTGAGATGTGTATTGCAATAAAGAGTTGCTATATTTAAAAGTGAAATATAGTTTTTGTCTTTATCATATCTAGAAAATGCTTAGGCTGGAAACTTATGGACCTATTCTAACCCTATCATACAAAATGAAATTCTTGATATTTGTGGCAGCATTATTCAGATGAAAATTGTAAGCAAATCTTAATAGCTCAGGTATTTTCAGCATACTTGCTGATGAAACTAGATGTATCAGGCATAGAGCAATTTTCATTGTGTGGATTATGTGAACCAAAAAAATAACATACACGAATGTTTTTTTTAGTTTCACTCCTGTTTTTTATGTCTGCTGACAGGTTAGTCTCAACATTACTAGATCAATGTGGAAAAACTGGGTCTAGTTATAAGTAAAATTATAGGACAAGGTTATGAAGGAGTCAGCAATATGGCACATAAATTTAATGGTGCTCAGTAAGAAATAAAGCAAAAATATCCAAAAGTGTACATGCATTGTGCGAACCATAGGATTAATTTTACTCTCTCATTCTATGTCTAGTACCAGCAGTGTCACTGTAAGAAACTGTCTCGGTACAGTGAAGAAAATTGTAATATGTTCAGGAACAATCACCCAGCTCTTCCATATTTTAAAAAAAATATTAAAAACACCATTCTTGAAAGCAAAAAGGGTATATTGCTTTCACTATGTGAAACAAAATTTGTTGAAAAACACAAGCAGTGACACAAATGTTTCTGGTGAACTTTTTGAACCCTGTATCATAACTTTAGCAGAGCTTACTGAACATCAGAAATCCACTTATCACATACAGGTATTCTTCTTGCAGAGAAACTTCCAAGTGTCATTTTGCCATTTACCAAAATATACAATGCCCTAACATCAATTTGGCTTCTGCATTGGATTATGCCAAGAATATTATAGAACAGCTCAAGAGTCTTAGGGAAAACTCAACAGAAGAGTTCATAAATATATTTAAAAATGCATCTGAGCAATATCATCAGTTATTCAATTGTGATATAAGTGTTGCCAGTCCAACCAGGAGAATTATCCTCATTAAAATGAACAGGAATACTTTCATTGATCAATGTTTACTTCTTGTGTTGACAACCCAACAATGGTTTTGTCTTTTTGCTTTCTTTGTTTGTATTGTAAGTGTGATACAAACCACTACTACATCTATGCTATCAGCAGGAAAAGTTACCATTCACTGAAGATAATATTTTAAGGAAACATATTCAGTATCTATCAGACTGGTATGAATTGATATGATTGACATGCTCTGTGCTAGTCTGTGTATGTAATGACAGGGATCTGAAATTATCTACATGAATCATTAATTTCAAATACAATAAAACCATTTTTATTGTGCATGTCATTTTGGCCTTTTGTTTATAAATACATATTTTGATGCTTTATGGTTATAAACTGCCTATTAACTGTGTTATTTTTCTTTAATATTTGTGTTAATTGGAGACTTCAAGCAATGACTATTTTACCCTGAATCTGAGGTTTTCACTTATGTTGGCAGTGGGAATCACATAGTTGCATGTTATTTAATAAATAACATCCACTAGTACAGATAACCACCGATAACTGAAATGTTCATTGTTTTACACTGCCCTTTTACTGCCAGGGATGGCTGAGGTTAAGGCACAGACTCCTGAGCGGGAGGTCTGGGGTTCGATTCCTGCCAGGACTGTCCAACCTGAGGTTTTTTCCAGAATTTGCTCAGTCCTCATAATTGGCAAAATGCCAGGGAGGTGCCTTAAATTTAGGCCTGGAACATTTCCTTCCCTTAAGAAGAAGAAGAAGAAGAAGAAGAAGAAGAAGAAGAAGAAGAAGATGATGAAGAAGAAGATGAAGAAGAAGAAGAAGAAGAAGAAGAAGAAGAAGAAGAAGAAGAAGAAGAAGAAGAAGAAGAAGAAGAAGAAGAAGCTCCCACACTGCCCTTTTGATTGTGTAGCTAAGTTGGTGAAGGTGGAAGCGTATGGGGGGAGCAAGTTAAGATCAATCTCTTAGTGCTAAAACATGTAATACAGGTTGTTTACCTTACTTCAAACAAGAATATATATACGAGTATATAGATCACCTGCAAGCTGCACAATGTTGGTTATATTTAGTAGTGCAATGAGTTATGTTGTAAAGTGATGCAACACAGTTATTTCATTAGTTATTCATATATAATCATAACAAAAACTTTATTAGATTCTGCAGGTAGACTTCAGACCCTTCAAAATGAATTAGAATGCTCATGAAGTTATTTCTATGGATAAAGGCACAGTGCCTGAAGTGGGGCAGGATGGCATCCCGTATAATGTGAATACCCGTAATTGCTGACATTTGAAGCAGACTTATAAACAGATTTATCTCTATTACAACTTTAGTACCATGTTTTATTACTTCAAAGGTTTGCTCTATTGCTCATAAACCAATATTTAGAGACACCACATGCTTGCATTTCTTTCTACCAACAACTTGCACTTCACCTGGAACAGCTTCAAGCTGATGCAGTTTTTTAAAACTTAAGCCATGCATGCCATTGTGCCCCCCCCCCCTCTTTCACTTTTTCTCAAGTTTTGTTATAATTTTGGGCCACTTAGCATAATTTGTTGTATAAAAGATAAGCCATTGCAGGCACTCATACAATTAACAATTTTTTCGCTTCACAAACTGAAGCAGTGTCATCTTCTAAAAGTGAAGTAACGTGCTAGTCAAAAAAATTGAAAATTTTTTATCTATGGAATACACTAGCGTGATGTTTTTCGTATTCTCTGTTGAGTTGAATGCACTTAGCCCAATGCATCTGTCAGTCCTGGAACACGCTGGTAGCCATATTTTGACATCCTCAAGACTGCCTCAGTCTTCTTCACAAAGTATATTTTACAAAATTTTTTTGAAGGATTTTTATTTTTAACTTCCAGAAGGGATTTTCCACATTAAGTAATGCCTTTCAAATCTAATAATAAATGTGATTATCCATTAGATTAGTGATGGCTTTTGTAAGTAGCCCTATTTTCTTCTGACAACTTTTGAAAGCAAGTTGCACACCTGTGTTTCATTGTTGACACATTATGATTTATAGAATACTTACTTTCATGATTAATTGTCCTTTATATTCCTTATACAATGAAACTGTTCCACCGGTTGAAAACATCCCAGCACCAAATTTGTTAATATAACTCTCTAAGAGTGCTATTAAAAGGTTTACTGGATTTTGGCAATCTACCTGAAAATGTGGATATGTTCTAAAACTCCACAATAACTACCTTTTGCTGAATTTCTCTTTCCCTATAAATACCAGTATTTGGTGCAAGAAACTATTTAAATTGCAAGGGTTCAATTTTCTTATCTTTATTATTATCACATTTCATAAAAATTAAAATGTAATTGGTCAAGGGAGAAATAAAAATTGCAGCTTGCTAAGTGATATTTTACTCTAAAAATGAGCTTAAAAAATATTATTGCTGTCTGAGGAGTGTAAACATGCATGTATTTCCAGTATATTACAAAAGTATTAAGTATACTACAGTAGTCGTGCACATATTGCTGAGTAAGTAAATTTAATTGGTAAGACCATCATAAAAACAAATTTTCAAAACAGGGAATCACTCTGTGTGTGAAATCAATTTTGGCTTGCGCTTTCCAGATAAATCTATACCCCCATCTTGTGACAAAGCAGTGCACAGATGGAGTTGCTCTATCTGCTTTTTGTAGTCATAAATCCCTTTTTTATATGAATGATCTACAACGAAATTCTATTATGTTCAGTATTTTAAAGCACATCAACATCAAGGGTGTTTTTAATGGTGCAATGTAACAATAAAGTAATTTTGCTGCCTTCTGCCTCTGCTTCCCCCTCACAAACTAGTAGTTTCTTTGTGTTGTGATATTATCCTTATGGAAATAAATTCTTTGTCTATACATGCATGCCACAAATTCTATGCATGGCAACAAAGCTTGATGACATGCACTAATATATAATACAACCAGTGCATTGGCAATTTTGTATGTGCTCATAAGTTAAAAAGTTTTACAACTAATAGCATTAATATACAAATAATGCAAAATTAAAACATGTTGTAAATACAAACATCCAATTTATTTGTTAATGTAAAAAATAGATACTTATACCTTTAATTCGGCAGCAATAGCTTAAAAAGGCAAAATAGGCAGAAAAAATTTGGGCACAATCACTTGTAAATACTTTGAAACCACTGATAGTTTTACACATTCTTACACAGTAAAATGTATTTTGTCAAATGGGGCTCTAGTTATAAAATATACTGTTTGACATATTAACTTAAATGTTTTCTCCCTTAATAATGCAATTAAAAAAAAATGTAAATAAATATAATTCAATATGACACTTTGCATTTTATGGGGACTGCTCAATTAAGACCGGCACTACTATCATCTTCATGTCAGTGCATTCACACTCACAATGCATAAAAACTTTGCACCTGACACACATTTTTTTAGCAACAGCTCCCAAAATCTATCTCTGGCTATTTGTTTGAGGCAAATGTGTATTTATGTTACCTTTAAAATATTATTTCAGAATTTTGCAAGCAGCATTATAAAATTAAATTTTATATGTAAGTACCTTACAAAGAACTAACACAACTTATAGTCAGTCTGTAGTATCCCGTGAGCCTGTTTTCGACAGCACAAAGCATTTGAAGATAGCTGCAAAAGCTAAGAATTGCAAGGGAATCTTAATGGAGGCAATACTGCAGCTATCATTTAACCATGTCTACTGTTTACAGCTAACACACATCCTTGGAATATCTGTTGAGTGTACACATGTTATTCTAAGGAGTTGTTTCCACATGATCAGTGCTTGCTTGTGATGAATACTGCACCTGCACACTCATGAACAAATGTCTAATTATGTTGATGTGTGTCTCTATTGAAAACAGTGCATTGAGGATGAAGGTTGTGGCAAAAGATTAGCACTGCTATTGAAATGTAATTGTACTAATAATACCCTAGAGCAGCACAATGTAAGATGGTAGATGGTCAACTAGTTTCCAAAAAAGGCACAGAATAGAAGTTGACAAATAAAGCCATTTCCATCACATTCTTTAATTATAAATTGTGGTGTACATCATGCCTTTCAAACTCTTATAAGTGTGAAATTTGCTTACATAATACTAGCATCCCTCCAAGCAACTGCTATATGAAGGCCAGTTCTTAATGTCTCCAACTTAGTTACGTACAGTGATTGTTTAGCAACATGAGAAAGGAAAAGTACTTTATACCAATAGAGCACAATTTCACAGGCAAGGTATAGACCCACATAGTTCTGTTATTCCTGGTGGTCTAGTGGTAACCATATTTGCCCCATAGACCCAAGATAGCAGGTCAATCCCAATCAGGGTTGATTGATTTTTTCAGGCGTAAAAATCATAAGTATAACTTCCTTTGGGAGGGAATTAAAGTCATGAGTCCCATGTCAGATTTATCGCAGGTAAAAAAAAAAAAAAACCTCAAGCCTCAAAGAGGACTATGAACAAAATCTATTGGCCATTTCATATCCTGCATTGAATGGAAGCTGATGACCTGAGCTGTTAAAAACAAATCAGCCCACAGTTTCAAAACATTTGCCATTTATCACTAAATATTACAAAAATGTCCTGCTCCTTGAATAAAATAACAATTTAATTAAAAAAAAAAGAAAAAAAAAGATAATGCTATGCCTCACTAATGTAGTTGACAGCACTGTCCTGGACACCTTTGGTTTTTCTTTCAATGAAATGGCCAAACAGGACTTTGTTCATGAGTGAAATCTAATCAGTCAATGATTCCAGGAATGGCAATGGAGATGGGACAAATGCATTTGCATTGAACGGTGAGTATTTTGAAGGGAGTAAAAATTTGAATTTGTCAACTTTGATAATAAATTGGTTGACATTAGTGCTCAGTGTTTGCTGAATGGCCCTCAAATATTTCTGTTTTTACTATTCACATTTACATGAAATTTTGCAAATAAAATAGAACCAACTCAGTCCATGATCTCAGAATTTACATTTCCATTGAATAACGAATTACCCCGTTTTTTTCCCCCTCTTTGATTTGGTTTATTTACGGATGCTCTTTAACACCTCAGGTCATCAGCATTCTATTCAAATCAGGGCGTGAAACGGCCGACAAATTTTGCTCAGAGGCCTCTTCTTTCAGGCTTGGGGTTCTTTATTATGCCGTAAATGTATGACACAGGACTCACGACTTTGCTTCCCTTCTGAAGGAAACCACTGTCTGAAAAAATCCATCGGTCCTGGCCAGGATCGAACCCGCAATGTTGGGTTTAGGAGGCTATGGTAACCACTACACAACCAGGACCGACGAATTATCCAGTAGTCGACTGTTAGCTGAGGATGTGAGCAATGGTTCGTGAAACTAGCTCTACATATTAGTAACAAGTAATGAATAAATGGCATTTAACGCCCATTTAACAAATAAGTGGAGCAATAAGAGTATGTAGTTCGACTTAGTCATACAAATCTTAATTATATGATTAACTAAACTGTACAAGTTCCAATTTACATTTTTAGTTAGTGGCCTGTTTTGCAGAAAAAAAAATGTGCTTTAATAAATTTCCTAAACTTGAGAATGGTGCTTTTTAAAACAAAAGTAATAATCTTCATTCTGATGGGAGAAAGAAGAAAAAAAAAATCTTCAAACATTAATTCAACCCTAATTTGGAAATTAGTAGCATGGGTTCATAAAAGAACATTGAGGGCAACATGGCTGCATTAGACTATAAGCTTGACAGTATGCAATATAAGGAAAAGCACTCGAATATTGAGAGCCTCAAGCAGAAATGGTGGATCTTCTGGGGGAGATAGTGCATGTTGCCATTGATGAATCGTGAGGACAAAAGTGGGTCATTTTAAAAATTACTGATGCTATTGCATAGAGTAATGTGAGTATTAAAAATGAAAATCACATTCAAATTTTACAGAATATTGTTACACAAAAATTTGAAACAAAACTTATGGTCAGAATAGGTGCATTTCCACTTACAAATATGGAAACAGAACTTGTTTATAATCTGGGTGCTTGTAACTGGTACAAGATGCAGCATTTATTACTCACCTTTTGCTGATCTTCCAGTGTCCGGGCTCTCATTTCTCTACGAGTTCGTCCTAAAAGCAACACTGCACGACAGAAGAGCTCCTCCATGAATGGAGATTTATTAGTAGCAGTAAATACCATTGGTTGATAAGACCTTCCATTAGCTTGTGGAAGCTTGCCAACTTCAAGTAGATCACAAAGTAGTCTAATAAGGTAATCACAAGTACCAGGAAATGAGTTTGATAAAGCTTTCTCTTCCATTGCAACTCTGACAAAAGTTTTACAGTATTTCTGGGCAAAATGGTGCATGCACTCAAGAGTTAGATGGGTAATATAAGAATCCTCCTTACTGTTACCTGAGAAATTTAAAACTAATGAGCATCTTTCCTGCTTTTCAGACTTGCCTATATCAGTGTGTTCTGGCTTTGATAGTGATTCGGTTGAGTACTGTTTTTTGATTATTCTGGTGTAATGTGTTGTAGTGGAATCTAAATCCTGACCACTGGTTCCAAGAGGCTCTTTATCAGGACTTCTAATACTTTCAGATATCTTATCCTCATCATGTACAAAACTCATATTGTCTTTCCTGCACTGTGCTTCTTCAGCAGTAGCAATAACGCTATTTATTTCCTTTATGGGCTTTATATCAACAGTTTCCGGATCGATAGGTTTCAGACGACTTTGAAGAATTCCAAGAATTAAGGTCTGATAAACATATAACTCATGTGCCATTGAAGGCATCACTGTATTACTGATAATGTTCTTATAGATAGCATCTCTGACCTGTTTGGACATCATTGAACCCAATATCATTGTGCCACCTGGTCTTTGAGCCATTGTGTTGATCAATGCCAAAGCTTTTTCCTGAATTGAGGGGCAGTCCATGTTCCAGATGTGCTGGATTATGTCACTTATATTTAAATTTATAATCTTTTCTTTAATGCCTTTTATTGGTTTTGCTACTTGCCGTAAGAGATCTAAGGATGTTTCTACTAGTTCCAATGGCAATTTCTGATCACTGACAACATATTCAATCAGCCTATCAATAATTACATCATCCAGGGATGGTAGTAAACTGTACTTCATGTAGTATAGCAAAGCATTTAAACAAAAAACAATATTACTTGGTTTTTCAGCACTACTAATAATTATACTTGTGATTATATTTTGCCCATTATTTTCAAGAAAGGTTTTTGCAAATACTCGGTCAGCACTCATACTTGATAATTTTATTAGAGCCCAGTGCTTCTCTTCTGATTCTGCATAGCTATCTGGAGGAATACGTGCAATGATCAGCTTTACCATTTCTAAAGGAGATAAAACCAGACGTAAAATGCAAGCATTTTTTATCTCATGGCGATTTTCTTCAGTAACATACTTGTTTTCATTTGATTCTTGTTCAGAGTATACAAATTGCAAAGCATACATGCTAGGATCTTCAACAAGATTAAATTCTGAACACAAAGATTTAATGATTTTTGCCAGAGGCTCTCTCTGATTTAATTTACGCAAATGTTTTTCATTTGCAACATCTACTGCTACAGAAACAATATCTTTACTTCCCAAGCCAAATTCTGCCTGCATAGCTCCTATAACATGGAACACCTAGTTACAACTGGGCTATCATTCTTTCTCTTGCCAGATAAGACTTTACTCTGATAAGATAGCAGATAAAAAAAACAAGACAAATTTATCTCTCCAATGCTAACACAGAAGTAATATTTGGCTCTGGAATAAACACTTAAGATATTGTCCACCACAGTTAATTAATTACACCTGAATGGTTTGTTAGAGAATTTATTTTCTGAAGTTCTACATTTCCTCAGAATAACCACATATCATTCCACTTTCAAACATGGTGCTAACACACATACAGAATTCCAAACAATGAAACGATAATTCAAAGTAAAACTGAAGTATCTTGAATCAAAGTGTTATGGTGCATAAAATCTTCAAAAGTTCTGCTTCTGATAGTTGCTCAACGTCTCCTGTTGCTGCGATACCCTCTGTTTCCTCCATCATAAGCCCTGTAACCCCTGCGACCAGGTGACCTGTAAATTGTGTATTTCTCTGAACAACAAATTAGCTCACCCCATGTTAATGGATATGACAAGCTGTAAGTATGGCAATTCATGAAAGATGTTTTAATTAAGCTGACAAGCAATAATAGGCGAAATAACATAATTAGCAGCCAATGCTGGCATACATTACATATCATTTCTTGTAGCTTACAACTGAAATGTACACAATAATTGAACAATATTTCATGAAATTGCAGTGAGCAGCACTCTACCTACTGTGGGATAAAATCTTGCAACAATATTAATAAAACCATTTCTAAAATTACATAACATATTTTTCTTATACCTCATTATGTAACGATAGAATTAAAAAAAAGCATAAACATCTGAATACAGTCGAGAGGATAAATTCAATACAATTCACTTACATTTATGAAATGACATCACCATTACATATATTATCTTTCCTAAGACTGAAAGCTACAGAAAATGTCCTGTCAATCAAATTAACCTGTAACAAAATCATTACACATTTCTAGCGAACAAAAACAATTTCTAAGCGCTGGAGCAAATATGGTATTAAAAAAAAAGGGGTTATATGGGGAAATATTAAATGTATGTAAAGTACATTTTAATTATAAATATATGCACTCCTGTGCTGCTGCAATAAATACATACGAGAAATGCATCTAAAAGTTAATGCTAATAAGAGATCTAACATTTTACCAACTAAATTACAAATCCACATTATCTCCTCTCTTGGGAACCCAAATACTGCTACAATTGCTTCCACTCCTAAAGGTAATGCTGGAAATTTCAACTCATAAGTGCATTTTACAGTTCTGTGAAAACTAAGACTAGAATTTTATTGCACAATAAATTAAAGAAAAAGTATTGCCCAAAAACGCAATGCCATACCAAAGAAAAAAAAAATTCTATTAAATGTGAAGGGGGAAAAAATCACAATACACAACTTGGCACCAATCAAAAACCTAGGAGCAAGCATACTATTTCTCCTTCAAATACAGCATTAAGCCTATGTTGTAGATCAATTGTTTTAATCTTCACAATATGCATGCTACAAGTAAAACTTTTAAACTTACAATAACAGGCAAAGGTGAATATAAACATTAGGAGGATATGTGAATGCATTAATAGCTAGTAGGCCCCCACTCACATCCTAAAAAGTGTACCGACTTTTAAGCTGAAATTGGACCAAGGAGGAGAAAATGGCATCCTAGTGTGCTGATGTCATGGTTGTACAAACTGCTTCAAATGCTCCAAATGAAAAAAACTACAGTCATGGATTCAAATTTTATCAGTAGACACAGCCTATGAGAAGTTTTTTGTTCCACTTAGTTGGACATGTTTCAAAGACTGTTGCCTTCATCTTCAGCATGGTTTCACTTTGATTTCCTGTGTAATATTAAGATGTCGCTCTGTAGATTTTACGAACTTAGTGATGAGGTTATTACTGTTTGGGAAGATCAAAATTAACCAAATTTTTTTGTTTATGTTTATGAATATATTTTCCCACACTGTTAATTGTATGGGTTTTTGAAGAGCTTTCATGTGATTTGGTTCCTTTTGGAATTCATGGTTCTTTTACCAGAAATGGTCTGCTATTGCTGATTTTCCTTGTGTTTATATTTTACATTTCTCCTGTGTTCCCTCAACCATGTGCTAACAGATTTGTTTCCTTTTGGAATTCATGGTTCTTTTTACCAGAAATGGTCTGCTATTGCTGATTTTTCCGTAAGTTTATATTTTTGTTCCTTACACCATGTGGTAACATTTCTTTTTGTTTTTGCATATGTATTTCATATTGCAGTCTTTGCAACCGATTTTGTAAATGTCTGATTATTTTTCTGGCGGAAATTTGTCTTTTGTGCTGGTTTTTAAAACTACATTTCTTTATTGGAGTCAAAATGTTTGCCTCTTTTTTTTGGTGTGTCCATGGATGGAATGTGAATTTCTTATATATATATATATATATATATGATCTCCTTTGTAGCCTTTTAGCATGGTGATATCTTTTGTTTTTATTTTTTGAATTTTTCTATTGACCAGATCTATTGTTTAGCCATTTTTCTGTGCTATATCTATGATTTTATGGTACTCCGCATAGTATTCTGTCTTGCTTATTGGTAGGTTTGTTAATCTGAATGTAAGACCATTGATTATAGCTAGTTTATATTGTTGTGGATTGTGGCTGTTGGATTTTATATAATTATCTGTGTGGGTATCTTTTCTGAATGTGCCAAATTCCAGATTATTGCCATTTTTTATAATTTTTATATCAAAGAAACACCTTGCTTTTTAATTCCAATAGGAATTTAAAAGTGCTGTCTTGTAGGTTGAGTAATTTTATTGCATCCCTCTTTCCATTTTTCATTTACTATTGCAAAGACATTAACGTAACTGTACCAACATTTGTATAAATGTGGAAAAGCCTCAACTAATTTTTTTATTTCCAAGAAACTCATGTACACATCTACCAAGAATGTTAAGAATGGGTTTCCCATTGCTAGACCTTTTCTGTATAACTAATGCCTTGAATGTGAAGCAGGTTTGATTGATACACATTTTAGTGAGGTTCTAATATTGTTCTATTACTTCCCCAGGTAGGTTTATTAAGGTTAGTCATTTCTTTACAATATATATTAGATTTTCTTTGGGGAGCTAGTAAACAGAGAGACCAATTCATAATCAATATATGCTTTTCAATTTTGTGATAAAATGCACTGGATAGCAGCAGAGAGAAGCAGGGATAAGAGGCTAAACAGGAATAAGATCAATTTCTTAAACCAAACTTAACCTTATTCTAGAGGTTAAATTTAAAAATTGTGATCACATGCATGCGCCAACCCCTGGATTAGGTAACACGTGACATTAGCAGACTTAATGGAATTGGGCCCCACTTACCATATTTGGTGGTAATGATATAATAACATAATGGTTGGCAATTCTGAAAATAAACGAGCAACCGCTGAAAGTGATGCATAGAGCTGCTCTGCTGGGGAAAAACAGAAGACAAATGCAAACATAATACTGTGAAATTCTGCTATAATTCCTTAATGTTTATAGTACACCAGAGCTCTCCTCCACAAAAATATGATCCAATACATTATAAGTTCAACTTTTAGTTATTATTAAAATTCTGTTCCACAAAGATTTCTGCTATGCTTGTACTTTACAATTCTATACCTACAAGTGATTTTTACGTTGTTCTGTTCCAGATAAATATTAGTATTAGTTGGGCACTTATAATTTGCGTAAATTTCTCTACAAGTGTAGGAATATTGGTAACTTCAAATACTAGCACAAAATTTTTTATCTTTTAAATGATTTTGGGAGTCAATTGACCCAAATGGGCTAAGTAATAGCAAAGTACAATTAAATGCAGCTTATGGTTGATATTGGCATTTCCAGTTTCAAATGCATATTTTAGACCAGCATATTACCAGCAAGTATTTTTAAGGTTCTTACTACATGCCACGAAAATAATTCTTCAATCTCTTTTAAAATATTCTTTTATGACGGTTATCCTTTTTTCTTCTTCTTATAATGAGAACATGATTATCAAGCAATATAAAAAATAAATATAAATGATCAAATGGACTAATAAAATAAATGACAGGAAGCTTGATTCTTCTGCCATCTCTCCAAGACTGAAATTGATGCTCCTAAATGTAGCCTTATGGGACCATCATCTCTCAAGTGAAATATGCTAGAATGTTGATTAATGCGTAATAAAGTATTTAAATTATCATTAATCTGAGAAAAAATACAAGACCCATTTAGTAGAAATGACAATGCATTTTGCACATTAAAACTCCATAAGGAGTGAAAACAACGTAATTTAAGGTGTGGCAATGTATGTCAAGCAACTGTTCTTCCATCTTGTTCTTATATACTGTCACATGAAACCAGTAGGTTAATCTGTGCGTGTAACATTTTACTAATACTTTACATGTATTGCACTTCTTTCGTGGAACAGAAACAGACCATACTTTTGTGGAATAGGTCCCAGGAGAATCTCTTAACAAACCTTTCATTCATTTTTATGGCAGCTTCAGTAGCAAAGGAAAAAGGAATTAATAGTAAGTGTTGAATTCCCACATTGCAATTTTGTGCAAAATAAAATGATTAGTTTATCTCAGGAAAATCATCAGTCCCTTCCACCCTGCATTGATGAGTTAATAACTGGTACAACAAATGTTGCTGCTATTCAGCAAGCAATTCTTTTGTTTAATTAAGATCACTGTATGATTGAGTCAAACTAGACACTCTTATGCTCCACTTATTTGTTTATAATGTGTAATACTAGTTTCATGAATCCTTTGTTAGCATCATCAGCTAACTCATAAACAAAGGGTTTGTGAAATAGTACTACATATTATAAACAAATGGAGCATTAAGATTGTGTACTTTGATTCAAATCATACAATGATCTTAATTATATGATTAGCTTCAGTTTGTGAAATAGGACTACTTATTATAAACTATTGGAGCAATAAGAGTGTGTAGTATGACTCAGCCATACAATGATGTTAATTATATGATTAGCATCACTGTACAAGTTTGAATTAACAATTCTAGTTATTTCTTTTGTTGTTATAGTTTGTTGCCAACATAGCATTAGCCTGTGTGTTCCTCATAATACAAGAGTTTACATGTATCATTAAAATTTAATATCAAAACACATATTATTTTGTGATATAATTATTCAATGGTAGTGTTGTTGACCAATTCTAAGAGCAGAAAATAATTGGAACATAGCAGAACAGATATAAAAAAAAACATTATCTCTGGGAACCATTAACTATGATAGCGACAAGCTTTCAAGGTTCAGTTTAACGGAAGAAACCGAAGTATGTGATAAAAATGTTAAGCTGGAGCAATACCTAAGGAAACTGAACTATTTTTTGAGGGCATCACAGCTCTATTGATCCAGACTTCAATTGTACTGCTATTATAATAGAATGCAAAGAAATTATACTCTTATCAAGGCATGAAATCAATTGATTTGCATAAAAAGGGAAAGACCTACATGCAATTAATTATAATGATCAAAAAATAAGAAAACAATACTCAATGTTCACTCTTAAAGTGATCACACATAAACAACACTCACTGAATCCTTTGGCACTTGCACCTGGAATATGCTCATATTTTCAGGAAAAAAACATAGCATGCAATGGAAAGAGAGAGAGAACATGCAAATTGCACCAATATGCTATTTAGAAATGTCAGCAATAATTAAATTCATGTAATAAGTTTTTTTTGGATAATATATATTATTATAATTTAAATTATTAAATGGTAATGCTTTCCTTGCATGTGCTGCTTCTGTGTTGTACTTTAGTGCATTGAGAGTCCAGTCAGTCACATGACTTTGTTTTGTTCTGGATCACTAACAGTGAATGCAGAGTAGCAGAACTCCAGACACTTGAGAAAAGTAAAGTTCTCGGTCTCTGGCAGAAAATCAGTTACAAAAAAAATCATTACACACAAGCAAGTAATCTCTTTAATAACTTTCAACACCATACACAAGTTAGTAATCTCTTTAATAACAACCTTAAACACCATGAACAATTAAGCTGGAAAAAGGTACAATGTTGCCCTGTCACATTTTAGACTTTTAAACAATGAATAGAAAGATTTATCAGGATTGGTTGGTAGAGAAAAATGACATTTATGGTCACTTTAGATGAGAAATAAGCTTATCTAATGGCTGAAATAAATCCCAATGTGTGTGTGTGTGTGTATCTGCTCCAGATTTCTTCCAATTCCCTTTGATCTTCATATTTCTAATCTAAACTATGTTAACCCATCCTTCTCTTTCTTATTACATTTACCGCTATAATCCTTGCTGATACAAGTATCTTTTAATTCTGGAAATAGCAGCAAGGAATTTTTCTCTATCTACATATAAAATTTGCCTGTCTATATCCTCGAATCTGATTCTAATCACATTCCAAAATCAACCTGACAAACTATCCCTTCCTAAACAATTCTTCCCCCATCCCATTCCGTATCAATTAATATCACACTTTCCCTACCCAACTATCATTTCTTAAAGTTGATTCCTGAAATTTTAAAAGTTCTTTCAAAATTTGACCCATGCAGCCGGCATCTGCTGGCCTCTCTAAACCAATATTTTAATAATCTCAACACCACTGTATTAACTACTATCCAAGGGGAACATTTTTTAAAAATGGTATTGTGGATACAAGGGTTTTGTTACAGCATGGTATTTGTATTGATAAGTTCACTAAATGCATTATTGCTAAAAATAGCAAAGTCAATTCCTTATTTACCAAACAAGTTCTCACACTTATTTACTTCACTAAATATCAGCTTTGTATGAAACACACTAATTGTGGCACTAAGTCATTCAGGTTCCAGTCTTCAAGTGCCAAAATTATGGCCAGCATAATCTCATCCCTATCATGAGGCACCCTTTATATTGCATTAAATTTTTTGTTTCCACCGGTTGGCTCAAGTGTCTTAAATATGTTGCCATCTCTCTTTCATATGTACTGTAGAAAGATACATTAGAAACTTAGTTAGCTACTGCGAGTCATACAAACAGGCAGTTTGAAGCTGTAGTATTCCAAGTTGAATCTTTTCACCCCTCAATCAAATAGTTCCAGGTAGGAAAGATCTGAAGCAAGGAGTTATTAAAAGATACCAACAAGAAAGAAAGAAAAAACTGTTAATTAAGAGGGAATAAAATATGTGCAAATAGTAAATATGTCAAAAACATAACTGTCTTGCCAAGCTAACAGAAAGATAATGGCTTTTATTATTATAAGCATATAAGCTAATATCAATTGCTACAAGAATTGAAATATCGACTGTGGGGAAAAAATATATCTCAAATTAAGAGGGGGGAAAAAAAAGGAGAGAGAAAAGGAGATGGGGGGGAAGGAGAGAAGCTAAAAAAAATTTTTTTTTCAACATGCTTGCTGCAGTGAACGGTTTATAAAATTTATCACACAGAAAAAGCACTAATGAACTATACACTTACATAGGCAATATATGACGAAAAAATACGGATAAATTACAAATTTCCTTACATTAGAAAAACTCTGTACACACTTTTGCACGTGTAACATATTCATATGTCTCGACAGAGGAAAACTCATATAATGAAATCCAAAAAAATTATTGCATTATTGCCACAAATAATAAAGTTTAGGTCAGAGCAATACCTTTATTTGTATTTACAAGGAACATGGTGTGACATACAAACTTCAAGAATGAAAGTAATAACTCCATTAACCACATGTGTAAAAATGGAGGAATGAATAGCCTCTATTAACTTTTAAGGGCAATCTGGTTTTATTGAAGATGCTTTTTTCTTTGATACACACGCACACAAGATGCTAGCTGCACCAACAGATTATTGTGGCACAATGAATGATGAAATATTTGAAGACTGGTTTGAAAACAGTGTCTTAAACATTTAGGGGATCCAAGTGTAATAATCTGTAAATGCCATGTCATACCATGTTAAATATTTATCCAAAATGCCACTCTTTCTGGAAGAATCCAGCTAACTTCAGTTATATGCCGTCATCATATTATAAAATCTGACCCTATTCCAATCAAACCGGTCCTCATAATAATAATTTAGCAGATTATAGGGAAAAGCAACATCATTGAAGAAATTAAGTGTAGTAAATAAGCATGGTCTTCTTATGACTGCTACCTTACCATTCTGTTTTACACTCAATTGAAATAGTGTGGTTGCAAATGAAATGGGATGGACATCTCAGAATCTTAGTGAATGAGCTAATAGGTTTACCAAAAAGCCCTTTGGTTGTATAAACTGCTAAGGCTTTCACTATTGGCATTGTATGCATAATATGCTTGCTGACCAGGGTCCAATATTAGAGATATAGTAACAGACTTTCTAGTTCTGGAATCGGTTGACTCAATAAGACGAACCTTGAAAATGCCAAGCACACTTCTTGGCAAAATATTGCTTACTATAACCTCTAATACTGCACCAGACCTGATATATTATTATGCAATTTACAAAGTCTCTTATGTGGTTGTCGGTCCTGGTGGTGTAGTGGTTACCATATTAGCCTCCTACTAAACTCAAGATCGCGGGTTCGAACCCGGCCAGAACCGATGGGTTTTTTTCGGGAGTAAAAATCCCAAGGGAAGTGAAGTAAAGCCGTGGATCCCGTGTCGTACATTTATGGCACGAAAAAGAACCTCAAGCCTTAAAGAGAGGCTTCTGAGCAAAATTAGTCGGCCATTTCATGCCCTGAGTTGAATGGGACGCTGATGACCTGAGATGTTAAAGAGCGTCCATAAATAAATAAATCAATCAATCTTATGTGGTCAATATGTTAATCATGTCAAAAAAATTGACGAGTTATTGGGAACCCCAATTAATTTTTGACAACCATGATTCAACTGCAATAATCTTCATTGTGAGGCAGAAGACAGTAATGATGCATCATCTACTGACACTGATTTAGAGTAAGCAGCAAGTTAAAACTAGATTTACTTTCTTTTTTTATGTTAATTATCCATAATAAAAACTAATAAAACTGTGAAAAATATTACTCATTAAAAACAATAGTTTTTTATACAGTTACATGGATGCAGTGCAATTGTTGTTGGACACTTAGCTTGAAGGAAAAATTGTGAAAAACCAATGTGATTAAGAGGCATATAAAATTTACCTGTGGAGTCCATATATGTATAAGTTGAAGAATTGTGTGAGGGAGGCCATCCACTTATGGCACATACACTATAAATGTAGGTATAATTTGTACTAGAATCTATATTACTTAAAACACAGGGAAGCTCAAATGCATAATAAAATTATTACTAGCAATGCACTTTTGTACATTATACATGTTAGTATGTTTGAAGTTCACCATTAGAAGATGTGGACAAAAACAGCATGTCATGCAGTAGGAATCAACATGGTGAAATGATCATAAAACCTTAGGTAGATTAAAAGTAAAACTACTTAAAAATCATGTGTACACGTTAAAAACACTCTTGACGTTCCACTCTTAAAACTTTTGAAAGTAAAACTGGGATATGTTTCATAAGATCTTGCTCACATTGTCAACGGTTCAGTTAGTCATTCTATGGTTGATAATGTAAGCAAGGCATTAAAACAAAAGAAAAACAGTAATATACATAAATTTTAAAAAAATAATTAAAAAAAAAAATTAAGTGAATGGAGTTTAGTGTAAAGAATGAACACCTAAGTTTATTTTAAGTAGTTTACTTTTAATCTACCTAAGATACATTATGTGTTGTGTATGTTAGGATAGCTCTAAGAGCGAACATATAGTAGTTTATCCCAATGTTCTCAGAAAGGGAATAAGAGACTATCAACTCTACCTGAACTTATGCCTTATTTTACATGCAATAAAAGTAATGTGTTAATAGCTTCAAAATATTGCTGTTGTATTATTTCTACACCTTCTGTCAGAGCTGAAAGAAGTCAAACGCTTACATTATACAGTAGTTACTTTCATACATGCTGGTATGCAACCTATTTGATAGCATTCTATGTATTGCTAATGATGCCAATTTGTTGAAGAAAAAATATACATTAGCTACTGAGCATTGTTAAAAAAGTAAATACAATCATTATTGTAGAAAGAATTTTCAGAGCGAAATATAGTATAATCTTTTTATGAGGAAATAACTCAAATACCATTAATTTTGTTCCACTTACTTGGAAATATTTCGAAGGTTGTTGCCTTCATCATAGCATCGTTCGACTGTCCGCTTTCCAGTATGGTATTAAGATGTCTTAGATTTTATAAATTTAGTGATAAGGTTACTGCTGTTTGAAAGATCAAAAAATTAATACATTTTCTTTTTTACTTACTTTTTCATTGTTTTAAGAGTGTGTAGTTCAACTGAATCATACAATGATTATCAATTTACATTTTCTTTGATTTTGTTTATGCATATATTTATCATACTGTTAATTCTGCGTGTTTTTGAAGAGCATTTAAAAAGTTTGGGTTCATTTTGGAATTGTTATTATTACTTTTTTATTTATTTTTTTAAATATTTTGCCAAGAATGGTATACTATTGATTTCTTCGTGTGTTTATATTTTACATTTCTCACGTGTTTCTCAAAATGGTAATTTTTCTTTTAGTTTTTCCTATATATTTCATATTGCAGTTTTTGCAATTGATTTCAAAAATTCCTGAGTGTTTTTCTAGTAGAATTTTGTCTTTTGTATTGGTTTTTAAGAGGTTTTTTTAAACTGTGTTTACTAGACAGGATGCATCTTTTAAAATCTCTGAAATTTTTTAATGGAATGTGAATTTCTTATATATGCTCTGCAGCTTTTTAATGTGGTGAAGTCTTTAATTTGTTTTTGTTTTTTGAATTTTTTAGATATGAAGAACGACTATACTGGAATTTGGCACATTTGGCATATTCAGAATAGATACCCATATACACATTTCATATAAAACAACAGCCAAAATAGCATAAACTTGCAATAAATCAACATTCTTACATTCAAATTAACAAACCTACCAATAAGTAAGACAGAATACAAATCAGAGTACCAAAAAATAATAGATTTAGCACAAAAAAAATGGCTACACAATAAATATGGTTAATAATAAAATAGAAGAAAAATTAAAAAAACAAAAGATACTACCACACTAAAAGGCTACAAAGGAAATCCTATATACATGAAATTCACATTCCATCCATGAGCACACCAAATATTCCAGAATATTTTAAAAGATGCACATATTATTTTGCCTCTATTAACAAAGTTTAAAATACCTTCTAAAAACCAACACAAAAGATAAAACTCCAGCAGGAAAACAATCAGGCATTTACAAAATCAGTTGCAAAGACTGCAATATGAAATATATGGGAAAAATGAAACGAAACAATACCCTTCGGTTTAAGGAAGACATGAGAAACATAAAATATGAACATGCAGAAATCAGCAAATGCATACCATTTCTGGCGCACGCACACACATATATTTCCAAAATGAGCCACAACTCTTAAAAGCTCTTTAAAGACTCATATAATTAACAGTATATATATAAAAACAAAAACAAATTATATGGAATTTAAATGATTATCCAATACTGTCATCTCATACACTCTAGTGCTTCACTTACTTTTAAAATATAGTGGGATGGGTTTCAAAGAGAATTCTCTCCATCCTCAACCAACTTGACAACTGATTGGAGAAACTCATCTTCTAAGAGGATTGGTATTTATATTTTATCTAGCTTCACTGCGTTGGTTCCAAAAGAATTTTAAAAAATATGTTATAAAAAAAAACGGAAGAAGAAGGTGGAGATGGAGGAAGGAGGTGGAGGAAGAAAGAAAGAAAACTGAGTTGATTTTGACCTTCCAAACAACAGCAACCTCAAATATAACATTTAATTTAACTTCAGAACCAATACAGTGAGGTGCCTATTATGTTCTTAATTATCTAGTGAGTCGATTTGATAATCTTATGCACCACTTACTGTTGAATTATGTAAAACTAGTTAATTAAGAACATAACAGTAACCTCATCTCTAAGTTTGCAATTTCTATAGAGTGACATCCTAATACCACACTGGGAAGCTGACAGCGAGTTCATGATGATGAAAGCAAGTCTTCGAAACATGTCCAAGTGGAACAAAATTAGTAAAATTTGAGATATTTCCTCATAAAAATTGTCAAAAAATAGCAGAGGTATCATTATAAGGAATCAATTCTTGATTATCCATGAGCAAATTAACTAGGTTGTGGCTTAACGGTGATAAAAATAAAATATCACAACCAGCAACATATTTCTGTGTTTATATAGAAATACCTTTGCTGTTTTATTGATTCATAATCAGAATAACATTCATATGTTAAAAAGTTTATGAACCAATGTTGCTGGTGTTGTACAAACACCAGCATTGATGGTGGTAATTTATATGCTAGATTAGGTAATTCATGCTTGTGTATGTTTTGTCTACCATCACTGCCAGCAGGTATACCTATCTTTATAATCACACTTTTCACCAATCAGTGAAAAAAAAAAAAAACATCATTCTTCTATGAGTGGCAAAACTACAATTAGCAACTCTGGCCTATCCATATATGTGCAAGAAATGTGGGGAATGGAGAGCACATCACCGCTGTTGCTGCTCAAGAAAAGACGAGACCAGTGCTCAGAGATGACTATGTTTGAAAACACTAGTTTTCAACTCTACACAGATCATGCATTCACCCTAACAGGATGCAGGGAAAATTCATTACTTCAGAGTGATCAAACAACAATAAAATAACAATAGTGGCTGAAAAAACAAGACATTTAGCAGACACTAATTTTATGACAAAACTAATTAAATTTCTGGAAAAATTACAAGAATAATGGATTCAGGTATACACACACTTCTGTAAACCACAAATGATTAGCATAAAGTTTGCAGTTTATAAAAATTAAATTCTATGCTGAACAAGCACAACTTGCAAAATCAGTTTCACATTTCCTTTCATACAAATGACATGAACAATGCTGAATTCACATATAATTATGCAAAAACATTTAATATTTTCAATTTAAAAAGCTGCCATTACAAATGAAAAGATCCACGAGACAAAAATAAGGTCAAAATAAAACTCTACATCATAATACAATTTAAGAAAACTTGTGATCTCTAAGGGGGGGGGGGGGGAGAAGAAAAGTTAGAGTACAACTTCAGAAATTCTATATGAACAATATAGATATAGAGTTGGTTTGGTGATATACTTCATTTACTTTGTTTTCTTAATTGAAATTAAAAAAAATCAAGTCAAGTGTGTGTCACTTAATCAACTCTATATCAATATTATTTTACTACTTCACTGCATATACTGTTAATAGCTCAGGAGTATAAATTTCACATTCTATTATGAACATTACCCAATACATTTCTGATTCACCCTGATCTCAATTCCCTGGACTTCAAACTTTGGTTGGTGCTAGAGGGGATTGTCCACAAGAAAAGCCACCCCTACTATTGAAAGTAACAGGAGAGAATATATAGGGCAGTGGAGGAGGCCAAAATGCTCTTTGGAATAGAGATTTGGGGTTGGAGGAAGGGTAGGCTAATGTAAATTTGATATGCAGAAACTTCTGCAAAGAATTAAAATTATGATATATCTGAGAAAAAATGCAAAACTCATTTAGCGCAGGAATGACAATTATCAGCACTCCTTAGTAATAAATTCACAGCATATTCTACATCATAATACAATTTCAGAAAATGGCGATCTCTAGCAGAGGGAATATTAAGAAGAAAGGTATAGAGCACAATTTCATAAATTTATATGAATAATTCATTTTTTTGATTAAAATTAAAAATTCAAGTAAATAAAGCATAAGAGCTGCCAAACCAACTCTATATTAATATTATTTTTGTCTGAAGTCATCCTTGATGGAGCAGTGGCAGATTCTCAAAGTGAACTATTACGCTTGAATGATAAATGCAAACAAATATTGGGCTTACCAAAAGCCTTGGCAAATGGTGTTGCTCAAGTAGAACTAGAAAGGGAAAACTGTGGAGACAGTATTGAAATATAGATTTAGAATTAGAAATTCAGATGAACATAAGTGTTTTATATCAGGTTTTGGTAGATCAGCAAAGGCTTAAAGATGCTATTTGAATTAACAAGGTAAAGGAAAGTCTAGAATGTCCATTGTGTAGCCAGAAAGGCAATAATTGGCATATATTATTAAAATGCGAGGAAACTAAGTTTCCTAGGGAGAAGCTGGGAATGCAGAGATGATCCAATCTACCAAAAGAAATTACAGGAAAAAAGATGTTGAATGTTAAATGAAGAAAAGTGATGGTGGAAATTGGCATTTATTTATGAAAAGAGCACAATGGTTGAAAAAAATTAGTAAGCAAGGCAATGAAGTGTAGAGTGTGAGGGGTTAGAGTTAAATAGTAGGAAGGGCCCTATAACTTGGTAACCGCAGTGTTTGGATATGTTGCACCTCAGGAAATTCAGCAACATAGGGTAGTGAAGTATAGAGAGTTATAATTAGCAAAATTATTTAATAATATTCAAGATAATTGTAGAATGGTATATAGTTAAAGTTGTGTACAAACAAATGTGACTGAAATGTGATTGATTTAAAAATTGTATAAGGATTTGTTTAATACATATTCTATTCTACATTATGTAATTATAAGATGATATTAAAAATAAAGCATACAGAAACAACTTATGTAATCTGGAAGCTATATATGAAAATATTCGTGAAATCATATATGGTATTAACTGTAAAGAACTTCAGCAATTTTTCTGTAACTCGTTTAGGATACAGTCATGTCAGAGGGCATAATGCTGAGATTTTACTATTTATGATAAATATTAACATATATAACATACAATTTGAATTTATTTCCAACAAACACAACAGAAAGAGAGTGGCTGTAACATTACTAAGCTTCATTTCACTGCCGACTGGTATTTGCATAGACTAGCCAATGACAAAGAGCCTCTTGCATTAAGCATATTAGAGCAACGATTAAGTTCCCTCCTACTTAGTAACTATAATTTCACATTATTAAATCTCTGTATATGGTGACGAAGGAAGCTAATTTAGGTCTGTAACCTCTTCTTATAGTCTATTTTTTTTTCAAAAATATTTCTAGGACTGTATTCTTCCCCCCTTCCTTCCTTTTTGTAGCCCCCTCTTTTTTCCACTTCATTTTATTTTCCCTCTCTGCTTTTTACTCTTTAATAAAGGTACTTTGCAAAATGCAGAAGCAGTTCTCTGCATACTATGTTCACATTTATAATTTTCCTTTTTCCTACCTATGTTCTGATTTTAAAATAATTGCATACTCTTTTTTGCTTTTCATTTTCCTATCGATATTTGAATTTGGTGAATAGTAGATCCATTATTAATTCAACATGCATTCCCCTATACCAGGAGAGCTAGAGTGTAATGTCCTAATGACCAAGGCCACAAGACCAATAAATTCACCACATAATGGTAAAATAATCTTTGCATAATTTTTCTTTGTGAAAAATAATTTTTAATCACCTTCGTTTCTGCACAGAACCCCTTTGCAATATTGTGAACTCAGTGGTATTTTAAACACTTAACACTAATTAAGCCGCTGAACACCATGCAATAATGTAAAACATGTGGTCCACAAGTTTCTTGACTAGCCATGGTAAGTTAATGTAATAAAAATACAAATATCATTTTTCAATGTAATTTCCCTTTACTTAAATGCATTTGTCCCATTCTTTGATTAACATTTCAAACCTCCTTAAAAATAGTCCAAGACTATCTGCAGAATGCTGGGTAACAGCGTCCTTCAAATCATATATAATCTTTACCCTTGAAGGTCAGATTTCAGTTTTGAGAACAGGTCATAGTTGCTGGGGAAAGATCTGGGCTCTATGGTGAATGATCCAGTTCCTGGAATTCACTATGTGCTCACAAGCAGCCATGTAGACTGGTACATTGTCATGCAGCAGATGAACTCCTTGACTCAGCAATCTGCACCCTTTTCCTTGACGGCATTGATGCAGTAGCTTATATAGTAATTCCATTGCCATTGTGTTCCTTTCTTTGAACTCTTATCAGAAGTCCTCTGTATTCCCAAAAAACGGTTGACATGATCTTCATGTTCTAATTGACCTACATCCTTCTTCCACCACTTCATTGGTTCTCTTTTTGAAAGACGGTCATATTAGAGGCCCACAGTTTTGCTTGTGACGGATTCCATACTACCCTCTCATTTACACAACAATTGTTCAAAACTTCTGATAGCATTCCATGTGCACTTGCATTTGAATTGCTGAAAGAATTCTGAGCACCCATCTTGCTTGCACTGATCTTATGCATTTGCTAATGAAGGATGTGCAGTTATTTTACAAATATCCTATCTTACAGCTATTTCTTTAGTCTTCAAACACCTCTTACTCAGAAATTTAACAAGGGAGATGTTTTTTTGTGTTGACCCATCCACTGGACTTCCTCATATGGGTCAGCTTCAAGGTTCTCTCTGAATAAAATACTTTTGATCTTCCCAGTAAAATATGAAGGGAAAACCTTCATACACATCACAAAATGCTGTCTAATATCATAAGTGAAGTCCCTCTAGTTAAAAATTTAATCACAATCTATATTCAAGTTTGAACATCATGCTGTATTACACAACACTTCTTCTTTCAAGATCTGTCAACCTGTCCCAAACAATTAAACATATAACTGCATCTTGTTCTTGGTCTTCCTACTTGGTGATAGCCTCAAGTTTTACAATTTACTAAAAATGTTGGTATTTGTTCCTCTTTCATTCTTAATTAATGGCAAAACCAATTATTTTTATTTTCATTAAGTTTGTTATATATATTTAATCGTTTTCAAATTTCTTCATTCCTTTGCTTGACTAGCACAGTAAATCTAGCTACTCTTAAAAATCTCATCTCTGCAGTTTCTATTCTTTCCCTGTCTATCCTAGTCATACTCCAGTTTACACTTCCGTAGGTTGCCATTGGCACTGCCATTACGTTGCAGAATTTCATTTGTGTTGCTTTTGACATCTTTTCTTTAATATTCTCATTATTCATTCATTTGTCTTTATTTCTTCATTAATAACCATCTTACATCTTGCATGATTGTTCCCTTTAAAAGCCATTGATTTTGTCTTGGTTGTTGAAATATTTACATTATGTCTCCATGATATCTTTCAGTTTATTAACACTTGTAAACCATCTTCAGTTTCAAAAATAATCTAATCGTCAGCAAATAAAATTGTTTTCAACTTATATCTATTAATTTGAAAACCCCCAGTACAATAGTTTTACCACTCTTTAAGTGCTTTATTTATATGTTAAATAATGCTGGCAATAAAGGGCATCCATGTTTAACGCCTTAGTTTATTTTTTCTGTTTTGTTTCCAAATCTAAAGCCATTGCCTTAATTCTTGTACTTTTATAGAGACTCTGAATTACCTTAATGAGATGACTTGGACATCATTTCTCTTGCATTACAGTCTAATTATGCAACACAAGTCCTCAAACCAGACTGCTTATGCAACACATTTCACTTGAGTAAGCTTCCCTAGCAAACAAATGACATGGCCAGAAAGGAAATGCAGTATTTACACTCATATAACAAATCAGATAGCATAAACGTTGCAATAATAAATCATGGCCTTCTATGTCTAGCCGCAAACTTATAGCCTGCACCTTGTATATATGGAAAACAATAACAGTAGAACAGAGGTCCCTGCATGTTTACTTTAATACAATAAAACTCAAAAGCTACAGTGGCAAAAGGAGAGTACGTAGACTGGATCTGGTTGCTTGTTT
This sequence comes from Metallyticus violacea, assembly GCA_030762175.1. Lineage (NCBI taxonomy): Eukaryota > Metazoa > Arthropoda > Insecta > Mantodea > Metallyticidae > Metallyticus > Metallyticus violacea. The sequence goes on along the minus strand of CM060830.1, from coordinate 90,576,549 downwards.
GGTTAGCCTGATCATGGAGGAACACTCTTCCTGCTTAATATATAGATGTGGCAAACCTAAAGTACCTTTAAATTACCTGCAATATCTACTGTGCAACAGAACATGTAAGTACTTGTACTGGCTTATATATCACATAAAACATCTCCGTAACATATCTTCCTGCAGCATTCAATCATAAGACTAAGAAGAAAAGTTGAAAATTATTAAATTAGGTTTCCTTTCTTTATTTCTGGCAGTTAGCTAAAAGATCATTAAATAAGCACTAAATATCAAACATGTAGCCAAAGGCTTACAGTAGTTAGATCTTTAATGAAATTATCATTAGAAAGGCTTAATTGCAAGTTAGTTGTACATGCCATACTTACACCATATACATCAATTAATAAATTTGTAGTTTTTTCTTACACTACTGACCAGATATAATTCTAAATTTAAAATGTATGTTTATATATTGATACCATACTTTCTTGACTTTGCCATGCTGCTTTTTCTGCAAATAATGCCATAAAATTGGGTGGATTCAGTTTATCTGAACAAATAGGTTAGCTATATTGGGCATATTTCACTTTTGTACTAATTTTGTGAACCTACGCTGCTATCTAAAATATGTTATCCACCTCCATCAATTATGTGCTTACACCCGTGCAATAGGACATATATGTTTGGTAAATATGAAGAAAATTAATGCACAAGATCATTGATAATAAATTCTTATATGGCCAAGGAAAAAAATAAATAACTATAAATAAATGAGATATGCATGGCTTGCAAATGCTTAGTATCATCAAGATATACATTAGAGAAACTTGCTTCTCTAACCAAACAGAAGGTTATTTATGAACAAAAAATCAAATATCTGCAAACAGAAGAAATTCATTTGTTATGGAGAGATAATATGCAAAAGCAAAATCCAGCGAGACTCCAAATAATACCTTAGATTCCTAATAGTTTGCAATGCAGGTGATGGACTTACCACCTGCCATTCTGTCCTCTGTAAGAAAATAAGCATAATTATATTCCTCTTGATACAGTAACTTTTCAAAAGGAGGTCTAGATCCTTAAAGGGTTTTAGTAAACAATAAAAAAGAACATGTACTGAAATTCTCTGAATGAAAGCAAAAGACTTTGCAAAGTTCTCATAACAGACTTTAAAGCCTATTGTAAATGGATTGTGAGTTTTAATAAAAATAATTTTAGAATACGAACCAGTGTCGTGCAGTGTCTGTCAAATGAATATTAAGAAAAAAATAATACCACTGGAAACAATTAAGGTAGAAGTAAATGTGACAGAACTGATGCCAATGAAAAAGATATATAGATATGGTAATGTTATGCATCGTGGCAAATCATAAAGAGAATTCAGGGGATCTGGTAAATGCTAAAGCTTCTGAAAATGGCCACGTCTTGTCCTTATGTTACTTAAGGACTTTAGCAGGTGTTTTAGCAGTCAGATAATGCACTTGCTGGCCAATGCTTACTGTGATCATTGTCGAGTTCAACCAGCACTTCCTTCCAGCGATATAAACTCAAAGGGACATGGTCATCTACAGCAACTTCTGCTTCATCTGTCTGTTACACATTAACTTTATTGGTGGAGAGCATTACAAAAAAAGGAGCATGTGATCAGCACTGCATCTGCCAGTTGCCTTGATGTGGCTTTAGAGGTCAAAAGGTCTTCATTATGCAGTTCTGCAATTCTCCTCACAATACTGGCAGATCCCATACCAGACACCTCCACACTCAGAAAATCTCAGAATAGGTAGCCATACTGAACAATATCAACCAATGGAGGTGAGGAAGGCCAAACAGACCACTTAGTTAACACACCTCAGAAACTCTCAAGAAAATTTCAAGAGTGGGTACCAGGAACGGAACCTAAGAGTTCCCAAGCCATAGCCAACAACATCAACCAATGGGGGTGAGGAGGGCCAAGAAGAGCACTTAGTTAAATGCTTAATAGAACAGGGAAATTATGAGAACTATATTGCTGCCATTATTTTAGAAAGGCCCCTCCCAAGATTTTTCAGACCCCTAAGAAGTTGAAAATTTGCAGGATCTGTGCACTGTACTGATTAACACTTCAGGGAAACCTGATCAAAGCAGTGTATGTAAGCAAAATGTCAAGATCCATTTGATGAACATCTTTTGATCATTCTTCAAACTGCTTAGAAAGACCTTGTACCAAAGGCTTGTAGGAGTATTGGACATTTTAAACTCAAAGATTGAGGCAGGGAGAGCTGAAAGGCACAAGAATTATTTTTACAAATTATCCACCTCAGTGGTACTTTGGTGAGGAATGGTGTTCTGGAATAAAGTTTATATGAAGCTGCTCTCTTTGAGCCGATGGTCAAAGACCTGAACTCACTTTGCTTGGGAGCAGGTAATGGAATGATAAGTTCCGCCCAGACCAGGCTTCAGAAAAATATTCATTTCATTGCTGCTCAAGATTAACCTTCTAGCTACTATAGTAATATCATTATGTGATTGAGTCGAACTAACATTCTTTTGCTCCACTTGGAAATCACAATGATCTTTTACATATATGATTAGCTTCACTGTGCAATGTTCCAATTACAATTTTAGCTTCTAGCTACTGTTGAACTGAGCTGTGATCAAGCTTCATATATGACAAGAAAAGGCAATCTAATATTGAGAGCCTCAAGAAATCCTTGGAGGTAGTGCAGCAGATTTCTCCATGGATAGTGCATGGTACCACCTCAGTCATGTATAAGAGTGAAAGGACAATTTAAAAAATCAACCATAGAACAGATGTGAAAGTCAATTATAAAAATCATGTTAAAATGAGATGAAGCACATTGTTTATCAATATAATTTTGGAACAGGATTCTGGCTAAACTAGGTACAGTGCCTGTTCAAGATGGAACTAACATGACCTCAATGTTGTTTTTGCATTCTAGATAGGTTTAATGTGACATTAAAATGAACATCATTTGAAGAAGGAGGAAAAAAGACTCTTTTTGCATCTTGCCACCTACACATTTTTCCCTGTGCAAAGAGAGCAATTTTATAGGAAGTGCTTAAAAACTAATATTCTCGTCCCCATTGCATATATCGCTTGAATGAAATCACTCTAATATGTTTTTAGTTTTTCCTGTTACTCAGAAACATGAGATTTGTTCTCTTTTCTCTATATGTCTGATTCCAGAAAATTTTTTGCATGATACTGTAAGTTTCTATCCATCCATTAGAAACCTTGAACTTCGGCTTATTTAGCTCTCCATCAAGAGTTTAAGAGTTTGAGCTTGCAGAATAGGTTCAGAAATAAACATCCTCTTTGAAATGGCATGAACATTTTGTTTTTTCAAGCCTGTTGTTTTCAGTTTTCTTTTCATGCTGCTATTATTGCCCAAAACCATTCAAGTTGCAATCTTTACTTTTCTAAAGTTTTATAACCCGAGTTATTCTATGATTAAACTTTTAACATTATTTTTCTTAAACCTTGTTTTTCCTTTGACTGTAGTTCAATAATTTTCACTTTATCACATTATGACAGTGCCATTTTTATGCTATATTACTGATCACAAAAATCACTCTGCTATGCTTAGCCACCTACAAGATATACTTGGTGTGATATACAAAAATTCATAAAAAGCCTTTTCTGCCTAATAAAACTATTGACAAAAAACCCAAAACACCCTGAACCTCTTGCAAAGAAACCTGGTTTTTACAATTATGACCCATATATATTGTTGTTTCCTTGAAGCTATTTCAAAATATAGTTAATTTCAAAGAGTATATTCCAGAATACTGTTACTGTTATAAGCAGTGGCAGATTATTTCAATGTTCGTGTTTGATAGTTTCAGTTTTATTCAGGAAAAAATAATCTATAAAATATGCTTCACGTGTTATTTAAACACATCCTAACCTCCAGCTACTTTCAATGGATAACCAAATTCTATGAACAGAAAGGAGTAGTAGCAATGGGAAGTCCACTAAGCCCTATAATAGTGAATTTTTTTATGCAACACTTTGAGGAGAAGGCTCTAGACACCTTCACTCTGGTTGAGATATGTGGACGACACTTTTGTAATATGGCCATATGGACATCATAAACTACAGCTCTTCTCAGAACATCTAAATAGTCTCCATGAAAACATCAAATTTAAAAGGAAAGGAAAGGAAAGTAATGACACACTTCCCTTTTTAGATGTCTTAGTTCAGAGAAAATAATCAGGAGCTCCTAGTCATCAAGTTTATAGAAAAAACACACACGGAAAGATTTCTCAATGCCAGATTTATCATCCTGCACAAATAAGAACCGTAATCAAGACTAGTACACAGAGCAAAAACCATCCCATAACTGGAGTATCTTAAGCACGAATTAAATTATCTCCACGATGTTTACAAAGCCAATGGATACAGCAACGAAGATATTGACAGAGCCATTCGCCCTAAACAAATGGCAGCATTTAACACCTATTCAAACAAAAAACCCAAGGCTGTTCTGACGTACACAGATGATGTTACTGTGCATATAGCACATGTATTAAAGAAAAAAGGCATACAATCAATCTTCACACCAACTGTTAAATTAGGACAATTACTTAATAATGCAAAAGACCCTAGGCATCCTTTTACACTAAGGGAATTTATAAAATACCATGTGAATCTGGCAAAGTTTACATAGCCATGACCGGAAGATTGATTAAAAAACGACTGGAGGAACATCAGTGACATCTGCACCTTAATCAACTGGAATCATTGGCATTAGCAGACATGCAATAAATGAATGCAATGATATATACTTTAATAAAACAGAAGTGGTTGCAAAAACACAACGCCTTTTCAATCTAACCAGGAGAGAGGCATTGGAAATACAAGAGAATCAAAAAACTTTAATAGAGATGGCGGATATCACCTAAGTAGCACATGGAAACCAGTTCTTAAAAAACAAACCACTACCACCACTCCATTCCCCCCTCCACTTTTGCCGCACACATAATAGCGATTGTCCTCTAAAGCCAGAAAGAGACGGATAAATACTGTCATTTTATTAACAGTTAGGTGTTGTTCATTGTCCACTGAAGATGCCAAACGAAGTAGTTGGTGAAAGCTATGGTAGTAATTTAAACCATGGACCACGGCAAAATAGCCCCGGAGATTTTAACTATAACACCGGCCGTGAAAGCCTAAGAAGTACTATAAAACATGCAATTTTTGTCAGTAGCAATAAACTTTTTCAAAATGAAAAGGATTCCAGAATATTTAGTTCTGAAATGACAGGTTTCACTGTATATCATGTTGGACTGGATAAGCGAACACATTAACTTGGAGCATTTTTGCATTAATGTCAGTTGATGAGACTGTTGCTATGTTTGGTTTAGATGTACTGTTTTCTGAACTTTCAAATCAAAACTGGTGCTATTTTTATTGTTTTGGTAAATGTTTGACAGTCACCCATTAGTTTCATTTCCTTTGCTCATTAACATAGCTGCACCACTCTCTATTTGTACCGAAGAAAATAGGATGGCAGGGATCTCTTTTTTGTGGTCTGAAGATGTAACAAGGCAAAATCCATTTAAGATGCTCTTCACAATAGCTGAATGTGTATGAATGGAGGGAATTAAAAAGGAGAGTTAAAGATGGTCATACATCCCAATCCAATGCTCATGACATGGAGCAAGTTCATATCACGAGATATATTGAGAAAGTGGCATGTGATAAATTAGTTATGGCTAAGCATATAAGCTATGCTTGGCTTTGACATAGTCTGTGGAAGATGGGCCATTGATGGGCACAAAAACTATCTTATCAACAATAATCCATATTGTACCTACAAATGTATCAGAATAGCTTTTTGTAACATTAGAGCACGCTCCATAAAGTCCAGAGCTTACTGCTTTAAATAACCACCTTTTTGCCAACTTAAAGATGACTTAAGAGGTCATCTATTTCCCTTCGGTTAACATGCACAAGCAGTAGTGCATATATTCCTGCAGAGCAAAATAAAACATTCCTTTATGAGAGGACATACAAGACTAGACAATGCTAGAACAAGTGCATTGAAAAGTATGCATGTTGAAAAGCTATGTTAATGTAATTTATCTTCTCTACTGTTGTCTAAAAATGAGTATAATTGACTCGTCCTGGAATTTGTGAGCATTGAACAACTTTCATGGACATAAAACTGATAAGAAATATAGACCAGGAAACGATTATTGGAATACTAACTACATGCAGCCAATGGATATCTGCATTTATCATCCATTAAAACTGCTCTGAGACCATCAGTTTACCACCAGCAGGCAAGATCAAGTAGCCTGACAACATTAACTTCAGTTAATGGATATCATTGTATGATTAGTTGAACTACACACTCTTAATATGATTGGCTTCACTGTGTTTAAGTTCCAATTTTACATTTAAGTAAATTAACTTCAGTGCTACAGCCAACAGATATCAGTATTTATCATCCATTTTAAACCGCTGAGTCTTATCAGTTCACCCCCCAGCAGGCAAGATCAAGTAGCCTGACAACACTGAGATGTTGTTTTGCTAAATGAAATGCATTTATTCATTAAAATAACTGCAGCACTTACTAGATCATTCCCCACAGGTCATAAAAATTTAAAACATAATCGCTATGAATACTGGATCCTAAATATCTAATTTTGAAAGACGTGGTCTTGTTTTCTAGGATAACCTTCTTTCTCTAAATTTTCAGAAAAGTTCAATGTGCTTAAGCATTTTAATGGAGTTTATTGAAATAGCATTATTTCCTCCACTCCCTGCATTGCCCCCCCCCCCAAAAAAAAACATCTGATAAGCATGTAGCTTGAAAATACCTGATTTGGTTACAGAAAAACATCGGACTAATTAAAATTAGTGGTCAAAATAACTGACTTTTGATATTAAGTCTGCTGGTCCATAATATATTAACTGAAAATGGATCATGTTTCAGTTATCTGTTGCCCAAATGCATTATCTCAATGTCTGGCCAGCAAGTGAGTTAGCAGTAGCAATCATGATTTTAAATTAATGGTATCTGTATCTGCAAAAAATATAAGCATGAGTATAATTTTCCAAAAGTCAAACAAGGTTACGAACTGGAGGATTGTATCTTTGGTGATGCTGATCTTTTAAAATTGCTGGATCATATTTTTGGTGTTCAGAATGCTGGAGTGTGCATCAAAGATTTGCACAATACTTAATTAAATATGCATATTTAAACAAAATTAATATACAAGTATTTCATGTGAAACAAGTGATCATTAGTTTAGAATAACTGAGTCAACTTTTGTAACACTTACATCACTTTTTTAAAAGAGGAAAACTAAGTTTCTGGAGCTAATTGCTTCAGTTCCAGTTTGACTGCCGGTCTTGTTCTTCTTGATGGTTTGGTCTGTCTCTGGTGGCAGTTGGATGAACTTCTGTACCAAAAATTCACATACCATCCATCAACCTTCTACAAATTCCATAAGATTTTCAGAAAACAAAACATTATTTTAGTTCCAAAAAACAGTTACTCCATAAAAAAATATACTAAATTCTAAACTAAAAGAGGACATTCCTCAAGAGAACAAATCAGGAATATATCAGATGGAATGTATCGAGTGTGAAAAAATTTACATAGGAAAGACTAAAAGAAACATAAAAACACGAGATAAGAACACATCAGGAACATAAAACAAACACAGGAAGAAAAATCAGCAGTAGCTTGGCATTTTTGGAATGAAAAACATTAATACAGAAGTTCATCTAACCGCCACCAAAGATAAACCAAACCACCAAGAAGAACAAGGTCGGCAGTCGAACTGGAACTGAAGATGGGAGCAATTAGCTCCAGAAACTTAGTTTTTCTCTTGTAAAACTATTAGTGATGCAAGTGTTACAAAATCGACTCAGTTATTCTAAACTTATATTAAACATCACTGTTACAAATGTCTACCATATTTAACTAAGTGATCATTACATTAACATTTTCATGAGATATGTGCTTATTAACCAACTTGTACTGTGATGAAAATAGATTTAAAATGCTGAATTCGATGTGTGTGCACGCATAAACATAAGAGTTTTGTTGAAAAAAATTGGGTGTGCACAGCAGATCAAGAAAATTTGGTATTTATATTTATAATTGGTTACAGTTCCCACTTAATGCACTCTATCTTGCATTCATGCACATACGTACACACATACACAAATATCCATCTGAGAACACTTAACTAAAATTTAAAATAGAATCAGAATCATTATATGTGTCAAATCTATTCTAGCAAATGAAAACAATGTCTACAAAAACATTTATAATGTGTTCTATTTCTCTTTTCATTGCTGCAGTTTCTTAGCATGATGTAACAGCGCCTATCCACCTGGTTTGCTAACTAAAAATCATAGAACCAACATTGACAGGAGTATGAAGTAACAATAAACCAGAAAAAGTTTAATCAATGCATGTTCACTGAAAATGCATTAAGTAAAAAGTTGCTCCCAGAATGGTTACCATTATACTGTCTTTATATTTAGATCCTTATTATTTATATATTATTCACATTTTGTCACAGCAGTTTTGCTTTCTGCTGTTAAGATATTTGTCAACAGTCGAATTGTTATCTTTCTTACTAACATAAGTAAAGACAACATGAAAAAAATAAAAATTACGCAAATTTTAACATCTTCTTTGTAAATGTTACAGCGATGATGTGGCTGCACTGCTAGCAGGTTCTACGTAGGTATTGAAAAATGTTGGCAGGCAACAGCTGTCATGAGTAAAAATTAATTTGAAACTTGACCCTATGCTCTGGATAGAATATGTTTTATTTAATTAATTAATCTGTTTATTTAACTTTCAGCAGCTCGTTTCAGCATGGCTTGAAAACTACAATTTGGTAATACTTCTTTGGAAGGGACAAAAGGTTCCCAGATATTAAACTAGAACAGCATTTCATCTTTTTTCCCCACATTTTTGTTAAACACACAAGGTACTGTTGTGCTCATTTTGAATACAAGAGGAAATGCTGAACTAGATTAGGAATGATGGACAGTACCTACCGACCGCAGGAACCTGGCACCATCAACATTACCATGAACCATGATCGTGAGAGTGAGCTACCAATCAAAACCATCATACATCCTCCAGTCTTGATCCAACCAATATCTTGGTCACCAGAAGTTCCATTCCAACCAATCTTAGGTCACCCAAAGGACCAACTGCGACTGATTTCCGACCAACAAAACCAATCACCTCTCTACCATTACCAACACACACACCCTAAAGTAAATGAAGCAATTTTGTAAGTGGACTATTCTTTAGCACCAAACCCAAAAAACACATACACTAAAAAGAAAGATTTTAAAATGCACATAAATGCTTGAAAATACGGTGGAATGCAAATAACATTAATTTAATTTAGCTCCTTTTGTGCTGTTATGCGCACATCTGTTCATACTCTGGCAATTAGCCAGCAGAATGGCTTCAGTTTTAAGTCCTGAAAAAGATAAACATTTCATACAAAATTATATAACGTGTGCATTAGACAATAAAGAAAACGGAAACCAAACGTATAACAAACAGCCATTAGGGGAATACCAGTAAGGAAATTATGACACATCCATGACAGTCTACCCTACAGTTAAGAAACGTGTTTACCTTGAAGGTGGCCGCTTATACCCATACTTGGTGTCAGGGCAATCTCTGGAGAAGTGGCCCCTCTCACCACACTGGTAACAGCGCATGTTTGGATCATAGCCTCTCTGCCCCCTTCCACGAGTCCTGGGTCTTGCAAATGTTACCCGAATACGACTTCCACATAATGTCCTGTAACAAGCATTATAAACATTGCATACTATTACAGAATCCATAAATAGCTCACATTATGTAGTTATTTTGTATCTGGGATTTTCACAGTGAAATATATTATAAGACAAATTATTGTTACGAAATCACTCAAATTTCACTAATTTTGTTCCACTTACTTGGACATAATTCAAAGGTGATTGCCTCCATCTTCAGCTTTGAATTATGTCCAAGTAAGTGGAACAAAATTAGTGAAATTTGAGTGATTTCGTAACAATAATTTGTCAGCTCATATTATGCTTAAAATTATTTCTAATGTCTATAGGCCCTGATAGAGTGTATTAGGAAAGGATTTGTTAAGAATGAAATAGAGGATGTAAGTTTATAAAGAAGAGAGTATTAGTGTTTTTCAAATGGTAACAGTGAATGAGATGTGAGTAGTTCAAAAGTGTTGCCAATTGCTCTTTCCTCTATTCTCCTCACTGAGCTTGTGCAATGCAAATGCCTCTAAGTAATGATTTCTAATAATTATACCATAATTTAACAATTAATTACAATTGATGATAAATGCACCACAACAAAACTGTCTTTTTAGGTAATTCCCCCTTACTTCATTTTAATGGAAGTGCTAGAGGATTATCTCTGTTTTGTTGTCATCTATTTCAGTTGTTCATCATTGGCCACCAGAATCTTGCAGGATTTTACAATTATTGGTTCAAAATTTTTCACATCCCATTCCTTTAATGAAGTAGTTTTCAAAGGATTTATGGTCTTCCTGTAGAAAAGTGCTATTCATAACTTTTCACTTTATCTGAGTCCAAACATTTTATAGGATTGAAATAGTATTGATTAGGAGGTAAGTTGTGACTCATGACTATGGCAAGTATTTTGATGATTTTACATCTTCTTTTTAATAAATTGCTGATGTTGCTCTCAGTTGGGTGTAAAAATGATTTATGAAAAACTGAGCCATTTCAAATGCATTTGTTAATGCTTTACCCCACCTCAATAAATGTATTTTATAAATCATTATTTCAAGTTATCATTTTAACATTATATAGCTTCCACAAAGTGTTCAATTCATATAAGTATTTGAATTCTGCTACTTGTGATTTATTTATTCCTTTTATTGAGTTATGCTAATAAGCACATGTACTATTGATTATTTTAGTGAGGTTTAAGGTCACATAACTGCAATGTTCATTAGCGCCCTAGCAAAAACCACTTAACAAATATAAATATTTAAAATTAATACAAAAATAATACACACCAGCCTTACCAACCAGCCTAGGAATTCAAATGGCAATGGACATGCCCATTCAGAGGGGGGGACAGGTGCCAGCAGTAGGCATATGCTATTGGCTATTATAGATGATGCTGGAAAGAGCAAGAGATGCTTTCTTCAGGCACACTTGGTGAATCCATTGATTTTCCCATATACAAGCATCCTGTGGTTTGTTAATATCGAAAATGGAGTTGGCACTAGGTGGATCTTTCCTGAACTTCATTCTAAAGTTTGGCCTCACAGTTGTCACAGATTGACTCAAGTGAAATTCAAGAACAGTGAAAGCTTTATAATGGTTTGTAGCTATCTTACAACTGTCGCCTCTAGAGGCCATAGGAAGAAGCATTATGTCTGCCAGGAAATTTAAACAAAACTTTGGGAGATATTTATCTTATAGCATCATACACACAATTACCATATCTCTAATATGGCCATATAAACATCATGACACAGTTCCAATCATTTGTGCACACCCTGTATAAGGCTCATGAGGAATATTTTTAGAATTCACTGGTGTTTTAAGCTTAAATCATAAGCATTTAATTTATAATCTAATAAAATTAAAACATATTTTCTTTTTTTCAGCATAAATTGATGGTAATAGTTACGGAACACACTTTGTACATTTAATTTCTAACATAATATATTTTGGTTTGTCTATTGGACTCCACTTACATCCCATCTGTAGCCTTTACTGCATCTTCTGCATCATCTTTATCCCGAAACACAACAAATGCAAAGCATGGAGGAGATTTGGCAACCCATATTTCTCTAAGTGGTCCATATTTATCAAAAACATGCTGTAGTTCACGTTTGGAAACACCCATACCTATAACAAACAAACAAAAAAGGCATTAATTTTTTTCATAAGAATTTTTTATTTAGTCCTAACAATAGTATTCACTTACTCATAGAAAGAAGAATGGCACTTGATCAGTTAAGAAACATTTTAAGTTCATACAAAAAGTTCAAATGTTGAGTTAGGCACTCTTTAAGGATATAGCATTGACATTTCTTGTGATAGATATCAAGTTAAATAAATTATTCTTACGAAGCTGTAGACAATGGAGTGGTAATATAACCTACACTGTGTTCAACATGTTCACACTAACTCCACTTACTTAAATAATAGTAGGACATGTTTTGGAAGCAACCACTTCCATCAGTCATCAGCTGAAGATGGGAACGATTGCTTCAGAAACATGTCCTAGTGTTATTTAAGTGGAGTTAGTGTGAGCAGTTGAACACATTAATATAGGTTACATATCATATTGTTAAGACTACCTAATAAACTGGAATAAAGGAAAACAAGTTCTGAGGATATTATGAAAGATATAAAAGTTTGAGGAAAGTTGCCATATTTAAAGACAATCCACTGAATACAATACATTTTACATTAAAAAAAAAAAAAAAAAAAAAAAAAAAAAAAAAGTGAAATCAATACATACCAACCCAAATATACCCAAAGAATGATTACAAGTCTTTGTAGGTGGATCCTATTATGATTATCACAAAATGGATTCTAAAATGCAAAATTATGGTTGGAAAGTGGAAGTACACAAATGTAAATAAAAAGGTTGAAAATAGATGCTGATAAAATGCCTTTATTCAGGTCTAAACCAGTTACATTAACATTCTTTACTCAAGACTGCTGCAAATAACAAAGTAGCTAATATTTAGAAAGTACACGTGGCTTTTACTGGATTTCAATCAATTTGTATAATGAATTATGTGCAATATTTGTTTTTAAATGTAAGCTGGTGGCACTTTGAGCTTAGGAGATCCTTATATATATACATGGAGAAACTTCTCTTAACATCTACTGAAACCAATGAAACATATTATTTTGTAACCACGAGGAAAGAGAATTCAGTATAAGTTGCAACAGCTTCCACATCCAGATTGTTCCTCAAAATGCATTCCAGTTTGGTTTAGGAAAATCCATTAAAGTTGCCCCTCACAGTTGTCAATTTCTTCCACTGTTCCTCCTCCTCCTCCTCCATATTTTCTTATACGCTCTGAATCACATCAGGCAAATACCAGTACCCATACACTGCAGAAAGTTCCAATTCTAGATCTTTGTTAATGAACAATTATTAAGCACATTTAATGGCTGTTGTCTCATTTGAACCTATAGCACAAATGAATCTTTTGATTTATTCGAAGTTTTTACACAAGAACACTGAACATCTTATGCAAGTACCTCTTCTCGTTATGACAGGGAATTTTGGTAGGTGGAGTCCAATAACTTGTTGGTACTTAAGTTGATAATTTGGGCATTAATTCAGTCAGGAATTCCAGGTCACACAATCAACAATCCTTATCCAAAAGATTCCTCAAGAAATACATGCAAAGACCAGTACCACATAAGATTGAAAAAAATACATAAGGTGAACTTATGGGAATGTTTAAAGAAAAAAAAAGAGATGGTCAGTAAACATGAAGTGGGGTTCATAGATTAGACTGTTGGTGCACAGAAGAGAGATAATATATTTGAAATGTGCTCATGTTTCCATAATCTGATGAAAGGGTGAAAACCATGCTCTTTAAAATATATTAACTCAAGAAAATGCTTGCACAGATTCCAGCAATATCTTCAGAGAACTAACTTGATTGCTGCTTTTCAGATCCTGAAGTGAAGGCACATATCAAAGTGGTTGGCTTAGGTTGCACAATGTTTGTTCTTTTAAAAATAAGAATGATATTCACATTTCTTTATTGTAGATTTAAATTCTACAATGCTGCACCTTCAGCATTATAACTTTTAAATAAATACATGTAATCTATATATATTGAACATTGTGTTATATAATATTCATAAAACTTCTGTGAAACAAGCACTAAAATAATTACGATCATTGCACGATTAGCTTTACTGTACAAATTCCAATTAACATTTTTAGTTTAAGCATTAAAATATGCTACACGTATTGTCATCTAGCCTTTGTTTACGAATCTGCTTGTACTTGCAGAGGGATGATTAAGTTCACTGACATGAGATATACCCTGAGAGTCAACAATCTTATTTCACCCTTAAGTCATCCCAGTTCCTAAGCATAATTACTCTCTATTTGGGAGAGAGCATACCTAGCTGCGACAAAAGCAGCAGCAGATGATAGCAGCTTACACATAAGTGTTTAGATAATTTTTTAATATTGGCATATTCATATTGCATTCTATTAAGCGCATGTTATTAAAGTTGGAAAGCAAACCCTGATAGAAACACACATTGCCATTAGCATGAAATATGTAAAACACAGTATATGTAGTTTTGTTTTGCCTATGGGCGAACGTACTGCTTTTTAGCCACATCTGTGATTAGCAGGAAGGTAAAAAATATACAATAATAAGCAATAAAACAAACCAACCATATAACAATACACAAATCAATTTTAGAGGCATTACTTACCAAATTATCAAATAAGGTGCTGAAAGTGCCAGTCTTCATTTTCCACATATTTTTGTCATCGCTTTATAAAATTATTCATCAATTCTGTAATTCATTTTGAGAAATATAAACAATTACTTGACAAATATTATCTTTGAAGTTTTTGTATGTGTGGTGGCTCGTCTTGTTCATGGAATTTTTAATTTATCCTAGAGATATTGCTGGCTGTTAAATCTGGAGACCAAGGGGGTCATAAATCCCTACTAATAACTCTTGTCTTGTGGAAACATATTGTGAATTGCTGTGGAATTATTCAGTGATAGCAGTGGCAGAGCCCTGTTTAAAAAAGCATTATCACAGTCCCTGTTGATTAATTCTCTGAAAATGACGGTTAGTATGCCATTCACTTAACAATCAATCATATGCTAAAAAAAATGGTCCTAGGATTCCTTCAACACCACTAACATACACAAACCATACATATAGAGGCTGTACTGATGTAAACACGAGACCATAATACACTTTATCTATACTGTCAAATTAAAAAATGAACACAACACACACCCAGGAATAGCTGGAGTATGACTGCAACAGTCAGGAAAGTAAATCAAACTTTTCTTATTGCAGAACAAAATTTTGAATTGAAGTTTCTCATTCCAACTTGTATCTTTATAAAGGGCCAACAAGGAGGATATGAGATATTATTCAATATATTTAAATGCAAATAGAACACCCTATGGCATATTAGATCCTCCCAGGTTTTTAATAATAAATTTTAAAAATATATTTCACAGAACATCAGAGCTTATATGTGTAATTCTAAAAATAATGTGTGTAGTTTTGAGGACAAAGTGAAGGTTGTTGAGGGAAATGCAGAAATCACATTCTACCTGTAAGCTGTAGTAGGGTAAGTTTTTTTATTTCATACCTTCAGAACTAGTAGCAATGACAGAACTGAATTATAAGGAATGGAACACAGTGTTATGATTATGAACTGATTCCACACTACTGTAGTACTTAAAACCAGTAACATACCAAGATCTGCAACATGAAGTCTTACGCCATCTTCATCATCGGCACTGCCACTTCGACTACTGCCATAACTGCGGCTTCTGCTCCTGCTCCTACGGCGACGGCGATCGTCTGTTCTCTTTCTACTCATTTTTTGTCTAAAATCAGCTTCTTATTTCACCTAGAAAACAAAAGAGAGTAACTTCTAGTACAACAATACAACAGTATGACCTTAGAATACATTCAGTTTAATTTATCTTAACAGTTACTTTACAATACCTTCAATTTGCTCTTTACATATGTTAAGTATATATATTTTATTGAAAAAAAAAATGTGTTATTGTATGTTATCCAGTTATCTTTATGTTATTTAATTACTTATTTTTGCAACTTGTTAATGTCCATGCAAATTGCAAAGACAATGAAAAAAATAAGTGCATTAATGAATGCAGGAATGATCCTGAGAGTCATCTGGCAACCAGAACTACCAAGCCTTTACCTTTTCAGGATAAATAAAATATCCAGAAAATTCTTAACAGAATTGGAGGCTAATGCCCTAGCCATTAGGGCAGTGGAAGTTAGCTATTTGGGTGTCCCTAAAGTAATATAATTAAATAAGAAGAATCATTCCATGACAAATCTCACAATCCAAAGATTCTCAATTTTCAATGAAATGTGGCATGTAGCTCTTGTTTAACAGTATTCCTGCCAAATTATATGATTAATATCTGATAAGCAATCCTTTGTATAGTTACTTGTGAGTCAAGCTGACAGCAGGTGCTGATGAACGGGTGCCAGAGAGTCCTCAGTACAATTAGGTTAAGTTGAAAGCCAGAAGATTTCTCAATATTATTAAACACTTAAAATGTAGTTATTCATCCATATAAAGCAAGATGCTGGAACTGTATCTTCACTTTCTGTAAATTTCAGGCATCTGCTGATGAAATTATTCATTATCCTGTGCAATTTCATCTGCAAAATGCATGAAATTTCTTCACAAAAATGACTTTTCAATTCAACTAAAGTTAAGAATTAGTTTGTGTATTAATTTTGTCTTTTAATGACCTCCAAGAAATAATTGCAAGGGGTTAAACTGCATGATTGAGAAGAACATATGCTCTTATTGATGCCTGGTTCATTAAGCACCATAAAAACCAGAAAGAAGCACTGGGCTTTAAAGTGGTTTGCACCTCTGTATATCTATACTTGTCTGCCAACTGGTTCTTCAAAAACAAAACAAACAAAAAAATGTATGTGGGGTGGGGATTGTACTATTCTCTTGCTGCTAATTGCACACATTTTTTTCACTGTGCATGGGCTCTTTGTGAATCATATTAGGTTTTTCAGAACACCAGCACGTAGAACCATTCTTTATCCAGAATGAAGTTGGATCAATGTTTGTCCCACACTTGAGTTATTTTAGAACTGCTCAAAAAGAGTCATGAGAAATTCCTGTTTACTGAGAAAAATGTTACAAGTGATTTTCTTAAGGTCTTTCCACAGCATAACCAATACTACCATCTGAACTTACTTCTGTGAGAATTCTACATTGTCGTCTATGCTTAACA
Source organism: Metallyticus violacea (assembly GCA_030762175.1). Taxonomy (NCBI): domain Eukaryota; kingdom Metazoa; phylum Arthropoda; class Insecta; order Mantodea; family Metallyticidae; genus Metallyticus; species Metallyticus violacea. Next base: position 90,559,539 of record CM060830.1, on the reverse strand, counting down.
AGAAAACTTCCAATTTAACAAAATTTATTTACTAATCCTTTAAACAAACTTTAATTCACAACTTTTAACAGCAGAAAATTCCTCTATAAATAATTTCCCTATGGCATGAGCCAATCCTGTATATAAATCAAATAAAATTCCTAAAACTGCCATGGGTGGCCGAGGTTGTTAAGGCATCGAATCACACCAGGACTGTACTCCCTGACTGGAGTTTTTCCAGGTTTTCCTCAGTTCTCATAAATAGCAAATGCCGGCAAGATACCCTAAACTTAGTTCTGGAACGTTTCCTTCCTTAAAAAAAAATCCTTTACCAATTTATCATTTCATTTCATCTTTCATCAGTGTACACAGCCTATGCTGCCTCAGTAGTAATTCAAAGTTAAGTAACTGAAACCTCTATAATGAATGTAACAAGTTTTGCCAAACAACTAACGTGACTAACAGTTAAATGCCATGTGCAGTACATACTCTTGTTGTTTCCTATCCCCATACCCTGCTGCTGTGGTTATTGGTAATCTTTCCACAGTGGTAAAGCTAAATAATATAAGGTGCCGAATTTGTCATATTTAATTGTTACCACTTAGAAGTAACGAAGACAAACAGTATATTAAGAATTTCTTCTGAGCCGAACTATATAAACACACACTTTTTGTCTTCACTAACTGGAGAATGTATTCATAATAAACGGAAATCATGTGTATGATGCTATATAACTTTTAACCTACAAGAGCCTACAATTAAATTACTGTTGAAGCTGAAACAGAAAATCCTCATTTTTTTGATCTGAAGATGATACAATGTAATAACAACCTTGAAATTTGGCATCTGCTGAAAAGATATACAAACAGTCAATTACACCAAAGCCCATAGTATCACTTCTTCATTGTCTAAAGAACCAGAGTCAACAGCCAATAGGAAATTTCAAAAAATGTTCAAACAGTACAATATCTTAGCATCTTAAAACCAATAGTATGAAAAATTTATTTAAATTAAACAAAATACATTCCAGCCCCCCCCCCAAAAAAATCGATCAGAATTTGCCAGATAAATTGTCTGAGAAAAAAATTCATTGAAATTTATTAGCGAGTCACAGTAAACTTTGCGTCCAACAGTTTCTACAATTTACCCAAGGTTAGGTAAATTGTAGAAATTTAGGTTAGAGCATGTGTATAAGAATTGATTATGACTTTTATATTTTCCTTGTTGAGCACTAAAATTCCACTATAAACCCATTAACTTGCCCACACTTATAATCGCAATGGTGGGGACTGAGGGCAGGGGATGTTCAAGAATAGCACTATCATTTGTTTTTTATTTGCCAGAGTTAACCAGTAGGGGGACCAAATAACATGTAGAGAACCACCGGTCAAAACATAAGTAATTTTCATTATATATGGGTAACAGTTCCAAATAGTTCATCCAGTACATATGTTGCCTTTGCACATGGTAATGGTTCTGCTGCAATTCAGGAGCAATAAGACAAGGCATGGTTGATAAAATGAAATCGATACATTCCTGAAAAAAAACTGTAACAAGGAACAAAATATTGCAGCCAGAAAGGTAAAAACAGCACAACCTTTATGGTTATAAATATGTTGCTGGAGCAGTTACATCTGCTAGCTAGTAAGTCTCCCACACTCTGATGCGGTGCAATGCTTTATAGTCACAGGCTCCTCCAACTAGTGACATTTGCACCCCCTCCAGAGCAGATTTAAGAATGAGCAACATAACTGGGATTCTGGCGCAATTTTAACAGAAACAGGGGAAGAAAAAAAAATGCAATTAATTCATTTACACACACTAACCTAACTCTTACGCTAGCCTTGGGTAAATTCTAGAAACTGGTGAACCCAGTGGTTTGCTGATGGCCTATGCTTGCCTCCTTTTCTTAAATATAAACTGATAGATTATGTGTTACTATGTTAGTGGGTAAATCATTGTAGTAGTGTCAAATCTCCTTGAACTCCAGCAAAAGTATATGGTGTCATCTAACGGCAGAAACCATAAGCAATTAGTCATGATCAACAAAATATGTGAGTGCAACAAGAACCTAAGTGCTGGATGAACTATTCAGAATAATGACCTATATAGGAAGCACATTTCATAATACATTGAATGCAGAATACCAAGCGAATGCTCATAAACATAATACCATGATTACAATTTATAACTACAAATCCTTTATAAAAAAAAAAAAAAAAAAAAAAAAAAAAAAAAAAAAAAAAGCACCAAAAATCACAAACTATAAGCACTGGAGGTGGATAAATTGAAGATTTTATGGGGCTATTGCTCTTTTGTGATGTATTTGATGGCTCCCAGATGCTTGATATGATTGCAATGAAAGCTGCAGATGCTCTTGTTGATAGTTGGTGGCTTGCTAGAATGCATGGAATTTTCTTTAAACCAAAAAGAAATTTAGAATATTTTATTGTAGCAGGAATTTGACATTGCAGATAATCGAAATATACATCATAAGTTATGCAAACAGATTGATATGAATGAATGCATTTCTCCCCTGGAATTTGTGATTATCTTTAAAGTAAAATGCCTGAGAGATAAAACGATTGTTTCTTTTGTACTCACACCTAACAGAGAGCAAAGCAGAATAATGTAAATTACCTTAAGACACCACAAACAGCGAATTTCATTGAACTGTGGGTAATATTGCACTCGTTAAGCACTTATTTATAGATACATGAAAATTTATCAGTTTTGTGTCTGGATACTCTGCCCAGAAAGTCATTTCTGCTTCTTTTGAATATCATTTCCATACACAGGTGTAAACTCTGATTTGACTAAAGCATTTTACTCTGACAAACCCTCGTTGAATCCTAAAGCCTTCTGTGTAATAGAGGCAAATTAATAAAGTGACCTATTCTCAAATATTATTTGCATAGGTTAATGGCTAATGGTTCCCAGATCAAGAATTAGTCCTCCAGCAACCCATTTGCAACTATGAGATTATGTTATTTTCAGCTTTCTAGCTGCAATATGTTTAGTTTAGTTCCCGGAGCATTCAGTCAAGTTTGCTAAGCAGTCCCAGAGACCTACGAACATAGAATCTGTCATTTATAATTACCACAGTAGCATTCAATCTACATTTACATAAAATGTTACAATTTATTACAGTTACAATAAAAATGAAAAAGAACACCTAGAACAACTCAACCAAACAACAAAAACAGACCAGTGAATCATTCAAAATTTACTATATACATTTTTACATATGCATTGATATAAAATCATTGCAGTGTTTTTAACTCAGCATAATATGCTTTTAGGCTAGAGGGACGAGCATTTTGTACTAAAATGCATTCATAATAAACACATTTTTCATGCAAGAAAATGTTGAAGCCGGTCTATGGAGATTTGCTTTTTGTCTAGTATTCTAGTATGTTATTCCTTGTTTTTCAGGTATGTTTCAACTTTATATAAATAACTATGAGATTATACTGCAATATGTTGTTCCTTATTACAAAACTATGTTTATTCAGATATGTTTCAACTTCACCATTTATAACTATGAAATTATGCTGTTTTCAGCTTTCTAGCTGCAATATGTTGTTCCTTATTACAAAACTAAGTTGTTCAGGTATATTTCAACTTCACCGTATCACATGTTACCAAGCATGATCTTATTGCACTGGATTTTACTTGCAATAAAATCAACATAAGGTGAAATTTCACTATATCCCATAAGTAACACTTACCTAGAATAAAAGGCTTGACCCCTTAAAGTACAAACCAAATAAACACCATAATTGACAAAAAAATTGGTACAAACTTCCTTACGGGAAAACTACTCAACCAAAGTTTATAACGTGAGTACACATTACAACAACTTTAATTACGGGTGAACGAGGGCAAATATTATTATAGTTCAGAGTTAATGGTCACAACAATCCAGTGGTAAATTTAGATGAATGTAGCAAATTTCCACATGATCATTCTTAAGTGCTTTTACAGTACCGACATCTTTGCATGTATTTTTTATGAATAAAAGGAGAGCATAAGGCCATAACAAGCCACAGTAAACCCCTGGGTTGTCTGGTTTCTAGGTTTTACCCAAAGTTGGCTTTGGGTTAGCTCTGTGTGTGCGTGTGCGAGTTCATTACAAATTGCATTTTTTTTGTTGTTGCATTGTTAGCATGAATCCATGTCATTTGTTATCTAACATCACTACATTTCAACATGGCCATCTGAAATTTTGGTATGTTAATTATGTAATGTCTTAGAGGAGGTTATTTGCTTATACCAAATTACTATTATACACCTTTATTTCATTTGCTATATTTTGGGGATGCATTACTATTATACAGTAATAATGTCTGCATCTTATTTCGGACATTGTTTATGAAATTTTCTCTTATTCACCGCTATTCTTTTACATTCCTGTTTTAATGTATTTCTTACAGTTGATGCAACCATGAATGCATAGCAATTTCCCCCTCCTTCCTTCAGTAACTGCACAGCATTTTCTTCCTTCAATTTTAGATAGTAAAGTAGATGCACTTTTTTGGAAGGGTGGGTGGTGTACTAGCTTTAAACCCAGTCACATCATCTCCAAATACTGTTTTTAATAGCTCTCCTGTTATTTTAGGTAAGTTAACACTTTCTCTTGTTTATCCATAAAGAAGTTTTAAAATGAAATTCATATATATTTACAATCTCATGTGATCCCAAAAACGGGAATAACCCAGTAGTAATATTACTTTTGTAATGTCTTCACTTACTGTGCTGTTATATTATATAAGTCTAAAAGTGGCTCACGTACACGGATGGGAAGTTTGAACGTGGGATGTATATAATGAAGTTTCAATTAATACAATGTATGCTTTACATGCGAATGGGTAGGTGTCGGCACATTTTCATTATTCATTAGAATTAAACACAACCATAAATTGAAATTTAAATACCAACTACCTTTATTAATAAATGTTCTGAACTACATCACTTTTAGTACTTGATCACAAAACAAACAAAAGTAATGAAACTTGCTATTTCATTTTGCGCATCATGTTAACTTTAAACAGTAACTGGTGTACCTATCTTGATGTTGGTAGCTTTATGAATATTACTAATATTTCTCAGTAGCAACATAGTTACCATCATGCTTTGATTATAAATTTCTGACAAATTTGCATTAAGAAACTAACTCACCTTAATATTTGTGTCCAAAATGCTGTACGAACAATTAACAAGCTTAACACCCCATTCCCCTAACGGAATTATCTTACTCAACCTATTTACACAAGGTAAACATGCACCGGAATGTAGTCCAAGAAATTACTACATTAATCTAAACACAGAAGTGAGATACAACGTTAATGACAGGCGCTAAAATCCCTTAAACATTTTTAAAGTTTTCAGAGCAAACATTATTTACAAATATTGAGGGAAGTATATAAGGCAATCTTTAAACAGCAATATTAATGCGCCAAATAGATATGTGGCTTGCATTTTATCTACATTGCCACGATGTAAAATGGCTACGATGTTTATGAATTTAAATAAGTATTTAAATTATTCCAGCGTTTAAATTGTGTATAGTAAAAATTATTGCTAGTTACCGAATATTGATTCAATTGAAAATCTATCTCCAATTTTTTTTTTCTGTATCCAGATAATTCCTTGATTAGTTGATTACTTGGCATGAACTTGCAAAATTGTAACAGAGCGTTAACGTGTTCACCGTTCCATTCCAGCCCATCTCTAAAGTGATGACAAAAGAGAGGAGAATGTTGTTGCTTCAGAAAAGATTTCACATAGCTAATATGATAATAAGGAATCAATATTTTTAAAGCTTTGATAAACGGTAATAACCAACTGGCCATAGTCCATATTGTCGTAGGGGTGTAGCACGAAATTAGGGCTATAAATTTGTTTATTATTATTATTATTATTATTATTATTATTATTATTATTATAATTATTATTATTATTGTGTTTATTTACGGACGCTCTTTAACATCTCAGGTCATCAGCTTTCCATTCAAATCAGGGAGTGAAACGGCCACAAATTTTGCTCGGAGGCCTCTTTTTTTCAAGCTTGAGGTTTTTTTTATCGTGTCGTACACCCACGGCTTTACTTCCCTTCCGAAGGAAGCCATACTTAGGATTTTTAGGCCCGAAAAAATTCATCGGTTCTAGCCGGCATCGAACCCGCGATCTTGGGTTTAGGGGGCAAGTATGGTTACCACGACTGTTATTATAAATTTATAATGATGAAAACTTTTAAGTCCTTTTTTTGGATTTAGGGTAAGTAAAGCTCTCCATACATAATCTAATAAAAAATGGGGTATATGATAAAGCATCGTTTTCCCGAACTTGTACCTTTTCTGTGTACAGTAAACCGGCATGCACTTATCGAAAGCCTAAGCCCCAGTGGCATAATGGAGAAAGGTTGCCCCCCTAAAAAACAATCTATATTCAAGCATATGGCATTGGTAGCATGTCTTCGATCACAGGAAATATCACATTTGATAGACTGATAGGACCTCGGAGGAATCGGGGGCATAAAAATGTGCATTTATTATTATTATTATTATTATTATTATTATTATTATTATTATTATTATTGGAGGTGGTGGTGGTGGCGGCGATGGAAATAGAGTAATATATACACGGTACACCGCTTACCTCCAAAATCTGGCACAATTAGAATTGTTAAGGATAATTGGGAGCTGCGAAGACGTCTAGTATTCTTCGAGGAAATTTTTTCAACTGCTTCACTTACACTAATTCTTCGTGTTCTCTCACAGTCGGTCAAACTTAAAATACTTATTGTGAGTCCACTTAATCGCCCTTGTGACATGGTGTCAATGTCATTAATTACAGACACTAAAGTTTCAAATTTAAAATTTTTTCAGGGCAAATACACTTTACAAGCATCGAGGAACATATATTATGCAATGTTTGCTCAGCTGACGCAACAGTTACCGACAGGGAAAGAAAATGAAAGCCGTGCAAACATCTGATCAACCTGATGCTAAAGCGTAATTTTCGAACAAACGTTTTGTTTTCTATCTTGTTTTAAATGCACTTTGAAGCACTATAACGGAAATGAGATTTTTTTTTTTTTTTTTTTTTTTTTCCAGGGCTTTACAAGTGCTCAATAAGTGCTCCATGAGTGACTTTACATACATCACTTTTGTAGTCAATTTCGTCTCACACTCAACTTAGCATATCCTTCTCAATTCGACAAAAGTGTTGATGATGCGGGCCCTCAGTTCTGGCAGATTATCCAGTAATGGTGGCGTGAAAACTGCATCTTTCACATAATCTCATATGAAAAAGTCGCAAGGGGTTAGGTCGGGAGAGCGTGGAAGTAATGACATGAGTGCATTGTCTTCATTCCTAGTATGACAAATCCATCGGTCTCGAAGTTTGGTGTTCAAGAAGTCACGAACATCGCGATGGAAATGAGGTGAAACACCATCCTGTTGGTGGGTGAAGTTTACCCTGTTGATCTCCAACTGTGGCATGAGTCAATTCTCCAACAGGTAGATGTGCCCTGTATGGAAACTTCAGTGAAGAAGGAAGGGCCTTAACTTTTAAATCTTGATATCATACATAAAACACTCAGTTTGGAAGAGTCGCAAATACATACATTGTGCCTGTTCACTTTACCACACAAATGAAATCCTGCCTCATCACCGAAAACAAGCTTATTACAGAATTCATCATCTTCCATATGCTTCTAGAAACATGTACTACAAAACTCAAAGCGCCTCACTTAGTCCTCGGGCGACAATGCTTGTAGCAGCTGCAAACGGCAAGGGCGCAACTTCAATCGTTTCCGCAGGACTTTTCAAATGGTCGAACGCGGCATGTTCTGCTTGCATGACGAGTTGACTTTTGGGGGCTATACCTTAACTGTTTCTTCAAGCACACTCGGGCTACACTTTGATTTTCCCGTACTCAGGTATCCCGTGGTTTTAAATTGTTGACACCATGGACAAAAGGAGTTGGTACTGGATGGATCTTTCCCGAATTTTTTTCTAAATTTCGCCGCACGGTTGTCATGGTTTCACTGGAATTAAATTCGAGAACAGCGTAAGCTTTATACGTATCCTTAGCCGTGGCGAAATTCTCGGAGCAGCTAAGAGTTCCAGTCCCGAGCGATAGCGGAGAAAGCCGAAAGTAATGAGGCGCTCTAGCACAACGGCATGATAGCTCAGACAGAGCGCCATGCTTTAGTTGTGAGGATTGTGATTTCGAATTCTCGCATACTGTTTTTTTTTTTTTTTTCTGCTGGAGTTATAGGAGATTTGTCTCTATTACAATGATTTACTCACTAACATAGTACCATGCCGCAATGCTTCATGAATTGTTAACGATTTTTTTTCCTGCTGGAATCAAAGGAGATTTGCCCACCCCCTATCAAATCATATTTACGAAAAGGAGGCCAGCGTAGGCCGTTAGGCCGTAGCGAGTCGCAACAAACTACTGGGTCCACCGGTTTCTAGGATTTACCCGAGGTTAGCCTTAAGGTTAGTATGTGTGTATGAATTACTTGCGAATTTTAATAAGACAACTCGTGGTAAAAAGTGAAAAACTTAGTTTTGCAATAAGGAACATTTTGCAGCCAGAAAGTTAGCGAGGACATTACATTACTTTTACTAAAAATTAATACATGTAATATTTACACTTTGACAAGCGGCCACTCAAACAGAGAAAAATACCTACTCCGGTATCTCCCGTTCGGGACTGAGTACGGTTCTCTCCGTTGTCGCTCGGGAATTAAGCTCTTAGCTGCTCCGCTACGGCTAAGGGTGAATAAGCTTTATGACTTTTCGTCGAGATCTTAAAACTGTTATGCTTCAGAGTTCGTAGGAAGAGACATTATGTCTTCGGGGAATTCAAACAAACTTTGATACTTATCTTATAGCATCAAACACAATCACCATATCTCTAATAATATGGTCATAAAAACATGAAATCACTCAATCATTTGTATGTACTCTGTATTAACTGCTAAATTCATTCTAGCAGCACACAGAGCACGAAAACGATTCTTGTTTTGCACTCGCGACATGACTGTGATGGTTAGATGTGATTTTGCAGGAGAAAGGTCCCAGCACTTCAGTACGAGCAATTAAGAACTTTTGAAAGTTTCCACACTCAACGCGCCATGCAGTCGGGCGACAATGCGCGTGGGTTTGTACATTTACTCCTGCTCGTTGCGTCTGAATGCAAGAGTGCAGGCAATAATGTGATGTTTTTTCACTTCATATTCTTGCGCGTATATCTATATCCGTTACTCCGTTCAAAGAGTCGCCCGCTTAGTCGCGCGTTTAAAAATGTATGTCTAAGGGCCTTTTTGAAGGAAACCACACCATTTAATGTAGTCTCTAAAACAGTGGTTCTCAACCTTTTATAGTCCGGGGTCCATTCAAAGGATATTAAGCATTAGGGGATTCATAAATTAAATTAGTACACTCCAATACAAAAAGTAAACATGCTCCAATTATGCAATAGTAAGGTTTCATTAACACGTTAGTATTAATTATTATTAGTTGTGGGTTCCTTGCTCCATCGGGAGATTTAGCAAAAGTTCCCTTTGTATCCACAGTGAATCGGAACCCATAGATTGAGAAAAATGCCCTACAATATGTGATACTATCCCAGACACAGTTATAGTTCCTTCTAAAGGCCTGTTTTTTCTACTTGAGACTATTTCTCTCTGAGCATTAAAAAAACCCGTTCTTCACAGCAATGAGTCAGTATGACGTAAACTGTTGCGCCAGTGTGAATTTTTGTCTATTCAGGAAGTACAGCTTAGTGAGAACATTAATTATGCGTGCAATCAAGAAATAACAAGTGTAGTAAACAGCAGAAATGATGACAGACGCGAGTAATGAGAACAGCTGTTTAATTTGCAAACGTCAGTTACGTGTGGCCCATGAAACTGTTGCATTAAGTGTGGCGTCAACTGTTATGGCACTGTGAATTTTAGTCTCGTCAGGGAAGTACCATTTAGCGAGAGCGTTATTTAAGCTGCAATCGCGAAATAGTCGGTGAAGTAAACAGTAGAAATAAAGGTGGAAATGATCTTACACAAAGAAATTAGATACAGCTGTGTTTAATCTGCAATGTCATTGAGGTACATGTCCCTAACGAACGTGTTACATCCTTTCGTATGGGGAACGAGAGTTTAAAGAAAGATTTAGATGAAGCAAATGCTAAAAAGTTTAAAATGCGTAGAAAATTCGTCTAATTGAAGAAAACGGCGAGATGGCCAGCAAATTGAATAGCAGCTACTTGCAAAATAAAGAGCAGAGGTACTACCCCTTGTAGTAGTAATGATGATGCTCAGTGGAGGATAGTTAAAAGGAATCACCTTCAGCACAGAAGCCAGAGGTAACTAATGTCAAACACAAATAAAATTATTCCACTTCATAACAGGCCCCTGCTGCTTGAATCAGAATTATCTGAACATAACTGAAAATGTACACAACTATAGTTTTTCTCTTAGAAAATTTAACAATTCTTCCGACTCTTCAAGTGAAAGTGAAATGTTTGGTTTATGTGCTCAATCTCTATATGAAGTCACATGTTTGAGAAGAAAAGTGCTATATTCTTGGACTTGGCAGCACACAGATAGGTATGCACATGCATTGACTTATATGCGTGCATTTTGGGGCATTGACTTATGTGCGTACATGTTGGAAGTTGGTAAACTCACTCAGGGACAGGTTTTGTGCTCACTGACAGAAAATGACAGAAGCAAACATTAATTTTGTAGTTTAGTAATAAAATCATATCAGAAATATCAGAAATTAAGCTCATTCTTTGGAAAATGACAGTATTGATGAGCATATAAGTATAACAATAAAGAATCTAAGTTTATAATTGTAGCACTTATCTATATAAACAATTGTAATATTTCAAGACAGCAGCACCGTGGTTTCATTCCTTGATAGACGTTTTTCTAAATGGAACTTGTGTCAATGTTTTGATCATTTCACCTCATTTCTGCTCCTGAAATATACAAAGCCTATTACTATCAGACATGGTCACTATAGGCACAATTGTAGTGACACTTAAGCCAGCAATAATTTCTCTAAACAAAATGTAAACAAAGAGCTTGATAATGTTCACTCAGATTTTAGGTAGAATTAAATTTGTTATGATTTATACTTTTCAAATTTAAATTATATTTTGAATACCTTATCTGAAATGGAAAATAAAAATGATCTTACTTTGTATTCTATTGCAATCAGCATGACATATGACACATCTCTGAATATTACCAGTACAAATGATGGACATATGAGACACTTATGTTTTCACATTCTGCACAACAAATTGTTCTTTCCATTTTATATGAAATACTAGTTTTTCCTCTTTTTATATCAACAGCTTACTACATGCAGTTGCACTACAACAAAGGTTGGAGGGGAAGTAAGCAGGCATGTCTTTAAAGAGGTTTAGTTACCTTATGACATTACCCTTCACTCAACCTTCCCTCCTAGAGAGTCACTAATTCTCAACAGAGGCACTCATGGGGCATCACTAATTTTGGGAGACAATAATTGCCATGTGAGCAATTATCCAGATATAGATATGACAGTCTAGTGATACCCAAAATCCAGGATCCAGTATCTTGAGAAAAGGCTACTTGGAAATTCTGATCTTCCCTTTAGGGACCATGATATATGCTTATCATGTATACCTGATGAAACTATGGATAAAATGAACAATTTATTAACCACTGATAAAGATTCATTTTATTGTGCTAAATTATGTGGAAGTGGCATCTTGTGTCACAAAGATGAAGATTAAACATTACTATTTACTAGATAAACTTTGCTGTTCCATTGTAGTTGGACATCTTAGCACAAAAAATAAACATCAGGTGCAGTGTAATTGTGCAAGCTAATTTGGTAACTGAAAGGCAAAATAATAAGCTAATTACCTCTGCTTCAAAGTAGAAAATGTCACTGTATAGTACAATAAGTGTTCCCAACCTCTCAGTTTGGGTGGGAGTGACCAAGATTCATGTGTTGTTCTTGTGTAACAATTTTATATGCCAGTGAGTAGCTATTGATTGTGGCTGAAGGTTATTTAGCTAATGTATGGAAATCTAAAAAAAAAATACTGAACAAAATGTCTTCTTGCATATATATCCTTCTCCTAATGGTAAGAAGAAAGTGAAAAGCTACTGTTTTCATGGATGAGTGTTTAACACACAATCCAGAATGGGCAAAATGGACTTTTATGGTGAATGATTCAGTTGCCGAAGTAGGTCATGTATTTAGCAAATCAATGTGCAACATGAAGAAAAATATGCATAAAAAACCACAAAGATAGTTTGATTAATGTTAAAATTTTGTTGAAGTTTTTTGTAGTTAAACAGTTTAAAGAAGATAATTTGGTTACAGTACTAGAAACTATAATGGTTTATCATGGTGTAAATTATAATTCTCAAGATAGTACAAATAAACTGTTTCCAAAATTGACTCTTCCTGCAAAATATAATCTGGAAGAACAAAAGCTGCTGAGTATCATCGAGAATGTTCTGAGCCCACATGCTAAAACATGTTTCATTCAGGTTGTAACAAGCAGCAATTGCTGTTTCAGCATTGGTTTAGATGCTTCAAATAGCAGCAAAAAGAAGTTTTTTTCTTTCTTTTAACTCTGCAGTATTTGAATTACAAAACTCAAGTAAGCTATGATATTAGACTTTTATCAATATGCCAATTAGTCTAATAGGGAATTTTCATCTGAAGCATCTTCATCCAGTTTCTCTTGATCTTGCTGTTGAAGGTTTGATTGTGATTCATATGATCAAAAATAGCTACTCCTTTCATTCAGTGGACTGCACATCAACAGTATTTAATTTATTTGTAAAGAAGTTTTTAGATAGGAGAAGCAAGTGTGAATCCATCTTAGTGAACATCCTGGTTCCTTTTGCATTACATAAAAATCACCAGTCACTTGCCAAAAGAAACACTTATCAGCTATGGTTGTACTTCAAATCACAATAACTTGTATTTCCAGTTCTTGTAAGGAATACAGATAAAATTGCTTGAGTTCAAGAATGATTTTCATAACTTACAAACTATTCACATGGCATCTCACATTAAAAACTTGTTTTGAGTTTTTTTATTTTGAAAGAAAAACTATTTAATGATATTTCATGATTGCTTGAGTTCAAGAACCTTTCAGAGCTCAGAAACTATTCACACTTCATTTCACTTAAGACATTAAAAACTTGTTTTGAGTTTTTTGATTTCAAAATAAAAACAAATTAATGATGTTTCTATATATGAAGAAAATGGAACATTAAGAAACTAATTTTAAAAAAAGGGACTTTTTCATCCGTTTAAGTTTTGTCAGAACAATAAGAATCACTTATAAAAGGGACAGTCCCATTAAAAACAAATCTGATCACCCTAGTGTCAAGTATATACTTTATACTTTACAAAGCCAGGAACTTTAATGAATAGATAAAATTAAGTTCATAGTTAATTTTATTTATTTTTTATTCTTACTTACATGTTTTCATTCTTTATCATTATTTCCATTAGTGTTCAAATGACAACCATGTAAATTTATTCAAAATATGTTTTTTCTCTGTGCAATAAACACCATTTGGAGTATTCTATTGTGGACGGATAACAATGACAAAAAAACTGGAAAGATTTCACAATTATTTCCAGTTAGTGTTTATTCAGGGTTTACTTGATGTTATCAGGCACATATAGAATGGTTTTTGTGCTTAACTGGATATTTTTGATGAAAAATAGAACTAATGACTGAATTTTATCATTACCCAAACTATGATTTAAATAATAATGAATAATATTAAATAATAGTATAATAAATACTGTACATTGTGGATGGAATTACAATAGAGCACTGTTTGACTTGTTTAATAAAAATAACTTAACATTACAATTTGCTGTTTTTTTTCCCTCCATCTCTGCTCAATGTACACAAAGAAATATATTAAGGCTAGTGAATATGACAGATTTACTCCACTACAAATTTATGAGGACTCTGTGCATGCTATCTGCATATTGTTACACTTAAGTAATAATAAGACATAAAGAAAAAAGTAACATTTTTGTTGTGAATACAAGGACGACTGTATCAACCACAAATAGTCCAGCAATATATCAATTTCTATCATAATGCAATTAAAACGTTTTGCTCAAAAGTTGATAAAACCATGGAGGAGAACAAAACAAAAATGAGCATATTTTTGAATTCTTTAAATTATTATTTTAACTTACTGCTGTAAAAAGCCCAGAGCTTACAGGTACAATGTACTCATGATGCTTTCATATCATATTAGGTATTACATTTTCAATATCTTAAAACTTTTTTGGATGGATTTGCTTATATTATAAGACTTCTATCACATGGGGGAGGGGGAACCTGTTTTCAGAAGTTGTGAAAATTGGTATGGCTTCATGTACCCTTTTCTCAGAAACTAGTCAATATACAAATGCATTTTTATATGTGTTTTCAAGATGCTCATTAAGGAATAGGATCATTATTATGAAGGTAAATTTTAATATGTAGCAGAGAAAAAAATCAATAATTTATGCAAAGAATTAAAAACTGTTTCTGTACCCTTAAGGATTTAATTTTTTTCTTAACTTTGGTTTAAATAAAGTATACTGCATTTAAAAACTTCAAAATAAATTGTAACTGTTTCAACAATTGTAAGAAATATAAATGCAACAAAATCTTTACAATATTTCAAAAGGAATGTATTCTGAAAATGTGTAATGTTTTAAGTTAGTAGAGAACATACGAGGTTTGCCTAGAAATTATTTAGGCATTTTGAACAGCTTGAGAACTGATCATGATGTCCAGTCAAAAGTGTAAACACTTTCATATAATATTTATTATCCAGTTTGCAATGAGAGGTGATTGCATGAGCTTGAACAGTAAACTCAGAATGATTGCATTTGCTCATTCACTATGTCTTGTGCAATAATTTTTGAGATCATGTCTGTCAGCTTCTTGAAGCCCCAGACTTGGCTCAACATTTTTTGCAGTTGATTGAAGAGTATTTCAACCTGTAGTGCTATTGTGTTATGAAGTTTTCTGGCTAGATGTCATATTTTTAGCTACAAAGCCAAAGCATATTTTAATTTCAGTGAGAAACAATTATCTAAAATTTTACAGTGCCTTTTTCAAGCATGCAACATCCATATAGTAAGTATTTGTTCTGATATTAAAACAGAAATTGACAGATGTTTTGAACATTTCAAGTGTATTACATGAGAGTAAACATATACAACAGTCATTACTGGAATGCATTAGATACAATATTAATAAAGGTAACAAACCCTCATCCTTATCCCCTTAACACCAACATTTAACACTGTACAGATCAAGTTCATACATGCCATTGGAGCACCTAACTATTCCAAAAATAAAATGTTCTCACCTCTCTCAGACAAATGCGCGCACGCACACACACACCCACCCACACACACACACAAAACATTATCATTCAATAAGAATAAAAGAAACTCATGTTACTGACTTTCTTTCCTACACAGTGGTGACGGATTTGCATAAAGGCTTTATGTTGTTTTGCTCAACATTTCAAAATCCACCAAAGGGGCTAAAATGCAGAAAATGTTCCAATCTTTATTATTTACATCAACACATACTAGCTGCAGATCTTTATTTTTACGCCCACTTGGCAGCAGGAACTCTGACTGATCGACTAATGAAGTGCACAAATTTATATTAGAATTTATACCTATGCCCTGACATGCTCATTTCTAGTTTATCTGAAATTTTACACACATTATTGTAATAGCAGCAGTTGAAATGATAAGAAGTGCTGACCACTAGGAAAATGAAACTTGTCAAGCAAGAGCTGCAATAAAAAAAAAAGGAAGAGAAAGTCTACTTTGGAAATTGATTCAAAGTATATAACAACTTTAGAGGAAAGTACTAATTCCTATCATAAATAGTAAAAAGATCGCATGAATTTAAATGTAGACATCCTTGGAAATTGTCATAAAAGAAGAAAACATAAAAACCTAAAGTGTATGGTTTATTTTTGCAAGATGCATAAGTAATTATAAGGAACAGAGCAAAGGAAATAGGACCTTATATCATATTTTACTAAAGAATTATGGATGAAAATATTAACTGCAAGATGGGTAACACAAACATGTTCTAATTTTGGATGGATAAACAGAAATTTAACAAGATTTGAGATTATGAATAAGTTACAGCTTCCTATAACCAAAAATTATAGTAAGGAAACTGCTACCATTTGTTTAGGCCACTGTAAAAAAACATTGGGAGGTGCGCACTTTGAAGAGGATGCAAGCATAGTGAAATTTCTGTGCAACTGGCTGCAGACATAACCTTTGTTTTCTAGGAAAATAGGATTACCAAATGCCAATCTACTGGCAAAAATGAATTTCTAAAGTAGGGTACTATATAGAAAAATAATGTATTTGTATAATTAAGATCACTGTATGATTGAGTCGAACTACAAACTCTTATTGGCTCCACTTGTTTAAATTTAGTACATGTTTCACAGACTGTTATCTGCAGCTTCAGCCAACCGGCCAACTACTGCATAATTTTTTATGCTTTAGGAATGTGTATTCTGCTCGGTGGAGATGTGATGAACTTAATGTTTATGTTTTCATCCCTGGAAGTGTACCGTCACGGGTGGCCGAGGTCATTAAGGCATGGACTTGTGAGCGGGAAGTCTGGGGTTCGAATCCCGTCAGGACTGCCCTCCCTGACTGAGGTTTTTTCCAGGTTTTTCTCAGTCCTCACAAATGGCAAATGCTGGGGAGGTATCCTAAACTTAGGCCTGGAACAATTCCTTTCTTAAAAATAAATCCTTTCCCAATATATAATTTCATTTCATGTATCATTAGTGTTCATCGCCTGTGGTGCCTCTGTAGCAAAAACGGGCTTTAAACATTAGTTGTTTAAAGTCGAAGTGTCGAAGTTCATTAATTTATGTGTAAATGTACATTTTTCTCCCATGTTATGGTTTTCTACCCAGAAATGAGATGCTGCTGCTGATTTCTTCATTTGTTATATTTTATGTTCCTGAAGTATTCTTTTAACCGCGTGCCTATGTTTCTCTTTTGTTTTTCCAATACATACCTTTTTGTATTCTGCACCATTCTTTGGTAAATATCTGCTTTTTTTCTTCGGAAAAAAAAAAAAAGTACAGAAATTCAAAAGGCAGAAACTCATTAAAGAAACCAAACACTTTCAGCAGGAAGTGATAAGATCATATATAAAAAATTACCTATTATCCATGGGCTAAGCAAAAATGGAGAAAAAAACAGATATTTACCAAATAAGTTGTGCAGAATGCGAAAAAATATATATATACAGAGACAGATTAATGAACATTGACACTTCCGGGGATGAAAATATAAACTTTTTGTTCATCACACATCCACCAGAGTAGAATATACATCCCTAACGCATATCAAATTATCTTGTAATTGATGGTTAACTGAGGATGTGGACAACAGCTGGAAACATGTATTAAATTTAAACAAGTGGAGCAATAAGAGTGTTTAGTTCTACTCAATCATACAGTGATCGTAATTACATGATTAACTTCACTGTACAAGTTCCAATTAGCATTTCAAGTTAAATGTATTTGTATTTTAGTTTAATTATGAAAAAAAAAGGTTGTTGCTTATTTTTGATTCCTGTACATTATAACCCTCTTAACTAATGCATCAAAATGTTTCATACAAAACAAAACATTACTTGCTACGTCCAACATATACTTCATCAGAATGCATCTATGCAATTTGTGCAAGAGCTAGCTAACTTATATATTTGGTATTCTTCACAAATATGGAGATATTCTTTCCATTTTATACCCTTTGGTGCTTCTAACAACCAGAGAGATGAACAGTTTGTTATAAGATCAATTTGCTTATTCAATAATTTATAGACCTTAAGTTACTCTATATATATACATTACATTTACAACCATTATTCATCAATACATAACACATTTTTCACTGCAAGGAATTGGAATCCTTAGTTTGACATTTGATATTACAGGTGTACTGTTTTTTTATGCTATTTGGAAATTATTAGCAATTTCCAAGAAATGAATTACACCTTTCATGTACTTAGAATATAGTCTTTTCCAAATTTCAGTATGCTAGCTATTTAAAAATATCATATTGAGCCCATGAAAAAATTCATACTGTTACAAGACATTAGAGCAGCTTAGAACAATGAAAAAATATTTTAACATTATTTTTTAAATAAAAGAAAAATAACTGCATTAATAAAAAATTATACAAGAAAAGGGATATCTTTTCTATTTTCTACATTCCCAGGACAAAAACACCAATTCTTAAAACTGTAATGGTATACCTATATTTGTTCCAGTTCTAAAGATAGTGAAAAAAACCAAAGACCCTTTCTTTCTGTGTTAATATAAATGTTAATACCCTTAACTTGTATTTCATGGTTTTACTTCTGCATGGTACAAGAATAATTACCTACTAGAATTCAAAATGTTCATCATTGACATTATATATAAATTAAACTGAAGTTATAGATATGGACATGTAACTCATCATTAGTTTAAATATTTTTTTTTTAAAAGTCATCAAATTTTCTGTGTTATGAGTTCAATAGTAATTCATTAAAGGAATTAAAAGGCTATAAGTGAGGGGGAAAAAAGGAGAAAATAAATTTAAATTTTTAAGTTTTTAATTATCTGGATAGAAGTTTTAAATTGAAATTTTGGAATTTTTAAAAATAAGTGGTAGCTAGAGAAGATCTATTTCCTTAAGGGGGAAAAAATTTTTTTTTACCAATCTTATCTTGGAGAATGTGAAAAACTATCAAGGAATACGTCTCATGGATAATGGATACAAAATATCAAGAATTACAGTTTAATATATAGAAACTCATTATACATAATTACTTGGTAAAGAGAAAAATAGTTTTAAGAAAGGAAAATTCTGTGTTGATAGTACTTTACTCTGAACTTTTAATTACAAAACATAAGGAAGGTAATAAAGAAATTCACATGGCATTTATTGATATAAAAAGCATTTGAGTTAATAGAAATAAGCTTTTGAAATTTTGTAGGATTATGCAATCTCAAATTAACTAATAACTATTACCTACAACTTAGGCAAGATAATGCAATATCAGTGAAAGTTGCTCCACAATTGTGTAAATGGGAGTTAATAAACTGTGGTGTGCTCTTTGCCATCAAAACTTTTCAATATTTACATCATGCTATCATCTACAGCAATTTCAAGAATTGCTTTGTTATAGCAAGTGCACTTCCATAAAATTCCTGGCATAGCTATCACGTATAGTGGGCAAAACTTTTGTCAAGAGTCTGCATCAGTTGTTTCCGCTTTTAGACAAGTGAAATCATTAGCACATGCAATAATAATTATTTGCATGTTTGTGCATTGCAGTGAGAGCATTATGCTGTCTAATTGCTCTAAATTTTATTGAAGAACTTGAAGAATGGCCTTTACCATTAATGTGGCAGTTGCAACATCAGTGATACAGGAAATGATTAAATAATGGCTGAATACAACTTGAGCTCTGGAATGTATGCAGTGTACTGGAAGCTAAAAACACTTTACATGGCATCGAGCAGCTTCACCAATCACCATTAAGTACCTATGCCAATGCCACACCAGGCTTATCAGTTATTCAGAGACTTGCTGTTTAAGTGTCAGGAACCTTACAGGAGGGCACCTACTCTAATTACAGATGTTAAAGATATTTTGCAAATACTAAAAATAAACTTCAGTACTCAGTACACAGCTGAAACTAATAACATATAATTATAACAAGGCAATCTCAACCTCTAAAACAAAAGTCATAACTTTCCAATGCAAAAGGCAAGTATGAAGTAAAATTTGTATACGAAGTTCAATATTACAGCAAGAAAAACTAAAATATATAGAGTATTCCTTAAAGTACAAGAGCCATTAGATAAATTTTGAGATACAAGAGCCTCTGCGTTGGAAACTGTTACGCAAAAATGATCAATTCTTGCATATTTTTGTATAACAGAAATATACCCAAACATTTGTCTGTGCAACTAAAAGTTTGAAGTTGGTAAGAAGCCAAGATACTGAATAAAGCTACAGATATCAAAAGAGAGCATTTTTGGGTCATTATTTTATAAGATTTTAAAAGTGGATGAAGTCAGGCAGTCAACTGAGTGTATATATGACATGCTTATAGGGACTTTTCTACTTTACATGTAACAGTCTCCTGTTGGTTCTCCATATATAGAACTAATGATCAGAGAGACCCAAGATTGAATAAAAAGTATTTAGAGTTGGTTCTAAGCATCAACCACCAAATATTTATACTGTTCTTCATAAGTGCAAAAAATTTTGTTTAAGGCAGGTGCACAACATGGATAGCTTAAGTTGCTAAGGCATGGACCAGTCACTCGAAGGTCTGTAGTTTGAATCCCATCAGGATCATCTTCCCTTACTGAGGTTTCTTCCCAGTTTTCCTCAGTTCTCATCAATGATAAATGCCATGGAGGTGCCCTAAACTTAACTGGGGATGCTTCCTTGCCACCTCCATTTTTTTTCCCATTTTATCATATCTGATTTATCATCTGTCATGCCATAGTAATAAAAATAGGTGTTGAATACTGTTAAAAAAAAGATGGGTGGCCGATTGTTTAACCAACAGATAGAAACAATGCAGGGTGGAATGGTGCCAAGAAATGTTTCAAAGATTCAACAAGGGAGTCTGTGCACATATCTGACATTTCATGAAAGAAGAAACTTGAATCTACTATTCTGATCCTGAAAACAAGCACCAATCTTCTATTTAAATATTCTCTTATGACCATTTGTAAAAGTCAAAAAGGCAAGAAGTGCAGGAAAGATGTTTGCCTCTTCCTTTTTCACAGTGGTCATTTGGGATTGTTGCTATAGAAAATTACTAAATAGTTATTGTAAACTGGTAGACTCAACATCTGCCTTTCCACTGCGTTCAATAAAATCCATGGACAGGAACCAAGAATCATGTAAGAGAAACTTTGCTGATCATTAATGCCAGTTTTAATAACTGAGGCATCCAGGCAGTGGACACTGATGATACATGAGATGAAATGATAAACTGGGAAAGGATGTTTTTTTTTAAGAAAAAAGGTTCCCCTAAGTTTAGGCATTTGCCATTTATGAGGACTAAGGAAAACTGGAACAAACATCAGCCATGGAGGACAGTCCTGGTAGAAATCAAATTCCAGACCTCCTGCTCATGAGTCTGTACCTTAGCTGATCATGCCAATGCTTCTTTTAGAGAGCACGAAGCAAACTATTCCTTTTATAATCTCAATCTGACACATTGTGATATCTTCCTATTATCAACTGTGATAAAATATCTTTGGAGTCAGCAATTTTCAAACTTTGAAGAAGCAGTTGCAGTCTAAGAAGAGGAATTGGCATTGGTGCTGGAAAACAGATGGTGTGGGTGCTTATGGAAGTGGTGCATCAAGAAGAATACTTTGAACAGCTGTGACAAGCAAACTTCCCTATGCCTCTTAGGTATTGTGTAGGTATCTCAAAACTTATCTAATGATTCCTTTAAGCCAATGAAAAACCATGACAACAAAGATAAGGCTCAATTTACTACAAACAGTTGCTCAGCTGGCCATAATTCAAACTGAGAGATTTTATTTCGTAGCACATATTATTGCCTGAAAGTTTATGATGAATATTTTAAACTAAGAACATCATCCCAATTCTTTGCAGTGAGAAGAAAGCATTTTTTGCCCTTTGCTTTCAATTATCATAAGGCCATTGTTGTTTTACATTGGAATCACTTTCTCCATAAACTTTATATTTTATGCTCCATTAAAAAACTAAAATGGAATATATAGCTAATCTATAATACCACTCTTTATTTCTCCAATTTCTAGTGAGCTTTGATAACAGGTACCTATAAGAATCTATCAATGAATTGAACACATTTTGTGTCTTTTTCCTAAAAATATATAACATTCCACTTACATCTATCAATATGTTTCTGTAACAACAGATTCAAATGAGGCACCTCAAATCCACTGGAATTTCATCCTACATGCAGTCTTATTGAGATGCAGTACTAAGTCATACCATAAATACTGTTACAATTTTTTGATGAGGCCTATACACTTGGTTTTGATATTCAGGAATCACAAGTGTAGCACAGCATCAGGGCTGGCATTGTTAGTTGAGCTGCAGATGATAAATGTGTTATATGAAGTTGCTGTTCATGTGGGATGTTTATGAAAATTGTATGACAGTTATCAACACTTCATAAATTAGAAAAATTAGCATCTGAGATTTTCACAACACTTAATAAGCTGAAAATCAATAACACATATTTGTTTAACGGACTAGGTTAAATAATGCTGGTATTATTGATAATTGCCAAAGGGAAAATTGATTATACGCTATGAGGGTGAGAAAGTTGGCTTGTTTTCAATGAATACAGAAAACAGTCTGTGATAGCTCAAGAGCTTAACATTTAAAAATGTCAATGTCCCACATGCTGAGCATGGACATGGACTGAGAGGTTGCAAGCTTTCTAGCAAAACATACTTCCTAACTGCACAGCTGGAGCTCTAATGGGAGTTTCATCTGCCAATTCAGCCCAGTTTACAGCCTCACTCTCACAAAAAACTTGCAGGATCTTCATTTGTCATCATTCTGATTGAGTAATGGTGTGATGGGGAGTGTTCTATAGTGGTACCACTGAGTGATTCTGTGAGCATGGAATGAAAATTTCTGCCTGATTTTAGCATTTGAGCAACACTTTTTTTCATAATGAACATGAAGCTTTCAGCAGGATTCAGCACTAGCCCATATGGCACGAGGCTTTTGAAGGATGTACTGGACTTCATTTTTCCTGATGATTGGCCTTCAAGTAGTACAGATATGAACCTGTTGGCCAGCATTAAAAGCTCACAAAGCTCCCCGGCAAAAGGCAGAAGTAGTTATCCCAATGGAAACCCTGAATTCTGCAATCAAAGAGTGGCTACAAAAGAGATTGTGTGAAGGCATGCCTATTTTGAAAAGTGATTGGTGCTTTACATTTGGAATATATGTATGTAGTTAATGTAAAATGGACAACATATAAAAAACTGTTTTGGTATTTCATTTAACACTCTGTAACAGTATTTGTGGTATGAATAGATACCTTGTGCATTTTCATGTCAAGCTCTATACTGTTTTAGCTCTAAAAGCATAAGGTTTTCAAGAGAACACACAGTAATAGGCTTTACATGACTCACCGCCAATGGTGGAATGTTTCAAGTAAAAATAATAATAATAATAAATAAAAAATTAAGCATTGCACATTTAGCTGTGATTACCCCTTTCCAAATATAGTACAAACACACTGATTCAAAAATAATGAAATCAGATGCCTCTGAAGATATTTATTCAATTGGAATGATAAGTTAAATATGGAATGTTACTTAATAGGGAAACATTATGATGTTATTCATAATGCTTGAGAGATTGTGCCAATTTTGCAGCCCCCAGTAT
This sequence comes from Metallyticus violacea, assembly GCA_030762175.1. Classification (NCBI taxonomy): domain Eukaryota; kingdom Metazoa; phylum Arthropoda; class Insecta; order Mantodea; family Metallyticidae; genus Metallyticus; species Metallyticus violacea. The sequence continues at coordinate 90,536,014 of CM060830.1, read as the reverse complement.
TTACTTAATGCTTAGTTACAGTGTGAAACATCTGCACCTTAATTACATTACTTTCATAATGTCTGCCACAAACTGGCAAGAGAATTTAAGGAAATTGCCCAGCCATTTTGAGCATTTCAAGCATTCGTCATATTACCTCTGAAGTATGTGGCAGCCAATTACAGGGAAACCTAATGAGCAGGGAATAAGCATGTGCACTTTGAGACTCTTGCTACTGCAATGGCTATGCTTGTCTGCACTTTATCTTTCATGGAGGATTTGAGGATATTTTGCAAAAATATTGTCCTTGCAGCACTGAGGTCACAACCACGTGAAGTTCCTTTATCTAATGGCAAGACATGGTTGCCCCAACATTTAGATGCAGTCTGTTATCAACAAGACCTGGATTTTGATGACTTTAAAACTGCTAAAAATGACCCATAAAATACTCAAAAAAAAAAAGTGAGGAAAATGACTTAAAAATAAAGTTATGCCACAAGTTTTGTAAAGCAACATTAAAGATCTTAACTTCATAATTTCTTCTGAGTAGGATACTTAGAACATTCTTTATGGTTTCATTTACATGAGATTTACTCAGAACATATGTTTCATGGAACTTTTTCCACATCATCAGCTGTTAAACGACTGTTGGATCATTCGCAGACTAATAGATATACCATTGAACAAAGAAGAATACAAGAATGAATATCTATACATAATAGAAGCAGCTAAATCTAATGGGGGTAACAAACAGATGATTAACCAAAAAATTAAAAGATTCCAAAAACAAAAAGAATTAAACAAATAACTTTGGTGATTGATCAGGGAAAAAAAAAACAATTAAAAAGTTCTCTTACCAGTCATCAGCCAATAAGAAATTTCAAAAAATTTTCAAGCAGTGCAATATCACCTTAGCACCTCAAAACCGATACAGTGTAAAATATTTATTGAAATTAAACAAAACAGATTTAAGGCCCAAAGATGAAAAAATCTGGTATTTACCAGATTAATTGCGAGGATTGTGGAAAAATTTACGCAAGGAAGACAAAGAGAAATATAGGCATTAGGTTGATGGGAACATTGGAGAAATATCTGTTATGAACAAAAATAGATAAATCACCTGTGGCAGCACATTTTTGGAATGAAAACCATGAAATAGAAAAAGGCATCAAGTTATTAAAAATTGTTGAACAACTAAAAGAACTAAACATATGGGAAAGGATTTATATAAAAAAAAAACATGAGCATAACCTTATGAATTTTGACATCTGGGAAGCAGACAGCACTTTATTTAAGTTTATCACTAAACCACAGAGTCAACATAGAACCTACCTACCCACCCAGCTTCTATGAATGATCCAACAGTCGTTTAACAGCTGATGATGTGGGTTAAGTTCCACAAAACATATGTCCTGAGTAAATCTCATATAAGTGAAACCATAAAGAGTGTTCTAAATATCCTACTCAGAAGAGATTAAAATGGGTGTTTCACCGTGTTTGATTCCAAATTGAATTAATATTTAAAATATCTTAACTTAAATTTAACAGCTCCTTTCTGCACTGCAGTATGGCAGCATAAATGCAAAGATTCTTAGCCTTAGAAAATTTGCAAGATAAAATTTTAGCATTAGTTGAAAAAACTTCCTCCCAAAACTCACTAACAAAATTTTTTAAACTGGCAGCTTTAGCAGGCTTCACTTTTAGTATTTTTGATGGACCACTAAGCAGCCACAAAGATGCACTCATATAAGTGATGTACAGGGAATAGAAATGGCAAGCTTCACACTGAAAAATATTATAGCATTTCTTTATAACTGTTGTTCACAGACACGTACTAAGTTTACATTGGTGTTTATTTGCCTGCTGCAACAATATTTGCTGTTTAAGAAACAATATACATAGCTTATAAAAAGTGAATTTTACATGATAATGATAAAGCATTGATTACAGAATTGTGCTCATTCATTCTTTTACACCTATTAGGGTACAAAATATTTCTCTAATCTCCCATTCTAATGCAGTTACATGGACATTTTATAAATACAATTATGGGGCATTGTCAAAATTTTCTTGTGGTCTATTTACTTGTACTGCTTCCTCTATGGTGCACTATACTTTTCAGATATTTCCAGTTTCCATTCTTGCATATATGCCAAATGTTTATTTAAATATTCATTAAAAGCATAAGTTACATGGTATTTTTTTCTGCAAGGATTTAATGATAAGAAAATCTTTATTAGTATCAATGAAGTGTTTGCAGGTCCCTTTATAATTGTTATTTACAGACAATATTACTGGCCTGCCACAAGAGTATATTATGTCCCACTGAGAAGAAATCAAAAAAATATTTGACTTTTGTATTCACTATTAAAAAATATAGACATTTTAAAGAATATTTAAAAAATTACCAAAGCTTTAAAAAAAGCAGAAATATGATCAAAAATCACTTTTCTGTAACCAGCGGCTAATATGCACAATTTATATAACTGTGGTCATTGATAGGATGTAAGGAAAACAAATTATGTCATCAAAATCCAGACTCTGGTTATCTTTCTTGAATGTAAGGAATGTAAAATGGGCAGATATTTATCACCCACATTGTGACATGCATGGAAAAAGTGCCATGAAAACGGTCAATGGTTAGGAGATGGGTCAACAATTTTAATGAAGAATGTGATAATCTGCTATGACTATCAATAAAGTGTTAATCATCTGTTGTTAATGACTGGTATGCATGGCTGAAGTAAAAGTTTGTGAGAATGGATGATGCACTATTTTATTGATTAAAATGGAAAATGGAACTTGTACAGTGAAGTCAATCATATAATTGATATTATTGTTTGGTCTGCATTTCACAGTTGGTTCTCCATGAAATTGTGCTCAGTTGTCTGGAATTCCATGAACACCTTGTTTATCGCACATGGCATTATTTTATGATGCAGGTATACAAGTACCCCATTATAACAAGAGACCTTAATAATGGTAGAAACTACACAGAAAAGTTGTTTAAGTTATGGAGAATCTCGTGGAAATACATTATGAGAATAAAAGTTAAACATTTTGACAGATAAATACAGCTTGCTTTCTGAATGTGTTTATATGATCTGGCCTTTCAGGCTCTCTTGGGCCCAGATTTGGCCTCCTGTGACTTCTGGTTTTTCATAAAATGGACAAAATCAGGAAGCATATAAAAGACAGCTGTTAATGACTATGAACAGGGACTTATCAGGTCATTTTGAAAGGTGGAAGAGGGAATAGGATAAATATGTATGTGTCCTCAGAACTGTGCTTTAGGGGACTTAGGTATCACTGTGCCAAGGCATTTGTTTTAAATATTAAAGGCTAAATGCTTTCTGGGCAGGCATGCATCATGCTAATTAGACTCAACTACACCTATTAAAGTGCATATTAAAGTGTTTTTCAAACAGATTGGCCTTCTCCAGCCTCTAGTATTTGGCCAATCTTCAACTTGCAGTATTGCAATATTATGTCCCAGCTGTTAGCATGGTATCAATCTAGAGAAGAGGATCATTATCATAAGTGCCGCTATCTCTTGGTCGAAATATTTCTATATCACTTAAATTGCCTACCAAGACAAGAAGAGAATGATTTTGTGGGCATGTAGTCCAAACAACATTTTTTTAGCTTCAGTAGATTCAATCTGATTACTGTTCTTATTTCATATATACAATAGCTGACTATCCCAGTGTGATTATGAGACTCTTCAGTGTACATACACAACAATGACATGTTCATTTTCTTGATGGCATGAAAACGCTTAGTCTATATAGATATAAACACAACAATAGCAATGTCAGCACATCTGGGGATAATATATCACTCTTAACATCTTTCTGCTTACTCCTTAGTAAGTTCATTTGCTAGTAGCCACTAGCTAGTATGACAAGTGAAGTGCAAGTGAATAGTGCATGATTGTGTTAATCATGTTGTACAGTAAAGCAAGTACAAGTTCTTCTGCTTCTAAAAGAGAAGTAGTAAGAAGTCAGACAAGAAAAGGATTCATAATGTATACAATATTTTTAAAAAATATTCAGAAGAAGAAGAAGATATAAAATCGTGATCTTAAAAAGTGTCAAACTTAATATCAGAGGCCTGTGGAGTAAATAAAAATATTGTGTCATACACCTGTGTTGAGGTCTAAAGATCTGACTTTGGTAGTGCTCTGGTGTTTGTGTATCATCCCAAAAACATAATGGACCCTCTAAGAGAGTTACACATTTAAGTTATTTTGACAAAGACATTGTACGAAGGACTTTCTTCTTCTTTTTTTTTTTGAATGCCCATTTTTATTGCTAAGGCATCACAGACAGTGGACTATGATGATACAGGAGATGAAATAAAAAATCAAAGTATACATGTGCAAAGAAATGTTTGGAACTTTGAATTTCCAACAATAGATAAAATCACCAAAGTTTTAAAAACCAATATTTCTTACAAAGGCTCTTATTCATCCCTGGAATATTCTGCAGTTTAGGCTTCAAATACAGAAAGACAAATTATGGACATACATTCTTAATGGAAAGGAGTGACATTATGGCAGCATGATTAAAATTCCTGTGTACAATGCATCAAATTCAAATTTCCAGAGACACAAGACCAATCTTTTATTTAGATGAAACTTGGGTTAATCAAAACCACACTCAAAAATCCATTTGGCAAGATTCCTCTAATAATGGTGGACTGAAGGTTCATTTGGGGAAGGGTAGCAGACTTATCATTTGTCATGTGGAATCAGTGAAAACAGGTTTTGTACCAGGGAGAAAATGGGTATTTCGTTCTAAATGAACATCTATCATGAGGAAATGACAATTTCAATATTTAAAGAATGGTTTCTGAATGATTTCCCCAATTATTTAAAAGAGTAAACGAGAAGAAGAAGAGAAAAGTATAGCAATAATGGAAAATGCCTGTTATCATTCTATCACTATTAACCAATCCATATAATTGCCTCCTAAACCCAAGATCGCAGAAATATTGCAGGTTCAAATCCGGCCAGGATCGATGGATTTTTTTCGGGCGTGAAAATCGTAAGTATGGCTTCCTTCGGAAGGGAAGTAAAGCTGTGGGTCCCGTGTCGTACATTTACGGCACGAAAAAGAACCTCAAGCCTGAAGGAGAGGCCTCTGAGCAAAATTTGTCGGCCGTTTCATGCCCTGAGTTGAATGGGACGCTGATGACCTGAGCTGTTAGAGTGTCCATAAATAAATCAATAAAAAATAAATAAATAAAAAAAAAAAGCATCTATATAACACCACTACTAAACTGGTCTCTTTCCACGATGTTACTGGAATTATACCAGCTACTACGTTTCCTCCAGCGTAGTATGCAATAAAAATCATTCTGCAAAATGGAGCGGAATTCATTGGTGAAGAGCTCATTCCTCCATTCATTCATGGTCCAATTTTGATGTTGCTGACTTCACAATCAACGAAACCACCTTGCAATGGAGTGAGCAGGACACACACTGCTAGCCACCTACCACAAAAACTACTCTGAGTCTGCGATACACAGTTTGTCGGCAAACCAGAAATTCTGAAGTGACTGTGAGCTCTGCAGAAAACTGTCTTGTAGGCATCCTTCGATTTCATGTTGCAGTTGTAGAACGGTTACTCTTGGTCGGCCTTGTACTAGCTGACAAAGAACATCTCAAGTGTTTCAGAAATATTGCCAAAGCCTAGAAATGAAGCTTTGAGGTACATTCAAGGCTGCTGGGACTTAAGTCTTTGTCTGACCTGCTTCAAAGTGTCCAATTGGTCTACCCTTTAAAAAGGGTCCAAATGGTGTCTTAGTGGCATTTCATTATAAACTTAACCACTCTGCTCACAATGACAGGTCAAACAAAACCAAAACAATATGGGCGTAATGAGCTCGTTTATCTTTCACCTATGCATATTTGAAACAGGGGTTACTCCTTTCCTATGCACAGAGAATTGAGATATGTAGGTAGATATTTACCATGATCACGCTCACCTTTTCTCTTGCCATTTTACTGTTTTTTATGATTAAGCTTAACTTTGGACATTTGTCTAGAAACCATGGGAACATAGTACAGTAAATGGAAAAGAGACTGCAGGCGTTTCCACAGAAGACCAAAAACATGTTACTGAGCTGAAATGGGGAGTGGGTCAAAGCATATTGTGTTACTGATATACAAAAAATGAAACCTGCCAATTGAAATAAAGGTTGTGACTCCTGAGGTGTTGGTTAACAGCTACCGTAACCTGGAGAGATGCATATAAGCATGCCATGAAGTTAATGGCAATGGATTTCAATACTTGTTATGAGATCATCATGCTCCTTATATAACAAGGTATACCCAGTCAAATGAATAAAATCAGGGACTGAAAATACTTAATACAATCTGTATTTTTATAGCTTTCTATTTCATTATTGTACCTCAAGCAAATAGCTACTAATGTTACCAACATTATGTGTATATATTTACACAATAAATATTCAGATGTTCTCAAAGAGAAAAGTCCATCCTCTTTAAGGTTTAAGGTTGCACACAGGCATGTCTAACTTACCACAACTCAGTTATTGACAGTTAATAAGCAGTTTCCCTGTGCAGCTTCTCTCTTTTGCTAGTGTCTAATCCTTGAGCAACTATTAGAGCATACAGTGAAATAGTAACATTAGTGATACAGATGGTTTATGGTCTGGAGGACAGATTACTTGCCTCACACCAAGGTTTTGATACCAGTTGCAGGAAATGGAATATACAGGGCGGCGCAAAAGTAATTACATACTTAGTGAATTTCAGTTAACATATGATTTTGCTTCATTGTATGTTATGTTCAAAATGTTTTCCTTCTTTATTTGTTTTTAAATGTACTGTACATATGTTTCTAGGTTAGTAATACTATAAGCTGGGCAAGAAACAGGAGATGAATCATCAGCACAGTTAAAAGTGTTAAAGAAAGAGGAAAGAATTTTTGTTGTAAAGATTGGTTACCAAAGAGGAATAAGTGCTGTTAAGAGGGAATGGAAAGAACCTTTTGAGTCAAAGCGGTTTACAATGTAATTCACAAATTTGAAATTGAAGGTTCTGTTTTGAATGCACCATATAGTAGGTGACCTAGGACAGCATCAACTGAAGAAAATGAAGTCAATATCTGTCTGGCTGCCATGAATAGTCCAAGGAAGTCCCCAAGATGATTAGGGGTGGAATTTGCAGCAATGTCATGTTGGTCAATCCAAAGGATATTGCATCAGCAGAAGCTGAAAGTATACATTCCATATCTGATGTGTGGTTTGTTGGAAGATGATCCAGTCAGTTATGATTTTGCGAGAGTATGCTCTATATGACCCCAATTTCTTTCAAAACACTGTGTGGTCAGATGAGGCCATCTTTAAGTTATTGGGAGATGTAAACCGACATAATAGTACTTATTGGTACATAAAAACAATGATTATGTTTTGGTACAAGTGCTAAATCAGCCTTGCATAAATGTGTGGGGTGTAATATCGGCACGTGGGTAATTGGGTTGCACTTTGACGGAAATCTCAATGGTAACAAGTTACTTGGCTCTATTTGAACAGGTTACGCCAGCAATCATCATGCATTTGGACAACTTTGATCAACTCTATTTCCAGCCTGATGGTGCTCCTATGCATTATGCTACAATTTTTTTGAACGTTATGTTGTTAACATTTTCAATAACTATGCTTGGAGATCATGTCAGGTTACCCACAAAATGTGGTTCACAGTCAGGTGAGAAACCTAACATTGCTGTCCCATGTCTGCAATCAATATGTCAAATGACCCTATCTCATACAGACAATGACTACTGCTATAAAAATCTTATTATGTGGTTGCAGTCTGAAAGGGTATTTTCTTGGTAGATCCAAGCCGTCTCCCAGCCAAATCCATTTGCCTGTTCATAAGCAGATATCGTCTTCATCATAAAGAAGCAACCTTTAACAGTATGGTTTATAGATTGGTCAAATAACCTCTCAATAAGTAGGAGTATAAATTAAGAATAATTACACATAATAGAAACAGCCAAATTCAATGGATTTAACAAAAAAAGATTGATCAAAAAATAAAAAGATCCATAGGAAAAAAGAAAATTAAACAAATTATTATACTCAGCACTTTATCTAAAGAAAAAATTATCATAAGTTCACTTACCACCCATACCCCAATCATAAATTTAAAAAAAAATTTAAACAATAAAACATCACCTTAGTACCTATAAATAGGTACAGTATTGGCAAATTGTTGAAACTAAATAAAACAGACCCCAGACCTAAAGAAGAAAAATCTGGCATATATAAGATTAATTGTAGAGACTGTAATAAAGTGTACATAGGCAAGACAAAAAGAAATTTGGGCATCAGATTTAAAGAACAATGGAGAAATATTTAACACAAACAGATTTAAAAATCAGTGGTGACAACAAATTTTTGGAATCAACATGATGAAATAGAGAAGGACATCACATTATTAAAATCAGTTCAACACACAAAGGAACTCAATGTATGGGAAACAATTTTCATAAAGAAGTATGAGCATAGACTCATGAATTTCGATATCCAGAGGCAGACAACATTTTGTTTAATTTCATTAACAGACCACTAGAGCACCCACAGTCACTTACACCTCCAACATAGTTTGAACTGTCATTCGTTCTATGGTTGACAATGTCAGCAAGATCTCACGAAACATGTCCCAGTTTTTAATTTTAAAAGTTTTAAGAGTGGAAAGTCAAGAGTGTTTTTAATGTGTTAACATGATTTTAAGTAGTTTTATTTTTAATCTACCTAAGATTTTATGATTATTTCACTGTGTGGATTCCTGCATACATCATTAATTGTAATCATTTTCAGTTTGTTTCTAATATGAATATCCTGCCATTCTAACAGAACTACATGACAAACATGTACTATAGAACTGTTCTGCAGATAGGCAATATGCATAAATCCACTCTGTTATGATTACCATTACAGAGAACTAACATTACAAATAGCAGTATTGCCATTTAATGTGGAACACTTATGCCAAACATACATTCATTAACCATTGTTGTTCCTCTTGATACAAGAATTACCTCCTGAAGTCTATTCCCATTTTTCCGATCAATCCTGTAATTTGCTTTCCTGAAATAAGCAACTATAAACACAAGATCAACAGCAGCAGAAACAATCACATACCAACATCTATGCCTCACTATCAAAGAGTAATCTGTGTTGATTGGTGTGAAATTGAGCTAGAAAAATTCAATGGAAGTGAAATTCTGGACAGAAAAACATTGATTTACCAATATAATCTGGAAACTTAACAGATTCATGAAGATGAATATTTAAAAAAGAGAGAGAGAGAGAGACAGAGAGGTAGGGTTGAAGTGTTAGAAAAAAATGGTTGCACATTATTATTAAAAAAAAAGTTTATAAAGCACTTAAAATGCAAAATACTATCATTGGAATGGTATAGCAGAATTGCCTTGCGGAAGTCTTCTAACAATGCAACAAGCAACATACTGCAAGATGGCAACATTTGTACCTAAGCTGCTGCAAGAACAGTAAACATTTTGAATCAAGAAGGTATCAAAGTATTACTGCATCCATATACTGTTCAGTCTTGGCCCTCTGTGACTTTTCATTTTTCAAAAAATAAGGCAAAGCTGCATGAGTGCTGACTTTCTTCCCATTATGAGCCATTTCAGCATATGTGAATGTAATGACAAGTGTGAATAATCAGAAAACTAATGAAAGTTTTTTTTTATTTAAATGTGGCTTTGAAAACAGCTTAGAAATCTTCAACTTACTCTTCATGTTGTGAAATGTATAATCGTTTAATTATTAAGAACTAATATTGCAGCTTTGCTACATAAGAGTATCCAAGCAGACGGCTTGTTCTATTGCAAATTTCATTTCTTTTAAGTTCATCCTTTGTTATTCAAAATTTTTAAATTTGTTTAACAAAAGTGACTAAAATAATAAGGTATAGGCTATCAAATCTTCAGTCTTTATCTTTCTTTGAGAGATTTGTATTCTTATCACATCTTATGCAGTAAGGATATGGCAATTTACTTGCTGATTGAACAAGGTGCTGGCTATAATAATTTTTCTAGTATTAACTTCAGCCACAACTCTTCATAAAATTGTATGCTGTGAATTATTTTAACAAACTTTTCAATGGTAAGAGATTATACATACTATTAGAAAACCCTATTGATGTGTTTTACTGAGCAAATGTGAATTAAACTCATAAACATTTGAACATTGCTCACCACAGATATTGCATTTCCAAGGATTGCTATCTGAATGACAACCTTTATGCAAGAAATATAACGTTTGATCAGGGAATGCAATACCACAAAATATACACTGAAGCGCAGGTCCTGACCTCTTATGAGGTGAACGCCATACTGTAGAGTCTGAAGGCTGCTCAGGTCCTGTTGATGTAATTGCTCCGTTGGTGGTTGTAGCTATAGGCTGCAAACTGAAAGAACTTTCTGGTCTTGGTGAAGCAGTTGCTGGACGTCCACGTACAGGAACTGATGAAGCTGTGCGGTTTCCAATTTTTCTTTTTAAATCATCTCGAAGCAGGGATTTGAGAGGTGAAACCTTGAATAAAGAAGATCAGATGGATTCTCAGGATCATGAATATTAAACTATGGAAGTATATTTTACAAATTTTGATGGAAAAATAAGACATTTAAAGAGTTTTCAAAATTAATTACACACAATAAACACAGCTCAGAAAGTTGCCATTTTATAGATTCATACATTAATATCTCAGCAATAAAACAAAGTTGGAAAATCAACTCCCCCCAAAAAAGTTACCTACTCACCATTATTCATAATCATTAGTCACCAATTTTCTTCATGTAGACATAAGCCATTGGGTATCATATGATATTTCACACACATTCAACCCCTGATTTTCTCTTTTTAACCCAATTCCATCATACTGCCCCAAGCTTTGAAATTTTTAAAAGAGCTGAATTTGTCATTTAATATTCTTGCTATTTTACATAAGTGAATTATTCGTCTCATGCCGCTACCATTTTTATGGATTTTAGGAAGCACACAAAGTCTAGGTAATACAGAATTCCTTGGCGTGACTCTGTTTTTCAGCATGGAAAATATTTTAACTTCCTTCAGTGCTCTAGTTTTATTGCAGCTACTGAGAGGATTCTTTTCAATTGGTTCATAGCCTCCCCCTTTTAACAAAATGTCCACTCTGTTTATATATTTGTTTTGTTCCAAATGGCTATTTTGTTTCCTTTGTTTGCTTATATATATATATATATATATATATATGTATGTATTTGGCTGCTTTAATGTATTAATGTAATTTTTGTATTTCTTTCAATTTTTTAGGTTATCTAAAATTTTGCTGCATTTCATTCACTAAAGCTTTTTCTCCTTTGCTTGGGTGGTGGATGGTTGAACCAATACCTGCAATATGCTCCTCTACATTTTCTGCTCTTGAGGTCTTTGTTTAGAATGATAGTAGCACGAGACCAATAATTAAGAATATCAATTCACCCCCATACAAAGTAGCAAATATATTGAAAGACAAATTCAATTCCTTTAAAATTTTCAAAGCTTGGGCAACAAAAATTCATTTGACATACTTGAACAACTTCAAAATATCAAAATTGCTACAGGAGACATTCTGGTGTCTTTTGATGTAAAAACCTTATTCCCCAGTATTCCAAAAGAAAATCTTACGCAAATGTTAAGGAAATGGTTAACCTCATTAAATTTACAAACAGAAGAAATATACAACTTACTAACAAATGCATCAGCAAAATTTCTTAGGTTTTAACCAAAAAGTTTACCAACAAGTTTCTGGTTTGGTAATGTTTTTGTTTTAGCAGATTTATTCATGAGTTCCTTTGAAATACTTATCACCAAGGCCTTTCCATTTATTTTCAAGAATGACTATATATGTGACAACATATTTGCAATAATATCAGAAAAATATTCAATAAATGCTATGAAGCTCCTTAATTTATAATATAAATCCATACAGTTTACTATGAAAGGGTAGAATAATGGGTGGCTACCATTCCTTGATTTAAAAAATATAAGAAATGCAGATAGACTGAACTTTGGAATGCAAAGAAAAGAGACACACACACACACACACACACACACAGGAAATTACCCCCCCCCCAAAAAAAAACCCAAGTCATGAACCCATCCTGCACAAATATGCAATATTTTACAGTTTGGCATACAGAATAATTAACATCCCACTCACAGAAACAGAGTACAAAACAGAATATCAACAATAATTAATATAGCAATAATCCATAGTTTCAACAAAGACACAATAATAAAAATTATCATTAGATTTAAAACACAAAAATCTATAAGAGAGAGTTCCATAATGAAGAACACCAAGGAAAGATACACATTCAAAAGATTCACATATTATCTAACTTAACACAATAAATTCAATAGGATATTTAAAGAACATGACATTTAGTTAGCTCCAAAGAACAAATATAATATAAATACCATACTAATAGAACAGAAATCAGCCTATTTCACTTCATTACAATTATATGAATATTATGAAGCATCTTTAAGTATAAGCCCATTATATATTCACAGTAGGAATAGATGTAGAGACCCGAGCCTATTTCAAAATTAAATGTGTTGACTGTAACAAAAAATACATTGGAAAAATGAAGAAAAAATTTGGAGAAAGGAACACTTTAGGAATATCAGTTTTCCGCAAATTGATAAATAAATTGTGAGAGATCACTTCTGGATCCAAAATTAAACCAGAGACTAAGCTGCTTAAATAACTTCACATAGAGCGATCTACATATGAACAAATCTTCATTCTGAAAAATTGGAAAAATTTAATGAATTTTGATATTTCACCCATGAATTCCCTATTTGAACCATCAGAGATCCCCAGAATTACCTTGGGATCCAGCCACCACATTGAGTATGAGTGTACCACCACGGTTGGCCGAGGTTGTTAAGGCACGGACTCATGAGCGGGACACCTGGGGTTTGAATCCCGCCTGGACCGTCTTCCCTGACAGGTTTTTTCCAGGTTTTTCTCAGCCCTCATAAATGGCAAATGCCGGGGAGATACCCTTAACTTAGGCCTGAAATGCTTCTTTCCTTAAAAAAAATATCCTTTCCAAATATATAATTTCATCTCATGTTTCATCAGTGTCCACCGCCTGTGGTACCTCAGCAGTAAAAACGGCATTAAACACTAATTAAAAAAAAAGTATGAGTAGTCAGTCAATAGCTCATGATGAGAGCAACTGGTTCCAAAACATGTCCTAAAGTTGTATAAATGTCTGTCTCTCTCTCTCTCTCTCTCTCTCTCTCTCTCTCTCTCTCTCTCTCTCTCTCTCTCTCTCTCTCATGTGCACACACACAAAATGAGTGAGCATTAGGTGACACTAAAACTTCACTAACTGGTTAATTCTTCAGAACATGTTTCAAGAGCATTCGCTCAGCATTCCTCAGCTGGATACGGACTAATGCTGGCAGGTGAAATAGTGACCTCTGGTCAATTACAATTTACAATTGTATAAGTTAATTGGAGTTAATGTGAACATATTTAATAAATTCTAACTAGGTTAGGATATCAAGTGCAGTGATAGTTTTAAGCACAGAAAGTGATAAATCTTGCCACATTAAAGTATATCTGCTTTATGAAAAAGTAGTTAGTATAGACACTGAGAATAGTGCAGTTTAAATAGGAAGTGATAAACTTGTAAGCATTGCTTTATCTTTCATCCTTTTAGTTGTGCTATAAATAATTAGGTGTTGGAATGTTACAATTATGTAATTTTGTTTAAGGCAGTTTTAGTTTCTAATTTACTTTGGGTATGGCTTGCTTTGCTAATGAGTGCTTTTCTCTCTCTTCCTAGATCAGAAAAAGGTATCAATTTTGCCAATCTTATGATGTTTAGTACTGTAAGAAGAACTGTTCTAAGGAACATGATATGGTTGTTGATGTTCTTGTGTATGCTGGCAATATTATTGTAAGGGATTTTATAAGGAAAGTGGAATTCATATTGGAAATTGGTTTGAAAAGTACACATTGAGTTTGTTACTATTTTCGGATTTATTTATTGCTGGTATTACAAGGTGCATTCTTTGAATGAGAGTGGGGGCATAAAGTGCAGAGGAACACAGCAATACAACATTTTTATAGTTATTTAATTTAATTTTTTTGGTGTTTATTTTCACGAGCAGGACAATTTAATGTTTGTTGAAGGACACCATTTCCCATTTCCTGTATCTTAGTTGTTCAGGCCAATATTTTGATAAGTATTTATTCTTTTTTGGCCTGTTCGCAGAAAAAATACTTTTTGTAGTGGACTGTAATGTGCTCTACCAGATCTTGTGGTTCTTTGGTGACAATTTTTAGTGAACACATTATCACATGCTAAAACCACGGGCATTATTATTATTATTTTACAAATAATTAGTAAATTTTATATTGTTAATAAAATACTTAATATTACTTGATATTTTGGAATCCACTGATGGAAATTATGCAGTAAAGATGTAAAGCACAGAATAAGACGAAGCAAACCTAATTGGTAAAAACAGTCAACAATCACATCCTAAACTTAGTTAATCTTATTTTGATTTAAAGTAAAACACTAAAAATCATGTCGTCACATTAAAACTCTCTTTAAGTTTCACAAACACACTTATAAAAGTAATTTTGGCACATGTTTCGTGAGGTACATTCCTCACATTGTCAACCAAAACGACGACTGAGGAGCCAATTTCATCAAAGTATGTATGTTACTATGCTTGCTCTGGTGGTCTGTTAATGAACTTAAACAATATGTTGTCTGCTTCCGGTATATCAAAATTCATAAGTTTGTATTCATATTTTTTTATGTAAATTTTTTCCCATATATTAAGTTCTTTCGGATGTTGAATTGTTTTTAGTAATGTTATGTCCTTCTCTATTTCATGATTCTCATTCCAAAAATGTGCAGCCACTGCTGATTTTTCTACTTGTTTGTGTCTAATATTTCTCCAGTGTTCCTTTAATCTTATCCCCAGCTTTCTCTTTGTTTTTCCTATGTATATTTTCTCACAATCCTTGCAATTAATTCTATATATACCTGAATGTTCTTCTTTCTTCTTTTTTTGTTTAATTTTATTTAGATTTAATAGTTTACCAACACTATATCTGTTTATTGGTGCTAGAGTAATGTTGTACTTTTTGAAAATTTTTTGGAATTTATGGTTAACATAAGGGTGATATGTGAATTTTTGATAGGTATTTTCTTTAAGTGAAGAACTGAGTGTGGTGATTAGTTTAATTTCCTTTTTATTTTTAAATCTTTTTATTTTTTTATCTACCATTTGTTTGTTAAATCCATTTATTTCTGCTGTGTGTATTATATGTGCATATTCTTTCCTGTATTCTTCTTTACTGAGTGGTGTATTAAACATATAGGCTAGTTAATACACTAGTTAATACACCACTCAGTAAAGAAGAATACAGGAAAGAATATGCACATATAATACACACAGCAGAAATAAATGGATTTAACAAACAAATGGTAGATAAAAAAATAAAAAGATTTAAAAATAAAAAGGAAATTAAACTAATCACCACACTCAGTTCTTCACTTAAAGAAAATACCTATCAAAAATTCACATATCACCCTTATGTTAACCATAAATTCCAAAAAATTTTCAAAAAGTACAACATTACTCTAGCACCAATAAACAGATATAGTGTTGGTAAACTATTAAATCTAAATAAAATTAAACAAAAAAAGAAGAAAGAAGAACATTCAGGTATATATAGAATTAATTGCAAGGATTGTGAGAAAATATACATAGGAAAAACAAAGAGAAAGCTGGGGATAAGATTAAAGGAACACTGGAGAAATATTAGACACAAACAAGTAGAAAAATCAGCAGTGGCTGCACATTTTTGGAATGAGAATCATGAAATAGAGAAGGACATAACATTACTAAAAACAATTCAACATCCGAAAGAACTTAATATATGGGAAAAAATTTACATAAAAAAATATGAATACAAACTTATGAATTTTGATATACCGGAAGCAGACAACATATTGTTTAAGTTCATTAACAGACCACCAGAGCAAGCATAGTAACATACATACTTTGATGAAATTGGCTCCTCAGTCGTCGTTTTGGTTGACAATGTGAGGAATGTACCTCACGAAACATGTACCAAAATTACTTTTATAAGTGTGTTTGTGAAACTTAAAGAGAGTTTTAATGTGACGACATGATTTTTAGTGTTTTACTTTAAATCAAAATAAGATTAACAAAAGTTTCACTGTGTGGATTCCCAAATTCCGTAAACTAAACTTAGTTATTCATTTTTTCACTAACCTCCACTCACACAAAAGTAAGATGCATTTCGGGAGAATCTCTCCCATCTTCAGTTGCTCCAGCCATCGTTTCGAGTAATGGCGGTTCAGTGAGCAATTGAAGAACGGAGAGATTCTCCTGAAACACGTCTTAGTTTTGCGTAAGTGAGTGGAGTTTAGTGTAAAAAAATTAATATCTAAGTTTAGGTTATATTCCCACTCCATTGTCAACAGCTTCATAAGTACAATATTTAACCACACCCTGTTTCTTATTAAGTATGTACTATGAAACAATTACTTCCCGGTAGATGCAGTCTCCAGTTAACATGGTTGCTTCTGTGATGAATGCTTCCCACATAAAAATTATTCTTAAAGGCATAAATTATGAAACCAAGATGAATCTTAGGAATCTTTATGACATCAATAGTTCTGAATACAGTCCTACTTAAATAGGAACTTCAAAGATGAGTTGTTGTTGCTGATCGATGAGGATGAGGCATGCATGTCTTGGTACGGGCTGCTGTATGTCACAGTGAGCTATCCAGGAGCGGAACCTCTCAGTCCATCATAGTCAATACTTGGCTTCAGCAAATCCCCAGAAAGTAAGGAAAGAGAAATCAGTTGTGTCTTACTTATACGTAAAAAGACCTCAATAAATAGATACAGCATCTGCAGCCTGAATTATTACAGTTAGGATCTACCATCAGACTGAAGCTATTCCTCCCATGTTCATGCTCAGCCCTGGTAAAAATATACATATTTACCACTCACTATTGCATCTCTCTGGAGTGATCTTGACATTATTTGATTTATTTACAAAAGAAATACAACCAATGCAGTCTCACATACATAAAAAATAGTATAGATACATCGATGATGTTTTTGCAATTGATATTGAGAATGCATTGAAACTGTATAATAAATAAAACTAACAGTAATAAATTAATTAATACGTGACTAACAGTATGGAAAGAAAATAACTTGCTTTTATTCCTGGACCAGAAGATCATCAGGAACTAAGACAAATTAAAATTTGATATTTTCAGGAAAATGCACCTTAAAGTCAATAGTTTCAATCCTAGATCTTACCAGCATACAATAATCAGTACCTTAATATATCTTCTTTAAAAAAATTGATTACAATAAAGAATATATCCATATAATTGAAACTAGAGAATATAATGACTTCAGTAAATCATTGGTAAATAAAAAATACAGTTAAATTAAGTGTATTAATGATAAAAGAGATTTTGTTGAGATATAAAAATAGTTTTAAAAGCAAAAATGGATAAAGGAAGTTACTACCTTATTATCAGAGAAAGAGAAATTGGATATCACAGAATTCACATATTACCTCTGGGCTTTTCAAAACATTCAAACATTTCAAAGACTTTAACAAATGGCAGGATCTGGATTATGTAGAATATAAAGTAAGAAGACTTGAAGAGAAATAGGCCTTCAAATAAACATAATAAAAATAACTACACAAATGTGTGTTGGCTCAAATTCAACTGATTTGTTAATTGAAAACTATGTCATAAAATTAAATTGGAATGTCAATACCCAGGAACAATAATTAGATTATCATGAAGCAGAGATTAAGGATATTGAAAGTAAGAAATATATTGGTGCTTTAAACTCAATTCTTTATACAAAGATAAAATTGCCATATATAATATAATTGTAAAAATGCAGATCCCTGAATCTTGTGCAGAAGAAGATGACAGTTATACAGATGGATTTCCTGTGCAGATTAGAAGTGGAATAGAATCCCTAACAATAGGATAAGATAAATAACGAAGGTAGATGAAGATTTAAATTATTAAATATAAAACTCAATAGGAATCAACACAGCAAAATGTATGAAAGAAATTTTAACTCATCTGAAATATGCTTTATACAAAGAAATTTAAATTATTGTTGGGTATGTGGAAAGGAAATGATACGGTATGGGCATGTGCAATGTATGCAAGAAGAAATACTACCTAAATAAACAATGAATTGGAATCTGTCTGAGAAGAGGAGGTTGATCTACACAAACTTGGTATGAAGGAGTGGCCGTTGTTATTGAAAGTTGCGGAAAGGAGGTTGGCCAGTGATATGACAAATAGAGATAAAGTTTGGAAACCAGAAGATGGAGGAATATGAAACTTGACAGATTTAACAGCATCTTCACTCTACATAGAAAAACTACAGTATAAAAAATCCTATTTTTGAGTAACGGTGGTTCAGTGAACAACTGAAGATGGGAGAGATTCTCCGGAAATGTATCTTATTTTATAAGTAAATGGAGTTTAGTGTAAAAAATGAATACCTAAGTTTAGGATAAAAAATTCTATAACATCATATTATATACAGAATAATCCCCCTGAAAATAAACCAGCCATCTACCAGGGAAAATTTTCAGATTGTAATAAAATAAACTTGGGGAGAGAAAGAAAGAAAAAATTATGTGTCAGGCCTAAAGAGCATTTTAATGGTATATAATCAAAAAGACAAAATCACTGCAGTCAACAATTTTTGAGAAATGAATCATAAATTATAAAATAAATTAAAACTGTTAAAATCAACCTACCAACCATTGGAATTTAACTACATCAAGAAATATGGAGATAGCCTGATGAATTTCGAAATATGAACAGAAAATGGATTAATATAACTTTGTGCCAGAAATTAGCTGTAAGCGTCCAAGATACAATCCGAATCACCCTTCAGTAAACTAATACCTGAAGATACAGACAAGGATCCATGAAATGTTCAATAAAGTTTGGCAAATGAAGAAATAAGAGTGTGTAATTGACTCTCTAACTAAAACATTTTATGCATAATTATGTTATCTAATTTGTTGGACTTCTTTTCTTTTTGAAAATTAAAAAAAAGCTTTAGCTGGAACAAGATTTATACAAAATGAAGTAGTAAACTGCAGTGTGAAACATTTTTCAATACTTCAACAAATATTTTTACTAAGAGGACATTAGTGCACTGCAAATGTTAGATGAAGTGTATTAATGGTGGAAGAGATTTTGTTCAGAAATAAAGATATTTTCAAAATTTTAAAATTGTATTTAGATGGAAGACCATGAAATCCTCTCATAAAAAACTAACAGCATATATTATTTATTTTCAACATTGTATCTGCAAATTATCTATATTTTAAGCCATATCCTGCAATAAAAGTACATTGTGTGACTTACCTTAATTAAACTGGTGAGACTGCTAGATGTTGCAGATTGAAACTGGACATTATTTGATTCTGCTGGAGCTGTAGATAGTGAGCGTGCAGTGCTGAGATTTACTGGACCATTGCTGCGTTGTGCTGAGCCAGTTTCATCTGCACCATTACCTGGTTCTTGTTTGATAGGAATAAGAGAAATGGACGGAGTAATTGCTGTGGCTACATCAAGTGATACACTGCGTGATGAACCATTTCCACTACTTCCTGCTCCACCTATAGTGTGACTACTAGTTGGAGCATTTGAGTTTGAATCTACAGAATGCGGTGACCCAGGACATTCACCATTTACTCTTTGGGAAGAAGGTTCTGAGCCAGATTGTGTGCTACCTCCCAAAGGTTGGTCACACTGAAAATAAATACAAGAAAAGTACTTTAACATAAGCAGATTGAAAATGCAATGTGATAATAATTATTCTCAAGTTTGAGACAGAAGCAGACTAGAGGTAGCTACCCTTTCTGAGAAAACATTTTGCCTTACTCAAGAATATAGTGCACACGCGCGTGCACACACACACACACACACACACACACACACACACACACACACACACACACACACACACACACACACAAAGGGTGGTTATAAAGTCTGGATCCACAATAGTGGATCCAATACAGTAAATGCTTTAGTAACATTTTTTACACAACAATTACCATTGTAAACCTCAACACACAGTAACACATAATCAATATAAGTTTATTCCACATGACCACCCAGCAGTTCCACACATAACTCCCAGTGATGCAGGGCATCATGAAACACCTTCTTTAGCATTGTAGATGTGACGTTGAGCACTGCATGCCTGATACGTGCCTTTAAATGGCCAATGGAGTTTATTTGTGACTTTACATATTCCATGCAAAAAAATTAAGAGGTGTAAGATTAGAAGAATGTGGAGCCTAAATGCGGTGTGAATCAATCCACCTAAATGGAAATGTGGCTTCCAGGAATTCGTGAGTAATCAATGTGAAATGAGAGGGAGCATATTGTGTATGTACGATTATGATGTGTATATTGAAAAAATTTCAGCACATTATATGCTGTGATCCTTTATCTAATGGAATCTTTAGATCTTTCTTTTAGAATCCTGTCAAATAACACTTTTAGCATGGCTATGGTTTACACAAGTTTCGTCAATGCAAATAATAGGACAAGGGTGATTTTCTTTCTTCATGTTATGCATTGCTCTTAAAAATGAGGCCCTACCACAACAATATCTTTTCTTTCCATTTAAAATCATTGGCCATCATTACATCTACATTTTAACATCTAAAGCCAAGTTTTCTCAAAATTTTGTGTAAAGAAGTAATACCCTCTGTATAGTTTATTTTATATTTTAAAACCACTCTAAGCTTTTTAAGCATGGGGTATTCACCATGATCCTAAAATCCTGTACTGAGCTACACATTATGTCTTTCTGGAAATCATCTCAACTCTGTAACAGGTTTTTGACATGTAATGCTTTTTGTTGGAGAGGAAAAGCATGGCCCTACATTTTTAATCACACTTTTCTGGGCTTCCTCAAATATACGGTATAATATTCTTACAGACATTTCATATGCTTCTGTAGTTATGTTTTGTGTATCCCTGAAAAAATCATAAATATTTTCTTCAAAGTTTTCTATATCTTTACAAACATTATACACTTTATACACAATGTCTTTCAACTGCTGTCTAACCCATTCAAATTTGACATCATTATGTATGTCATAAGTGTAGTGGATAGTGTTTTGACTTCATTCATTTGCAACATGAATCCATTTATATAGAAGAAGAAAGAATTGGGTGGCTACCATTTCTAGATTTAAAAATTATAAGAAATGGAGATTGTTTGAATTTTGGAATTTACAGAAAAGAAACACACACAGAAAACTACATAAAAATGAGAGTTATAACCCCATTCCACATAAATAGCAGTTTTTCACAGTTTGGCACACAGATTGATGAATATTCCACTCACAGAAGCAGAGTACAAAATAGAATACATACAAATAATAAAGACAGCTATAATCAACGATTTCAACAAAGACACAGTGATAAAAATTATCAATAAATCTAAAAGATAAAACGGGATAAAAGTAGTTTCCACACTGAAAAACACAAAAAAAGAATACAAATTCAAAAGTTTCACCTACCATCCAATTTACCACAAGTTCAAGAAAATCTTCAACGAACATGGGATAATGTTAGCCCGAAAGAACAGATACAACATCAAGAATTTATTGGGTTGCACAGTAAAAGACTCCATACCAACAGAACAAAAATCAGGAATTTACAAAATAAAATATGCGAATTGTGAACAGATCTACATAGGCAAAACAAAAAGAAATTTGGAGGAAAGAACATTTTAGGAATATATGGTTTAAACAGGTGGATAAATCAGCAGTAGCAGCTCACTTTTGGACCAAAAACCAGGAATAAAACTGCTGAAACATCTTCACAGTCCATTGGAGTTATCCACTTGGGAAAAATTTTCATATTAAAAAATAAAGAAAACCTAATGAATTTCGAGTTTCCTCCTATAGATGAACTCAGCAACTTCCTACTTCAACCAGCAGAGGCCACTATAGGAACATTCGTTTGTCCAGTCATCGTTTCGAGTAACGGCAGTTCAGAGAGCAACTGAAGATGGGAGAGATTCTCCTGAAACGCGTCTTACTTTTGTGTAAGTGAATGGAGTTTAGTGTAAAAAATGAATACCTAAGTTTAAGTGTTCTTATATGTTTCCCTTTCACTGCACCCCTTAGTAAAGTCAGGGACAGGTGGTTTAAGACCTTAGAAATGACATGATCTTCAAAGAAAAAAAATTTTTTTCCTTATTCTTAATTAGATTGTTGATTTAATACTATTATGCTGCAATTACCATTAAATTATGCCTTTTGCTTGCATCATCAGCTGTGAGTTGACTGCCGGATTCGTTGTTGGATGGATGGACTTGGATGGAGTGGTTCTTGTAGACACTTTATGAAATTATGGATTAATTTGTCTTCTGTTGGGATCTCAAAGTTCACTACCTTATCTTTATATTTTTTTATTAAATAACCCCCCCATATTCCCAGCTCCAAAGGTTTATGTAAGAATTTCAATAATTTTATTTCCATTTCTATATCATGTTTATCTTTTCAAAAGTGATGTGCAACCACTGATTTATCTATTTGATTGTACCTGATGTTTCTCTAGTGCTCCTTTAACCTCATTCCAATGCTTCTTTTCGTTTTGTCAATATATATTTTATTGCATTCCATACAGTTGATTTTACATATCCCTGGCTTCTTCTCATCAGGTATTCAATCATTATCACTGGAGTTGAGCAGATTATTTAGGCTGAACTGTATTAAATCGACTCACTAGCTAATTAATATACAGAGGGTGCCAAAATAATGTATACATAATTCAAGCAAAGAAAGAACTATGTTAATATAACAAAACTGAATTCACAGAAATAGAAAATGAGCATTAATCATCTTAGACTTTTACAGTCACAACAATTGCTAAAAATGCTGACCATCAGGATAAATACACTTATGAGTATGCTGAACTACTGATTGAGCAATGTTTACGAAAGTGTCCTCAGCAATTGCAGCACATGCCATTTCAATTTCTTCTTGAAGTGCTGCCAGTGTAGCTAGCTGCCTAGATCTGCCCTTGTGAACATTACAAATGATATGAGTCTCAAATTTGTCTCGAATGCGTGCAATTATTACTGAGGTTCTGATCTGTATACATGTTTCCATTGCCTTTTAACTTCAACAACATTCTCGGTTTTTCAGTACCAATTCAAGATTGTTTTCTGATAATTTTGGCTCCACTTTTTGTAGCAAAGCTAGCATAATGTGATGTGAGTCACATCTGTTTACCGAACATTATATGATAATCTTGACTTCATTTGTCATTGTTGATTTACGATAATCTTGGCTTCATTTATTCATTGTTGATTTATGTATCCACATAGCAATGCTATCATAATGTATGTGAGTCACATCTGTTTACAGAACATTATACTACACATTATTGTTGTTTTTCGGTTCAACTTTGAAATATATTGAATAGATATGTACTGTGAAAGTGTGTATACATTTTTTGGCACTCTCGTAATATACTTATGTGTACCAAACTATTTGACATTACAGTGCATGCAAACTTGCACAATTTCAAATAGGCATAAAGAAATAACTGGAAATGAAAAAACAAGCTTTCCCTTGTAATCTTAACAGAAGTTAGGAACAGTGAAGTTGTTACATATACAACTGAGTCAGTATTAGGTGACACTAAAACTTCACTAACTGATTAATTCTTCAAAACATGTTTCAAGAGTCAGTCAGTCCCCAGCTGAAGATGAGAGCAAATGCTCTTGAAACATGTTCTGAAGAATTAATCAGTTAGTGAAGTTTTAGTGTCACCTAATACTGACTCAGTTGTATAAGCTTTCCCTTACTTGATGCTTGCAATTCATTAAAAATGTTTTGACCTTTTATGAAAAGGATGTGTTTTGAAAATGTGTAATTTCAAGTGGAAGGACTCATTGGTGCAATAAATGTCTGTTTACTCTTGAAAGAGAGCCTTCACAATTTTTTTACCAATCATCTGTATCCAAACAATTGAGCAAAAACTGTTCAAATGGACACGTAGTATGCATAGTCTGTATCTACAATCTTTTCTTGGAAATATTGGCTTGCTTTTCTGCAATGAGCTCTCCCTCTTTTCTCCCCTCTCACATTTTGCATGCATTCAACATCCATACAGTAATTCCAGTAATTTAACAACCTGAATAAGGTTTGAATTAATCATTTGCAACGTTTAAAATATTCCAGAAACTTTTTTAATGTTGTAGCAACTTCTGGAAATGTTCCAGAAATTTTTTAAAAGCTGTAAACATCTAACATTTGAAAGATTTAGTGTTTTTAGGAGTTAAAAAACAAGCTTAAGAATAAAAGAAGAATCTTTTTGTGCAATCTCTGCTAAAATTTTATTTCCTTCAATTTAGGAAGCCAAGGGAGGCCCTTCCTCCAGTTATCCCATAACAATTTGTCTTATTATTCTAAAAAGAGTTATATTTGACCTGCATGCTCAGCTGAATGCAAATTAAGCAGAACAAAGGTTGTGCCAACTTTCCTAGCATTTCTACCTGCACAAGTTTGATTTATAATAGTAAACATATATGTTTGTTTTACTTCACAATGAATACTAATCTATGTTATAGGAATTGCTGTTTGTCTACAGCCACATATTACTGATATCTTTTTAATATTTTAATATTTTCCTTAAGCTCTTCTTAAGTATGAGGTGTTATTTCTTCAGACTATTTTTCAGGGTTTCCCACAAACAAAAGTCTCACATATTGAGGTTAGGCCACAAACTTTTAGAAAAGATTCTCACTAAAACCCTCCATTATTCATTATTGGTTCTAAAGAATACCAAACAGTGTGTCCTCTGGCATAATCTAAAAATTGACAACTTGTATTGCCAAGAGATTGTACCTACTCATAATTTTTGGACTATAGACAGCCTAGTTTTCAGTTTTAAAAATTTAGTTGCTTTACAGGCTAAGAATTTTGAGGCACTTGTTTCCATGCAAGAGAATGCAGAAATTTCCTTGGAGAATATTCTAATATTTCATCCACTTTTTCTTCTGTTAGAATGCAAAGCTTTCATTTAGGAATTCTTATGAGTTCTCATTAGAACAATCTTCAAACTGTATCTCTTAGTGGAATTGCTTCGCCACAAAATTTCTGTACAAATTGCCTACATACCTACATTGGTATGTTATCACATGTCATACATAAATATTCTCTGTTCTAATGGTAAAATTTCAATACAATACATTTCAGTGAAATTTACTTCATCAACCTCATTGTAATTAACACCAATGATGCACCAATAGCCTGTAATAACACAAGGATCAAAATAATGCTTGCTCTCTTAACAGCAAAAATATAACTGGAGTGTCTACATGCAGCCATCAGCATAGAAACTATATTAATGGATTATCCAGGTGCATAACTGTATTTAATTCAAATTTTTTAAAAATTGTTAAAACTTTAAAAAATTCATATGGAACTAACACAGTGACACTCACATGAATTAAATCTATTGTCTAACATTCTTCAAGCTTCACTAATCTTAAAAATATCTGGATCGGTTTCAAAGATATGTTATCTCCATCTTTCCGATATTTTTAAGGTTAGTGAAGCATGAAGAGTGTTAGACGACAGATTTAATGCATAACTTTATGTTTATGATATGTGACTGGCATGACCTTAATCTAGTGTGCATTGTGTTCAATTGCAGATGCTGGACAAATAAGGCTTTATTTGGTATATTTTATTGCCTTATGGTTATACTGTTTACTCTAGTTGTTTACTAATTCAACATAAAAGCACAAAATGATTAATTGAATAGAGCTACATTGATACATATGCATCTGTACTGCACATATGATAGAAGTAATATCTAATAAAATTTAAGAAAGTTGTTCTTTACCTGAGCAGGAGAGAAAGCTGCAGGGGAATCAGACATAGATATTTCAACATGAGGTGTAAGAAAATGCATTGGAGGAGTGGCATTGTCCACAGATCTTGCTCCCATTGAATCACCACTGTCACTGTATGTGGCTGCAGCAATATTTAGGTTACAGCTCACTTCCAGGGAATGATTACTTGGTAGTGCGTTGGAAGCACCTGGTGCACTTGGACCTGGGTTATCTAAGTCAATACCATGCCTAATACAAACAAAGAAATGGCTGATGTATTAACAATTAAATGATTTTCACAATAGGAACATATTATCCAAATTGGGCTGATAAGCATTCCAGTGTATTTAAAATTTTCCTGTTTTACTTAAGAACATGCTTTGGCAAGAATTATTTTGTATCCAACTATGATAAAGAACAGCTTGATACCATGAAGTGAATGAGTTTGCATCTATGTTTTTAAATTTCAATTCTTCCTCAGAGTTCTGTTTACATATTAATACATTTTGATTTATCTGCTATTTAATACACTGCAATTGTAACTATACTTATTTACATTTTAATACTATTAAATATTCTTTGATTTTGTTTTTATTTTTATGCATTAGTTGTCTATGAAAAAGATGCTGCAGTCTTTTAAGCTCTGATTTCAGATATCATTCAAAGAGCACAGACAAGTCACAGTCAGAAAACAACTAAAAAGTAATATAACATGGTTCATTCAGAAAATGAATGTACATGCTTATAATTTAACATAATTCCCCTACAGTTCACTGCATTTGCACCAATGTGAAACCAACCTTTACTATAATAATACCTTATTTATTTTACCTGATGAAGTTAGGAAATTAAGATTCTCTCTTCCACTTCACCAGGATATATATTATGATTATAATGCATACTATACTGATACAATACAATTAATGGCATTTGCAATTTGAGCAAAGTACTTGTTAAATGCTGCATTCTCCAAAAATATTCTTTGAGCAATATTCTAAAATCTCATTGTGATCTGCAGTCTTTTATATGATATTGCAGAGAGTTCAAGAGACAAGTGACAACTGTGAAGGATGAAGAAAAGTAAGACATTTGGTGTAGGGATATGGATGCTAGAAGAAAAGTGTCTTTCACTGGCTCAAAAATCAGACAATGTGAATAACAAAGATGTGGTAGGGCATCAACATTCATGGTCTGTATTGTCTTGCTAGAGACAGATTGCTCTGAAAAAGAGACTTTCATGCTTACTCTGGCTCCCAGATGGTTATGCAATAGTTTCTATTGCTCACAGTTTGGATCTTGGGGTGATGATGTCCTGAAAGACAATTATCCTTTCCTGCAGATTATTGCATAAGTACTTACTTAAACCTTGGAACCTGTATGGTGCATTTCCATGCAACAAATGAAGTTCCATGGAAATCTTAATTTTTATTAGAAAATAGGTTGTGCAAAGTCATAGATTTACAAGGAAATTCTATTAAAACAACCTTTTCTGTTTAAACATGTTTTATGTCCCAGCTAATGCAGCTGGCAGCACCCATGTTTTAACTGTACTTCCTAAACTTCTTACCTAATTGATAATGCTGAAGTATTTAGCTTCCTCAACTAAAAATAAATGTACTGGGATAGCACATTCTGATTGGCAAAATTAAGTTTAGGCTACCATAATATTTTTGATTTCATTGCTAATGTTCCTCTTTACATTCCGAAAACCCTTATATGTGCCAATTTTGGTAGTGATTTTGTTGGAATTGTTCATGACTTGTGCCAATTTTGACTTATATTTTTGCTTTTTCTGTTTTGCACCAAACTAGTATACTCAAATTGTGCACAATACTATGAACTACAATTCCAGATGGTGGCAGCTTATCACAAAAGTAATGAATAAATTTTGCTTATAAGTGACAAACTGGTTTGCATTTAAAATAACATTTATGTACATAAAAAGAATCACGCAAAAGTCAATATCTAACCACCAGTACAAATGAATGTATATTGCCATTAAACCTCAGGGAGCAGGCCTATAAAGCAAATTTATTTCAAGAGTGGTGAAGCAGGGTTGAAGCCTACTGCAGTACATCTAGTAGCTGAGATGCAAAATGTTGTAGGCAGGATAACTAAAACTAGAAATCTGTCTATATGAATGAACAATTAATTGCACCAAATTTATCTTTCAGAGGAAAACTACATTTTATAGTATAAAACTTCTCAAGAGATAACAAGTACCATAATTTTCTCAAACTTTGTTTTAAGACTAATTAACTTTATTCTTTAAATTTGTAGCGAAAAAATGTTTCAATCATATAGACAGACTTCCCTTGTTTAACAGAGCTTATTACTTTCAATGCAAAACATACCTATTGAAAAAATGAACTCTCAGGCTCTTCATGGTGCCAGCACGAAAACTGCACAATGGACAGGACTTGATCATATCATGTTGTCCAACATGCTCATTTTGAAAATGAGCTCTCATGGCAATCTGGCGTTGAAAACCACGATTACATATAGGGCAATGGTATGGCAAAGTTTTGGTGTGAGTTGTGAAGTGTTCAGCAAGATGATCTTTGCGAAAAAATCTCTTCTGACATACTCTGCACTCATAAGGCTTGACACCAGTATGGCGCATCTTGTGTCTGCGCATATTGGCACCATTGGAAAATTTCATGTTGCACACATCACATTCAAAGATTTTGCGGTCGTGGCTTCGAAGAGCTTCTCCAGGAGCTGCAGGTTCACCCTCCACTCCAGGACATCGTGATAAATGGGCAAGCAAGGCAGCTCGAGAAAGGGTTTCATAATTGTCACATCTCTCACAACGATGTACTGGAATGGCTCCATCACTTGAATCATAATTTGTATTCAGTGCACCATCAGGAACTCCTGAGGCTAAGGGACTGCCCTGTCCCCCAGATTGATCTGCCTCGTTGTCAGGGTCCCCATTTTCCTCATTACTTTGACCACCCTCATTTTGTGTGCCAGAATCAGCCTCTGTTTCATTCTCGGGTGTTCCATCTGTTGAGCTTCGATCTGGCTCTGCCATTCTCCTCACATTGGCCTCTGCCTGAGAGAAAAAAAAAAAAAACAAAGTAGAACAATGTTCAAAAAAAAGGAGAGATAAGTCAGCAAAGTTCCATAATATAAATTATATTTAAAAAAAAACACATATCAATATATTTTCTTTGATTCATGCTAAGAGTATTGCAATATGACCCAATATTATACCAAGCTCCACTTTGAGTCCATATAAACCACAATGTAATAATGTTAACAAATCATCATATACGAAGGATGTTCTGAAAGTTTTCGACCTGACTCAGAGATGTCGTGAAGGTTGTCATATTACTATGATTAAGTATCATCTGTTAGATGGTGTGCTGAAAATTTTCGGAGGTGTAAATATACTAGTGTTAAAACTTAGTACAAAATTGATAAAATTGAAGTATGAACTTTGATAAAGTTCTTTGTTTTGAAAGGTTTAATGCCAACAGATATACAAAAGGAGTTAGATTCCACATTAACGAATTCTTCCCCTTTGTTTTTGACAGTTAAAGTGTGATTTAAGCATGGCCGTACATCCATTGAAGATGATATGCACTCAGGGAGTCCCAAAACATCTACAACCTATTCTCAATACCATACTCAGTGAATGCTAATTGAGGGTATGTGAATTGGCTGACAGGCAGTGTCCACTGCATTTTACACAAAGTTTTGGGTATGAGAAAGCTTTCCACTCAATGGGTACCACTTTTATTAACAATGGACCAAAAATACATTTGAATGAACATTTTGCAAGAGTGTTTAGACTTGTTTAAAATCACTTGTTGAGTTTCTCTGACGTCTGATAACAGCAGATGAAACATGGATTCATCACTACATGCCAGAGACAAAGGAACATCCAAACAGCAGGTGGCAACAGGTGAAAGTGCATCAAAGAAAGCAAAAATGGTTTCATTCTCAGGAAAAGCTATGGTTTTCAGGGATTCTCGTGGTATGGTACCCATAGACTACCTTCAGAAGAACCATCACCGGGGAGTGTTATGCTTCACTACTGGACCAAGTGAAGTTCAACTGTGAAAAATAAGCATCTGTCTCAGCTTCAGCCCCATCATTTGATGTGAATCTTCCTCCAATCATCCATTTCAGTTTGGGAACAAAGAAAGCGCTGGAAACCAAATCAGGCGGATGTGGAAGCACTTGGGAGTGAAGGTCATGCAATTTTGCAGCAACTATCCCAGATGTGTGGGAAGGCGTATTATCGTGATGAAAGAGAAATTTTTTTCACAAGGTGTGGACGTTTAGCCTGAACCTGGACGTTTAGCATCCTTCAGTTTGTCCGTCGTGAAGCGCAATACACCCCGATCATGGTTCTGTCCTCCTGGAGGTAGTCTACGAGCACCATACCACAAGAACCTCCGAAAATCTTAGCCATGATTTTACTCGCAAATAGAACTGTTTTTGCTTTCTATGGTGCACCTTTCACCTATTGCCACCCACTGTTTGGACTGCTCCTTCGTCTCTGGCATGTAGTGATGAATCCATGTTTCATCTACTGTTATGAAACGTTGGAGAAATTCACTGGAATCGCGTTTAAACAAGTCTAAATACTATTCGAAATGCTCATTCGAATGCGTTTTTTGGCCCATAGTTAACAAATGCGGCATTCGTCGAGTGGAAAGTTTTCTCACAACCAAAACTTTGTGTAAAATATAGTGGCCACGGCCTATCTTTGCAACGTCAGCCAACTCGCGTACATCATTGAGTATGATATAGTGTTTTTTTTTTTGTCACAATCTCGTCGATCGTAGCAGTTTTGGGACTCCCTGAGCCTCATCACCTTGAATGGATGTATGAACACGCTTAAATTCAGCAGTACACATTCTAACCGTTGAAAACGAAGGGGAAGAATTCTTTAACGTGGAATCTACCTCCTTTTGTATTTCTGTTAGAGTTAAACCCTTCAAAACGAAGGACTTTATCATAGCTCGTA
Source organism: Metallyticus violacea (assembly GCA_030762175.1). Classification (NCBI taxonomy): domain Eukaryota; kingdom Metazoa; phylum Arthropoda; class Insecta; order Mantodea; family Metallyticidae; genus Metallyticus; species Metallyticus violacea. The sequence continues at coordinate 90,505,006 of CM060830.1, read as the reverse complement.
TTTCAGTTCTATCCCTTTTGTAGAAAATGTTAACACTAGTTTGTTTATACGATCGTCATAAACAAGTTCACTGCAGGTATGCGCCTGAAACTTTACGCGCGCTATCTAAAGATATTTAATAACTATCATAGTAATTTGGTCACCTTCACGACATCCCTAAGTAAGGCCGAGAACTTTTAGAACACCCCTTGTATTTTGCTGACGAGGCTCACAGACTTATTTCCAAATGAATATTTCTTCAAAGAGAGAAAATCTTCGCTCTTTCAGAGCTTTATACTTTGTTGATTAATTGATGTTGGAATGAGTAATAATGCACCTCGACACTTTAGCCACAAATCCCTTTATTTCACACTTTAGAAATATATTTCTGCCAGTCTCGTTGGCCCCATTCTTGAAGGGGACATAAGGGTTTTGAGTCACATGTTCTAAAGATGTTTTCATGATCAGTAATTAAAGCAATATCTCTGTTAATTTCTCCACTTTCTCTGAGAATAAGGGTTTCGTCAGCATGTTTTTACGTTCTTTAATATTTAATATGAGATTTGATAAAGTTTTGGTCAGGAATTAACCCATTACTTTTGGCATTTCTTCCTGGCTCATCGATATACTGCATTCCTAGCTGTGGTTTTGCTGATCCCACAAGCTAATTCTAGTTCAATGTACAGGTTTTCAACATGACTTTGCCAGTTGACTAGCTTTTATATTATCCTGAATGCCATGAATTTTTGGAACCCAATGCAATTCCATATGCTCCCTTAGAAATACCTGTGAGCATCAGGATCTGCTGATTCATTTAATTCTTTCTTTCACAGAAATTAAGGCACTTAATTTTGTTTCGTTTGTTTGTTTTTTATTTATCGACGCTTTTTAACATCTCAGGTCATCAGCGTCCTATTCAATTCAGGGCGTGAAACGGCCAACAAATTTTGCTCAGAGGCTTCTTCTTTCAGGCTTGAGGTTCTTTATCGTGCCGTAAATGTACGACACGGGACCCACGGCCTTGCTTCCCTTCCGAAGAAAACCACACTTAGGATTTTTATGCCCGAAAAAATCCATCGATCCTGGCTGGGTTTGAACTCGTGATCTTGGCTTTAGAAGGCAAGTATGGTTACCACTACACCACCAGGACAGACTAAGGCACTTAAGAAATGCAAATATCTGTAACTGAAAGACTGCAGACTATTTGCCTAAACAAATAGAGATGTTTCTTTTAGGTACTCTAGTTCCTGATTGATAATCCACATGAGGTCCATGTGTAAAGAAAGTCAGATGACTGTGGAATGTTGGTTTGTGACTTGTTTGCTTAACATGATTAATCTCTGATTTTTATTTTACTTGTTTGGTTTATTTATGGACATCTCAGGTCATCAGCGTCCCACTCAATTCAGGACATGAAATGGTTGATAAATTTTGCTCAGAGGCCTCTTCTTTCAGGCTTGAGGTTCTTTAACCTGCCTTATATCTACGACAGGAGACCTATGACTTTACATCCCTTTCAGAGAAAGCCATATTTTGGATTTTTATGGCTGAAAAATCCATCAACCCTGGTCGGGATTTAACCATTAATCTTGGGTCTATGAGGCAAATATGGTTACCACCATCAGTTCTCAGTCTCTTATTGTGCATATATGGTTGTCATCAAATTTTAGGAATCACATCATCTCTGTAAATATGTTCCTTCCCCAATGCAAGAGAAACGATGCCAGAACACTTGTGAGTACAGAAGTTTCAGAAGAAAGTTTTTTCTTACATATAGGTCATGAGCATACATTTGGCTAAAACAGCTAATAGCATGATCTGTATGGCCTGGAATTTTCATCAGCTAGTTATGACACCCATGTCTTTCAGGCATATTTCCTGGTACAATTCATATCCACACTGTATCTGTAATGGCAGTGTCATCATTTCCCACAGCAGGAAAATGAAATATTTGTAAACTTGTTGTCTTCTTCATCAGATGATACCATATATCTGACTGTTTCTCTGCAGGATCTTAATCATTTTCATCATCTTCTGTCTCACTCAATTTACTTACATCAGAAGCACAAGGGATATAGTCTCCATCACCCTTTTCATTTAGCTCATCACAATCACAAATAATATCCTGTTCTTTCAACTCATATTCTGGTAACTATTGAAATAATTCAACAGTTCATCATCTAGAACATGCTGTGATTAGAGAAATGCTGAACTTCAGATAAGACAACAGTGAGCAATTTGCTTAGAAATTGTAGAAAGTATTTCTTTATGTCACACTAAATAATAAGCAGTGTAAGAAAAAAATTATAGGGTATGTGACTGACAAAGAACTCAAAATTAATGGTAGCAAAGAAACATGTTTATAAGTTTAGATGTGTTATAGATTATAGTTCTTAAAGGAACAATAATGGATAAAGTTCATTCGTTCAGTGCAGTAAAATAAAAACTACATAATTTATAAGGTCTTAAATAATATTCACCCATCAAAATTGCTGGTACAGACAATCTAGTATTAAACAAAGAGAGAGAATTGAATTTCTTTTGACAAAAAGTAAGATGATCACCAACAATCAGAGGCATCAAAGAGATGGTAATGGATGAAAGCACTTAGCCTTTGGGCAGAAAAAATAAAATGGCTGTTATCCTCACAAGAAAGAAAGCAATCTCACTGACCATCAATGCTCTGGGTGACTGCATCATGTAATATGCTGACATTCTTATTTGGGACAATTAGCAGATAACAATCAAACAACTTGCATTCAACTAGATATCTCTGTTGGTAGTGTCCATATAATTACCTACCAGTTACAATATTTAAAGTTTTGTGCTAAATTACCATTACAAAAATTTATTGTGTTTTGTCTCTGATGTGGTCAACAGAATGCTTGAATTAAAATGTAAATTGGAACTTGCACAGTGAAGCCAATCATATAATTGATATTGTTGTATGATTTAGTTGAACTACACACTCTTAATGCTTCCCAGCTGTGGGAATGTGTATTCTGCTTTGGTGTTTTTTTTTTGATTGATTTATTTATGGACGCTCTTTAGCATCTCAGGTCATCAGCGTCCCATTCAACTCAGGGCGTGAAATGGCCGACAAATTTTGCTCAGAGGCCTCTCTTTCAGGCTTGAGGTTCTTTTTCGTGCCGCAAATGTACGACACGGCTTTACTTCCCTTCCAAAGGAAGCCATACTTACGATTTTTATGCCCGAAAATCCATCGGTCCTGGCCGGATTCGACCGCTCTGGTGGTGGTGTGATAAACTTGTAGTTTATGTTTTCATCCCTGCCAGTGTCGAAGTTCATTAGACTGTCTTTATATTTGTATATGTAGATTTTCTCCCAGCTTGCTAGTTCCATAGGTCCCTGTACTGATTTTAATAATTTTGCTTTATACACCATGTCGTGATTTTGTGTTCAAAATGATATGCTACTGCTGATTTCTTTATTTGCTTGTACTTTATGTACCTGAAATGTCCCTTTAACCGTGTGCCTATGTTTCTAAAATCAGTACAAGGACCTATGGAACTAACAACCTGGGAGAAAATCAACATCTACAAATATAGACAGTCTAATGAACTTCAACACTATTGGGGATGAAAACAAAAGCTACAAGTTTATCACTCCGCCATCAGAGCAGAAAACACATTCACACAGCTCAATGAATAATCCGACAGTCGAATTTTACCAGATAATGAGAACCAATGTTCTCGAAACCAGTTCTATACATTATGACAAGTAAGTGAAGCATTAAGAGTGTGTAGTTCAACTAAATCATACAATAATATCAATTATAGAATGCTTGAAGTTAAGTCAGGGTTGCCAAAAGCTATGCAATAGACTTCCTGATATAATTGTTAGGCATTGTTTGAGTATACAATAGAGTTAGCAGTATATGATGCTTTGCAGGATCAAAATTCTTGTAATAATTTTGAAACACTTATAGAAGAAATAAATTCTACATATGATTAGTTGCCAAGAATGAGAGAGAGCAGATAAATAAATAAAATTAGAAACATTTTAGATATAAGATAGCTCTAGTGTAAGAACAGTGACTGCTAATACAATGTTTTAAAGAAGTCATGAACAATGGAAACAGGGTAAAATCAAACAATATGTTGATTTAATGAATAAGCTGGAGTCTAGAGAATTTCTTGAAAAATTAGCTTTGGTGTAGTGATATGTTCAATGAACTATATTTCAATGCAACTCCAAGATAGATAGTGCAGTACCTAATATGGCCATAAGTTTTTATATAAAGTTTTAAAGGGAACTGTATCAAGTGCTTTGACAAGTTGATAATGCAACTGCTGCTACACTCTGCCTCTTCATTGTTGAGTTTAACTTCAGCAAAGGGCACATCAGTTAAAGACTTAGTAATGGAGAGTATGAAAACTGTATTGTTGTGATAGCCATCTATAGGATTGTAAAATTGTAACCCGAGATTCCAGATTCTCAAGAAACTGGATATTAGCAGGATAGTTGTGTAACACACTATCGAACACTTCACTGACAAGATCTGGACACCTGCGCTCTGTGAGGACTAACACAGTGGTGAAAGAAGCGGTGGCTCGTAATTATAAAACTATTCATAATCAACCCTGCCTAATTAACAAACCAACTTTTTTAATATCAGGCGAAATCAGTTCAGAAGCAGAAAGTGATGGCATGCGAGATGAACATCTCAAGGAGATCAATACCCAGATTGCCCAGGCAAGACCTTGGGCTTAAGGCTTTTACTAGAGTGCTGGACATTTTATAACTCCAAATTTAAATAACTGAGAGAGCTGAAATACAGATGCCTACTCAGGCATTATGCTGACAATTCACTCAGAAAAATCCTTTTTATGGATGAAAAAATGTTCAACATATGAATAAAATTTGTGAACATATTCTGAACTCTTCTGAAGTGACCCTAAGTTTTTTCAGCTGTGATTTTTCCATGTACAGTATATTGTTCACAATGTTGAAGTATGGTTGGCACATATTGTAGCTTAACATTACAGAAAAAAGTAAAAGTTCTGAAAGAAATGGAAAAAAGGTGTGAGGAAGAAATATGACATTGTTATAGACTATGGAATGATACAAACTTATTCAAATATGTTTTTCATTTATGACTAGCTTATTTATTCAGAGTGCATTTTTGTTTTGCACTACAGAACACTCAAAATATGGCAATGTTTAAGGTATATAACTTCCTTGTAAATCAATTTTGAGTTACTGCTTTTCTTTAATGCATAATGTATACCTGTTTTTTTTTCCTAATTAGAATGTTGGATAATTAAATATTTTTTCCAAACACTTGTTGTTCGAATTAAATGACATCATGCTGACATTAAAAAAAAAAAAAAAGCAGAACTCATTACTCTCTAAACTGTGTCTATGGTCTTCAGATAAGGAGGAAGAAAGCCAACAAATGGTGTCCTATAAATAGAGGAAGAATTTCAACAGAATATCAGGAGTTTAAAATATATAGAAATCATAAATATGCCCATGAGAAACATATACGCCATGCGTATAAAAGGTTATAGAACAAGTAATAGCAGTATTTGAGTAATGCAGGATGTAGAGCACTTAGGCAGCTCTGAAACTATACAGGAGTGAAAAAACCCCCAATAATTTGAAGAACATTAAAAAAGGCAACATTCACAAAGAAAGTACTTTGCATACCAAAACATGTCATCATGGCTCATATACAAATTCATTAGAGAAATCTTTTTCTTTGAAGACTTATGATAGCAGTTACTACTGTCATCTACACTAGGGTATGAATGCACAGTACACAAAATCAAGGAAAAAAGAAGGATCTAGAACAACTTCTTCTCCACCATCGCAGTTCACCAATTCCATGAAAAATTTACAGGAGAAAACTTTAATCAGGCATCTAATGATTGGGTTCATGAATTGTATGCCAGAATGTGTGACAGGTACTATGTTTCATGGTGTGCAAATTCTGCAGCAAGTGATTCAGTTAATCCTAGGCACAATGTGTACCATTTTCTCTTCAATGTTATGAGTTGTCCATTGCTTTATGTAATTTATCTCCCAATTAGATAGTCAAGTGTTTATTAAATCACCTAGAGCAGTCAGGTTACATCCAGCATAGTGTGGCAATGTCCAAAAGGCTCTGGATGATACTCCAGTAGCTGCTCCTTGTCGGTACTTAGGCATGCTGATATTGGGGTGAATTAGATAGAAGACACCTGGGCCAAGAAAGAATCAGGAGATAAATTCATTGGTATTGAGCTGGTGCTAGGCATTACAAAACAGCAGACAAAGAGAGAAATCAACAACCTAATACGTTATATGCTGGAATAGCAGTCTTGATACATTTTGCCAAGGTAAGGCCTTAATAAGAGCCCAGGTTGGATCAAGTAGAAGATATCTTATCTCTCAATAGATAAGCTCTTTCCAGATACACCATGTTTAATAGGCACCTAAATCTTAAATGGGGCTTTCAAGATCCTAAATGCAAAAGATGTTGAATGAAGGAAGAAACCTTGTTCATTCTTGTGTTATCATTATTGTCAAACTGTGTAAGAAGCCTTTCTCTTGTGCATAGTAGGGTTGATTCCAAAGTTATAGGAAATGGAAGCCTGAATTATGAATGATCTACCACGAACACCAGTAACCAACTAATTCTATATGCAAACAACAATACAATACTACTAAATAGTTCAAGCTTTAAAGATTTAGAAACAAAAGTTAGTGATGCCACACAATAAATGGATGACTGGTTTTTATTTAATGGACTGAAATGAAATAAAACCAAAACTGGTATTATACAAATCAAAACTTCCACCATAACTAATGATTATGAAACTATACTAACAAACTCAAGTGCAAATAATACCAAAATCTTATGATTATTTAAGTGGGCTAATTGCTTAGAATACATAAATAAAATACTACCAGTTTTAATGTGTCTTGTTTAGCACAAAAAGCTATTTTATAACCATTACATTATTATACACCATTCTATGGTGTAGGGCAGCTGGATGTAATAAGAATTTCAAAGCTCAAGTAAAGATTAACAGAAAAATATTACAAATTATGATGCTATGCTTTTTGTATTTATGTAACAATTTATACATATTTTTCCTTGGAAAACAACATCATAATTACAAAGAGATATTTTTTTTTAAATTTCAAACTAACAAATTAATTACCTTTTTAAAAAAACTCCCAATTACATGGGAATTAGAGATTTTGATCTGTCCAAGTAAAAATCATAATAATGATGGTAAAAAATATATTTATGAACAAAGTGTATTACTCTGTTAATGAATTTAAAGCTGATAAATTGTGATAAATTCCAATATGTCATTAAAAACATTATGGACCATTTCCAATATGTCATTAAAAACATTATGGACCATAGCCATTCCATTTTAGTTTGCTTGTACATGTTTCTGTATTTTTATGACAATCTGTAGTGCTTTTTTCTATAGCTTTACTTTTTAGTTCCCTAGGTTGACAAGTCCTCTTATTCACTGACTGTATCATATCTAACAACATTTTTCTAAATGTAAAATAATGCCCGACTTCTGTAGTTATACAGCCCTCATTCTTTGCATATCAGTACAGAATTGCAAATGCCAATAGTTTTACACTTGAGAATTTATTAACAAATGTTTGATAACCCACTGTGAAAAGGAAGTCTTGTTATTCATGGAATCAGAATCACCAAGCACTATAAACAATGCTTTTTTATCCTATATTTTGTACATGAAAATGAATGATCATTGGAGAAAATAATACAAGAAAGAATAAATCTGCATAATTTTGTGTATTTTCAGCAGAACTGAAGAAAAAACCCTAGTATCCTCTTATTTTCAACTGACATCAGTGAGGCCTAAATTTTGTTTTACAAAAATGTAATTATTCGGTTTAAAAACGCATTTATTTAAGCAATTAAAAGAGGAATTTTAAAAGTTGAACGTTCGCGTATAATATAATACAATAAAACATAATTTATGATAAAACAATATAATAAAAGTAATGAATATATGCTAATGAACAGGCATTACTTTATAATAAAATGATACTATTCGTTCATGCTCTTTCTAATTTAAAATAGGTTACAAACCACAAGTTTCTTATAATTTATATGCACTACACTTCATGCAGTAAATACTTTCAATTATATTAATAAAATACTGTTACTTTTCTTCTAACCTCCATATAAAAATAATGTCAATTAACATGTTAGATATAACGAACATTCCTTCATTTTGAGATTTCTCCCGCTACTTGTACACGTTTCGTCCCATTTCTTGCTGGGCATAGCAAGACCTGGATTCCATTTCCAGGTTACAAGCAGGTGAAAGACAGCTAGGGATAGGCTTGCAACGGGACTTTGAACTCTTGAATCCTATAAGAATATTTTGTAAAAATGTTATCCATTCCCCAATTTTTTCCCAACAGTTTATACTTACATATCTCTGCACACACACTATACTGCAATTCATTCATATACAAGCATTTTCTACCGAAATATCCACACTTCCCATGACCGCATTTAATCCACTGACCTACCGGAAGAAGGAAGTGTTACAGGTTGTAAATTTCCGTCCAGTTATTGCCCTGGTATGTCATTGAGGATATTCATAATAATGGGAATTATTTGGTAATTATGAGTAACTTGTAAATTTGGTGAAGCTAAAATATATTCATAAACTAGATACTACTACCTATTCTGTTACTTTACTAAAACTGAGACCTCTGATTCCATACGAATGGTATTGTTTGCTTCGGAACATTTACATTTAAAAATGGTAGCACTGTTGGTTATCCTGCCATGTGTTCTATCACATTGCTAATGTTTGTAAACAAAGAGAAGATAACCTGTCAGTCTATAGCTGAAATCTTTCTTTTGAAATGCCGTTAAATGTTTCAAGAGAAGAAATATTAACATCTTACGAGCACGAGGTGCACAAACTGCGACGCCTAGGAAGGGAATGGAGCATCTCAGAGAGAGAGATTGACGAAATCATTAAATTATCTTTCAACGTGCTACAAGAGCAATATAAAAGAGCAAATGGAAGAAACCGAGTTCATGGGACTTTTGTGGTGCAAAGGCCATACAGTTTTTTCAGTGCGTTCGTTCTTATATTTAAAGTAATTGCATCTCTAATACTTTTAATCATTGCAGCAAGTTTATTATTGACACACCACAAGCCAACATATAATTTGGTAGTGAGAAATGTACAGGAACTTATTTATCCTGCAATGAAATGTGTCAGATGGATGGCTATGCCGATCGTGAGAAACTTTCCTTCTGTAACAGGCAAGTAATTTATATATTAGGTTTATATTAAGTACTAGAAAAAGAGGGCAACTGCTTTGCTCAAAGTCAGAATTCAGGCCTCTGAATAAGTTTATTGCCAGAATATTTTCACATCTTAAAGGAAATATCAGGCTGCTTCAGAAGCCATTCCATTCATTTCCGTCATAAGTTGTCCCTTGGATGATATTCTTTTTTCTATGGAGCATATTGTGCTCACAAGGGTATGTTGAAATTGAGACCCATCTTAATAGCTCTAAGCTCAGGCATAGTAATATATATTGAGAAGCTGTTAATGTATGCATATGGCTCATATTATAAATGCACATTGAATACATATTGCAGATATCTTGCTTTAAGAATATTGCTCAATGACTGCAAATTGTAAAAAATGATTTCAGCTAAAGCTTCAGATCTTTACCCACAGTTGAACTAGCTACATGCCTTACTAAACCTAGACTATGTAGTAAGTCGCAAGAAAGGCTTTAACATGAGATATTAACGTTTCCATTGCCAGTAAAATTGATGCAACTTGAATAGCCGTTTTTGTTGTGTGCTAATAACATAAGAATCTGTGTATAGCAAACTAATTTTAACCAATTAAATAATTAATAAGAAATGATGCAAATGACAGAAGTGAAATAAAGAAATGGGTAGCAGATAAGGGTTGTCCAGAAATTATTCAGACATTTTGATTATATGCTTTTTCAAGCACATTTTCCAATTTTATTATCTGCTTGTTCATGCATGCATTTTTATCTATTAATTTATTCATTTTCCTGCATGCATTTTGCAATATTTCATAATTTGTTACATTTTTCTAATGATCTAGACATTGTGATTGAGATATGCATTGGTCCTGGTAGTGTGGCAACCATACTTGCCTCTTAGACCTAATGTTGTGAGTTCAAACCTGGCTTAGTTCAATGGATTTTTTTAGGGTGTGAACAAACCTAAGTATGACTTTTTTCAGAACAGAAGGCCTTTGGTTCTGTATTGTTAGATTTATGGCACATGAAAAAACCTCAAGTATGAAAGAAGAGGCTTCTTAGCAAAATGTTTGGTTGTTTCACTCTTGAAATAGAATGGGATACTAATGACCAAATATGTTAAAGAGCATCCTTAAATTAAATAAATCTAACTAACTAACTTGAGGTCTGTTGTACAATATAACAAATAGGTAAATAATGTGGTCAAATGAATGCAGAAAACTTTGTAGCCTAAGTTTCTCAGGCCTTCACCTTAAAAACAGTGGGAATAATCCTCTAAGGCAGGATGGAAACTAATCTAACCATGATTGAAACATAATCTGCTGCACAAAATGCATAAATACTAATACTGTTAGACTTTTGCTTACAGCTTTTCTCTTAATAGTTGATTATAATTGGTATTTTATATATTTTTGAATTAATAATATTGAATGTCAAATATTATTAGACAGTGTAAGCCTCTAAAGAATTAAAAAAATTTAAAAACATAACGTATAAATAAGCCCAGTAGACTTTTTTGATTCTTAATTAGATAGTGAGTTAATTTAGTACTCTTATGCTCCAGATCTCAGTAGACTTTACTTATTCATTTGGCTTGGCCATGAAAGCCTACTTTTTTCGATGATTTTGGATATGCATACTAGCCAAAATCCAAAGACCATTTCATACAGTCTTTGCTACTGTATTCTACGTTGCGTCTGTTGATAGAAGAGTGCACTCTTTTATTGATTTAGACACATTGTAGATTATCTAGTTCTGTTATTCTTATTCAGTAAAGCTCCAAGTTATAGATCATGTATACTACAATAATAATTCTATTTTGTATAATGTTAAAACATTGCTTTTCTAAAAAGCATGAGTAATTAAGAATTTCTTTGAGTTTTCTAAAGATTACAGATTTCTGAAAGTCATCCAATAATTTTTAAGGAAGTTGGAAGGCTGTGAAATGATAACTGTCTTCCTGATAAAGCTTTAGTAGTTTGTCATTCCATGCAAATTTTTTATTTCTAGCAATGTTGCTGTACTGCAAAATTAGCCTTAAAGCCATTGCAGTTATCAGCTTCATAGCACAACAGTGAATATGTATATTCATATATGTGCAAAACAAAATGAACACTTTCTTTATGTGTACAGAATTAACCCAGAAAATTATCTCCATTTCATAATGTTGGGTCATCCAGTTATCTGATGACAATATGGCAGTGGGGGGAGGGCTACATCAGCCAATAAGCCACCACCGAAGCCTCATGGGCTACATGAGTTGGGGACAGGCAGGCAGGTTTTACCAGATTGCTACATTAGTCTTTAAGTATCATGCTGCTCAATCATGTCATTGAACAGTGTCTAATAAAGTCTGCTAAGGATACTAAGTGGCAAATACTAGGCCTAATTATTATATTCTATAGCAAACAAGTGTTTATTAATCATTCTTATGTCCTGTTGAGTCCATTCATGCTGTCAGCAGGTTACTTGAAGAGAAACTCCCAGGCTATCAAGTACGAAGTTGTAATGCAATTCTTAAATTAATAGTATCCACACACTTTAGACGAACTAAAGAATAACATGCAACAAAAGATCACTTAAATTTCTCATAGAGTATTAAGAAGGGCAATGGGTAATTTCATAAGCAGATGCCAAAAATGTTTGGAAAATGAAGAAGGCGGTTGAAGTATCTTCTTGCATCTTCATGACATGAGTGAGTACATAACATTTTAGTTGTAATAGAATTTATTAGACAGTCACTCTAGTGTTTCTACCTGATCTTGTGTTGCCCAGACTGTCCATGGCAACTCTAGTGCAGTTTGGCTGGTCATGAGTTATGATATATTGGCCAACACTGTCTCAGCTGCTGCATAGGTAATCAGATAATTGATTGGCCCAATAAAATGAAAATAGTTAAGTATTTATTATTTGAAACATTCTTGTGATGAAGTAGAAAATTACAACATAGCTTTTTGAAATGATTCTTATTTTTCAATATAGTCCCCCTTGACACTAAAATGTACTTTGACAAGCAATGCTCCAAAATCTTATCCCATCACAAAAGTGAGAAAAGCCTACAAAATATGCCTTAACAGATGATTTAAGCTCTTCATCAGGTGAATACGCCATCAAGGAATCTTTTTAGTTAAGGGAACTGATGGAAGTCCAATGGAGCCAGTCAAGGGAATAATGCAGATGTGACAGGAAATTGTACCCTGCAATGACACAAGTGTGAGAGAGAGCATTGTCTTGATGCAAGAAGACTTCCTTTTTTGATAAACCCAGCCTTTTCTCACATATTTTTGACTTCAGTAGATCAAAAAGGTTAGTACAATATGGTACTGTGATAGATATTCCAGTGGGAAGTTAATCAATTAGCAGTACACTCTTGGCATCCTAGAAAACCAATGCTATGATATTTCTGACCGATTTCACACACTTGGACTTCTTTAGCAGTGCAGAATTATGATGCGTCCATTGTTTAGACTGATTTTTTGTTTCAATTGTATAGTAGTACACCCATGTTTTATCAGTGATCACAAATCAATGCATAAAGTAGGTGGGATCTCTCTGAAAATGGACCAAATTTTGCAGAGTGATATTTGCACTCTGTTTCCCTTGATCCTGAGTCAATAGTTGCAGCACCCATCTTGCCAATAATTTTTTCAAGCTCAATTCCTTCTTCAAAATTAAGGTGAACGTATTTTTAAAACAATAAAATGGGGCATTTTAATATTTGTCTCAATTAAAAAAGGGCAAAACAGGGTGCTAAAAGTGTTTTATCATAAATACTTAAGGTTGGAAACTAATAATAAATAAATAATTACAATGTAACTTACATGATGTACTAGTATTGAATTCACTCTAACCAAACAAACCTTTAGAATTATTAGTGCAGCATTCATTGATATTTTGCTGATGAATGAATCTTCTTTAGTAAGTACTTTTTATTACACAGCATTTCGTAAAAGTTTATACAAGTATGATTGAAGTTCCCTTTATTTATCAACATAAATTTCAAAGTTTGTACTGAAAGAGTGTTCTTGTCACTTGTCCACAAACCATTTATGGAAGAAAACACTCGTTCAGTGGCAGCATTAATTCCAGGTAAAGAAAGAAGAAATTCCAATATTTAAAAAAAATGTTCACATTGAAATATAAAATAATTCTATCCAACAGTTGCTAGGTGATGTCCTTTCCAGCTTCCTTTTTTTCAATATTTCTGGTTCTATGTATTGTTTGGTATACACATACTCATCATACAGATCGGTATCATCTATTATAGATGGAGGCGTCACTTTGCAAATGAAGTCTTCAATCTTTCCACTGGGATATCCCGGTTTTACCCAACTGTAGTCCCACAAACTTTCAATGGGTACAGTCCATTTATTAAATATTCAGCTGTAGTTTGATAAAATGTATGACTATACTGTTTAAATTTTGCACTCTCTGATGATAAACCTTCCTTTTCCAGTTTACCAAGAACTGATCTGATAGCTGATATTATGTAACAGTATTCACCTTTGGAAACTGCATCCATTTTTAAATCATTTAACACAGAAATTACCTCAAAAACTACAATTGTTTGATCCTCTGCTCTTTGAACAACCAAGCATCAACTGCAGAGTGAAAAGTTGATGCCTGGTTGTGAGGAAAGACGAGCGATGCTGCTGATACAGTATTTTCAAAGAATGATTTGATAAGAAGTGGACATTTATTTTGAGATTCAAAATTTCTGAGAAACATAGTCAGAAGACGTTTGACTGCAAGGAATAAATCAAGCTACTTTGTTTTGCTATACCCTAAAACTTGTTTGTACTCCTGGTCTACCAATTCTCAAAATTCTTTAAGACTCTCAACTCTTACAGTGTACACATAGAAATAAGAATACCTTTTAGAAACAATGTCTTCAATATCAATAGGAAGGACATCAGCTGCCATCTGGATAGTATTGTGAATTATATGAGCAGAAAACCTAACCCTAAGTAAGTTATGCTATAAATTTCCTTTCAGTTTAGTGAAGACATTGTTTTTGCCCTTTCTAGATACACCTCCAAAATTGCAGTTTGTATTATCTGCACATAGAATGATTTTTTCTATTAAATTAGTATTTTCAAAATACTCGCTCAAAATGGTAGCAATGGTTTCTGAAATTTCTTCAGGCAAAGTTTTAAGAGATCTAATATTTTAACTTGAATCCCCTCTTTAGGGTTATAAGAACTATTGTTAACAACATATTTTTCCCATTAAAAAAAAAAAGATGGGACAGAGACTAAAAAAGGGACTGTCCCGGCTCTTACGGGACATCTGGTCACCTTACTCTAAATGTGAAAAAACTTGTTCACCTGAAATACCCAGGAGCTTCAGCAATTTCGGACACCTTTAATCTGTGATTCTCCAGAAACACATTGTGTACCTTATTGATAAATTTCTGATGTAGTGACAAACTTGGTTATCCTCTCCGTGGGTCTTCTTCAAAGCTTACACAGCTTTTGCACAAATTTTTCTATGGAAAATGGCAGGTTTTAATAACAAAACTACTTTGGAACTGCTGCTGCAATCTGTGGGTCATTCCGAGAACTTTTCAAATGACCCTTGTGTACTCTTCAAAATGTTTTCAGGTACATAAGACTGAGTTCATAAGGCAAAACAGGGACAATCAAGTTTTGGAATTAATAGCTATTTTATGCTTCTTCCATCTGAATTCTTCATCAAATTCTAACCCCAAAAACTTTGTGAAAAATTTAACAGTCTTGTGCTTTGTTATTTGTTTTATTATGATTTTATAATTTATTTGTATTGTTATAATTTAGCGGAAATTAATTTGCTTCAAATCATGTACAAAGTTCTCCAAATGCTCTGGTAGCATTTGATAATTGTTCGGGCGATTTCCAAGATGTACACACTAGTATAATCTGCTTTGGACTCATTTTTAAGACAACTAGGCTAATTAATATAGACCAGAAAGAGCAAAGGGTCTACTATAGATTCCTATAGAACTCCATACCTTATAGCACCTAATTTTGATTCATTTCAGTTATTTCAGATTATTTGGCTATTTATCAGATATGAATTAAACAAGAATATTTGTTTTAGTCATAAAAGTCTAATTTTTTCATCATAAGGTTACAATTTATTCACGGAGACACCTATAAAAGTATTGGTATGCAAAGTTATATTCAACCAATGGTGTGACTCCACACTTCCACCAGCATCTCCTTCTAAGAACTCATGACATATACTGCATGAATTGTATAGGTCGCTATGGCGTGAACTTATGAATGGGAGGTCTGCAGTTTGAATCCTAGTAGGACTTCCTCTTTGATTGAAGTTTTTTCCAAATTTTTCTCGGTCTTCATCAATAGTAATGTTAAGGAAGAATTCAACCTTAGGCCTGAAATGCTTAATTACCAAACATTTCTTTTGCATTTTATCATTTTATCTCATGTATCATCAATATTCACTGCTTGTAATATCTCTGAAATTCATCTATTAAAAAGATAACATGTTGCTGCACTGTTTTAAAACATAGATACTCTCTTACCTCACAATTTATGTTGGAAGTGCCGTCCATTTTCTGTGAAACATTACCAACATCTTCTGAAAATATCATTCACACTTATAGATCCTCTGCATTAACAAACATAATTACTGTTCAAATGTTTTCTTTAAGTTTCACAAATTTGTGATGATTAACAGCATTCATATTCTTTTTCAGTGCTTCCTACAGATAAAAGCTACAATTTGAGGTCTGGGGAATAATGCAGGCTATAAAGAATTTCATCTAAGCACATGATATGTATGTTTCTTTTTCTGGCCATTCACAGAATCTGTTCTGTTAAATTTATCCAATAATTCACCCCCCTTAATCTTTTTTTTTTTTTTTTTTAAGAACTGTGCTGTCAGAAAATGTATGTATAAATTTTCACCTTGCTCTGCTGTATAATTTCCTGCATTTTTATATAGGGTGTCCCATTTAAGTATCTTGCTCATCTAAAATAGCCTTTTTTTAATGTGTTGAATGAAAAATTATTTCAGACAAAAGTTTTTAATATCTTGCTGAGGGTATACTTTTTTGCATCTCTGTTAATGTAGGAGATATGGTATAGAACTTAATTTTTTTAAATGGTACCGTGTACATTTTATTCAAGGATACACTTACCCTCTTCAAGAGCTATTCAAAAATGTATATGTTGTACCATTTTTGTCAAGAAAACAGTAGATGTACAAATGGTAAGTGGTGCACAATTATTGAAGAAGCTGAACTATTTAATACCTTGGTTGTAGTTGTACAAATTAATATCCAATATAGCACTGTAGTAAAGTTCTGGGTTTCTTTTCTGATTTTCAGTTCATGAGAGGTAGATGGAGATACATAATCCATCTCCCTCACCCATAAATTGTCATTGCTTTAGCTTACATGCAGTATAATGTAGTCATTCATCAAAGTTAATACTGCACTGATCTATTGTGACTACAATTTTTTGTATATGAAAAGAAAGCAGAAATGCTGCTGATATGCTGAGAATGTAAGTTGGCAGATAATGATTTATTCAATTACATTATTGAAGAGGCTAAATGATTTAGTTAAGCAAACACATTGTAAAATAAATAAAAAAAAAAGTAATGCATTTATTATTTCCACATCTATTGTTTTCTTGACTAAAATGGTACAGTGTGATACATTGCAGAATAACTCTTGAGGAAGGTAAGTGTATTCTTGAATAAAATCTACATGGTGCTGTTTAAAAGGATAAAGTTCTATCTCTTACATTAATGGAGATACATAAAAAGTATACCCTCATGAACTCCCCCATGATGTTAAAAAACATTTGTTTGAAACAGTTTTTCATTTGACACATCAGAAAAAAGTTATTTTGGGCGATCAAGATAAATGGAACACCCCGATATTTGTCTCCAATAGGTATATGTGATGATGTAGTGAATATCTGACCAATGCACAATACAGTCAATACACTACTGCACAAAATTGTGTCATTAGTGTGAGACAGTTCGCAAGTAACTTGATAAAAGAAATTACTGTAGTAGCTTAGGGGTTGTATTGTTAATGACTTGTTAACCAATACTTTTGAATGTTTCTTTCTATATTATGAAATGCTTTGGGCAAATTATAAAAAAAATTCCTATTCTAAATCCCTTATTGCTTACAACACTTAATATTTCTGTAATAAATCTGTATGTTGCATTGATAATTGACATCCCTCTTCTAAAGTAAATTGGGAAGATATTAGGATATTGTTTGAATTAGAAAAATTTGCAATACATTTTATACACTGTGTTTTTAAACATCTTTAAGAATGAGGTTAAGATATCACCTTTTTTATGTAAGGACTGCTTCTGTCTTTCTGGAAATATATCTGACCTGAGCGAATAGTTGTAGATACCACTAATTGATTTACTTATTTTAAGCAAGCAGCATTTTAATAATTTAATGCTTATTGTGTTTTATCCCTATGATTTATGGATCCTCTATCAAGATATGTTGGAAGATCCTGCAGCATAAACTTATGGAGGCTGAATGACAGTGATGTAGAACTTGAGATTGTTGATGAATCTTGCTGTGAAAGATTTGGTTTGCTTTTTGTTGACATGTTCCACTCTGTCTGCTATTATGGAGTGCAATGTTCTATTTATTTTGCATTAGCTTAGTTATTTTCTTTCTGATTTTTTCTTTCAAATTACTGTGGTGCGCATGTGCGTGAGAGAGAGATTAATGACAACTTTATTTATTGCTATGCTTATGGGATAACACAAAATACCACAAATATAGCTATAGTAACAAATAGCAGCTGAGTAATTTCCCTGAAGATCAGGGCAAAATCTGGGGATTTTTCTGAAACTGTCATTTGAAATAGCAAACATTTATTAATTGAAACACTAAAAAAATTAATGTATGTTTTATTTATAGTTTGGTATGATGAAATGTGTCTTATTGAAAATCCTTATTTCCGAGCCAATGACATTGACTGTTGGGCATGCGAAGAAGTTCGCAGCATATTAGATCTATCCCAGGTGAACAATCCAAGAGAGTTTCAGCCACATTCAGGATTTCCATACATTGTGAAGGTAGGTATTACACACGGTTGCTTTAAGGGGCTTTTGCCTTTGAGTTGAATTAATTTTGTTTTGTTTTATTTGTTTTCTAGCTGGAATGTAGCATTAAAATAAACTTCAATGCTGAACTAAAAATGTAAAGTGATTATAGGTAATATGTTTTTAGATGACCATGTATGTGTGAAGGCTGTTGATGTGTATATACTCCCAAAACTGCTACAGGTGGCTGAGGTCATTAAGGTACAGATTTGGGAAGGTCTGGGGTTTAATTCCTTACCAGTACTGTCCTCCATGACTGAAGTTTTTTTAGGTTTTCCTCAGTCCTCATAAATGGCAAATGCTGGAGAGGTATCCTAAACGTAGCGTGGAATGCCTGTGATGCCTTAGTTAAAACAGGTATTAGACAGTATTATAAAAAAGTCCCAAAACCTGACCAGTATTAGTTGAACTTTATTGTTCCATATACTCTATTTGAAGATTAGCTGAAAGATACTGTAAGAAGTAGGATCTGAAAGTGAATTAGAGTAAAACTAAAATTTTAGTTATTAATTAATTGCATGGTTTAGAAGATATTGACAGTGAAGCTGTAATATATTCAACTTACATTATGCTTATGTGGAGACAAACTTTGCTTACAAGTTTTTAATTAAGGACATGATTCAGGAACTGTCATTCCCATCCTCAGCTGTTAACATACTACTTGGAAATTATTGCTGTCTGTCTGGTTGCAACTGGAACAGACTTGGAACCAATCACAACTAGACCATGCAACCATAAACTTACTAATCAGTTGGTCAATAGATGAAAATAGAAACAATGATTCCCAAATATATCCTGAATTAAAAACATATAAGTGAAGTTTGTGTCAATATAATTGATATCCAAGTTGAATAAAATGATATTAAAAAATGAGCAGCAGAGAAAAATGGTTCTTGGTGACTAAGAAATTGAGATATTCAGTGAATTGACTTAATTAGGAATTAAGATGAGAAATACAGTAGGTGGAATAGATTAAAATAGAATGTTTTATTTATGCCAGCAGAATTAAGGCCCTAAGGCCTTCTCCTTTACTCAACCAGACATAAACAATTATTTTCATAAAATGCAGGTACAATTTCAGAATGTTACCAATTATGTTGCTGAATATTGTACATTATACAATAATATGTAACCAACAAATAAATACAATATAAAAATATATAATAGATAGCTATTTGCAGAAAACAAAATTAATCCATAAAATAATGAGATTAATTAAATGCACAGCATACTGAGTAAAATAAACATTTAAGTCGATAATATGTGAAAATATTTTAATTTGGGCAAAAAAAAAAAAAAAAAAGAAAGAAAGATAGATAGATGGAACATTATTATTTATAGTTAGAGAATAATTTAGACAGACTTAAAGTTTATAATAAAAAAGAAACTAATGATAATTTGTATTAACATTAAAACCAGTGATGGTGCCATAGCCGGTTGTTAAAATGGCTCACCTTTCAACAAGATGACCTGGGTTCAATCCTATAGGCCATAAATAAGATTTATGGTGGACAAAGCAATGTCTGGTCAGGTTTCCTCTGGGATCTCTGGTTTCTTCTGATACTCATTCTGCCATTGCTCCATTTTCACCTCATCCTCCATCTCAACCTTATCTAGCATAATGTAATCTGCTGATTTCTCAGTGTATACCTTCAAAGAAGTGTGTTACTGCCATATAATGTCAAATAGAAGAACTACAATAAGCTGGGCATTGAACACCACTACATTAAAACCATTCGATAAAGAAATTGACGGTTTCATTAAATGAATTTACAAAATAATAACTAATGATACTGTCCGACAACCCATAACTCCATTGGTAGTAGATTGCAGTTTTTAGTATTAGAAACAGTATATGATAAAGAATACAATGTTCTAAGACGGGGAATTATAAGTAAATTGTTCCTATCAGATTTAGTACCTACATTTAAAAATGGGAGACCAAGTAAATTGGAGTAATAGTATGTAGAATTTGATGTTAACAGATTAAGAGAATGCAGGGTTTATTGCTCACATAGTTTTAACCAGGAAAGTCTCTCTAAACATTGGGGCCCATGATCATACTTGGTAATATTGCAGATATAATGAACACATGAATCAGGTATGTGTTGTAGTTTGCTGCTTAATTTAGTTTTGAGATTAGTTAACAGTATATCACAATAGTCAAAGTATGGCATCATTAGATACTGTAATAGTACTAATTTCAGTTTTCAGGAAGGAAATATTTCATCTTATTCAAAATTATTTTCTTACATATAAATTGATTCACCTGATTATCCACTTAAGGTAATAGCCTGTCTATATTCCTAAATTTAATTACAAAATTATATGAAATGATAATGTTGTTTACCATTACAGATGGTAGATTATTTCTAGCATACGTTAATTTATGGTGGCCTACTAAGATAACTTGACACTTACTTGCATTGAGTTAAGTGCATATTTTTTTTGGTGCAAATTATGAGTACAAGTCATGGTAATTTTAGCTATAACATTATTGAGTCTATTAGGTCTTGAATGTAAATATATTTATATATCAGCATAAATATGGTGCTTGCAATGTGTCAGGCTAATAAAATGTTATTAATGTAAATTAAAAATAGTAGTAGTCCTAACACAGAGCCTTGTGGAACAACACTTTTCATGGTGTGCCAGGAGAAGTATTCAAAATTGTCAGAGGAACAATAGTGCAAAGACTCTTTATTAAAGCATTTGTTCTAGATCCAACATTTGCCTGATAAAGATATTTTGAAAATATGTTTGAGATATCAGAAAGAAAATAAAATAACTAATAAATAACTTAGGGAGCACTTGATTAAGAATGATTTATGTTTTTTTTGTTTAAATTGTTGGTAATTTTAGTAGGTGGTCTTGCAGGGAAGTAAGATTAAGATTGGAGGATATGGATAGTCAGATTTTATATTAAATTGTTGGTAATTTTAGTAGGTGGTCTTGCAGGGAAGTAAGATTAAGATTGGAGGATATGGATAGTCAGATTTTATATTAAATTGTTGGTAATTTTAGTAGGTGGTCTTGTAGGGAAGTAAGATTAAGATTGGAGGATATGGATAGTCAGAATTTATATTCCTAAATCAGAAAGAAAAGATCAACTTTTTATAAAAAATGAAAAATGTGTCCAGATAAGGGAATGTATTTTAAAATTTGTAATACAAATGAGAGGCAAGGGATTACTTGGTTCCAGTTAGGGGTTTGGTAATTAAGAGATATGAGTGAGAATGTTTTGCAGGGTATATGTACCATTTGCAGTAAGAAAGAATATGAAGTAGATATATTGTTTTAATGTAACAGAATGAATGAACAGTGAAAAGGGTTGATAAGGGGAAAATGGTTAAAGAGAAATTAACATAGATTTAAATAGGGGGGATATTCACAGTGAAATAAGGTATAATATAATAAATTTGAGTGAGTTCCTCATAAACAATTTGTTATATTAGAAATTAACATATTTGAGGATCAAGTGCAATTAAGAAATTTATAAAAATTCTTATGAAGAGTGAAATTGAAATGGTGGTGGTCAGCAAATAGATAGGATAGATAAAATACATTTTTAATTTAGGGTAGAAATTCTTATGTCATGAATGATTTAAATTTAATCTATTCCTTAATATGTAATATTATAAGTAATATAATGAAGGATGATGGGGCTGGATATATGTCCTGAGTATGCCAACAGGAACTTGCTGATGAATCAGGGATATAAGTTCAGCTCCATGAATTACAGGAGATTATGTTTTCTCTTTTTTTATTGTATAAGAAATATTGTACAAGTTATATTACAGATTTTTTGCCAGTTTATTTACTTGTATTGTTGCCTATTAATCAGAAAGGAAGATCTGCCTGAACCAAAACCAGACAGTTGCCAATTAAATTTAGCCTAGAAAAGTAAATAACATTTTTTGGAAAAGATTAAATGAATTACAAAGTTATGACTTGTATGGAGTAGTACTCTTGGAAAACATATTTTTTGTAATGTTTTGAGTCTTATAACTTTTAAGAAACACCTTTATTTGATATAGTAAAAGTATTTTATGAGTGTAGAGACACTATTCTTTTTGGTAATATATGAAACCTAAGCAGGTACTAAGTATTTTGAAACAAAAACTCTGCTGTTTTGTACTTCTTATGTGTCTCACTGAACACGAATTTAATTAATTGACTTAACAGCCTCTGTTAACTGCATATTTAAGAAAGGAATGTGTGGTAGCAGCAGCAGCAGCTTATTTTCATTTTCTTATAATTATCCTATATATTAGCAGAAATAAGCTTTTGTACTTATGCTCACAGGGTGCTTCAGCCATTGTAAGCTATGGTGATTTGGAGAAGCTGTATCAGAAGAAAAAAGAAATACTAAATAAAGATGCTTACAGAATATCAAGTTCCATTTCAACATGGAGGACAATAATGGATGTAATGGAATCCATGCTGGAGAAGAATCCTACTCCTCATCAGGATGCCCATGTTGTATGGTAGTTTTCTTAAAATATGATTAACTTGCAACATCAATTTGCTGTATCTGAGTAACTGCAAATAATTAGTAGTTTAATAACTAACTACTGCACATAATGACTGAATTTTATAATAGACAATCCTTTAATACATTTTATTCTTCATTCTCATGTTCTGCAGCATTTCTTTGAAGAAAGATGTAATCCTTATATAGGATATTTCACGTGCTCTAATTTTCTGTTATAACTTTCAAACATAATTCAGTGAAATCTAACTTATACTTTATTTTGTTATATGAGAAGCATGGTAACTCAATTGTCACACAAGCTTGCTATACTCAATGGTAGTTGTGTTATGAGCAATGCTGTATGTACAGTACAGTATAAACTATAGGTATACCACTCTGTAAAGAATGTTGGTCTATGCATGCATGCCCATAAAGAGGGAGAGAGTTACCCTTTTCTGATATACCACTCTATAAAGAATGTAAGTCTGTGCATGTATGGAAATAAGGAGGGAGAATGCTTCCCCCTCCATTTAATACCGCTTACTCCATCTTCACCTGAGAAAGCCCGATCATCTGCTGTGAGTCTCTTACCAGATTCGTTGATGGTTGGGTGAACTTGATGTAGCTCTCTTAGACATTTTAGGAACTTTTGGATTAATTTGTCTTCTGTTGGGATCTCAACGCTCATAACCTCATTTTCATATTTTTTTACACATTTTTTTTTTTCCCCATATTCCCAGCTCCAAAGGACTATTTAAGAATTTCAATAATTTTACTTCCATTTCTATATCATTTATCTCTCCAAAAGTAATGTGCAACTGTTGATTTATCTATCTGATTGTACCTGATGTTTTTGGTATTCTTTGAGCCTAATTCCCTCTCTCTCTCTTTTGCCAATATATACTTTGTTGCATTCTGAAATTGATTTTATAGATTCCTGGTTTCTTCTTGTCAGGTATTCTATCATTATCACTGGAGTTGAGCAGATTATTTAGGCTGAATTCGTTCATTCGGGACAAAGTAATGCCAAACTCTTTGAGGTTTTTCTGATATTTTTGGGTGGCTCACGGATAATAAATTTCTTGTGAATGGTAGTTTCTTTTCTTGCTGTCATTGTTGTAATCTGTTTTAACCTTTTCTCTTGTTTAAATTTCTTGATTTTCTTGTCTACAATTTCTTGGCCTTATCCAATGATTTTTGCCATTTGTATTACGTGAGAGTACTCTGCTGTATTCAAACTCATTCATAGGTATGTTAATGAGTCTATGTGCTATGCTGTTGAGAACTGTACCTTGGCCATCAACAAATTTCAGAAAATATTCAGAGTTTGGCATTACTTTGTCCCAGTGAACAAATTTGAACTAAATAATCTGGTCAACTCTGGTGATAATGATAGAATACCTGATGAGAAGAAGCCAGGAATATATAAAATCAATTGTTTGAAATGCAACATAGTATATATTGGCAAAACATAAAGAAATATTGGAGTTAGACTTACAGAACACTGGAGAACCATCAGATACAGTCAGATAGATAAATCAGCAGTTGAAACATCACTTTTGGAGAGATAAACATGATATAAAAATGGTAAGCCAAATCTGTAGGTAGGCCTTTGGAGCTTGTCAAAAAAAAAAAATATATATATATATATATAATAACAATAACAATAATAATAATAATAATAATACATATGAAGATAGGTTATGAACTTCGAGATCCCAACAGAAGACAAATTAATTCAAAAGTTCATAAAATGTCCACGAGAGCTACATCAACTCCATCCAACCATCAACAATCTGGCAGTCGATTCGCAGCTGATGATGTGGAGAAAGCGTGTAAAATGTGTCCTGTATTATTCAATGGTAAATGGAGCATAAGAGTATTAAATTGGCTCACTAGCTAATTAAGGATATATTAGTTGCTTCACTGTATTAATTCCAATATGAAATTAGTTTTAAATTTAAAAAATTCCATACTATTTTCAGTAAGATGGTGTCGCTTGTCATACCTCTGTCAGTATGGCTAAAATTATGTTTCTCTTTGAAGATGAAGTTCTTTACAAAATAGTTTGGCCACCTTGGTTGCTTGACCTTTCCTTAACAGATTTATTTCTTAGGAATTAGCTGAAAGAGAAAGCATATCATAAAAGCTGTGGTCTCTTGTAGAACTGCAAGAAAATACTTGAAAGAAAATTGAAGTTGTGACTCCTGACATATTGATAATTGTCTTTCATAACATGGTGAGGCTTGTGCTAATGGCAATTGCTTTTAACACTTACTGAAAGAGATCATGCTTCTCATACACCAATTTCAAATGCCATTGAATTACGTCCTTTAGTTTGAAAACTATAAGGAAAATCAGGATCTAATAACACGTGAACTGCCTCATATTTTTTAATTCAATTAGTAAGTGTATTAACAATTAACATCATGTCTCTCAAACTATTTTATGCTTAAATTATCATTTTTGAAATATGTGAATTTACTTTATTGTATTATATTTCTTCTGCATTCAAAGGATTAGGCTAATTACTTGCACCCTCTAAACATATATATTGTGCTCTACCAACATTTCTATTTCCAGGAGGGTTGTTTATTAAAGCAAGTTTGGAAAGTTGTTGAGCATTCATTCTTTGGAGCTGTGAATTCTTGTGCTCGCTGGCTGATTGACTGGAAACATACACATCGCAGTCCATAACTACTCACTGTGCTAATGTTTTATAGATAATCCACTCATCCACTATAAGCTGCATGAAACTTAGATTTCTACTGATGTTTCATAGATAATCTCTTCACCCACTATAAGCTGTATAAAGCTTAAATTTCTAGTACAGTTAAGAAGTAATTTACACAAAAAATAATTTGAAAATGAATTCTTGAAAACCAGTAACATATCTTGCATACCTCAAGCAGACTATCTTTTGATTTTAAAAAGATTCAAAGCTTTATTCTTTGCCTAAAGCAGTTTAATCAAACATAAATCCAAGGTTGCAATCTAGGTATTCTAATCAAAGACAGTTATGGTGCACATTTATTAATTGTTCAACAGAATATTGGAACTTAAACATGTAACATTTAGCAGCCTTATGTATATTCATTAACTGGTTATTTGCATTTTTTCATATTATTTTTAAAAATCAAATCCATTATTCTTAAACAAAGTACTCTAAGAAATAAAAACATTCACTTTAATGCAGTATCTGGCTTTCTGGTTTTTATGAATATATCTGTAAATTATTAAAGACTGCTTATATCTAGGCATATAGAACTTAAGTTCACTAGATCTTGCTTTTCCTTTATTTGCTCAGTGAAAATGTGGAATGTATATTTTAAACACGCTGTACATATTGATGACATCTTACTAAAATGCAAGGAAATTTTTGATATCAATATAATGTTAAATCAAGTTTTAAATTATTTATTTTATGCCAATGATGTAGTTCAGTCACAGAATATCAGGATTATGTATGGTATCCATATACAATTATCAACAACCATATCAATCATAGGTATATCATATCTATAAAGCATATAATATCAGCATTTCTAAAAAGAAGACAAAAGAAATGTGGTAAAAGAATTGTTAATAAAAATTAGTATAGAATAGTATCCTTTGAAACAAGTTGCTTATTTCAAATATTTATGATGTAAAAGAGATCCAAGAAATTCAAGACATAAATTATAAAAGTATATACATTAAAATTATGGGAAATGCCAGCCAAGGTCAAGCTAATGCCTTGTTGGAGTTTTACCATACTTATGTTTCATTGATGGCATTCTTGGGTTTCAGGAGAGTAAACCGACTTGAACCAGCAAGAATATTACGAGGATTATTTCCACGACCCAAGTTTATTCCAAATACAGTTAACATGGAAAGATTCATAATAATAGATGAACCAAAAGCACCTCAACATATGCTGGTAAGTTAACATTTAATATTTTGTCTTGTTTTAAAATATTCTTCCATATTTTTATTAAAAGTGCAGCACCATGGCTGATTAATCAACTGCTTGCTTCACATAGAGGTAGCAAGGTTTTAATCATAGTGCCTATATGTAGAATTTGTGGTGGACAAAGCAGCATTTAAGGTTTCTCTGAGTATTGCATTTTCCTTGCCATTCATGCAAAATATTTTATGATCAATTTCATATCCATTTTCTGCGAGTGAAGAATTCCAATGATGAGATGGCATAGTAATAATAATCACACTCTTATTACACAGTAATGGAAATGATTGAATATGGGTTATGGCATTGATGATAAACTGCTTTCAGCCATTTGTTGCAAGGTAAGATGTGTGGTTTTTGTATACCATTTTCTGTTGTAAAACTTTTTATTTGTATTTGTGTTCTGCATATTATTGCTGTTACCAGGGTTATTGACAGGTGATCTCCCAAGGGTTCTATGGTTCTTCCACCCTCCACCATGTTTTATCCCTCATTGTCCATTTGCACCGTGGAAGAACAACAAAGCACGTTTTAGTGTGTATGTGAGTGTGTGATTAAAGGGAGTGAGACATTTAAAATGTGCCAAAATGAACGTTCAGTTTGGAGACAATTTGGTCACAGGATATTGGATAAATAGGTGAAAAAATTTAAAAATGGAAAACAAAACATCAGTAATGAATGCCAGAGTAGGAGATTAGTTTCCTTTGCAAATAAGAGAGTGAAACAGCAGATCAAGCAACAAACTCATAACTATAGGCAAATGACTATTGATGAAATTGCTATAGAATTCAATATGAAGTCACAGCTTTGCAAATTATATTATCCATGATGACCTTGGACATAAGAACGTGTGTTCAGAAGTTCCCAAGACAGCTGTCTGGTGATAACAAGTATATGCAGCCGAGGAGTACTTGATCATAATTTACAGACTTCTACTTAAATGTAAATTGGAACTTGCACAGTGAAGCCAATCATATTAATTGATATCATTGTATGATTCAGTTGAACTACACACTGTTAAAGCTTCACTTACTTTTCATAAATGTAATGAGTTGAACTTTAGCCTGGCTGAAGATGGGAACTAAATGTTCTCGAAACCGGTTCCATACATTTATGAAAAGTAAGTGAAGCTTTAAGAGTGTGTAGTTCAACTGAATCATACAATGATATCAATTAATAAGACTTCTACTTGTTTGAACCTCTGAAGGAACACATGTGGGGTTCTGAAATTAGAAGTTTGTAAGTAGATAATAGAGGTGGTGCAAAGTTATTTAAAGGCCACAACAAAAAGCTCTTTTTTTGAGAACATCTGCAAGCTTGTGGACAGGTAGACCAAGTGTGTTGCAAAGCAGAATGACTATGCCAAAAATAAATAAGGTATGAACAATTTTAGTAAATAGTTGTTAAAATTGTTATTACATTTGTTATGTAAATGCTTTTTCCTATATTTAGACAATATTTGCATGAAAAATAATGTAACTAGAATTTTCCGTACCATTTTCATAATCCCCTTTCTGAATCTTTATGAAAAGAAGGGTAAAAAAAAAAATCATGCTGAATTTTCTTGTTTATTTTTGTAACACTTTATTGCAATTTTTTTACCACAAAACTGTTCATAACATGCATACTTATGCATAGACTCAGTTTTGTTGTATACTTCTGTCTCCACCAAATTTGCTATAAAAGCAAATGATGAAGGCTTAATAAAGATGAGCAAATGATTACCATGTGAGCATGAATAAAGCTCAAACCAATAATGACACACATAAAATAGGAGCTGTATTATATATTAAATTGCCATTATCAATTAAGAATACCACATACTTAAAAATTTAAATCTGTGCTAAAACTATTCCTAATAGAGAGAAGCTTATATAGTGTTAATGAACTGTAATGGATAAGAGTGTATAATATTGCTAATTACAAATATAAGGATATGTACATATGATTAATAAACTGATGTATAGAAGCATGACAATGTCAGATGCTCTTGTAAGAGTCTAATGGCTGCAATAAAATTATTATTCTTAATGATAATATCTTTATAATGATGTACAGTAAAGTATGAGGTTGTTAAAAATATTTAAAAAAATAAGTGATTTATCATTTATTCAGTTCTTAATAATGCAAAATTTTGAATTATTAAATTACTGTAACATTTTTCGAAGTGGAAATTTTAGCCTCCAAATACTCAGCTAAAGGGGACACTTCTAAAATGTTGCAGCCTTTCCCTGAAGGATACAGAGTTTTTGTAATGCAAGGCAGTGGAGAGAGATTGCTAGTTTTGGAACCAGTGGAGAGTTGTAGCATCAACTGCACCCGAGTATCTGTCCTCTTGAAACAATCTGATTTCTGTAAGTATGTATTTAAAGACTACTTATGACTGCACAAGATTTCCCAAAAGTTTAACTTTAATTATACTAGCTAATACTTGCAGATATCTCTCATCTAGGTGGCATACATCATGAACATAGTAACAGAGTTTTTTCATATATCATTGAATGTAATAGTTTATAATCAGATCACATTTTGGTTGATGGCTTTGAAGAGTACATCAATAAGTATTTATTGAAATCATAATAATGGCAGAATTGTGAAGCTGTTAAAAGGTAGTGATGGATTTTAAGGAGAAAAATAGGAAAAACATCTTATATAGCATTGCTGTTAAACTTACTAAAAATAAAATAAATAATTGGAATATTGCAGACCAACAATTGCATTTAATTGTTTGTTATTGTCATTTATAGATTTTTATTTTTACAGTGTACTACAATAGTTGGTTTTATCGACCCAAGAGCAACCCAGTTGAAAACAGCACATCCATCAGTATTAGCTACATCGGTTCACTTTAATGTTGTGCAGTTTGTTAGAATACAGTATGTGCAGTATACAGAACATATAAAATCATTTTAATAGATCATTGTAATAGATAATGAAGATACATGTTGCTTGTTTTGCTGAGAAATAAAGTGCTACTCAAATTAATTAATGGTTTTGCAAGCTACTTTCTCATTAAATTAAGTTGTTCAATAAAAATATTTAGAATGTCAAAAGTGTGATAATTATTTGAGATATTTCTTATCAGCTTCAGCTCCCTTACAAAAGACTTAGGTAACACATATGATAGTCAGCTGTCAACTGAAAACTTTTTTCCTCGCGTTATACATTTGTATTAAGACACACAGAACCTAATTGTCTGAGGAAGGTCTGAAAGTGTTCATTGGTAGATATTGTTGCATCAGTTTTAACAAAAATTCACCATCCTCTTTGCTGTTACTACATAGCATTTTCAGTAAAAGAAAATTATCGTACATAAATTACTTTGACTAAGCTTGTAGATTAGATACGCTCTTGACATTTTGTTCAAAACTGAATCAAGCATCTTCAGAGATTTTTTTTCTCGTCCCAGGCAGTAGTCTTGAAGATGATACTGTTAGTTTGGGAGTCCACTATTTGTAACGGGTTCTTCCCACCTAACAGGGTAAGTTCATCATTAATTGACCAGACTTTAATGCTTGTCATATTTAATTTTGTGTTTTGTGAAATTGGGATTCATGCTTTATGCAATCTGCTAGTTTCTTTTCTGTAATTAAAATGGGTTTCTTGTTTATATGTTTTTGTGTCCCTTCTATAAGATGCAATGGTGAGACTTAGTACTAAGAACACAGTATCTCAAAAACTGATCTGAGAGCCGCCATTTTGTAGTGCATGTTCTGCTACAGCTGATTTTTTGGTTTGCTCTAATTTGCACTATTGTGTTCCTTTAGCCTGTATTCATACTTGTGCTCACTGTCCCAACATACAGTTGATTACACTTATGTAGAATGCTGTATATGCCTACAGTTGTTTGCAAGTTCTGTTTGTCCTTGGTTGACTTTAATTATTGCTTTATAAAATAGGTTGGCTTAAAAATGCAGGTTTGGAGGAAAAACAATGCGGGTCCATAAAATACCATTTTTGAGTTATGGCTGCCATTTATTGCATTATGTTGAGAACTAATAGAGGATTGCTTGGTTATTACAAATATGATGGTCCACAGATTACAAAAGTTCTTAAAAACACCCCTTAGGGAAGAGCGATGGGAGTCCACCTTGTTTCATGGAATAGAGATGATGTCCAACTTCGGGTGGCAGCATTTAAGGCAACACACATTGATTCTCGTTAGATAGCTGTAACAGCATCACAATTAATGTGTTTATTTCAAAATACTTAATTTTCATGTGTTTATTTCAAAATACTTAATTTGAGAGTTAATGTTAATTATAGAAGATGCTGACTGTAAACCATGTGATGATGTATATGCAACCAAGGAAACAAGGAAAATTGGGGGGCTAAGTGAGGTAAACAAGAAGTTACTAGCACAAAGTCATGAGATGGGTCCAACTTGTCACTGTACAGTATTCCAAAAACATTAACTTGGATGATAGAATGTTCATTATTTCAAAATTTAATAACATGCAACTATAATGAACAAAACATGCATCTAGGAGGCTTGATTTCTTGTTCATTGGTTAAAAGGTGTCGCCCTAAAAACTTAGACTGATGGTAGCATATACTTTCAAGGTTAGGGTTATTAATATGAGTCTAATTAATCAGAAGACTATAAAAGAACTCCCTACTGAATGGACAGATATTAAAAGTGTCAGACAAAAGTCATCACCCTTCAAAGTTACTGAGTATGAGCAATCAATGTTTCGTAATTGGTTTGATTTTTTTAAAGCCTAAATTCAAGGAAACTGCCCATTTCCTATAAGATCCATTAAAGGCTCCAAATACTCATCTAATCTCTTATCGACATATGTATAATGGATCCTGGTTTAATACTGTTGTTACCTGGACAAGGCAGAAAGGAGTACAAGATTTTCTTACATTGGGTGCTGGTGAGTTTCATTATCCAGAAAGATTATCCAGTGGAATATTCTCAATATTGAAGGAAAAGTTCAAGGACCTGCAGAACCTAAAGAAATTTATCTCTAAATAAGCACAAGGTTCTATGTCAATTTGACAACTTCAGACATCCAAGAGAATGACTAAATAATTAATGACAAGTTATTGTGTTATGTAATTAGTAATTAGTCTTCAATACTTCAGAAACCCATTACAAAAAATTATGAAAAATTACCAACCCTTTTTTAAATATTACATGCTTATGTGTCATTCTACCAGTACATCATGTTCAATCCTAAGATTCCGATCAAGATAACTGGTATAAATGAAATACCTCATGAACAGTACAACAAAGCAGCTGTTGCAACAATAGGCTTACATAATACCGATTGTAAGACAATGTTAAAGTGTTGTTTACATTTTTTGTGATCAGCGATGATATTTATTATTTTTTAAATTATTATTTTCAGTATTATAACTCTTTTCCTCAGCTGTTTAATAACAACATATTAAGGTAAAATAAAATTAATTAAAATTTATGCATACATACCATTGCAGTGGGTTTTAAACTTTAACATTCCTTTTTCTCTAAAGTTTGTTATTTCAACCCTCATCATAGTTCGAGCCAACCCTTCAAAATGTTTTATATGATATTTCTCAAGAAGTCTAACAATGCAATGTTATATTTTTTTTATAATATATATAATAAGGTAAGAAAGTAGTACGCTGACATCTTCTGAGATGAGCAGCTGTATGTAAACAATCTAGTTGCTGTAGCAAGAAGAGAGATTGATATAATCTTTTCACTCATTCATTCAGTTATTATTATTTTGTCTATGAGATAGTTGGATTTTTTTATATAAATGTCTAGCAGTACTATCTTTACAAAGATATTAGATACATAAAAAAATTAACAATTAACAAAAAGAATAAATTTACTGGCTATTTATGAAGTAATCAATCATAAAATATATAATACAAGCACATAATAATAATAATAATAATAATAATAATAATAATAATAATAATAATAATAATAATAAAGTTAAAATTTACAAAGTAACAATTTAAATTTAAACATAAGACAAACAGATGCTATAAATCTAATTAAGGAATTCTACTATAAAATAAAAAACAATCAAAATTTATAATTTTTCAAAAAATTTACTGTTTACTGGCTGAAGTTTTATTTCAACAGGAAGCTTCTTGTAAATATGAATGCCATTTGTAAGTAAAAGAGGACAGTGTATACTGTGATTAATAATAGATGATTTTGACTTACCTTTTGTGTTATTGTTATGGTCATGGAGTTGGCCTTGAGGTCTTTTATAGAAATTTTGACTCATAAAAGAATAATATATATAAGCATGGGTATTGGCATAGTTTTAATTCTTTGAAGTAAGATTTGCAGCTAATGTAGCTCAGAGCATTAACTATTATTCTTATCACTCTCTTTTTTAGTTTGATCATCATATTTCAGGTATATGAACTACCACAAAATACAATGCTGCATTTTAAGTGTGTGAAAATTAATTTTCTTTATTGCTTTTATTCTTATTGATTAATGGCCTAGCAAAGCTTACTTTTTGCTCAAATTTTCTAAGTATACGTTTCAATTTAGATTATTATTTATTCAGTCTCTTACACCTTTGTATTTTACACATATTTAATTTTGATATTATCAAATACAACATCAGGAAAAGAAATACTTTTATTTATTTTATGGTGAAATCTTATTTGCTATTGTTTTCTGTTTATAATAAACCTGCTCTGTGCAAACCATGAAATGATTTTATATTAATATGATTCAAAATCTGCAGTAAGTGGTTCTCATAATAAGTTAATTAAATGCTGTTAATTGTAGTATTGACAGCTAAGTCATTTAAATAGGTTAAAAATAAATCAGAGCCTAATATGAAGCCTTGTGGGATCCTGCACTGTTTAGCTTTAATTTCAGAGTATTTATATTGCAGTAGGTTGCTTTTTGAAACTAAATACTCTATCTCAATATTTTCTTTCCCTCTTTTAGGGAGAAAAACATTGATGCACAATATAAATAATTTTAGATAACAAGATGACATGGTTTACTAAATTTAATTTGTATGTTGATGATATTCTAGAGATGATTCATAAAGTCCAATGTACATGCTTCAATAATTAATAACAGAGATTCCTGGGTCAATTTTTGCAAATGATATAATTACAGGGTCAATAACTAATCTAGGATTAATGAAATCAATTTAAGCAATTTTTAATTTGGAAATGAGCACAGTGAAACCTGCTTTAATAAAGTCTTATGAATTGAAATATTTAGAACACTTTATGGTTTCACTTACATGTGATTTACTTGACATGCTTCCTGAAACAAGTATGTTCTGTCTCACGGTGTGTGTGTGGAAGTATATTACAGGCACTAATATATGTGAACATGTTTACTGCAAAATGTTTTTAAATGCACATAATTCTGTAATTTTGTCAATTATGGAAAAAACTTGTTTTCGACTAGCATGGCTGAAAACAAGCATATTTTGTCTCACGGTGTATATGGAAATATTACATGCATGGTTATATGCACTGTTATATATATATGAATATGTTTATGCAAAATTTATTAAATGCACATAACACTGTAATTATGTGAATTATGGGAAATACTCATTTTGACTTCCATGACTGAAAACAAATATATTCTGTCTGAATGTGTATGAATGTATATTACATGCAGGGTAATTATACACACTGGTATATATTTGAACATATTTACCGCAAAATGTTCACATATATAACAGTCTGCTTTCAATTTTCTGCACACTCTCACTTGACTGCAGCAATTTCACTCACACAATCCCTCATTCCAACCCCAGTGCATCATGGGTAATCTAACCTCTGGAATAAAGTGCAGTATATATAGCATTATCCAAATTACTATTAATTTAACAATATTAGCTTTAAAATGTTGCTCTGCATTTGAATGTTCCAATTATGTTACCTTACTGGCTTTATTTTGTTTATTTAAGGATGTTCTTTAACATCCCAAGTCAGCATCTCATTGCATTCAAGGCATGAAACAGGTGATCAATTTTGCTCAGAGGCATTTGACATTAGCCACCAGGCTCAAAGCACTTAACTGCTACTCTTGTGCCTGAGCGAGAGCTGAGAGAACCGAAGATAGTATGACACAGCCATTACTGAGATGATAATGCTTCACAATCAACGGAGCCATAGCTCAGGCGATAAGAGTTGCCATGCTTCATTTGTACAGATAGGATGGTGGATTCAAATATTACAACCACATGCTTTTTTTTTTCTGCCAGAGTTAAAGGAGATTTACCACAATTGCAATGATTTACTTGTTAAACCAATGGGTTCACTGGTTTCTAGGATTTACCAGAGGTTTTTTTATGGACGCTCTTTAACAGCTCAGGTCATCAGCATCCCATTCAACTCAGGGCGTGGAACGGCCGACAAATTTTGCTCAGAGGCCTCTCTTTCAGGCTTGAGGTTCTTTATCGTGCCGTAAATGTACGAAACGGGTCCTACGGCTTTACTTCCCTTCTGAAGGAAGCCATACTTACGATTTTTACGCCCGAAAAAATCCATCGGTCCTAGTCGGGTTCGAACCGCGATCTTGGGTGCAGGAGGCAAGTATGGTAACCACTACACCACCAGGACCGAATTACCCGAGGTTATTGATTGATTTTATTTATGGACACTCTTCAACATCTCAGGTCATCAGCGTCCCATTCAACTCAGAGCGTGAAACGGCCGACAAATTTTGCTCAGAGGCCTCTCTTTCAGACTTGAGGTTCTTTTTCGTGCCGTAAATGTACGACACGGGACCCACGGCTTTACTTCCCTTCTGAAGGAAGCCATACTTAGGATTTTTACGCCCGAAAAAATCCATCGGTCCTGGCCGGGTTCGAACCCGCGTTCTTGGGGTAGGAGGCAAGTATGGTAACCACTACACCACCAGGAGCGACTTACCCGAGGTTAGCCAACATATTAGGTACATATGAATTAGTTGTGTAATGGAATAAGAACACATTTCCCACAGTTATAATATTTTACTAGGCTAATTATGCCCTCATTACAGTGATTTATGTGTCCCTATCCATTTATATTTAGAGTTTTCGTTCATACTGTTACAATATTTCACCTGCTTAATAGTGCCCCATTACAATGATTCACCCACCCCTATCCATTTATATTCACAAACTACAAAGTAAAGTGCATGCGGATAAGTTCCTCTCTTTGCCGCTTGGGTACAAGAGCATCAGTTAAGGGCTTTCAGCCCAGCGGTTAACGTCAAGTGTTTCAGAGGCCTCTTTTCTCAGGTTTTTTACATGCTGTAAATCTTATAACATAGGTCCCATGACTACTTCTCTTTGAAAGGAAGCTCTACTTACTGGCTTTAATGTTGTATTTTACATATTTACTCAAACTCTAATTTTTTACATTTTCTTCAAAATTTACTCACTAATGATAAACCTTTTAACATTTAATAATTAATCTCATTCATTGTCAATAAATGTTCAGTAAGACTAAGAACCTCAATTTGCTTACTTACTGCTCCAATATACTTCTCTACCTCCATGGGTGGCCAAGTTTGTTAAGGCATGGACTTGTGTGCAGGAGGTCTGGGGTTCAATTTCCACCAGGACCGTCCTTCCTGACTGGGGTATTTTCCAGGTTTTCCTCAGTAATCATAAATGGCAAATGCTGGGGAGGCGTCCTAAACTTAGGCCTGAAACGTTTCCTTCCTTAAAAATATCCTTTCCCAATTTATCATTTCATCTCATATATCAAAAGTGTTCACCACTCAGTGCCTCAGTAGTAAAAACAGGCATTAAACACTATTCAACAAAAAAAAATTTCTGTGACTGGTTTCCCTGTGTCTGCTGTTTAGCTTTATCCAAATGGGCCTTTTCTATCCAAATATAGGCCATCTCTGCTCAGACAGTATTTGCTTAAGTACTTGCTTACACTAAACATTACTACACAATGCATTGTATGCGCATGACATGCCTTCATTTATGTCACTAATTTAAATTACATCAATATCCCTGCTATGCACTACTACTACGCATGCTTTAGCAAACTTCATTTTTGCTGACTTAATAATACTATATACTTCCCCCATTATATCAGCACAGTATGATTGCTCTGACATTATTTGCACCTACTTGGATTATACTATTACATTAACCCACAGATTACTAACATTCACCTGATTGCTTTCTAAGTCAATGCCTTCTTCAATTTTCTTATGCAGTTATTCATTAGATTTTTACTACAGTTTACTACATCACATATACTTAACCCTTAGACCAAAACTTATCAAGAGTACATAATTCTACAGCATTTAGGAAAAACGAGGTAACTACACTTTTGATCAAAAACAAGTTAAATGCACTGAGCAATCATTTATGACAGATCCATGTCGTGTAAAAATGGGTAAGCAATTGTGCCAAAAATAAGATGAGTTATCAAGCAATGAATTTTTGAGTCTCCTCTTATTGACATTTCTATAAGTGATCCAGAACTTGAAGAATTAAAGCTGATTCTTGATAGGAACTTACAAAATGCCAATTTTGAATTTTTCATACATGATACAGAATGTATAATGTAAGTTAGACATCATTTTTATACTATTTTGTAATTTTCTGAATTATAGAGTGATCATCTCAAAAATTAACACTAAAAAACTGACAAGTTTGCTTCATAGACTGGGAAAAATCTACTAAGTCAGTTTGTGCTCTAATGGTACAGATCATTATACTTTAGTTGTCCCATTTAAAGAAGGAATAAAAAATTATTTTCCCTAAATTCTACTTCTGTGTATTAATGTGCTGATTTTAAAGCTAACTTTGAATTTCCTATAACATTTTATTTCACCTATTTAAATCAGTGTTTCCTAAATGCTGTAGAATTAGAAACATTTGGTCTCTTAGACCTCAACAGAATTGCATTGTTTTACTTTAATAATGTTATATTATTTATTTATAAAATTAGTACATAATTTTATTTGGTAAATTATTCAAAATATACCTGTTAAATCTGCTGGTAGGTAACATCCTACTGATATTTTGCACAGTGAATATAGAACTTTTACTGCATTCCAAACATATGGATTATATTTATTATGGGTGCGCAGTAATTCCACTCCCTCATAGTGCACTTGAGTAATGCTAAGTGGATTACAGATATGGCAAGTTTTTCAAGTTGTAACAGCTCTAATACACAACAGCACCTTTTCAATACTACCCTTATAATAGGAGACCTGAATGCACATTCAAAGCAGTGGGGTACAATTCCTCCAATGCAGAGGAAAAGCAATTGAACACTTTTTGGAAGGGTATGCAGTCAATTTAATATACAAAAACAATGACCCCAAAACTTTTATTCACTATACTGAGGACTCAACAAATCTTGATATAGTGATTGCCCCTTCATATATTACAAATTACATCACTAAAAGAGTATTGGAAGACATAGGTAGTGACCATAGAGTTGTCATAACTAAAACCATCCAAACACAAATTAGTCATTTAAACTTATTTTGATTTAAAGTAAAACACTATGGTTTTGGTTGACAATGTGAGGAATGTACCTCACGAAACATGTACCAAAATTACTTTTATAAGTGTGTTTGTGAAACTTAAAGAGAGTTTTAATGTGATGACATGATTTTTAGTGTTTTACTTTAAATCCAAATAAGATTAACAAAAGTTTCACTGTGTGGATTCCGACATTCCGTAAACATAGTCATTTAAAAGCTAGTTCATCGAAGAGATGAAACTTTCAAAAAGCAGAGTGGATAACTTTTTGGAAATTTAAGCATTAAACATGTTCACACTAACTCCACTTACTCACAAAACACTAGGACATGTTCCGGAAGCACTTGTTCTATCATCAGCTGTTGACTGACTACTTGATTTGATGGCTGGATCAACAGGTGATAATGGGAGCAAGAGTTTTCGAAGCATGTTTTGTAAGTGGAGTTAGAGTGAATATATTTAATACATGATTGTAGGATAAGAACAGGAATTTGAAGAACTTTTGCATATGAATAGTAATTTTATCAGAAGATATTTGGAACACTTGAATGCAGACAGCTTAATTTTGAATGTTTGCTATAACACAAATTAGCGTTCATTATAACATAAAGAGCAGCCTTTATTAATCAAAGAAGTGTAAGGTTTCAATGTATGGGGAGATTATGAGTTGATAAGGACAGGATCTGGGCAATCTGTCACTTGATGTGTTGAAAAAAATTCAATTGTGATGCACAGTAGCATGGTATATAGTTGTATGTCCTCTTTTTACACTTTATCATTTGATAAACCTAAACAATGTAAATGATCATGAACAGCATGTCTTTACCTGTGAAATAGGCATACTTCAGTCCCGTAGCACAAATGAGAAAATAATCTTTTTTCAAGTAAATGTTTGAGATTTTCTGTCTGGTATCCCACGTATGTAAAAAAGAATGAGGTTAATATTACAAGTGAGATGGAATATTTTAATGTCATTTTTAAAATTTGTTCTTTCTTTCATTTTATCCCCCTTTCCTTCTATTTAACAAATGTGCGATTTCAGCATAGTAAATAAAGCTCAGGAAACCAAAGAATAATGTACTCGAGCATTAGGAAATTTAGAGCTTCCAATTAAGAAAATCAAAGACTTTCTAAAAGTCAAATAATTTAATAATTTTTTCTTCTTTTTCATTTTCTTACTACATGAGAGGAAAACATCACAACACAGATATATTATGTAATGCATTAATAAAATATTTAACAAATGCATGTGAACATAACCATTTTATGGAAATGTTAACAAAACCTTATGAGAAAGAAGCTTCATTATGAACACTTTGAGCACATAACTTATTTTTAAACATGATGGAATGTCTTGCTATTAAAGTCAGCTTAAAAGTTCATTACTTCATTATAAAAAATATTGCCACAAATGCTACTTAATTTGAGGACTTAGTTATAAACTGTTGATAGAGCCCGTTAAACTTTTTAGCTATTCAACAGCTTCCTTTATTCTCTTCTTCAATAAAACTGGAACTAATGAGAGTATGGAAAATATTCCAAGTAGCACAACTGATGACCATGACCATGCGTCACTTGAAGATGAGAGTTTATACAGTGTCTGCCCTGCTTGAATTGCTACAAATGATGGAGGAGCCACTCCTATTAAAAAATAGATTATTATTAGTACTCAAGAGATTCAACATTTTATTTAAATTTCCAAATTTGACAAGCATAGTGAAAAAATTGCTTTTCCTTTTTCTATATTCCTAATTTAAAAATCATCACAATACAAATGTTAAACAATGTTAACCAATTATCTTGGTAAAATTCTAACATACAGTATAAAGAAGTAGTTCTATATATTTTTTGCAGTACTGGTCATCTTGGAAGATAAAGGGCATTAAACACTATTAGAAGGTGGAAAATAATCATTATAATAATAAAAAATTAATAACAATAACATTTAATTTGCAATTATTTAATACCTTATGCACGTACAACTTCCAAAGAATTTTAAGAAACAGTGTGAGGTTCCTGTCCTCTGGAATAGTGCGATGCGCATTGTTGCTAATGAGATTATCAACAGTATGCTTTGTATTACAAGCAATACTGTATGTACAGTACAGTACGAAATTAGGTTTGTATTTACTGCAAAACCACATTGATTAATGAGTGCCTAATGCAATATGTTGTGTAGCTTGGGGTTTGAAAACCATTGCCAAAATTCTCCATTAAATATCTGGCAAAGAAATTGAAATTTACCAAGTATATGACAATGAGCTGGGGAAGGGAGAAGAAAAAAGGGAACTGCATACATATCATGTTACTGCTATGCAAGAGCTGAAAGCTTCCAAGGAATAGAAGAGACTAAATTACTATCATTAGTTCTAGTAGTTTTGAATGCATATATGAGAATACTGGACTACATGCGGTTCTCCCAATGCTTATCAATTCCAAGAATGCTATAGGTTTGCTAGTGAGAATCCACATACCTCTTAATTTGTATCTTACTGTACTCATTTCATTTTCTTCTACAAAATGGTAATATTCAGTTTACATGGGTTTGTGAATCAGTTGACAAAATGAGGAACTCTGTACTGGCTATTTTCAAACTGGGTTGGTGCCAATGAAATCCTTTTCTTCTTTGAAGATTATTTATAACTCTAAAGGGCTTTGGCCCTAAGATCACTTGACTTTACACTATTAGATTTTTTTCTTTGTGCGAAAAATATTTGGTAGGAAAATGATGTTGAATTGATGAATACCTTGCATAACATGGAGAGGCATATGTAGGCATGTCTTAATGCTAACAGCAATGACTATCAAACTTGTTGCATAATCCTCTAGTTTCTTATGCATGAAGGCATCTCTATGCCAAATGTTAGTAAAATAAATCTATTAGTTTGAGCAGTGCAGTCAATGATTCTTAATAGAGTGCATCTGTACAGGGCTAGAAAATCACTAACCAATAAAGGTGTTATTTTGCAAATGGAAACCTGCTTGGAACTGCAGTAATATTTTGCTTCTGAGCTCTCAGTGTCAGTATTGTGTTAGCAATGTCAGCAGAAGCAGTGCCTGCTGCAACAAAAGGCCCTTAGCCCAATTCCTGGCCACCAATCATGGATTTTGTTAAACACTATGTGAAGGTAGATTTTAGTTTATCACTTTCCTGTAACTGTTTTCTGATTCCTAGAACAATGGCTACCAGGTTATCACTTGTTGAAAAGAAAGTGGCTACAATTTTTCCTTCCATCATTCTCTGCCCTTTTGACTTTCATGGGTGATTTGTCATTAGGAATGACACAAATGGAAGAATGTGCTCGTTCTAGAATCAAACTGGTATATCAACTTTTATCTACCATGATGTCAGGTATGCACAAAGATTCTTGATTTGTTTAAGAATTTCGGTACCATTCGAATCTGCAGTTTATGCTTTTTGATTAAGCCATGGAGCACCAATCTTGAACAAACATTTTTCACTTGTAGATATTCATGGAGATTAATAATGGTGATTTCCTTGGAATTTACTCTAAATCCTCATAATATATCTAGGATCTTCTCCTATCATTTGTTTTACTCATGAGATGCTTTCTTTGGTCAAAAGTATCTACTTATTGCTCTTCATCTTTTAACAGGTTGTTGTCCCCTCTTAAAATTGCCAAACCAACACAATACTGCTGCATATGAAGAAAAAAGGTCCCAAAAGCCTATTGTAGATGCTCTAGTGACTGTCATTTATGTCACTTAAAATCATACAAAATGATGGCTTAAAAATGCTCTTTTTATCTCTATAGCTTTACTTAAAATGTTAGCACCTCACAAACTTCAAATCTTAACTGTGTGAACAATGATGGCAAATATTTGTAACTTATACCAATAATGGTAATTTCTGCGGCAGAATAATTTCTACTTTAGGGTAGCCCCAAGTGCTCATCTCTGCAAGTTTATCTAGTGAAGCTTGTATTATGCAAATTTAAAATGTTACTGCTTTCAATGAAGGGTTTGATTTTTTCATAACTTCTTAATGTGCATATATATTCCATTTTATGTAACAGATAAAATAAGATACTTACCTATAAATGTTCCCATATAGAAGGCCAATAACGGGACATCAATAACAGGAGCAGTAATATTGATAAACCAATTTGGGAGGAATGGTGTCATTCGGAGGAACAAAATGTAATTAATGAGATTTTTTCTGTGTTTGTTCACCTGAAATTAAAAAAAAAAAAAAAACAGTTTATGGTTTTTTTTAGATGTAGTACATTAAGCAGTGCTGCTAAAAAGGATTAGAGACTCTAAAACGGACTGATATTACAACATGGCCTTCAATCATTAATGCTAACAGAACTGGTTAGCTTCTTCAATAATAATTATTAACTGCACTGTTGTACAAAATATTTATTACTCCATCTGCATAAGACATTTCTTAAAAATCATGATTAAAAGGATTTAATTGATTGCTGTTATCAAATAGCAATCTAGCAATAATGTTGGAACTTAACAGTGTGTAGAGCCTGCACTTCTTTATGAAGATCACC
Source organism: Metallyticus violacea (assembly GCA_030762175.1). Lineage (NCBI taxonomy): Eukaryota > Metazoa > Arthropoda > Insecta > Mantodea > Metallyticidae > Metallyticus > Metallyticus violacea. The sequence goes on along the minus strand of CM060830.1, from coordinate 90,462,265 downwards.
ACAAAAAATCATGGGAAGCTGTAGAAGAGTTTTATTGCTGATATCCTGCTATTCCCTACTCATTCCACCAAACAGTAGACAGATTGCTGAATAAATTTTAGACAACTTTTACAGTACTCAATACCAAATGGAATGGCTGACCCAAATCAGCCAACAATGATGTTCATCAAGCTGATTTTTTTCCCCCCTAAATTTTATTTATTGACTGCATTCTCCATTATATGGAGTGATACTACATACAATATTCCTCTTTTTCCAACTATAAATGTATATAATTTATGAGGATAAGTCATTAAGTATGTTACAAATAGATATAGAACTTAAAATAAGAGTATTGATTTGAAAAATGCTTTTTTCAACCTAATATTTCTGTACAATGAGGCACTTGTCCCATTGTTTTACAAGGCCATGAAATCCAACAACATAAAATTCTTTTAGCTTCTGTAGGCCTTGGGTGGTGTATTTCCTTTCTACAGCTTTATCATTTGGAAAATATTCATCTGGAAGACGATGTTTAAGAGGGCCAAACAAATGGAAGCTGCCTGGAGCAAGGTCAGGGCTATATGGTGGATGCTCGAGGACTTTTCATTTGAAATTTTGCAGCATCTCGTTTGTCTGTAGGCTGGATTCATGTTGTCATGCAAGCAGCCTTTGGTCAGGAGCCCTGGTTGCTTTTGTTCAATGGTCTTATGAAGTTTCCTAGGGATGTTACAGTAGGAGTCTGTAGTTATGGTTTGTCCTTGAGGCTGGAATGAGCAGCATCAGTGAGCAGCATCCTTTGGCATCCCAGAAGACTGCTAGCAAACTTTCCTGGCAGATGGTGTTACTTAAAACTTTTTTTTTTTTTGCAGTCAATGCAGATGTTTCCACTACATTTGTGTATGCTTCGTCTCGGGCTGGTAATGATGAATCCAAGACTCATGATCATCTGTGACAATTCAAGCTAGCATATCTTGTCCATCCATCATGGTAGCAATTGAGATGCTGTCATGCCAGACCCATTCTTTGCATTTTGTGTTGTGGGGTCAGCATGCTTTGCATGACATCCACTCTGAAGACTTCGTGAAAATCTAACCTGTTATGCATTAAGACATTGTGAATAACCAATACAGCAGCTTTAGTGTCTATAGTTGCCCTTCTGTCTGCTCAGATTATGTCTTCAACTCATTGCAAATTTGCCTCTGTGGCAAACTGCATTGGCTGGCTGATGTGGTGTTAGTCTTTGATATGTGTCTGTCCTTCAGAGATTACTACACCCAATTAAAAACAGCTTGACATAACAGGCACTTCTAATGGGAAACTTTTCTTTGCGAATATTTTTGATTCCATACCTTTTGCACACAGAGTGGTGCTCAATTTTGCTATTGCAAATATTGATTTTCTCATGTTGAAAGTCATCAATTGCCATGGACTAATGCTGCCATCTAGTGGCAATAGCCTCAGATGCCTCATTCAAGCTTGTAGTCCCCTACATCAATTTGTAAATTACTTAATAACTTAACCTTGTAGAATTACATTACTATGTTGTATACATTACAAGATGGAGTTAATAATTATTACTTTTGAATTATTCAACTATAATCTGTGAAAACGATACACTGTTAGTAAATTTAATAAAGCTTTTAGTATGTCTTTTTAAAACATGTGCATTATGGAAAGTTTTCTTTACTTAATAATAAATCCCCTTTGATTCTGATATGAACCTTAACACAGCTGAATTCGATGTTGTAGTTATTTTATTTCATTTCTACCATTTTCTGTCTTATTTTTGTCAATGAGAAAAGCATGATTCTTGCTGTTTTTCTGGGTACCTAGAGTTATTTGACCATTTGCATATCATTGCATTTCTGCATTTTCATAATAGCAATGTATTCTATAACCATTAATATTGCCAGTTGTTTGGCTTGATTGATTGTGCAGTTGTCAGTCTATATTTCAGCTTCTGAATTAAATTGTTTTTTTTATATACTGCTACTGACCACCTGCTTGGTCTAATGGTTACCATTGCTCCCTGCTGACCTGGAGGTCTAGGTAATTTTCAGTGCCTGCTTAGGAATTTTTCTAAGTTAGGGAGGTCTGGAAAGGGGTCCATCCAGCCTTGTGAGGACAATAATTGGGAATGTGCCTAATGGAGAGGTGGTGTTTTTTGATCATGAAAGCTGTGTCATAGGTGACTGGCAAGGTGCTAATATACTGATCACATGCTACCTTGCAATACTGCCCTCTATCAATGAAGTCATATGAGAAAGGTAGAGGATGCAGAGGTCGCCCCAGGCTGTAGTGTCAAATTGAAGAGAACATATACTGCTAAACCAGATCTTACATCGTTTTTTTCTGTCATCAGGTATTTTTTAAGGGTATGCATTGTTTCTCTTTCACTTCACTTATTCTGATGCAATCCACTGGATGTGGCCAATATTTTGTTTCCATTTAGTGGTTAATTTGGCTGCTTTGTTAGTCCTTCCCTCTCATATATTCATATTCTTACTTCTTCACCTATTGTTATACCAATGGAGGGTTAAGCTGGTTGTAATGCACAGTGCTTCATTAGATACTGTAAGCCTTGGCTAATATGATATTTTTTAATCTTTGGATCCTATTAATCTTTGTTTTGTAACATGTTTTCTGTATTGGTAATTTTCAAATTGATGCTTTATACAATATCAGAGGTAAAATTCCTCCTTTATAAATTATTTTCAGGGTCTCGGTTTTAGTCCCCTGGTTATTTTGGCTGTTTTAGCAAGAATAATAATTTTGTACAGTTTTCAGTCATATAATATGTAATTTATATATTCTCTAAATACCAAATGTTATTCCCAGATATTTCATCATACCAACTTGCTCCAAGAGGTCTTTGTTAAGAAATATTTTAATTTCTTTTGTCTTCCTTAGTCTTTGTGTCTGTCCTTCAGAGAGCAATTCCTGCACCCAAGAAATTATTAGTCTTCTGCTTGAAGCAAGAAATGGATGCTGTAGGGTGCATACTAATGGTGTTAAGCTACATTTCAAGATGGAATAAGTGAAATCCACCACTCAGATGTCAAAAAAGAGTATCAATGAACAAAATTAACCCTATGCTTGATGCAGATCAATAATAGAAAAGGAAAATTTACTGACCAACACACAAGATAATGAATTGTTATGCTATATTTGAAAATATCACTGAGCAGCATGAGAAAAAGGAATCTTCTAGGCTTTAAAACCTGATCTTCTGAACATAAAATCATCCAAGACTTTAAACTAAAAGTTAAAGGCAACACGATGATAGTTATAATAGTAGCAAGCCATGGCAAAGGCAATGCAGGTAATTTCAAGCACATTCTTAAAGATAAGTATAAGATTATACACTACATAAAGCCTGAAGATGGAATGGCAGCCATCACAAATACAACAGTAATGGAAGGACTGAAAAGCATAGACTTGATCCTTGTTTGTTGAGGAACAAATGACATAACAAGAAATTTTAAAGCATTGAAGAATATTGCAGACTTGTCTATACATAGACATGATCTTATGGATTTTAAGAAAAATTATGAGAAAGTTCACAAATGTGCCAGTTGCTAAAGTTAACTCAAAGAGGGCAAGACTTCACAGGAAAAGAAATAATGGGACAGAAAATACCAACAGAAATAAACAAGATTCTACATAAGAAGATGAAACCTGCTATTGCTGTAAATTGGAAAGACATTACATATTGTAGATTTGCAAGCAGAAGAAAACAATAATGTTACAATATAACTATTTAGGCTTTCGCAGCCGGCGTTAATCCAATAAAATGATGTTTCTGGGCTTATTGGCTGTGGTCTAAAAGACGTAAACACACCTATGTTTTGCCCGTTACTCCGTCAGGCATCTTCAGAGGATATGACTATCACCACTCGATTACTGTGACTTGAGCTACAGTAATCAAGTGGTGATAGTCATATCCTCTGAAGATGCCCGAAGGAGTGATGGGCAAAACATAAGGTGTGTTTAGATCTTTTGGACCATGGCCAATAAGCCCGAAACATCATTTTATTGAATGATGTTACATCCAGAAGACACAATATTATAGAAAGGATCCAAGAAATCGACACAAACAGGAAAAGAAAATAAGAAAGAGAAACTAATTCGGAAGTCAGAGAGAAGAGAAAGCCACCAAAAAAGATAAGAGATGATTTTTTTTTATGAACAATTGGAATGTTGGTGATTCTAGAAAGTTTCCATTAAGATATTACACCATAACACAAATATTAGGTAGCAAAAAAGCAAATATTGAAGTGTAATTAAGCAACAATTTGGCAGATTTAGATGTGCTCTCTTTACATAGTACTGCTTAAGAAATGATGCTTTTGATTATTACTGTTTCAGCGGTTTTTCTTTAAGGTCAAAATTCTGTAACAAAGATAAAAGACATGGAGATGGTGCATCAACTGAATTAAAAGCTGAACGATTCTAAAATTTGAACATTTTAATGTTGAACATACATAGTAGAATTTTCTGATCTGCAGTTATTGCTAATATACATTTATAGAGCCCACAGTAGGACTATTTTCATTCTGATAGATAATTTGGATATTTTAATTCAAGAGTTAATACAAAATAGGAAGCATGTCATCGTTGTTGGTGATTTCAATGTTGACTTCTTAAGTGACAGGATCAATAGTGTTCTTCAGTTCATACTAGAGTCATATGGTCTTCAAGCAGTAATCAATGTACCAACAAGGATGGATTGTAATAGTAAGATAGCTGTTGGCCAAAAAATCATTCTAAATAAACAATTATGGTGTTATGATTTGATTTTTGTGTAATTGAATTATATTTCTCATATTATTTTGCCCAAAGTTTTTGTATGTAGAAAAAATATTCGCTCAAAGGAAAAGATAATGTTAGTTATATGACAAGAGAGTGGTCAATGAAGGAAACATTCGCTATCTAAACTATTATGGAAGTAAGATTTGGCACAATTTTCAAAGCATCTACAGATGAAGATTTTATACAGTTTTGCAGTAGCCAAATAGCTATGCCAAAAATAAAGATAAAATTGAAACAGAAAACAAAAGCTAAAGGTTACCTTAGATATAAGAAAATCAAGTAAATGACTTGAGATTATGGGGTAAAATTGTTAAATCTTGTGGGATATCAGAAAAATTAAAAAAATGATTACTTGCAATACAGAAAAGCATAACAAGTTCGTAAGAGCAGCAAAGCAACTATACAAAGAGTATAATTAAGATGATTGAGTCCAACTACACACTCTTATTGGCTCCAGTTACTTGTAAACAAAAGAGTATAATTCGACTCAGTCATACAATGATCTTAATTATATGATTAGTTTGACGTACAAGTTGCAATTACCATTTTTATGTAAATCAAAGACTATGTGGGAACTGGTTAATGAGTTAGGAAGAAATAAGCAAAATATGAAAAGTATACAGATAAGAGATACAGAGAATATGATAAGAGAAGCAGAAGAAATTTAAAAGTTTTTAAATGAATATTATATTAGCAAAGCACAAACGCTCAATAACAGGATGCCAGCAAGAATATCCTGTTTTGGAAACTATGCAACACAAAATAACAGTATGATCTTAGAAACTTAGTTGATATAACTGAGAGTTATATCAATTATAAAAAATCAACAGATACAGGTGAAATTTCTGACTGCATCGTTAAACAGAGCTAACAATACCTCCATTAACTCATATAATAAATTGGTCATTTTCAACAGGTATTTTTCCAGAAAAGTTAAAAATATCAAAGGCCAAACTATTATATAAAAAAGGACTAGATTGTAGTAAGCAACTACAGACAGTCATTCTTGGTGAATTTAAGAAAGAAAAAACAACAAATTCAGCTATTATAAACTAATAAAAATGTACATCAATAGAAACAAAAGAGATAGCTATAAGATTATTCCCAGATCTATCCAAGCCTTCTGACTTGGTAAATCAAAATCTTACCTGATAAACCACATAAATTCGGATACAAGATTTGACTCATAAATGGTTTAAATCGTACATTTCAAATCATGAACAGAAATAGTGCAAAATAAAAATACTGTTGAAACTGTATGCTAATTATTATCCAAAAATAAAGTTATCCTATTATCAAGGTTCTATTCCTGGTTCAGTACTATTTTTAATTTATTTAAATGATTTAGAAAATTGCATTAAAAAAACTAGGTCAATATTTTTTTGCAGATAACTAGTATACTCATGACAGGCCATTGTACCAGAACCACTAAATTAAATATAAATGACACAATAAATATCATAGTTGAATGGTTTGAAGCCAATAGATTTATTAGCTTAGAGAATACATTAGCTATGTCCTTTCACATTCAGCAAAACAAAAACTTTGTATCTTCAACAATACAAACTCATGGCAATGTCATTACTTATGCTAAAAGGCAAAATTTCTAGGATTATAATTAGATGATAAACTAAAGTGTGCAGCAAATGTAGAGGCAGTAGCAAAGAAATTGAATAAAAATTGTTTTGCCTTTTTGCCTGTTATGTATAGCAAACAAAACGTTACAATTGGAATCTGTACATACACTATATTTTCATACTGTTTTAAATACGGCATTATTTTCTGGGGAAATTCATCACATGTCAGTCTAATGTTGAAATTAGAATAATAACACAGTAAATCCATTAGTTGCAAGGAACTTTTAAAAAATTGCAGACACTACCTCTACCTTGCATTTATGTTTATGAAATCTCATATACATAAAGACAAATATAATATTCAACTAATGGACAAGTGCATTCACCTAATACCAGGAAAAAGAACAATCTTAGTACCTTAGACCTCCACAGGTGGCCAAGGTCGTCTAGGCCAGGACTTGTGAGTGGGAGGTCTGGTGTTTGAATCTCACCAGGACCGTTCTCCCTAACCTGAGGTTTTTTCCAGATTTTCCTCTGTTCTCATAAATGGCATATGTCGGAAGGTATGCTAAACTTAGGCCTGAAATGTTTCCTTCATTAAAAAAAATCCTTTCCTAATATATCATTTCATTTTATTTATCATCAGTGTTCACTGCAAATATAAATTTATATTCAACTAATGGACCAGTGCATTGACATAATACCAGGAAAAAGAACAATCTTAGTACCTTAAACCTTCACGGGTGGCCAAGGTCGTCTAGGCCAGGACTCATGAGTGGGAGGTCTGGGGTTTAGGCCTGAAATATTTCCTTCATTAAAAAAACCTTTTCCAATACATCAATTCATTTCATGTATAATCAGTGTTCACTGCCTGTCATGCCTCAGTAGTAAAAATGGGCATTAAACACCATTCTATTAAAAAAAAAAAAGTACCTTAGTATTATTTCCCTTAACACTTTCCCCTATTGGATTGAAAACCTTGGATGAATTTCAGTCCCAGACCTTCTGACCAGAGAAATTTTTGTTCCTCCTTGGTGCTTAAGGCTAATAGAGCAGTCATGTTTACACTGTCAAAGCAGCAAGGAACATGATGCAATCAAGGCTAAACTTTGATCACAACAGTACCAACTGTAAGCATGCATATGCAGAAAGCAGTATGACAAACCTGAAGATGTGTTGTGGCAAAAGTGTGAATAATTTCTGACATTTCCTTGTAGTTCTTTGTGCAGCTTTATAGATCTGTTGGATGCTCTCAAGTATGAAGAATACAGCTTATACTTACCTGTTTCTATTTTCGAAATTCAAAGGAAATTGACTTACATATATTTGATTTCATTAAATTATAGAATGAACAGACTGTGCTCAATTCTTATGAAGAATTTTCCATACTACATTGATAACTCTGAAGAAAGGCAAAAGGATACAGATTACCAGAAGTATGCTGCTAGAATTAGTTTGTTATCCACCCACTCTGTAGAGTGATCATTCATGGCATTCAGAAGAACCAAAACTAAATATCAACCCAGAGTCAAGACTGTTCAAATGTTTTTACATTGTTAGCTATCAGAAAGGAATTTCTTTATACATTAAGGTAAGGTAAGGTGCAACATTTTATAAAGATGGCATTCAGAAATTAACAGAGCGCAAAAGAAGAATGGATTTAACCTTTAAGTGATTAACATTTACAATATTATTATTCTTGTTCACTTCCATCTTAATTTACGTAATACAAACACTTTTAGTTCAATCTCGTACTGATTTTGAAAAAATACATTTAAAATAATTCCTGCTTAAATTATTAACCATGAGATCATTTAAGAATTTACACCTAAAAAAATCTGATATATGATCCTGCACCATAATCAGTAATCATATGAAACATGATTTTCAAAAAATTAGCAGTAGCTACAACAATATATTGGCATCTATAGCTTCACCAGATGCTGCTGCTAGATGTTTCTTACATCTTGTGATTTAGTGCAAGCCATAACTAAGTCACTCCATCTGGTTAAAGCTATGACAACATCTGCATTTGTAATTTGATCACTAATGTAATATCACATTGAAAAGGTTAAGGGACTGAACTTGGAAGTAATATTTTTTTAAAGATATTTTTTGTTTTCAGTCGCAGGTAATAAACTGACAGCCTTGTACATGTAATGCAAAAAAAAATTGAGGTTTATCGGTTTGTATCTCTTACTTTAAAAATTTTATAAAATAAAATCTTACTACTGCGGTAAAAACAATGAAAATAGTCCTAATTAATTAAAAAAGAATATTAAATGTGGTTATTAATATTAATAAATTCATAAAAATTATAAAACTCAAATAAAGTTCTTGTTTCAAAATAAAAATTAATTTTGGTCTCTCCTGTAAAATCACACTATCTGTGCCAATTAAATATGAGGGCTAGTCAAAAAAAAAAAGACTGAGAATGCTTTTTTATCGATGAAATACACTTGCCTTGGTCCAGATTGGTGTGATCTTTTTCAAAGTATTCTCCATTAAGTTCACTTCAATTTGCCCAATGCATCTGCCAGTCCTGGAACATGTGCTGGAAGTCATCTTTGACATCATCTTCAAAATTGCCTCAGCCTTTTTCACGATGGCCTGGGAAGTACCAAAATACTATTCCTTAGCTCCTTTTTCAGACAGGGAGAGAGATAAAAATCACATGGGGTTAAGTCTGGGGAGCATGCATTCCTGTACTCCTCTACCAGATGTGAAGTTCCCTACACACTTCCACTTGCACCACCTTCTTTTCAGAAGTTGGTAATCTTGTGGCCCACCTCACAAAATGCATTTCATGTTCAAGTGATCATGCAGAATCGAAAATGTACTGACATGGGAAATGTGTAACATGTCTGCAAGTCTGTCAATTGTTATTCATTGGCCTTCAGAAAAATGATGCCAGTTGTGTTAATCATTGTTTTTTTTACTGCTGTTGCTGGAGCACCTGGAATGCCTTGCTTTGTTGTTGAAACACACGGCCCTCCTTAAATTCCTTGGGTCATTGAAGTGCTGTGGATTGTGGCAGAACATCATCACCATAAGCTTGCTGCAACAATCTGTAAGATTCCTTGCTGGATTTCTGCAAATAAAAGCAAAGCTTCAATGCAGCATATTGCTCTTCATGAATCAACTCCATTCTGCATGTAGGCGATTGGCAAATGACGTAGTTTGCTAGTCTCCTGTGTACAGACATATGCTTGGCGGAACTTCTGTTTTTGTCCACCAATCAGGGCTGATCTGTTTTTATTATATTAACATTACTTATTTACTGTGTACGATAAAAAAACTCTCAGTCTTTGTTGACCAGCCCTCATACATGTACAGGTGACACTCAATTTTTACTTACTTTAACTGCCCATTCTGTAACCTTGTCTGGGAAGTATCTATACACAAGTCGTCGTCCAACAAAAAATGAAAGTGTGTAACAAAGTGAAGCACCCGTGGCTGAGCAGAAGCAAACCAATGCCAGGGCAAGTGGAAAAGGAAACAGGAACCCTGAGAGAATTGACAATGATATTGATCCAGGAATTGCAAATGTTTGCAAACTGATTAGATAATCAAGGAAAATAAAATATTTGTTATAGATATGAAGCTAATATAAGTGCTATATAAATATTAAGTAAAAATTATTTTAGACTGTAAAGTGATTACACTAAGTTATTGTTAAATAAATTGTACTTATGAAGCTGTAGACAATGGAGTGGTAATACATCCTATTTATGTATTCAACTTGTTTACATTAAACTCCACTTGCTTACATAAAAGTAAGACATGTTTTGGGAGCACTCACTCCCATCTTCAGGTGTTGACTGATTATTGTTACTCAAAATGATGGCTGGATACCAGAAAGCTCCTGTTGAGGTTGGTAGGTTGTAGTAGGAGCATGCTGAGTGCATCCATAGGAGGAAAATCAAAGTTCATTAAATTTTCTTTGTTTTTTAAAATGAAAAAAAATTTCCCAAGTGGATAGTTCTATTGGGTTGTGAAGATGTTTCAGCAGATTAACTTCCGGTTTATTTTCATGATTTTTGGTCCAAAAGTGAGTTTCTACCGCTGATTTATCAACCCCTTAAACCAAATATTCCTAAAATGTTCTTTTCTCCAAATTTCCAAAATTATCTTCGTTTTTCCATGCTCTGAAACATGTCTTAGTTTTATGTAAGTAAGTGGAGTTTAGTGTAAACAAGTTGAATGCATAACTAAGTTGTTATTTGTCAAAATGTCCCCATATTGGATTGCACAGAGTTTCTCCAGTTAAGCTTTGATGTTTTCACATTCCTAATATTGCAGCAATATTCCTTTCTCTAATGGAGAAGTAGAATATTGCTTAATGCTTGTTTTTATTACTGTGGCATCACTGGTTGTGCACATGATACATTGGATGAAATATAAACTAGAAAAGGAATTTTGGGAAAGAAGCATTCCAGGCCTAAGTTTAAGGTATCTGACCAGCATGTCACTGATAAGAACTGAGGAAAACCTGGAAGAAACTTCAGTCAGGGAGAATGATCCTCTTGGGATTTAAATTGCAGACTTCTCATTCATGAGTCTATGTTTTAGCAGACTTGGCCCCTTATGTGAGTCCCGATGGAGAAGACACACAGATTAGAGTACATTAGAAGTATGGCATGAACCAAGCTGAGCTTATATGTGTTAAAGGCACGTGCCATGCTGAAGACAGGATACAACTGTGTGAGCAGAGCCAGATATTCTGAAGATAGCAAAAATCAATAATAAAATGTTGATTATTTTTCAGAAAGCATGAAAATTTGCAAGCTATTTTGGGGAAAGGAATGTTTATCATAGCAGATAACGTTTGGATAATGGGTATGTGGCTGCTGCCAAAACTAGCCTGTGAGAAACCTGCGGAACTATAGGAAAAATAAAGGACCATATACACCTTGAATTTGGAAAATGCACAGGAGATATTCAATTTTCAGGGAATTACAATGTCAGTCTGAAGGTTTCACATTCTGCATATTTTCACATTGTCTGTAAACCTCCCTGTTCAGAAAAAAATGATACCTCATTGCTAAAAACAATTTTTTATTAATGTCATTCCCTTCCATGTAACTGAGTGTTGTTGGCAACAGTTACTAGGCTTTAATTCTTGTAGCAACAAAGATGATATGCTTCCACATTCTATTACTTGATTATGCATGTCATATATCATGTGTAATACATCCAGTTCTCTGCTGATGGATTTCAATGGGCTTTGCTGGAAGCTATCTACAATACAATTGATTGACTCATGAGATTGATAGCTGAGCAGAAGATCTGCCCTTGCACAAGCAACCACAGCTCAAAATTTCTAATACTATCATTAAGCAGACTTCAGATCTGGTGGACTGAAATTTCTGTAGAGAATGCTTCCTCAGCTCTAGTCACCATTTTCTATAACTTCAAGTCCTCTAGTTACAGCTTGAACTATTCCAGCATGACAGCTTCAAATTAACTTTAATAGATATTATTCCGTTATATGATATTTTTGTTACTGTTGCATTTTACATGCTCTAACTGCATAACATTTTTCAAATCAATATATTCATTTTGATACACTTGAATATTTAAACCTAGGCATTAACAAACTGAATAATAAAAAAATCTGTCACTCAAGAGCTGCATAAACTAAGCAAATTCCTCATCTAGTAGAGTAACTTTAAAAAAGAATATGAAATCAAAATTATGGCCTTATCAATTAATGAAATGAAATGAAATAAGCTATGGCATTACTGTGTGGTATTAGGGGAACAAATTAGAATTCGTGCAAACTATAAGCATCACAAAAGAGAAACCACATTTTTAGAATTGTTATTATTGTTGTTGTTGAGATTAAACCACAAAAATTAACAGTATATTATTAATTAAACGAAATATATGACCATTTATGGAACAGGCTATACTGTGCGAGTATTTTTAAACATTTTTACATGTAACCATGTTTATGAACTGAGCCCTTGATATCTTTACATTCCCTTAAGCAGAGAAAAATAACAGAGAATTTCCATTAACAATGTAATACAGTTTTTTTCCCAATAACTCCATTCACTTACATAAAAATCTGGACATATGTTTTGGGAGTGATCCCTCCCATCTTCAGCCTGTAGATAAACTGTTGTTATACGTGGTGGTTAGGGCTGTTGATGTTCTTGTGGCGGTATCTGTTGGTTCTATTAGGAATTTGCTGAGTTCATCCATTGGAGGGAAATCGAAATTCATCAAATTATCCTTATTTTTTGTAATGAAAATGTTTTCCCAAATGGAAAGTTCTATTGCATTATGAAGTTGTTTCAGTAGTTTTATCTCTGGTTTAATTTCATGATTTTTATTCCAAAAGTGCACTGCTATTGCTGATTTATCAATTTGTTTTTAGCAAATATTTCTAAAGTGTTTTTTTTTCCCGGATTTCCAAATTCCTCTTTGTTTTTCCAATGTATTTTTTATCGCACTCTGCACATTGGAAAAACGAAGAGGAATTTGGAAATCCGGAAAAAAAAAAACACTTTAGAAATATTCGCTTAAAACAAATTGATAAATCAGCAATAGCAGTGCACTTTTGGAATAAAAATCATGAAATTAAACTGAAGATAAAACTACTGAAACAACTTCATAATGCAATAGAACTTTCCACTTGGGAAAACATTTTCATTACAAAAAATAAGGATAATTTGATGAATTTCAATTTCTCTCCAATGGATGAACTTAGCAAATTCCTAATAGAACCAACAGATGCCGCCACAAGAACATCAAGAGACCCAACCACCACGTATAACAACAGTTTATCTACAGGCTGAAGATGGGAGGGATCACTCCCGAAACATATGTCCAGATTTTTATGTAAGTGAATGGAGTTAGTGTGAAAAAAACTGTATTACATTGTTTATATATACACCACTCCATTGTCAACAGCTTTGTAGTACATTTAATTGAGAGAATTTCCAGTTACATTGTATATTTAAGATGTTTCAATAAAGTAGAAACATGTTACCATTTAAAAACAATTACAATGTACAAAGAAACTAAAAACAATCAAATATTACATAGATTTTCATTGGCTTTGAAATGTAATTGAAATATTATTGTAGTAAAAACATGTAATGTTAGCATTTTCTGAGGGTTATTACGGAATGCATTTACATGGAAATATAATTCTCAAAAATATATTAGATTAATATTTCTCATTTGCTATCTTCATGACAATGCTTTTGTTAAATATAAATCATTTACAATGTTATAAATACATTTTATATGTTTGGGTTAATTTGTCCCATTATTTTAAAATAATATAGAGAAAAATAACCAAAGAACATTTTTTAAAATTTGGTATTCATGCATACTCCCTCTCCTAATGCTCCATTATCTAATTTTCAGACACTATTTTCATTATTTTATTTAAATGGTATATACCAAATTTTGAAGAAAAAAATATTGTTGCTGCTAGAATGAATTTTAAATTATGGGTTTCAAGTAAACCCCACTCCTAATGACATGATTTCCCTGATTTTCAGGAACTATTTTTTTTATTTTATTTAAATGGTATATAAGGAGTTTTATTGCAAAAAAGCAAATGGTTCTCCTAGAGTCATTTTTAAATGTTGGGTTTTAAGTGAACCCCACTCTTAATAATCTGATTTCACTGATTTTGTGCAACTATTTTTCTTATGTGATTTAAATGGTATACTCTGAGTTTTATAAAAAATAATATTGGGCTGCTAGAGCAATTTTTAAATTTTGGATTTCAGATATAACTTCTCTCCTAATGGCAGGCACCAATCAAAGGGGGTTGCTGCAATTTTTATGAAAAGAGGTGTGATAATAAGATTATTTCATCTATTTCTATTGATTTCAAATAGGGATATTGGATTTAATTAAAATTAGAAAAGTTCCTTGATTTTTAGAAACTATTTTTATGATTTTATTTAAATGTTAATGTCACTAATTTGGGAATCAGGTAAGGTCCCCCCCCTCCAAATAGTCCAATTTCATTGATTTTCAGAAACTATTTTTCTTATTTTATTTCAATGGTATATACAGAGTTACCTTTAAAAAAATTTAAAATTGGGGCCGCAAGAGCAATTTTTAAATTTTGCTTTAACCCCCACTCCTAATGGACTGATTGCGCTGGCTTTCGAAAACTATTTTATCAATTTATTTTAAAGAAATATATCAAGTTTGTTTAAATTTTTTTTAAAATAATTTTTGCTTTATGTTAAACCCCAATGGTTTTTTACTGGTTAATGAACTTGAGAATGTTTCCTACATTAATGTGTCAAATTGTTAACACAACTGCACTTACTTTTTTAAAACTTTGGACTAGTTTCGGGAGAAGTTCCCGCCATCATCGGCTGCTGTTGACTGAATGTCGTTGTTCATATTTGCAATAATACCAAAAAACATTCTATAGATGCATTGAAACTCCTTAGCTTATAACACAAATCTATACAGTTTACCATAAAAGAAGAGAGAAATGGATGTCTTCCATTCCTAGATTTAAAAATAATAAGAAATGCAAACAGCCTTAGCTTTGGAATTCACAGGAAACAAACACACACAGAAAATTACATAAAAAATGATAGTTATAACCCCATCCCACATAATATGCAGTGTTTCACAGTTTAGCACACAGACTAATCAACATCCCATTGACTGAAACCGAGTACAAAATGGAACACCAACACATAATGAAGACGGCTATAACCAACGGTTTTAACACAGACTCAGTAACAAAAATCATCAATAAAGCTAAAAGACAAAAATCGATTAAGGAAGTTTCCACACTTAAAAACACACAAGAAAGATATAAATTCAAAAGTGTCACATACCACAACAAATTTAAGAAGATATTCAAAGAACATGGAATTATGTTAGCCCCAAAGAACAGATATGATATAAAAAATTTAGCACATTGCACAATGAAAGATACCATCCCTACAGAGCAAAAATCAGGAATATATGAGATTAAACGTACAGATTGTGAGCAGAGCTACATTGGGAAAACGAAAAGAAATTTAGAAATTCAAAGAAAAGAGTACTTTAGGAACATTAGATTGAAACAGATAGACAAATCAGCAATAGCAGCTCATTTTTGGAACAAAAATCATGAAATAAAACCAGAAATTAAATTACTGAAACAACTTCACAATCCAATAGAACTATCCACATGGGAGAGAATTTTCATTTTAAAAAATAAGAAGAACTTAATGAATTTTGATTTTCCGCTGCTGGATGAACTCAGCAAGTTTCTACTAGAATCACATGATACCACCACAGGAGCGAACGGGCATCCATCCCCCATTTCGAACAATGGCATTCAGTCAACAGCAGCCGATGATGGGAGGAACCTCTCCCGAAACTAGTCCAAAGTTTTAAAAAAGTAAGTTGAGTTAGTGTTAACATCTTGAACACATTAATGTAGGATATATTACCACTCCATTGTCTACAGCTTCGCAAGTACATTTTTTACTTAATTGAGAATGTTTGTTAATTGATGGTTATATGCCAAGTTTTGTTGGGGGAAAACAAAACTCGGCATATAATATATAGGTTTCAAGTGCACAACAGCAATTCTTTTGGAATTTGCTAATATATTGATGAAAGGTGATGGGATATGTTTTCCATTTTGAGTAATGTGTTGCTGATTTATATCATACATCTCTCTCTCATCCTCCTCTATGCTTTGGATTGCTTCTCTAATATAATTATTGCAGTTATATATATGCCCACATATATTCTGAAATGCGGTTTAATTTCTTACCCTTGCAAAAGGATACAATATATACGCTACCATGACGCCCAACAGCACTTCAAAGAAATACTTGTCTTTATATCGTTCAAGCACATGACCCAACGCTTTGGCATCTTCTATATCCCAGGGTATTTTAATGTGTTGAGCTTCATCTCTGTAAACAGAACAACATCTTGAATAAACATTAAAAGAGTATGTATATTGTATTGCAATATGTAAAAAAGATTTTGTGCCATAACAATACAGTTAAGTAAAACATATTATAACTACTTATTTCTCTGTTAAAAAGATATGACAAATTGAACAAAAGAAAGAATGCAGATTTTGGCATGATATTATAAGCTAAAAATTTGGATGAAAATTAACTTCAGAAATCAGGATTAATACTGTGGTAAAACTAATCCAGATTTTCAAAATACAAGTACGCTGTTCTTGTGTTACATTTAAATCTTCTATGAAATAATGGATCTAGAGACCATAAAATGAACATAATATAAATTTGTATTTCATAGAATTTAATTATGGAGTAATACTTTGAAAATACTTTAATTACAATGAACAATCATTAAACTAATTGAATCTGTGATTTGAAAAAGGAAATAAATCCACAATTTTGCAGTAATGAATTGAAATATACATTTTGTTTTTAAGTCCTTACGCTATATATTAGGGAAAAAAGAAAAATGTTGTGCATTAATGAAAAATTCAGTACCAGGTTAAAACTCCTATTGATTTTAATAAGGAAATAAGTCCTGGAATAGTTTCCCTTATCAAATCATAGATGGTTCTTGAATGTTCATTGTTTTATTATTGTGTTGGTAATATCACTTATTTACTTGATTATTAGAGTATGTTGTTATTTATTATTGTGGTAGCTACCTGTAGTATACATTACAAACTTATTTGTTATTTTTGTGTTGTTTATAATGGATGGTTCTGAAAGTGAATCTCTATGAAAGAATAAGAGGAAAGGGGTTCAAAATACTGAGGTTTATGCTCATAAGAGAGAAAAAGATTTCGTTTAGCTGGGACAGAGTATGTTACTGGGAAGCGTAGAGTTATGAATGCCAAGAAACAAGATCCTGATTGCAGCTGGCAGCTGAAGTGCACAAATAAATTTTCTGATGGTGATGAAATAGCTATTCTATCACAGAGACTCAGTGGATCTACTAAAAATGAATAAAATGTCTTTCTAATGGGAATAATAGAAACAAAACTAGAGAACAGAAGACAGTGCATAAACAAGATCATCATCATTCATCTTTCATGTGTCATTAGGTTGCAGAAGAGCTTGTTTGTAAACAAGCATTTCTGAGTAATTTTGAATGGCGGGAATTTCCACAGTGAAATATAGTATAATATAATAAGTTATGCTTATGGTGAAGGCAACAGTCTTGAAATGCATCCTAGTAAAGCAGAAAAATTTTAGTAAAATTTGAGTGATTTCCTCATGAATAACTTACTATAATTACCATTTCTGAACTGGCTTGCTGTCTCAGGGAAATCTGTATATCACTTAACATCCCTACAATTTCAAGGAAAGTCTCCTGTAGATAAGCATGGGAAGCATGTTAATCATAGCAATGCAGTCTCTGAAGCAGCAATTCCTAAAATATATTAACATATCAGGACATTTCCTAGACACCAAACACATTAGTTAAATAAATGTCTCACATAACTAGACCCCAAACTTAATGTTAAAAAGATGTACCAACTCTTATGTGAAGAGAACAGAGACGTAGCAAACAGTGTAATGTACGAATACTATCTAAAGTACTATAATGAAAACTATGAATTTAGATTTTGTTGTCCTCGAGTGGATGTGTGTTCAAAGTGTGTGGATTTACATGTGAAGATTAAGTCTGCATCAATAAAAGAAAGTATTAAAAGGGCTGCAGTTGAAGAATTAATGTATATAAAAGAAGAGCATTTTAAGAAGACACTAAAGCTAATCCTTACTGTGATTCTGGGTTAATGCTTTCAAAGTATAAGCATCTAACATATAACAAAGAACACTTTGGATATCTCAAGGCAAATGAGTACATTGATGACACTATCCAGCACTCTTTCAAGGTGGCAAAGGGCATGCAAATGCAGATCTGCCTTACCAAACAGTATATGATGCAGCTGGTGTTTCAAACAATAAGATGGCAGATGTTTGAAAAATAGTACAGTACAACTGTTATCGGTCCTGATGGCTAGCCTTTGAAGGTTATAATTTGTTGAGAGCATTTTTATAATGTCTGCATAGTAGAATATGCTAATCAGCTTTAAGAAAAATATATCAGAGCATTATTTTGTTTAATTATAATGAAATTAAAATAATGAAAACAATATTTTGTTACCTTCCACAAGAAGTGATTGAATTATTTTATAAAGGAAAAAAGTTCTAGGCCCAAAAAGTATTCTGTTAGTCTGACTAATTCAAATAATCAAAAATGATAAGTTGTACAAGTTTGCTGTGGAACAAAACTTTCAGGAGGTGGAATTTATAAAGTTTTTTGTGTTTCCTCAAAACTATAGCCCCTGGTCTTGTTTCCATTTTCAAATCACTGATTCAACTGTAAAAATTATTCTTGGGGAAAAAAAAAAAAAAAAAAAAAGTAATAGTTTTAAACTATATGATATGCTAACCCTACATTCACCCATTTTTTTTTCCATATACAAGCCACTGAATAACAATTTAGAATGTTATTCTAAAGCTCATGGAGATTTTTGCTATATAAAAATTATATTTTGGGACACAAATAGGCTCCTTAGCAATGTGTTATGTAGGGACTATGATGAATGAGGAGCCTGCATAATAGCTCGTAAAACATGGCTGTTATACTGTTAAATTTCAAAGCCACAATGTAGTGAAATCTTCTGAAATTATATTATTGATGATTTGACAGGAAATCAGTAGAGTGGAGATTAAGCTTTCAGCCATCTTAGCTCTGTGGCCTTCTTCAGTGTCAAGATGTGCTAAAAGCTGCATTTATATAGTTTGGGATCTTGTCTGGTGATTCCTCGGGTGTGAGAGTGGCCCTTGGGTCAATCAAGTGTCAGAATTGGGGTAAATGCATTTTTTAGACTGGTTTGGATCAAGACCATTAGAATCATATGGCACTGGATAGAGAATAGTTCTCTGGGAGATGTGACAGTCTGTGATGGAGGACTAAAGTCTGGCAAAAGCTGTCTATGTATTTGTTGGTTTTCCCTGGTCCTTAGTTCCCTGTCTTGGTCTGTTTAATAAGATGGAGGCTGGCTTCCATGCCTTGCTCATTTGTCTCTGTTGAAGGTTGTCCTCACAATTTAATTTCAGTATCTTCCAGTGGCTCAAAACTGGAGTACCCAAAGGACACAGAGCAAGAATTGTGAAAAGCTTGGAGGACTGAGATCTTCAATTGTTGATTTCCTGTAAAGCTGTCAATAATCAGCACCAAGAAAGCTTCAAATGTTTACTTCCGAAATCCACAGCAGAATAAAGGCTCAGTGTGAGACAGTTGTTTAAGTCAGGAGGCAGTGCATGAATGTGTGGAAAGCTTTAAAAACAAGACAAAACATATATAAGGTACCCCAAGCTCTGATGACCTCAAACAACCCACTTGCTATGGCTACTTTTAGCATACACGTGCATTCTTATGGCAATGTAAATGTCAATCTGGAGTTGGTTGTTGGTAAAGCTGCATGCAGGATTTGGTGAAAGTTGGCATCAAAAATTGCAGATTTGTGACAAAGGTACATTGTTGGACTTTCCAACATTGGCTAGTCTATCAATGATTGTAAAACACCACTAACTATGAGAAGTCATGTATGGGATGTATTATTCAATTCCTACAAGAATGCCTCCCACCTGAAACCCAATGTGCAAAAAAATTAAAAAGAAAGTGATCACAGCCAAAACAAACTGCAGCAGTAGAGGTCCATGTCAAGAAAGCAATATTTCAAGAAAACCTATGAATGCAGAGAATCCTTGCCAAGCATACAGTAACATTCAAAGGGCACGATATCCCAATAATTCAAGTAAATTTGGCACTAGAAGGGCATCATAAAATATGTGGGCATGCCTTGAGACAGCAGCATTTTAAGGAATGCTTCATCATGTTAGAAATTTATATGAATAGCTGGCAATAGATGGTTCTCTGAATGAGGTTTTAGCTTATTTGGGTGCATCTGGGAAAACACCAATAAGGACATTTGGAAAGTCTGCCAGATGGTTTGGGCTAACATTCCTCTTCCTAAGCTGCAACACAATGAAAATTGTAGTGTATGCAATTGCCCAGGTTCATGGACATCACATTGTGCACAACTAGTGGTGGCAAATGGGAGTCTAGCTAAGAAAGAACTCTGCCTTAAATGAAGCAACCCTCCATGTGAACAATGCTATGGAAGATCAGCTGCATTGCAACTCAAACAGCGAAACAGCAAGTCAAGCAGTGAATTTGTGACTATGGGCAGTCAATGGAGATGAAATTGCCTTCAACAAGTCATGCCCCTGTGTACAAATAGGTCAAGGTGCCTGGATAGCATTTTTGCTGGAAATTCATGTTAAAAACACAAGGTAACTCTAAGCTCATTTGTATCGTTAATTCATTAATTCCATTTATAGGCTCAAAGTTCTGGCAATGGACATGGAAGTTAAATAATTTAAAAATAAAAAAGTTAACTGTATACAAAATATATGTAATTTGTATCGTTAATTCATTAATTCCATTTATTGGCTCAAAGTTCTGGCAATGGACATGGAAGTTAAACAATTTAAAAATAAAAAAGTTAACTGTATACAAAATATATGCCATGTTATGCATTCCACGCAACCTTCTTACATGTAATAAAGTGTTTTCTATGTGACATGTAAATTATGTGTAAATTATATAGACACCTAAACACCAAAGAAATAAAAGAAATCATGGTTTTTGCGATGATTATAGTTATATGTATGACATAAACAAAAAAGGCTTTTCATTATCATATTTCCATAATAATTACAGATTGTAGGTATTGCAGTTTGGGTGATGACATGTTATATTCAATGTTTTAAACCTAGCCTTCACATTCACAGAGGAAAATACTTCTTTTTGATAAGGTATTCAATTCCCAAAGAAAATAAGATCTTAGAACCCAGGAGTCAGTATCCCATAGTGTGGTAAAGGGGGCAATAGGAACAATCAAAAAGAAAATTCCTGACCTCTGACATTTATACAATTGCCGGCTAGCAGTTCAATGCATCACACAGGCAGAAACCTAACACAAGTGCAGTCAGCACAGATATGCTTAAATTCTTTGTGGATATTAAGCGACAAAAACAGTTATAGCAAATATGCACACTGCACCGGTATCTGAGACAATAAAAAATCAAAATGCTATGTTATGCTCCCACATGTTGTTTTTCTGTCTACAAAGGAGCAAATTTTCCACTATAGAATTAATGAGGTGATATTGCTATATACTCAAGAAAGAAAGTACACTCAAGAAATTTAATCTGTTATTAAAATGTTGAAATCAAATCCAAATAAACTGCTATTATATAAGTACTGCTGGTACTATGAAATGTGCGCATCAACAGTTTTCTCAATTTTTAAAAACACAGTATATGAATTTTTTAAAAATCTGAAATACATAATAAAATTCAGATTTAAACTGTAGCATAATTAAATAGTTTTCCTATTATCAATATATATTAGAAGGCCAGTTTTTTATGCAGACGTGAAATATTAGTGTTCTATGCCACAGAAATTACATACACTTTACATAAACAACATGACAAGTAAATTACCTTGCCACACTTGCTAGTCATGCAGGCATGGCCAGTCAGCCTGCTGTTGGCCAAATAAATCCTGCATTATCAATTTGCTGCAGACAGTTGAAAGAGGTGGTTTTATAAATAAGATAGTATTTATCTTTAATTAAAGAAAAAACAATATCATTTATAGCTTATATGACTTAAATAAGCAAAGGGCTAATTTAAGATTGTCACATTACTTTTCTCTCCTCATATTTTCTAAACCCAAGATCGCGGGTTCAAACCCAGTCAGGATCAATGGATTTTCTTGGGCGTAAAAATCGTAAGTATGGCTTCCTTTGGAAGGGAAGTAAAGCTGTGGGTTTCGTGTCATACATTTACGGTACGATAAAGAACCTCCAACCTGAAAGAAGAGGCCTCTGAGCAAAATTTGTCGGCCGTCTCATGCCCTGAATAGAATGGGACGCTGTTGACCTGTGATGTTAAAGAGCATCTTAAACAAACAAATTAAAAAAAAATCCTCATATTTTATCATTTTATTTAGTTAATGGAATCGATCAAAAAAGCATAGTATTAAGCATATAGGTATATTAGTATTTTCACTTGGTTTTCATAGTGAACTTACGGTTCTAAATGTGGAAACATGGTGTACACATATAAAAGTGCCATTATGGAACAAACAAATACTGAAGCAACTACAATAATCGGTTTAGTGCTATCCTCACAGCTTTCAGCTGCTTTTCCACCAGCACCTGAAATGGATAACAATAATTGCATTACAATAGCTATTATAAACTCTGTTTAAAGTTTTTTTGTGATCATTTATTTAACAATATTTGAATTAACAATTCTATATTCCTATCACCTTTATGTACTTTTCTTTTATAAATGGATACATGCATTAAGTTTCTAGTAATACTAGAAAGTAAAGTAAAGTTTCTATGCCTTAAAATCATGATTCATGTACAGATTTTTTATTTTATTTTATTTATTTATTTTTTTTTTTGAGTGTTTAACTCCCATTTTTACTCCTGAGGCACCACAGGCAGTGGTCACTGATGATACCTTGATACCTACATGAAATGAAATGATATATTGGGAAAGAATTTGGAAACATTCCAGGCCTAAGTTCAGGGTACCTCCCAGGCATTTGCCATTTATAAGGACTGAGGAAAACCTGGGAGGAAAAAAAAATGTCAGGGATGACGGTCCTGGCAGGATTCGAACCCCCTGATCTCCTGCTCATGAGTCTGCACCTTAATGACCTTGGTCACTTGTGGTGGTATATGCTACTATACATCTGAATTCCATTATAACAATCAGTTGGAAATAGGATTTTGAGAAAAATCTAAAAAAAGAGAGAGGCAGGTTAGAGCATGGGAAATGATTATGTATTTGTTTTAAATTCTTTCCCCTTCTCTTTTAATTCATATTCTATTTCCACATTTACCCAGATATGCTTCTTACTAGATGAACTAAATTTGTTGTCATTTAGCAATTGTTGGTGGCATTAATGTTCAGTGCTTAATATGAATATTACTGCGAGATTATGCACGTTATAACAAGGACAAAATGTATATTAAGTAGCCTAATTTTAATTGTTTAATGCTATTTTGAATTTTAAAAAAATAATAAAGGCAAAAGCACTATAGAAGCAGAAAGATAGAGTTGTCCTTGTAACCTAATGTTCAAAAAGTAACTTATGATTAGGGCTCAGATTCTTAGGTAAATAAATATTTTATTTGTTCTGCAAATGGAACTTGAAAGTTGAGTTTAAATTTTGGGTATGATAGCCTAAGTTTTAAATTATTATTACATAAAAGATATATATTGCTTTAAAAATACATGCAAATAAATCTCTCAAAATATGTATATAAAATTTCAGTTTTCATTAAATAATTTTTGACAAGAACCCAATTTTGGGCCAATCATTGCAGGAAACTAAGAACATCATAAAAGTTAGTGTAACATTTATGATTTTTTTATACCTTGAAAGTTATAGTTTTAACAATGCTATTTCTATTATTAAAAATAAATCCTTTTTTGAATGTTTTGGTTTGCAAATATACATGCTTCTAATGTGTTCATGTCATGATATTTATTAGAATTATGCTTTGCCTTCCATCACAGGTGGTACACACTGATGATACATGGATGAAACAATTAACTGGGAAAAAATTTTTTAAGGAAGGAAGTATTCCAGGCCTAAGATTAGGATATCTTCCCGGCATTTACTATTAAGAAAGACTGAGGAAAACCTGAAAAAAACCTGCCAGGTAGAATAATTCTGGTAGGAATTGAACCCCAGACCTGCTTATGAATCCTGTATTACCCCAGCCACTCGTGGCGGTACATAGACAGTGTTGATATAATATTAACATAACTAATAAACATCTGCTGCCCTCAGTATATCTCTAGTGATTGCATGTTATTTTGGTTAATAGAATTATGCAGGCCAGAGCTCCAAAATGCTGAATTCTGTTAATACTCTGAAAATGGCATACCCAATTAGAAAGCTGTAGTGAGTTTCTGGTGTGAAGTGTGGTTCTTACAGTTACATTCTTTTAATGTGTTTTAACAATACCCAAAACAAAAATGATAAGTTATAGGTTGCAGGAATATGCTGCAGAACATAAGAATATTTTTAGTTACTTTGAACATATGTGTGGGAAAACAACAAACATGTAGCTGCAGTTTCATGCATTGAAGAAACAACCGTTGCAGGAATATGCTGCAGAACATAAGAATATTTTTAGTTACTTTGAACATATGTGTGGGAAAACAACAAACATGTAGCTGCAGTTTCATGCATTGAAGAAACAACCTCTAATTGCTATTACTGATTCATTTCTGATTTCTTCTGCAGGACCTTCTAAATTTTTAACTTACTCTGTAGATTATTATGAAAGTTTTTCACCAAATACTTAAAGTATTGAAAAGTAAACTTAGAGAAAAAGTTATCTTCCAAAGTGTTACAAAGAAACTAAAACAATTTATATTTAAATTTGTGAAAATGAAAATAATTTTGGTTAGCTTAGATGAAACTTTGATGAAAATGATTTTACCAGCTGGAAACTTAGGAATATAATTGTTAGGGTATTAAAAGATAAAGTGATTTCAAAGAAATGCTTTTCATTAACATGCCAGAAAATGACTCTTGCTAATCACATGACAGCTGCAGGATTATTTAATGAAGCAATGCAAATTTTATGTGGTGTTAAGTACAACTATGAATTCTTTTTATTGATAGATGCTGAAGTATCCACAAATAAAGCACCAAAAGGGTTTGTTGTTAAGTATCCCAAAATTATTAACATTACTTGCATTGCATAAATGTAAAGAAATTAGAACAGAATACTCTAATGTGGATAAATTTATTTTTAATGGGAAAAAAATGTTCATTAAGTCTTGAAAAAGACTTAACATTTTCAAGAATAAAAACTGTAACATAACATTGCCACTCAAACTAGTATTAATGCGGTGGATTTTGCTCCATTACACTATTATACATAACATTTTAGGTTTTGCCTCTTTCATTCATGAATGTAACAAAAATTATGCATCTTGAAATGGAATTATTCTGGAAGAGTTAAGCAAAACAGTGATAGAAATTGATTTGACATATAGCTCTGTTAAGGGGTTTCCTTTGTATTAAATTCAAATTTTTCCAGCAATGGTCAATGTTTCGCAATAATTCTTAGTCATTTCAGATGGATATGAGGGTTGTGTATTGCAATTCTTCAGCATTTGACAAGGCATATCATAAATTATACTGGTGAGTATATGCTGTTTACATGTAATAACTTTTTTACTTTTTGTCATGATTTTTGAACATAAGAAAAATATTTTCCAGACTTTTAGCATTCTAACAATCCATGCTTCGCTCATTATATTAAAATTGCATTAATATAGCATTAAATTTTAATAAATGCTATTGCAAAGAGCAATTGATCTAATTTTTTTCTTGTGATGTTTTATATTTACCCACTGATTTTCTATTTAGATTTCACCACACACAGCTTTTAATTATAATATTAACTGGATTAATTGGAAGTTATTTGACTGAAAAGAAGAAATTTTTTTTTCATTGCTTTATGGTATTTTTAGCCATTCACCCCCCCCCTTTTTTTTTTACACTTTAAGGTTCCCATTGGTCAGGGAAGTTCAGTGCTTCAGGTAATGCTGCATTTCCTCTGCATTACCTGAAATGATTTATCTTGATACTAAGAACTTTGTATGTAACATAAGGTAAAATATGTTAATATTTAGATTATAAATGATTTATTATGGAAAATTTAGATTGATCAGAATATGTTTGTGAAACCTGGATTTTCAGGAAAAAACACTAAGACAAACAAGATTAAATTTCTATGTAGAAGAGCAGGAGTTGCGAGCAGTAGGTGGTACTGGATGGATGCATGTACATGAACTCTGAGCTAGTTGACAATATTGATGTTTTGATAAAGATTTATTGGGCCAAAATTTGTCTGTTTAACAAAAGAAGACTGAATTCTAGTGAAAATTATTAATGATTTTGTTCTGGTTTATGTTGGTGCTTTTGATAATTTTGAAAATCGAAATATCAGTCAAGATATGGAGCAAGTTATTGGATATTGACTAGATATTGACTAGAATGTTACAAGTAGAGAATAAAAAGTATGTGAAATTTGAAAATCAGTTGAAAATGGAAATCAGTAGATGCAATACATAATCACTTTGTAGATTGATTCTTAGTTTACCTACATTTTCTCCCTATAGAGTTGCACTAATGGAACTAGAAAGATTAGAATACAAAACCAAAATAATTGTAAGAAGTCTGAAATAATGGTATGGAATGTGGAGGTTTGGTGATGAAAATATCAAGCAATGTTTGATAACTTAAAAGAAAAGTAAAGGGAAAGAAATTGGGATAATCAAAAACCCAAAATTTTTTTAAGAAATTGGCAAAGGAACTTAATGGACAGAGAGAGACAGAATCAGGGTAGGCTTTTGGAATGAGATTAAAAACTAAAGTGGAGAATGCTGAAAAACAGGAATTATGGACCAATTTAAAAATCCTTAAAACTACATATAAAACATTAATAAATACCTGAGGGAGAGAAAAAATATTGTAATTTATGATAAAATAGAAAGAGAAGAGACAGTATGGTTCGGGTTCAGAGTGTTTTACTTTTGTAGGATAAGAAAGGGATCTATAAATAAACTGAGCAATATTTGGCATCGCATTTTGCAACATAAATTGACCAAATTATGGAGAGAAATGTTCATTTGGACAAAGTGGGCTAAGTCTGATGGATATAACAGATAGGATAATTTAAATTTAAGATAGGATATAAAGAAAGAAGCTATCCAGGAAAAGCTAGATGAAAATGGTTGCAAAATGTGTACAGATGAGAGTGATGAAGAATTTAAAATTGTACAAGATTACGCATTATTACAATTACTTAATTAATTATATATATGTAATATAAAATAAAAATAAAAATAAAGTAACACTATTAATAATGTAACAGATTAACAGTAATTATAATAATAGAAAAGGATAAAACACTACGAGAAAGTCACACTTGTAATCGCTATATTTCGAACTCATTGAGCTCTTCTATGACATGTCTTCTTGCCATAGAAGAATCCATTTTATATATATATATATATATACACACACACACACACAAAATCACAGTGTTAAATGTAAAGGGGAATGAAAAAAATGCAACTTCATTACTTAAATAGGAGATAACTAAGTCTTAATATATGATTAAACTAAGTATAATTCTACACACTGCATTTTCTTGATGTGTATTATATTGGGCATTGAATAACCTCATTAACTCATTTAGAACAGCAAAATACACTAAATAAAATGTGTTACAACTTGAGACAGAATTCATTTTGGATTAACTCTCCAGTTATAACAGAATTGACAAGAGTATGTTAATAGGGTGAATTACACTAGAATTCCTATAGCAATGTTAAATTATGATCCATGTGTAGAAAGTCACACCAATACACCAAGAAAAGATGGCTTTAAAATTTTTAGTTTACTGTACCGTCATTTGTAAGGAAGATGATAATTTTAACATTTTACTGACAGCACTAATAATGTCATTATGCAAGCAAATTAAGCTTATTCTATTTTTCCCTCATGTTCTACATGCCTGAATCAAAGTTCAGCAATAATTAATAAAGGCTATTCAATGTATTATTTCACAACTTGGTGTTTTAGTTTTTATATTCAAAAGTTTAACTGTTTGTGTTTGATATTCACAGCGCCCAATAGGTAGATAGACTGTAGAATGAAAAAAATAATAATGTTTCCTGTACTATCCCAAATTCTGAATAATTTGTATGGCATTTTCTATAGGAAAAATATCCAGACTACTTTAAAATTTTAATTAAACCCCCTTCCACTGATTTATCCCTCTGAGATATGGAAAATCAAGTGTTTCCATGTTTAATCAATCTGAATTAAATTACATTTCTGCTCATTAGAACAATGCAAAATTTTAATTGTAGAACATATCCTGAGCAATGTTTGATGTTATATCAGGGGGTCGGTGGTATCAATAGGAGTTGGAATGTGTATATGTTCTATCACTAACATTTTATATTTGGGTTATTTTCTGGGGGGATGCAGAACACAAATAATACCTAGATTTTTTGAGTTCAAAATGCATTTATGGATTCTAAACTCTAGCAAATGAATACTGCACAGCATATAGTTCTTCTGCTATGACTGATATGGATTTCATATTCCAAAGATAATATAAAATTTAATGTGCTGAACATGTTTTGAACCAGACAAAATGAGGTAATTATTGTGGACCCTATGATGACATCGGCTCCTCCAGCAATTTATTTATTTTGTGTAAAATATTAAATCTTGGTAATACTAGATAACCCAGTTATATTATCATTTTTGTTGCCAAAAACATAAAATTTACATACTGTTAAAATAAGTAATAAAAATTTAAACTTATTATCCTGTTATTTTGTCACCATAAATAGAAAATGTACACATACTGTTAAAATAAGTACTAAAACTTGAGACTAAACAAATGACTGGACAGAATATGGTGATGTAATTACTTATGATTATTAGCTCAAAAAGTGTACTGTGCTATAGATAATTCTTAAAATAGGTTAATCTTTAGTAATGCTACTACTCTCTTTATTTCCAAAATAATTTATTGTTAGCAGAAAAATAAAAATAAATAATTTGATGATTCATTACTTGTTATGAAACATAACCTCAAATTATGGAGCATTTATGCTCACAATTAAAGGATATATATATATATCATTTGCTGTTGATAAATTAATATAGGAATTACGTTAACTCCTTCCGGTTTATATATTATCCATTCAAAAACATACCATGTGAATGGCGGATTTGCGGACTAGGGATGGGTAGAGATCTTGGGTTGCCGTGCTGGATATAAGGATTTGCACTCAAAGGTCTACGATACTGAGTAGGATAAGTGGATGCATACAGGTTTTGATGATAGTAGTTAGTAGTCGAAAAACCTGTAGTAGAAGAAACATGTGCTGACTGTATTGGCAATTCACCTTCTCTGACGTTGAAACTCATTATACGATTGTAACTTTCTAGTTGTGGAAAATTTACTATATTTCTTTTGTCATTCTTTGTTATTAGCTACCGCAGACGCACAGTATACTCATCAAGCACACATGTTTTTTATTCACACACTTCCTACTACTACTACTTTTCTATAAGCTGTTTTATTTTTTTCCGCTCCAGCTATAGTTATCTTGAGCTGCCTGGTGATCGTGATACATATTGGCACAGTGTTGCCAACACCCATTAAGAAAAAGTGGCTAAAACTGAATGCTAAAAATGGCTATGCAGTGAACGGAATAGGTCAGTAAAATTCTGGGAGTAACTTTTGAACATGTGACGCCAGAATCACTGTGCCTGAAGGAGACACAGTGCGCATGTGTACGCAGACGTCAGTAGCAGACAGATCGAAAGACATAGAATCTTGTAATGCAGCCAACTGTTGCAGGAACACCCCAGACATCTGAACAATATATGTATGTAATGCAAGAGCAATTAAGGAGCGGGCAGTTTTGAAAATTCCAGGCCATATTCCTTTGTTAGCTTTATTTCTTGACGGAGTGAAATTTTTACTGTGTCCTACGATTTATTCTTCTGAGCAAAGCAAAGCTAGAAAGTCAAGCGTAGTATTTCTAAGGATCTCTTTATTAGCAAAGTGGATCTAACACTAATGTGCTTAGATGAAGAGGCCTGTTTACAATTTTTATTTGATGAGGGTCCGCTGAGGACAGCAATGCTGTACACTGAGTGCATTGCCGTTCTCCATCCTATTGAGAGACGAACTGAACGTACCCCATATTTTGTTGCAAGTAAGTAGTTCGTATCATAAAATAGAGAACATTAATTATGAGTATAATTATACATATAATGCACATTTAAGTTTTATTTATCATACAATAAAATAGAGGAAACATTAGTTTAAATTTAAATTATAATACACAGTTATCATACTTATATTATTTTACAGGACCGGACACGAAAAAGTGACCCAGTCCGAGTGCAAAGGTACGTGGTTCTAGTGGGCAAAGTTTCCGTCGTTCCAGATCTTGCTGCTCGCCCACTGCTTTGTACAGTCTTATGAGCTGAGCATTGTTGAAAGCTTGCTAGGCATTAAGTCATTAGCTCTATTAGCTCTAACAACTAATTCAGTTACTGCCGTCAAGTTTGTGTGCTATCTTGTAAAAATTGAAGATCCCGGCCACGTCGTTGAGATCGACAAATGCAAAATAGAACGACGCAGATTTCATCGCGGCATTATAGAGGACAACAGGAATGATCGAGGTGGTGACAAAAGAAGCACGGATGGAATTTGTCCCAATAACAGGAGAGGCGCCAGCACGCGGTCCAATTTAACTAAGCAGTGCGTAGAGTTTACCGGCACGATTTATACAGATGGTTGGGAAGGTTATTATGGGCCAATGGCAGACGGATTTGCACCTCATCTGGCTGTCAACCATTCAGTGTAGTTTGTGGACCCCGTGACAAATTGTCACATGAATAACATTGAATCCCGCTGAAGAACGCTATGTCATTGTCTGTCTAGGGGCGGCATTAGACAGGACAGAGTGGAAGTGCACATTTGTGAATTCTTGTGGCATCAGGACTGTAAAAACCGATCAACAGACCCTTTTCAACAAATGATCGAAGACATTTGGCTGGTGTATCTAGTAGTTTAAGCGAATAGTGCAGTTTTGATTAGTTTAGCGTTTTACGAACAAGAACCTTCCTTTGGATGCATTGATTGTTTTGACATTACGTTGGATATTCTGCT
Source organism: Metallyticus violacea (assembly GCA_030762175.1). NCBI lineage: Eukaryota > Metazoa > Arthropoda > Insecta > Mantodea > Metallyticidae > Metallyticus > Metallyticus violacea. The sequence continues at coordinate 90,431,062 of CM060830.1, read as the reverse complement.
TCAACATAACACGGTAAGTAAAATAATATATATATGTACATGTACAAGAAACCTACTGTGATCGCAAAACCCTTATAATATTATTTAGCATAAAGTCAATTGGGAAAAACATTCAAACATGTACAAAACCCAATGTTTTTTAATCCGTCAGGTGCGCATGCGCACGGTGTCTCCTTCGGACTTTTATTTCCTGCGATTCTCGCGTCACATGACTTTTGACGATAAACGGAACGATGAAAGCAACGTGTTGCTGAAACGACGCGCTCGTGCTGGTGGTATAACTGTTGCAGCAAGTGCCCGCTCGCCAAACCCGAGCAACAGCGGAGAGAACGCTCGCCTCCTTTTCGGGAATATAAATGGATAGGGGCGAGTAAATCGTTGTACTAACGGAATTATTAGGCGGGTGAAATATTGTAACGGTGAAAAATGTGCTCTTATTCCAATTCGCAACTAATACATATATATACACACACTAACTAATCTGTCGGCTAACCTCGGACAAATCCTAGAAACCGCTGAACCCAGTGGTTTAGCGAGTAAATTATTGTGGCAAACTGCTATTATCCCAATTCGCAATTAATTCATAGTAATTGTGACAAATATCCTTAAACTGCGGGATAAAAAGAAGAAAAAGAAAAAGGAGGGGGAAAAACGCGGGGATGGATCTTCACAAGTATAGCATAACGATCTAACCGCCTGAGCTATTGCACCATTGATCGTAAAGTGTTATTATCTAGCTAATAGCTATGCCAGTGATACTTTAGGCTCTCTCCGCTATCGAAGAGCACCACCAGCAGCACACCACCAGCAGCAATGCTTTTCAGCCCTGCGAGTAACGAAAACTCGTCACAGGTTGGAAAGAAGAGTCAAATTCTGATTCACATCATGATATATATTATAGTAAAACTCACTTTACAGAAATAGATGTCATCCTCCTCCGCCTCCTCATCCATTAGGGCTGTACTGTCAGATCCCTACCCCAAACACTCCAACTCATCCAGTTTCTCGCTCTGTCGTCTGCAACTCAGCACTTGTATGTATGACTGTATGGTATGCTCGACTTTGTTCCAACATGTTGCAGAACGCGGAATGGAATGTCATAGGAAAAACACAACACTTTTCCATACGGCGAAGTTCAAACCTTATCGCCCAAATAGCTGATAGTGTTTTTGTTTTCATCTTAATCCTAAGTTTATTTTTAACAAGATTAACTTGGCTAAACACTCTCTCTACTTCCGTATTTGAGTGTGGCAATGTAAGAATTGAAATTTTCGTCACGCAGTAGCTGTCCAGTACATAACTTTAAAAAAAAACGTAAAATCTAAATTACGCCCTTATTAATTAATGAAAAGAAGTAAGTTATGGCATTACTGTGTGATATTAGGGGAGCAAAATTAGTATTCTTATAATTTATAAGTACTATAAAAGAGAAACCACATTTTTAGAATAACAATGATGATAAATTATTATTATTATTATTATTGATATTAAACAAAAATTAATGGTATATTATTAATTACATAAAATATATGACCACCGATAGACAAAGTCATACTGTATGGGTATTTTTAAATGTAACCATGTTTATGAATTGAGCCATTGGTATCATCTTTACATTCACTAAAATAGAGAGAAATTACAGAAAGTTTCGAGTTACATTGTGTATTTAAGGTGTTCATATGTTACAATAAATCAAAATCACTATTACTAAATTACTATTCAGAAATAATCACAATGTACAAAGCAAATAAAAAACAATCGAAAGTTACATCTATTATCAATTGGCTTTGTCATTTAATTTAAATGTTATGGCAGTAAAAACGTGTAAAGCTGCGTTTTCTGAAGTTTACTATAAATATAATTCTCAAACACATATTAGATTAACGTTTCACATTTTCTATCTTCATGACGATGCTTTTATTATATATAAAACACATGCACCTTTATAAATACAGTTTATATGCTGAATTAATTTGTTCATTTATTTTAAAACAATATAGAGAAAATTAAACGCAAGAGCGCCTTTTAAATTTCGTTTTCAAGTATGCTTCTACTCCTAATAGTCCAATTTCCCTGATTTTCAGAAACTATTTTTCTTATTTTATTTCAAAGGCATATATCGAGTTTATTTTAAAACATGTAAAATGCGGTCGTTATAGCGATTTTCAAATTTCGTTTCAACCTCCACTCGTTTTTCAGGTTGACCTTCACTCCTAATAATCGCATTTTACTGATTTTCAGAAAATCTTTTTCTTATTTGATATTTTCAGAAAATTCTTTTCTTATTTGATTTAAATTATATATGCCGAGTTTTGTTGTAAAATAACAAATATTGGTGCTGATAGAGCAAATTTTAAATTTTGGGTTTCAGGTAAACCCCAATCTTCATTGTCAATTTCTCTGATTGTCATAAACTATTTTTTTATTTTATTTAATTCTTATATTTGAAGTTTCGTTGCGAAGAACAAATATTAATGCCATTAGAGCAATTTTTAAATTTTGGGTTTCAGGCAAACCCATTCCCCTTCTAATAGTCTGATTTTATTGATTTTCAGAAAATATTTTGCTTATGGTATATTGTATATACAGACTTTCCTTTATTCAGATCTTATATTCTGAGTAATGTTGCAAAGAAAAGAAAGAAAGGAAAAAAAAAAAACATTAATCAAGTTTTTTTTTTATAATGGCGACAATGTACTTTACTGTTTTTAATTTGACTATGGCAAATGGTATCCACATGTATTCTGTGCTAAATGCACATATCATTTTTAAAACTTTCTCCCTTTTGCTTTGATACAGGACCTAAGTCTATCGGGCCATTCATCAAAGCAGCACGCACTGTCTCAATGGGGAAATCCGCCACTACTAACTCCCGGGATCGCTTGAGAGGCTCAATATTGGGGTCTTACAGGCAATATTCTCAAGCACTGACCACAATTTGTAATCTAAGGGTTTGAGACTAGGGCTGTTAGAGGGTAGCAATAAAATCCGGAACTTTTTTCTCAAGACAAGATTGAGTGCATCTTGCCATATGAGCTGGTGCAGAATCTTGCTGGAAGGTCCAGAACCCACTCTTGAACAAAGTCGATCCTGGTGGTCTACTGATAACTATATTTGCCTCGTAGACCCAACAATCCCGGTCTGAACCGATGGATTTCTTCGGGCTTAAACATCCTAAGTACGGCTTCCTTCGGAAGGGAAGTAAAGCCGTGGGGTCCCATGTTCAGATTTACGGCATGTAAAAGAACATCAAGTCTGAAAGAAAAGGCCTCTGAGCAAAATTTGTCGACCTTTTCACGGCCTGAATAGAATGGGACGCTAATGACCTGAGATATTAAAGAGCGTCCGTAAATAAAAGAAATTAAACAAATAAACAAATAATAATAATAATAATAATAATAATAATAATAAAACCGAACAAAGTGGTGTTAAGGTCTTTCACCACAGGCTCAAGGAGGATTGTTTCATATATTCTGACCTTTGTATTTAACCCATTTTTGGCAAAAATGCAGCTTTGTGACACCATCGTAGCTAACTCCCCAGTAAACCACCACTGAGGCGGGATGGTGCTACCGCTGGATCTTTAGGGCCATCTCACGAGCTTCTTCAGAAGCCCTGTCACACACTCTTGTCCTTCTGGCAGTTGTAGCTCTCTTCAATTGTGAACATTTTTTTATGTGTCAAATGGATTTTTTTGTGATGGTTGTAAGCGTAACGCTGAAGATGGCGATTTGTATTTCAGCTCTCTGCTGCTTAAGTATTGGAGTTAAGAATAAGCCTTCAACCCAGGGTATTTTCTGAGCAAGCTGGACATTGATCCCCCGGAAATGTTCATTTCACGAGCCATCAATTTTTGCTTCCGCAATGGATTGTTTCTAATACGAGCCGACGCTGCTTTCACCGCTTTCCTGGTCCTCACAGAGCGCGGACGCCCCGACCTTGATCGGTCAGCAATAGTACCGGTTTCATTTAAACGCTCCATGGTGAGGTACACAAATGTCCTGCTAATTTTTAGCTTCTTAAAGAGTCTAAAACATTTCAGGTGGCAATTTTCCAACGCAATGGAGGGTTATCACAACAACACGGTTTTCAGATTCTCCCCAACCCATGACTAAACCTTTAACTAGCGCTCTCACTTATCTGCAGTTGAAGTCAACAAGGTATAAGGTAGCGTTTAGTTGCAAGAGCGTTATCTGATCGCCCGAACATGTGGTACAGTGCCTATCAAAAATTTGTAACATAACTTGTGCCTCGCTGGATTCCTTGATCTAACCCCTTGTAGTCATTATCTCTGGAGATATTAAAAGTTAAAGTGTTCGGAACATATCCATACTGATCTAGTGGTAGCGTTTGCTGCTACAAATCCAGAGGTTCTAGGTTCAAATCCAGGTCGATCAAGCTTCTGAGTAAGTTTTCCCTGCCCCGAGTAGGTGAATTGCCAAATAGCTTTGATGCGTCATGGATTCCGAGCTTACTGTGGCATCATTACATGCTTCATTTCATAACTACTTCGGTTGTGATGGTGTAGTGGGTAATCATACTTGCCTCCTAAACCGATATCGCGGGATCCTGAGCCAAAATCGACGATGGATATTTTCGGGCGTAAAAATCGTAAGTTTGGCTTCATTCGGAAGGGAAGTAAAGTCGCGGGTCCCGTGTCGAGCATTTACGGCACGTAAAAGAACCTCAAGCCTGAAAGAAAAGGTCTCTAAGTAAAATTGATCAGTCTTTCACGCCCTGAATTGAATGGGACGGTGATGACCTGAGATATTAAAAAGCATTCATAAATAAACCAAATCAATAACAGACTTACACCTACAGTATTCACGTCCAATCTACGGACGTCGCGAGAAGACCATGGCAGCAAAAGAGACAATAAATAAATCACCAAAAAATAATCCACACACTTTAGATGAACTAAACAATAACATTTATCAAGAGATTAATTTAGTTTCTCAAGAGATTTAAGAAGATTAATGGACAATTTCCTAAGCAGAAGCCAGAAATGCATGGGAGATTAATTCACACAGTTTCGGCCAAACCAAATCATAGATTTCGCGCGCCACGAACTCCCTTGCGCTCGCTAGTACTTTATCACTGTGTAACCGGGAAGAGATCTTAACAAATCCCATTAATTTATGAATTTTGTAGCCCAAAAACACAGTTTAGCACAATATTTTTTTTCCTGTTGTTCATACTTTGAAAACATCTTTTATAGAACAGTGGCGGAAAACTTAACTCATAACCAGAATAAACATAAGAAGAACACGATAGTTACTGAAGGCCCAATTCAATTTCCTATGTGAAATAAATGCTCTCGCCGATTATGACTTTCGATGTGCATGACATTTGCTGTTACCTTAGGGAAAAAAAAAAAAAAACTTTTTATAAATGTATACACAATACTCACTTTCTAAATCGATGGTAATATGGCTGCCTGTCATTTCTGGCACACTCTTGCTGGATGCAGTATCACAAATATAACGATATCAAATAGTTATATAATAATCCTTTTGCTCTTTCGCATTTTATAAAACTGCGCGGCTTTGACCACTGTGTTTCCTCAGAGGAACATATTTTCTCCTTAACACGCGAAAGCAGCTGGCTCGCATTAGAAAACGCCATTAACATACTCATGCTCTTAGAGTTGTTTTACGTATAAAATATTTATGCTTATTGCTATGGTTTACAGATGGCGAGGTTGATGACCTTTGTATCTGATGAGGTTATCTGCTCTGTTTAGAAATGCGGTTAGTTTTTACAGCAGTAGCGGCAGAGCAACACTCTTTTATATCTGTTAAATGAAATGTTTGTATTCAATTCAGTAGATCTAGTTATTCCATTGCTAAACTCTTTTTGTCAGTTTCACTATTATCAGAAGCCTTCTATTCGAAGCTTTTTGAAGCAATTTGTATGAGGAAAAAGCAGGTCTATGACTTTTCTGTATAGTAAGTATAAGTATAAGTAGAACAAAATCTTTAATGGTTTTTACCCTTGTTGATGATTTTTTTTTTTGAGAAAATGTTGGTAATGGATTACTTTTTATATACACCTGATTTACTTAATCATTGAACTTTGGAGGCGTTTCTTATGAAAATGGTAAAATATACCGAGGATGCCAAAAAATGTATACACACTTTCACAGTAGATAACTATTTAATATGCTTCAAAGTTGGACCGAAAAACAATAGTAATGTGTAGTATGATGTTTTGTAAATAGATGTGACTTAAATACATTATGATAGCGTTGCTACGTGATAGGTAAATCAACAATGAACAAATGAAGCCAAGATTATCGTATGATCTATAAACAGATATGAGACACATTACGTTGCTACAACAAAATAGAGCCAAGATCATCGTTTTAACAGCTGAAAGCAATTTTGAAGTGGTATTGGAACACAGAGAATGTTGTTGAAGTTCAAAGGCAATGGAGACGTGTGTACAGAACAGAATCGTCAACGCCAGTAATAATTGCATGCATTCGAGACAAATTTGAGATTCATTGTACAGTATACCGTAGAAAACCAGCTACACTAGCAGCACTTCGGGAAGAAATTGTAACGGCATGTGCTGCAATTGCTGAGGACACTTTCGCAAACGTTGCTCAATCAGTAGTTCAACGTACTCAAGTGTATCGATGCCGAAGTTGGGTATTTTGAGCAACTGTTGTAACTGTAAAAGAGTATGACGATTAGTTCTCATCATTTTCTGTTTGTGGAATTCAGTTTTGTTATGTTAACACAGTTTTTTCTTTGCTTGAAGTGTGTATACTTTTTTTTTGCACCTTTTGTATTTCTAAATATAAACTTTTATTTTTGAAGGTATAAATTTCAGTCTTTTGATTATAAGCGTTGTATGTTTTGTTATTTTCTGCGTCAAGTGCAGAATCACAACTGATTCAAGAGTCAAATATGTTGTATGCACAAATTATTACCTACAGATGTGAAACTCAACTAGGCACCGCACTGGGCGCCAATTTCTTACGCATCTTAGCGCTCGCTGCCTGAATTATAGATCACCGGGTGGTTCATAACGCAGATATTCTTATTTCTTAAGTGTCGATAATGCAGTAAATGAAGGGCACGGCATAAAAGGCTGATTATAAGTTTTTATAATTTACAAGAGGTCACTTTAAAGACGAAAAATGACATTGTCAAATATTATTTTAATATGTATTAGACTTTTTATTTGAAAACGAGCTTTCTTAAACTAGTTATTTGCCATGCTGCTCAAATAAGAATGATCACAGTGGCCGTTCGTGGCTCCTGTAGAAGGAAATATCTCTTTTTATCAAGACTTATACTCCTCCCGGACATTCTCTCATAACTGCAGCGATATCATACGTTTGTGTTATAAGCTTCTGTTTTATATCAAACTCTTCTAATTCAACTGCTAAAGTACGCCTTAAGTGTTTTGCAGTCAATTCAGAAACAGCAATGAATGTTTATGGGCTATCAATTGGTATAGCCCCCCACTGATGTATCGTAATATCGCAACAAATGTGACATGCATGTAATATCTGTCGTTTTGTCGGCCTACACAGAAACGAAATTTGTTCTTTCCATTCCTCTTCTATAAACAAGATACGTTTCTCAGTTCACACGCTGTCAAACTAAATGCTTTTTTTTTCTTTTTTTTTTTTTTTTTTTCCAAAAATCATTAAAAAAAACAAACTAATTTTGTGCTGTTTTGATGGGAAAGCTCCTATAACTTTCGGTTGATGAGATCCAAATTGTTTCACAGTTAAACTTAGACGCGAAAATGGAGTCTTCAGTAAACACCTACTCGATTCATCGCCACAAAACGGATATACTTTGTAACTGAACAGTTAACACTGTGAAAATCAACTTTTCTCTGACAAACAATGAGGAGGTCACCCAATTTCAAACAAAGTAAAACAACCCTTATCAGTTATGCGTGGTGTCAGTAATCTCAACATCAAGTTCCTAAGAAAAGAGAGAATACCGAGCTCTGTCCATGGGTCGTCTTCCTGCTGACTCAAGAGAACGCAGAAATAAGCAGGAGAAAGGCTAATCTATCTTGGAGGAAGACAAGTGTAAGTACTTGTAAATCTTTGCAGGCCCGTGAAGATATAAGTTTAAAGCGTAAATTTTCCGGCCTAGCCCATAAGCTCACCACTCTAACGGAGGAACCTCGTGCTACTGCTACGACAATAGAGAGGAAATGCCCTTATTGCATAAGGTATAATTAAGAACTAATCGCATTGCTGTTTTTATGTTATTTTTTGCTTTAAAAGTGACCAGTAGAAGAAAATGGTAAATAATAACGGCATTTACTTTAAGGGGGGACCTGTATGGCCCTTATTGACGGGCCATGCCTGAATGAACCAACTTTTTTGAGAACATGCCTTTATTCATGCCCATCATTTTGGCAAAGTACCTGTCCCAACGATTCTGCCAGGCTTCAAAGGCATGTTGGATACAAATATTTTGACAGGCGCTTCAGAATCGCGTCCTCAGCCGTCAGCACTGCTTCTGAAGGTGAAAATGCCTCCTATAATTTGGGGAAAGAAGAAAAGATCACACGGGGCTAAATATTGACTATAGTGAAGGCGAGGGACACAATCCACATTGCTTTTTGTGAGATATTGAGCAGTAACATTTGCATGTACGGCCGGGCATTATCGTGATGCAGCATCCTAATTTGTTGCACGAAAATGTGACTTTTTGCGTGTGGCATGACCTTATGGAATTTTCAAAGCATCTTTGTTGTATTGCCCAGGTACAGATACGACATATTAATAAACCATTCTTTGAATATCGAGGTGACCATAACTTTTCCAGCAGAAGCTACCACTTTTTTTTTTTTTTTTTTGTGACGTTAGGATTTCTACTTAAAGCTTAGCTGTTTGCTGTCAGGATCGAAATGATGTACCCAAATTTCATCAGCAGCGATTACCTTTGATAGAAAATCCACATCTCAAGTGAACGTCCCTCTGTTCGCAAGTCTTGGAACCCACCGTGCATAAACACGTCTCATGTGCAACTTAAGAGAATTATTCGACGATCCGATCTTACAATGACAGTAGCGGTGTTTATGTCGAGCACAAACTGAAATGGCGGGTCTTCCTTAGAAACTGATTGTCTCCCCTCTTTAAACATTTTAAACCATCTTCGAGTTGTGCTATAGGGGAGAGCGAACTCCACATAGGTCTTTACGGAAGATGAAAACAGAATTCAGAGAATCCTATTGTTCGTCATACGAAGGTAGGTCCATAAGTTTTCGGCCTAACCATTTGCCAGGTATGATATGACAAAAACTATATTTCTATAGTTTTACTAGTACTACTATATTTACACTTCTTCGTCACACTTAAATTTTCTTCCTCGAAGGTCCTTCTTAAGTTTTGAGAAGAGGAAATAGTCACTGGTAATTAGATCTGGGCTGTAGGGTGGATGGTCGAACTCAAGCCACATTTCTTCACAGCTTTCTTTGCAACAAGAGCTGTGTGTTGTAGTGAAGAAGGCGCTCACCCCATTCAGCTTTCCTCGCCTTTTCTCTTTGATGTAAGCACGTAGTCCGTGTCGCAGGCCAGCATAGTGCTCCCCATTTACTGTGGTGTTTCTCTCCCTGAAATCAATGAAAAGTATTCCTTCAAAGTCCCAAAATATTGTGGCCATGATCTTCTTGGTTGACTGAGTGAGGCGGTGCTTCGCCAGGTTTACGTCACTCCATTGATTCTCTTTTGGACAAGGGATCATAGTAGAGAACCATGGTTTCATCTCCTGTAACAGTGATTTGCAGAACTTCTCTCTCGTTGCCACGGCAGAGCTCCAAAAATGCCTAACAACAGATGAATCGTTTCTGCTTTTGGACCGAGGAAAGAAGTCTAGGCACTCATCTTGCACTAACCTTATTCGTGTTTAAACGTTCATGAATAATTATTCAAAGGACTGTTGTTTTAGAAAGGCCCAACCTTGCTGCTATTTCTGTACCTTTCAGCTGCAGGTCTTCCATAATTTCTCCTTCCACAAGAGCGAGTGATGTTTTCAGGAGTGAGCATCTCCAAGGGCCGACCTGCACGCTCTTCGTCTTCAATGCTTTCTCGACCCATCTCACTCGAAAAAGCTTGGCCCATTCTTTTACGGTTGAATATGAGGGGGATGCTTCCCCATAAACACCGTCCAATCGCTGTTTAACTTTATTTGGAGTAAGTACCTCTTTTGTGAAGAGCTTAATAACAGCTCGATGTTCCATTTTGAACATGTCACAATCTTCTATACATTGCCTTCTTTATGCAACTATATCTGAACAATGAGTATAGCGGAGCGGCAGTTATAGCTGCATTTATTTACTTAACAGACAAGATATGACGCCAGATAAGGCTTTTGCGAAGATGATAATCCTTATCGACGAGGCCGGAAACTTATGGACCTATCCTCGTACATCAATTCCATTTTTCTGTAGACGGAACTGAACATGTATTAACTTGCACACTTCTTAAAGGACGGAACCGGAAATAACAGCAACGAAACTAGTACTATGTGCACATTATGCATTAAGTTAACAAAATATTGTAAAGTTAAATTTTAGCGCGAGAAATTATGCCTGCAAAAAATTGTTGAGTGTCCCTCTACCTAATAGCAATAATAAAGAACTAAATATATATTTTTCCTTCCAAAGTAGTATATAATAAACATATATCGCATGTATACATCGAAAGAAAGGGTTAATTTGCGTTAAGTCAACTATCATAATAATGTTATTATTGTAGTAGTCAACTCGATTATTCAATTACATTTTATAGTTCTGCAGAATTTTGCCGTTTCTCTTGCAAGCTGTTGGAGATGAGAAAATTTCGCTGCTGAAAATGGTAGAGGATTAAAATTAATAAACATTCTAACTAAAATAAAAGACCTACATTTCGTAAATTTAAGATCTTTTCTGTGTAGGAGAACTCCGTGAGCTGGAATTCATTAACTGCCTTTGATCTTAAAGGTGTCTTCTGAGGTCCTCCTTTGAGAATTGAAGCTTTTCCCCAAGCATCATTGAAGTAAACATGGAGTTCCTTGATATGCTGCAATTCTTTTATTGATGTTATGGGAAATATCCTGTATTAAAAGCACTGACCACTTCTCATGATTTACCTCGAACACTTTAAATGGTAATGAGTTCTGAGGTCTAATTCAGCCTTACGGTTTGATTTACTAAAATCAAACCTATATTTTTAATGCAATATATATGAATGCCCTCTGGCTTTGACGGGCTCAAAATTCTCTTCAATATTAACCAATTGTAGACATTCTTGAAAAATGCATGAAGCAGTAGGTTCAAGAACTTCACTTCGGTGCAAAGAGAGCACACATCGTCACTTTCTTTCTTCCCTTCTGTTTCTGGATACAAGATAAACTCGTTTTCTGCAGAAGAAAGGCAATATGTGTTGAATGCATACACGGAAAGCTGTCTCTTATAGTAGAATATATCGTTGGATGAAATATTCCGTGGCTGTGAATTCTTTCCATAATCCATACATATTTGTTCTCTTTAGATCGATATCCTGCTGAAATGTGCTTTGTCGTCATTTTTCTTGATTCTGCTTCAGTTATTCTTCCTTTTCTGTGCCCCTCTTTTCTTTAATTTCAGTTTGTAGAGCTGTTTTTGCAGACTATGGGTCCCAAATACTGGGAGTATTAGTATTTGGGTAACTAATGGAAACATTTAAGTTATTTTAAATATTTTCCCACAACACTTTTTCTTTTGGATATGTTTCTATATGGATATTAAACCTCTCTTTTCACTTTAAGTTTCTGAGATGCATAGATTTTTGCTAAGATATGTATACTGCAAGAGCTAATTCAACCTTTAAATGATCTTATATGCTCTTTTATTGTACTAATGGCTTCAGAAATTATAATGTTTCTTCGTTTGTCTTAACACGAACAATCCTATAATTTGAAGGGGTTTGCCCCAAGTAGGTGGGCTATTATGAAGCGGGCAAGTTATTTTAATAGATATTTAAGAAAAAGTATGTTAGGGCAATTTTCTTGTTTATTGAAACTGCACCTACGACCCACCCCCATTAAAATATAACATGATATAATATGTCTGTTACAAACATAAGCACAATATTTTATGTATTGTAGTTAGTGATGTATATGTCTTGTGTGTATGTGTTTGTAATACCTGTAAATTGTATGTCAACAAAAGAGAAATCTCCTTCGGTTTTGTTACGGAAGCGTAGAAAGCCAACAAAAGAGTCAGAAAACCTCTTTTCAGAAGAAATAACCCAAGAGACATGTGTGAAGCCCCTTGTTTAGTTTTAAAAAGGACAGTTACTGCAAGATAATAAACGGAAAGACTTTAAATTCGTTAAAGGCTCTGACCCGGATCGGCTGTCATACTGTTAGCCCTTTAAATCAGCCAATGCCAGCAAAAGTTTTTAACTTTCAAATAAAACTGAATTGTACGTACGGCAGGTGACCTTTAACCAGCCAATGATAGATATATTTTTCAAATTTTTAAAGAAAAACTCGAGGCTTGGTCCTGTCTTTTGGTGGTTTCTAACCAACGATGTTTGATTTGAATTTAATACATACGGAGAGTTTGCTGTGCTGTGGCATTCAGTTCGACTCAGTTTGAAGTTTTACACGCGGCGAGATGGAGGCTCTACACGCCGCGATACGCATTTCCTCATTCAGTTCGACTCGGTTAGGCAGTTCAGCAGTTGTAAGTTCGACGTTGCTGCAGGCGGCAAGATACACGCAGTTCGCAGTATTCATTATATGTTCGACTTTCAATGTCATGCATCGCGGCACTCATCTATAAGTTTCACCCGCAAATAAGTTTGTATTGGCGTAGCTAAGTCTATCGTAAGCAAAACATCAGAGGACGCGAAAGATGTAAGGTATAATAAAGTAAATATATATACAGAGATTGTCAAAAAGGTATACACACTTCAAACAAAGGAAAAACTGTGTTAACATAACAAAACTGAATTCACACAAACAGAAAATGATGCGCACTAATTATCTCAGACTTTTACAGTTACAACAGTTGCTTAAAATGCCCACCATAGGCGTCGATACACTTCTGAGTACGTTGAACTACTGATTGAGCAACGTTTGCGAAAGTGTCCTAAGCGATTGCAGCACATTCCGTTTCAATTTCTTCCCAAGTGCTGCCAGTGTAGCTGATTTTCTACGCAATTCAACATCCTTAAGAGTTCCCTTTAGGTAGAAGTCCAACGGAGTTAGATCCGGAGAACGCAGTGGAAACTCAATCGGATCTCTTCGTCCTATCCAGCAACTCGTTATGACCATCGCCCGCCAGCATGCAAAGAGCACCGAGAAAATACAGAAAACTACTGCCGAAGTCATCAACCATCGACCAGCCAACTTCAGGAGGAATCCAGACAACTCAACAATTGGAAGAAGCGTTTATTGAGCGTCACACCGCCATACACATTCATCGATAGACAGCCTTGGATCCAGTGCGTGGGGCTTGTTGTGCGAGGTCTCCCAGATCTGGCCTTGTGAACATCGCATACGGTGCCATGAGTCTCAAATTTGTCTCTAATGCGTGCAATTGTTACTCGCGTTGGCGGTTCTGTTCTGTACATACGTCTCCATTGCCTTTGAACTTCAACAACATTCCTGATTTTCAAAATTTCTTTTCGCTGTTCAAACGATAATCTTAGCTCCATTTTGTTGTAGCAACGCAATGTGAGTCACATTTATTTACAGAACTTGATACGATAATCTTGACTTCATTTGTTTATCATTAATTTACGAAAATATTAGTTTCAGTTGTTCGTTGTTGATTTACCTGTCACGAAGCAATGCTATCATAATGTATGTGGGTCACAGTTGTTCACAGAACATCATACTACACATTACTGTTTTTCGGTTCAAATTTGAAATGTATTAAATAGATATCTATTGTGAATGTTTGTATAATTTTTGGTGCCCTGGGTAAATGAAAAATAAATAACAAAATAAAAGTAACTAAAATAGCTAGGTAAGCAGAAAAAGGATGAAACACTTACATGCCAAATACTTAATCTCTGACTTTTTCAGTATTTTATCATTTTTATGCTCATCTAATTATTGTTTTATACACACACACACACACACACACACACACACACACACACACACATGATGTCGCATCCCGTGCTTATTTATACCACAGAACTCCTCTCCCGGTCCTGTAGAGTAGGAGTCAACAAGAGTAGGAGCCGAATTCACCCTGAGAAATTGTTGTCATTGAAGCGTGGGCAACAACACCGAAACGAGCTATAATAATCTACAAAATCACTTCAAATTTGACATCACAACGCGAGGCAACTGGACGTTGACAAGAGGTCACTTCAAGATTGGTACCCAACCGGAGTCTACTAAACCGCTTCATAATGTGGCGCACAACGTGGCTGCCATACCCAACAGTTTTGTTATTGTGAGTTTAGCTGAATGAAACTGCGGGAGGAGGGAGTTTTTAAGAAAAAGTAACACACGTATATCGCTGCGCTTTGTGGTTTATGGATTTATTGATTTGAATTAAAGAATTTACACTCATTTATGTTAAAAACACCAATCATTAGGACAATGACACGTCACCTTGACTATCATTAGATTGTCTTTGTTTTTCCGTCGCGAGCGAATACGGAAGATAACGCATGGACCCGACCATGCATTTTCGTGATTACTTGAACTCATGCCTTTGATTCCTCCGAAATTTGGGTCAGATCTGAAGATCTCTGCGGTTTGTTTATTGCCTATGAACGCGTGGTTGAAAGAGAACACTTCTACCTCACCGTTATACTAATTAAGTAATTAATCTAAAGGTGCGCTAATGCCTTGACGAGTGACGTGTAGTAGCCGAATATATCACTTTTTATTTATTTATTTTTAACGTATCGACATGTGATATTAGGAATGGTTAATCGAGGAGTTGGTGAAGAAATATGAAAAAGGACTGCGAGATGCTGCTTAACACCAAGTTGGTTGGGAAGTGAAAGTGCTTCCGGCAAATAGCCCGAAGCAGATAAGAGTTGGATGCCGGAAGCTATGCAGAAACCAAGGCGTAGTCCCCCGGGGATTCACAGGTGCTGATGGAAGAAAGTATAACGAGGTGTATAATATTTAATTATAATTTTTTGGGACATTATTTTGAGTGTGAATGTTTAGTAGAGAGGTAATTGTGTTACTTGAGGGAGAGGGGCTAGAGGTGGAAACCACCTCACAGAGTACATGAAGGCGCTGTTCCGCCTAAGCGCCGTTGTCCAATCGTCCTTACGAATGTCTGTGAGGGGTAATCGCCGCAACGTCTAAGTGCAGGAGTAATGTTGATGGTGGTTGTGATAAGGAGCCGGCGAGGCTGTTGTGAGCCGTGTTGCAAATGTCAATGAAGTTATAGCTCTCTTATAGTTTTCGCTTAAGGCTCTCTATCGATGAATGTGTATGCCGGTGTGATGCTCAATAAACGCTTCTTCCAATGGTTGAGTTGTCGGGAATCCTCCTGAAGTTGGCTGGTCGATGGTTGATGGCTTCGGTAGTAGTTTTCTGTATTTTCTCGGTACTCTTTGCATGCTGGCGGGCGATGGTCATATCGAGTTGCTGGACTTTGGCGACGAGGTCGGCGACTGCGGTCTAGATCTCGGCTGTACTGGCGGAGGTTAGCGTTGGTAGGTTGGGGTGTTAATCGCTTCTTTCAGGTGGTGGCTGCAGGTTGATGTCGCGGTCCCGGGTGCCAGTGAACACGAGGCTTGGCCGATAAAATGATGAAGGTGCTACAAGTCGCGAAACATACGCGGCGTCAACTGAGGACATGGGCGATGCATTGTGTTGTGAGGATAGCAGCCCTGCATTAATGCCAGTGCGGAGTACCGCTGCACCCTTCAGCCGGGTGCCCATACTGACAGCATCGGCGACATGGAGCGGCGTGTTGTCTCGCGTTACGAACCTTTATATTTTATATATCCTTTCAAATTTATCTCCACATGGTCTCCAGACGCTATACGAGCTTCACAAATACACGGCAATGATTTTTGATGCCATATAATTATAGGTACGTCATAAGACACGAAAGTCAGCTATTGCTCTCCCTCGAGGCATAGTCTTTAAAAACAGGTTACTGTTTTCTCTCCTTATTACATATTAGCTTCGACATTTTCTCATCTCAAGATTTCTGTTTGGTTAACATTCAGTAATTACATAATTGCATATGATTTGACAGCAACCCTACCCATCAAGCAATTAGATAAATAGCAAACACAACTAGATTAATATCATAATATATTAATTTTTTTGTAATATATTTTAATTGCATTCATTGAGTTGTTGAAGGGAGAGGTTGATGTTTTCTACCTGCTGATATTGGTTGTTCCATGGGGTGTGATCTTGCTGGTTACCTTGCGAGGGTTGTTGTTTGGGCTGCCTTGGGCTGGAAGACTGCTAAACTCAGGATCAGTGCTACTTTGTTTGTTGTGGGTGGGGTGGAACTCACTCCAGGATCTGGCAGCGAGAAGATCGAATCGGAGGTCGTTAAGTGTGGGTTTTGTAAGAAGAACTTACGGCCCGGCCTTCAGCTGCAGAAGATTAACAAGTATCAGCAAGTGGACGATCGCTGGAGATTTAGAGGCTGAGAGGATCTGCAGGTGAAACTTCCACTGGCTTTGGAGGATATTTAATGCCTGAAGGAGGAAAACTGATGACTACATGAGACCAGAACAGCGAAGGACACCGAGAAGAGGATTGCATCTTGCCTCATGTTAGGGAATTTGGTTGTGGAATGTTTACCTGACATTTGGACTGAAGAACTGCAGCGGGTCATCGATCAGCACGAGAAGGCATATTACATGTAGGAGCGAACGATGCAAGGAAACATGTACTGGGAGATATGCATGAGCTGGCAACGACGGAGAATGTATAGTTTCCTGTTGCTAACATTGTTATCAGCGGAGTTGTGACATCTACTGGAGGAACATTATGAAGATCAACGAATCCTTCACTTGGGTTGCAGATCAACTGGGGTTACTTTATGTAGATCCAAAAACCTGGTTAGAGGACAGGGAATTGGGAATAAACGGTGACCATGTCAACAGGAAGGGTACTGCGGCTCTGAGCTCGCTGTTTTCGGAGTAACGTCGTCATTCACTATTGGGGGAGACGGAGGTGGGCTACATCAAAACATCGAGAAGATTGATGATAAGGCCACTTAAAAGTAGTCAGTTAAGGACAAGCTTCATTAAAATTGCCGTAGTATATTTGAGTAAATTAATTGAATTTTGGAATTTAGTAGTAATGAACGTTTTATTGTTGCAGTTTTAGAATACATTCCAATAAATACAACCGTCGCATGGGTGTTGCGGCCGTACATGCTAATATCGTCCTTATAATCATCAAAATAGTCATACACATACTCAACATATATACAAAGAACAATAAAGCACCTGGGCTCGACGAAGACTGCCGTCATAACTATTTAAAGAGGGTTTAAGATGTTTGAAATTTATAAATATGATAGCTAAGATAATGAATGACGTTTTCAATGGGAGGGCATATCCAAAGAAATGGACATCGGCAGTTATGTGTCCAATATTTAAAAAAGGGAGCTCAAAATTAATTTCAAAATTACAAAATGCAATTAGAGAGAAATTTAAGGGAAAACTGAGTTGAGTTGTGCCCCTTCTTTCTTTCTTTCTTTCTTTCTTTCTTTCTTTCTTTCTTTCTTTCTTTCTTTCTTTCTTTCTTTCTTTCTTTCTTTCTTTCTTTCTTTCTTTCTTTCTTTCTTTCTTTCTTTCTTTCTTCCTTCCTTCCTTCCTTCCTTCCTCCTTCCTTCCTTCCTTCCTACCTTCCTTCTTTCTTTCTTTCTTTGAGGGAGGAAATTTTCTTCAGATTATGAAGAGGTAGGCTTGCAGAGGTTGGACAAGCATCAGTGTTAACTGTAGCACCCACGTCACTGGGAGCACTTCCTTGTTCCTCGAAGTCTCAACAAAGATGCTCCAATATTCGACTTTCACAAAGCAAGCATTGGCTTCATTACGGAAACATATTAATTGTTGGAAATTATAATATTATTATTTTAAATTTCTTACTGGATATTCTTCTTTCTTAAGGAAATGGATGAACATAAATTGTTTATCCCAAGCTGTTTCAAAGAAAATTAAATGGATAAAAAACATAGAGAGACCCAAACAAATAAGAATTTTAAGCGAAGTAGCACGAAAAAGAGAAGACGAAAGGAAGATTGAGTGGTGTGGAAGAGATGGCTTGTCCTTTGAAATTCACGAGAGCAACTCTCAGCTCCTGGGCTTAGAAACTGTTCATGATTACGGCTTACAGCAAAGGAATAGGCGCTCAGCGAATATCGCTAAAAATCAACGTGACAAATAAACTTTACACAAGGTTTTCTGAATGGCACAACAATTAACCTATACTAAATTTAAAGCTTAAGACATATCACAGTATTCCATAATTGAGGAACAGTGTTTCAAAAAGCTACAAATATAAATTAAAAAAAAAAACAGATAAGCGTACAGCAACCAAACTATAGAGGAACAAGAAAAATTGAAAATGTAACTT
The DNA here is from genome assembly GCA_030762175.1 of Metallyticus violacea. Classification (NCBI taxonomy): domain Eukaryota; kingdom Metazoa; phylum Arthropoda; class Insecta; order Mantodea; family Metallyticidae; genus Metallyticus; species Metallyticus violacea. The sequence goes on along the minus strand of CM060830.1, from coordinate 90,412,517 downwards.
TATAGATCGAGTTATAA